>CM075354.1:94015000-96415000 GCA_037693485.1 Kitagawia praeruptora | reverse complement strand
CCGACACTTTAAGTATAAGGGAGTAAGTATGTATGCTCATACTAAAGAGATAGAATGATAGTGTAAAGGACCTTGATGGTCATAATGTGGTAGAGGAAGTTACATTCCGTCTGATGATTGTGCGAGGATCAATTATAAGGATAGTTTAAGTAAAGATTCGATTCCTGATGTTGCCGGTAGCACATTACCGACATTAGGAGGCTCTACGACAGACCAGACCAAATTCCCCAAGAGACTCGCCTTTTCTTTGGAAAGAGATAGGGGAGGTTAAGTAACAATGAATTGGTAGTAGATGACCAAAAACAGAGATGGTACAAATACTGATAAGCCAAATGGCACGATGATGAATGACAAGCAAGTTTATGTTGGTGTATTTCTGTGCAAACAAGATAGAGAATTATGAGGTTGGCAAGCGATTAAGCAAACCGCTAAGCTTTTAGTCTTCTACCGAAGATATATGATTAATAATCTCACCAGCCTGTTCCAGCTACGATGCTGGAAGCTTTCCTGCAATTTTATCTGCTTCATGTAATATCTACGTCAAGTTCAGGAAGCATTCCCTATGGATAGGGAATAGTGATTATTTTGTTTTCCTAGAGGATCTTGAATTGACAATTATGATGCTTAGTTGTTAAAGCACTAAGTAAACGATAAGCGATGGTGATCCTTCTGAGAAATTAGGTGGTAACGACTGTGGAAATGTCGAAGTGAATCTAAGTTAGAGAAATCATCCAGGTTTATTCCGGATGGTGTAATTTCTGGATCGACGGGATATTTGAAATGAAGAATTAGGTTATTATGGTTCATAAAATGATTATAGTAGAAATAAAGACAAGAGACTGATAGAGATGGAAATAGAATTGGGAATTAATAAGAGAGTCAGATAGGCATACTCATGAGAAGCTCCAGTAATGAAGCGAGAAGAGTATGGAATTGGCAAGGTAAGGGTATTGGCCAAAACGGAAAGTTGGAATTAGGAGCATGAATGACATACAAATTGACTCCTTTTAAGATTGGAAAATCCGAGGAAATATGGAATAGTTTGATTGAGTAATAAAAGAGACTCATGGAATGAGAAAGTGAAATCTAGATGGTTGAACAAAGGAAAGTTTGACCACAAACGTGCCACGTATATTGAATAAAGGTAACACGCGTTCCCCTAATAAGGTGACGGAGGAGTTCAATAACAGAAGTGAATGAGAACTAGATGATAAGATGGATGTGATTGATAAAGAAAAGAATGGGAAATAATAATTGAATGTGAAGCAAGAAATGTTATGAATGGATTGATGAATGGGTTCTTCCTAACGAGCACTCGGAATGACAACCTGATAGTGTTAGAATTATGAGTATGAAAGAGTCAGTGTCGGGGCGTGAAATGTGAGATTACGAAAAAAGTGGAATTTGATACGAATATGATTATTTCTCTTCTCTAATAAACCTCTATAGTTCAGAGGTAAATTCTAAGTATGATATTTTGACAATCATGAAAACTTTCATATATGATTCTTTGAAATTCGTTCTTTTCTTCTCCCTTATTTATCTTCTTCTAAATTGAGAAGAACAACCCTTTATGGAGGGGAGGTAATACTACGTGACTCTCTGTCTGTGTGATAGGAGTCTAAGTGGAATGCCATTAATTGTTTAATTGCTTGTCAAGTACTAAAGACTGGCCCCTTTTTGTACTAACTATGCAATATAACAAATGTTCATTGATCACAGTGATCTCTCGATAAAATTTTCCACCTAAATATATATACATCGAGATTGCGAAGATTAAAGAGATTAGGAATTGCAAAAATTATGAGTGAGGTTATCTCCGGAATTCGTAGCGCCTTAGTGATATCAAAGTCACTGCACGTACCAATAAGGTTAATAGTATAAGAACGGACAAGAGCGTATACCGGATGATGTGTTATGCGAAAGTATCAAAGAATTGGTAGAACGGATAAAGGGTGTATGGTAACACCAGTATGATGTGCTTTAGAAAGATTGGAATGTGTAAGGATCGACCAGAGAATTGGAAAGCGAAATAACCAACAAGTACCCAATTGTCTTCTACCTGATTCCGGGACGGAATCCTTTTAAGGAGGGGAGACTGTAAGAACCCAGATTTTTGGGTAGAATTAAAACTTTTATTATGCATTGATGTAAGAGTGAACAGTGGTTACAACTACATTGTAATACTGGCTTTAAAGAATGAATAATGAAAGGATATATATATTCCAAGGTTATATGGCCTGAAGGATGCTATTGGGTGATAACTTAGATTAGAATAATCTATCTCCTAGAAAGTTAAGATAAGATTCCCTAGAGAGAAATAGATACCCTCATGTCATCCAAATCAATATCTATTATAAGCCCAGCGGTTCCGTAAAAAGGTTAAGGAACACTCGAGGGTGAACCAGGTTCATTTTCCTAATTATAGGAATTAAATAAAAATAAGTGATGAATAGTGATTTTGGTGGAATTTGGAATATTATTATAATAATGTTATACCCGGTATTCGGAACGGATTTCTGAGTTCGTATTAGTGATCCAGGAGGAAAATAAGTGTATGTAATTGCGATAAGATTTCAGAAAATCCGAACTTTATTTTTATGGAAAATTTGACCGAGCAGGGAAGAGTATATCAATGCAATCAAGACAAGAGAATTAAAATGCCAAGGATTCAAGGATTTTATTTAAATTATGATTTGAGGATTTAGGATGAAAATATTCGAGTTAGAATAATAAGCGTTCTAGAAATCGTTAGAACTTTGTAACGAGATTAAGCGATCAAGCGAACGTGAAAGGAATTATGAGTTAAATACATAACGAGATGAGAAACCCTACAAGATCATCTGGTTTAATATTGCATGGAATTGGTGGAAAAGAAAATGAGAAAAGAAAAGAAAAAGCAAGAATGAGGTGTATGTTCAAGGATGTGACAACAAGGCTCTTTGTCATCTTATTTCCTACAAACCACAAGTGATTAACACATGGATTAGAGAGTGACATAGCTGCTATACAACACCAAATATCATACAAACACTTTCCAACAACTAGTCAAACAAGAAAGAAAGAGAGAAAAGCAAGAACAACCAAGAAAACACCAAACTGCCCAGCAGAAACCAAAGCCAAAGAAAAATTCATATCTCCATTTATATCCATGATAAAATCACCAAATTTTAACCACAACCTCTCCACTCCATGGGCAATATTCGTTCAAAATTTCATGGCATTCTAATGAGTGTAGCCTAGTCAAATATCCTCCCCAAGTGAAGAACACCAAACTCTCCACAAAACTTCCATTCGGCTTTCTTGAAATTCAAGAATCAAAAACTCACTTCCCACCTTTGTTTGATCTTGAAACTTTTATGGTGAGACTTACATTTCATATAAATGATCTCCTAAAAATACTAGCTTCAATCTCTTCTTTTTCCATTTTCAAAAAAATCATTAAAGAGGAGGGTGAATAGTGTTCTTCAAGAACTAACTTTGATTTTCATGTTTCTTTGGTTGATCTTAGGGTTGTTAAAGCTAGACAAGGACCATACCAAGCTTTGTAAGGCCATATCACACCCTCAAGAAGGTATAATGATCTTGAAACCCTAGATCTTACTTTGAGACTATGCATGTTCTTGATGATTTAGTGTAGTTAGGGTGTTAGCATGACTATAAGCATGATTAGTTAGTGATTTGAGTTGATCTATGTAATTTGATGGGTATGTTGTTAAGGTCAGTGGATGTTGGACTTGTAAGATGGATAATATGATTATGAGATGTATGGTATGCTTGGTGTGGCTTGGTTTTAGTGTTGCGATTAGTAGAACATTCGATTTATAGCCGTCGTAATGCCCGATTTTCGTTTAATCTTGAAATCCGAATTTGACAGTAGATAAAACTCACTGCATAGCTTCGACTTATGCCATTATTAGCTAGATCATGTTACAAGCTTCGTTTTGATATAAAGATCGCATGAAATGGACTTACGGTTTAGGAGTTATGATTAAATTCGTAAAAGTGGTTCGAAATCGTAAACGAAAGTTCGTAATTGAAATTGATTCCCATAAATGTCGTTTAATCAGTGGCGAATATTATTAATTAAATATTAGAGGTAAAAAGGAAGGTGTGGGAGAAAACTACATGTCGAATGGATCGTTTTCCGATTTTATAAAAATGTTTGAATCGAGGTTAAACGCGAACGAACCCCTTAAAGGGATGACTTTGGTTATAACTTAGAAAACGGGCGATAAAACTCGAGGTATAATCTTGATTCGTAAACGACCGACCTTAGAACTTGTACGACTTAAGTATATACCAAGTAGAAGCATGATGACATGTCTTGATAATGAACGAATGTCGGATCGTATCGGTGATAAAAAGAGTTACACTAAAAGAGACGTAACGAGATAACTCGAAAACATATTTCGATTTAAGTGGAGTTTATACTTAGCCTTTTAATAAGCGTTAAGTGGTTAATCTTAAATATTCTGATTATTTATAGATTGTCGAGCTGACCCGGGACACATTACCCCTACCCGCACTCGATTCCCAGGCAAGTTTCCAATACTTGGAACTGTTGTTGTGATAATATATATGATGATTGTTTTATACATATGCCATAGCATGCATGCCTACTTTCAAGTTAATATTGAATTACTTGTTCCCTGAATTGATATCGGCTTATAGACTATATATGAAATATCAGTTATAAGCCGGATTGTTTGGTTAAGACCCTTAGCGAAGGGCGTATGATATTCATACTTCAAATATAGACCGGGAGTCAATATTTTGTAATATATAAATAGTCGTGGAAACCCGGAGGGATCCCAGCGACAAATTTATTACTTCGAGGATTTTTTTATTCGATTACGAATCTTTCGAGGAACGTTATTTGAGTATTACCTCAGTGAAGGAATATTTAATGAATATTATTTTAATATTCATTTAGAATGTCATTTATTTAATGAGTATTATTTTGATCATTCATCGGAGTTATTTAGTTAATGAATATTATTTTGAATATTCATTAGAGTTATTTGGTTGACGAATATCATTCCCAAATATTCATTTGGCTTACTTATTATTATTTGGAATATTCATTTGATCTTTATTTATTTAATGAATATTACTTTCAAATATTCATTTAAGGTTTGATTTACTTAACGAATATTATTTTAAAATATTCATTGGAAGTTCTATTTACTCAAGGAATATTACTTCGAATATTCCTTTAAAGTTTTGATTACTAAATGAATATTATTCGGATATTCATTTAGAATATTATTTGTTAAATGAATATTATTTTGGGATATTCATTTAGAATATTATTTGTTTAATGAATATTATTTGGATATTCATTTGGATTGTTAATTGTTAAATGAATATTATTTTCAAATGTTCATTTAAGGTTTGATTTATTCAGTAAATATTATTTTAAATATTTATTTAAGTTTATTTATTCAATGAATATTATTTTAAATATTCATTTAAGAAGAGATTTATTTAATAAATAATTCTATATATTCATTCGAGGATTACTTACGAGCAATATTATGATTTAATAATATTCCGCAATTATTATTGACTTAATAAATATTCTTGGAATATTTAATAAAATTCTTTTGAATTCTTTTTGTAATGATTTATATTATTCAAAGGTTATCCTTCACCTTCAGATATTATGTAAAATATTTCGAAGTCTTTTATGACTATTTTATCAACGGGAGGTTCCCAAAACTTTATTTTCGTTTAAATCTATCTTATAAGAAGATTTAAATACTCGCTCAACTTCCAAAAATTTTATAAGGGGACCTCACTTGGAGATGTTATTTACTGGACTGCCCGGTCCTATACTTGCTAAAACTATCTTGTCACTCACATCTTGATTCTTTCAAGCATCGATATGAGTCTTTTGGTTACCTCCTCAACGCTCGAGGGGTATGATTGATGTAACAAGTTTATATCCATTAACAAGCATCAGCTTGGGAAATATTGGTGAATTTTCCTTTCCAATTAGATACGACTACTTTGTGGAGTCCTATCAACAAGTGTTACACTTGGGGAAAAGGGGAACGAACTTTACGTTTCAGAGTCATGGATGATATTCGAACTAGGAGACGCGTAAGTGGCCGAGTGGCGCCGGTCCAGCAATAGCCCAACCGTTGGCTGAGGAGTTCTAGAGGGCGGTAGATAAGTAAATCCGTCGGAGCTACCTTCTACATGTAGAGAACGACTGATGAGATGCATGACATACGACTGATCATCGTAAACGTCAGGGCATCTGGCGCGGCAATGCTCCCGTATTAGTTCATCTTCTAAAAGTGAGAAATTTCTGCAACACTGTTGGTGTTGGCAAGGTGAAAAAGTGTTGAAATCGGAATTGCAATATTTTCCTGCAAGTTCCTCTTTTATGATAATTGAGAATATCTTGCTTATCTTTTGCATAGCAGATATTTATTCAAAACAAATATATTTTTTTGAGTTACCATGTAACTTCATCTCATACCTTATATTGGTACTACATCGTTAATGCATGGCATATGGTTTCAAAGATATTTTGGACTGTTATATATTATCACCGTTCAATTATATTTCTGGTGGGCTATTGCTCACCCTTGCTTTATTTATTTATATCACAACAACAGCTAGATCAGATGGCCGCGCAAGGCGCACACAGCGTAAGCAGGTGTCAACCGTCAGAGGTTTACCGCTAAGGTCTTGGCTACCTTTGTTGAGGATGCAACTACTGGTAGGCTAGTTGTTAGCAATTGAGCCTCAAATGTATTTATATTATGGTATCTATTAATGGATGGCAAAGAGTATGTAATTGTACAATTGTAATTCTTTGGGTTGTAAGAACTCAAACTCGTGATTAATAATATTGTTGGTTACTCTGATTTCATCTCTGGGACTATAACGGGTGTGTTTTATGTTGTTGTTTTGGGTCACAAGGTTGTAATTTAAATTATGTTGGTTTTGTGGATGGATATTGAGACCGTAACGACCAGATCCCTGACCCTGGATCTGGGGGTGTTACATCCGTGGTTCTTCGAGCTAGGTACTGGCCCATGTTTCCTTTCTTGACCTGGTCTTCGATAAAGAACTTAAGGGAGACACAACTTTCTGTCTCGTGGCCATGAGTTGCATGATAGTCGCAGTGTTTGTTGCGGGGCCTGTTCTCCGGGGCTGATACCAAGGGTTTGGGAGGATAAAAGAATGGTTTGTTCCGGACTTCTTTTAGTATGTCAGCTCGTGGCCGGTTCAAGGGTGTCCAATCTGGTTCCGGCCTCGGCTCGGTTTTCCCCGGTCTCGGGGGCTTGGCTTCGGATTTGGCCCTGGAGGAGTGGTCTTTGTCCGGGATTGTCAGTTGGTGACTTGGGATATAGTTGTATTGCTTGTTAGATTTAAACTTCTTTTCTGGGTTGTGGTCATTTCTAAAGCGGTCGTCTTTGCTTCTTCCCGAGGAGGTGCCCTGCCGGGTCATCCTCATTGCTTGTAGGATATCAGTTTCCTTGATGAACTTGGCGGCCATAGAATAGGCTGCGGCCAGGCTTTGGGGCTCTTTGTTTACCAATTCGATTACATAGCGCTCGCTACGTTCCGGGTCTAGGTTCTTCCGGAAGATGCTCAAGGCTTCTCTTTCATCCAGATTCGTGACTTGGTTTATGGCTTCTTGGAACCGTTTCGTGAAGGCTGAAAGTGTTTCGTTGTCATGTTGCCTGATTGTTTCAAGGTGGCACATGTGATATTCTGGGGTTTTGTTGGCTCGGAACCTCCGGAGGAAAGCTTCCCTGAACTCTTTCCAGCCATGGATGCTCCGGGAAGGGATCCGGCTGAACCATCTCTGACCTGCTCTTTTTAGTGTGGAGGCAAAGAACCTGCACTTGGTTAGGTCGTTATAGAAGTATATCAGGGCTATTTGCTCAAAGTAGTTGAGGTGTTCTTCCGGGTCTTCCAACCCATTAAAGGAGTCAAAGTTGTAATGCTTGAGGTTCTTTTGCCGGGGCATGGCTTCGAGAGAGCGGCTAAAAGGGGTGAGTGTGTCTTGGATCTCAAACCCGGAGTCATTGTTGACTTTCCTCTGTAGCTCCTGGATCATTTGAACCAGGTTATTGGGATGTTCTTCATCATCTGAGATAATCTCCGGGCTTACTTCTCTCCGGGTTCTTTTGGATTTGGATTTCCTCATTCTTTCCTCCTCTTCTTGGAGCCTTCTTTGGATCCTGTGCTCCAACTTAGCTTGTTCCTCTTGTCTTATTTTTTCCCGGAGCCTTTCTATCCGTTTTAGCTCGTCAGCCTCATCATCTCTGACCTTACTCCGGGTTGGATGGTCCCTTTCGTTTCTTTGGTCTTGATTCCCGAGGCGAGCAAAGACCGAGGCTCGCGAGTTGTGGGAGTTGGCTGACCCCTCGGAGTTTCCCGCCTGTTCGGGTTCAGGTTCCGGATGGGGACGATTTCGATAAGCCCGGATTGCTTCGGCTAGTTCCTCCGGGGTTAAATTCTCCATTTGGGCAGAGTCAAGGGGTACGTCGGTATACTTGTATCGGTTCACTTCAACCGTGACCCGAGCATCATTCGGACCGATCCCGAGTCTCTCCTGGACCGGGACCTGGTTTTACGGGATGGGCTCCGGGATCGGAGCCAGGGGCTCTTCTCTCGGGGCGCTATTTGCTGGGCGATGGGTGGATTTGCTTAGTCGAGGAATGGCTTTCGGTTTTAGGTAGTTCGGGTTGTTTCAGTCTGGCTGTTGGTTCGGGGTTCTGGGGTTCGGAGGTTCACCCCTCCTTCTAGCGCCAATGATAACTCTGGATCTTGATCGGGTACTTCCTCGCCAACTCCTGCCTCGGAAGTGGTGTAGCTGTAGTGGGGTGTCTGCAAAACAACACCGGAGGGGGGGTTTGGCCCCGAGGTGCCTCCGGTGTGAGAATAAGAGTTGGCTTTGGAAGATAATAATCAAGTAGAGTATCACAAAGTAATAAATGTGTGTAGGTGTGTAATAATGGCTAACCCCTAAACCCTATTTACTAGGGGTATTTATAGCCCTAGGCCTAGGGTTTAGGGGTAGGTTACCTTCACCCCCAACCGTTGGATCTGGGGGACAAGCCGCTGAATTCCCGGGATGTAGGACACGTGGCCTTGTCTGGGGTGACCATTGACTGGAATGTGGCCATGTTGTGGTGGGTATGGTCTGGCGTGTGTCTTCCCTTGTCTTTTAGTGTTGGTCAGCGCCACAAATAGGAGTGTCAGCTGAGGTGGGGTGCCACGTATACTGAGTGCCACAAGTCGGGGGGGTCCCCTAGTCCGGGGTGGGGACCATGCCACGTCGTGGTGGCCCCGGGCCCGGGGTCCACTACTCTGGGCTGGGCCATTCTTATTCTCATGAGATGATTTGCTTATTGTTTTGGGCTCCTTGTCGGGCCTTGGCTGTTTATGGCCTATCAGTGATATTTTTACGAAACCTTTGAGGCCCGACATTTTCAAGAAGTTGAAGAAGAAACTTGGCATGTGCAAAGTTTAGCTTAAGGGGGGATGTTAAAATATTATAATCTAAACTTTGGTTTATTATTATTATTATCTAGAATGTTCATGAATGTACTTGGAATAGACTTTTGAGTTCAAGACCTTTAGCATTTCTAGATGGTTCATGTACTTGGGTAGTTACATATTAGTTAAGGTGCATGTACTAGAAGCATTCTAGTAGGTTCCATGTAGTCCTATAAATAGGACAATCTTCCAAGCTTTGTAATCAATCAAACAATTATCAAATCATTTGAGTAAAATACAAGTGTGAGTTTTTATATCTCTTTGTGTGAGTAAGTTGTGTGGATTATTGAGAACAAGTTTCTTCTCTTTAATCTCCAACATTTTATTTTACACTTCTATTCCTAAATATTTTTCATTTTCTTTGTTTAAAATCTTGTTTTTGTTGAGATTTAAGACCTTGGTGTAACCAAGGAATGAACACCACTAACCAAGGAATGAACACCAGATATGACAAAACTAAAGGTTCTATGTTACTAAAAATGAAAGACATGCGATATTGATAGAAAACTGAATGCAAGCTAAATTTAACAAGGTACTACCTTCCTATAATTTCTACACTATTTCCACACTCATACTAATGCTAAACTACCAGTGAAACTCGCTCACTTCAACAGACACGCACGACCAAATCACAGTCTTGCTTACAACGTTCACATACAACGTTTATTAAACATAACATAAAATAAAACAAATAACTAAAATAGTAAGTTTAAGAATAAATTCCAACAATCACCCCCTTAATCTTAAACTTGTCATCAGCCCGTTTGGCTTTCAACTTAGCCCGTATGGCTATCAACTAAGTCCGTTTGGCTTTCAACTGAGCCCGTTTTGCTTTCAACATCTACGCCCGTATGGCAAGGTATTTGCCCATCTGGCAAGCTTCTTATTAGCCAGTATGACTTTCTTCTTGCCTGCACTCAGACAAGGTTCAACACATCTGAATCATCCTTTCTAATCATAGCTTTATAACAGTTTCATTCTGAATGGGCAAGCCTTCTTTTGCTTCTATTGCCTGGTGAAGACCACAGATCCACCGCCTCCCCTGCATGAGACGACCAGCCTGCTCTCTTTCTTTCTTCAACACCCCATGTACACAAACATATTTACATAACCATAAACAAATAACACAGCCTGCACTTCGTCGGACCTATGACCACCGCAGCAAAACTCTCCATCGTCCTCCATCAACACATCGACGAGACCTATCTCCCTCATCAACACCACCAACAACCGAACAATGGCAAGCAACGCAGCAACAAGAACAAAGCATCAAGGAACAGCGGCACAAACACAAACAACAGCCATCACGACGCTGTCATCTTGTTAATGAGTTCTAGTTGTCATCATGGACGCATACGTGCTTCATATATGTAAGGTCCATGGGCAACTGTAGTTGATCTTTCTTCTCTGGTCAGACTCCAGGCTTGTCGTCGTTCTCGTCGATAAAGCACGCAAACATCATTTGCTACACCTCAAGGAACGCCCACTCTGATACCATGTTGAGATTTAAGACCTTGGTGTAACCAAGGAATGAACACCATTAACTAAGGAATGAACACCAGATATGACAAACTAAAGGTTCTGTGTGTTAATAAAAATGAAATATATGCAGGATATATATATCCTGATAGAATACTGAATAAAAGCTAAAAACAAGCTACTACCTTCCTATAATTTCTCCACTATTTCCACACTCCTACTAATGTTATGCTACCCGCGCTCACTTCAGCAGACACGCACCACCAAATCACCGTCTTGCTTACAACCTTCACATACAACATTTATTAAACATAACATAAAATAAAACAAATAACTAAAATAATAAGTTTAAGATTAAATTCCAACAATTTTTCCTTCAATAAGTTCCTAATTTATTTGGGTTTCCTTATAAGACTTTTGTGTTTTGCTGTTCTCCATGGCGAGGATATAGATGGGTAGAATTCTCATGGGTTTGATTATCATTATGGGATCAGGATTTTCATGGGTTTTATTATGGAATCGTAACTATCATCGATTGCACAAAACAGTCCTATAAAAATAAGTACATACATTCAAATTATCAAAAAATCGCTTGGTTGGCTCATTAGGAAGGAAATATCAACGATTAATCAGTTTGCTTGTTAATTTATTGATAACGACTGCATGGGCCGCACGCCTTTCATCGCCTTTGTGAGTTAACCGTTTTAATGTTCTGTCCTAGATTGTGTAATGTCGCCACTTACATATTAGTCTATTCTTTTTATTTAAATAAAGACATATTTTCTTGCCGTCTTGACTTTTGTCATGGTATGATTGTTATAAACGTTTAATCAGTTTGTCTTTCTGAGTGTTTTCTCTGTTTACTTTTACTCAATTTGTTATGGAGGATCAGAATCAAGTTCTACGTGAAATGGAGGACAGGTTTTCAAACTTCAAAATAGAGGATGAGGAGGAGGGGGAATAACGTATGAGGGCAATACAGAGGAGTGTATCTCTGAGATCGATGTCCGATGGTGTCTGGTGGGGAAGTTCTTGACGGATTCACCAATTGATTTCCAGGCGATGCAACACAAAATGGCGTCGTTATGGAAACCAGGAAGGGGTGTTTATGTGAAGGCGCTAGAAAGCAACAGATTCATTTTTCAGTTCTATCATGAGGTGGACATTAAAAGGGTTATAGAGGGTAGTCCTTGGACTTTTGGTCGGTTCCAGTTAGTGTTTACTCGTATGAAGGAGGGGGATGATCCTAGGTCTCTGGCCATCAATAATCTTGATTTATGGGTTCAGCTTCATGGAATGAGTCCGGGCTTTATGTCACAAAGAGTAGTTCAGGATATTGGGAATTACATTGGAAAGTTTGTGGAGTCTGATAGCAATAATTTTGTTGGGGTTTGGAGAGAATATATTCGAGTTCGAGTGTCTATACCTGTAACGCCCCAAATCCGGGGTCAGGGATTTGGTCGTCACGCGGAAATCCTTAACATCAAATTACCTGTTTAACAATATTAAACCATCTGTAATCATTAAAACTGAAATATAACTCTGCGACCCCAACCACCAAGCATCTTTTAGGTCATAGGGCTAGAAACAAGAATTAAAATCTTTACAACTTTATTACATCCATTCTATTACATCGCACTATGTCTTAAAATCTTATACTACTAGTATAGCTTCGTTGGGAAGTACACCAGCAACTAGTACTACTCAGTACAAAGTAATATATAATACACATCAATACACTTATATATAACTTACTCCAGCTATCTATGTTCTGGGTCATATCATCTTCATAAGGGCGTACTGCCTGCTTCTTCTGAGCCATGCAGATAAGCCTCAATCATCTACCTTCCTCTGAAAGGTTAATATTTAAAACAAGCAAGTATGAGCGAAAGAATTGCCCAGCAAGTATTAATAGAGCACAACAATATATATCAACATACACATGGAGTTTTCGAAATATAACGATACTTAATATCAATTCGAAATATTTACAACAATGAAACTTCAATAAAGAAAATATGACGTTTAACGCAACACCCAATGAACAGATAAGTTTATAATAATCGTAGTAATCCTCATATATTAGCGAAATAGTGTACAATACAGTATTACTAATCTTTTAGAAGGCTTTTCAAAATATGCAGTTCATTATGCTGCTAAGACAGTTGCTTATCATCATAGACAAACCAACCATTAGAAGGTTTCATTTTTTTTGTATTTCTCAATCTGAAAGCATATACATATAAGTATGTCATTTCCATCAAACACCTTACAGAACAACATCATGTACCGAGTATAAGTTCTTTAACCACTTGATAAGTCTAAACTCAGAAATAACTGATAGGAAGAGGGTCAAAGCTCTTGAAGAAAAACATTTGGGACTTAACATCAATAACTGATGAACCAACTTTCATCTTTTGAATAATTGCAAAAGTGCACAAGTACGTGCCATTATTGTTGGAATAATCTTGCAGTTCTAGATATTGCATGAATTCATCATCTTTCAAAATTGAAAACAACACTATCGGCTACTTGGCACTTAGGCCTAAGAAGCAGTGTTTGAGTATTTTTCCAAAGTGGAGGATGGGACTTAAAGAAAACATAAAAACCTGACAAGGATTGACGATGATCAGTCGCCACATCCAAGTTCAATAATCCGCGGGTCTTCTCTACCGGTAGAAGGATAGAAACTACATCCGTAACTATCCCTGAGTGAAAACTACATCCGTAATCACCCTCGATGAAAACTACATCCGTAATCATCCTTCGGCAACACATGGGCCGGAATAATAATTGATGGACCGCCTGGCTCACGGCCGCTTACACATCCCGGGAATCGTTCGTCAACGATTCCCACACCTGCCAGAGTCCCCTTTTTCTTTTCTTGTCAAAATCATTTTGATAGAAAACTTGAGTAGTTGAAGTTCGACTTCAGTCGACTGATAATTTCTTGAAAAACGAGCAAGAGAGTAAAACCTGACCGGGGGTTTTCGAAAATGTTTTGAGTTCAAAAGAGTTCAAGTATAGATATACACTTGTACCGATATCAACCTCGACACAGGGTTTTGTGATCACACATGGAAAATGGTACGCATAAAGCTTGTAACCACAACAGGGTAATTCCATATATATATATATATAAGTTCTTTGAAAAGTGACTTACCTAGATAGATTCAAAATATAATATTTTAAATGACTGTGAAAGTCCTTAGACAACCTTTAAATAGTGTTTTATAACCTTCAAAACACTTAGAGTATTTAATAAATATTTGACTACTATGTAACAAATAATAAATATTCAATAATCCCCTTTTTAAAAGAATACTGAAATTAATATTCATTTATTAAGTAATATTCAAATAATACTTACTATTAATACTGGAATATTTAATAACCTCAAAACACCCAAATACAACTCTTGGAATGTTTCTAATCAAAATCAAGACACAATATCTCCAGCAGCCTCCAAACTTTAGCCACTTTATCAAATAACTACTACTGACTCTCGGTCAATAAGAAATAATTAATAAGTAATCAAGTAACATATACCGACATCAATCTAGCAGGTTTAAGCTGAAAGTAACCAATTTATAACCATTGGAATATCTTTAATCCGTATTGAAAATAAAATATCTCCGATAAATAATATACTAGATAGTTACACTCCATTAAATTGTTTTATTATTTCTCCGGGACAAAGTGATTTTAAGAAAGCGTTTTGAAAATGATATTCATCTAATTAAATAAATTTAATTAGGCGAATGAGGTTTATTTAATTAGTAAATGCTTTCAGGGGCATCTATTAATTAAATAAACACTGGTTTATTGGTGATGTTGCCTTTAGGTTAATTATTGCGAAATTCTTTTTAAAAGCTTTGCCCGGGTTTTCGAAAACATACAATACAAAATAGCCTCGACACGCGGGCTAAGCTCGATAACTCAACACGCTCTACCCTTGGAGCCTTTCTTATTCCGATACATAATTATATACCTCATAACATATAGTCCACTACCACATTACAAAAGTTTATAAATATACAACATATAAATCGAGATGTAGAACCCTAAGAATGTCGCCGCCCATCGACAATATTAAAAGTCATGGGTTTTGATTATTGCACGAGAATAATTTAATATCACTAGCAAAGTCAAAAATGATTTGGAAGGAGGAGCACAAGATTAAAAGCTCGCAATTAGGGATTGAAAACCTTTTCCCGCACATTTTATATAATTCAAAATAGGTATACTCTGAACAATAGAGTATGTTTAAATAAACTTGCCTCTGGTCCTTAGCAGAAAACAGAAACCGCGAACAAATCCTTCGCACCTCGTCCAAGTAATTCCATGGACCTTACCTGACGTCTC
The DNA here is from genome assembly GCA_037693485.1 of Kitagawia praeruptora. Classification (NCBI taxonomy): domain Eukaryota; kingdom Viridiplantae; phylum Streptophyta; class Magnoliopsida; order Apiales; family Apiaceae; genus Kitagawia; species Kitagawia praeruptora. The sequence goes on along the minus strand of CM075354.1, from coordinate 96,399,625 downwards.
GATCTTTCTTTTTAGTTGCACGTCGCTCCAATTTGATTTCGCCCTAATGGTACTGAAATGGTTACGAGTACGTGTCAGTCATACCACGTATATCGAGTAGACACAACTCGGGATTATCACTAAATAACATAAAGTCAAACTATAGGTGTCCTCCCTATAGTTGACTATCCTATTACCACTTAATGTACATAACACCTTATAACCATTTAATAGACTTGAACCAACTTAGTACATAGATAATATTCAAAACACAATCAATCCTCGATAAAGACACATAATATACAATTAATCCTCAAGACACCTCTAACCCATGAATTAGCACATAACTCCTCAAGACAACAATTAATCCTTGAAACAATTTACTTAGCACATTTTCACATAAACAATTAACCCTCAAACATGCCTTTAAATAATTAAAATCAAATAAGTTAAATAAATTAAAACGCAGGGGATTTTTAGAAAATTTCGGCATGTAGTATTCGTTTATCGGACTATGGGCTCAGCCCCTCCATGCCAATAAAACAATTTGTAACCCTGCTTTTGATAAAATAAAAGCTGCCTCAACTTGCAGCAACATAAAAGTAAACATATAAGAAAAGTACCCGCCCAGACATGCGGCAACTAGCACATAAGGAAAAGTACCCGCCCAGACTTGCGGCAACTAGCACATAATGATTTACACTACTACTTACGCTTCACCAATGATCGTATTTCTCACGCATTTTACTGATACACGTGACAACCAATCATTGATGTTCGTAAGCCCTAGGGAACAACCCCTAGCACTAACTATTACTTACGCTATATCGATGATCACATCACTCAAGCATATTAATTATACTCGTGATAGATAATCATGGATATTCGTAAGCCCTAGGGATTAGTCGAAAAGAATTACACAAGTCCTTTAAATATTGACATTTAAAAACTTGTGATCTTCTCATAACCCCTAGCACAATTCTAATTATTATAAAATTCTAACATTTAACATATAGACATTTACAGCTAGTCAACTATTAAAACTTCCACAATTTATACTAATATTACCATTCACCACCAATAATTATTAAACTTAAATATTAACAAAACCACAATATAATTCCAACCATTACCACTAGCACTTAACACCTAGCAATTACCAATTAATAATTAACAATTAGCAATTAACAATCAGAGGACCCGAACATATTATTGGCCCACATCCAATCTCAACAATTATAATTAACCACTAAAATCATATAACTCCCGACAAATACAATTAGCAAGTAACAATTAGCATCTTAGCAACTAACAATTATCCTCTTTCGAATTAAATCACCAAAAATTAATACAATCATCCCGCACTGTATACCATCAATTTTAACTAGCAATATACTTTCCGAATTCATCCATTAACAATACTAAGCTAATTACAAAAATTAGCAAATAATCTCGCAATTTAAAATCAATACAATTACCACAATTTAAAACTAATTAAATTACAACCATTTTCTCCAAATTCAATATACACTAATTATCAAAATTAACATACATCTCATAATTTACAACTAACTAAATTAAAACAATTAAATAATTTAAAATACGGAAATTAAATAGGTGGACACGAAATTATACCATTTCCGTTCCGGTCCGACCCACCACGAATCTCCCCCGAAATCTTTCTCTGACCAGCCGCTCCTCTCTCTCTCTCTCTCTCTCTCTCTCTCTCTCTCTCTCTCTCTCTCTCTACCGCGCGCACCTGCCTCCACCGTCCACCTCCCTGCGCAGCCACCGCGCTCCGGTCGTTCTTCCCGCAGTCCGGTCGCCGCCATCTCCCCTCCGCCGCCGCTGTTTCTTCTCACAGTTAACACACACACACGCGAACATATATATATATATATAAGTGTATATTTAGCCAATTGGGTTGCAAGATGAAACCCCCAATCTCTCTTTCTCCTCTCTTCCCCCTCCCCCGATCTGTTCTTGGTGTGGCTGCGTGTATGTATATCTGTGTATATATGTGCTGTGTTTTGTGTGTTTTTGTTTAACCCTAATGGGCTCAAGCCCAATAACAATTAAAACAATACAATTAATCACTACATACTCTAAATAATATTTAGAGTTAAAAACTCTAATTTGTAAAAATAAAATTTTTAGCATAATTAAATACTAGAATATTTTTAAAGACTTTTGGAGAAAGAATTAGAATTAAATCTCAATTTTCTAAATTGATATGCATTTTACAAATATTAATAATTTATAAAAACAAATCATAAAAATAATAATTGTGATTCATAATTCACAATTTACAGGGCTTTATAAAAATACTACAAACACTATTGTTTTAGTAAAATCTCGAATTCTTGATTTTATATATTAATCAAGTAATTTCTACAAATCCTCAAATAATTAAAATAAACATTTTCTAAGGATTTTAAAATCTCTAAATTATTCAATAATTTAAAATAAAATCTTTACTGAATAAACATTCCAAAATTAATCTTTATCCAAATAATTTATTGACTCGAGATATCTACTTGGTCAATAAAATTTTAAAATGGGACCCGGTTCCACTTAACCGAAAATAATTAAATAATTTAATAATAAAATAAATAAAATAAAAAAAAAATTCCTCCTCATTTTAGGAAAACATTATCATTATTGAAATAATAATAAAATCATTTCTTTAAAAATCCGGGTTATTACAATACCTGTTATTCCCATATTACACACTTGTATAATTGTAGAAGGGGGGGTTGAATACAATTCTTGATAGTTATAAATTTCTGATAAAAACCACAGAAATCTATAAAGAAATAATTGCTGAATGGAAATAGTTCACAACCATATAAAAATCAGGTGGTTAAATGTACCACCTGAGACTTTTATTTGAAGAAAACCCTGTGATACAAATGTACACAGCTTCTGTGTTTACAACTCTTTGCTTCTAAAGATATCCAAGAAACCCTAAGCAAATATGTATGTTTTCTTACATTCTAAAGAGTTGCTACACTTGGTTATATATCCCAAGTTTACAAGTGCTACAGGAATAAGATAATATTAATCTAATTCAAGTTGACTTGCTACTCCACTCCAAATCCACATGTAGCCGAAAGGTTGTCCTTGTGAACAGATATGTCCCCTGCACCTTTCTTGTATGTACTGTGTAAATGGAATGCTTCTTTCTTCTGTGTTTCCAAAGTATGGCTGCCATACTGCTTTTTATACCTACTATCAACCCATGTGATCTGTCAGTCAAACATGTCCTTATCAACTGCTAATTCCCAACTAGCATAGGATAAAGTGACAATGATTATCCGTTGATGTTGTGCACACTTATCCGTTGATGGTAGTTTGAGCTGTATCCGTTGATCGAGTAGATTTGAGTTGTATCCGTTGATAGAGCCCTGTTCTTATCCGTTGATACATTTTCACTTAGACAGAATTACATAGCATAGCTTATTTACAATTGGCTACCCTATTCTACCTATCCATTGATGGTCAACATGACTCTGAATAAAAACACTATCAACTGATAAATAGAGATATTGCAGTATGCTACAAAACCTCATCCGTTGATGAGCTACCTGTCAACGAATAGAGTTATAAGGTCTTATCCGTTGACAGTTACAAAACTTGACTTATACAATTTTGCTTGAATGTTAAGTTATCATCAACTACAACATATTCCTAACAATCTCCCCCAATTTATACTTGATGGCAATAAAGCATAAATTCAGAACCTTGATGATAACAAAACATTCCTAGAGATATATACACACTACAGTATGCAAACATTGTATTAAGCTACAAAAATTAAAAAAAACAGAAAGCTTTAAGAAACTTATCAGAGATGTGCTCCTTTAGATTGAGCAGATTAATGATGTTTCCTCTCTCTGGTTGGCTGCACCCTAGACTTTCCTTCCTTGGCAGAGTTGGACTCAATTTGCACTTGAAGTTGCCTATAGAAGGTATCTTCTTCAACAACTTTTGGATTTAGCTTTAGTTGTAACCATCTCAGGTAATCAGAACTAGCCTTTGACAGTTGGTCTTCTAACCTGAAGAATCTCCTAGTGCCCTCATCATCCCTGAACTCCATCATCCAAAAGGGTTGAATGTGGATTTTCTGTTCATTATAAGGGATCTTCATTTTCTTTGGTAGACTTGAGGGTGAGTTCCATTCTCTCCTTATTTCTTCTATTCTGCTAATTATCTCCCTTCTGGCTATCTCAGAGAACCCTGTGTGTCTCTTGAATGCTGAGAACACTTTGGTCAGTGTATGATAATTCTCTCCAAGAACCTTCTGTAGTGGCCATGTCCTCTGACTTCCTCCCTTGTAGACAAACACTAATCTCTCAGGCTGATTCTTGTACTTGTCAATTCCTCTTACTTCTGACAGTTCATCCAAATATAGATTCATGCCAGAGTATTCTTCAATTTCTGCCTGATAGATAAAGTCTTCTTTGTTTTCCAAGATTGGTTGTTTGACAATAGCAGGTACCCTAGCAACTTGAACTGGTCCCTTTGAAAGTTGCTTCTTTGGAGCCCTTTTCTTCTGTTTTGGATTTAGCAAGAATGAAGGAACTTCAATTGAATCAAAATTCATTGGTTCCTCTTTAGGCCTTATGGGGTCACCATGAAAGTTTACAGTTGGGTCGATTACTGTTGCAGACATAGGTACTGGTGAGCCAATGGTTTCTTTTTCTGGAGAGGGTTCTAGAGAAAGAACCCTCTTGGTTTTAGCTTTCCTTCTTTTAGGTTTGATTTTGGGAACTTCCTCAGGTTCCTTCATTTCAACCTCTACCTCATCCATTAACTCTTGAGCTAGCCTGGCTTGCTTCTCTTCTGAGTTTTCATGTTGATTTTCTGTACTTGGATGGGCTTCCCTTTGGATTCTGGAGACTTCTTCTCTTTTAGCTTCCACAAATCTAGGATGACTGTTGGATATATTTAATACTTTTCCATTCCTCATGATTACAGCCATCCAATCTCTTACACTCTTATTTGTCTGTACTTTGAACTCCATGATTGTTTTCCCATTAGCTTTTCTTCATCATTCTTGGGAAATGGGTAGTCCAATTGAAGCTTGTTCTTCCCATTCTCCTTTGGTGGTGAGTAGGCTCTGGTTTTGATAGCTGGTTCAAATTCTTTGACAAATGATGGCTCAGCATCATAGAATGTAGGAGCCACAACCCTTGGAGTGAGCACCTTCATGATTGTGGTTGATATTGTTGGAGCAGAAGATTGAGCATTAAGGAACAGAGATGATGCAATTGATTCATTGATCATCCTCTCTGTCCTTAGAATTCTTTCACTAGTCTCCTTGTTGATCTTTTCCAAAGCTTCTATTCTGGCTTGCCTTTCACCATCTGAGATTTCCTCTAAGCTTTGAATCTCAGGCAAAGCCACTTGTTTCTTCACAAGGGAAGCCTTTATCTCAAACTCTGTTGGATTGACCACTACAATTGGCTGTTGCTCCCCCTCAATCTGTGCTATCTCACTACTGGTAGCTTGAAATTGGCCAGTAGATGTTGCAGCCTCTTCTGTGCTTGTTCCCATTTTCTCCATTTTCTCCCCCTTTTTGTTAGCATCAAGGGATGGGGTTGAAGCTGCAAGTAGCATTTCCAGTAGTTGAGTCTGTTTTGATTGATTGGCAATGATGGTGTGCATTTGAGATTCCATACTATCCACTCTTGAGGAAAGAAGCTGAACAGACTTAGCCAGGCTATCTTCTTTGAGAAGTTTGCTAGAGAACACCTTCTGAGTGGTAGTAGGAGCTAGTGCCTCAATCCTGGCATCTAGTGCTATTTTCATATCTCTAATTGCAGACTTGACCTCCTCTTGTTGTGTCCTTTGAATAACAGATTGCATCTTTTGTAATTTCAGGGAGGCCATAACTTGCTCAAGAACAGTCTTTCTCTGTGGTTCTGCAGTTTGGTGCTCAGCCTTAGCAGATTGGTATTGCTTCATGATTTCCACATTGAGATTCCCAAGTTCAGTGGCATTGGAAAACATCCATCCTGGAGTTTCATCCTCATTTATTTCTTCACCATCTGAACTTTGACTGTCATCACTGCCAAACTCTTCACTTCCAGCACTTGGAGACAGGGTTTGTAAAGCTTCTTTTGCTCTTTGAAGAGATTCTGAGGTGTGCACTAGGTGCATTGCCTTCTCTGCCTCCACATTGCCCTGTTGTGCCATTACTTGATAGGCAGAAACAGGATGAGTAAAGGTTTCAGGATCCAAAGAGATGGAGTCAATAACTGACTGATATTCTTGTCTAAATTCCATCTCTTTGGAAGCTTCATTAACCTCCATTAACTCACTTGCAATGGCTGATTTTTCTTGCCTTATTTCTCCTGTAGTCCCTTCTCTCCTCTCATCTCTCTTTTCTTGCATCAGGGGCTCCCCCTGGCTCACACCTCTCACACCCTCACCTTTACCTACTAAGGTGGAACTCTCTAGCTCTCCTTTTGCCTGACCGGAAGAAATGGTCAGCCTCTCATTGATTTTCTCTCCTTTTGCCTGCTCACAAGGCAGCCTCTCACTCCCTTCCCTCATTCCTAAAAGTGTTTCAATTACTACAAACTCCTCCACAGTTGACATAGGAATGTCACATTTTGCAGTGGTAGAGAGAGTTGTCAACGGATAAGGTGTATCCGTTGGTGTAGTGGTTATTGCTGTCAACGGATAATTAGTTGAAGACATATCCGTTGATGGAGAAACACTTGTCAACGAATGAAGGATATCCGTTGATAAAGGAAAACGAGTATCCGTTGAAGTGAAAACCAACACTGAATCTGTGGTGATTGATTTTAAGGAAGAGGCCATAGATAGTGTTGTGAATTCAGGAATGGAAGATTGATGGCCCAACAAATCATCTAAAAGATGATGACCACCAATTGTTGAGTGGGGCTTCTCCAAGAATTTTAAAGATGGAGAATCAGAAATTGATGTAGATATCATATCCACATCCAGAGATGGAGTTGGTGATGGTGGATCAAAATGTGTATCGATTTGAAGGTTAAGATCAAGGGGCTGTGACTCCACATTTATTGAAGTCACATCAAACTGAATTTGAGAAGGTACAGTTTGCTGTACAGTGTGTGCACCCTGTGATTCCCCAATGGTTTTGGATTTTACTCTTCTACCATAGGTTTTTGAGTGAGAGCTATCTGTGTCCCTTGCCCTTTTGTGCAGTGTTCCTGGAATGGAACTTAAATTAGTAGTCACACCCTGTTGAGAGGATGTAACTAGAATTTGGCTTGTAGGTTCATTAACAGTCTTTTGAGAGACTGAAATGTTGGTTGCACCTGCCTCACCTTCCTTATCCTTAGGGCTTCTTTGATGTTCACCCTGTCCCTCACCACTTACTACCACCTTCACACTCCCCTCAAGAGTTTTGGTAGTTTTTGCAACAGGTGCCTTTTGAGAGACACCTGAGGTTTGTCTTTTAGATTGTGGTTTTGGAACTCTGGATTTGGTCACTTTGGTAGGAGCCTGTTTGGTCACAGCCACAGACTCCATTGTGACACTAGAAGGCAAAGAAATTTGGGGGTTGGAGATAGGAGTTTCAGGATTGGAAACAGTTACCTGAACAATTGGTAGATATACCAATTGTACTTCTGCATTTAGGTTCATTCGAATCAAATCACTTAAGACTCTCTTCTCCTGAACAAAACAATTGAACTTTCTATCCGGGTTAGCAATGGATAGCTCATTCTCAGATACATGCAGTGCTAGGAGCATAAAAAATCTAGCAAAATAAACATTATTGCTCCTAGTTTCCTTTTTACCTAATTTAGCTGCTATCTCATACATGACTAGTGTGCCAAAATTATAGAATTTATCAGTCAAAAGCATACATAGCATAACTAGCATGGAGTTGGTAACAGCATCAAAGTTACTAATCTTGCCAGAAAAAGTTTTAATGAAGGCATCACAAAGATAACTCCATTCCTTAACCATACCTTTCCTAACAATTTTCCCTAAGTTCTCAGTACTAAGGGTATAATTCATGGAATTAAGCATGGTAACAATTTCAGCATTACTGGGTACCTTCAGACAGTTATTCTCAGGCAATTTTAAACAAGCAGTTAACACATCAGAATTAACTACATAATTTTTACCCTTTAAAGAAAAAGCAAGTGTACAGTCTGTGCCATTGTACTCAGCAGATGCCCACACCTCTTCAATTACCTCATGGATTAGAGGAGTGGTGGCAGTCATAGCATATGACAGTTTGCATTTCTTCACGAAATTCATCATGGTGTGATATGCTTCTGGAGCGTTCACTGTATCAACAAAGGCCGCGAAATTGTTCTTCTCATAGGTAAACCCGGTGGAAGACATCATCTTAACAATAGGCGCCATTGAAGTGTTTGAACTTTTGTTGCAGAGAGAGATTTAGTGAAGAAGATGCAGTTAACTAATGAGATTCTTGAAAATGAATAAAGGTGAGATGTGAAGGCACAAAACAGCCTTTTATATTTTCCAAGAATTAAAAATGAAATAATTAAAAGTAATTACCCCATTGGACAAAAGTAACTGTCAGATAATAAATGAAAAGAAAAGAAGTACAGCCGTGACTAATTATACACGTTTACCAACGGCTATAAAAAGAAATATGTATATCAACGGATAAAGATTGGACGGTTGAGAAAACAGTTTATCCATCGATGACGTGGACAACCTGTTATCCGTTGACATACGAAAATCTAGTAATGTGTTTATACTACCAACGGATAAAAGGATATCCGTTGATAAGCAAATTTTGCCTTAAACAAAATTTCTGCTAAGAGTTATTCTAAGAGTTTTTAATTCTCAAGTAAATCAAAACACATTTCTAGCTGCAATACAGTATTATTAGATACCACTAGGAATTATGAAAAATTAAGCATACCTAGTTCACCTACCAACCTTGTGAATGAAGATTCATCAAGAGGCTTGGTGAAGATATCTGCAAGCTGCATTTCACTTGGCACAAAGTGCATTTCTACTGTACCATTCATCACATGCTCTTTGATGAAGTGGTATTTGATGTCAATATGCTTGGTTCTCGAATGTTGCACTGGATTTTCTGTGATGGCAATAGCACTAGTGTTGTCACAGAAAATTGGAATCTTCTCAACTTTTAGACCATAGTCAATAAGTTGATTTTTCATCAAAAGAATCTGTGCACAACAGCTTCCAGCTGCAATGTACTCAGCTTCGGCTGTAGAAGTGGAGACTGAGTTCTGTTTCTTACTGAACCATGACACAAGCCTATTCCCTAGAAACTGACAGGAGCCTGTAGTACTTTTCCTATCAATTCTGCAACCTGCATAGTCTGCATCTGAATAGCCAATTAGATCAAAGCCAGAATCTCTTGGGTACCAAATGCCAAGGTTTAGTGTTCCCTTGAGATACCTGAAAATTCTCTTAATAGCAATCAAGTGAGACTCTCTAGGGTCAGCTTGAAATCTAGCACAAAGACATGTGGAAAACATTATATCAGGTCTACTAGCTGTTAGATATAGAAGTGAGCCTACCATGCCTCTATAGCTTGAGATGTCCACAGATTTTTCCTTAGTATTCAGCTCAAGCTTAGTTGCGGTGGCCATAGGTGTTTTTGCAGAGGCACAATCCATTAAGTCAAATTTCTTTAAGAGATCATAAATATATTTTGTTTGACTTATGAAAATTCCCTCATTAACTTGCTTTACTTGTAAACCAAGAAAGTAAGTTAACTCACCCATCATGCTCATTTCATACCTACTTTGCATAAGTTTGGCAAACCTTTTGCAAAGCTTCTCATCTGTAGACCCAAAAATAATATCATCTACATAGATTTGAACAAGTATTGAAGAGCCATTGACATTTCTATGAAATAAGGTTTTATCTACTGTACCTCTAGTGAAGTGATTCTCCAAAAGAAATTGAGATAAAGTGTCATACCAGGCTCTTGGTGCTTGCTTCAAACCATAAAGTGCTTTCAAGAGAAGATATACATAATCTGGAAATTCTGGATCTTCAAAGCCAGGAGGTTGATGGACATATACCTCTTCTTCCAGTTCCCCATTTAGAAAGGCACTTTTAACATCCATCTGATAGACTTTGAAGTTGGGATGTGCTGCATAGGCTAGGAAAATTCTGATGGCCTCAAGTCTTGCCACTGGAGCAAAAGTTTCATCAAAATCTATTCCTTCTTCTTGAGAATAGCCCTTTGCCACTAATCTAGCTTTATTCCTCACAATTATGCCATTTTCATCAGTCTTATTCTTGAGAACCCATTTGGTACATATGATACCTCTATCATCAGGTTTGGGCACAAGCTTCCATACTTTATTTCTCTCAAATTGGTTTAGCTCTTCTTGCATTGCTAAGACTCAATCTGGATCTAGAAGGGCATCCTCCACTTTCTTAGGTTCCTCTTGAGACAGGAAACTACTGTATAGGCATTCTTCTTGTGTGGCCCTTCTAGTTTGGACTCTTGAGTTTGAGTCACCAATGATTAACTCAAAAGGATGATCTCTGGTCCATTTTCTTGAAGGTGGAAGGTTTGATCTAGATGAGGTTGCTTCATCTACGTGAGCATGATCTTGTTGATTGGATATTGAGTTTTGACTTTGAGAAACTCCCCCTGAGTTTGTTGTCCTTGAGGAATTATGAAGTTGACTGTCAACAGATGCATCATTTTGTCTATCAACGGATGCTCCATTTTTCCTGTCGACGAATACATGAGAATGTCTGTCAACGGATGCATCTGATGATCTAGTATGACTATCAACGGATGCTTCATTTCCAGTGTTAGCATCACTTCTAGTTGGATCAACAACTCTAGGTGAATTTCCAAGGTCATGATCTTCATTTTCCTCGTCATCATCAATGTACATTCTTCCTTCTACCACATTTTCAAATCTCAACTTTTCATGGAAGCCTTCATCATTTAGACCTAGAATCTTTTGATCATCAAACACAACATGTACAGATTCCATAACAATGTTGGTTCTTAGATTGTAGACTCTATAGGCTTTCCCTGCTGCATATCCAACGAAGATAGCTTCATCTGCCTTTGCTTCAAATTTGCCCAAGTTATCTCCATGATTTCTTAGCACAAAACACTTACATCCAAAGACATGAAGAAAAGCTAATGTTGGTTTCTTGTTGGTAAATAACTGATAAGGAGTCATTCCTCTAGCTTGATTGATCAAGGAAATATTCTGAGTGAAGCAGGCAGTGCTGACAGCTTCAGCCCAGAAATATGTTGGCAATCTTGATTCACTTAACATTGTTCTAGCTGCTTCAATGAGAGTTCTATTTTTCCTTTCAACAACCCCATTTTGTTGAGGTGTTCTAGCAGCAGAAAACTCATGGACAATTCCATTCTCTTCACAGAAAATATTCATTGTGGAATTTTTGAATTCAGTGCCATTGTCACTCCTGATTCTTTGTACTTTTACTTCAGAACCATTGTTTACTAGTCTGAGATGATTGATGATGATTTCACTTGCACAATCTTTGGAGTGCAGGAAGAAGGTCCATGTAAACTTAGAAAAATCATCCACAATCACCAGGCAGTATTTCTTCTTTGAAATGGACATGACATTTACTGGACCAAATAAGTCCATATGCAGCAATTGAAGGGGCTTAACAATGGATGACTCTGTCTTGCTCTTGAAGGATGATTTCTTTTGCTTCCCTAATTGGCAGGCATCACACAGTCCATCTTTGATGAACTCCAATTGAGGGATTCCTCTAGCAAGATCCTTTCTTACCAAATCATTCATTACTTTAAAATTCAAATGAGACAGCTTTTTATGCCATAGCCAACTCTCATCCTTGCTTGCTTTGCTGAAGAGACAAGTAATGGATTCTGAGCATACTGAGTTGAAGTCAGCTATGTAAACATTTCCTTTTCTAAAGCCTGTCAGAACCACATTGTTGTTTTCCTTGGTAGAAACAACACAGGCTTCTTTAGTGAACTTTACTTCATAGTCTTTGTCACAAATCTGACTGACACTCAGCAAATTGTGCTTCAAACCTTCAACTAAAGCCACTTCTTCAATGACGACATTGTCCTTTGTAATCAAGCCATATCCCTTAGTATATCCTTTGCTGTCATCTCCAAAGGTAATTCTAGGGCCAGCTTCCTCCTTGAACTCTGTGAGCAGGGTTGAATCTCCTGTCATATGCCTAGAACATCCACTGTCTAGGTACCATAGATTCCTCTTATTTCCCTGCACACAATCCAAAATACAAATCAAGTTGATTTTGGTACCCAAGTTTCCTTGGGTCCTTTCTTGTTAGCCTTTGGTTTTACACTCTTAGCAATCTTCACTTTGGGTGTAGATGTTTGAGTGATAGGTTTTGACAGATGCTCATTTGCATAAATATTTGATGCATGCATTTGTGAAAAATTGGCATACATATTATCCATGCTGGGAATGCTCCATGACATTTGTGGCATATTCACAGATTGAAAATAAGGATTAGGCACATATGGCATGTTCACATATGGATTTGAAAAACTAGCATTCTGATACAAACCAGGCATAACAGGCATTGCAGGCATACTTGGCATAGATTGAGGTACATGAACAGGAGTCCTTTTAACAGACTTGCAATTAGAAGATAGGTGATTGACACTATTGCAATTACCACAAGTTTTCCTAGGAGCAAACTTGTCAGGAGAATAATTGTTTTTCTTGTTAATGCCTATCTTACCATTTCTGTTCTTTTTCTTTTTACCCTCAGTCTCTACCTTTTCATTAACTGACTTACCAACAGCCTTCTTGTTAGGTAAATCACCTGCCTTAGCCTTCTCACTTGATTTGGCTTGGCTACTTTCACCAGAAACAAAGTTCTTGGCTACTGGACCATACTGATTATTCAGTTTCTTGAGTTCCTTCTTACTAACAGACTTTTTGTTAGTCGACGGATATCTCTCATCCGTTGATGGTTCATCTGTCAACGGATGATCACTATCCGTTGATTCACAAATAGTCTCTAGATCCTCAAGGCAAGGTTCTAGCTCCTTTTTCTTCTGAGTCCAGGTATCCCTTACAAATGATTCTATTCCCTGGACTTCTATTATGTTTTGAGAAATATTCCTGCAACTTTGAAATTTAGCAATTATCCCTTGTTCTTTTTCAAGCTAGTTTCTTAAGATCAATTCTATTTTTAACACAGCTTCAAGTTCATTTTTAGCATCATTGCAATCAACTCTCATTTTCTCAAATTCTAGAAATTGAACTTCTAGAACTGCATTTCTATCACTTAAGAACTGATTAGTTTCTTTAATCCTATTGTTCTCTTTAGTAAGTGATTTAAGAGTAACACTCAAGTGATATAGTTCAGTAGACATTTCATCTATAACACTATTGCATTCCTCTTTGGTGAGCTCAGAGAGATTAGTAGAATATACCTGATTGCTAGCTGAACTTGCTTCCTGCTCAGAATCAGCCATTAATGCAAGGTTGACAAACTCAGCATCATCATCAGAATGATTTCCATCAGCAGCCCAGTCATACTCTTGGGTCATGAATGCCTTTCCTTTCTGTCTGAGAAGATCAAAATATTTCTTCTTATAGTCAACAGTTTTAGTTGGCTTTCCCTTGTTCTCAGATCTAGGCTTCCTGCATTCACTTATCATGTGACCAGCAATACCACAATTGTAGCATTTAATTTTGGATTTATCCACATAATTGCTTGTAGAAAAATCCTTGTTAAATGGCTTGGCCACCCCAGAGTTTCTTCTGAATTTTAGCTTAGAGAATCTCCTAGATAGAAAGGCTAAATGCTCATCTATCTCATCCAATTCATCCTGCTGTAGGACACTCATTTCTTCAGACACTTTTTCCTTGCTTTTGCTTGATTCTATTCTACTTTCACAAACCTCCCTGTTTGGTGTAGATTTAGCAGCTTCAGTCCTCTTCTCCTCCTTCTGCTCCAAGTTGGCAACAAGTGCAACTGACCCACTTTTCTTTTGGGCCTTCTCAATTTCTTCATCCTGCTCCATTTCTAGTTCATATGTCTTTAAAGTTCCATAGAGCCTTTCAAGAGTAAATGACTTGTACTCTTGAGTGTTTCTTAGAGAAACAGTCATAGGCTTCCACTCTTTGGGCAGTGATCTCTGAAATTTGAGATTAGAATCTTTCACTTGGTAGATTCTTCCATACAGTTTCAAGCCATTCAGTAGCTTTTGAAATCTACTAAATGTGTCATTCAATGTCTCTCCATTCTTGAAATGGAAGTGCTCATGATACTGTTGGATCAGTAGTTGCATCTTGTTTTCCCTTACCTGTTCTGTACCTTCACAAAGGGTTTGAACAATGTCCCATACTTCCTTGGCGGTAGTATAGTTGATAACATTGTCAACCATGTCTGTTTCTAAACCATTAAACAGAATATTCATGGTCTTTTTATCTTTATGAACTTCTGCAACATCCTCAGTGCTCCACTCAGAAACAGGTTTTGGGATGTACGTGTGTGGTGCATCTGCAGCAAGACCAACTCTTGAAGCAGCCTTCATTGGAACATGAGGACCCTTCTCAATGCAATCTACAAAACCTACATCAATAGACATGAGATGTAGACGCATTTTTACTTTCCAGTGAAAGTAATTTTCCCTATCAAGAACCGGTATCTTCACTCCATAATCTTTCTTAGACATGTTGGAAGTGTGTTGATCTTTAAACTTCAAATATATTAGAAGCTTGCTCTGATACCAATTGTTATTCCCAGATTACACACTTGTAGAATTGTAGAAGGGGGGGTTGAATACAATTCTTGATAGTTATAAATTTCTGATAAAAACCACAGAAATCTATAAAGAAATAATTGCTGAATGGAAATAGTTCACAACCATATAAAAATCAGGTGGTTAAATGTACCACTTGAGACTTTTATTTGAAGAAAACCCTGTGATATAAATGTACACAGCTTCTGTGTTTACAACTCTTTGCTTCTAAAGATATCCAAGAAACCCTAAGCAAATATGTATGTTTTCTTACATTCTAAAGAGTTGCTACACTTGGTTATATATCCCAAGTTTACAAGTGCTACAGGAATAAGATAATATTAATCTAATTCAAGTTGACTTGCTACTCCACTCCAAATCCACATGTAGCCGAAAGGTTGTCCTTGTGAACAGATATGTCCCCTGCACCTTTCTTGTATGTACTGTGTAAATGGAATTCTTCTTTCTTCTGTGTTTCCAAAGTATGGCTGCCATACTGCTTTTTATACCTACTATCAACCCATGTGATCTGTCAGTCAAACCTGTCCTTATCAACTGCTAATTCCCAGCTAGAATAGGATAAAGTGACAATGATTATCCGTTGATGTTGTGCACACTTATCCGTTGATGGTAGTTTGAGCTGTATCCGTTGATCGAGTAGATTTGAGTTGTATCCGTTGATAGAGCCCTGTTCTTATCTGTTGATACATTTTCACTTAGACAGAATTACATAGCATAGCTTATTTACAATTGGCTACCCTATTCTGCCTATCCATTGATGGTCAACATGACTCTGAATAAAAACACTATCAACTGATAAATAGAGATATTGCAGTATGCTACAAAACCTCATCCGTTGATGAGCTACCTGTCAACGAATAGAGTTATAAGGTCTTATCCGTTGACAGTTACAAAACTTGACTTATACAATTTTGCTTGAATGTTAAGTTATCATCAACTACAACATATTCCTAACAATACCACTGGATAAGCCATTAAAGAGAAAGATGAAGCTAAGAAATAATGCTGATACCTGGTGCTGGGTGAATTTTAGATATGAGGGTGTGCCAACTTTCTGTTTCATATGTGGAATGATGGGGGCATAATGAGAAGTTTTGTGAACGAATATTTGATACACCATTGGAAAATATAGAGAGACCGTATGGTATATGGATGAAGGCGGAACCAAGGAGGAAAAATCATGTCATCGGATCAAAATGGTTATGTCAAGGAGGCCAAACTCCGGCGATTGGTGGGATGACTGACATGGAGATTCAAACAGGGAAAGAGGTTACCGTGATGGGTGCAACCAGTAAGCATGATCCCGTAATTGTAGGATCTGAGATAGATAAGGGTAAGATTGGTGGAGTAAAAAGTGGGGGAGATAATAACGGAGTGAATTCAGTTGAGAAAATGGCACCTAAAATTCAAATAGGTGGACATATTTTAAATGAAAACAAAGACGGAGAGATAGTTAAGGATCATGGGCTTCTAATACTGGACCCAAAACGTAGAAGGGTGGAGGAAACAGATAATGATGAGATAACCCAAATACAAGGCCCAATAGATATGACAATGACGGAGATATACATATCATCAACACAGAACCAAAAAAACGAGATAGAGGCGGGTGCTGCAAGGCAGGCCCGCCTAGGATTATGAATGTCATCAGTTGGAACTGTCGAGGAATAGGTCTCCCCTCGAATTTTCGGTTCCTTAAAGACATGGTTCGTCAAGAGAGACCATATATTGTTTTTCTTTGTGAAACTATTGACAGTAGAGGTAGAATGGAGACAGTGCGAAGAGGTTTGAAGTTTGATGGGTTAATCTCGGTGGATGCAGTGGGTAGAAGTGGTGGATTGGCTCTATTATGGAAGCATAAGGATCATGTTATGTTAAAGAGTTTGTCTCGTAGCCATATCAATGTGGAAGTTAGTGTTGATGGAAAGAGTACATGGAGACTTACAAGAATTTATGGAGAACCTGATCATCAGCAAAGAAGAAAGACCTGGGATCTTCTTAGGAATTTGGCTCATGATTCTAACCTGCCATGGTGTGCTATAGGCGACTTAAATAATGTTGTAGCTCAGCAGGATAAGAAAGGTGGAGCTATATATCCTAATGCGTTGGTCGAGGGCTTCAATGATGCATTAGCAGATACGGGGCTGATTGATATGGATTTAGTGGGCCACCAATTTACATGGGAGAGGGGCAGGGGAACAACAGCTTGGACTGAGATAAGATTAGATAGGGCCTTAACCACAGTGGCATGGTTGAATATGTTTCCAGATAGCAAATTGTATAACTTGGAGGGCTCTTCTTCAGATCATAGTCCGATTTTATTAATCCCTGAAGTGAGTAAAAAGTTTACAATTCAACGAAAGTTTCGATTTGAAAACGCATGGTTGACTGAACCAATGTGTGCTCAGCTTGTTCTTGAAAGTTGGGAGATGTGTGCTAATAGCAAAATTCAAGACAAAGTAAAGTTTTGTGCAGAAAATTTAGATCGGTGAGGGAAGGAAATAACGAGTAAATTTAATGATCGTATCAAGAATTTCAAAAAGGAGATGAAAAAGTGGAGAAAATTCAGAGATGGTGAGTCCGTAAGGAGGTATAAGGAGGCGAAAGATGGGTTACTACTGGTTTTAGAGCAAAAAGAAATCTTTTGGAGACAACGTAGTAAGCAATTATGGCTGCATTCTGGCGATAAAAACAGCAAGTACTTTCATGCAACAGCTACTGCTCGGAAAAGGTCGAATCAGATTACTCGGTTGAAGAATGCTGAAGGAACTTGGGTTGATTGGGATGATGGATTGGCAGACCATATAACGCAGCATTATCAGCACTTATTTACTGCAACTAATGTTAACTGGAGAGAGGTCGTTGAATGTGTTGATACGAAAATAACAGAGGAGCAAAACTCGGAGTTATTAATGCAGGTGACAGAAGATGAAGTTAGAGCAGCGTTATTTCAAATGGATCCTGACAAAGCGCCTGGCCCAGATGGGATGACGCCAGCGTTTTACCAGAAACATTGGGCGATTATTGGTCACGATGTAGTTGAGCTGGTCAGAATATTTATGCAAGAAGGGATGCTTCCAGAGGGTCTTAATGATACTAATGTGGTCCTTATTCCAAAAAAGAAATGCCCGGCTACGGTTGGAGACTTAAGGCCGATATCTCTTTGTAATGTATTGGTTAGAATCATTACAAAGGTGATGGCGAATAGAATGAAAAATATGTTGGATGGAGTTGTTTCGAAAAATCAAAGTGCTTTCATTCCGGGAAGGCTGATCATTGACAATATAATGGTGGGATATGAAATGGTTCACTATTTAAAACGAAAGAGAAGGAGAAATAAGGGTTGTATGAGGGTAAAGATTAATATGAGTAAAGCCTATGATCGGATGGAGTGGGAATATCTTCGAGAATTCATGAGCAAGATGGGTTTTCATGATTGGTGGGTTCAATTAGTCATGAAGTGTGTTAGCTCAGTCAATTATACTATCACTCATGGGGCGAGAGAGATGGGGCCAGTGGTTCCAAGCAGGGGAATCCGTCAAGGAGACCCCTTATCCCCGTACCTGTTCATCCTTTGTGCGGAGGGTCTCTCTGCGTTGATTAGAAAATATGAGTCTCATCAGTTGATTAAAGGTATCAAGATCTGTCGAGCAGCCCCAAGCATTAGTCATTTGTTTTTCGCAGATGATAGCTATTTGTTTTGTAATGCTGATGATAGTGATGCGTTAAATCTTATGGAGTTGCTTCAAGTCTTTGAAGAAGCATCAGGCCAGCAAGTGAATCTTATGAAGTCATCGGTGGTGTATAGTTCGAATGTCACGAGAAGCTGTAGAGATCAAGTCTGCCAGATTTTACAGGTGAGAGAAGCTGATGATAATGTCACTTATTTGGGGCTTCTTAACATGGTGGGGCGCAACAAATCTCGAGTGTTTGGTTTCTTAAAGGACAAAATGCGAAGTCGAGTTCAATCATGGAAGGAGGTTTGGGTCTCTCAAGCAGGGAAGGAGATTCTCATTAAAAATGTGGCCCAGGGTATGCCTATTTATGCAATGAGCATGTTCTTGTTACCTCAGGAGATTACTAAAGACTTTGAACGAAGCTTATCGAGATACTGGTGGGGATTAAAGGAAAATACGAATTCTGGGATTTCTTGGATGAGCTGGGATCGTTTAAGCAAGCATAAGGTAGCTAGGGGTGTTGGTTTTCGGGACTTTTGGGATTTCAACCTGGCTTTACTTGGAAAACAAGGATGGAGGTTGATGAATCATCCGGAAAAACTATCGAGTAAATTGTACAAAGCTCGATATTTTCCTAAATGCGATTTTCTTGCATCAGAACTAGGGAATAACCCTAGTTTTATTTGGAGAAGTATTTGGGAGGCTAGGTTGGTGATAAAGGCAGGAGCTAGATGGAAAATTGGTAATGATGCTAATATTGGAATTCTGGGACAACCGTGGCTCCAGGATACTGTTAATCCATGTATTACGACTGAGCTGATTGGTTTGAATGATGCTACAGTCTCATCTCTAATGACAGATGATGGTGGAGGATGGGATCGTGAAGTTATTGAGGACTTGTTTAACACCAGAGATCAGCAATGTATTTTGGCAACAGAAATTGGAGGTTGTGGAAGGGCAGATGAGTTATATTGGCAAGAAAGCATAACTGGTGATTATACGGTAAAGAGTGCTTACTAGTTACTTCAAAAATAGAAAGGAGATTGGTACACAAATGCTAGCAATCAGATATGGAGTTTATTGTGGAAAGTTTGTGCGCCAGCTAAGGTTCTAAATATGGTTTGGAGAGCTTCACATATTCTTCCCACGAGATCAGTACTACAATAAAAAAGAGTTCCTGTTCCTATCACTTGTCTAATTTGTAATGACGATGAAGAAACAGTGATGCATATTCTCGTTACTTGCCCCTTTGCTCAGCAGTGTTGGTATCATAGAGGGTGGTCTTTATTTAATGCAGGAGATGTCAATTTTGGAAGCTGGTTGCAGACAATGTTTGATCAGTCAGAAAAGGGACGTCGTGGTGAGATAGTGACGTTATGTTGGAGTATATGGAAAGCTCGGAATAATATGGTGTGGAACAATCAAAGAAGCACAATGCAGACTGTTGTTTTTTCAGCTATGAGGTACCTTGCAGATTGGAGAAAGGCTAAAGCTCTTTCAACAAAGACTCTATACCAGGATGTTATCCAGGGAGATGTAGTAGATTCTTGGGTTAAACCGAGAAAAGATGAAGTCAAGGTGACGGTTGATGCAGCAGTTTTTCAGGATCAAAACAGGTATGGGGTGGGAATGTTGGCTCGTGATGATGAAGGAAGAGTCGTGCATGGTCGTTCGAAGAGCTATGAGGGAGTTGTTCGCCCTGAGTTTGCAGAAGCTATGGCTGTGAAAGAAGCTCTTAGCTGGGTTAAGTGCATGGCATGGCAGGGAGTGACAGTAGAGTCGGATTGTTTGGGTGTCGTACAGGCCATCCGTAGTAAGGTTACTATGACTTCTCCGTTTGGTGGTATTATTATGGAGTGTCGTAGGTTGATTGCGGAGTTAAACATTAAGTTGTTTTTTATAAAACGATATGCTAATATGGCAGCTCACCATTTGGCGAGAGAGTCATGTTTATATCCAGGTCGAGTGTTCGATAGGAGGAATGTTCCTATTGAGTTGATGAATATTGTAATGGCGGATTTATTTGAGTAATATATTCCCTCGCTTTTAGTCAAAAAAAAGGAAGGAAATATCAACAACGATATTCTTAAGGTCCAAGATTGTATTTATAGATGCACTTTGATTAATGAATTGATTCTTTTTTTTTAAAAAAAACATACAATTTAGTTGAGTTTCATTTTCTTAGAGTGGTAGCAAATTTAACAAAATTCATCATTGTATGAAATTCAAAAAAAAAATCCCATTATCAGCAAATTTTAATGAATTATTTTTATAATCCTACTTGAACATTATCAGATATTAATGAATATTTTTAAAATTGAATTAAATATCAAATATTGAATGTACGTCATCAAATTTTAACAAATTTTTAAAATTCAAAATAAGTACTTCTAAATTAGAAAATACAATTTTATGTTTTTGGGTGCACTTTCAGAAACTAAATTACTGAGTTATATCAAAACAAACTTCATTTCCAAACTTATTTTGTGGGTTTTGGATTATTCTAACAAGTTTGTTTATGTTTTGATTTTACCCTGAAATTTACAAAATTGACCTGTAATTTCATATATTTTATTTAAAATCTCTATATTTTAAGAGAGTTTCTAACAAATTTTTCATTATCTTATGATATTCAATCATAGTTGAAAAAAAAAATACACTAACAATTTAATTAACATCTATAATTTTATTAAATTCAAAAAATCCTTAAATTTTTAAGTTTCATCATCATATTTTATTAACTTTTTTACAATTTATATTAGTTAAATTTTAAAAAAAATCTTTTAATATCCAAAGTAAATATCCCCAAAAAAATCTACTAACGGAGGCTCAACCTTTGATTTTGCATATGCTAATTTCCCAATTTTCAGTCCCGGTTTTGTGGGCAAACCCTAAGATATTGATCTCCCAAACTTCTATCCTTCTCTGTCTATCGGTCTTAGAGAGTGTTTTGATTGTGAAATGAGTAAGTATATAAAATCTTATTTTCAATTGAATCCTGACATCGTGAAAAATAAGTGTACTCAGCAATTGAGTTTGTTTTTTGTGTTAGAACTCTGCAAAACTAGGAATATTAAATTCGTCCACTAGATGTGTATATCAAACACACCCACATTGCTCAAGAGTGGACAACAACATGCCCATCCATGAGCTTGTGAAGTCGAGTGTTGGGTGGTGTCAACCCAAGTACCACATCGAGGGGAGAATAGTGTTAGTATTTAATGTAAGCTTGTTTTTATTTGTTTTGTTTAAAAAATAAATTAGCTGTCAACCGAGAAACTAGCAGCTAGACTTAGTCATAGTTCGTTTGAGTAATAGTAGGAGAGTATCCAGTTAGTTGAAGTCGTGGAGTATTTTTAGGATCTAATCTGGTGAACATTGTACCAGATAGGTTTAGTATTTATCTTCCTTATGTATTCATTTTCAGTTTGAGCAATAGAATCAGTAGTTTTGTTTCTCCAAAAAGTTTCGTTCTATTCTCAGTAAAGTATGTGTGTTTAAGCTTTGAATCCAACATTTGGTATCAGAGCTTAGATCGAGACCTGGTGCCTGGTGAACGCACGAGTGTGTCAGGAACTATTTCAATGGAAGGAAACAAGAACAAGAGCATCGTGGTTGGTTTGAGTTACCCAATGCTGGATAGAGGTAACTATACGTCTTAGTCCTTAAAGATGAAGGTATTCATGCAAGCTCACGAGGTGTGGGAGGCTGTGGAACCTAAAGACTCAAAAACAGTGGTTGAATAGAAAAAGGACAAGATAGCATTGGCTATGATTTATCAGGGAATCCCTGAAGATATGTTGTTAGCTCTTGCTGAGAAGAAAATGGCTAAAGGAGCCTGGGAGGCTATTAAGACAATGAGTCAAGGAGCAGATCAGGTTAAGAGGGCTAAGATATAGACATTGAAAGCTGAGTTTGAGTTCTTGAATATGAAGGACAATGAGTCAATCGACGATTTCTGTATGAAGCTGACTGGTTTGGTAACCAATATATGTGCCCTAGGAGAAACAGTCCAGGAGGCGTACGTGGTAAAAAAAGCTTTTTCGAGCTGTGCCGTCAAAGTTTCTGCAGATTACCTCTGTGATTGAACAGTTCAGAAATGTGGATTCAATGACTATTGAGGAGACTGTGGGATCTCTAAAAGCACATGAAGAAAGACTTCGTGGTTATAGCGAAAAAAGTAGTGGACTACTTATGTTGACTAAAGAAGAGTGGAGGAAACGAGAGGGTAACGAAGGACAATTGTTGCTTACAAGAGAAGAATGGATGAAAAGGTCAAATAAAGGAGATGTGTCCCCAGGCCAAAGAAATCAAAGCAATAGTGGTGGTAGTTATCAGGGCAGAGAAGGAGTACGTCTAGTACGAGATAGAAGCAGGGTACGATGCTTCAATTGCCACAATTTATGATACTTCGCGGCTGAATGTCGAAAGCCTCGAAAGGAGAAAGACAAGGAACAAAGAATTGATGTGAATCTGACACACACACACGATGATGAACCTGCACTATTGTTGGTCGAAGAAAGAGAGGCAGTAAAAGGCGAATTGTTACTGAATGAAGGGGTGGTAAAGCCAAAATTGAGCAAGAATATTGGTGATGATAACATGGAGTCCAGCTTGTGGTACCTAGATAATGGAGACAATAACCATATGACGGGAAATTGCGCAAAGTTCAGAGATTTAGATGAGAATGTGACTGGAAAAGTAAGGTTTGGTGATGGGTCGACTGTGGAAATTAAAGGAAAGGGCACTTTGGTTTTCAAATGCAAAAACGGAGAGGAACTTGTCTTCAATGAGGTATATTACATCCCAAACCT
This sequence comes from Kitagawia praeruptora, assembly GCA_037693485.1. Taxonomy (NCBI): domain Eukaryota; kingdom Viridiplantae; phylum Streptophyta; class Magnoliopsida; order Apiales; family Apiaceae; genus Kitagawia; species Kitagawia praeruptora. The sequence continues at coordinate 96,376,415 of CM075354.1, read as the reverse complement.
ATGTAATAATATCATATCTCTTGGTCAGGTTTCAGAAAATGGGAACCAAGTTGTTTTAAAAGGCATATATCTGTGGATTCGTGATGATAAAGGGAGATTGATCATGAAAGTTAAACGATCTCCAAACAGGCTCTACAAAATTATTCATCAGACGGTTCAACCTACCTGTTTGTTATCAAAGGTGGAGGAGTCTTCTTGGTTGTGGCACGCACGTTTTGGCCATGTAAACTTCCCAGCAATGCTAAGTTCGTCAATGCCCAGTAAGAACAGTTCATTTTCTGCTTCGATTTCTTCTGTTTCATCATAGATTTTACTCAGTAAGCTTGTTTTTATTTGTTTTGTTTGAAAAATAAATTAGCTTTCAACCGAGAAAGTAGCAGCTAGACTTAGTCATAGTTCGTTTGAGTAATAGTAGGAGCGTATCCAGTTAGTTGAAGTCGTAGAGTATTTTTATGATCTAATATGGGGAACATTGTACCAGATAGTTTTAGTATTTATCTTCCTTATGTATTCATTTTCAGTTTGAGCAATAGAATCAGTAGTTTTGTTTCTCCAAAAAGTTTCGATCTATTCTCAGTAAACTATGTGTTTTTAAGCTTTGAATTCAACAAATAGATAGTTTTCTTGTATAAAGAGCAGCCGGTTAACTCATTTAGTAATGAGGCCTTTTGGGAGTGATCCAAAAATAAATCCATGTGGGCTCGGCCCAAGCCGACAATCTCATACTATTGTAGAGTTATTATGGCTTGCTCACGGCCCAACAAGTGGTATCAGAGCCCATGGTTCGGTAATTGGATCTTGGGGGTAATGGGCTGCAGGTGTTCGATGTGGGAGGTTCCCCTCAGTGGCGAGTAGAGATCTGTTGGGTTCTTTGTATCGAAAGTCTTCCTGAAGTGAATCGTGGCGGTGCAAGATGTTGACAGATTAATCGCAGGTATAAGACCACGGGTAATGTGGTTCTTGGTTTGAGGGGAGGATTGTTGGGTGGTGTCAACCCAAGTATCACATCGAGGGGAGAATAGATAGTTCTCTTGTATATAGAGCAGCCGGTTAACTCTATTCACATCGAGGGGAGAATAGATAGTTCTCTTGTGTATAGAGCAGCCGGTTAACTCCATTAGAATGAGGTCTTTTGGAAGTGATCCAAAAATAAATTTGTGCTAGCTCGGACCAAAGCGGCTAATATCATACTATTGTGAAGTTATGGCTTGCTCGCGGCCTAACATCGAAGAAGCAGCAGCAGACAAATACACGGTTAGGAGCAATGGTGCAACACCTTGATGGAATGGAGCAAAAGCAACATCAAATGATGTCAATCTTATTGATGTGAACTTCCTTCACTTTCGAGCACAGTATGAAAATAACATATATTATCATAATTGACAGCCACCAATATGAAAATAACATATGCTATCATTATTTGTAATTAGGAATTTGTTTTGTAATACATTTTTCCTATTGTGGTACTATGATCATTCTTTTGTAGCACTACAAGAAAAACTCAATCATACAACACCATTCACACAACGGTTAAACAAATACCCGTTGTCCCGAAAAAACAAACAACGGTGAATGTTTTGTCCTCGAAAAAGTGTTGTCTGAGTCTTTCTATGACAACTGTGTTTGCTGTTAGTTGAAACCGTTGTCTAAGCGGTATGCTCTGATAAAATCAGACAACAGTTTTTAAATTGCAATGTTGTGTTACATCTTTAACACAACACTCTAAAAGCGTTGTTAATAAACTAACTTATAGTACCGTTGTGAAAAGGAAAGCTTACAGACAATGGTTTTATCAAACTTCTATAAAACTGTTGTCTAAACTACTGAAAAATTTGAATTGGAATGGATGGGAAATAATGAAATGTTTGGTGGGAATAATGAAATAATTTGAATTGAATTTGGTGGGAAATAATGAAAAATTTGAACTGGATTTGGTGGGAAATTATAATTATTCAGACAACAGTATTCTAATAAAAAAATGTTGTGTGATAGTGCAGCACAACAACAGTTTTTCATAAAAACCGTTATGTAATGTTTGACACTTTTAAATCGTTAAATAACAGTTTGCGTGTTTTACTACGTTTTTGTTAAAATCTCGTAAAACCCGACCTTTTTATTTTTCGATAATTTTTTTCCAACACTAAAATGAGTGTTTATTAACATTAGTACGGTTCGATCGTCGAAAAAATCATTCAAAAAATTTATTCAGTGAATCTGGATCGTGTCCCGTTATAGGAAGCAACACTTTTAATTTGCTACATTTTTGTTAAAATCTCGTACAACCCGACTTTTTTATTTTTCAATCATTTTTTTTCAATACTAAAATGAGTGCTTACCAACATTTATACGGCTCGATCGTCGAAAAATCATTCAAAAAAATTATTCAGTGAATATGGATCGTGCCCCGTTACAAGAAGCAACACTTTTAATTTACTAAGTTTTTGGTAAAATCTCGTACAACCCGACCTTTTTATTTTTCAATTATTTTTTGCCAACAATAAAATGGGTGTTTATTAACATTTGTACCGTTTGATCATCGAAAAAAGCATTCAAAAAAATTATTCAGTGAATCTGGATCGTGCCCCGTTACAGGAAGCATCACTTTTCCTACGTTTTTGTTAAAATCTCGTACAACCCGACCTTTTTATTTTTCGATTATTTTTTCCCAACACTAAAATGGGTGTTTATTAACATTCATATGGTTCGATCATCGAAAAAAGAATTCAAATAAATTATTCAGTGAATATGGATCGTGGCCCGTTATAGGAAGCATCACTTTTCCTACGTTTTTGTTAAGATCTCGTACAACCCGACCTTTTTATTTTTCGATTATTTTTTCCCTAAAATGGGTGTTTATTAATATCCATACGGTTCGATCGTCGAAAAAAGCATTCTAAAAAATTATTCAGTGAATCTGGATCGTGCCCCGTTATAGGAAGCATCACTTTTCCAACGTTTTTGTTAAAATCTCGTACAACCCGACCTTTTTATTTTTCAATTATTTTTTCCCAACACTAAAATGGGTGTTTATTAACATTCGTACGGTTCGATCATCGAAAAATGCATTCAAAAAAATTATTCAGTGAATATGGATCGTGGCCCGTTATAGGAAGCATCACTTTTCCTACGTTTTTGTTATGATCTCGTACAACCCGACCTTTTTATTTTTCGATTATTTTTTCCCAACACTAAAATGGGTGTTTATTAATATCCGTACGGTTCGATCTCAAAAAAAGCATTCTAAAAAATTATTCAGTGAATCTGGATCGTGCCCCGTTATAGGAAGCATCACTTTTCCAACGTTTATGTTAAAATCTCGTACAACCCGATCTTTTTATTTTTTGATTATTTTTTCCCAACACTAAAATGGGTATTTATTAACATTCGTACGGTTCGATCATCGAAAAATGCATTCAAAAAAATTATTCAGTGAATATGGATCGTGGCCCGTTATAGGAAGCATCACTTTTCCTACGTTTTTGTTATGATCCCGTACAACCCGACCTTTTTATTTTTCGATTATTTTTTCCCAACTCTAAAATGGGTGTTTATTAACATTCGTACGGTTCGATCATCGAAAAATGCATTCAAAAAAATTATTCAGTGAATCTGGATCGTGCCCCGTTATAGGAAGCATGACTTTTCCAACTTTTTTGTTATGATCTCGTACAACCCGACCTTTTTATTTTTCGATTATTTTTTCCTAACACTAAAATGGGTGTTTATTAATATCCGTACGGTTCGATCCTCGAAAAAAGTATTCTAAAAAATTATTTAGTGAATCTGGATCGTGCCCCGTTATAGGAAGCATCTCACTTTTCCAACGTTTTTGTTAAAATCTCGTACAACCCGACCTTTTTATTTTTCAATTATTTTTTCCCAACACTAAAATGGGTGTTTATTAACATTTGTACGGTTCGATCATCGAAGAATGCATTCAAAAAAATTATTCGGTGAATATGGATCGTGGCCCGTTATAGGAAGCATCACTGTTCCTACGTTTTTGTTATGATCTCGTACAACGCGACCTTTTTATTTTTCGATTATTTTTTCCCAACACTAAAATGGGTGTTTATTAACATTCGTACGGTTCGATCATCGAAAAATCATTCAAAAAAATTATTCATTGAATTTGGATCTTGTTCCGTTATGTGAAGCAACACTTTGACTACATTTTTGTTAAAATCTCGTACAACCCGACCTTTTTTTTATTGATTATTTTTTCCCAACACTAAAATGAGGGTTTATTAACATTCGTACGGTTCGATCGTTGAAGAAATCTTTCAAAAAAATTATTCAGTGAATCTGAATCATGTCCCATTATAGATAGCAACACTTTGACTACATTTTTGTTAAAATCTCGTACAACCCGACCTTTTAATTTTTTGATTATTTTTTCCCAACACTAAAATGAGTGTTTATGAACATTCGTATGGTTCGATCGTCGAAGAAATCATTCAAAAAAATTATTCATTGAATCTGGATCGTGTTCCGTTATGTGAAGCAACACTTTGACTACATTTTTGTTAAAATCTCGTACAACCCGACCTTTTTATTTTTTGATTATTTTTTCCCAACACTAAAATGAGGATTTATTAACATTCGTACGGTTCGATCATCAAAAAAATCATTCAAAAAAATTATTCAGTGAATCTGGAGCGTGTCCCGTTACGAGAAGCAACATTTTTACTACATTTTTTGTTAAAATCTCGTACAACCCGACCTTTTTCTTTTTTGTTTATTTTTTCTCAATGCTAAAATGAGTATATACATTTATGTAAAATTTAAAATTTTAAAATTGAAATCAAATAAATTCTTACTAAAATTAAATAAATTAGAATTTTTACCAATTATTTTAAAAATTGAAATGGAACAGTACATCGAAAAACCGAAAATGTTAAAGGCGGATAAATTCCCCCATCCCAAAATTTTCAGCATTTCATTTCCCCCCTCTCCCCCTTATCTCCCCCAAACTTTCTCTTGTCCACATATTCTATACTTGCTTCAATCTCTCTCTCTGTCACTCCCTCTCTCTCTCTCATTCTCCCTCTTTCCCCCCTTTCTTTTCACCAAACACTCTCTACCTTCCTCTTTCTAAACCCACTTGATTAACCACTGCTGCTCTAAACCCACTTGATTTCACTCAATTACATCCAATTAAAAATTTGATTACACTTGATTTCTTGGTAATCCATTACACATTTTCTTGGCTTCGATTAATTACTTTTGGTTACAAATTAAAGAAGGGCGATTGTGTCTACTACTTGGCATATGCAATGAGAAGGAGTCATGACATTTGGGGCGAAGATGCAGAGGAATTTCGGCCAGAGAGATGGCTTGTTGATGGCACTTTTAAACCTTAGTCATATATATATATATATCTTAGACATATGTTTATGATATGACATAAGGCTATTTAGTCTGTTGAAAATCTCTCAAGAATTTCAGAAAGTTTCTAGCTGCTAACCTTTACAATTTAATCCAGGTATTGAATTCTCTTGTCTTTGTTGAATTGCAAAGTGTATATCTCACTGATGAGCAATTGAATGCTATACTACGCAACTGTTTGTTTCTTCAGAGGTTGGTTTTAAGGAAATGTCCTCAGCTGGTCAGCTTTAAGCTCACGAGTAGAAACTCTAGGTTGAGATTCTTGGATATAAAAGGCTGTTCCAAATTGGAGAATATTGAATTGTATGCTGAGAGTCTTGAAATACTTAAATACAATGGTAAAATAGATCACTTTTTGTTCAACCATGTTCCGAAGTTGGCTGAAGTGTTTGCATATGTTCATGGAGCATCTACAGTAAAATTTTCAACTTATGCACTATCCAGTTTGGCTAATGATTTGCCTCGACTAGAGACACTCAATATAAAACTTATTACAGTAAGTAAAATTGCAAGCAAACTTGGGTTAATTGCAAAACCTAAGAAATCATGGTTACATTCCTAATTTGTAAACATCTCGATAAATTTAAGACTTAATTGATAAAGTTAGTTAACAGATTTTTTAATTTTGGGCTCTGGACATTTATGGTTGTTTTTATTCTGACTTTATGCATGTGTTTTTCAGCTGTTTTCAGGCGTTCCCGCTGCCTAAAGGAGGTTTTACATTTACCAGCATGAAGTATTTGGTACTAACAGTTCATCCATGTGTTGGCAAATATGGGCTTGATTGGATCGGCTATATCTTGAAGGCGTTCCCTTTGCTGAAAAAACTACAGTTTAATGTGAGTAAAAAATTTATATATCTCCCAATGTATATGCAAATTAATTTTAGATAACTTCATTAAATCATAAAAACATTATGAAAATAGCATCTTAATTAAATTTGAAAGTGTAAAATGCAGATGAGGGTTGAAAAATATGCAGATGAGGTTGTAAAGCATAATGTAATGTAATATGTAATAGAGGACATATATAACTCAACTAGGATAAAAGATAAATAATATTAAATTTATACAGGGATCGTGAAATTTGAAGAACAGGCACCGACAAGGATCAAGTCGCTGAAAGAAGTTCATTAACATGATCAAGCCTCAGTGACAGAATAAGATGTACAGATGATTCAGTTGAAGGGCCAAAAGATTCCATGTATTTATATTATTTGAAGATATTGCTGCAGGCTAATCAATTGGAATGTAACGAAGGTGTGAAGATCAAGATCAGTGCTAGTCACTTGTGAACCAGACCAGTGCACTAAGTGTCAGCACATAAGAGAAGGATCAACACTTTAATTCACAGAAAGAATTGCCAAAGCCTATTGACGATCAAGGACAGACATAATATCTCAAGCAGAATATTTGAAACAGAAGAGAGAAGCCCAAAAGAAGCAGCCAAAAATAGTAATACTATGCAAAGTTACTATGCACGATTACTATGCAAGGTTACTATGTAAGATTACTATGCACGGTTACTATGCGCGGTTACTATGCAAATAGTAGTTACTATGCAAATAGTGGTTACTATGCAGGTGGGACCCACGTGAATAGTACTATTCAAATAGTGGCTGGTGGGGCCCACATGAGATGAAAATTTTCAGCAGACGCGTTTTGGTTGGTGGAATAGTGGTTACTATGCATATGGGGCCCACGTGAATAGTGCAGCATAGTGACTTTCTAAAATCTATAAATAGGCCTGTTGTATTTCATTTCAAAACACATCTCAACACACAACTTTCTCTCTCTCTTAAATATCTTCTCTGTGTAAGCTGCTAGACAGTCCATCTAGTAGGAAAGCCGGCTTAGCCCGCTTTCAGGAAGTGTCGGATAGAAGGTCCTCGTGCCTAAACTATCCTTAGGAGTGTTCGAGTTTTTGAAGCTAATCCGTTGGATTAGAAGTTGTAACACCCCTTGGGTTTTTATCAGTTCAAAGATATTTTCCCGAACCAATTGTTTTATTTCGATTCAGTTGTTGACCTCATTTTTCACATCTCGAAAATCGAAATATTTTTTTAAATAACATATTCAACCCCCCTTCTACGTTATTCCGGACCTAACAATTGGCATCAGAGCAGGTTGATCGATATACAGATCATATCCGGTGTTGTACGCCACTATTCACATATACGACACTATTCAAAAATACGGTACTATTCACAGATAAGGTACTGTTCACAAATACGATACTATTCACAGATACGGTACTGTTCACAAATACGGTACTATTCACAGATACGGTACTATTTACATATACGGTACTATTCACAAATATGGTACTGTTCATAAATACCGTACTGTTCATTTTGAGCCACTCTGTTACTATACAAAAAGCCATACAATCATGACAGAGAAAACACAAACTCCAACAACCAGTGTTCCATAAATCGCTAGGCGGTCCAGGGCGGTTAAGGTACCGCCTAGCGCCTAATCGGGTAGGCGGGGATTAATCGGACGGATTAATCGGAGCATTAATCGGATATTATAATAATATTTAATATATTAGTCTAATTTACAATTAAACATATCATTTTAAATAAATTAAAAGGATTAATCGGATTTCAAAAATCGAATCGGTTGGTTTCCTTTCAGAAGATTAATCGGGGATTAATCGGTTGAATCGGGGATTTTTAGAACAGAGCCAACAACAAGCAGATATGAATCAATTAGAGTTCCAATACTCAGGGCATCAGAGTATCCCATATGGAAGGTGAAGATGGAAATGTTTCTGGAGGCTACAGATCCAGAATACTTAGACAGAATCCATGATGGTCCACATAAGCCTACAAAATTGTCTGATGCAGTTGCTGGAGAAGAACAGAAAATGATTCCAAAAGAGAAGAAAGACTACACTCTTGAAGATATCTCCTCTATTAGCAAAGATGCTAAAGTAAGGCATTTATTACATAACGCCCTTGACAATGTTATGTCTAACAGGGTCATTGGATGCAAAACTGCTAAGGAGATTTGGGATGCTTTGGAAGTCAGATGTCAAGGAACCAAAGCCATCAAAAAGAACAGGAGAACAATACTCACACAGGAGTACGAGCACTTTGACTCAAATGCTGATGAGTCATTAATAGACATATATGACAGATTCCTGAAATTGTTGAATGATCTATCACTGGTAGATAAGGAGTATAATCTTGAAGACTCCAATCTGAAATTCTTGTTGGCTCTTCCTGAGAAATGGGACTTAAAGGCCACTACCATCAGAGACAATCATGATCTAGAAGACATGTCCCTTGATGAAATCTATGGAATGCTTAAGACTCATGAGCTTGAGATGGAACAAAGAAGCAAGAGGCATGGAAGCAAGACCAAGTCAATTGCTCTTAAAGCTGAGGAGAAAGCTTCTAAAGAAATTGCTGTGAAAAAGAGTCAATCCAAAGGAAAGGCTCTTATTACAAAGTCTGATACTGAGTCATCAAATTCTGATGATGACTCAAACTCTGACAATCTCACAGACTCTGATGGTGAAAGGCTTCAAGAAGATGGCTTACAAGAACTTCAGGAAGGGAAAGAAGTTCACACGAAGAGATTCAAATTTTGACAAGAAGAATTTCAGAAAAACTGAGGGAAAGGAAAGCAGGTCTGGGAAAGTCGACAAGTCCAAGATCACATGCTATAATTGTGGTGAGAAAGGACATTTTGCACCTGAGTGCAAGAGAGCCAAAGCTGATAAAAGTCAAGCTTACATCACAAAGAAGAAGGACTGGGCTGACACTTCAGACTCTGAAGATGAGGTGAACTACGCCTTGATGGCAAATGTTGATAGTATCTCTGAAGCTACTGAGACCAAGGTACCTCACTCTATTCTAGCTTTTGATACTACTGATATATCTGAGTTAAGACTCTTTCTTAAAAACTTGCATGTTAACTATAGAGATCAGACTTTAGAAAATGAAAGAATAAAATCTGAAAGTCTAGACCTTAGAAAGAGAAATGATTATCTAGAATCAGAATTAGTCCAGATGTTAGAAATTCAGAAAGAGAGAGATGATGCTATTTTTGTTAAAAATGAATTATTGAAAAAGCATGCTTATCTTGAATCTGAACTTGCTAAAGAAAGAAACATTCTTAAAATTTGGACTAACTCTGGTAAGAAAACTCAGGATATCATAGACAATGATTGTTGGAAAGAAGGTCTAGGTTATACTGATAAAAAGAAAACTATCAACTTAGAAGCTGAGACCTCTAAACCTGTATTTACTAAAAAGGCTGCAAAACCCAAAATTAATCATGTGAGGTTTGTACCAAAATCTGACAAACCAAAACAGGATAAAGCCAAATCAGTAGATATTAGTTCAATGTCTCAGAAACAGCTTAAACACAAGCTGAAGGAGTTAAAAAGAATAAACAAGGTAAAAGAACCTAGGAAAAACAGAAATGGAAAGGTAGGCATCAGTAAAAGCAATAACTATATGCCTATTCCCAATGCTCCTAGGAAGAAATGTTATAACTGTGGAAGTCCTAACCATCTTGCTGCTTTTTGCAGGAAGAATAAAAATATAAACTCTACACCTCCTAAGTCAGGAGTTAAGAGTGGTTCAGTTAGGTTTAAGCCACAGAATCCTTGTTTTCACTGTGATAGTATTTGGCATTCTATTTATACATGCAAAGAGTATCATAAGTTGTATTATGATTATTATGAACTTAAACCCTCTTTGAATAAATTCAAGATTGATTCTACATGTATAAATTCTGATAAAAAGAATGTTAACACAAACTCTGATAAGACTTCTGCTGCAAAAGCTAACAAACTTAATAAGACCAAAGGATCCAAGCAAGTCTGGGTCCTTAAAACTAATCATTAGTGGTTTTTGTGATTACAGGGTAACAGGAAAAATATCCTTGTTCTGGACAGTGGATGCTCAGGACACATGACTGGAAATAAAGCCCTGCTATCAGAATTTGTGGAGAAGGCTGGCCCAAGTGTTTTTTATGGAGATGGCAACATAGGAAGGACTCTGGGATATGGCAATATCAAACTTGGGAATGTCATCATTGAAGCTGTAGCTCTAGTCTCAGGACTCAAACATAATCTGCTAAGTGTGAGTCAAATCTGTGACAGAGGTTATCATGTGGGTTTCTTTGAAGAACACGGTGAAGTTGTAAGCAAATCTACAGGAAAAGTTGTTCTGAAGGGATACAGACATGGTAACATTTATGAAGCCAAGCTTTCAACAAACTCTGATGGCTCTGCAATCTGTCTACTAAGTAGAGCATCAATTGAAGAAAGCTGGGATTGGCACAAGAGACTTTCTCATCTGAATTTTAACAGCATTAATGAGCTAGTGAAGAAAGATCTTGTGAGAGGATTGCCCAAATCAGTTTTTACTCCAGATGGCCTATGTGACTCATGTCAAAAGGCAAAACAAAGGAAAACTTCATTCAAAAGTAAGACTGAATCCTCAATTCTTGAGCCATATCACTTATTGCATGTTGATTTATTTGGTCCAGTAAATATAATGTCTATTGGAAAGAAAAGATATGCTTTGGTTATTGTTGATGAATACACCAGATATACATGGGTATATTTCATGCACAAGAAAGAAGAAACTTCATCAATCTTAACAGAGCATGTCAGACAACTGGACAAAGGATCTAAGCATACAGTGAAAATCATAAGGAGTGATAATGGCACTGAGTTCAAGAATGCAGTCATGGAAGAGTTTTGTAAAGAAAATGGAATAAAGCAAGAATTCTCTGCACCTGGAACTCCACAACAAAATGGAGTAGTAGAGAGAAAGAACAGGACTCTCATAGAAGCTGCAAGGACCATGCTTGATGAAGCAAAGCTGCCAACTTACTTCTGGGCTGAAGCTGTGCAAGCTGCTTGTTTCACACAGAATGCTACACTCATAAACAAGCATGGTAAAACACCATATGAGATGGTGAAAAATAAGAAGCCGAACCTGAAGTACTTTCATGTGTTTGGATGTAAATGTTTTGTTCTTAAGACTCATCCAGAACAGCTTTCCAAATTTGATTTAAAAGCTGATGAAGGAATCTTTGTTGGATACCCACTATCCACAAAAGCATTCAGAGTCTACAATCTGAGAACAAAAGTGGTCATGGAATCTATCCATGTGTCTTTTGATGATAAGAAGATAACAGGACTTGAAGACTTTGATGAACATGACCAGCTGAGATTTGAGAATGAAGAAATAAATGCTGATCTACAAAATTCTGATACTCTTTCAGACTCTATTGTTCAATCTATACCAGTAGATCAGACAGCAGCACATGTTGAGGGGGAGCAAGTGAACGATGACCCCCAATCAAGTGAAGAAACATCTGCTGCTAATGATTCTTCAAACTCTGAAAGAAACAGCTCAGGAGAAGCAAACAATGATTTTGGATCTACTAGTCATCACACTCAACACAATTATGAACTTGGGGAATCATCAAGATCAAATCTGCCGAGACAAAGGGTATGGAGTAGAGCGCATCCCTTTGAACAGATCATTGGTGAACCGGACACGGGTGTACAGACTAGAAGAGCAACACAGAATGAATGCAATTTCGCAGGATTTTTATCTCAAATTGAACCTAAAAAGGTTGATGAAGCTCTTGATGATCCAGATTGGGTAACTGCAATGCAGGAAGAACTCAATCAGTTCGAAAGGCAGAAAGTATGGAAGCTGGTGCCAAGACCAAAAGGTAAATCTGTAATTGGCACTAGATGGGTGTTTAGAAATAAACTGGATGAAAATGGTATTGTTACGAGGAACATGGCTCGATTGGTAGCAAAGGGTTACTCTCAAGAAGAGGGAATTGATTATGATGAAACCTATGCTCCAGTTGCAAGGCTTGAAGCAATCAGGATGTTCTTAGCATTTGCTGCACACTCCAACTTTAAGGTTTTTCAGATGGATGTGAAGAGTGCATTTTTGAACGGAGATCTAGAGGAAGAAGTCTATGTTGAACAACCCCCTGGGTTCGAAGACAAGGAATTTGAAGGTTTTGTGTACTTTCTCTTCAAAGCTCTCTATGGTCTCAAGCAAGCCCCTCGAACATGGTATGATACTCTCTCCAAGTTCTTACTTGAAAATGGTTTTACAAGAGGTATCATCGACAAAACTCTCTTTCATAAAAAGCATAAAAATGATATAATTCTAGTGCAAGTATATGTGGATGATATAATATTTGGTTCTACTAATGATTTGCTATGCAAGAGATTTGCTAAGCTAATGCAGAGTAGGTATGAGATGAGCATGATGGGTGAGTTGTCCTTCTTCCTTGGACTTCAAGTTGTTCAGAAGCCTGATGGTATTTTCATCTGCCAATCAAAATACATAAAGGATCTTCTGAAGAAGTATGGGATGGAAGAAGCAGCTACTGCCAAGACCCCGATGCCAACTGCAGTCAAGCTTGATGAAGATAAATCTGGTAAGTCAGTTGACATCACGAAGTATCGAGGTATGATCGGCTCTCTCTTGTACTTAACTGCTAGTAGACCATATATTATGTTCGCAACTTGTCTATGTGCTAGATTCCAGGCTAACCCTAAAGAGTCACATCTTATAGCTGTTAAACGTATTTTCAGATACCTTAAGGGAATCCCCAATCTTGGGATTTGGTACCCTAAAGGAACAGGTTTTGACCTAATTGGCTATACAGATTCTGACTTCGCAGGTTGTAAGATTGATCGGAAAAGTACTTCTGGAAGCTGTCAGTTTCTAGGAAGAAGGTTGGTATCTTGGTACAGCAAGAAGCAACACTCAGTATCTACCTCGACAGCTGAAGTAGAATACATTGCGGCAGGTAGTTGTTGTGCTCAGATCTTGTGGATGAGGAATCAACTTCAGGACTATGGACTCATGTTGGACAAAATTCCAATTCTATGTGACAACACGAGTGCCATTGCCATTGCCAACAATCCAGTTCAACACACCAGGACGAAGCACATTGATATCAGGTATCATTTCTTACGAGAGCATGTCATGAATGGAACTGTGGTATTATATTTTGTTCCCACAGATCAACAAATTGCAGACATCTTTACTAAACCACTGGATGAATCCACTTTCTCCAGGTTAGTTGGTGAACTTGGGATGTTAAATCTGTCTAATTAATTTTGGATAATCAATAACTGCAATTTGTTATAAATTCACAGGTATTTTAAATGTCCATATTTTTAGGACTTGTGAATTTACTTTGCATCCAGTCCTCATCTTACAGTTATCTCTATATTAATTGTCATGCTTATAAATGCTATATTTTATGGTAATTAGTTAGTAAATAATTGAGTTAATTGTAGCATAATTAAATAAATATTTTATTGACATATATCAATTAATGATATTTTGTTAATTTTATGTCTATTTAATTATGAGTTTATCTGATTATTGTGGATTATTTCTTGATTCACTGCGTGATTATTTTTAAATCCATAATAATTAGAAGTATTATATGTGTATGTGTATAGACTGATAGGTTTCGGCGATAAGATGTTTTTTCGGCCGACAGGTTTCGGTGATAAGATGTTTTTTCGGCTAATTAGGTAGTTAGGTGAGAAATTATTGAGCGGTGTTATTTTTCAAACATAACCTGTCACTATTACACCTAACCCACTAATAATTGAAACCTTATAAATGATGAGTTTTTGTTTGTGTTTAACATCATCAATTTTCAGATATACAGAGCATATACACACAATTGCTGAATATTTCAAGCTTTGACCGGAAAGATCTCACAATCTAGCTGGTGGTTTTTAGAGCGGATTTCATATCCTTGTTATACGCACTAACCCTTGTTTTTGAATTTCCTCAAAGTTTTTTTGAAAATGGCATTGCAGGGAAGCTTTTCAATTGCTAAAGTTAATCCTGTTTCCATTCAGCAAATCGAAACCATTCAGGATGAGCAATTTCGGGCTTGGACACAATTTTTGAATGAACATTCATTAATCCGCTATGCTTTAGTTACACAGGTGCAGCTTAACCATGATGCATTGTGTGAATTATATTGCAGTGCGGTTAACACTTCTGAACAGGACGGGTGTGCATTCACATATCGACTATTTGGTAGGTCGATTAGGGTCACTGAACGAGATGTTAATCGAATTCTTCATTTTCCTATGGAAAATCTCGTTTCTGATCCTACACCTGAACATATTGAAATGTTCTTTCGTTTTATAAGGTACCAAGATGGCAATTTCAATACTGGTAATCTTTCTAGAACGTTTCTAACCCAGTACTGGAATTTCTTCTTTCACACTCTTAACCATGTTTTTTCCTCAGATAGAACAAATCAAGATCGAATACCTGAATTTATTCAAATAATAGGGTATGCGGTCGCCAATAATTTGAGGATTAATTTTGGAAAAATAGTGCTTGGTCAAATCATTTTAAAAATGAAACGCTTGGGAACAAGAGATGTTCGGACTCAAAATGTCAAATGTCTATATCCAAGGTTTCTACAGTTAATATTGAATGATTTTTTGAATGATGAAGACAGGGTACGCTTGGAAAATGGTCAAAAGGTGGAATGTTCTTCCATGAAGACGAATGTAATTAATTACATAAGCAAAAAGAAATATACAGATGTGCCTACAGTCCTAACTGAATATCTAAAGACTGTCCCACTTCCGTTGTTACCACGACCAGTGAGAGCAGGTATACGACAAGGTAATATTTCAATCCCTGCTATTCCAACCTTTGTATTCCCTATTGTGTCACAGGAAATACAGTTTCTACAGCCCCCAGTGGCCATCTTACCCGACCAAGAGCAGGAAATCCCACCGACTCTAACACAGGTCGAAGAGCCCATTCTACAAATGCAAACACAAACACAACAAACTCCTACACCTCAATTGTCACTTAAACGACCAGTCATCCATATTATTGAGGGAGATAGTGCCTCAGCAGCACCACATAAGGAGTTAGTTACAACAGCCGCTCTACCTTATTCTAAACGAAGTAAACCCAATGAACCTGAGGTAACGACAACTGTTAGTGAAACAATTCTTTCTTATCCAATGAGTGCAATTGTAAATGAGGTTGAATTGACGGGAGCAACTATCTTGAGTTCCATTTCACGGAACATACGAGTGGTTGATGATCTTTCTAAAGATCAAATGCCTTCACAGGCATCCGAGGTGGAATTACCTACCTCAATAACTGCTGGTGAATCTTCCATTTTACGGAAAGTTCCATCGGTAGGAGATTCTTTTATGAACCAAGTGTCTTCACAGACGTACGAGGGAAACTTGGGTTTTGTGCCATTTAATCGATTCAAGTTTAACCTCCCAGAGGGAAAATCTCTGGATCTCTTTCGAGATTTACCACTCTATACCAGTGGTCGGCAACTCGCTTCACGCGAGGACGGAAGCTCACGAACTTTCATTGCACCATCCGTGACCTCTGAAAAAGGGGCTAGGATGATTTCATTTGCAGGTACACATATCGGTGGAAGCTCTAGAGGAAAGTTGAGGGAAACACCAACAGAACATGTAAGTGTAACCCAAACCACTAAACCGAGTGAATATAGAGTGTTGAGTGAAACACCTGCAGAACATACGAGTGAGCAACCTACTCAACCACATGCACCTGTAACCAGAAAGAAATATAGCAGACTCCTTACACGGGTCCAAACAATGGAGAAAGAGTTGCAAAATATCTGTAAGTCCATTGCAGAAATTAAAAATTTGCAACTTATTCAACATGATGCATTCCAGGTTCAATTAAGTTCCATGGCATCCCAGTTTAGTCATGCAATTCATTCCTTGGGGAAGACAGCTTCGTCTAATTTACCAACTCCACATCCTACTACTCTGGAGGATAACCCAACTGAGGGGGAGAAGGTGGATGATCAAGAAGCTACTAGGCGTAATAAGGGCAAGGAAAAGTTTGTTGACACAGAATTAACTTTATTTTGGGAAAGGAAAAGCTAATTGGAATATTCGTGCTATGTGGAAAGAAAGCAAAGGCAAACTTGAAAATATGTCCAGTCTAGAGGAACAATTGTCTTGCACTTGGAAATCTGGAAAATGTATATATGATCCAGAATGTACTTTAATATTATTTATCTTTGTATTTTATTTGTATCAGTTGAGTCATCCTCTAGGTATTTGCTTGTCAAACCCTAACAATCAAATAGGGGGAGATTGTAAAGCATAATGTAATGTAATATGTAATAGAGGACATATATAACTCAACTAGGATAAAAGATAAATAATATTAAATTTATACAGGGATCGTGAAATTTGAAGAACAGGCACCGACAAGGATCAAGTCGCTGAAAGAAGTTCATTAACATGATCAAGCCTCAGTGACAGAATAAGATGTACAGATGATTCAGTTGAAGGGCAAAAAGATTCCATGTATTTATATTATTTGAAGATATTGCTGCAGGCTAATCAATTGGAATGTAACGAAGGTGTGAAGATTAAGATCAGTGCTAGTCACTTGTGAACCAGACCAGTGCACTAAGTGTCAGCACATAAGAGAAGGATCAACAATTTAATTCAAAGAAAGAATTGCCAAAGCCTATTGACGATCAAGGACAGACATAATATCTCAAGCAGAATATTTGAAACAGAAGAGAGAAGCCCAAAAGAAGCAGCCAAAAATAGTAATACTATGCAAAGTTACTATGCACGATTACTATGCAAGGTTACTATGCAAGATTACTATGCACGGTTACTATGCGCGGTTACTATGCAAATAGTAGTTACTATGCAGGTGGGACCCACGTGAATAGTACTATTCAAATAGTGGCTGGTGGGGCCCACATGAGATGAAAATTTTCAGCAGACGCATTTTGGTTGGTGGAATAGTGGTTACTATGCATATGGGGCCCACGTGAATAGTGCAGCATAGTGACTTTCTAAAATCTATAAATAGGCCTGTTGTATTTCATTTCAAAACACACCTCAACACACAACTTTCTCTCTCTCTTAAATATCTTCTCTGTGTAAGCTGCTAGACATGTACAGTCCATCTAGTAGGAAAGCCGGCTTAACCCGCTTTCAGGAAGTGTCGGATAGAAGGTCCTCGTGCCTAAACTATCCTTAGGAGTGTTCGAGTTTTTGAAGCTAATCCGTTGGATTAGAAGTTGTAACACCCCTTGGGTTTTTATCAGTTCAAAGATATTTTCCCGAACCAATTGTTTTATTTCGATTCAGTTGTTGACCTCATTTTTCACATCTCGAAAATCGAAATATTTTTTTAAATAACGTATTCAACCCCCCTTCTACGTTATTCCGGACCTAACAGAGGTATTGAATTTCAGAAAGTTTCTAGTTGCGTAGTTGCGCAATCTCAACTCACAGGTTTTTCCGGACATCACTTGCTATGTTTTAAAGTTTCTACATGCCACAGTTCAGATTTAAACTTTTATGTTTTAGTGTGATAATTATTTTTAGGTTTTGCAACACCAACTAAAGTGGCTATGCCTGATTAACTACTAATGTCTCTCTCTCTCTCTCTCTCTCTCTCTATCTGTCTATTTGCCATTGTACAATTGATGACTAGATAGTAGCCAGTATACTGGATTCTAGATAGTGAAGGTTTTTGGTATTCTAGACAATACTCTATTCTACTACTGGTTTTGTGTTCTTTGATACTTTAAATTGACAAGATTATGGAGGTCCAATCTGCTTTGATGTTGTATTATATCGAATGAAAAGGAAATAGTGAGGCTAAATAAATCAGCTTTACCATGGGAGTTCGCTAGTTTGTGCTTAGTTTTGTCTGCCGTATTCCAAGTCAGAAGAAAAGTAAGATGGGTACTTATTGGCTACTGTCTCATAGTAACATATAGAAGACTGAGATAATGTTATTTCCCTCAATTTATTATTTTGATGTTACTCCTGCGTCATATCTAATTAACCTAATTTAGAGTGCATCCATTGTTTACTTCTCTTAGATGATGAATTGATATCTCACTACATGTGCAAAGGCACCCAGCAGTTTGTGCACCGGATGTGCCTGGATCATTGGCGCTCAGTTAAGGCGAGTAGTCATAGCTTGCTCTCAATTTCATAAATATGAAACTTACTCCAAAAGTTTCTTTTGGAAGATATATAATTGCTGACTTATTTTTTCAATTCATCACAGGAAGGTTTGGCGTTCTCGCGTTGTACAACTTGTAAAGCTCAGTTTCATCTCCAAGTAGTAAAGTTAGAGGATAGCTCATGGCGTAAAACAAAGTTTCGACTCTTTGTGACCAAAGATTTGTGCCTTTTGTCCTTGGCTGTACAAAATGTAAGCATAAGTATTCTGTTTCTTTTAATAGTTCATAACCTAAAAATTGCTCGAACAACATTTTGTCTCGATAAAGTTATATGGGCAAAAGAAGCTTACCGTTGTCATGACCATGTTTGACTTCATTATCAGTTTTTTAGGAGAGAAACCGTAACATATTTCTTTTTGCTGCTGATCGTTTCCTCTCTTTTTTAGTACTTTCAGTTGAAAAGTGTTCTAGCTTTATTGTCTCGTTTACCTTTGTTTCTAAATAACAATTAAGGAATAGCTACAATTAAGGAAAAACTATAATGCAGTGTCAAGCTGATTTTATATATCCATGTTGTCTTTATTTTATATGTCCATGTTGTCTTTGTTTATCTACATTTGTATCATATGCCCGTGCAAAACAAAATGTTGATTTATGTTGTTGCTTTTTCCAGATTCATTGAGCTTCACATCTGGTTTGGCAGTTGCACTGGCAATAGTTTTCCTAGTTATTACTGCAGGAATTACAGTCTTCAAATGGTTTGATGGCAGTATTGCTATGCCGCGGTTGCTTCTAGATAGTACTTATATGAATTCAATTTGGAAACTCTTCACGGTAGTGTCTATTCTTATGAGAGCCTATATCTGCCACTTTAACGGTATGCACATTAATCTACTTTCTCAGATCAAAGCACAAAGAGTATTAATCAATGTGCGGTGCATATTGCACAGGTGAATAGCATGAGCCAACTGCTGGGTGTTGCAGCGCGTTAAAAGAAATCCGTGAAGCGACCAAGACTCCTGTTTGCATCCTCGATTTCTGTGGGAGTTTCTTAATGTATTTGTGGAAATTTAGCTATAATGTAAACTTTTCTAGCAACTAGCTTTCCTAGAGATTTGTTAATAATATATGGTTATGTAATGAATTGTATTAAATCTACAATGTTGATATTGTTTTTTATTTATTTAATTTTGGCATGGTCAATGCATTGTCTAGCTTAGTTTTCTATTCGTAAATAAATCATTGTCTAGTCTAATTTTAGCAAATGAAAGGGTTTTTAATAGCTATTGTGTTTGTTAGAAAACCATTGCATTATGCTGTTCCAGTAACGGTTCTTATTATAAAATTGTTGTGTTACGTAATTTTTAACAACAATTTAAAACTGTTGCGTTACCTTCTTCTACCAACGGGTAAAAAACCATTGTCTGATTTCAATCAGACAACTGCCCGATAGACAACGAAAAAAATGGAGGTCAGACAACGGTGAAAACAGTTAATTGAGAACTATTGCATAACATCTATTACATGTTGTCTGTTAGTTAGAAAACCATTGCATTATGGTGTTTCCAGTAAGGGTTCTTATTAAACAACTGTTGTGTTACGTAAATTTTAACAACGATTTAAAACTGTTGCGTTATCTTCTTCTATACATCGGGTAAAAAACCGTTGTTTGATTTTAAACAGACAACTGCCGGATAGACAACGAAAAAAAAAGGCAGTCACATAACGATGAAAAACTGTTGTTGAATGAGTTTTTCTTGTAGTGTAGTATAGTATAGTGTAACAATTATGTGAAAATACTGGTCTATCATTATTAAATTCTTTAACAAAAGTTCCCCTAATACTTAGTGGTGTTGCAATAAATTTATTGTGATGGAACACTTAAAAATGGGAGAAAAATGACGTACATCTAGTAGAGATTTGTTACCCAAATGGTAAATACATATCGCAAGAATATATAAACCGAACCAAAAATCTTGATTTTCTATTGATTTTCGCACTTCACCTTGATTTTATTAATACTCATTTCATGTTTCATTAATACTCACTCTTGATTTTATCTAGCATTTCATGTTTATGAATACGTTAAAAAAAAGTGGAGGACACAATGTCAAAAGACAACGTGCCTGTTTGGCTCAATTTTTATTAAGGATTTATGGACTTATTTTCATTTTTAGGTAAAAATTTTATATTTTGATAAATTTTTTTATAAGTATTTAATGTATGTTTGAGATTCAATAAGTTTCAAAAATAAGTTGTAAAGTAAGTTGTAAAGTTAGAAATCTTAACTTTGAACTTAAAATAAGTTGATTTATTGTGGGAAATAAGTTCCCCAAACACCCTAATGGCATGTCCTCGTCACTCATTCTTTATCAATATTAAAAGTGTATAATCACCCTAAATAATAGTACATGACTACTTTTTTTTTTCTTTCTAAAAAAATATAAGATTTTTTTAGATGTATTTTCTACAAATTTTAATCTCAATTTACCTTAGGTTGAGAACGGCAAGGGGGTTGAGGGGGATCTCAATAAGAAGAATGGTTTATGTGCCTGTTTGCTAACGTTATATTGATGAGTTATCGACTTATTTTCGGGTAAAAATTTTATATTTTGATAATTTCTTTTATACAAGTTAATGTATGTTTGAGATTGAATAAATTATAAAAAGTAAGTTGAAAAGTTAGGAATCTCTAACTTTGTCTTATTTTGGAAAAAAGTTCTCACAAACAACCGCTATATCTAACATACCCTATATCTAACATACATGAGAGAAGACTATGAAATAATTTATAAAAAAATGTAATTTGCAATTTATAAATTAAGTAACAGATAAAATTAAAAAGATCCTGAAGTGCTGGATTATTCTATCAAAATACAGAAAGACCATGTGTTTGGTATTAATCAAGTTTTGGGTTATACAAGATCAAAGATTCTTTTCCATCCAACCCATAAATTCTAGGGACATAGATTTGCTTAGAGGTACGAAAGCTATATGAAAAATGGCAATTTCTTTCATGTTTAAATTCCCATCAAAACATAAAGCTTACTCACCATAACCCACACTTTAAGTCCTATCCTATAATTTTCCCATGGTTAAATCTTAGATAACTACTGTATCTTTTTGAGAGAGAGCTAGTTGTTTGTTGGAATTAGTTTCTCATTAATTTCTTAACTTAAAAAATATTCTAGCAATTTTTGTTATGGAAATTAAACTAGCAAAGAACAATGAAGTAATATTTTAATGAATTTGTCCCTCAAAATAGGTCTTATACATTATTTTCTAATTCGACTTATTTGAAAGTTGTTGACCTTAAATTTCATGTAAATGTTTCATTTGTGGGTAACTAAGTTTCAATACAAAAAAATTAAAGTAATATTTTTTTTAGAAAATTCAGTATAAAATAATTTTAATAAACCAAAATTTGGTTAAGGTATAGAAATAATACCCATGTTGTGGAATAAAAACGAGGCTGTTAGATTACGGCTAGGGTTTATGTGTATTTATTGCTAGGGTTCGTGAGCTTCGTGCTTTAATGGCTGCTTCTGCGTTCGAGACTTAAACGGTCCTCACAGAATGCCTACGTATCTCTGTATTAAGAGAATCAAGCCAATAAAACGTAGTTCTGAGATGAGGGGTTAAACCCTTTATATAGGCTGAGAAGCCTCAGAATTAGGGTAGGGTTAGGAGACTTGGTGTGCAAGTCATCCTTGAGGAAGGTTCTAGACTCCTTCCTTGTAGGAGTCAGTTTCCTTGTATGATTGTGTGGCTTGGAGGCTACTTTTCGTAGGGATAACGTCCTTATCTGACTTGTATCTCCCAGCTGTTAATTACCCCTAAATATTAATTACGAAATTAATATTATAATTGGAGTTTGGGCCCACCTGGTGGGCCCCACGTTTGGACCATTCTAGGTCTAATTAATGCCACATTAAATGTGTCCTTAGGGCTTACTTTTAGCCCATATCATTTGCCCCCCAACTTCTAGGAAAATTGATCAGGTTTTCCTTTGAAGTTATAACGGTCTTTTCTGAGACTTGGGTCAGGATTTATTGCTCGTACGCGAGTATTTTCAACAATATCATCTTAATGCAAAGCGTGGAGCGACCGACGCATTTACGACGATGTTAAACGGCACTAGACAGCGCTAATCAGCCTTAAACAATGTTTAAATAATGTTAAACAATGTTTAACTGGCATAAAACGACACTAAACGGTGTTTAATGGCACTAAACGGTGCTTAAATGTAAAATTTTTCCGAGTTTCTGGAATTTTTAAGCTTTTCTCTCTCTTTTTTTTTTTTTTTTTTTTTTTTTTTCCAGCTCATTTTCGAGCTCAAACTTCGAGCTCAAAGTGTCCCAGGTCGTGGGCTTCGAGCTCGTTTTGCAGTTGATTTTCGACCAGGAGTCTGCGACCTCAACTCAATGTAATTTCGACCTCGAATAAGTCCCAGGTCGAAAGGATTTCCTATGTTTCTCAGTTCAATTTCGACCTCGAATTAACGATCTCAAATGAAGAAAAAACGACCTTAAAAAGGGTCCTAGGTCGTGTGGTTTTTCTTGAATTCCTAGTACAAATTCGACCTCGAACTTACGATTTCAAACCCTGTTATAACGACCTCATATTTACGAGCTCGAATAATGTTTTAAACGATCTCAAACTTAATCCTAGGTCGTTAGGAATTTCCAAATTTTCAAGTTCATTTTCGAGCTCAGAATTTCGATCTCAATTTCAGAGAATATCGACCTCAAAATGGGTTTCAAGTCGTATAGATTTTTGGTGACTTTCTGTTCTTTTTCGACCTCAAACTTACGAGCTAGCCCCAGCATATTTTCGACCCCAAAGTGGATTTTTACTTGACTTTCCAGGTCGTTTGATCGAGCTCGAAATTGTATTGTCAAATGAGGTCGTTGGTCACGACCTCAGACAACTTTTAGGACGCTTGTTTTGCTTTTGGGCCTTAATTCTGGGCCTCTCCTCGTGGGCTCTTAATTGACTTTGACTTGGGCCTCAACTTTTGATCAATATGACCTTAGATTAAAACCTTAATTAGGTTCATCAATATGGGTTGGGCCATGACAGGCCTTTAATTGTTTTAACTAAACTTGGGCCTTAACAAGCCTAGTGTTGTTGGGCCTTTTTAAAGTCCACTTTGTGTTGACAGCCCATAAGAGTTTTGAACAGGCTACAACCGGTTGATATTCATTTTAACCGGTTGAAATCCCCTAACTTTTTGCTTATATAAAGGCCAAAGTTTTCACTTTCACTTCATCACAAAAGTTTCTAAAAAAAAAAAAAACTCTCTCAAAAGTTCCTAATTTCCTTAAGAAATTTTCTGAGTTTGATCCTCTTTCTTTGAAGATTCAAAGGCATCCTCCAAGTTTTCTGGCGATTTTCCTTCCAATCTTTGAAGATTTGAAGATTGCTCAAGGATTTCTGGGAATTTTTCCAGAAATTTTCCAGTTGTTGTTGAAGATTTGAAGAACACTCAAGGTACTTTCCAGAATTTCTAGTTTTTTAGTTTGAAGATTGCCTTTTTTCTGGGTTTTTCCTTCAATTCCTTTGAAGATTTGAAGATTGTTCTAAAAACTTCTTTGTTCTTTGCAGATTTTCTTTGATCATCATAATTTTTCTTTGAAGATTTGAAGAAATGGCTGAAGATCGTGCTACTCAACGCTTCCAAAAACTGCAAGTGGCCTCAAAAAGAGGTATCACCATTCGTTCTTCCTTCATGAGTTTACAGGATATGATTTTAAATCGTAAAGAAGATTTTCCATCCCTGTCACACCTTGATTCCTATAATCATAGCAACATTTTCCATGACATAGAAAAAATCACTGACTATAATAGGATGTATAAAATAGAATATCCCTATAGGCTTATCCCAGCTGAACCTGGGGATCGATCTTGCCATTGGCGCCCCAATGCACTTTGTATTTACAGGGGTGCCATTGTTGCAGGGGTTCGATTCCCTTTTCATGAGTTTATCCCTAGGCTTTTAGCAGATGTAGGAGTTAACCCTTGTCAACTTCCTCCCAATTCTTGGAGGGTGATCAACTGTTTTCTGGTCCTTTGCCTTAAAAACAAATTCCCTCCTTCTGTAGCTCTTTTTAGGAAAATATTTCAATTTAAAAATTCTGCTGAATCTACCCCGGGTTGGGTTTACATTAGTCACCGTTCTTCTACTCCTCCAATCTTTCACCCCCAATCTATTCCTGACTCCAACCCAAAGTGGAAGAAGGAGTTCATGTACCTGATATGGGAAGGTGGAGATTGGGGCAATGTTTTTCGTAGTACCTTTGGTAAGGTAGTAGATGGAAGTGCCAATGACATTGAGCTGAATGAGGAAGAGACCCTTGCCTACCAGGAGCTCATCAAAGATAATTATTCTACTATGGCTTGGGATCTCCTGAATGAGTTCCAACTTAAGACTTTGGGACTTTCCCGAGTGGGCAATAAGGGTAATTTCCTTTTTTTTTGCATTCCTTTATTTGAATATGATTATCTCATACCTATTATTTGTTTTTTGTTTTGTAATTGCAGCTACAGCTTTTATCAACAAGACCAATGAGCCAGAAGATGGGGACACTGCTAGGCTGAAAAGGGCTCGTTCAGGGAAAGATCCTCGAGCCCCAACAGCCTCGGATGCCTACTTGAGGCCCCATGTGGCTGATGTTGAGGAGGTAGATGGCTCCTCCAAGAGTGCTTGGTGCCCCAACTGGGGTATTAGGAAGAAAGACTCCATTGTTGGAGACTGCAGGCATGCTATGGATTGGTCCTATCACTCCATCACCCCTGGTGACTTCAAGGACTATGTATCTGGCTCCACTCTTGAAGGAGCTGAGAGTGCTGGAGCTCAGGCCTTCGCAGCTGTAAGCTCCTTTCTATCCACTCTTTTATGTACTTGTTTTGTCACCTGAACCGTGGTTTTAACTTTGTCTTTTGCAGGCTAATGCCAACTTCCAGGGAGTCGTATTCCAAGCTAAGACTTGGCGTTCCAACTACGAGACTTACAAGGCCAAGTTTGATGACTCCCAGGATGAACTGGGCTCTGTCAAGGCCACTTTAGCGAGGAGGGAGAAAGAGCTTTTAGAGTCTCAGGCTGAAAATGTCTCTCTCAGGAAGGACAAGGACGACATGATTGACGAATACCTTGCCTCCCAGGAGTATATGGGCTTCATGGAGAAGCATGACGACTCTCTATTCCCTTATCAGTTTACTCAGGGATGGGATGAAGCTCTTGCTGAGGTTACTAGGAGATTTCCTGGCACCCTTAGTGTTTCAGACTTCCCTAGCCCTCATGCTCCTATGGCCTTGGCAGTGCAGGACACACGGGAGGAGGACCCAGAGGATGATGAGAGGATCCTAGAGCCAGATTCCTCTGCTCACCCTGGTGCAGCCGGAGAGGATGAGCATACTGGAGATGCTTAGTAGCTGACATCTTTATCTTTCTATTTATGCACTCTGCCTTCGGGCATGACTTTGTATTTTCGTTAACTTATTTTGAACTAGTTGGTTATGTATTCTGCCTTCGGGCATAACTTTTAAATTCGTAATCCATTGTCCTTAATGCTTCTCAACTTATTTATACTCGCATGTGTAGTCTAGCATTTTGTGCATAAATATCAATGAGTAGGGTTCATATCTTATGCGAAAATGTAGGATAGTCTTATTAATATGAAGAAACGGGCACAGCCCTTACATAGATACTCTACTTCCAATATCTCAAGTTTTTTTTTTTTTAAAAAACTTGGAATGGTTTCATCAACCTTATTTCTACTTCTATTACATAGGCAAAAAGCTAGGTCCTTTTCAGGAGAGCTTAAACATAGTAAACCTTGAGGTTCAATGCATGCCAAGTCCGGGGCACCTCAACCCCGTCCAAGGTTTCCAGTTTGTAAGATCCTCGTCCTAGTGTCTTCTTGACTCGATACGGCCCTTCCCAGTTTGGGGCTAACTTTCCTTTCTGACCAACTCCAGAAGCCTCGATCTTCCTAAGAACCAAGTCACCTTGCTGAAAGAACCTCTCCTTAACCCTGTGGTTGTAGTAGAAAGATGCTTTCTTTTGATGCTCTGCATTCCTGGCATTTGCCTCGTCCCTGACTTCATCAATCAAGTCTAGGGCGAGCCTCATGCCTTCTTCATTAGTCTCTGGCTCGAATGCTTCAATTCTAGGTGATGCATGCATGACTTCTAGTGGTACGACTGCCTCGGCTCCATAAGCCAGTAGGAAAGGGGTTTCCCCAGTTGTTACTTTGCAAGTAGTACGATATGCCCAAAGTATAGGCAGTAATTCATCCACCCAAGTATTTCTCGATCGTTCGACCCTCTTCTTAAGTCCATCAAGAATAATCCGATTGGCTACCTCAGCCTGTCCATTAGCTTGCGGGTGAGCTACCGAAGTAAAACGAAGCTCGATAGCATTTTCCTCACAGTACTTTCTGAACTCTTCATTGTTGAATTGTGTCCCATTATCTGTCACAAGGATTCGGGGAATTCCATACCTGCAGATTATGTTCTCCCAAAAGAACTGGGAAACTTGCTTGGTGGTTATCTTGGCTAAAGGCTTAGCCTCAATCCACTTAGTGAAGTAATCAATGGCGACAATCAGAAACTTCCTTTGTGCTGAAGCCATGGGGAAAGGACCAAGAATGTCCATTCCCCACATAGCAAACGGAATGGGAGAGCTGATTGAGGTTAACCTTTCAGGCGGCTGCCTTACAACAGGGGCATGTTTCTGACATCTATCACACTTCTTGACATAATCCTGGGCATCTGCTAACATTTCCGGCCAATAGAATCCCAGGCGGGTAATCTTGTGAGCTAAGGCTCTGCCCCCCAAGTGCTGCCCACAGATCCCTTCATGAACTTCTTCCAATGCTTCTCTTGCCTCTTGGGGCCTTAGGCACTTCAAATACGGGATGACAAACGATCTCTTGTATAAGATGCCTTCAATCAAGGCATATCTCAATGCTCTCACTGACAATTTTCGTGCCTCCAAGGCATCATTAGGGAGCCATCCGGTTTCTAGGTGAGCTTTAATAGGATCTATCCAACAGCCTCCAACATCGATAGGTGCTACCAACTTAGAATTGATGGTCGGGGCCTTCAAGACCTGGAAGTAAACACTACCTGCATAATTCTCTATTTCAGAAGAAGCGAACTTAGAGAGGGCATCGGCCTTAACGTTCTCTTCCCTAGGAATGTGCTCCAGGTAGCACTCCTCAAACTGAGTCATAACAGCTTTCACGACTCTGAGGTATTTTGCCATAGTTTCATCCTTGGCCTCAAACTCACCATTCACTTGCGAGACTACCAGTCTTGAATCTCCACACACCTTGAGGTTCTTGACCCTCATGACTCTGGCCAATCCCAATCCAGCTATTAATGCTTCATATTCAGCTTCATTGTTGGTTGTAGAAAAGTCCAACTTCAAAGCGTATTCAACCGTGAACCCATCGGGGCTTTGCAAAACCAAACCTGCACCACTAGATTTTGTTTTTGATGCTCCATCAAAATAGAGCACCCAATACTCTTTCTGATCAGGTACCAGTTCTTCATCTTTACTCTCAACTCCAGGGGTGGTTACTATCTCCTGCCCCCCGACTTCTTGGTTGCCAATGGTACATTCAACCACGAAGTCAGCTAATGCCTGAGCCTTGATGGCTGTCCGAGGCTTATATGCAATGTCAAATTCTCCGAGTTCGATTGCCCACTTAATTAGCCTTCCACTGACCTTCGGGCTATGCAGGATACTTCTCAATTGCTGGTCCGTCAGGACTTCAATCTTGTGTGACTGAAAATAAGGTCGCAGTTTCCTTGAAGCCGTTACCAATGCCAAAGCAAACTTCTCAATGGTAGAATAGTTCAACTCAGCTCCATGCAACACCTTACTCACGTAGTAGATAGGTTTCTGAACCTTGTTCTCTTCCCGTATGAGGACGGCACTCAATGCTTGCTCAGATACCGCCAGGTATAGGTAAAGAGTCTCTCCGATACTAGGCTTGGCCAACAACGGGGCTTCAGCCATGTATTTCTTTAATTGTTCAAAGGCCTCTTGGCTTTCAGGTGTCCATTCAAAATTCTTTACCTTCTTTAATGTTTGAAAGAAAGGCAAACACTTATCACCAGACTTGGAGATGAACCTCCCTAAGGCTGCTACCCGGCCTGTCAACTTCTGCACATCTCTTATAGAACGTGGTGGCTCCATGTCTAAAATCGCCTTGATTTTGTCAGGATTGGCCTCAATACCTCTCTTTGAAACCATCAGCCCTAAAAACTTTCCCGATCCAACACCAAAGGCACACTTAGCGGGATTCAACATCATCTTATGGTGCCTCAGCACTTCAAATGCCTCTTCGAGGTGCTTAATATGATCAGCCTTGAGTAGGCTCTTGACTAACATGTCATCAACATACACCTCCATGGTTTTTCCAATCAAATGAGCAAATATCTTGTTCACCAAGCGCTGGTAAGTAGCTCCTGCATTCTTTAGACCAAACGCCATAACAAGATAACAGAAGACACCAAAGTCAGTTATGAAAGATACCTTAGGGATGTCATCTTTGTGCATCTTGATCTGATTATAACCGCTGAATCCATCCATGAAGCTTAACATCTCATGTCCAGCTGTGGCATCTATTAACATGTCAATCCTCGGAAGGGGGAAACAATCTTTTGGACATGCATCATTCAGGTCAGTGAAGTCTATACACATCCTCCACTTCCCATTCGCCTTTTTGACCATCACAGGGTTTGCTAACCATTCGGGAAACTGAATCTCTTCAATAAAACCAGCTTCCAAGAGCTTATCCACTTCTTGCTTAATGGCCTCTTGCCTCTCCGGAGCAAAGTTTCTCTTCTTCTGTTTTATTGTCTTCCTCTTGGGGTCAACATTCAACTTATGAGTTATAAGTTGGGGGTCAATCCCTGGCATATCAGCTGCTGTCCAAGCGAACACGTCGCTATTCTTTTGTAAGAATTCTATCAACTTGCCCTTCAAGGGTTCTTTCAGAGATGCTCCAACATAAGTAACTTTTTCAGGATCATTAGGCTCTAGGGGTATGGGAATCAAATCCTCTGCTGGCTTCCCTCTATGCTCTTCATCGTCACGGACATCCATGTCTTCAATTGGAAGGACCTGCCCCCCGACTCCATCGGCCCTCAAGGCGGCTACATAGCAACTTCTTGCCATCTTCTGATCACCCTTTTGTTCTCCGACACCATTCCGTGTCGGAAACTTAATCTTCATATGATAGGAAGAGGCCACAGCCTTAAACGCATGTAATCCAGTCCTTCCAAGGATTGCGTTGTATGTTGAAGCTGCCTTAATCACCAAGAAATTCAGCATCTGAGTCGCCTCCTTAGGCTCCTGCCCAATAGTCATGGGCAACTGAATAGTCCCTTCAACGTTGGACTCCACTCCATTAAATCCGTATATAGGCATGTTTGCAGGGGTCAACTGAGAGTCGTTGTATCCCATCTTCACAAACGCATCATGAAACAAAATATCCACCGAAGCTCCATTGTCTATCAAGACTCGTTTTACTTCTGAATTTCCAATCACAGGAGTTATGACCAGTGGGTCATCATGGGGGAACTTCACCCCTTCCAATTCTGAATCATCGAAACCAATTACCATCTCAGTTTTGGCACGCTTCGGGGCTTCTCCCACAATGTGCATTACTTCTCTTGCGTATGCCTTTCGAGAGTTTCGAGTCGTACCGGCCGCTGTAGGACCTCCCCAGATCATGTTGATAACTGGCCCTCGGGGCTGCGTGCTACGGTCACGATCATTATCCCTTCTGTCATTGTTTCTCCTGTTGTAATCCCCTCTTTGGGTTCCTTGATCTCCACCCTTTGTGAAATTATTCAGCTTTCCTTTACGGATCAAGAATTCAATCTCGTCCTTCAACTGTCTGCAATCATCCGTGTCATGTCCTACATCTCGGTGGAACCTACAGTACTGATCCTTATTCCTCTTTGCGGGGTCTCCCCTGAGTGGCTTCGGCCATCGGAAGTCTTTATCTTTCTCAATTTCCAACAAGATTTGACTTCTAGGGGCATTCAACCTTGCATAGTCAGAGAACCTTGGTCCCAAGTTCTTTTTTGGTGGCGAATCAGAGTCTTTGCTAGTTCGGGGATACTTGTCCCTAGCATCGTACTCCTGCCCTTGCTTACGCTTTTTTGTATCATTGTTCCCCTGGCCATTGCCTAATGTGACTTCCTTCTTCGTGCTATCCTCGGCCTTGATGTATTTAGAAGCCCTTCGTTGGAGATCAGCCATATTCTCCGGGGGATGCTTTGCCAATGATCTCTTAAAGTACAGGTCGGTGGTACCATGCTCCAAGGCTACCATTGCAACTTTATTGTCCAGATCAGTGATGTTCAGAGTCTCCTTGGTGAACCTCTTAAGATAGTCTCTCAGACTTTCGTTCTTCCCTTGTACTATATACATAAGAGATGCAGAGCTTCTCTCATGCGTTCTTCCGCTGATAAACTGACTAATGAAGGCAGCACTCAATTCCTTAAAGGAACCAATCGAGTTTGCAGGAAGCCGACTATACCATCTTTGAGCCATGCCTGACAAAGTTTGAGGGAAAGCCCTACACTTCAAAGCGTCGCTTGCAGGCTGCAACAGCAGTGCGTTTGAGAACGTTCTAACGTGGTTGGCAGGATCACCCATTCCATCATAGGCTTTGATTGTTGGCATCTTAAACTTCTTTGAGATACGAGCATTCATCACGTCCTCAGTAAACGGAGGTGTGGGATCATCAGGGTCCCCAAGTGGCATCAGATCCTTGGGGTTGCTCTTAGGAGTTTCCACCCTTGTAGTTTTTTCAGGCGGGACAGTAGTCCTTCTTTGCCTCCTTAGAGGCCTCTCCAGATCTATGAAGGGAATCGGTCCTGACGTGGGAGGTGGCAAAGTCTGTTTTGATCTGGCTTGCTCCCTGGCCATATCCTCCTTTAACTTTAAGATCTCGGCTTCATAAGCCTTAATCCTCTCAGCAGCTGTTGAAGTGAGTCCATCATGGATAGTTCGAGTTCTCCCCATAGGCTCTTTACTTGCACGTCGCCTCCTCGGAGCTTCATCACGCTCGTAATCATCGCCAGAAGATGATTCATCTGTATAAGGACCAGAAAAATCGCGATAATCTCGATCTCGAATATATAGGGCATGACCACTCGGTCCAGCTCCGTAATTGGACATCCCATACATTGGATTGGTGCTTATGGGGAGATCCGTGGTGTGGATCTGAACCCCTCGTGTAGGGTTGTTGGGATCTACAATCAAGGAAGAAATCCCCGGGTTAGTCCCTGGAATTGTGTGGACGATCGGAGGTAGCGTACTCTCAACATGGGTAGTCGTCCCTAGGGGTTGAGAAACTTGATATGGAACGATAGTCCCGGTTGTTGGAGGTACTTGCTCAGATGTCGGTAGCACTTGTTCAGTAAGGGGCGGAGCAGAGCTAAGAGGTAGAGCCTCGGTAGTGATTGGCTCCGTAGTGCTTGGTGCAGTTCTTCGTGTTTGAACCATGGTTGATGTCTTTTTCCCACAGACGGCACCAAATGTTGTGGAATAAAAACGAGGCTGTTAGATTACGGCTAGGGTTTATGTGTATTTATTGCTAGGGTTCGTGAGCTTCGTGCTTTAATGGCTGCTTCTGCGTTCGAGACTTAAACGGTCCTCACAGAATGCCTACGTATCTCTGTATTAAGAGAATCAAGCCAATAAAACGTAGTTCTGAGATGAGGGGTTAAACCCTTTATATAGGCTGAGAAGCCTCAGAATTAGGGTAGGGTTAGGAGACTTGGTGTGCAAGTCATCCTTGAGGAAGGTTCTAGACTCCTTCCTTGTAGGAGTCAGTTTCCTTGTATGATTGTGTGGCTTGGAGGCTACTTTTCGTAGGGATAACGTCCTTATCTGACTTGTATCTCCCAGCTGTTAATTACCCCTAAATATTAATTACGAAATTAATATTATAATTGGAGTTTGGGCCCACCTGGTGGGCCCCACGTTTGGACCATTCTAGGTCTAATTAATGCCACATTAAATGTGTCCTTAGGGCTTACTTTTAGCCCATATCACCACTTATGATAAATTGATTAAAAAATTATAAGAAAATTTGGTGTTAAAATATGTAATGATACAACTTTTTATTGAAGTATTAAATAACAATTCAACCCACTAATCCTTCCACTTAATTTTATACAATAAATATGCCAAAATGTAGTATTATTTATGAGGTTTCCTTCCTCCAAAATCATTTCTAAAGTTTGGCATCATCCTAATTGTTCAATTGTTCAAAGGAGACAATCAAAACGAAAAGATCATATATGAGTTTCTCAGTGACAAATATAGTTGTATAAATGTATACCAAGCTGAAAAATCACAAAAATTCAAAAAAAAAATCTTATCCAGACTAAAAGTACCTTAATTTAATGGCCTAAATAATAGTATCCAAATGCTTTTTTTTTTTATTTATTTTTTGAAAAGAACATTAGATTATTTAGATATTGTTTTCAAAGTACAATCTCTACATTTCACCATATATTAAACTCAGTCTCGCAAATCAACATTTAGGACATTTACAGGAAAATTATCAAAACCAGTAAGAAAAGAATGGTTTCTCCCAAAAATTTTGATCTCAATTTACCCTATGTTGAGCACCAGCAGGGGGTTGCTGTGGACCCTATTAAGAAACGCCTTGTGTGGACTCAAGAACTTCATGCACTATTTGTTAATGCGGTCAATGATCTCGGTGGACTCATTTGTAAACCTCTTAATCCTTTAAATTGATATTGATATTTTTTCTTTTGGCATGAAATTTTTATGTCCATTTATTACAATTTTTGAGGTATTGATTATATTTGATTAATTTTCCCTGTGTTCCTACATTACATCTTCCTCTAGGTTGTAACTATTCTATATACATCAAAATTTAGCTTCCTTTTTTGTTGGTAGTCAAGTAATTCATTCATATTAAATGGTTTTATTTTAGGCCATGTACAAAAACAATCAATAGAACAAACATCTAATAAAATTTTATAATAGATCCTTATAAATTTTTAAACCTAATAGATCCTGATTATATATGGTACATTATATATATAGCTGAGATTTGCAAGACAATCTATCAATTTGTTCTAGTGGGCTATACTATGATAAGCTGATTGTATTTGGTTGGTTGTTGATTTGTGTACTAGATTTTAAGACATAGAATGTGAACAAGATATAATGAATAAAGAACTTGTTTTTTTCTTTATATTTAGAATACTCTTTGGTGTCCAAGAAAAGATAAGAAAACATGTTTACATATCTTTTTTTTTTTCTTTTTTTCCAACATTTAAAGCTTTGTTTTGTAAATATTCATAGGGGCTACCCCTCGGACCATCCTGCTAAAAATGAACGTGACCGGTTTGACAGCGGCTCAAGTCAAGAATCACCTACAGGTGAGTTTCAATCCATGTTTAACATTTCTTTTGTCAAAAGGCTTCATATTCTTTTATCAAATTCTGGATCTTTGTTAATTGATTATCTTAATTAGTTTGCTGATCTGTTTCTTTTTTACTGCAGAATGTGAGGAGGAGGAGGCGAGCTGAATGTGGCAGACATATATAATTTCTTATTCCAGATGAATTTTTTCATCATAATCCTGTTGTCCTTAAAGTTCGAGAGTATTCGAAATTTCATATTTTTTTCCTTCAAAATCTTGGCCAACAATTGTGTGCTAGCTAGATATGGATTTCCTATGAGTTCATAGATGTCGTTAATAAATTATAATGCATTTATGGATATTTCATTTGTAAATTAATTTGAAATTATGAGCTCATTCAAACTTTTCTTGATTTTGCATAATAATCATTATGGTTTTTTTTTTGTCACCATTTTAACCATCTACCTTTCTAAAATTATGCAAAATTTGCCAAAATAACCAAAATGATGACAAAAAATAACCAAAATAACCCATTGAATTTTATCGATTTTGTAAAATTTTTCATAATTTTAGAAAGGTAGATGGTTAAAATGGTGACAAAAAAACCATAATGGTTATTGTGCAAAATCGAGAAATTATGCTATCAAGTATTTCATGAAACATTGTTTATATTAAATTATTATATCATTAGTCTATTAATATTTGATATAATAAAAATTATTAAAAGTATCAAATATAGTGAAAAGATTGTAAGGATCTTGAACTAATCCAATATATACCTAATCTTTCTAATTCTTTGTATGTAATTTCACGTTGTAGAAATCATGGTTTTATCAAATTTAATTTCTGCACCAAAATTATCAAAGAGTTATACATGTGGGAGACTGTTGTGTAAAAAAATTGGAATCAAGACTGGTGTGTAAAAAATTTGAAATTATTATTAATTTGTAGACGCAAAATTAAGTAACTAATTCGAATTTAAGTAGAATACTTAATGTGAACATTAATGTTCAATAATTTAAATTTAAGTAATATATATTATTAAAATTTGACATTTTTCAAAAATATGAATTTTTATTTTTAATTTTTGTAAAAGTGAATTTTTTACATTTAATTTTACAAAATTGTGATTTTTTGAATTTTTTTCAAAAATACTACTTTACAACCATATGAAATGAATTTCTCACTTTGCACTTTCAGTCCTCAGGACTCTAACTAGATGGTTCCTGTATTGTAGTGAGTGTGAACTAATCTAACCTACTATCCACCACAGGTACATTAGTATCGTTAATTGCAATTCACTTCATGCTCCCTTCTGGTGTTCACCTTGTGCTCGAGCATCCTCAACCTTATTGTCTTTACAAAAGTGATATGTGTGAAGTGATTCAAGTACAACAACTATATGAAGTACAATTTTTTTTTCAATTGCATTCTAAGTGACACATATATAAAAGGGCTCTTAAGAAGATAAGTCTTACATATAGTAGGCCAAACTCATCAGGATATAAAAGTTTTGGATGTTTTTCAACCAGAAATTCATCACATATATGTAAGGCATGTTTGATTCCCATTCAGAGTCTAAATCTAGACCCTGAGTCCAATTCTAGACCCTTATCTTTATAGGTCTTGAGTCACTAAGACATATCTTTCTATTTTGAGCTAGACACTGTGTATGAAGGTGATAATTAAACTTTTATTTTTATTCTCTTGGTATAATGGGCAATGGATTTATCTGAGAAGATTCTAAGAGGTGTAGGCTCAGTAGTGATCTTTGGTGGAGATAGTTTTTCAATAGACAAAGTCTTTTGGGAGACCGTACCTAAACTATTTTTCCTTTTGAAAGACTACAGCCTTTTGTGAGATTGCAGCCTCGCTATGGCTTGGACCTTCACCTCTTTCACCTAGCTTTGAGAGTTGAATTGCACCCTTCAAATCTTCTCTCTCTTGGCTAGATAATTATTAGCATCATCTTCACTACTAGAAGTACTATTAAAGCTACATATCTCCTTTTCTTTACAACTGGTATCTTTTGAGAAACACTAGAGGTTGGTTTTTTTGAAAGAATAGACTGAGGATCAAGTATTGGTACTAGAGTTGTGTTAGAGACTTTAATATTTTGGGTTACTTGGGTAGACAAAGGGGGTTCTCCACCAATTGAGGATTATGCATATTTGGTATCTTTTCTGGATTATTTTCACTGTCCTTCTTAGTGATATCAGAGAAAATTCTCTTTTAATGTACATAATAAGGAACAAAGAGTTGCCTATCAAATCTAACTTCAACATTAGGAATAAAATCATTAAAAAACAGTTGCATAAATCTATGATAATTAACTGTTTTCCTACCTTCACCTTTTGCACCAAGCTTAATACTCTTTGATTCTGAATGATGTGACCAATATTAATTACTCTATTATAAATTAAACTATGTCCAGTCACTACACCAAACTGGCAAATTAGTAACAAATAAAAAAAACCTATTAGTAACAGATATATCCGTTACTAATTAGTAACGGATATATCCGTTACTAATGGCATTAGTAACAGATATATCCGTTACTAATTAGTAACGGATGTATCCGTTACTAATGAGTCAGATATCCGTTACTAATTAGTAACGGATATATCCGTTACTAATGTCCAAATCCGTTACTAATTAGTAACGGATATATCCGTTACTAATTAAATTATCCGTTACTAATTAGTAACGGATATATCCGTTACTAATACATTTGGTAACGGATATATCCGTTGCTAAATAGTAACGGATATATCCGTTACTAATGAGTCAGATATCCGTTACCAAATCTGTTCCCCTTATAACGAAAATTTAACCCCGCCCATTTTTCCCCCTTTTAACCAAAATTTTCTATCAAAAACATGAAAACTCCCCCTCGATCAAAATTTTCTATCTCAAAAATATTAAAACTCCCCCCTTAACCAAAATCCCCCCAGCACAAAAACATAAAAACTAAAAACTTAAAATCATTAACACACAAACATTACACACATATCATAGGGACACCGACGCCTCTTTTCCTCTCTGAAACCCTACTTGGCGATTTTCTTTTTCCGATCACCTCCGACCTTGTCTTTAAAAATGGACACCATTTTCGTGTTCCTTTCATCATTCTACATCTCTTCTATTGTTCAGATTCTATATCTCATCACCTGTGTGTTCATACTCAAAACCCTAGATTTTGGTTGAGTTAATTGAACTTCAATTCAATGAAGATTCGATTGATTCTTGCCATATTCAGGCCTTATATGATGTTCTTGATATAATATCTCAAAAGCCCTTTGATTTGGCTTCAAGTTCTCTCAAACCCTAGATCTCTGTTCTTTAAAAACACAATACATTTGAGTTGTTTCGAGTTTAATTTAATTTTTTATTACTAGTATTTTGTTATTGGTCTATGTGTGATTTATTAAGATTCTGTTTTTTGGGTTGTGTAGATTGAGTAACAAGATGGGATTGGAAGCTGCTGTAGAGGCCACAGCCGAGTTCTTGAACAAGGCTGTTAAGCCTGTTATGATTGGTGGTCCGAAAATGCGTGTGGCCAAGGCTTTGGATGCTTTTGTTGAATTAGCTGATGCTTCTGGCTATCCTATTTCTGTAATGCCATCGGCCAAAGGAATGGTGCCTGAACAGCATCCACATTTCATTGGGACCTATTGGGGTGCAGTGAGTACTTCTTTCTGTGCGGAGATTGTGGAATCAGCTGATGCCTACTTGTTTGCTGGACCGATCTTTAATGACTACAGCTCTGTTGGCTACTCTTGGCTTCTCAAGAAGGAGAAGGCAATCATTTTGCAGCCTGATCGTGTAGTCATTGCAAATGGTCCTACATTTGGATGTGTTCTGATGAAGGATTTCCTTCAAGCACTTGCGAAGAGGATCAAGCACAACAATACTGCCTATGAGAACTACTACAGGATTTATGTTCCAGAAGGACTCCCTCTTAAAAGTGCACCCAAGGAGCCTCTAAGGGTTAATGTTCTGTTCCAGCATATACAGAACATGTTGTCTGGTGACACTGCTGTCATTGCTGAGACAGGGGATTCTTGGTTCAATTGCCAGAAGCTAAAATTGCCAAAAGGATGCGGGTGAGCATCAC
Organism: Kitagawia praeruptora; assembly: GCA_037693485.1. NCBI lineage: Eukaryota > Viridiplantae > Streptophyta > Magnoliopsida > Apiales > Apiaceae > Kitagawia > Kitagawia praeruptora. The sequence goes on along the minus strand of CM075354.1, from coordinate 96,338,466 downwards.
TCTCACAATCTATTTGATCTCCTACATTTTGTTTACATTTGTTTAACCGCAGGGATGATAATGCAGGTATGAATTCCAAATGCAATATGGATCCATTGGTTGGTCTGTCGGTGCAACTCTCGGGTATGCACAGGCTGACAAGAATAAGAGAGTAATCTCTTGCATCGGTGATGGCAGCTTCCAGGTAATTATGTCTTGTTCCAGACCTTAGGTTCTTGCAGATACTTAAATTGTGCATGAAAATCTTGAACTGCCATGATTTGTTAGCATTAGCAACTTGTTCAGTTTAGATAATTCATCCTATGAATCATGTGGGAGTGAGTTGGCAGAATGTACTGGTCGATGAGCTAAAATAATTCCCTATGTTCAGGTCAACGATATGAAAGTGACAATCAGTTCGGTCAGAGATGATGTTTTTAAATTGTAGTCTTCTTTAAAAAAAACTAGTAGTATTGTGTTTTGTATTTTTCTGTGGGCTTGTTATTATTTTTTCATTTTGTAATTTCCTGTTTTTGCCAAAAAGGTGCAAGTAATTTTATTATCCACAGACAAATACATTAATAAATGACGAGAATCAAGTTAGTAAGTTCCTGGAAAGTAGTTACTACCTTTTTGTAACCTAAGTTATGGGTAAATTTAGTCCATCACATATACTGAGGGATTAAATTTATTATTTGGAATTTCCTCTTGTTTGTGTACTTGTCAAGTAAAACTTTAAATTTGCCTTTGAATGTGCTACAATTGTTTGTAAGCTACATATTTTTTACTTTGTATTTATTTTTCCCTATTTTTTTTTCTTTTGGTTTTCTGGAAAAAAGGAGAAAGAACCATCGGAGATGATTGGCAGTGAACGAGTTCAGGCAGCTGAAAGGAAGAAAGATGAAGGGAATGTACTGTTTAAAAATGGAAAATATCATAGAGCATTGAAAAAATATGACAAGGTTCCTTTTACTGCTTCTTTTACACTACTTAAGTTTCATGTGGTTCTTTCTAGATGAACTTGAGATTGTAGATAATCTAACACTTTCCAGGCTGCAACGTATATTGGTGAAGATGAATGCTATGAAGATGACAATCAAAAGCTTGTCAAATCTTTAAGAGTGTCATGTTGGTTGAACAATGCAGCTTGTTGCCTTCGACTGAACCATTTCCAGGCAGCTATCGAGCTGTGTTCTAAGGTATATAAAATGTGTGTGTGTGTGTTGACATATCTTTAGTTGTACCTATTACATGAACATGAATTCGTTTACGTAGTACATGGATGACTCATGAAGTCATGCTATTATTGCTAGAATGTCGACTAGTCTAGTTTACGGTGGATTATCCATCATCATCCTTTGTATCGATTGAGAGAAACTAAATAAGACCTTTAAACAATGGTAGTGAAAGATGTGCTATCCACCTTTGACCTAAACAAATTGCTGACCAGCCATCTGGCGACCGGCGTCATTCCCAATTTTGGCCTTTTCCCCCGGGCTTCCCGAAACTTCTATCTAACTCTTGAATCTTCTGAAGTTTTCCAATCAGTCCCTTGGTGCAAATTATGATTAATGTTGTCAATGTTAATGAATTCCTTTATGTCTATATATGGAAATAAGAGTGTCGCTACAAAACATTGAGGAGGATATTCTTGCTGCAATTTTAAGTGTAGTGGCATTGAACAATGTAGTTTAACCTTTATTTTATATTCATTTGTGATAATTGCAGGTCCTTGATATTGAGTTCTACAATGTGAAAGCTTTGTATAGGCGATCACAAGCTTATATTGAAACTGCTGATTATCACTTGGCTGAAGCAGACATCAAGAAGGCTTTGGAGGCTGATCCAGGGAATAGGTACGTATGTTTGTGAATATGAAAGGTATAAAACTTATTGAGAAGTTAAGGTCACTCCTGGAGTCCTGGTGCTATGCTCTTTTGTAGGTTACCGTATTTGTAGTTTTATTATGTATATTATATAAAGAGACATTACCATCTTTTTCTAGAGAGGTGAAGGCGGCTCAGCATAAACTGAAACAACTTCAAGCTGAGAGCAATAAGAGAGATGCAAAGCTCTACTCAAACATGTTTTCACAAATGACAAAGGTTGGTCTCAGTGTTACTCAAGTTTACCTATGCTATGACATGCATTATCTTGTGGCTTACACTCCATTCATTGAATTATAGATACTCAAGTTTACCTATGTTAATTTTTGGAAGGATACTTGTGTACATTTCATTTTTTTGGCACAATTACATAAATTGTAAAAATCAACAACTTTTTCATGGGAGCATATCATGCATTCGTAATCTTTTCTAGACTATAGCTATGTATCATGAATCTATAAATGTACTTCAGCTTACATTTTGTTAATGGATGGATAGGCAGCTTACAGAAAGAACTAAGACTGAATGTTGGTGACACTTCCTCTGGAGAAAATAGCGACTAGAGTTGTTGGTTCATTCTACAAGAACAGCAGTCATACTTTTCTGGATATACTGAGGAAGATGTGCTCTTGGAGTACGTACTGTGACACTCCAGTAGTCTCTGTAGAGATAGGACATGGATTTGTATATTTTTATTGTATTTCCGTATTTGATTTGTGACAATTGGATTGGTATTTTAATTTCGTAATTCAAATTTGGATTGGCTTTTTTTAATATATTTTCAGCAGATGGCAAAAACAATTTTTAATTTTTTTTTTCACATTTTTTAATAATTAGTAACGGATATATCCGTTACTAATATACTGAAAATTCGTTACTAATTAGTGACGGATATATCCGTTACTAATTTTTAAAAAAAGCAATTGTGACGGACGATTAGTAACGGATATATCCGTTACTAATGACATTAGTAACGGATATATCCGTTACTAATTAGTAACGGATATATCCGTTACTAATTCCAGATATCCGTTACTAATTAGTAACGGATATATCCGTTACTAATCTATTTGTAACGGATATATCCGTTACTAATTAGTAACGGATATATCTGTTACAAAAAAAAAAACAAACAATTGTGACGGACGATTAGTAATGGATATATCCGTTACTAATGTCATTAGTAACGGATATATCCGTTACTAATGGCCAGTTTTGCTGTAGTGAGTTCGAGAATTAGCCCTAGTAATTTATTGAAAGGAAATAAATAAACTAGTACAACACTTTGGAATTTCATCAAAGAAGAAAGACAATTCTTTTCTCAGATAGAGTGACAAAGTCTCATACCATGCTCTTGGTGCCTGCTTTAGTCCATAGAGTGCCTTGTCAAGTTTGTAGACATGATTTGGAAACTTTGGATCAACAAATCCAGGTGGCTGTTCCACATACACTTCTTCATCAAGTTTGCCATTTAAAAAAGCACTCTTTACATCCATCTGGTATACCTTGAATTTTGAATGAGCTGCAAATGCAAGAAACATTCTGATTGCTTCCAATCTTGCTACAGGTGCAAAGGTCTCATCATAATCAATGCCTTCTTCCTGAGAATCACCCTTGGCCACCAGTCTTGATTTGTTTCTTACAATCATACCAGATTCATCAAGCTTGTTTCTGAAAACCCATCTTGCACCAACAATAGATCTATCTTTAGGTCTTGGTACCAGTTTCCAGAGTTTGTTTCTCTCAAACTCATTTAACTCATCCTGCATTACAATTACCCAATCAGGATCCTGTAAGGCTTCTTCAACCTTCTTAGGTTCATTCTTTGAGAGAAAGTAACTATACAAGCATTCATTTTGAATTGATCTTGTAGTTCGAACACCACTATTTGGATCACCAATAATAAATCTTCAGTATGATCCTTTGTCCATTTTCTAATAGGTGGTAGATTGACTCTGCTAGATTCTCCCCCTAAGTTAGTGGTATCTCTTGTAGAAGAAGTTCTCTCTGCCTTCAATAACTCCCCTTTGATCAATAGAATCAGTAGATTCCATATTGCTGCTAGTTACTGATCTTTCCTCAGTAGACTCTGAAAGATCAGTTCCTGATGGAGTAGACTCTGAAAGGCTAGTCTGCTCCTGATGATAACTGTGTTCTTCTTGATTCATTTGCTCCCCATCAACAGTAGAATTCCTTTGAGAAGCAATAGAAATTCCTTCTGGAGAACCTTCATCATCACTGGAGAGTATCTCAGAATTCTTCAGATTTTCAAATTCCAATTTGTCATGACTCTCATCAGTTTGCAGAATTCCAAATTTCTTATCATCAAATGCAACATGAATTGATTCCATAACAATGTGAGTTCTGAGATTATAAACTTTGAAGGCCTTAGATGCTGAATATCCTAGAAAGATTGCTTCATCCGATTTGGCTTCAAATTTTCCAAGTTGTTCTGGATGAACTTTTAGGACATAGCATTTGCATCCAAAGATGTGAAAGTATTTCACACATGGTTTCTTTCCTTTGATCATCTCATAGGGAGTTTTTCCATGACTATTTACCAAGGTACAGTTTTGAGTGAAACATGCAGTGTTAATAGCTTCTGCCCAAAAATAGGTTGGAAGTTTTGCATCTGCAAGCATGGTTCTTGTTGCCTCTATGAGAGTCCTGTTCTTTCTTTCCACTACACCATTTTGCTGAGGTGTACCAGGTACAGAAAATTGTTGAGTGATTCCATTGTCTACACAATAATCCTCCATTGTAGAATTCTTGAATTCTGTACCATTGTCATTCCTAAGTACTTTGACTTTGTACTCAGAGCTATTCTGAATATTCTTGACAAGGTCAATGATTTCCTGAGGAGCTTCATCCTTCTTGTGTAGAAAGAACACCCATGTGAACCTTGTGAAATCATCCACTATCACTAGAGCAAATCTTTTCTTGTTGATAGACATAATGTTTACTGGACCAAACAGATCAAGATATAGCATGTGAAATGGTTCAGTAATTGAATTTTCAGTCTTGCTGTTGAAAGTGGTTCTTCTCTGTTTTCCAAGCTGACATGCATCACAAAGTCCATCTTGCACATAATTTTCCTGAGGTAGGCCTCTCACCAAATTGTGCTTAACAAGTTGATTAAGCTTCTTGAAGTTGAGATGTGAGAGTTTCTTGTGCCAATTCCAGCTTTCATCACTTATTGCTTTGTTGTAGAGACATCTAACAATTCCTTTAGATGTATCACTTAAGTTGGCTTCATATATGTTACCATGTCTTTGACCAGTTAGAACAATGTCTCCATTCTGCATATTCAAGATTTTGCATCCATCTCTGTCAAAGATTGATTTGTAACCTTTATCACCCAGTTGACTTATGCTTAAAAGAGTATGTTTCAAGCCTTCAACCAGTGCTACATTTTCTATGATGACATTCCCAAAAACAATTGAGCCATATCCCAGAGTTTCTCCTTTGTTGCCATCTCCAAAAGATATTACTGGGCCAGCTTTCCTCTCAAACTTTGTAAGCAGGGACTTCTTTCCAGTATATGTCCAGAGCATCAACTGTCCAAGATAATTGAATGCTTCTTTCCTTTGCCCTTAACAGAGGATGTAGAAGTTTTCTTTGGAGATCCAAGTTTGTCTGAAACATTTGCTATCAGTGCAATGTTGTCATAATCCAATTCATCTTCAGAATCACTGGAATCTGCCCAATCCTTCTGTGTGACCAAAAGTGCATTACCCTTTCCTGAATTCCTAGGCTTCTTACACTCACTAGCAAAGTGTCCAAGCTCGCTGCAATTAAAGCACTTGATCTTGGCCTTATCAAGCTTGACAATTGTACTTTTGCCTTTGTCACTCTTCTTCTCCTCCTTCTTTTGAAAAGGTCCTTTGCTAAATCTTCTCCTGTTGAATCTTCCTTTCCTGAAAGCTTTAGCAAATATAGCAAAGAGTTCCTGCATCTCAGATTCAGAATCATTGTTGTCAGAGTCCATATCAGTAGTCTCTGACTCAGAACTCTATTTGCTTTTCTTCTTCCTTGAGTTCTTTATAGCAATCTCTTCATGCTGTTCTTCCGGAAGCTTCTTAAATTCAGATTGAGCAGTAAGTGCAACAGTCTTCATCTTTCCTTCACTCCTGCTCTTCTTCAGCTGCTTGTCAAGTTCATAAGCTCTCAGTTTTCCATATACTGCCTCTAATGATATCTCATCCAGATCATTAGCTTCCTCAATCGCAGATATCTTCTCATTGTAGAAATCAGGCAAAGCTTTCATGAACTTTGTATTCATATCCTCCAAGTCATAATATTTACCATGCATGGCCATCTCATTGATGAGTTTTGTAAACCTATCAAAGGTATCAGTAAGTGACTCACCAGACTTGGATTCAAAGTACTCATACTGTTGTATAAGTAGTGTCCTCATATTCTTCCTGATAGGCTTAGTTCCTTCACAGTGAACCTTAAGATTGTCCCATATATCCTTAGCAGTTTTACAAGAGAGAACATAGTTAGTGAGAACAGAATCAAGACTGTTGAATAATATGTTTCTCACTTTAGCATCTTTAAGAACATTCTCTTTGTCCTTATCTGACCACTCAGATTTTGGCTTCTCTGCTGTATGTTCTTGAACAACCACATCATCAACAGTTGCTTGTCCAACGATCTTTGTTGGAACAAAAGGTCCATCTCTAATTTTGTTAAGATAATCAGGATCTGTTGCTTCCAGATGATGCAACATCTTTATTTCCCATAGAGTATATTCGTTTCTCTTGAGCATAGGAATCTTAGTATTCCCATCCTTGTAACCAGACATGATTGCAGATCTTTATGATTATTCGAAATCAACCTGCTTTGATACCAATTGTTAACTCGAATAACTTGTAGAAGGGGGGGTTGAATACATGTTATATAATCGTGTCTGATTTTTGCTTGGTTATATGAACAAGAATAAACAAATGAATCAAACTCTGTTTGTATTAAATAAATCAAATAAAAACTCTACCAAAGGTGTACAAATACCTTTAGCGGCTGCTGACAATATAAATCTCTCTGTTTGTTTCAAACTTTCGAATACAAACCTTATACAGAGCTACGCACATTCACACACGAACTCACGACTCGAACTCTTTTTACAATGACATAGAGAGAGCATTTATAATGCTTCCTATCAACTAATCACAGAAAGATAATTTATACATGACAATGTTCTGCCATCCAGTTGATAGTTTCCATCAAAAGAAAATTCTTTCCTTCATAATACCTTCTTGCTTGTTCTTCAAACAACGATCCTGTTTTATAGCACTTGCTAGTTTCTGTAGCATCCATAATGACATCATCAGTAACACGACTGATATCAGGATTCCATCTTGCATCAGGATCTGACCATCTCATCAGTACTTGATCAGTAGTTAACTTGACATATCAGGATTCAACCTCAGTTCCTGACATGTAGTACTTGATGCACTGTTCATTCCTGACTAAACTTTATAGATAACTGTCTAACACATATTTCCTATACAAAGTGCTAAATTCTTTATAAATCAGGATATACAAGAAGTATAAGTAAAATTCTATTTTTAACATCACAACTCATGAATTATTCCTAACAATCTCCCCTATTTATGCTTTAAAATCTGAGGTGACCCCTGCAGGGACCTTGAGAGGCGACCTCGCATAGGGCCTTGCAAACACAAATTATGAAATATGTCTTTTCTTTAGTTAATATATGAGCTCATGCTTCCACTTATGTCTTCAAGTTCTTCTTAGAATATGATGAGAGGACTCCTTATATCATGAGAAGACTCCCTTTATGTTGAGGACTCTTCATAAGTTGAGAGGACTCCTTGTAGCCTCATATGTTGAGAGACCTCCTCCTCGCAGCCTCATATGTTGAGAGGCCTCCTCATCGCAGCCTAATATGTTGAGAGGCCTCCTCCTCGTAGCCTCATATGTTGAGAGGACTCCTCCTCGAAGCCTCATATATTAAGAGGCCTCGCATCATAAGATGTCGCATTGCTAGAGGCTGGACATGTAATTTTTTAAATGTCTTGTTGGAAGAGGTGTTTATGTAATGGCACTACCCCCCGAGTCCTCAGTATCATTATAGATGTGATGAGGAATCGACATATTTCAGCATCCTTCTTGTATTATTAGAGGTTGACACCATTTGTAATGGAGAGAATTAGGTGTGATCCCACTGCAAGCATACTTGACTTTTTCTTTTTCAACGCTATCCTAGAGCACTTGTACTCTTCATTGTTGTGCCAAGGCACTTGGCCTCATCAACGATATCACGGGACCATTGGCCTCTTCATGCTATCCCGAGGCCCTTGGCCTCATCACACTATCCCGGGGCACTTGGCCTCAACATCGCTATCCCGGGGTACTTGGCCTCGTTACGCTATCCCGGGGCACTTGATTTCTTCAATGTCATAACAGGCTTCCCTATGTTGAATGAGAATGCAGATATTGAGGTCTTGAGCTCATGTTGATTTTCAAATACTTTGGCTTCTTTCCCTTCATTTCTAGTGTGAGCTTAGAGGCCAATGATGAGAGCCTCATACTCAGCCTCGTTATTTGTTGCTTGTTCTTCCCAGTGTCTTGTGATAGTTGTGGACCTCCTCATTATCGACAAGGGTCGGGGGCGTCCTCCCTCTCCTCGATGTAGAGGTATTCCACCAAGAAGAAGCATATCATGTAGAGGTATCTCATCAAGAGGCATCACAAGATCTCAATAGTCACTCCATATAGGGACCTCATTAGTCACAAAAGAGGGGGCCTCGTTAGCTACATCATATAGGGGGCCTCACGATCTCGACGAGGAGATGGGGGTCTGTCGTCGCGACGATGGGACCGCTCACGATCTCGAGGAGGAGATGGGGTCACTTAGTGACATCGCTTATCCTTCTCAAACTCGGCCTTGCTACACTAGATGTGGCCTCGCAGCGCTAGGTATGGCCTCGCAACGCTAGGTGAGGCATCGCTCCTAGGGGTCGCATTTGGGTGTCATATGCTACCCCGGGGTCTCCCCGTTGTTGTGCCCTCCGTTCATCTTCTTGTTCAAATTAGTCATCTTTCTCCCAATATGATGACTGCCCTCCTTCTAGTGCCAAATGTTATAGGGAGAATATTGTATAACAATATTTTGGAGGTTGCTGGAATTATGGAGCAAAATACGGATATTCTGCTAAGAACACGAAGAATACGGAGGAGATTTGTAACTGTTTGTGGCTGATCTTGTCTCTTAATATTCAGTGGTGAACTATTTCTCAATCCTTTACAAGATGCCTACGTACCCTATTTATAGGGATCAAACCATACGTAGTTCTCTTGGAGAAGAAGTTACCTAGATGGGCTAGGGTTTCTATGGGCTCGACTTGGCCCAAATCCACTAGACGTCTTCTTGGGCTGATATATTTTACTCATTTGACCTCGCTGGGCTTAGTTGTGAGCCTTCATAAGAGTATTCTAGGCCTCACTGGACCTCTAGGCCTCGTTGGACCTCTAGGCCTCGTTGGACCTCTAGGCCTCGTTGGACCTCTAGGGCTCGTTGGACCTCTAGGCCTCGCTGGACCTCTAGGCCTCGCTTGACCTCTAGGCCTCGCTGGACCTCCAGGCCTCGGTGGACCTCTAGGCCTCGCTGGACCTCTAGGCCTCACTGGACCTCTAGGCTTCGTTGGACTTCTAAGCCCCGTTGGACCTCTAGACCTCGCTGGACCTCTAGGCCTCGCTGGAACTCTAGGCCTCGGTGGACCTCTAGGCCTCGCTATTGGCATGAGAGGACTTCTTTAGCAGGTCATAGTGAGGTGACCCCTGGGGTGATAGTGTCTTCAAGAGATTTATGAGATAGAGGTGAGGTGATCCCTAATTGGGCCTCATGCCTTGCTGATCCTTTTTCAATATTTGGGCCCATTGAGAGATATTTGAGCACATTAGGAGAGGTGGGCCCCAAGTATAGTGCATTGGGCTTGTTTAGGACCTATTGTTGAAAAACCAAGTACAAACACAAATATAACTGGAGTGTTTATTTTGAAGAGAAAAACTGAACTTTTGTATTACAACTACTAGGTTTACACAAGAGGTTACATTGTGTGCTCTCAAAGACATCTATTTATTATGCTCCAGAACTATTACATATATAGAGAACTAAATAACTGAAAATCAGAGAATGTGGAACTACATACCACGACTTTCCTTAAACAGACTCCAAGATCCTACAATCTTGGACCAAATCAATCTACTTATTCAACCATATCAATTTACTAACAACTAGGATCACGTCAACTTTGGATTAATCCCAACAATCACTCCCTTAATCCAAGGCTTACATTGTCCACATCCTTGACAAGTGCCCATATGGCAACTTCTTTTATCAGCCCGTATGGCTTTGCAACTTCTCTGCCCGTATGGCAAGATCTTCGGTGCCCATTTGACAAGCTATTTGCCCATCTGGCAAGCTTCTTATTAGCCCGTATGGCTTTCTTCGTAGTTTTTATTCGACCACCTATCTCCCCCATAATTCTAAAATCATCGAATCACAACCTAAAAACCCATATGGCTTTCATCAAAAATGAAACAGCCCGTGTGGCTTCTCTATGCCCATCTGGCAACTCGATTGTTTTGTTCGTTTGGCGTTTCCTTTCATTGCCCTTCTGGCTTACTCGTCGTCTCCTTTCACTGCCCGTCTAGCTTACTCCTCCTTTGCCCGTCTGGCATCACCTCCTCTTTGCCCTTATGGCATGTTCTTCGTAGCCCTTATGGCTTTCATCATCGGCCCATATGGCCTCTACAGCAATGCACATGCATCCCATACTACATATGCAGCTTAAGCCTTCTTCCTTCTTATGCCTCAAGGATCGGAGGGAAGGCTGTTAAGCCTTGTTCCCCCCTCCCCGATGCTCTGAATACCAACTGTTGAAAAACCAAGTACAAACACAAATATAACTGGAGTGTTTATCTTGAAGAGAAAAACTGAACTTTTGTATTACAACTACTGGGTTTACACAAGAGGTTACATTGTGTGCTCTCAAAGACATCTCTTTATTATGCTCCAGAACTATTACATATATAGAGAACTAAATAACTGAAAATCAGAGAATGTGGAACTACATACCACGACTTTCCTTAAACAGACTCCAAGATCCTACAATCTTGGACCAAATCAATCTACTTATTCAACCATATCAATTTACTAACAACTAGGATCACGTGAACTTTGGATTAATCCCAACACCTATGTCGAGATTCGGGCCTAACATTTAGTAAGCATATTTTCACTCTTGAATGAACCCACGTAGATAATAAGAACAAAGTTATGATGTTAGTTACTTTCCAAGGTCGGTGCTTCTGAATAACTCACCATTAAACCATTAATATTTTGGTGACTGCATAGTTTCTTGCTTCTAACCTCATTGTCAAAATTAACGTTTTCATAATGCTTCTCTAGAGAGCACTAGGAACAACTAATAATTGTGACAAAATACTTGCAAAATTTGAGAAACTTGTGCATGTAACTATGTAGAATATAGGAATATCTACCCTTTCTATGAACAATGTCCACATCCCTATTTCCGGTAGAATACTAAGATAAATGTGTTGGAAAATATATAATAACACAAAATAGTTGTAAAAAAATGTCATATTAAACGCGTAAATATTAAAAATATTTTAAAAATATAAAACCAAGTAATTCAAATAATTACTACAATGACGCGTAAAGATACTAAATATGCAATTACGATGCAAAATGTTTCTAGAAGAGGATTCTCGGTAACAGTTTTCAAGTAGATTAATGACAAAAGTTGGCTAGTAATATGTAAACTGGTCTTGTGTATAAAGGTGATACTATGATTAATGATAATGATGATTCAAAATGTCAAAATTTGGGTGGTGTTGAACATATATAAGCTTATTTTGAGATGAAGAGAAATCATGACTATAGGAATCCTTGGCTTAAAATAACAAGTTTGGTTCCTTTCATACATTCTTGCAACATGGATTCACTAGTTCGGTAACAAATCTATGTAGTTCATCTTTTTTTAGTAAGTGTAGAAAAAAATAACAAGCTAAGGTAATGTGTCCCACCACAATACATTTATTCTTGCAACATGGATTCACTAGTTCCCTAACAAACTTATGTACTTCATCTTTCTTTGGTAAGTGAAGAAAAAAATAAAAAGCTGAAGGTAAAGTGTCCCACCACAATACATTTATTGCCAGATTGCTAAGTTTTAGGAGAACTCTTGTTAAAAGAATATAGTAATGGTAGACTCATAATTGAATACACTTAAAACCCCAAAAATGATTATAGTCCCAAACCTCACAAATGTATAAGTGAACAAATTTCAAATTATAAACTATTTTAGTATAGTGATTTGGCAGCTAGGGAAAGTAAAATCTAAATTCGGAATTAAAATGTGTGGGACAACATCAGGTTTAAGTCTCTGTATTTGTTGCCTTCAGTTGTGAGCATGCTGCTCTCATTTTGTTTCTCTACAAACAAGCTGTGTGTTTGTGCTGAAGATTCAAGCTAGGATGTTTATGTCCTTAAATAGGATTGACATCATTTCCTGTTGCTTTTGCTTCATGCCATCAAGGCATTGCACCATTGCTTCTAACTGTGTATCAGTTGTCTGCTCCAGATTCCTTGACTTGACAAGCTCCTGCTTGAGCACATTGTTGTCCCTCTTAACCTCTTCCTCGAGGACAAATTTATCAAATTCAACATACTCTTCCGCTCTTGTCCGTGTGGTTGTTGATCTTGCCCATCAGCAGATCCACGACGAACAATGATTGAGTGGACAAATTTATTGTTCCTAATTTCATAGAATTCCAATAAAACAAACATATTCAATTGCTGCCCATTCTTTTTCCTTCACAATATCAGGATTCAATATTGAAAGTAAGAGTTGATGTTTTTACTCATTTCAAAATAAAAACACAAACTAATCTCTCCTAAGAAAATAAAATAGAAGTTTGAGAGCTTTTTTGACAATGCTAAATACTTAGGGCTTTGTTAATGAAATGGAGACAATGGAATTAGTGTGCCGGGTGAAAAGTTGAGCCTCCTTTCATAGCACAAGAATAATAATTTATTATTATTTTATGGCACCCATTACTAATAAAAATTTTAAATTTTTATGCCAGCCGAAACGACACCGTTTTTTATTACAAACTTGTGACGATTCATCACAGCCTAAACAACTTACATATTTTCATATATTTAAATACATGAAAACGCAAACTTGTGACATGTAGTTGAATGTTCGTCACAAAATGAACTTGTGACGACAAAAATGTCACAAGTTCAAATTCCACAAATTAAATGCCGCCAAATAAACTGAAATTTTCAATGAAAAATAAAATATTTTAATAAATTTATGACGGATAGTATTATGTTCGTCACAAGTACTGGTAACTACCTAGTCGTTGTGACGAATTGTGAATATGAAAAAATTGTCACAAGGTAAAAGAACTTTAAATAATTTATTTTATATTTGTAAATGATGTGTTAACCTTTTTACGATCAAGTATAAGTTTGGTAATATTCAATAAATTTATTAACTACAGCATTGTTGTGTTGAATGATATCTTAATCGGATTTTAAGTAGATCGTCATATGACATGAGTATTGTAATCACGTTGTTACACGAAATATTTTTGTTGTATCATAAGTATTTTACGTGATATATATATATATATATATATATATATATATATATATATATATATATATATATATATATATATATATATATATATATATGAGTAAGGATCTAGGGAAAACCTCGTTTAATGGAAAACTTAGAAAACTAAATCGAAATATAGCATATATGGTATGCAAACTAATCGTTGGGAGATGAAGAAAAATGTGGTGAAATTAGATTTTAAAAAAATATCACCGATTGACGGGAAAAATCAAATTAAAAATTGAGGGGATTAGGTGTGATTCTGTGTGTGAGGGTGTATTTGATTAGTGTGTGGGTGCCCCTGGCGGGGCCATTGATCTTAATACATCTAATGGCTATGATTAGTACCTTAGTTTTCTTCAAAAAATAAGTTCTCTTTTGAGCACTTGCCTATATATATATATATATATATATATATATATATATATATATATATATATATATATATATATATATATAAGTATTTTACGTGATATATATATATATATATATATATATATATATATATATATATATATATCTTTGTCCCAGATTGTTGTTTATATTTTTTTAAAACTATTTATCGACGATCCAACCGTACGGATGACAATATATATATATATATATATATATATATATATATATATATATATATATTGTCATCCGTACGGTTGGATCGTCGATAAATAGTTTTAAAAAAATATAAACAACAATCTGGGACAAAGTACTACTCCGTAGTACTAGTCAAATCAATAATTGACTACTAATTTCACTAACCAAATTAATTTTTTATTTTTTATAATTTTGGGAATATCACTAAATTAGATATATATTGACATCCGTATGGTTGGATCATCGATAAGTATTTTTGAAAAAATAGAAACAACAATCTGGGACAAAGTACTACTAACTAGTCAAATCAATAGTTGACTACTAATTACACTATCCAAATTAATTTTTTATTTTTTATAATTTTGGGAATATCACTAAATTATATATATATTGACATCCGTATTGTTGGATCATCGATAAATATTTTTAAAAAAATAGAAACAACAATCTGGGATAAAGTACTAGTTAGTAGTACTAGTCAAATCAATAGTTGACTACTAATTACACTATCTAAATTAATTTTTTATTTTTAAAAATTTTGGGAATATCACTAAATTAGATATATATTGACATCCGTACGGTTGGATCGTCGATAAATATTTTTTAAAAAAATAGAAACAACAATCTGGGACAAAGTACTACTCCGTAGTACTAGTCAAATCAATAGTTGACTACTAATTTCACTATCCAAATTATTATTTTTTTTATAATTTTGGGAATATCACTAAATTAGATATATATTTTTTAAAAAATAGAAACAATAATCTGGGACAAAGTACTAGTCAGTAGTACTAGTCAAATGATGGATTAACCTTTTTACAATCCATATAAGTTTGGTAATATTTAATAAAATTCTTAAATTTAGCATTGTTGTGTTGAACGATATCTTAACCAAATTTTAAGTAGATCATCGTATGACATGAGTATTGTAATCACGTCGTTGCAGGAAATATAATTTATATTGGATCATAAGTAATTTAATTTTAAATAATATTTTAATATTTAATATTAATATCTTCATCAAACTATATATATATATATATATATATATATATATCTTATGACCTAATCATTACTGTAAGTATAGGACGATTTATCATAAAAAATATGAAATTTTTCGAGTGACATTAAAAAATATAAATCTTGATCATATCCGTACGATTGGATTGTCGAGAAACATTTTTTAAAAACTAGAAACACGAATTAGGAACGAAACACTAGTTAGAAGTACTAGTTGATCGAAAACTTGACCTACATAAAGCTTTTGACTCGGTTAGGTGGGACTTCATGCTAGCTGTGCTTCATAGAATGAACTTTCCTCCTCGGTTTGTGCGTTGGATTCAGCTATGCATATGTGGAGTCAAATATTCTGTCAAGCTAAATGGTATAGTGCATGGTTACTTTAACGGCGCAAAAGGCATTCGCCAAGGTGACCCTATGTCACCCTATATCTTTGTGTTATGTATGAATGTTCTCTCCCAAATGTTGAAGAACAAACCTACAGGTTTTCAGCATCACTGGCGGTGTAAGGATCTCGATATCACGTACCTTTTCTTTGCAGATGATGTGCTGTTTTTTTGCCATGGAGATCAGACGTCCATTACTCACATAATGAAATCTATGCGAGCATTTTCTAAAATCAGTGGTCTTGTTCCTAGCATCCATAAGAGCACCAGCTTTTTTTGTAACTGTAACCCTTCTATCACAGATTGGTTTGATGTTTCTTCTGGTATTTCGCGAGGAATCCTTCCGGTAAGATTTTTAGGTGTGCCCCTAAATTCATCTCAACTTTGTATCAATGACTGCATGCCTTTACTTCAGAAACTCACTCAAAGAATCGGTACTTGGACTTCTTTGCTTCTCTCATTTGCGGGACGGGTACAACTGGTTAGAGCCGTTCTTTTCGCAATCCAAGCCTTTTGGTCCAACCATTTTCTTCTTAAAAATGCCATACATGATAGAATTAAATCCATGCTTACCAAATTCATTTGGAAAGGCAATATAAATGACAAAGAAGGAGCAAAGATCAGCTGGCAGACTATATGCTTACCTAAGGCAGAAGGCGGTCTAGGGTTAAAGAATTCTTATGACTGGAACAAAGCCCAAATCATTTGTCACTTACTCAAAGTCATAAAAAAGGCCCCTTCTCTATGGGCCTCATGGGTTAATCACACAATCCTAAAACGTAAACATTTTTGGACCATGCAGATTCCATCAGACTGCTCTTGGATTTGGAAGAAGGTATTACAGCTTCGTAATCTGGCACTTCGTTTTATCTCTTACTCAATAGGAGATGGCTCCACTATCTCTTTGTGGTTTGACCCTTGGTGGGATGGTGCCTGTCTGGCAAACTCTCTAATGGCCCCTATTATTTCTCAATGTGGTATGACCAAAGACGCTAAAGTGCATAACATTATTATCTCAAGTCAGTGGTGCTTACCTCGGGTAAACCATAGATTACATCATATGGATCATACATTGTCCCACTGGATCACCTCTTTTAACTATCCCTGTTTTAACCTATCTAATCGGGATGCCATATTGTGGGATGGCCTGAATATTAGTAAGGTAAAAACCTGGAACGTTTGGGACTCTCTTAGAACTCGTGGTCATCAAGTGCAGTGGTTTAACTCGGTTTGGCATAATCTTAAGGTGGAAAGGTATGCACACCACCATTGGTTGCTAAGTCATGGGCGTCTAAACACCCTGGCTCGCCTTGCTAGATTCGGTATTCAGCTGGATCAACAATGTTTCTTGTGTGTGGGAGGAAGTGAGACTGACAACCATCTCTTCCTGCATTGCTCTTTCAGTAGATATGTGCTAGCTTCATCTCTCTCGTGGTTTAATGTAGGAATTACTGGGCAAAACTGGGCAGATTTTCAACAGCATATCTTGCTCATTTCGGACGTTAACAAGAGGAAAATAATCTTGCTTCTGATACAGGTTTACACGTATTTCATTTGGCGTGAAAGAAATTCTAGAATGCACAATAGAGAGAGTCTTCAACCAAAGAATGTTCTTGAATTTATCCTTGCTGACACTCGAGCCAAGCTAGCTACTTCATCCTGGTTTTCAAAGATAGTTTGTAGTAGGAATGATCTACTCTTTTAAATTTTTTTTTTCATGCTTTCTACTTACAATCTGCGTTAGATTGTCTTTAGATAGTTCAATCTATGTTTTCATAGAACATGGATTAATCCCTTTGTAATCTCTCTTCTTTTCTAATATATATAAATTTAGCAAAAAAAAAAAAGAAGTACTAGTTCATTTTAAATTACCAAATAAAATAAAAAAATGTAGTTAAAGTAATACTTCTTGTAATGGGGGAGCTTACCAGATTCACTGAATAATTTTCAAAAATGATTTCTTCAACAATCCAATCGTATCGATGTTAATAAATACTAATTTCACTGTTGGTAAAAAATAATAAAAAAAAAGGTTGGGTTGGATGACATTTTAACAAAAGCATACTAAAAGTACATATACTGATAATAGGGCGCGTGCCAGATTCATAAAATAATTTCTTTAAATGATTTCTTCGACGATCTAACCCTAGATGTTAGCAAATACTCAGTTTATTGTTGTGAAAAAATAATTAAAAAAATAAAAAAGATTAGGTTATACGACATTTTAACAAAAACGTAGTAAAAATACTGTTTGTTCTAATGAGGCGCGTGCCAAATGCTCTTAATAAATTTTTAAAATAAATTTTTCAATGATTGAGCCTTACCGATGTTAACAAATAATCATTTTAAATTTGGAAAAAAATAATCAAAAAATAAAAAGGTTAAGTTGTATGACATTTTTACAAAAAAAAATAGTGAAATTACTTTTTCCTATAAAGGGGCGCGTGCCCCATTCAATGAAAATTTTTTGAAATGTTTTTTCGTCGATCTAACGGTACGAATTCCTTTAAATACTCATTTTAGTGTTCGAAAAAATAATCAATAAATAAAAAGGTCGGGTGGTACAACATTTTTACAAAAACGTATTAAAAGTTACATCCTATAATGGGGCACGTGCCAGATTCACTGAATAATATTTTAAAATAATTTTTTCGACATTTCAATCGTACGGACATTAATGAAAGTGATCGATTTAGGTCAATTTATTTTTTCAAATATTAATGGATATAATGAATTTTTTACTTGTAAAATTATCAGGCGCCGAGGTGTCTACGGATGTCTTGGTGTGCTCGGGGTCCCTCTTTACGGTCATTGGAGGCCTGGAGAATCTTTTGGGGTGCACGGGCTCGCTTGACGAATAACGACCAAGCAAAACGGCCACCAGACGCCGAGGTGTCTATGTGAGCCTACGGGTGCCTTGGTGTGCTCGGGGCCTCTATAAAGTCTTTGGGGGCCTGGCCGGGGTGGGGCATCTCTTAGAGTGCTCGGGCTACCGACCGAGCAAAATGGTAGTCGGGCGCCGAGGTGCCTATGTGAGCCTACGGGTGCCTTGGTGTGCCCGGGGCCTCTATAGGGTCTTTGGGGGCCTGGGGCATGTCATAGGGTTCTCGGGACTTGCATGATGACTATCGACCGAGCAAAACGGCCGTCGAGCACCGAGGGTCCTATAGGGTCTTAGGGCCTGGGGTGCTCGGGCTCTGCGGGCTAACATGACGACTACCGAACGAGGAAAATGGACAAGTGAAATATCTTCCTAAAAGTATTCCATGCACAAGGTTACTCTTTTAGTGACCTTATGGAAAAAAAAAAATTATAATTTTTTATTAATTAATTCAACCATTTTCTAAAAAAAAATTAAAAATAGATTTTCAATTAGATGATAAACTTCTATTAAAGAAAACAATTATCAAATTTGCTCAAATGTTGTACCTTCGATTTATTTATAATTAAACACTCTCCTTCTGACAAAAAAAATATTGGGACTTGACTATGGGTTAAGAGGAGGCATATAACTCTCAAGCAACTAAGCATGAAGTCTATAAATGCATAGGTGAAAAGTTAAAGTAATGAACATTTTATGAAGATTGCAATACCTCCTTATCACCTAGCAAAACAAAAAACTATGCATGCGCACCACAAAACCAGCATAAAAACTATTCAAAGGGAGCATATATCAATAAATAAATAATGTTGATTATGTAAGCCCTAAATAGTTAGTTGATAGGTAAAATTTTGATTATATCTGTAAATCATAATTTCTGCTGCGATAGAACTATATTATCTTATATGTATGAAATACAACACTTTAAATGTAGTAATTTTAATAAGTATAATCTATTCATTAATGCTATTTTATCATTTTTTAGACTTTCAAGTGCTCGAAAATATTACAAAAAATCCTTCACAAAAAATAATGATATGTTCTTTTAAGAAAAAGGTTCTCCTATATTTCTTATATATTTCTTTTCTTTAAAAATAGCAATACCACCAAAATGAATGTATAATATTAAAAATAATGAATGTTGGTTTTGACCCCAAAGGCAATGGCTAAAATAGCAACACCAACTAAATGTTGCCTTTGGGGTTTTTTGGGCCTAAGGCAATATATTTCGGGCCTACGAATGTTACCGTAAGCCTTTCATGGTGTAGTGTTGTTACTGTGCAAGAAGAAGTAGGCTCTTTCATAGCTTGGCCGAGAAATCTAATAGTGGCGGGGAACACAAGCAGTACCCCGTTGTTGTGTAGTCCAAAGGTAAAAGATTTTTACAATGATAGTTTGCTTAATTTATGTATTTGTCATGTTTTTACCTTGTTTTGACGTGCTTTTATCACTACACCATATAAGGCCTACCGTAACCCCTACTGAAGAAATGTTACCCCTACCTTAGCTATACTACTTACATCGTGAGGTAACATTGTATTTTTTATGTTACCTTAGCTAAAAATATGATGTTACAGTTGCTAGAAAGTGTTGAAGCATGTAACATAAATATGTACGTGTTACATTAGAGTTGGCCATGCCAACTCTTTTCATCTAATATAATTTTTTTTTGAATTTTTTTTAAATTCTTTAAATAAATTTAGTTTTTAAAATTTGTTAATTTTTTATAAAATGAGTTAGAAAATTATTTATTTTTTAATATAAATTTTTTTAAAAATAATTTTTTTCAGAAATGGTAATTTTTTTAGAATTTTTTTGTACAGATTTTTTTAACAATTTGTTAATACTTATTCTCCAATTTTTTTTAAAAAAATCGAATAAAACAATTTTTATAAAAAAATATCAATTTTTTTAATAAATACTTCATGTTTATTTAATAAAATAATTAATCAATTTTTTTAAAAAAATTGTAACAATATATCTGATGAAAAAATGAAAGCAGATTATAAGAGCGGCACAATATCAATCACTGGAGCGGCAACTTTTCTGCCCAAATTTTCACAACTCCCTCCCCAAATTTTCACAACTCCCTCCCTCTTACTCTCTCGATACATCTTTCTTTCACTTTGGCTTCCAAATTCACTATCTCACTTGCTTCCAAATTCACTCTCTCACTTTCGTATGTGCAACTAAGACTTGTTAGGGATTCAATTACTTAGGTTTCAAATTACAAACACAGGTGAAATGATTTGAGGGGTCGAGGGTTTGGACCTTTAATTCTTCAATCGAGGCTTTGGTTCTTTGAATTTGGAATTTGGTTCTTCATTTTAAGGTCAATTACTTAAATATCATTCACTTCAATTTCATCTAATCGAACTCTACTGTTTGATTTTATTGTTGCTTTGATTATTTCTATGTTTCTTGTCGTTGCTTCTGTCTTTTATTTTATTAGGAACCTGTTGTTTCGAGAAATCGTAAGCGCTTCAGTTCTACCCTTCTTCCTCAAGGTAATGTATACAGATGTACACATATCATCTGATTGAATTTTCGATCGTGTGCCTGATGTATAATTAATGATAATTTACGATTTTGCTTTCTTCACTATTTACACTAATTTCTCATTTTGTTGTGTCCTACTCCTACCATGTACTATATGTATATGTATCATTTAGCTGTCAATATATGGTTATTTATGTTTGTTTTAAATTTCAGCCTCTTATGATTTTTGTAAAATATATTTTCTGGTGAATGTTACCCTCACATTGGTTGAATATGTATGCGGAAATTCAATTTGGTTCTAGAATGCAGAGGAATTATAGGGACCAGGAATCATATTCATGAGCTTCCTGTAACTACCAGTGCTTTGGGTATTTCTCTGTGTTTCAGTGACACTTACTTTTTCAAATTGTCTGTTGCAGAAGTCATAAATCGGTAATGCTCATCAGACGTAACATAGTTGTTGGTGGGATAACATACAGGCCATATTTAAGGTATAAGTGTTATGATGTGGTACACATAACTTTTCATTCTTAAGCATCATGTTCACTAGTCAGTGTTTCACTAAATATTATCAGTTTGAATCAGTACAATTATCTTATTTAATGTGAAATCTGAGGTGTAGAGCTATATTGCAGTAACGTATATCTTCTAGAGAACATGATTCAGAATTATTTAATTGAAAGTCTTTACCTTCAGATATATTTTAATTTTTAATTCTCGTAAATATGCATTTGTTCTGATAGTGATGTAATCTTGTATTAACAAATCAATTTTGATATGAAGACACTCTTGTTTTTCGTAAAGGGGTTAATGCTCCTAAGTACGTACTCACCTAAGGTAGGTAGCGCTTATTACTTTGAACATCATATACCTGAAATATATCAATACTCAAAAATAAGAGAGGTTAACTAAAAACTAAAAATTGCATTGACATTTTGTATTGAACTACTACTGCTACACATTTTACTGATATTTATTTATGTTGCATAAGCTTCACTCAGAAAAAAATATTTATTTCTGTTTCCTGCAAGTTTAATAAATGACATGCATTTGTGAAGGATGAATTCTCCGCAGTTATAACGAAAGCTCTGGTGACATTAGTACATGGACTCGAATCTAAGTTTGATACTGAAATGGCTGCAATGACCCGTGTGCCGTGGGCGACACTTGAAAGTGTTAGTGACCAATCAGAGTAAGTTGTATTTTTGATGGCTGAATTAACAGATTAACTACATAGTTGAATAACTAAATTAGTTGGTTCATTTTCATTCAGGTATGTAAATGGAATAAATTTGATCCTTTCGAGTAGTATTCCTGCACTCGGAAGCCTACTTTCTCCCATTTATTTTCTAGTTTTTCTTGGACAAGGTGATTGCGAAATTTCATGTGATTTTTTATTCAATGCTTTCACGTAATGCTTTTCCGTTAATTTGTATTATTGTCAGATAATTGTGTTTAAAAGCCAACTCAGATATATTTTATTTTTCAATTCCAACTTAAAAATCCTATGTGTTATCAACTTATCATCCATTCTTGATTACTCTCAGTGACTATTGATTGTTACTTTTTTTTTTGGTGTGTTCAGTGTACTAATTTTTTTCATTAATATTGCAGCTTGCATCTTGTCTTGGTCCACACTTCTACCAGAATATTTTTAAGTGCAAACAAATATCAGAAACTGGGGCGCAGCACGTCTTGACCAAGATCACTCCTTTTCCTTGTTAAAAGAAAATTACAGAGATGTCTGCTAGCTGTTTATATTTTTAATATCGTGAAATGATTATTTATCCGTATTGTTAACTAGTGCTATGCTAATTATGGTGGTTTGATCCACGAGGATGGGTTGAGCTGCACTTACCGTATGAAATTTTCTTTGTTTTTTTTTTTGCAGATGTTGTTAGATACACAGGCTGTGAAGACTATTCTTCTAGATATTCCCTCCCTTGCAAGACAGGTGAGATAGCATATAGAGAATTATATATGTCTTTAAGAATGAGTGTGATCTTTATTGTTCTGTTTATCTGAGTATAATATAGCCCGACTTGGCAACATTGTATGTATAAAATTGGGACTTGGATAGCCTTGCAGATATATGTCTCAACTTAATGATATTTGTTGTTTCTTCCAGATCTACATCATATCTGTTGTTTCTTCTAGAGCTATGTTTATTATGTTTAAGTTAATTATCAAGTCAGATATATCTTGTTTGTAAATCTCTGTTGGGAATTTTTAATATCCAAGCTAAATCATGTAAATTTGATGATTCGTACTACATTCTTGTCTGTGTTTACTGCCCTGGCCCATGGAGATGTTGGTAAAGAAGTACCTTATTGTGTTCTTTTACTGGGCAAACTTTAACATTCTGTTCATCTGTTACTGCCAGATGTTATCTGAAGCAAAGAAGCCAGGGATCTTAGTTGAGCTTCAGAAGCTGGTTAGTGACTGGACTGTGAAGGTTATTATGTGTCAACCGGAGGAAGACAGAAAGGTACTCTATTGGATTTGAATCATATGTTAGAGTTTATGGTACAAAAATATTCAGACCTACTTATTGGCTTCTTATTACAGAAGGGGTAATCGTTGCTGTAGCAAAGCTTGTTTAGTATCAAAATAGGTTGTGTTTTTTAGCTTCAAGTTTCAACGTATACTTAGTTCCTGAAAATCTCTTTTTGCATTTGACATGCCATTAAGAGACTATTTTCTTCACTGCAGTCTGAAGATGATAAATTTGTTTATATTATGTTGCATGCTTTACATGCATATGTGAATGGAGTATTTGTAGGTAAGCTTCACTTTCAGACTTGCGTTATACTTTGATAGTTCTAATACTCAAGCATCTGATTATACGTTCATATCCAATGTTCTTACCTCTTGAGAATAAATCCTACTAAATCTGCTTTATTTTACTTGGTCCTTTATTGATAGACAACATTTGATGCCACTGTAAGTCATCTTGACCATCTATGGAGAGTCAAGAGAGTCCTCGAATCAGAATTTGAACAGAAGATGCAACTAAACTTGGCATTTGCACTTAAAACACTTGGAGAGGCCAACCCGGATATCACAGTTGATGTCGAGAAGTTGTGTGCAATTGCTACAAGTGAAGCTGATGATGGTACACCTATCACTGGAGGCAGTAGCTTCTACTATCACTGCTTTCTAAGTTTAAGCTTCTAGTACATTATTTAACTTAGAATTGGGATGTAAAAGTACTTATGTTATGGATGTTAACTAGCTTTTATCTTCTAATTCGGATGTTAAATTAGTTTGTTTTGTTTGGATGTTGAATTAGAATTTATAAGTTTGTTTGGATGTTGAGATTGATCTCTTTGTGGTTCATTGTGGTTGAATGGTATTTTGGGATTGTATACTTTTAAAAAGGTGCTGTTCAATTGTTTTTTGGTAAAGTGTTACATTAGCCTGTTAAAGTGTTACATTAGCATGGTTAAAAAATAGGGGGCACAGGTGGGGTCCATAGGTGGGGCCCAGTAGTGGGGCCCACTGGTGGCCCCACTTTTTTTAAAAAATTGAAGCACCCTAAGGTAACCGAATTTTATGTTGAAATATGTCATTTTTATGTTACAGTAGACCTCTAAGGTAACCGATATGGCATGTTACCCTAGGGGTGAAATATGTTACCTTAGGTACCCTAGGGTAACATCGAAAATTGTAACTTATAATTTATGTTACCTTAGCCCAAAAATGGGTCTATAGTAACATTTTAGCACCCTAAGGTAACATAATTTTTTGGTTACCGAAGGCCATATATGGTGTAGTGTATTTTCTTTTTCAGAGAACGAAAGAACGTGCCAACAGGAATAAGAGGGTCTCCTATTTGTCAACTATTGCTTGAATTTGTATGCAGCTTCTTGTATGAAAATGTGAAGAAGAATAAAATGTGTGATATAGTAGCTTTTGTGGATCACAGCATGGTTGGCGCCATTGGATGTGGCACTGCAAGGAGGTCACGTGCGCTTGCTATCCGATTTATGAATGCTAAGGATGGGCAATACTTCCTTATTCCTTATAATGATGTGTAAGCTCTTCTCACTTTTTATGTGTAAATTGTAATGTGATTTTTAATCTAATATTTGACTGTATAATATCGTATCTATTCATGCTTTCATAGGAATCACTGGTCATTGACCGTTGTTGTTCCGACGACAAAGATAGTCTACCACATGGACCCTCTTAAACATCGCATTGCTAGTGGGGAATGGGTAGAGGTTGTTGACAAGTGAGCCAATTTTCTAAACTTCTTATATTTACTCTTTACTTAGTAAAATTTAGGGGAAATGTATTTTTAATGATTTATACTATTTTGTTATAGTTCCATAAAGATGTACAAGGAGAGCCTGAAGAAGGTTACAAGGAAGAAAATTATATGGGAGAATATGGCGGTAATAATTGAATTCTTAATTTCCGGTTAAAAAAAAAAGTAAAATGAGTACTTAATTTCACATATTGTATTTTCAGGGAGTTCCTTTGCAGACTGGGATCATGGACTGTGGCCTCTTTGTCATGAGATACTTGAAGGAAATCTGTTTTGACAAGGATCTTGACTTCGCAGCCAAGGTGTGATTTTCATGAGCAATGGTTTCTGTTAAACAACTTTGTGTTTACTACTACCACATTTGCCTTATAAAAATCTATTTGTTTTCAGTGGATCCATAGAGGCGACATGGCTTAGGGTGAAGATGACATCAACGAGATAAAGACGGACTTTGCCAAATTTTTAATGAAGCGTCATTCGACTCAGGTTTATTTTGCGAACGTATACTACTTATATTGATTTTGTTAAGGTTAACTAGTGGAAATTTTGAATCTTTTGTTCTTTGGATGGAATTCTGAATGATGTAGTAGTTATCGAATGGTACTTGGTGTATACATATATATTATGCTTGTTGGTTTTTGGATGGTATTAGTATCTGGTATAAATGTTCTGGTTGGTTTTTTAGGTTTCGGAAAGTTTGATTGTGTTTGAAAGGCTTTGTGTAATGCAAAGCAATTATATTATAATTCCACCTTTTGCTACACAAATGTTTTGCCTCAAAAACTAACCATTGTGCCAAAACAATTAAACACAAGAATGCAAACAGCACAAACCGTTGTGTTAAGTCCTTAACAACAACGTGATTTAAAAACTAAACCCTAGTACCATATGTAATAAAACAATGCTAGTAGAGCTTCATACAACATCTTTTTCAGTCACAAACCGTTGTTAATTTGCTTTGGCACAACACCAATAAAATAACAAACCGTTCAAAATCACTACAGCAGAAACAAGTCGGACATCACTTTTCAAGCGTTTTGTCTATAGGGTGTTGTCTATTGAGCCGCCGTCTTTGATACAATCAAACACACGTTGTATAGATACTACCAGTATAATGGTTTATAAACAGGTGTGTCAAATTTTTTTAACGGGAGAATTCAGTTGTGTCAATTATCTCATACAAAGGTTTTATTCCCCGTGTGTGACGGCTCAATAGTCAACGGGAAACTATTCTGACAGACAACGGTTGAAAAGCGGTCTTTGAAATTGTTTTTCTTGCAATGAAAAATTATTACTCATATGGTATGGATATAAATAAAATTTATGTATATTCTTTATTGTCCTGAATATTTTATTCTTAAAAATTAAAAAAATGCTTCACAAAAAATAATGATATGTTCTTTTAAGGAAAAGGTTCTCCTATATTTCTTCTTTTGCGAGAATGTTGCGAAAAATCTTCATTCTCACAACAAATTTTATAAATCACAAATTTTCTAGAACCTTCTACAAGAGAGCACAGAGGCTATATATATTAAGATAGTATTAAGAAGGATAAGTGGTATATCAACATAATACTCATAATAAATTGTTATTCCTAAAATCGGTTGTCAATGTACTGGTTTACAGCTCACATGCACAAGGCTTTTTAAAAAAATTCCCCTTATAAATTGACAACATATAGTTGAGCCACAACCATTGTCCAAGGAAAGAATAAACGGGGAAGAACATAGGGATGGAAGGAGAAAACAGATATGAGCAACAGCGGCCTTCACATTCAAATTCAAAGGGGAAGGTCGAGATCAAGCCAGATCCAAACCCGAAGTGCCCAAGATGTGATTCAATGAAGACTAGGTTTTGCTACTTCAATAACCATAAAACATCTCAGCCTCGCTACATCTGCAAGAACTGCAACAGGTTCTGGACCCAAGGTGGGAGGAGGATAAAGGGCGGTAGGGATTCTTCCTCTTCAGGTGGAAGTGCTAAGGATTCTCCTTCAACAACGTCATCACTATCACCACCACTGGTAACCATGGTACCTGCTTGTGGAAGTGTACCTCGATTTGGGACACTAAACTTCACCCGCCCTCCGGTAGCTAATGAGCCACCACTAAAATTTGTTCGTGTGGACATCAACGACTTGTCGCTTACACAGCGATTCAATAGAGTCCTCAACCCCTATATGATTTCTCCATAAGCTGAGGGCCAAATCCAAGCTCTCCAGCCAAGTGGTCAGTAGAAGTGAGAAATAAAGAATGATGGGTATCTCATTTAATTTATCTGGTGTGTGAGATTTACATTCAAATTCTGCAATTTTTTTTCTCTTTCTAAATTTTGTTGCACTAAAACTTTTAATTTCCAATAATGAATCGTAGACCAATTGACCGACTTTTGGACTTATGAGTATTTTTGCCCCAAGTAAGACGAGAACTTTAATTTGTTAGATTTTTGCTTTTTGGTTTTTTACTATGTGCTTGGCATTAGCCCACCATGCTTTATTTTTTGTAAGAAATTTAAATATATATATATTGTGAAAGAAGTGAATAAAGTCTACATTAAAAAAGAAAATATATGTACACAAACATCAGGTGTGTGGTATATACATAATGGTTCTCGAATCATATTCTATTTTATTATGGGGACTACACAATGATTAGTTAACAAAATCCAATATTACCCCATCACCCCTTATTCAAGTATCACTTCTACTTCTTATCAATTCTATATATAAAATCAAAATAAGAACAAACACGAATTTAACGTGGAAACAACCAAGGCCCGGACTTCAACTTACATTATTAATTCAACCAATTTATATCCTATATATAATAAGTATAAGGTGGATATTTAGTTGGCTATACTATCGCGAAAATAATAACCACCGTTGGATGGATATGATATTAAATTAAATCAGGTGGATATTTGGTTGGCTATACTACCGCAAAAATAATAACCACCGTTGGATGGATATGATATTAAATTAAATCCACGGTCAAAATTATATTAAGATTATATTATATTATAAATTTATATTTAAGCATAAGGTGTATATTTGGTTGGCTATACTATCGCGAAAAAAATAATCACCATTGGATGGATATAATATTAAATTAAATCAACAGCCAGATTATATTAAGATTATATTATATTTTAAAAGATTAAATTATAAAAGATTATATTATATTATAATTAACATCTAATGCAAAGGTAGTAACATAAGATGTACTCTTTTGTATGTAAAACAAGTCAACTGGAAAGCTAATGCGAATCTCAATTAGTGCCAGTTAAATAGTTAAAATAATTAAATAATGCATTTTCAAAGTTCTGTTTTTGTTTACAAATAATTAATTTTTAAAAAACATAAATTAATTTTTACACAACCTGATATTTTCCATGTTATTTAAAAACATGTTAAATAATGTATTTTATTTTTTTAAAAAGAAATATCATAACTCAACTTTTTTTAAAAAGAAGAAAAAAATGAATATTTTCTTAAATTAATTTAAATCATACATATAAAGGATTATCTAATACTAAATAGAAAAGGTGGTGTTAACAGCAACAATAACCGATTCTAACAACAACAGAGGAATTTCAACCGCAAGGAGAATCAAGAACTTGAACAACAACATCAACGGATTCCAGCAATAGCAGAGGAAGAATCAAGAACTTGAACTTACAGCATCCTTGGTAAGCTCTTTATACCAATAAATTTACAACATTAACATAGATTAATATACATATATGTATACGCATGTATATATGCATGTTATATAAATTATTTATAACCAATGAGACACCCTATTTAAATTGATAATCTATTATTGTTATAGAGACATGGAATTCATAGTTTTATGTTCAATCTTAAATGACACTCAAGATATGTGATACAAAGCTTGGTCTAACTTTTGACAAAAATATGGTAACTATACTATATCAAAATCAGGTCAATGGATTATAGGTACAAACTAAACTAAAGATGGGGATCACTGTGAAGCTTTCGCCTGATTCCTTCGTAGTCATGATCGGTGATTCCTTCCATCTAACAAGCTTAGAATTTACAAAATTAGTTACATCCGAGTAGGATCAATAAACTTTCAATAACCTTGATAACCAAGCTCGGTTTTTTAATACCACAAGCCTTATTTCCATAGTTTTTCTTAGATTTTTCAATTCCAAATGTACATGTCAGATAATCATGTACAAAGAAATAACTCAACAAATATCTATATCAATATGCACATAAATAACAAAAAAAATCCAACCACAAAGTGTGAAGACCAACCAAAATATTATATTTGTTGGGATATTTTGTTTAATTCAAACATATATCCTGATATTCTAGTTATAGAAATAAAGTGTTGATATGTCAACATGATTTGGTCAATGGTAATTGAGAGATTATAGGAGTCTGAATTCGTTAGCAAGAATGTTAAATATATATGAGTATAAGATCCTTGAAAGGGCCTTCCCCAACACCTTAAGGTTTTGGGTGAAATGGTTTCTAACATATATACATTTTATTTTCTACATTTGGTATTAGAGCGAGGTTTTGTTGTTCTGCCGCCAGGTGGTGGTGAAGCCGCCGCTGGTGGTGGGCCTAACCACCGCTGGTGGTGGAGGCGCAGAGTGATAGTTTCAGGTAGACGTTGCAGAAGGATGGTGGCAAAACTGCATGTATAGTATAGGATGCATGTGTAGTATGGGGCTGCCGAGGAAGACGAGGCGATGATGGAGAAGCTTGCTGAAGGCAGAAAACAAGATAGAGTGGCAGAAAGCCATGCAGAACGAGATGCGCACAGTAGTAGCCAGACGGGCAAGTTAGTAGTGTCAGACGGATCAAATTATTAGCCATACGGGCTCAGTTTAATAGCCATACGGGCTCAGTTGAATTAGCCATACGGGCTCAGTCGAATCAGCCATACGGGCTCAGTTAAAAGCCATACGGGCTGGACGGATGCATCATACATGTTTGAATTAAGGGAGAGAATATTAAAATGCTTCAATATAAGGATTTTCCATCACTTACTCATATGTTCCTTAAACTTAATACAAGTTTATTTTTGGTTACCTGATATTTTAATCCTTAACAGCATCATTAAAATGTGCATCTCTTTTCATTCTGATTGCTGCAAATGAAAATATAAATTAGTTTAAAACTACACCTTTCATGGTCAGACATAAATTTTTTAACCTATTTTGCAAATACAGGTATTGTACGAGGTACGCATTATGAACCTACCAGAGGAAAAAAGAGTAGAAAATAAAGAAGAGGGTGTAAGAAACAAGCATAACAAGTGTCGACGAGAAAAATACAACGCATTATCTAATGAACAAAGGAATGAACCAACAAACAACGTCGCATACAATACAACATAGTGACAGATGAACAAAGAAGTGAGAGAAACAGACGTGCACGGAGAAACAGATGAGCAGATAACTGAACGCAACAAACAACATCGTGCACGGAGAAGCCACCAAATAAATGGTAATAAAAAAATTAACAAATCAATAGTTCAATTGATTTCTTATATGTGATGTCTTATAGTTAGATATATACATCTTGAATATATCATAATTTGATCATCAACTATACTTACAGATGCTACTGTGCTCTCGATACAATTCAAATGATTAAAAGACAGACTTTTTCGACCAACGGTGTATATTTGTTTACATTAAAACATGTTAAATTTGAATTATGTACAATATATGTAACTACACATTATGCAAACCATATGTACATTTAATAAAGACTTTTATGAAGAATGTCCACATCTTACAGCTTTTGCAGGTTTGAGTACACGTAAGAGAAACAAAGTTAATGTAAGCAATATAGCATTCAGTAAGTATTAAAATATTTTTCAAAATATAGTTGCCTTAAAAATACTTTAACAACTTAAATATTTGTTCTTACTTTGTGGCAGCAAAAACTAATTCTATCCTTGACATAGGAAGTGCTGACAAAGAGTGCATGTATTGTGGAGCAATAATGTGGAAATATGAAAGAACAAAGCAACAAGAAAATTCAAATTCATCTACATTCTCACTGTGTTGTAGCCAAGGCAAAGTCAAATTACCCAAATTACAAGAGACACCCCTTGTGTTGAAAAATATATTAGATGGAACAAATGCGGTTATAAACTTTATGAGAAGAATAATAGAATCTACAACCATGCATTTGCAATTGCATCTCTAGGTGGGAAGATTGATAGCAGATATAATCAACGAGGTGGCCTTTACGTATTTAGTGTATTTGGGGAGACTTTCCATCAAATGGGGTCTTTGTTCCGGATGATGGTTCAAAATCTGTTTATTCCCAGATCTACATGTTTGATAAACAACTAAAATTAGAAAGTCGACTCAGATTTCCACATAATGAACCCTTAGATGCAAGGATAGTTAATTTAAAAAAAAAAGAATTGTTAGTGAGAAAAAAAATGAATAATTATGTATGTTTAAATGTAAAATGTAATCACTTTGGAAAAGAAAAACTATTCTATTGTAAGATAATGTGATTTATTTAGTAAAAAAAGTATGATAATCATACACTACAAGAAAACTCGGCTAAAATCGACTGCACAAATTCGACTGGTCTATATTCGACCGGATCCAGTCGAATTTAGGGTCAGGCAATCTTTCCCTGGGAAAGCTCTTCGAACAAGACCTAGCTCTTCAACAGAGACCTTCGACGATGAAGGAGTGGTGGCAAAGAAAGGAGAGACTCAGCCGATGGTAGTTGAAGAAGAAGAAGAAGAAGGCTCCGGAGAGGAGGAAGAAAATGACGATGAAGATGGAGACGAGGAGGAGGGAAACGAGGAGGAAGACGATGAAGTGATAGGAGAATCCTCCGAGGAGTAAGTGGTCTTGCATGGCCTTGTTAGCCACATGTGGCTTTATCTTTTCTGCTTTTCAATCAAGGTCCTTAGGGACTTAACTTTTATTTGGTGATGTAACCTAAATCAAACTTTGGCCCCTCGGGGGTACTTTATTTATGCACTTGTTTTATTTTCACTTGTGTATTCTTTATTTTCGTTACTTGGTCATCTTTGACTTGCACTCATCAGGTGCTTGGTAAATAAAATCACACAATCACAAATAGAAAACAAACTTGCATTAATAAATTGAAACGGGTTCAACCCTTACATAAATACTCTATCTCCTACTGGGAGCAACATGCTCTGTAATGGTTTCCTGGAACCTTATTTCTACTTCTCCTAACAGACACAGATAAAAGCCAAGCCCTTACTAGGAAGGCTTATACATAATAAATCTTGAGATTGGTTGCATGCCAAGTTCGGGGTACCTCAGCCCCATCTAACGTTTCCAACTTGTATGATCCTCGTCCCAGCACCTTCTTGACTCGATACGGTCCTTCCCAATTTGGGGCTAGCTTGCCTTTTTGACCAACTCCTGAGGCTTCTATCTTCCTTAGAACCAAATCACTTTGTCGAAAGAACCTTTCTTTAACCCTTTGGTTGTAGTGGAAAGATGCCTTCTTTTGATGTTCAGCGTTCCTGGCATTTGCTTCATCCCTGACCTCATCAATCAAGTCAAGGGCAAGCCTCATGCCCTCTTCATTAGTCTCTGGTTCGTACGTCTCAACTCGAGGTGATGCATGCATGATCTCTAGTGGTACAACTGCCTCAGCTCCATAAGCTAGCAAAAACGGGGTCGCTCCGGTGGTCACCTTACACGTAGTGCGGTAAGCCCAGAGTATAGGCAGCAACTCATCTACCCAAGTGTTCCTTGAGTATTCGACCCTTTTCTTTAGTCCGTCTAGGATGATCCGATTGGCCACCTCGGCCTGTCCATTTGCCTACGGGTGTGCTACGGAGGTAAAATGAAGCTCAATAGCGTTTTCCTCACAATACTTCTTGAATTCCTCATTGTTAAACTGTGTCCCATTATCCGTCACAAGGATTCGCGGGATTCCATACCTACAAATTATGTTCTCCCAAAAGAACTGGGAAACTTGCTTGGTGGTTATCTTGGCTAAAGGCTTAGCCTCAATCCACTTAGTGAAGTAGTCAATGGAGACAATCAGAAACTTCCTTTGTGCTGAAGCCATAGGAAAAGGACCAAGAATGTCCATCCCCCACATTGCAAACGGAATGGGAGAGCTGACTGACGTTAACCTCTCAGGCGGCTGCCTTACTATTGGAGCGTGCTTCTGACATCTGTCACATTTCTTGACGTAATTCTGTGCATCGGCCAACATCTCCGGCCAATAGAATCCTAGTCGAGTGATCTTGTGAGCTAGGGCTCTGCCCCCCAAGTGTTGCCCACATATCCCTTCATGAACTTCCTCCAAGGCCTCTCTTGCCTCTTGGGGCCTTAAACATTTCAAGTACGGGATGACAAATGATCTCTTATAAAGGATGCCTTCGATCAATCCATACATAAATGCTCTCACCGACAGTTTTCGTGCCTCCAAGGCATTGTCAGGGAGCCATCCAGTTTCCAGATGAGCTTTAATAGGATCTATCCAACAGCTTCCAACATCGATTGGTGCTACCAACTTAGAGTTGACGGTCGGGGCTTTCAAGACCTGGAAGTAAACACTTCCTGCATAATTCTCTATCTCGGAAGAAGCGAACTTGGACAGGGCATCGGCCTTAACGTTCTCTTCTCTCGGAATATACTCCACATAGCATTCATCAAACTGAGTCATAACAGCTTTCACGACTCTTAGGTACTTTGCCATAGTTTCATCCTTGGCCTCAAATTCACCATTCACTTCACCATTCACTTCCGAGACTACCAATCTTGAATCTCCACACACTTTGAGGTTCTTGACCCTCATGACTCTGGCCAATCCCAATCCGGCTATTAATGCCTCATACTCAGCTTCATTATTAGTAGTAGGAAAATCCAATTTCAAAGCATATTCAATTGTGAACCCATTGGGGCTTTGCAAAACCAAACCTGCACCACTAGATTTTGTTTTTGATGCCCCATCAAAATAGAGCACCAAATACTCTTTCTGGTCAGCTATCAGTCCTTCATCTTTATCTTCGTTCTCAGGGGTGGTTATCATCTCCTGCCCCCCGACTTCTTGGTTGTCAATGGTGCATTCAACCACGAAGTCAGCCAATGCCTGAGCCTTGATGGCCGTTCGAGGCTTATACTTGATATCAAACTCTTCAAGCTCTATGGCCCATTTGATCAATCTTCCACTTGCTTTCGGGCTGTGCAATATGCTTCTCAATTGCTGGTCTGTCAAGACTTCGATCTTGTGGGCCTGGAAGTATGGTCGCAATTTCCTTGAGGCAGTAATCAATGCCAAAGCAAACTTCTCAATGGGAGAGTAATTCAACTCCGCCCCATGCAATACCTTACTCACGTAGTAGATGGGTTTCTGAACCTTCTTCTCTTCTTTGACAAGAACAGCACTCAATGTCTGTTCGGATACCGCCAGGTATAAGTAAAGAATCTCCCCAGGACTAGGTTTGGCCAACAACGGGGCTTCAACCATGTATTTCTTCAACTGCTCAAAGGCCTCTTGGCTCTCTGTGGTCCACTCAAAATTTTTCACCTTCTTTAATGCCTGAAAGAAAGGCAAGCATTTGTCACCAGATTTGGAGATGAATCTCCCTAGGGCCGCAACTCGGCCAGTTAATTTCTGTACATCTCGTATTGAGCGAGGTGGCTCCATATCCAGAATTGCCTTAATCTTGTCCGGGTTGGCCTCTATGCCTCTCTTGGAAACCATCAGCCCCAAAAATTTTCCCGATCCAACACCAAAAGCACACTTGGCTGGATTCAGCATCATCTTATGGTCCCTTAGCACTTCAAATGCCTCTCTGAGGTGCCTTATGTGATCTGCCTTGAGTAGGCTCTTGACTAACATGTCATCAACATAGACCTCCATGGTTTTTCCAATTAGATGGGCAAATATCTTATTCACCAGCCGTTGGTAAGTAGCTCCTGCATTCTTTAAACCAAAAGTCATAACAAGATAGCAGAAAACACCAAAGTCAGTTATGAAAGATACCTTAGGGATGTCCTCCTTGTGCATCTTAATCTGATTGTATCCGCTGAAACCATCCATGAAGCTCAACATTTCATGTCCAGCTGTGGCATCTATCAACATGTCAATCCTAGGCAAAGGAAAACAATCCTTTGGACATGCATCATTCAAATCAGTGAAGTCTATACACATCTTCCACTTTCCATTCGCCTTCTTAACCATCACAGGGTTAGCTAACCATTCGGGGAATTGAATTTCTTCAACAAATCCAGCTTCCAATAGTTTGTCAACTTCTTGCTTAAGGGCCTCTTGCCTTTCAGGAGCAAAATTCCTCTTTTTCTGCTTTATTTTCTTCCGTTCAGGATCGACATTCAACCTATGAGTTATAAGTTGGGGGTCAATTCCTGGCATATCCGGTGCTGTCCAAGCAAACACATCGTTGTTCTCTTGCAAGAACACTGTCAATTCACCCTTCCGGGGTTCCTTCAGAGATGCTCCTATGTATGTAACCTTTTCTGGGTCGCCCAGCTCCAGAGGGACGGGGATTAAATCCTCTGCTGGCTTCCCTCGGTGTTCATCATCACTACGGACATCCATGTCTTCAATCGGGAGTACCTGCCCCCCGACTCCATCAGCTCTTAGGGTGGATACATAACAACTTCTTGCCATCTTCTGGTCACCTTTTTGTTCTCCGACCCTATTTCGGGTTGGAAACTTAATCTTCATGTGATATGTTGAGGCAACAGCCTTGAACGCATGAAGTCCAGTCCTTCCCAGGATTGCGTTATAAGTCGAGGCTACCTTAATTACCAGAAAATTCAACATTTGAGTAGCTTCCTTAGGTTCCTGCCCGATTGTCACGGGTAACTGGATAGTACCTCCACCTTGGACTCAACTCCATTGAATCCGTAGATGGGCATGTTGGTCGGGGTCAGCTGAGAATCGGTATATCCCATCTTCACAAAAGCATCATGAAACAGAATGTCAACAGAAGCTCCATTGTCTATCAAGACTCGCTTTACCTCCGAATTCCCAATCACAGGGGTTATAACTAACGGGTCATCATGGGGGAATTTCACCCCTTCAAGATCAGAATCATCAAAACCAATTACGATTTCAGTTCTAGCACGCTTCGGGGCCTCTCCCACGATGTGCATCACCTCCCTGGCGTATGCCTTTCGAGAGTTTCGAGTTGTACCGGCCGTTGTCGGGCCTCCCCAGATCATGTTGATAACTGGCCCTCGGGGCTGTGTGTTATGGTCACGATCATTATCCCTTCTATCATTGTTTCTCCGATCGTAGTCCCTTCTTTGGGTTCCACGATCTTCACCCTTGGTGAAGTTACTCAGTTTTCCTTTGCGGATCAAGAATTCGATCTCATCCTTTAGCTGCCTACAATCATCTGTATCATGCCCCACATCTCGGTGGAACCGACAATATTGATCCTTGTTTCTCTTTGCGGGGTCTCCCTTGAGTGGCTTCGGCCATCGGAAGTCCTTATCCTTCTCGATCTCCAACAAGATTTGACTTCTAGGAGCATTTAACCTTGCATAGTCAGAGAACCTCGGTCCGAAGCTCTTTTTTGGCGGCGAATCAGAGTCTTTGCCAGTTCGGGGATACTTGTCCCTAGCATCGTACTCCTGCTCTTGCTTGCGCTTTTTTGTATCAATGTTACTCCGACCATTGCCTAATGTGACTTCCTTCTTCGTGCTATCCTCGGCCTTGATGTACTTATCAGCCCTTCGCTGGAGCTCAGCCATATTCTCAGGGGGATGCTTTGCCAATGATCTCTTAAAGTATAGGTCGGTGGTACCGTGCTCCAAAGCTACCATTGCAACCTTATTGTCCAGATCAGTGATGTTTAAAGTCTCCTTGGTGTACCTCTTAAGATAGTCTCTCAGACTTTCGTTCTTCCCTTGTACCACATATATAAGATATGCAGAACTTTTCTCATGCGCTCTTCCGCTGATAAACTGACTAACGAAAGCAGCACTCAACTCCTTAAAGGAACCAATCGAGTTTGCAGGAAGCCGACTATACCATCTTTGAGCCATACCTGATAGAGTGTGGGGGAATGCCCTACACTTCAAAGCGTCATTTGCAGGCTGCAACAGCAGAGCGTTTGAGAATGTTCTAACGTGGTTTGCAGGATCACCCATTCCATCATAAGCTTTAATTGTCGGCATCTTAAACTTCTTTGAGATACGAGCATTCATCACCTCATCAGTAAACGGGGGCGTGGGATCATCAGGATCCCCAAGTGGCATCAGATCCTTGGGGTTGCTCTTGGGGGTTTCCACCCTTGTTGTTCTTCCAATTGGGGCGTCAGCCCTTCTCTGCCTCCTTGAAGGCCCCTCTAGATCTATAAAGGGAATCGGTCCTGATGTTGGAGGAAGCTGAGTTTGATTCAACCTAGCCTCTTCTCTAGCAATATCTTCCTTTATCCTTAAAATCTCGGCCTCGTGAGCCTTGATTCTTTCAGCAGCTGTCAAGGGAGGTCCATCATGGATAGTTTGTGTTCTCCTTCTTCATTCTCTGCTAGTACGTCGCCTTCTCGGGGCTTCATCACAATCATCATCAGTCGATGAATCATCGGTATAGGGGCCAGAGTAGTCAAGATGCTCTCGATCTCTGATTTGCAAGGCATGACCACTGGGTCCAGGAGGGTAATTAGGTAAACCATACATTGGATTGGTATTCCTGGGGACATCCGTAGTGTGGATCTGTACTCCTGGCGGCGGGCGACTAGGATCAATTAAAGGAGGAAACAGCGTCTGAAGGGAGCTGGTTCCTGGGTGGATGACCATAGGTAACGTTCCCCCGGCATGGGGATCAGTCCCTGGAGGTTGAGAAAACTGAGTTTGAGTAATCGCCCCTGTGACTGGGGGTATCTGCTCAGTAACAGGCGGAGCGGAGCTTAGAGGCAGAGCCTCAGTAGTGATTGACTCGGTAGTAACTGGTGTTGTTCTTCGTGTATTTACCATGGTTGATGTCTTCTTCCCACAGACGGCGCCAAATGTTATGGATCAAAAACTAGGTTATGATTATGACGGCTAGGGTTTGGGAGCTTCGTGCTTTAATGGCTGCTCTCGTGCTTATGGCTGTATCTGCCTTCAAAAGATGCCTACGTACTTTGATGTGTATCAAAGATCAAGCAAAAAACGTAGTTCTAGGTGTGAAGGAGCAGGTCCTTATATAGAATGAGAAGCCCTAGAATTGTATTAGGGTTAGGTGACTTGGTGGGCAAGTCACCGCCTCAAGGAAGGTTCCGGATCCATTCCTTTTAAGAATCAGTTTCCATGTTGAGATATGTATCTTCGAGGCTAAGTCAGGCAAGGGTTGTATCCTTGTTTGACTCTGGTTGGCTGAGCTGTTTATTACCCCTGATATTAATTACGAAATTAATATAATAATTAGGGTTCGGGCCCATCTGGTGGGCCCTACATTTGGACCGTTCTAGGTCTAATTAATGCCACATTAAATGTGTCCTTAGGGCTTACTTTTAGCCCATATCAGTTCGTGAGAAAAAAAATGAATAATTATGTATGTTTAAATGTAAAATGTAATCACTTTGGAAAAGAAAAACTATTCTATTGTAAGATAATGTGATTTATTTAGTAAAAAAAGTATGATAATCATACACTACAAGAAAACTTGGCTAAAATCGACTGCACAAATTCGGCTGGTCTATATTCGACCGGATCCAGTCGAATTTAGGGTCAATTCCAATATATTATTGGTCAGACTTAAATTCGATTGCTACCAGTCGATTTTAAAAGCAGTCAAATTTAAGCAGTCGAATTTAGTGCCAGGTCAGCAATCCGCGTGAAACTAAGTTTAAGCAGAAAAATTTCCGCCAAACTTTTTTCAAAATATTTAAACTTAAATTCGACCGAAAGCAGTCATATTTATAAATTCGACTACAATCAGTCATTCTAATTAGAAAATTAAATTCAAAATTTATTTAAAAAATTTAAAATTAATCCTTAAATTATAAAAAAATTACCACAATATCCTTATAAGATGAACTACAAATTATAATTTACTTTACCTATTTGGGACAATTTTTTTTTAAAATGTAAATAAAGTGTTGATTTTATATTTGTTAAGAAGTTTGGAAAATTTTAATAAATACTTACCAATTTTAAAAAATTATGATTTTTTTTCTAGTATGTTTTGATAGCATATAGTATTCAATAAAAATGATGAGAGACCGTAACAGTGTGAGTTAAAAAAACATATCGTATTCAATAAAAATGATGAGAGACTGTAACAGTATGAGCTAAATATTTTTGAACGATCCAACCGTACGGATGTCAATATATATCTAATATAATGATATTCCCAAAGTTTCAGAAAATAAAAAATTAATTTGATTGGAAATCTTAGTAGATCACTACTATTTTCAATATGACTCGTAACTAGTGCTTTGTCACCGATTATTGTTTCTATTTTTTTTAAAAAAAATTTGAACGATCCAACCGTACGGATGTCAATATATATCTAATATAATGATATTCCCAAAGTTTCAGAAAATATAAAAATTAATTTGATTGGAAATCTTAGTAGATTACTACTATTTTCAATATGACTCGTAACTAGTGCTTTGTCACCGATTATTGTTTCTATTTTTTTAAAAAAAAACATTTGAACGATCCAACCGTACGGATGTCAATATATATATAATATAATGATATTACCAAAGTTTCAGAAAATAAAAAATTAATTTGATTGGAAATCTTAGTAGATCACTATTATTTTCAATATGACTCGTAACTAGTGCTTTGTCACCGATTATTGTTTCTATTTTTTTTTAAAAAAAAAAAATTGAACGATCCAACCGTACGGATATCAATATTTATCTAATATAATGATATTCCCCAAGTTTCATAAAATAAAAAATTAATTTGATTGGAAATCTTAGTAGATCACTACTATTTTCAATATGACTCGTAACTAGTGCTTTGTCACCGATTATTGTTTCTATTTTTTTTTAAAAAAATTGAACGATCCAACCGTACGGATGTCAATATATATCTAATATAATGATATTCCCAAAGTTTCAGAAAATGAAAAATTAATTTGATTGGGACAAATATTTATCAGTCGAATTAATAAATTCCCGCCTAAATTTTGCCAGACTAAATTTTGCCAAAATATTTAAACTTAAATTCGACCGAAAACAGTCATATTTATAAATTCGACTGCAATCAGTCATTCAAATTAAAAAATTAAATTCAAAAATTATTTAAAAAATATAAAATTAATCCTTAAATTATAAAAAAATTACCACAATATCCTTATAAGATGAACTACAAATTTTAAAATTTACTTTACCTATTTGGGACAATTTTTTTTAAAATGTAAATAAAGTGTTGATTTTATATTTGTTAAGAAGTTTGAAAATTTTTAATAAATACTTACCAATTTTAAAAAATTATGATTTTTTTTATAGTACGTCTTGATAACATATCGTATTCAATAAAAATGATGAGAGACCGTAATAGTGTGAGTTAAAAAAAAACCTTACCAATACGATATTTTGTTATTGAATGATTGAAATGTAGGATTTAAGGTTTATGTTTAGGGGTTTAAGGGTTAGTAATTTAAATTTATTAAAATTAAAATTTGAACGATCCAGCTATATAGATGTTAAGATTAATATATTTTAAAAGTTTTTACAAAAAATCAATAAATAAAAAATAGCGCATGTTGAATATTATAATGGTCAAGAAAATATGTTGATTAATTTTCGACCGAAAGCAGTCATTTTTACAAATTCGAGGGCAAAACCTAGCTAGTCGAATTTATAAACTCGACCGGATACAGTCGAATTTATAAATTTGACTGCAACCAGTCGAATTTATAAATTTGACTGCACCAGTTGAATTTATAAATTTGACTGCAACCAGTCGAATTTATAAATTTGACCGCACCAGTCGAATTTATAAATTTGACTGCAACTAGTCGAATTTATAAATTTGACTGCAACCAGTCGAATTTACTACCAGGTCAGCAATCCGCGTGAAACTTATCCAACGATCCAGATTCAACATACTAACATATTAATCCAACGGTCTGTATCCGTCACAGCAAATCCCACACATTTATATATAATTCCCACACATTTATATATAATTACATATACACAAACTTCATCTTCCTCCCCTTTCTCTCCCTCATCTTCCTCCCCTTTCTCTCTCTCATCTATATACACAAATATACCTACATATACATAAATATAATTATATATACCAAATCTCTATATTTCTTTCAAAATATACATACTAACACCTAGAAAATCAACTTGTAGAATTTCAATTTCGGTGACAAAAATAACTCCGACTACTCCTACAACTCCGGCAACCATGCAAATTCCGGCAACCAAAACAATTCCGGCAATTGAAGCAAATCCGGCAAAAAAAAATAATTTTGGATGTTTCCATGCAACTACATTAGGAGCAAATTCGTATATTTTTAAATTTGATTAGGAAACTTGAGTTTGAGTTGAATTTGTATTAAAAATATTATAATATTTGATATGAAGTTATTGTTGTTCTTGAATTAGTTTTATATATGAATTATGTTATATTTGTGTTGATTACTTTATTGCAACCTATCTTCAAAGGCAACAAATATATTCAGAACATTCAAAACAATGCAGTTGAGAGCAGTAGAAAGCTGCTGAATTTTCAAGATATGGTACAATAAAATTGACTGTTCTCGGTCGAATTTATAAATTCGACTACCTTCGGTCAAATTTATAAATTTGACGGGGTCCAGTCGAATTTAAGGTGATTAGGCGGCAAATTCAAAATTTTTAAATTTTCAAATTTTTTCAGGCGGCAAATTCAAAATTTTTAAATTTTCAAATTTTTTCAAAATTGCGGCCAAATTTAAATTCGACCGTATCCAGTCAAATTTAGAAATTCGACCATATCCAGTCGAATTTATAAATTCGACCGGAAGGTACCTTAGGCGCCAAATTCAAAATTTTCAAAACTGCGGTCGAATTTAGACCAGTCGAATTTGAGCAGTCGAATTGAGCCAGTCGAATTTATTAAATTCGACTGCTTTTTGCTAAATTCCACTAAGCTAGAATCGACTGCCAATTTGCAGTCGAATTTAGCTAAATTCTACAGCATCCAGTCGAATTTTGCTAAATTCGACCGCAAATTGGCAATCGAATTTAGCCGAGATTCTAGTAGTGATAAAACAGGACAAATTTAATAAATATATTTTACAAAATATTAACATTTTAATAAAATAATTTATAAGCTAAATAATGAATTTTGTGCATCGCACCGGTCATAGGCTAGTTATCAATAATACACAATTAATGATTGTTTAAGTCGTGCAACACTTAAGTGTACATCTTAACCACTCTATAGACTCATTCAAAACTTAGCCACCAAGATAACCGTACTTGTTGTACAACTCTTACTATACTTGTTGTACATGTTTTCTAATTGACCAATTGACCAAGACATACTATATATAATAATTTTTTACAGTTATTATCAACATATATATCTTCGATCACACGAAACCCATACCACTATACTGGATTGAAAGCCCACACTTCGACCATCCTCAAGTACAACATTCTCAAGTAAATTAGGTTCTTCGTTTCCTCTATAGAAAAAGGATGTCCCGTAACAATTTATTTTCAAAATTTCTTATTTGATTATTATTATTTTACCAAAACAAAACACAAAGGGCTAAAAACCTGAATATCAAGACCAAAGCCCCGAAAAATTCATAAATATCTTTAAAAAGTCCATGAAATAAATAGAGCTAGCCTTATATATACACTATTTTATGGTGTAAACTATTGTGCCAAATATTAGGTAGCAAAAATCAAACAAATTATTTATACACTAGAGTGTTCATGAAGTAAGTAAAAACTATACGGTAGGCATTGGAATTACTCCTTCTCTATATCTAATTACCAAACATGTCTATCAATGTCAATAATTATATGTGTAGTACTAGCACATGTGGCTTGGATGTTACTCATAAAGGACAATGCACTTTTCAATAGTTTGTTGTTGTTTTTCATATGATCTCAAAATACAAATAAGGTTCAATAGCAATGGCTATGCACCTTAGTTAATTGTATGAGCTTTCTTATATTTATCATGTGGAAAGTAGCATTTAAACTTCTAAATGCATCAATAAATTGGATATTTCAACAAGCAGACATATTGTATTATTTTGTTAATCAATGTAAATAAAAGAATATGACCAAAACTCATAGTTACTTCTACAATAGAAAATACACCAAAATCGAAAAATCACCAAACAAATAACAACTACATATATTCACGAGAGGAGGTTCACTTTGTAGTGGTATCTCACTTTACACCTACTATGCACTCCATTTTAGGGAAAAAAAAAAAAAAATTAAACACAGTGCTATATGCGTATGTAAAAAAGCCGTTGTATCATTCATATATAGCATTTGGATTAATAACATACACTAGTTAAATGGTGTTGATTTACATATATATAGTAAAAGAAGGTGCATAACATTTGATTTTCGAATTTTCTTTTCCAACTCAATTTATTCACATCAAAGGCAAATTTGTACCTCAAGTAGCAAATGAGCCACAACTAATTAATATTACGATTCAATATCATTTCTCCACGTACAAGCAGAGGTCTAAATCCATGATATATGTTCAGCAAAGTGGTTAGGATAAACGAAAAATAAAGAAAGATGGGTATCTCAATTAATTTATTTCCTATGTCCAACATATACATTTAAATTCTGCAATTTTTTTTTGTAAATTTTGTTGCATTAAAACCTTTAATTTGAAATCTCTGCTCCAAATGAAGCATAGACAAATTGATTTTTGCCCAAAGTGAAACGAGAACTTTAATATGTTAGATTTGTGCTTCTTGATTTTTATGTGTTTGGCATTAGCTATATATACTGTAAGAAATTTATATTAAAAACATCAAGTGTGTGTGGTATACAGGGGCGGTGCTTCTATAGGACGGAAGAAGCAATGGCTTTAGGCCTCCAAATATATACCCATTTGTATTGTTATTTAAAAATTTTATAATCTTTTTACTCAACAAAAAAAAGTTAAAATATTTAATGGAAATTGTGAAAAAAGAAACTCATAAATGGTAGTTTTTATGTTTAACAATATATTCATTTTAATTATAACTATTCTAAATTATTATTAATTGCTTAGCCAAAAAAATATTATTAATTATTCATATTAATAATTGCTTTTGAAAATGCTATGAGTGCTGCAAAAGAAATTGTTTTTGAAATGAATATAAAACCCATATTTTGTGAGAAACGTGTATGGAAATAGACATTTTGATGATAACGTTGGCAATGAAACTAGAAAACTCCTAAAGAATTTTTTTAAAACTGATTATTTTTTGTATATAGTTGATCATGTTATTTCATCACTTAGTAGTAGATTTGAACAATTTAAAATATATGAAAATATTTTTTGGTTTATATTCTCGTAACTGTTGCTTATCGAGAAAAAAGTTTTTCGAAGTTAAAACTTATACAAAATTATTTAAGATCAACAATGTTACCAGAAAAATTAAACGGTTTAGCTATGTTATCAATTGAAAAAGATTTATTACAATAGTTAGATCAATAGTAAATCAACTCAA
Organism: Kitagawia praeruptora; assembly: GCA_037693485.1. Classification (NCBI taxonomy): domain Eukaryota; kingdom Viridiplantae; phylum Streptophyta; class Magnoliopsida; order Apiales; family Apiaceae; genus Kitagawia; species Kitagawia praeruptora. Next base: position 96,293,652 of record CM075354.1, on the reverse strand, counting down.
TATTAAAAGGACATATAATTTGTAAAAAAAGATATTGAACGATCACATAACAAACTAGATTAGATGAAAGTTTCTATTGTTATAACTAGGTTCGTTTCATGTATATTGCACAGTAAATATCCTTTCTCATATCGCTCAACCTTTTTTTGATAGATAGTCTAATGATTTATTGGAATCGTGAGGATGGAGTGTCTATACATTTTTAATATGTAATGGAAAAAATTAATCACGACCATACAAATATTTTCAATGTATTAATATAATAAATATTTTAAGGATCCGATATTGAATAAATATACTGAATTCTCAGAATATGGGTGAAAAATTTGTTAGCATGGTACTTAGAAATATTCTCTAACAAAGAAAGAATTAAAATGAAAGCTAAATTTTTTATAATAAACAATAAAGAGGGGTTTTAAACTTTTCAACGGGGGTTGTATTTGTTTTGATGATTGGTTCATAATATTAATATTAATTCAATTGGTATGAATTCACCAATAAATAATTTTTATACTCAAGTTAATTAACAATCCAATAAAATTACATTTTTTCTAAATAATAATTAAAAAATACATTTATATTAATTTAATTAATATAATTTATCGGTCGGTGCGTAGCAAGGGTAGAACGTTGTAGAACGTTGTACTATATTGTTAATCAAGGAAAATAAATGTACGACTAAAACTCATAGGGAATTCTACAATCGAAGATATATCAAGAGTCCCCTTCTAGAGAGGACCTCCTTATAGAATATGAGAGAACCATATATTTTTTCTGATTCAACAGCAGAACCAAATTTTTTTCCCAAAAATATATATTTTTTTAAAAAAATTATCATCGCCACGTCTACGTGGCAATGCCACATCATCACTATTGACGTGGCACTGCCACGTGGCAGTACCACGCCAGCTGGTGGCGGTGCCACATCATCAGTAACGTCATCATTGATGACGTGGTAGTGCCACGTCAGCACTGATGATGTTGCCGCTCACGTCAGCAGCAATGCCACGTCAGCATTGGGTCTGTTACAGAATCAGATTTTTTTTATAGAACCAAAAAAAATTGGTCTTTTTTTTATAGAATTAAAAATTAAAAGTTTAATTCTACTCTCGAATCATATAAAATGAATAGTTCTCTCATATTCTCTATATAAGGAGGTCATCTCTGGAATAATGACCGATATATCAAAGTAGAGAAATCATACCAAACTAATTACGATTACATATATTCTTGTGGTATCTCAATTTACGCCAACTATACAATCCATTTTAGAAAAAAATCCAAAACACAACGCTCTTGCACGCGAGGAGAAACGTGTATTTAAAGAAGCGTTGTATCATTCATATATAGCTTTTGGATTAATAGCTTACACTAGTCTAATTTTATTGATTTACATATGTACAACAAAAGAATATGCTTAATATTTGGTTTTCCGATTCTCTTTGCCAACTTAATTTTTTCATATAAAAGGAAAATTGTATTTGTAAAAATTGTAAGAATTAGAGGACAACCATATTTCAAGCACTATTCCAATTACCGATACTATTCCAATTTAAGTGACATGTATATTGCACTCCTTAACTAATATTCATAAAAACGTGACATATTGTTGACATATATGTTAAGATATTATTATGTGAAAAATAGAGGCTTACCTTTAATAAAGATATTAGTTAAAAATGGAGAGTTCCGTGTTATTATGTTAATTTCTATTATTGAGAATTAGGGATTTGTTATATAAACAATTGTGATATATTGTAATAAACTTGAGGCGAGTGCCTCCACCATTAATGAGAAGAGAATTTGCGACTATTTTGGTATCAAGAGCCTAGGTTATCCCCGTAAGAGTTTGCTGGTGCGAAGGAAAATCAAACCGACTAGAGTTGGTAGGTGTGAGAATCATTAACACTACGAGAGTTCGTGGTGTGTGAAGAATCCCGCAAGAGTTTGTGGGTGAGAAAAATAACACTACGAAAGTTCGTGGTGTGAGGGTAAAAACTTGCGAGAGTTCGTGGGTGAAAAAAAATCAAAGACGATGACAAGAAAACACAACAACACCGCTGATGAATTTGTGCAAGAGATTGTCCCATATTAATGACGGGAAAAAAAGAGAGATGTTGAGGAGTCTCGATACAGAAACTATAATGGTGGCAACGATGATAGAGATGGAGATTTTGACAAAGATGATGGAGACGAGGATGAAGGTTGATCACAACAAGAAAACTGATTCAAGTGGACGATTGATTATGTTGATTGGAGCGGATGATTCATTTTCTTTTTATTTTGGCAAACTCTCGATTGAGTATCGTGAGTTTGAGGGGGGATGTTGACATATATGTTAAGATATTATTATGTGAAAAATAGAGACTTACCTTTAATATTATTATTAGTTAAAAATGGAGAGTTCCGTGTTATTATGTTAATTTCTATTATTGAGAATTAGGGATTTGTTATATAAACAATTGTGATGTATTGTAATAAACTTGAGACGAGTGCCTCCACCGTTAATGAGAAGAGAATTTGCGACTATTTTATCACATATTAAGAAATCCATCTTCCATGATATTAGTGTAGCCTTTCTCCTTTACTTATCCGAACTCAAGATATTGTTTTCCTACTATGTATAGGCACATGAAAAAAACTTGAAATTAAATAATAATGTTTGTTTTTCAAGAGAATTAAGAATTTAACTTTGCCTTTGAGGAGCACTCCTCAAGAGTTTCAAAAAATGACTTTGTCACTCACATTTTCATCTAGATAAAATTTTCTTCTCCTTTTTGTGCTAGAAGCTAGTAAAGTGGGTTCGTCTTCATCATCTTAAACAAGATTCTGCTCAACTTGATTATGGCACTCAGAAGCATAGTAATCACATTTTTGGCGATTATATTACTTAACATCCTAAATTTATTGTGAATGATTGAAATGAGTGGGACTAATTCCTTCCGGCTAATGAAGATACTACTCCAGTCTTCCCATTCATTCCCAGTGGCAGTGGATCCTTCTTCTCCCTAAGAATGGATGGTGACTTGAACTTAAAAAAAATTATAACGAGAGAATTTATTTAAACTTATCGTTAGTTTAGTATTAAGAAATTATCATATATACTACTATTATTTTTTTTGCGATTTATCTTAAATTGTAGTATATCACTCGCTTATATTACAGAAATATATAGTGTTTTGGGCGAAATAATCCAACAATTTATTCTAATTCTAATCGTGAGGCAAATACATATGCGATTTGTGAGAACGTATTAGAATAACTGAACATAACTGCGATTCTATATTATCCAAATCAATGAACCAATATAATAAAATCCTGTCGATCTAAGATCTTTGATGCCAAAATAAAGGATCACAAAAAAATATAGTCTTTTGGGCGAAATAATCCAACAATTTATTCTAATTCTAGTCGTGAGGCAAATAAATATGCGATTTGTGAGAACGTATTAGAACAACTTACCATAACTGCGATTCTATATTATCCAAATCAATGAACCAATATAATAAAATCCTGTAGATATATTTTCGGTAAATATTCAATATAAATTTAGAAATACAATTTTTTTATTTAATAAAAATATGGAGGAATATGTATATCCTTGTGGTTTACTAATATTTCATTTTTTAGATTGTTGGGTTATCTTGTTTACAATTTTTACTTTAATTTGTTTTAGCATAATTTATGCTCTGTGTATTACCACCATAGCCCATGTTCCCTTCTTAACACTTGGACTTGTTACTGTTTTATTGAGTTACATAGTGATGTTTAGTGATTTTGAATGAAATATGTTTTAGAGATAACTTGTAGAGAGAGATGTTCTATAATTTAACCAATAATTTTAGTTTTTGCTACTTTTAACTTGCATGAAATTTAACATGCATGGCATAGTGCATCAATCATAAGTTAAGAAGTGATCTCAGTACCTGTTTGGCAAACACACAAGACCCGGCTTAAACTTCTTGGAGGTAATCTCTCTGAAGGCCCTGCACCAACCGGTTCCTCGCTCCCTCTCCAAACTGATCCCGGCACACCCTTACTTGTATCTTTGACTAAATTACCTTGCTCGTTTAAACACTTGTTCCAATAAAAGGAACCCAGGGGCCGTGTTGAATGAGCTTAAGTTCGACTGATAATTTTAGTACATCAATAAATAATATTAATCTAAGGATAATTTAAGTGCAATATCATAATATAAAAATAAAACAGTTTTAATTGTTTATGTTTCTTTCCTTCTAACCTAAGTATCAAAATCCTTACAAAATACAAAAAAATAAATAAATTATTTACTTATTTTTTATAAATTACAACACTAATATATTAAAATAATATAAGTAGTAATCAAAATAATATTTTTCTTTAAAATATAAATTAACTATAGAATCAATACAATAATACCTTTTTCAACAAAATAAATTTAAAAAAATTATAGTCTCATTTTGATTATAAAGTCTTAAATCAATTAATGTGAATAAGAAAAAAACTCAAATGTTTTTATTCTGAAATTTTAGACTAAATCCTACTAGCATAAATTAAATTTAAAAATGCAGAGCAAATTCAAATTGAATTAATACTTCTCAAATTGTGAAGGAAAATTAACAATTCTTTTGGTTTATATTTGTTAAAATCTAAATTTATAATTTTAAGTAAAAAATATTTGAAAATTTTAAAAATAAAAGAACCTTAATTAGTATTGCAATATAAATTTGTTTCCATATTTTCAAAAATAAAATTAGATTAAAAGTTTTCAGGAAAAATGAAAAGGTACAAAATGATAAAAATAGATGAGAATGAGTAGGATATGGGAGGGAGGGAGGGAGGATAATTCAGTCCAATTATAAACTAGGGTGTTCAACCATATAAATTTGGGGTGTGCATATATTAGCACCCAAATGGCAACAATACCAACAAAGTGCTCTTTCTATTTTGTTTCCACCTGTACATTAATACCAAAATACTTTAAAAGTCGTGAACATCATAATCCTTCTAGATTTAAAATACCCACATCCCTATAACAAAAAAAAACAAATCAACCAACTAAATCAGGAAATTTCAGACTAGTTTTAATATTACTTACGCCATCTCCTATTGTAGAGACAGAGTCTCTCCTAACATGTCTCTAGGCTCCATACAATTTCAAAAAAAAAAAGTTATGAACATATTATATTGAAGTAAAATTGTACAGGACAATTGTGAAATGAAAAATTGTGTGACACTTTACAAAACGATGTGTAGTGCAAAAAAGTTGCAACTATGGAAAAACAAACACAAGAATAGGTAGGATTAAATGATTCAGTATTATACTTCTAATTCTATTCGCTCAAAACCATAATACTTCTAATTCTATTCGCTCGCGCTCAAAACCAAATCCAAATCCAGATAAGTAAGAAAAATGACAGGTCCACGGAGACAAGATAAGCACACATGAACAAGTTTTATGATTTATGATAAGCGTGCATTTAATCTTTGGATTTTTATTTAATAAATTCTATTATTTTATTATAGGTATCTAGGAATTATAATAAAGGAGGGCTTGGAGTTTAAATAGAAAGAGTATGGGACATATTGGAGTTGTACAAGTCCGATTCTGACCATTCAAAAGCCCACGGAAAGTTTAGGAGAAGAGATTTATTTCGAAAGTAGTCTTGATTTTAAAATCCTACCGAATCAGCCCACAATCTGAGTTAAATTAAATGCCAACTACAAATTTCTATTATTGGAATTCCATTATGATTGGGAAATCTCTTTATAATTGTATCAAATAATTAAAAATACTTTTATTAGAGGATTATTATGAGATAGATCAGACCTAATACAAAGAAGAAGAGACAAGTAGCCACGCAAGGGATGAGGAGAAAAGGCCATTAACAAGAGCCATCGAAGACATTCAATTGGCTTTGTTTTTTCTTTATCTTTTTATATCTCTTCTTATGATTATGTGTTGGTTACCTTTGGATTGTTTTGATACCTTGATTATGAACTAAATTTACTGAGTTGGGATTTTTATGGAACCCTAGTATACGATTGTTGGTGTTTTGATAATGTTGCAGTTTATAGTTTATTCGATCAAGTGGATTTCATATTATATATTTTCTATTGTTTGGCCAACTTTGGTAAATTGTTGAGTTAATTATAATACTGAGCGGGTTATAATTAACTTACACAAGACTTGAATGGTGTACGATTATATATTTTGATATTAAATTTGTGACGGTATAGACATATATCATTACTTTGCATAGCCATGTGATATTGGTGCTTAATTGTATTCTTCAAGTTGAATGGTGTACGATTATATATTTTGATATTAAATTTTTGACGGTATAGACATATATCATTACTTTGCATAGCCATGTGATATTGGGGGCTTGAGACATATCATGGGGTGCTTGGGTTCTCGGGATTTGCATGATGACTATCGACCGAGGAAAACGGTCGTCGAGCAACGAGGTGCCTAGGGCTGTAAACGAGTCGAGCCGAGCCGAACACTGACCAGGCTCGGCTCGAGCTCGATTAAATAGTTCGGGCTCGAGCTCAGGCTCGAGCTCGGGCTCGAGCTCGACCGAGCCATAAAATTCAAGCTCGAAGCTCGGCTCGACACATATGTGATATGTTCGAGCTCGGCTCGAAAGCTCGAATCAATTTCACTAATTATCAACAAAAGCTCGAATACCTTAAGTTCGGATCGAGCTCGACTCGATTAATATATAAAAATATTAAATATTTATATAATAATATATAAATAACATAAAAATAATATATATATAATAATATATATATATATATAAATAATAAAATATATATAAGCTCGATTAGGCTCGCGAGCCATACGAATCGAGTAATATGAAGCTCGAGCTCGGCTCGGTCAACTATTCGAATAGCTCGAGCTCGAGATCGGCTCGATTATTATCGAACCGAATTCGAATATTTTACGAGCCGAGCTCGAGTAGCTCACGAACGGTTTGACTCATTTACACCCCTAGAGGTGCCTATGTCAGCCTACAGGTGCCTTGGTGTGCTCGGGATCCTATAGGGTCTTTAGGGCCTGGAGTGCTCAGGCTCTGCGGGCTAACATGACGACTACCGAATGAGGAAAATGGACAACTGAAATATCTTCCTAAAAGTATTCCATGCACAAGGTTACTCTTTTAGTGACCTTATGCAAAAAAAAAATTATAATTTTTTATTAATTAATTCAACCATTTTCTAAAAAAAATTAAAAATAGATTTTCAATTAGATGATAAACTTCTATTAAAGAAAACAATTATCAAATTTGCTCAAATGTTGTACCTTCGATTTATTTATAAATTAAACACTCTCCTTCTGACAAAAAAAAATATTGGGACTTGACTATGGGTTAAGAGGAGGCATATAACTCTCAAGCAACTAAGCATGAAGTCTATAAATGCATAGGTGAAAAGTTAAAGTAATGAACATTTTATGAAGATTGCAATACCTCCTTATCACCTAGCAAAACAAAAAACTATGCATGCGCACCACAAAACCAGCATAAAAACTATTCAAAGGGAGCTTATATCAATAAATAAATAATGTTGATTATGTAAGCCCTAAATAGTTAGTTGATAGGTAAAATTTTGATTATATCTGTAAATCATAATTTCTGCTGCGATAGAACTATATTATCTTATATGTATGAAATACAACACTTTAAATGTAGTAATTTTAATAAGTATAATCTATTCATTAATGCTATTTTATCATTTTTTAGACTTTCAAGTGCTCGAAAATATTACAAGAAATCCTTCACAAAAAATAGTGATATGTTCTTTTAAGAAAAAGGTTCTCCTATATTTCTCATATATTTCTTTTCTTTAAAAATAGCAACACCACCAAAATGAATGTATAATATTAAAAATAATGAATGTTGCCTTTGACCCCAAAGGCAATGGCGAAAATAGCAACACCAACTAAATGTTGCCTTTGGGGTTTTTTGGGCCTAAGGCAATATATTTCGGGCCTACGAATGTTACCGTAAGCCTTTCATGGTGTAGTGTTGTTACTGTGCAAGAAGAAGTAGGCTCTTTCATAGCTTGGCCGAGAAATCTGATAGTGGCGGGGAACACAAGCAGTACCCCGTTGTTGTGTAGTCCAAAGGTAAAAGATTTTTACAATGATAGTTTGCTTAATTTATGTATTTGTCATGTTTTTACCTTGTTTTGACGTGCTTTTATCACTACACCATATAAGGCCTACCGTAACCCCTACTAAAGAAATGTTACCCCAATATGTTACCTTAGCTATACTACTTACATCCTGAGGTAACATTGTGTTTTTTATATTACCTTAGCTAAAAATATGATGTTACAGTAGCTAGAAAGTATAAGCATGTAACATAAATATGTACGTGTTACATTAGAGTTGGCCATGCCAACTCTTTTCATCTAATATAATTTTTTTTTGAATTTTTTTTAAATTCTTTAAATAAATTTAGTTTTTAAAATTTGTTAATTTTTTATAGAATGAGTTAGAAAATTATTTTATTTTTTAATATAAATTTTTTTAAAAATATTTGATTTCAGAAATTGTAATATTTTTTAGAATTTTTTTGTACAGATTTTTTTAACAATTGTTAATACTTATTCTCCAATTTTAAAAAAAAATCGAATAAAACAATTTTTATAAAAAAATATCAAATTTTTTTTAATAAATACTTCATGTTTATTTAATAAAATAATTAATCAATTTTTTTAAAAAAATTGTAACAATATATCTGATGAAAAAATGAAAGCAGATTACAAGAGCGGCACAATATCAATCACAAGAGCGGCAACTTTTCTGCCCAAATTTTCACAACTCCCTCCCCCAAATTTTCACAACTCCCTCCCTCTTACTCTCTCGATACATCTTTCTTTCACTTTGGCTTCCAAATTCACTATCTCACTTGCTTCCAAATTCACTCTCTCACTTTCGTATGTACAACTAAGACTTGTTAGGGATTCAATTACTTAGGTTTCAAATTACAAACACAGGTGAAATGATTTGAGGGGTCGAGGGTTTGGACCTTTAATTCTTCAATCGAGGCTTTGGTTGTTTGAATTTGGAATTTGGTTCTTCATTTTAAGGTCAATTACTTAAATATCATTCACTTCAATTTCATCTAATCGAACTCTACTGTTTGATTTTATTGTTGCATTGATTATTTCTTTGTTTCTTGTCGTTGCTTTTGTCTTTTATTTTATTAGGAACCTGTTGTTTCGAGAAATCGTAAGCGCTTCAGTTCTACCTTTCTTCCTCAAGGTAATGTATACAGATGTACACATATCATCTGATTGAATTTTCGATCGTGTGCCTGATGTATAATTAATGATAATTTACGATTTTGCTTTCTTCACTATTTACACTAATTTCTCATTTTGCTGTGTCCTACTCCTACCATGTACTATATGTATATGTATCATTTAGCTGTCAATATATGGTTATTTGTATTTGTTTTAAATTTCAGCCTCTTATTATTTTTGTAAAATATATTTTCTGGTGAATGTTACCCTCACATTGGTTTAATATGTATGCGGAAATTCAATTTGGTTCTAGAATGCAGAGAAATTATAGGGACCAGGAATCATATTCATGAGCTTCCTGTAACTACCAGTGCTTTGGGTATTTCTCTTTGTTTCAGTGACACTTACTTTTTCAAATTGTCTGTTGCAGAAGTCATAAATCGGTAATGCTCATCAGACGTAACATAGTTGTTGGTGGGATAACATACAGGCCATATTTAAGGTATAAGTGTTATGATGTGGTACACATAACTTTTCATTCTTAAGCATCATGTTCACTAGTCAGTGTTTCACTAAATATTATCAGTCTGAATCAGTATAATTATCTTATTTAATGTGAAATCTGATTTGTAGAGCTATATTGCAGTAACGTATATCTTCTAGAGAACATGATTCAGAATTATTTAATTGAAAGTCTTTACCTTTAGATATATTATAATTTTTAATCCTCGTAAATATGCATTTGTTCTGATACTGATGTAATCTTGTATTAACAAATCAATTTTGATATGAAGACACTCTTGTTTTTCGTAAAGGGGTTAATGCTCCTAAGTACGTACTCACCTAAGGTAGGTAGCGATTATTACTTTGAACATCATATACCTGAAATATATCAATACTAAAAAATAAGAGAGGTTAACTAAAAACTAAAAATTGCATTGACATTTTGTATTGAACTACTACTGCTACACATCTTACTGATATTTATTTATGTTGCATAAGCTTCACTCAGAAAAAAATATTTATTTCTGTTTCCTGCAAGTTTAATAAATGACATGCATTTGTGAAGGATGAATTCTCCGCAGTTATAACGAAAGCTCTGGTGACATTAGTACATGGCCTCGAATCTAAGTTTGATACTGAAATGGTTGCAATGACCCGTGTGCCGTGGGCGACACTTGAAAGTGTTTGTGACCAATCAGAGTAAGTTGTATTTTTTATGGCTGAATTAACAGATTAACTACATAGTTGAATAACTAAATTAGTTTGTTCATTTTCATTCAGGTATGTAAATGGAATAAATTTGATCCTTTCGAGTAGTATTCCTGCACTCGGAAGCCTACTTTCTCCCATTTATTTTCTAGTTTTTCTTGGACAAGGTGATTGCGAAATTTCATGTGATTTTTTTTCAATGCTTTCACGTAATGCTTTTCCGTTAATTTGTATTATTGTCAGATAATTGTGTTTAAAAGCCAACTCAGATATATTTTATTTTTCAATTCCAACTTAAAAATCCTATGTGTTATCAACTTATCATCCATTCTTGATTACTCTCAGTGACTATTGATTGTTACTTCTTTTTTTTGGTGTGTTCAGTGTACTAATTTTTTTCATTAATATTGCAGCTTGCATCTTGTCTTGGTCCACACTTCTACCAGAATATTTTTAAGTGCAAACAAATATCAAAAACTGGGGCGCAGCAGGTCTTGACCAAGATCACTCTTTTTCCTTGTTAAAAGAAAATTACAGAGATGTCTGCTAGCTGTTTATATTTTTAATATCGTGAAATGATTATTTATCTGTATTGTTAACTAGTGCTATGCTAATTATGGTGGTTTGATCCACCAGGATGGGTTTAGCTGCACTTACCGTATGAAATTTTCTTTGTTTTTTTTTTTATAGATGTTGTTAGATACACAGGCTGTGAAGACTATTCTTCTAGATATTCCCTCCCTTGCAAGACAGGTGAGATAGCATATAGAGAATTATATATGTCTTTAAGAATGAGTGTGATCTTTATTGTTATGTTTATCTGAGTATGATATAGCCCGACTTGGCAACATTGTATGTATAAAATTGGGACTTGGATAGCCTTGCAGATATATGTCTCAACTTAATGATATTTGTTGTTTCTTCCAGATCTACATCATATCTGTTGTTTCTTCTAGAGCTATGTTTATTATGTTTAAGTTAATTATCAAGTCAGATATATCTTGTTTGTAAATCTCTGTTGGGAATTTTTAATATCCAAGCTAAATCATGTAAATTTGATGATTCGTACTACATTCTTGTCTGTGTTTACTGCCCTGGCCCATGGAGATGTTTGTAAAGAAGTACCTTATTGTGTTCTTTTACTGGGCAAATTTTAACATTCTGTTCATCTGTTACTGCCAGATGTTATCTGAAGCAAAGAAGCCAGGGATCTTAGTTGAGCTTCAGAAGCTGGTTAGTGACTGGACTGTGAAGGTTATTATGTGTCAACCGGAGGAAGACAGAAAGGTACTCTATTGGATTTGAATCATATGTTAGAGTTTATGGTACAAAAATATTCAGACCTACTTATTGGCTTCTTATTACAGAAGGGGTAATCGTTGCTATAGCAAAGCTTGTTTAGTATCAAAATAGGTTGTGTTTTTTAGCTTCAAGTTTCAACGTATACTCAGTTCCTGAAAATCTCTTTCTGCATGTAACATGCCATTAAGAGACTATTTTCTTCACTGCAGTCTGAAGATGATAAATTTGTTTATATTATGTTGCATGCTGTACATGCATATGTGAATGGAGTATTTGTAGGTAAGCTTCACTTTCAGACTTGCGTTATACTTTGATAGTTCTAATACTCAAGCATCTGATTATACGTTCATATCCAATGTTGTTCACCTCTTGAGAATAAATCCTACTAAATCTACTTTATTTTACTTGGTCCTTTATTGATAGACAACATTTGATGCCACTGTACGTCATCTTGACCATCTATGGAGAGTCAAGAGAGTCCTCGAATCAGAATTTGAACAAAAGATGCAACAGAACTTGGCATTTGCACTTAAAAAACTTGGAGAGGCCAACCCGGATATCACAGTTGATGTCGAGAAGTTGTGTGCAATTGCTACAAGTGAAGCTGATGATGATACACCTATCACAGGAGGTAGTAGCTTCTAGTATCACTGCTTTCTAAGTTTAAGCTTCTAGTACATTATTTAACTTAGAATTGGGATGTAAAAGTACTTATGTTATGGATGTTAACTAGCTTTTATCTTCTAATTCGGATGTTAAATTAGTTTGTTTTGTTTGGATGTTGAATCAGAATTTATAAGTTTGTTTGGATGTTGAGATTGATCTATTTGTGGTTCATTGTGGTTGAATGGTATTTTGGGATTGTATACTTTTAAAAAGGTGCTGTTCAATTGTTTTTTGGTAAAGTGTTACATTAGCCTGTTAAAGTGTTACATTAGCCTGTTAAAGTGTTACATTAGCATGGTTAAAAAATAGGGGGCACAGGTGGGGTCCACAGGTGGGGCCCACATGCTGGACCCATAAGTGGACCCACTTGTGGGGCCCAGTAGTGGGGCCCACTGGTGGCCCCACTTTTTTTAAAAAATTGAAGCACCCTAAGGTAACCGAATTTTATGTTGCAATATGTCATTTTTATGTTACAGTAGACCTCTAAGGTAACCGATATGGCATGTTACCCTAGGGGTGAAATATGTTATCTTAGGTACCCTAGGGTAACATCGAAAATTGTAACTTATAATTTATGTTACCTTAGCCCAAAAATGGGTCTATAGTAACATTTTAGCACCCTAAGGTAACATAATTTTTTGGTTACCGAAGGCCATATATGGTGTAGTGTATTTTCTTTTTCAGAGAACGAAAGAACGTGCCAACAGGAATAAGAGGAAGAAGTATGTAGTAGAAGAGGTCGAGGAAGAGGAGCTTCATGTTGAGATGGGTGTGAATTTTCCAGCGGCTTTGAAACGTTTATTGCCTTAGCCGATAACAGGACAGTTTGTTTTCAGTTAAGTAAAGAAGCCTTTTCTGTCACAAAGAAACAGGTGATTTATTTTCAAGATATACATTCCTTGTGCACTGGAGGTGAAATGTGTGGATCTATCATCACCATTTTTATTCAGTAAGTTTCCAGGTACAGAAACTTTTTTATTTTTTTGTCATTTGTCTCCTATTTGTCAACTATTGCTTGAATTTGTATGCAGCTTCTTGTATGAAAATGTGAAGAAGAATAAAATGTGTGATATAGTAGCTTTTGTGGATCACAGCATGGTTGGCGCCATTGGATGTGGCACTGCAAGGAGGTCGCATGCGCTTGCTATCCGATTTATGAATGCTAAGGATGGGCAATACTTCCTTATTCCTTAATGTAAGCTCTTCTCACTTTTTATGTGTAAATTGTAATGTGATTTTTAATCTAATATTTGACTGTATAATATCGCATCTATTCATGCTTTCATAGGAATCACTGGTCATTGACCGTTGCTGTTCCGACGACAGAGATAGTCTACCACATGGACCCTCTTAAACGTCGCATTGCTAGTGTGGAATGGGTAGAGGTTGTTGACAAGTGAGCCAATTTTCTAAACTTCTTATATTTACTCTTTACTTAGTAAAATTTAGGGGAAATGTATTTTTAATGATTTATACTATTTTGTTATAGTTCCATAAAGATGTACAAGGAGAGCCTGAAGAAGGTTATAAGGAAGAAAATTATATGGAAGAAAATTATACTAAATTTTTGCTAAAATCTCCTACAACCAAACCTTTTTATTTTTTGATTATTTTTTCCCAACACTAAAATGAGTGTTTATTAACATTAGTACGGTTCGATCTTCGAAAAATTATTCAGTAAATTTGGATCGTGCCCCGTTACAAGAAGCATCAATATTAATTTACTACGTTTTTGTTCAAATCTCATACAACCAGACTTTTTTATTTTTCAATTATTGTTTCCCAACACTAAAATAAGTGTTTACTAACATTTGTACGGTTCGATTGTCGAAAAAATCATTCAAAAAAATTATTCAGTGAATCTGGATCGTGCCCCGTTACAAGAAGCAACACTATTAATTTACTACGTTTTTGTTAAAATCTCGTACAACACGACTTTTTATTTTTCAATTATTTTTTCCCAACACTAAAATGAGTGTTTACTAACATTTGTACGGTTTGATCGTCGAAAAAATCATTCAAAAATATTATTCAGTGAATCTTGATCGAGTCCTATTATAGGAAGCAACACTTTTACTACGTTTTTGTTAAAATCTCGTACAACCCAACCTTTTGATTTTTGGATTATTTTTTCCTAACACTAAAATGAGTGTTATTAACATCCGTACGGTTCGATCGTCGAAAAAATCATTCAAAAAAATTATTCATTGAATCTTGATCGTGCCCCGTTACAAGAAGCACCACTTTTAATGTACTATGTTTTTTGTTAAAATCTTCTACAACCCAACCTTTTTATTATTCAATTATTTTTTCCAAACACTAAAATGAGTGTTTCTTAACATTCGTACGGTTCGATCGTCGAAAAAAGCATTCAAAAAAATTATTTAATGAATCTTGATCGAGTCCTGTTACAGGAAACATCACTTTTCCTACGTTTTTGTTAAAATCTCGTACAATCCGACCTTTTTATTTTTTGATTATTTTTTCCCAACACTAAAATGGGTGTTTATTAACATCCGTACGGTTCGATCGTCAAAAAAATGATTAAAAAAATTATTCAATGAATCTGGATCGTGCCCCGTTATTAGAAGCTAAACTTTTACCAAATTTTTGCTAAAATCTCCTACAACCAAACCTTTTTATTTTTTGATTATTTTTTCCCAACACTAAAATGAGTGTTTATTAACATTTGTACGGTTTGATCGCCGAAAAAACCATTCAAAAAAATTATTCGGTGAATCTGGATCGTGCCCCGTTACAAGAAGCAACACTATTAATTTACTACGTTTTTGTTAAAATCTCGTACAACCCGACTTTTTTATTTTTCAATTATTTTTTCCCAATACTAAAATGAGTGTTTACTAACATTTGTACGGTTCGATCATCAAAAAAATCATTCAAAAAAATTATTCAGTGAATCTTGATCGAGTCCTGTTATAGGAAGCAACACTTTTACTACGTTTTTGTTAAAATTTTGTACAACCTGACCTTTTTATTTTTGGATTATTTTTTCCTAACACTAAAATGAGTGTTTATTAACATCCGTACGGTTCGATCGTCGAAAAAATCATTAAAAAAATTATTCAGTGAATCTGGATCGTGCCTCGTTATTAGAAGCTACACTTGTACTAAATTTTTGCTAAAATCTCCTACAACCAAACCTTTTTATTTTTTGATTATTTTTTCCCAACACTAAAATGAGTGTTTATTAACATTTGTACGGTTCGATCGCCGAAAAAACCATTCAAAAAAATTATTCAGTGAATCTGGATCGTGCCCCGTTATAAGAAGCAACACTATTAATTTACAACGTTTTTGTTAAAATCTCGTACAACCCGACTCTTTTATTTTTCAATTATTTTTTCCCAACACTAAAATGAGTGTTTATTAACATTTGTACGGTTCGATCGCCGGAAAAAACATTCAAAAAAATTATTTAATGAATCTTGATCGAGTCCTGTTAAAGGAAACATCACTTTTCCTACGTTTTTGTTAAAATCTCGTACAATCCGACCTTTTTATTTTTCAATTATTTTTTCCCAACACTAAAATGGGTGTTTATTAACATCCGTACGGTTCGATCGTCGAAAAAATCATTAAAAAAAATTATTCAGTGAATCTGGATCGTGCCCCGTTATTAGAAGCTAAACTTTTACTAAATTTTTGCTAAAATCTCCTACAACCAAACCTTTTTATTTTTTGATTATTTTTTCCCAACACTAAAATGAGTGTTTACTAACATTTGTACGGTTCGATCGCCGAAAAAACCATTCAAAAAAATTATTCAGTGAATCTGGATCGTGCCCCGTTACAAGAAGCAACACTATTAATTTACTACATTTTTGTTAAAATCTCGTACAACCCAACTTTTTTATTTTTCAATTATTTTTTCCCAACACTAAAATGAGTGTTTACTAACATTTCTACGGTTCGATCGTTGAAAAAATCATTCAAAAAAATTATTCAGTGAATCTTGATCGAGTCGTGTTATAGGAAGCAACACTTTTACTACGTTTTTGTTAAAATTTCGTACAACCTGACCTTTTTATTTTTGGATTATTTTTTCCTAACACTAAAATGAGTGTTTATTAACATCCGTACGGTTCGATCATCGAAAAATCATTAAAAAAATTATTCAGTGAATCTGGATCGTGCCCCGTTATTAGAAGCTACACTTTTACTAAATTTTTGCTAAAATCTCCTACAACCAAACCTTTTTATTTTTTGATTATTTTTTCCCAACACTAAAATGAGTGTTTATTAACATCCGTACGGTTCGATCGTCGAAGAAATCATTCAAAAAAATTATTCAGTGAATCTGGATCGTGCCCCGTTATCGGAAGCTACACTTTTACTAAATTTTTGCTAAAATCTCCTACAATCAAACCTTTTTATTTTTTGATTATTTTTTCCCAACACTAAAATGAGTGTTTATTAACATTCGTACGATTTGATCGTCGAAGAAATCATTCAAAAAAATTATTCAGTGAATTTAGATCGTGCCCCATTATAGGAAACAACACTTTTACTACGTTTTTGTTAAATCTTGAACAAACCGACCTTTTTATTTTTTCATTATTTTTTCCCAATACTAAAATGAGTGTTTATTAACATTCGTACGGTTCGATCATCGAAGAAATCATTTAAAAAAATTATTTATTGAATTTGGATCGTGCCTCATTATAGGAAACATCACTTTTACTACATTTTTTGCAAAATCTCGTACAAAAAATTAGAAAAATTCCTATTATTCTTGTATGATTTTATAATATAAACCTATTAAAATTATTTTATAAAACTATTATTTTTAAAAAATATCCCACCCAAACCAAATTTTATTCCAACCTAGTGTCAAGCACTAAATGCTAAAATGTTAAAAAGTAAATTAAAAAAAGAAAAGATAAATATAGAAAAGGCGGTATTTTTGCCCCCAAAACGAAAATAAGCTATGTACTTTCCCCCCTTCAACAAAAATATAACACCCACTTTACTTTACTCTTTCGCCCACATCCGTTCACCCACTCACTCTCAATTCTCAAATCCAAATCGAAGAACCCTCACTCAATTCTCTCCTCTTCTTTTCCCTGGCTAATAATCTCTTTTATTTTTCCCACATAATCCACAACACTTTGTTTTCTTTTCTTTCTCCATCGCTGTTTACAGAAAGACCGAGTGCTCTTTGTTGTTTTATGGTGGATTTCGTTGTTGTTTGTCCGCTGTTTACACACTAATCTCTCTCTCTCTCTCTATTAATGAGATTTGCAGTGGTTGGTCGGAGTTGGGTCGAACGGCGACTGTGGATGAAAAGAGAACAGAGAGGAGAAGAGAGGGATGGCTGGGAACGAAGGAGGGAGACAGGGGAGTTGCGGGAGTTCGGTGGTGACTGGTGTTGAACGGGGGATAGGTGGGTTTGGAGAGGCTGAGCAGATTGAAGGGGGGAAGGCTTCAATTTGAGCTCGAGTTAAAGGGGTGTTGATGTTTGAGAAGGCGGGGCGGCGGTTGACTGGAACGGAGGTGGGTTGTGAACGAACGGTCGGAGATAAAGACAGGGGCGGATGGACAAGAAGCAGGTGAAGGTGGGCAATGGTGTGAGCAGGTGCGGTGAAGGAGTAAAGGCGAGAAACAGTGGTGTTGTAGGGGTGTTTAGTGGAAGTGCGAGTTGAGTGGTGAAGTGAATGAGGACGGAGGAGACGGAAGAACAGAGGCGGGTGGAGGATGGCGATGTGAAAGGAAAGCGGAGAAAACGGAGGTGCAGCTGTGGTACGTTGGTGAAGATGGGAGGAGGCTGTAGGTGGGTTTGAAAGGGAGAAGAAGAGAGGATTGCAGTTGCGTAGATGGATGGAGGGGCAATGGGTGGAGATTTTGTTGTGGTGGTTATTGAGGGTGGAGAAGAAAGAGATGGGTGGTGTGAACGGATAATTGCAGGCGGTGGTCGGAGAATTGATGACCTTATTCTTCCGGCTCATGGCAATGAATATGTTCTCAAAGGTTCTGAACTCTTTGATGAACCTAATTCTGGTAAGTGAGCTCTATTTACTTTCTGTATTCACAGCTAACAGATGTGTCCATAGAGTAGAGAACATCTAAAAATTAATGATAGTATCTTCATAAATGTATTTCTCTTGAGTGCTTAGTGCTAAAAATCTGAAGTGTTAGCAGATGCTTTTGATTTAGTTTCACAAATGAATGTTGCTATTTCTTGTTTATAAATCATGTATCTGGTTGGTATACTCGTTTAAGTAGGAATATGGTTTACTAATTTCGAATGTATCTTGCATTGCCAGTTCATTTCAGTCCTACTGGAAATATAAGATCACAAAATTTAAAACAATTACCAGATCCTGAATATTCCAGAAGCCAAGATGATTCCCCTTCATCTGAAAGCTTAACTGAGAGAGAAACAAAACAGTCTCGAGATGATAAGCTCTCTCCTCCAGTTTAACGTTCGAGTTCATCTGCCGTGTCTCCAGATTCAAAAGTTGGGAAAAATTCACCTTCTAGTAGTTCCTTAAGTTTGACCGAGTATAAGATATACAAGAGTGAGGGCTTAGCTAATGCATCAACTCAGACGGAAGATAATATGAGTAGACCTCGTGAAACTTGTACAAGATTAGCAACTGATGTGCATGGACAGGTACTTTTCTTGTTCTGCAGTTTTATTTTTGGCAAAAATTAACTGCATCTGTATTCTGTGGCCAACGTGAAACAGATTATTGGTTTCATTTGCTAGTTGGAATTGGTGATCTATGTTAATCATTATCATTAAAAAGAACAGATCGATAAGAATCTATGCAATGATCGATAAGAACAGACTGAATGTCATGTACCTATCATTTGGTCTTTGATACTGCTAATTTGTACTAATACTGTTACCATGATTAGTAGTGATATGTTACTCTGTGCTTTTAATTTTTAAGCTAGTTAAAATGATAGATTTGCAGTGAATATATATACAAGTCACCACCATTGGATCATCAATCATCGAACATTAATTTGTGTTCTTCTTAGTTCTCAGCTTTCATTTGATGCCAAGCGTGTGGTGTGTGTGTGTGTGTATTTAGAGTGAGAGCTCTGCTGAATACTGACTCAGCGATGCGTTTATCGAAATTTTGATTTGGCTTGGTGAATAATGACATTAATTGATTAATATCTGTTAATATCTGTTGCTTTTATATGATGTATAGTGTTTGCAAATGGAATATTTGTTTATGATCTTGGAGACATTACACAATTTTGCTGAACCAATTTCATTTTGTTTGTGGATATTGCTATGGAGTATGAGGTGTTTTAAATATTTCATACTTTTCTTACATTTGGTTCTGATATATGCAGAGGCTTTCTTACTCGAAAATATTATAGTTGCTGAATGGTATCGAGGTTCTGTTTCCTTCTTGCCTGTTAAATGCTCATCTCGTCTGCTACCAACTTATAATACTGTTAGTTACAGAGGCATGCCTGTATACATCTAATAACAAGCCTAATTGTTTGTAATGCTTTGCATTACTTACATGACCTCTTAACTGAGGGAACCTCTAGTTGTAGAGTTTCTGTTTGTATTGTACTTGTAATAGGCATCAAATCCTAGTTGTGTAACTGTACAAATAGAGTCTAGAATAATGCTTGAAAGAAGTTCCATGGTTCATGCCTCAAGCAAGGAGTTAAAGACTGCCAAATAATCACAGTTGGGATTTGAAGAAATGAAGAATTTGCCTAAGTACCAATTCGAGAAGTATATTTGTCTATTCGAGAAGTCCAGCATTCGAGAAGTCAGAGATTCGATATCTCAAGACACTATTCGATATCTCTGAATACACTGTTCGATATCTCATTCGATATCTCAGGGATTCGATATGTCTACTACTCTATTCGAGAACTCAAGAAGTCAACAAGTCAAGATGGTATTCGAGTTCTCAAAGAGTCAACAAGTCAAAGTTCCATTCGATATCTCAAAGACTCAGAAAGCTATTCGACAACTCGAGGATTCGATAAGTCAAATGCTCTATTCGACAACTCAAGGAATCCTGATGGAAAAGAGCTATTCGAGAAGTGGTTCGATATGTCACTATAACAGTATTCGAGAACTCAGAGTTATCGATCAAGTCAATTCCAGTTCTCGAATCACTTACTTAGTCACTTCTCGAATACATTCTTGGAGACAAAATACTGAAGAAATTGTACAAGTCAGAAACCTGCAACAAGCCAAAGCACTTTATGGACCACAACCTGTAACGTGCTCTGGAAAGCCTACAAGGAAGCTTGGAGAGATATAGAAGAGACAAGGAGCTAAAGAAGTGGATCCAAACAGGCTTTGCAAAGTCAAATCTGTAACCGTTTGGACACTTACTCAAAAAGGATAGACAGACTAGAAAGTAATGTGTTTTAGCTACCTTATTTGTAGTAAGCAGGCTGTATCCATGTTCTATAAGGACACAGCCTCACTTCATAACTTAGTAACTTTTGTGAGTCAAGTTTTTCATACACTGTAAGCTATATCTCTCTGAGAAAAACGAAGCTGAGAATACTACCATTTGTATTCACAGATTGTAGCAACCTTTATCTAATATACATTAGATTAAAGTGATATTGTGTCTTGTGTTGTTTATTTATCCGCACCTTAATCTCTGCACACACAGGCACTTATCTGCTACACAGACTCAATCCAAGAAAAGTTCAAGAATCCATTCACCCCCCCCCCCTCTGTATTCTTTTACCGTGTTCAATACTCAACAAGTGGTATCAGAGCGGGCTGTTTATTCAAAAACAGAGAAACGATCATGAGTTCGAATACACCAAAGACTACAGGAACGGTGAAGGTCCCTAAGTTTGATAAAGAAAACTTCAACCTCTGGAAGATAAAGATGATGTTGTTCATCAAAGCCTCTCATCCCTTGTATCCTGAGATTCTCAAGAATGGTCCTTTTGTTCCACAACAAGAGATACCAGAGAAGACTGTTGGAACCATAACAATCCATAGAGCTTATGAGGCCAAGGATCCATCAAAGTGGACAGAGTCAGAAAGGGAGAAGGTTGCTCTTGACAGCCACCTCATGTTGCTCATCATTGATTCCATGGATATGTCAATGTTTGCAAACATTGCATCATGCACGTCTGCTAAAGAGATGTGGGATCACATTGAGGTGTTGTGTGAAGGGACTGATGAGGTTAAAGAAAACAGGAAATAGATATTGGTCACACAGTATGAAGCTTTCATGGCACAGCCCAAGGAAAGCATCACTGAGATGTTTGAAAGGTTTCACAAGCTAGTTACTGAGTTGCAGATGAATGGAAAGGTTTACAGCACCAAGGAGTTAAATATGAAATTTCTGTTGTCTTCACCAAATCATCTGGAGCAAAGAGTCATTTCCCTAAGAGAGAGAGATTTGAACAAAGTCACCTATGATGTACTCTATGGAGTCCTAAAGACTCATGAACTTGAGTTGCTTCAGAAGAGGGCTATCCAAGCAAACCAAGGTAGGATGATAAACACATCATGTGCCTTGATTGTCAACAAATCCATACTGGACCTAGAAGCATCTACAAGCCAACTAAGGATAGAGGAGGTGGCAGATGATGAAGAAACTGAAGCTGGGGTGAGTGAACCTGTTGAGGAAAAGGAGGAAGAAGAAGAGGAGTTTTACACTCTGGAAGAACTTGATGGGATGGAAAATACTTCATATGCTTTCATGGCCAGAAAATTTCCAAACATCAGATTTAAAAGAAATCAACCCTTCAAACCCAAAACTCAAAACCATTCAGCCAACAAGAACAAGGCACCTGTGAAACCAAACAGAAATAAGTTCAAAACCGGTTATGTGGATAGGTCATCTGTAAGGTGTTATAAATGCAATGACCTAGGGCATTTTGCCAGTGAATGCAAGAAGCCTAAAAAGAAGGATAGAGATTATCTTGAGCTAGAAGCTAAGTATGAGGCCCTTCTGAAAAAGCAGACACATGGTAAGGCCTACATAGCTGAAGGGAAGTGTTGGGATGATTCTGAGAGTGATGAAGAGGAACAAGAATTCTGCAATTATGCCTTGATGGCCAACTCCAAGGATGACTCATCTTCATCTGATTCTCAGGTACCATCTCTCACTACTATAGACATGTCTGTTTCTGAATACAAATCCATGATTGAGCAATTATCTGTTGAAATGTTTAATATTCATACTAGTATGACTGCTGCTAATGAGGAGATTGCTAAACTGTCTACTAGAAATAAAGTATTAACCAAAAAGAATGAGGAACTTGAGCTAACTGCTATGCAAGTAGAAAACCTTAAGAAAGAAGTTGAATATTTGGAGAACAAGGTTCTATGTGCTAGTCAAGTAGAGAAGGCTCTTAGGGATGAATTAGCTGAGAATGAATTCAAACTTAAAACTTTCAAGAAATCATCTGGTTTAGTGCAATCCTACTGTGAGAAAATTGAAGCTAAACCTAAAGCAGCTATTGGACTTGACTATGACTCTCTCAAACAAAGGAAAGGCTATACTGTCATCGAAGAGGACACAGCTGTTCATGAGAAAGTGCCTCACATTTTGAGAAAAACTGAAAATCCAATTTTTAAGGAATCAACATTTGAAATTGATGAGGATGCCTTACTCATCAAGCAAATGTTGAATGATGAGGATGAGGCACAATCTAGTGAACAGCAAGCATCCTCTAAGGGTGAGAGTGCCAAGTCAAAGACCAAGAAGCCAGTAGTTGATAGGCCAAGACCTAAGAAGTTTGTTAAGTTTGTATCAGCTGGGAAGAGTGAATCAGAAAAGGAAGTGACTAAAAAGAAACAGAACAGAAATGGCAAGTTAGGGATTAACAAGGATAACAACTATGCTTATATGCCTAATGCCCCTAGGAAAACTTGTCAGAACTGTTTCAGTACCAACCATCTAACTCATGCATGCAAGAAACCTGTTGGTAGTGTGTCTAAACCTTTCTATGATTGTTCTGTGCCTCTAAGACATAGAGATGCACCCTTCTGTGATAAATTTGACTGTATGCCATGCAATATGAATGTTATGACTAGTTGTTTTAATTTAAGAAGACAGTTCATTGATGGTTGTATCAGTCACAATTCTCACACACACTACACAAGGTCAAAGTCTTCAAGTCCTCCTAAAGCTAGGAAGGTACCTTTGTCACCTAAGTCTGAAACCTCAGGTTCTAAGACTTCCAACAGTGACAAGAAGACTGACACTAAGAAAGTTAACAAGCATGTTGTTTATGATAAAACTGTCTCTAAGTCACATGGACCCAAACTTGTTTGGGTACCAAAGGAAAAGTAATACCTTTGTGTTTGCAGGGCAAAGAAAGTGAGTAGAAGGTCATGTGGATTTTGGACAGTGGATGCTCAAATCATATGACTGGTGATATGGCCCTGCTATCACAGTATGAGGAAAAGGCTGGCCCAATGGTTGCTTTTGGAGATGACAGCATGGGTAACACATTGGGATATGGCAAGCTGAAAGTTGGAAATGTCATCATTGAAGATGTAGCACTAGTCAAGGGGCTCAAGCATAATCTGTTAAGTGTTGGTCAGTTTACTGATAGAGGATTCAAAGTGAATTTTGACAAAGATGAATGTTTGATCACCCACAAGAAGACTGGTGATTTTGCTCTATCTGGAGTAAGGAAGGGAAGCCTGTTTGTAGCCAATATGGACTCTGCAAACAAGGACAAAATTTGTTGCTTTTACTCAAAAGCATCAAATGAAGATTGTTGGCTGTGGCACAAGAAACTATCACACCTGAACTTTAAGGCCATTAATTCTCTAGTCAAAAGAGAGTTAGTGAGAGGCATGCCCACACTTGAATTCTGCCAAGAAGGAGTGTGTGAGGCTTGTCAGAAAGGAAAAATGAAGAGATCAAGCCACAAGTCAAAGACAGTGACATCTGTAACCAAGCCACTACAACTTATCCATATGGATTTGTTTGGGCCTGTTAACATAATGTCACTTGGAAGAAAGAAGTATGCCCTGGTAATGGTTGATGATTTTTCAAGGTATACATGGGTAGAATTTCTGGCATCAAAAGATGAGGCTCCACGAGTAATCATTGAGCATATAAAGAAAGTTGACAAGGAAGCAAAGGCAAACGATGCAAGTGTGATTGCATTGAGGAGTGATAATGGAACAGAGTTCAGAAATGCCACACTTGAAGCATTCTGCAAAGAGAATGGCATTTCTCAGCAATTCTCAGCTCCAAGGACTCCACAACAAAATGGAGTTGTTGAGAGAAAGAATAGAACTCTAATTGAGGCTGCTAGAACAATGTTACTTGATGCAAAAATGCCCACATGTTTTTGGGCTGAGGCTGTGAGCACTGCATGCTATATTCAGAACAGAACCCTCATCAACAAAAACACTGGAAAGACTCCTTACAACTTGATGACTGGAAAGAAGCCTACACTGAAGTATATTCATACTTTTGGAAGCAAATGCTTTGTACTTAAGGACAATTCTGAATATGTTGGAAAGTTTGATGCAAAAGCATTTGAAGGAATTTTTCTTGGCTATTCTATGGAAAGAATTGCATACAAGGTTTATGTCATCAGTCAAAAGAAAGTTATGGAAAGCACAGATGTAACATTTGATGACAGCAAACTACCTGGACTAGAAGAAGCCAATGATGAAGACAAAGATCCATTGAAGTTTGATAATCTAGATGATTCTGATGAAGAGACTGAAACTGGAGTTGAAACTCAAGTTCAACAAACTCAAGTGAATAATGATACAAGAGAAGAATTTGTGCCAATCAATAGTGAAGAAACAAGCATCCAAGACACACCTGTGAGTAATGGCAACTTCACAGGGGGAGGAAATGAGGATGATCATGATGAGGATGAAGAAGCAACATCAAGGATGAGAAATCAGGCTGAACACTCAAGGAAATGGGATAGATCACACACTGCAGAGCAAATCATTGGAGATCCTAATGCAGGAGTAAGGACTAGGAGAGCAACTCAAAATGAGTGCCTCTATGGATGTTTTCTATCACAAGTTGAGTCTAAGAAACTTGATGATGCATTGTTGGATCCAGATTGGATTATTGCCATGCAAGAGGAGCTGAATCAATTTGAAAGGAACAAAGTATGGGAACTTGTGCCTGCACCAGAGAATAGAACCATTGTTGGAACAAAATGGGTTCTGAAGAATAAGATGGATGAAGATGGTGTAATAATAAGAAACAAAGCAAGGCTGGTTGCAAAAGGATACTCTCAACAGGAAGGCATTGACTATGATGAGACATTTGCCCCTGTTGCTAGATTGGAAGCCATTAGAATATTCTTGGCATTTGCTGCTCATTCAAACTTTAAAGTCTATCAAATGGATGTCAAGAGTGCATTTCTAAATGGAGAGTTGGAAGAAGAGGTTTATGTGCAACAACCACCTGGCTTTGAGGATCCACATTTCCCAGAATTTGTCTACAGATTGCTTAAGGCACTGTATGGACTTAAGCAAGCTCCAAGAGCATGGTATGATACTCTATCACAATTTCTTCTTGAAAATCAATTCACTCGAGGCACATTGGACAAGACACTGTTTTACAAGAAGCATGGTGATGATATGATCCTAGTTCAAATCTATGTGGATGATATCATTTTTGGTTCTACAAATGAGAAACTGTGTGAGAAATTCTCTAAACTCATGCAGAGCAGATATGAGATGAGTATGATGGGAGAGTTGACATTCTTTCTAGGGTTGCAAGTCAGTCAAAGGAAGGATGGCATCTTTATCAGTCAAACCAAGTACATCAAGGATTTATTGAAGAAGTTTGACTTGGAAGATTGTTCACCTGCCAAGACACCCATGGCCACTGCCACTAAATTGGATGAAGATGCTAAAGGCAAGAGAATAGATATCTCAGTCTACAGAGGCATGGTTGGTTCTCTACTCTACCTCACTGCAAGTAGGCCAGACATCATGTTTGCTACATGCTTGTGTGCAAGGTTTCAATCAAATCCAAAGGAATCACATTTGATTGCAATAAAAAGGATCTTTAGATATCTGAAGGGCACTCCTAACTTGGGATTATGGTACCCTAAGGACACAGGGTTCAATCTGGTTGGCTACTCTGATGCTGATTATGCTGGATGCAGAGTGGATAGGAAAAGCACCTCAGGAAGCTGCCAGTTTCTTGGACAAAGGTTAGTTTCTTGGTATAGCAAGAAGCAACAATCTGTGTCAACTTCTACAGCTGAGGCTGAATACATAGCTGCTGGAAGTTGCTGTGCTCAAGTGCTTTGGATTAGAAATCAACTTAGAGATTATGGACTTGTGTTGGAAAGAATTCCAATCATGTGTGACAACACAAGTGCAATCTCTATAGTTGCCAATCCTGTCAATCATTCTAGAACAAAGCACATTGACATCAGATATCATTTCATAAGAGAACATGCAACTAATGGAACCATTGAGTTGCATTATGTCTCTAGAGATAAACAACTAGCTGATATATTCACTAAGCCATTAGATGAAGCCACCTTCACAAGGTTGGTAAGTGAGATTGGAATGCTGAATTCTTCAGATTCTGGCTAAGTGAATACATCATCTAGATTGTTGCAGCAGTAAACACTTACTTTATCTAAATCCTCAATATTTTTGAAGTAAGTGTTGGCTGAAATATGATTTATAAATATTTCAAATCTGTTGCATATGTTGGAAATCATATTTTTATTAACTTAAAATTTCTATGAAATTTTGAGAAAATCACTATTTGATTTGCTAGGATATTTTTCAATGAATATGTCTGGTAAATTTTTACAAGATAGTGAAAATCAAATTTTTATGAGTGATGGGTATAGTTCGATAAGTCAGACTTCTCGAATGATTCACTATTCGACATCTCTAATAAGTCTCATTAGAGTACTCTTGAGTTCTCGAATAGAGTCTTTCTGAGATATCGAATAGAGGAATTCTAGACTTCTCGAATATAGTAACTGAGTTCTCGAATGATTGAGTTCTCGAACACTATATTTGAGTTCTCGAATCATTTGAAAAGGCTGAATTCTCGCTGAATTTGAACCGATTTTGGATTTTTATCTAAAAATTTAATTCACTCATAAAAACACATTTTATTTAATTTAGAATTATTTCTAAGTTAGATAACTGCCAGCTGTGAGTTTCTATCTGCTTGAGTTATCGATTAAGCCATTCTTGACTTCTCAAATAGTTGTTTTCTACTTCTCGAATGCCTGACTTGTCGATACAAAACAGTCTGCTAATCGACAATTCAAGTACTTCATACTTATACAATCTCACATCTATTCGATTCATTTCATTCGATTTCTCAAGCATCTACACTCTCTAAACCCCCGAAACCCTAGCTACGAAAAGCCAAATTTCTTCTTCAACCTTCAATTTCTTTTCTCTCTTCTACACAAATGGCAACAGTAAAGTTCAACACCAACTTCATCGCTCTCACCAGTGATGTTGAAGCACCCAATGCAAATTTCAAGTGCTTTGTGAAATGGATGGCTGAGTCATATATCAAGGATGCACTCTCTGCCAACCCAACTCTGTATCTCGATATTCTGGAACAATTCTGGAGTACTGCTATTGTGGAGGTTGTAGCCCTGGAAAACGCAATCACTTCCTATGTCATCTACTGCAAGGTTCAAGATAAGGAAATCACTATCACTACTGCAGACATGAACCAAGCACTAGGACTACAACAAGAGTCATTTGACAGAATGGCCACTAACGCAGAGTTAGAGGAATTCTTTGAGTTCATAAACTACTCAGATGGGATTAACCTTGGAAAGCTAAACAGAAAGAATCTGAGAAAGGAGTGGAGCTATGTGTTTGCAACTCTTCTCCAAGTCTTCACTGCCAGGAAATCAAGCTTTGATCAAATCAGTGCACCTGTGCAGCAAATTGGATATGCTTTGGCCTATGGAAAGAAGATAGATGTTGGCCAAATCATACTTCAAGAATTATATGGGAGACTTGGTAAGAACACAACCAAGAGAGGTACTGATATTTTCTTCCCTCGCTTCATTCAATCTGTACTTAATTATAAAAATGCTTCATTGATTGAATTGCCTGGGATTGATAAAAATAAAATAGGCTATCCTAAGTCCATGACCAAACTCATTTTTGGTAACTTGGAAACTAGGAATGATGTGGATGTAAGACTGAACATAACTCCCCATATGGAGAGTTTGTTTAGGACTTACCCCCACAACATGCCAACATTTGATGCAAAATCTAAGTTAGCACAGCCCAAGCAAGTAGAACAAAATGCTAACCCAGGGCCTGCTAACCAACCCTCTCAACCAAACACTCTACCTCTTACTGAGCCAACTGCATCATCCTCTCAAAAGGGTGATGTTAGTAAAAAGAAGAGAAAGGAAGTAATGTCTGCACCTTTAAATATCTTGTCTGAAGCAGCATTAGCTGTTGAATTAGGTCTAGGAAGTGAGGAATCTGAGTTACCCTTACACAGAACAAAGAAGAAGAAAACTAAGACCACCTCTTCAGTCACACAAATGGCTGAAGTTGTAAAATCAGGGGCACACAGCTCACTAGGTGTATCCTCTCAACAGGGTGCACCTATAGAATCAAGCATTCTCCCCAATGCACCCTCTTGTATAGAGTCAGCACATGGGAGTGATAAGGCTGGCACAACACTGAGTGGAGAGCACATCACTTTTGAAACTTCCTCTATCTCTCAGGGGGAGTTGCCAAAATCTACTCTAAAACACACTTCTCTTCCAGAATCTAACTCTGAAATTTCTTTGGAACCTGCAACTCAGACAACTGAGATGCAAGGTATTGATCATCAAGAATCCTCTTTGCTTGATGAGCCAATAATTTCAAGTGACTTAGTGCATGACACTTTGTTCACCACTCAGAACCCACATTTAGATGGTGAGGGAATGCATGCTGAGGCATATCCTAATGACACCATCACAAACACAGAGGTTCCCCTAGTTTTTACTAGAGACTCTGTGCCTGTGTCAACTGCTGGTGTAATTCATCCCACTTCTGTGGTGACATCAGTAGTAGAGTCAATTCATCCGGTTACAGAAGTTGCATCTGTAACTGAGGAGACTAGCTTGCCTAGCTCTAGCTCTGACTTCATGTCAACATGGCTGAAGCCTGTGCAACATGACAGTGCTTCAGGATCAGGGTCTGTTCCACAACAATTGACGGTTGAAGCACTTCAAAGCTTAATTGTGGATCAGATTCCTGAGTTCACAAAGATTGCTCAGCACCTTCTCACTGCAGACATGCCCAATCCAGACTATGAGGCTATTCTGTTATGCCATAGGGATGATGTGGAAGTGCAGAAGTCAAAGATCATTGATGATGCTGAGAGAGATGGCAACATAGATGCCTGGTTGCAAGGAAAATATGATATTACTCTCGATGAAGCACTTCAGTATCTCAGGGAGGAATACATCACTTCACTGGGCTCCAATGCAAAATCCCTGTCACCTGGTGAAGTGTATGAAGCTGTAAATGACTCCTACAAGGGTTTCCTCAAGGCTGCACACTATCTTGGCAAGGGAGTCAAAACTGAAGTCAACAGGGTGTGTGATAAGACAGCCACTTCAGTAGCAGAAGTCAAGAGGGCCTTTGATGCTAAATTTCCCCAATTGGACAGTGTGTTCAAGGACATCAAACACTGCAACTCTACCTGCACTCAGGTGGACAATGGGCTGGCTGTGCTAAAAGATGCTGTCACAGGTCTGGGGCATAAATTTCAGAATCTATCTGACCAGACTACAGATGCCAATGCCATGCTGAGGATAATGTTCAAAAATCTTTATGGAGATAGACTAGTGACTGATGTCCCTGTGCATGAATTGTCTAAATATGAAGTGAAGAGGCTGCAGGATCAATCTTTATCTGGCTTCAAGGCCAATGAGTTATTCACTAAGGTCAACACTCTTGAGCAGGAGGTAGCTACTCTCACCAAGACCAATGCTCATCTCACAGAAAAGGTTGCATTGCTAAATGATCAGTTGGACACTCAAGCATCCACCACAGCTGATGTCCTTCTGCATCAACAATCCATGTTAGCTGCAATGATGAAGCATATGGGTCTCCCTCTACCTGATGAATCTTCACTCCCAAAGGACATTTCTACAGCCTCTGTGCCTGACAACAAACCTAAGGGGGAGAAGAAGGCTAGGAACTCAAATTCAAAGGGGGAGACAAAGGGAGAGAAAGGCATAATAATCAAAGAGGGTGGTCAACAAAGGGCTTCTAAGTCTCTAGCAAATGTGCCTGGCAAGGGAAAAGCCAAAGTAGATGAGCCTCCATCTATCTTGCCAGTTGTCACCTTACCAACTGTGCACATCACTACTCCTGGAGGACAAAAGCAATCCATAACTACCACAGTGGTTGCAGGGAGTATGCCATCTGACAAACCTCCAATCTCTATATCTGAGAGTGCTAAGCCTGTAGAAGTCAAAGTTGTTACTGAGGCCAAGCTACAAGAAGTTGCTAACTCCAATGACTACCATGATAAAGCCTTCTTGGAGTTTCTGAAAGCCATAAGGGAACAGGTTGGTGACACTCAGTTTTATCTGAGGGAGGTGAAGAAGCAGATAGACTACATCACTGTCATCCCCAAGAAAGTCAACAATATATGGGTCAAGGAGATAGTGATGGTTTCCAAACTAAAGATATGGCATCTAACATACCAGACTCTACAAGACCTAAAGCACTCAGAGATAGATGCCATACTTGAGATCATTGAGAAGAAAAATGAGAACAGCAAGAGTCTGTTTGATGATTTGAGGAATGGTCAACCTACAAGGCTACCAGAAGTGATCAAGAAGCCATGGACAATTATTTATCAGTCTGGTACCAGAATTGAAGATATCAAGCAATTGGTCATTCCTCATGATCTCACCTCCAAAAATCACAGACTGATCATTGCTATCATTGATCAATTACAGAAGAAGGTTGGAGCCAGAAATGCTGAAGAAATTGAGGCACTGCATATCCTCAGAACCTATATTGCAACTGGTGAAATTCCAGAGATGGCTCAACCTAGGAGAAATAAGGATGATGATTCTGAAGACAAAGGTGATGGGAGGAGAAGACATCACAGGAGAGATAAGGGTGATGAAGATAAGAAGAAAAAGGGGGACAAGGATGAAAAGAATGATGATGACCAGGGTAAAACATATGTGAGAAAGAGTGGAAGACAGCAAGCCTTAGGCAATGCTAGCAGTAATCTCACCACAACACAAGACTCTAAGTCTAGGGTGAATACTGTTAGTAGTGACCTAGCAAAATCTACATCTATGGCTTCTGCAACTGTCTTACCATCTCAAGAAAAGAAGAAGATTCAAGTCAAGAAACCATGTGTATGTTTCAGAAAGCAATCTGCTAATGGAATACTACTATGGTCTACCAACCAAGGTCAAAGATTTCTGCCAAACAACCATGTCAAGAGGATAAAATTTAAACATGCTGCAAGGAGAGTGAAGCTATCCAAATCTAGAGCCCTAACAATCATTCCAGGATTAAAGCTCCAGCCACTTGATGAAGACTTTGATGAAGAGCAACTGCTATTTCTAAGAGCTCAAAAGATATGCTATGCTGCAATTGTGGATGACCACCTTGTAATCAAGTACACTGATGGGAAAGAAATGAAATTCAAACAAGGGGGTTGTCAACATTGGGGTAAATTGTATGAGATAGAAAGAATCATTGCATTGCTGGATTCTAAGGACAAGGTGGAGAAAGTATGGAAGCTGGAATTGATTGACTTTGTGAAAATGAAGAAAGAATATGCTGAGAAGATAAGGAAGGGCTGCTATGAGAAATGGTTAGAAAGGGAGAAAGAAATTGATAGACTGGAGATTGAAGCAGAAAAGCTAAGGGCAAAGGGATTGTGTAGAGTTCAGTTTGATCCCTATGTGGTGAAGTATAGGAGGAGAAATGGAGACAATGTCAATATAAGAATGAACCTACTCAGTCACTATCCTGCCAACATTCTGAAGCCAGTGCTTGAAGATTTCAAAAACTCTATTATGATTGAAGAATTGGATGCTATGACAGAAATCATGAGAGCAGTAGATGAGATTGCAAGAAAGGAGAAAGAAAGGAAACAGAAAGCATATGATGATCTACAAGCCAAGGCAATGGAGATGCAATCAAAAGAAAACGGCTAGTACCTCATCATACTGTAAGAAGTATTTGTCTTGTAATTTCATTTATGTGTTCAATCAAATCACATACCTGTACTTTTAAAAGTTTTATCTTTAACATATGTTAGGCTTGTTATCAGACATGAAATTGTGACTAAGGGTCTCACTCAATATTTGGGGGAGATTGTTAGTTACAGAGGCATGCCTGTATACATCTAATAACAAGCCTAATTGTTTGTAATGCTTTGCATTACTTACATGACCTCTTAACTGAGGGAACCTCTAGTTGTAGAGTTTCTGTTTGTATTGTACTTGTAATAGGCATCAAATCCTAGTTGTGTAACTGTACAAATAGAGTCTAGAATAATGCTTGAAAGAAGTTCCATGGTTCATGCCTCAAGCAAGGAGTTAAAGACTGCCAAATAATCACAGTTGGGATTTGAAGAAATGAAGAATTTGCCTAAGTACCAATTCGAGAAGTATATTTGTCTATTCGAGAAGTCCAGCATTCGAGAAGTCAGAGATTCAATATCTCAAGACACTATTCGATATCTCTGAATACACTGTTCGATATCTCATTCGATATCTCAGGGATTCGATATGTCTACTACTCTATTCGAGAACTCAAGAAGTCAACAAGTCAAGATGGTATTCGAGTTCTCAAAGAGTCAACAAGTCAAAGTTCCATTCGATATCTCAAAGACTCAGAAAGCTATTCGACAACTCGAGGATTCGATAAGTCAAATGCTCTATTCGACAACTCAAGGAATCCTGATGGAAAAGAGCTATTCGAGAAGTGGTTCGATATGTCACTATAACAGTATTCGAGAACTCAGAGTTATCGATCAAGTCAATTCCAGTTCTCGAATCACTTACTTAGTCACTTCTCGAATACATTCTTGGAGACAAAATACTGAAGAAATTGTACAAGTCAGAAACCTGCAACAAGCCAAAGCACTTTATGGACCACAACCTGTAACGTGCTCTGGAAAGCCTACAAGGAAGCTTGGAGAGATATAGAAGAGACAAGGAGCTACAGAAGTGGATCCAAACAGGCTTTGCAAAGTCAAATCTGTAACCGTTTGGACACTTACTCAAAAAGGATAGACAGACTAGAAAGTAATGTGTTTTAGCTACCTTATTTGTAGTAAGCAGGCTGTATCCATGTTCTATAAGGACACAGCCTCACTTCATAACTTAGTAACTTTTGTGAGTCAAGTTTTTCATACACTGTAAGCTATATCTCTCTGAGAAAAACGAAGCTGAGAATACTACCATTTGTATTCACAGATTGTAGCAACCTTTATCTAATACACATTAGATTAAAGTGATATTGTGTCTTGTGTTGTTTATTTATCCGCACCTTAATCTCTGCACACACAGGCACTTATCTGCTACACAGACTCAATCCAAGAAAAGTTCAAGAATCCATTCACCCCCCCCCCCCTCTGTATTCTTTTACCGTGTTCAATACTCAACAAATACTCTAGTACTTCGGAAGGGAAACTGTGTGCAGGTTCAGTGAATATTGTTTTTGTATTTGTTGCAGCTGATATTTCTTGGAATCCTGTCATTCATAATGGGTGCAGTCATCAAAGAACAGAGGTGATTCTTGGGCTCAACCTGCTGCTGCTGTACAACCCGGCATTGCCATTGGACAGCCTCAATTTCCTCGACAAAGGTCACAAGATCAATTAGAAGTTGTAGATATGTATGTAATTTTTACATAAAAATTGTAGATCAATTAGAAATTTTTGTATTGATAAATTTATTGATTCATTATTTAATTGGTTGGGGGCATTATTTAAAATCATTTTTTGTGTACATAAGACTATTGTCTAATATAGAGAAACACAACACACACTATAAAATACTAGCTTATAGCCCGTGCAAAGCACGGGTTACTTTTAATTTTTTTATAATTTATTTATAATATAATATAATATTATAAATATTAATTTAAATATGTTATTGATTCGAACCTTACATCTTTATATATAAAATTTTTTAGTATTAAATATAAATTAATATGTTATTGGCGGGAATCGAACCTTGAACCTCTACATATAACAACTTTTAGTATTGTTATATATAACGGTCATGATCTATTTGAGTCTATTTGAGTTGCTGATCTAACGGTGATAAATGAGGATAACCAAAAATGGGGATAACCAAAAAAGGGGTAACCAACTACAAATTATACATCTTTTTGCTTATTATAATATAGTATAGATTTCCTCATGTCCTAGTTGTGTAAAGAAAACAAATACAACACATTAAAAGAAATGAAACCGTTGTGTTTGAAGGCCTTAATTACAAGAATGCTTGTCTAAACTGTTGTCTAACACCAACTAAGATAAAAGTGTTTCTATAGAACTGTTATGGTTAGGTTTTCAGACAACAGAGGATTACAATAACAGTTGTGTATTAGTCAGAAAACCATTGCATTATGTTGTTTCCAGTAACGGTTCTTATTAAACAACCGCTGTGTTACGTACATGTTAACAACGTTTGAAAACCGTTGTCTATTAGTCCGAAAACAATTGCATTATCTTGTTTCCAGCAACGGTTCTTATTATACAAACGCTGTGTTACGTAATTTCTAACAACAATTTAAAACCGTTGTATTACCTTCTTCTATGCAGCTGGTAAATAACCGTTGTCTGATTTCAAACAGACAACTGCCGGATAGACAACGAAAAAAAACGAGATCAGACAACGGTGAAAAACTGTTGCAGGATCGAGTTTTTCTTGTAGTGACCAAATGTAATAAAACAATGCTAGTAGAGCTTCATACAACATCTTTTTCAGTCACAAACCATTGTTAATTTGCTTTGGCACAACACCAATAAAATAACAAACCGTTGTTCAAAATCACTACAGCAGAAACAAGTCGGACATCACTTTTCAACCGTTTTGTCTATAGGGTGTTGTCTATTGAGCCGCCGTCTTTGATACAATCAAACACCAGTATCTCAACGTTGTATAGATACTACCAGTATAATGGTTTATAAACAGGTGTGTCAAATTTTTTTAACGGGAGAATTCCGTTGTGTCAATTATCTCATAGAAAGGTTTTATTCCCCGTGTGTGACGGCTCAATAGTCAACGGGAAACTACTCTGACAGACAACGGTTGAAAAGCGGTCTTTGAAATTGTTTTTCTTGCAATGAAAAATTATTACTCATATGGTATGGATATAAATAAAATTTATGTATATTCTCTATTGTCCTGAATATTTTATTCTTAAAAATTAAAAAAATGCTTCACAAAAAATAATGATATGTTCTTTTAAGAAAAAGGTTCTCCTATATTTCTTCTCTTGTGAGAATGTTGCGAAAAATCTTTATTCTCACAACAAATTTTATAAATCACAAATTTTCTAGAACCTTCTACAGGGTACAGAGGCTATATATATTAAGATAGTATTAAGAAGGATAAGTGGTATATCAACATAATACTCATAATAAATTGTTATTCCTAAAATCGGTTGTCAATGTACTGGTTTAGAGCTCACATGCACAAGGCTTCTTAAAAAAATTCCCCTTATAAATTGACAACATATAGTTGAGCCACAACCATTGTCCAAGGAAAGAATAAACGGGGAAGAACATAGAACAACAGCGGCCTTCACATTCAAATTCAAAGGGGAAGGTCGAGATCAAGCCAGATCCAAACCCGAAGTGCCCAAGATGTGATTCAATGAAGACTAGGTTTTGCTACTTTAATAACCATAAAACATCTCAGCCTCGCTACATCTGCAAGAACTGCAACAGGTTCTGGACCCAAGGTGGGAGGAGGATAAAGGGCGGTAGGGATTCTTCCTCTTCAGGTGGAAGTGCTAAGGATTCTCCTTCAACAACGTCATCACTATCACCACCACTGGTAACCATGGTACCTGCTTGTGGAAGTGTACCTCGATTTGGGACACTAAACTTCACCCGCCCTCCGGTAGCTAATGAAGCCACCACTAAAATTTGTAAATTTTAGTAGAAGTGAAATAAAGAATGATGGGTATCTCATTTAATTTATCTCGTGTGTGAGATTTACATTCAAATTCTGCAATTTTTTTTCTCTTTGTAAATTTTGTTGCACTAAAACTTTTAATTTCCAATAATGAATCGTAGACCAATTGACCGAATTGACCGACTTTTGGACTTAAGAGTATTTTTGCCCAAAGTAAGACGAGAACTTTAATTTGTTAGATTTTTGCTTTTTGGTTTTTTACTATGTGCTTGGCATTAGCCCACCATGCTTTATTTTTTGTAAGAAATTTAAATATATATATTGTGAAAGAAGTGAATAAAGTCTACATTAAAAAAGAAAATATATGTTCAAAAACATCAGGTGTCTAGTATTTACATAATGGTTCTCGAATCATATACTTCTATTTTATTATGGGGACTACACAATGATTAGTTAACAAAATCCAATATTACCCGATCACCCCTTATTCAAGTATCACTTCTACTTCTTATCAAATCTATATATAAAATCAAAATAAGAACAAACACGAATTTAACGTGGAAACAACCAAGGCCAGGACTTCAACTTACATTATTAATTCAACCAATTTATATCCTATATATAATAAGTATAAGGTGGATATTTAGTTGGCTATACTACCGCGAAAATAATAACCACCGTTGGATGGATATGATATTAAATTAAATCAGGTGGATATTTGGTTGGCTATACTACCGCGAAAATAATAACCACCGTTGGATGGATATGATATTAAATTAAATCCACGGTCAAAATTATATTAAGATTATATTATATTATAAATTTATATTAAAGCATAAGGTGTATATTTGGTTGGTTATACTATCGCGAAAAAAATAATCACCATTGGATGGATATAATATTAAATTAAATCAACAGCCAGATTATATTAAGATTATATTATATTTTAAAAGATTATATTATAAAAGATTATATTATATTATAATTAACATCTAATGCAAAGGTAGTAACAAGAAAGAAGATAAGATGTACTCTTTTGTATGTAAAACAAGTCAACTGGAAAGCTAATGCGAATCTAGTCAAATAGTTAAAATAATTAAATAATGCATTTTCAAAGTTCTGTTTTTGTTTACAAATAATTAATTTTTAAAAAACATAAATTAATTTTTACACAACCTGATATTTTCCATGTTATTTAAAAACATGTTAAATAATGTATTTTATTTTTTTAAAAAGAAATATCATAACTCAACTTTTTTTAAAAAGAAGAAAAAAATGAATATTTTCTTAAATTAATTTAAATCATACATATAAAGGATTATCTAATACTAAATAGAAAAGGTGGTGTTAACACCAACAACAACCGATTCTAACAACAACAGAGGAATTTCAACTGCAAGGATAATCAAGAACTTGAACAACAACATCAACGGATTCCAGCAATAGCAGAGGAAGAATCAAGAACTTGAACTTACAGCATCCTTGGTAAGCTCTTTATACCAATAAATTTACAACATTAACATAGATTAATATACATATATGTATACGCATGTATATATGCATGTTATATAAATTATTTATAACCAATGAGACACCCTATTGAAATTGATAATCTATTATTGTTATAGAGACATGGAATTAATAGTTTTATGTTCAATCTTAAATGACACTCAAGATATGTGATACAAAGCCTGGTCTAACTTTTGACAAAAATATGGTAACTATACTATATCAAAATCAGGTCAATGGATTAGAGGTACAAACTAAACTAAAGATGGGGATCACTGTGAAGCTTTCCCCTGATTCCTTCGTAGTCATGATCGGTGATTCCTTCCATCTAACAAGCTTAGAATTTACAAAATTAGTTACATCCGAGTAGGATCAATAAACTTTCAATAACCTTGATAACCAAGCTCGGTTTTTTAATACCACAAGCCTTATTTCCATAGTTTTTCTTAGATTTTTCAATTCCAAATGTACATGTCAGATAATCATGTACAAAGAAATAACTCAACAAATATCTATATCAATATGCACATAAATAACAAAAAAAATCCAACCACAAAGTGTGAAGACCAACCAAAATATTATATTAAAATGCTTCAATATAAGGATTTTCCATCACTTACTCATATGTTCCTTAAACTTAATACAAGTTTATTTTTGGTTACCTGATATTTTAATCCTTAACAGCATCATTAAAATGTGCATCTCTTTTCATTCTGATTGCTGCAAATGAAAATATAAATTAGTTTGAAACTACACCTTTCATGGTCAGACATAAATTTTTTAACCTATTTTGCAAATACAGGTATTGTACGAGGTACGCATTATGAACCTACCAGAGGAAAAAAGAGTAGAAAATAAAGAAGAGGGTGTAAGAAACAAGCATAACAAGTGTCGACGAGAAAAATACAACGCATTATCTAATGAACAAAGGAATGAACCAACAAACAACGTCGCATACAATACAACATAGTGACAGATGAACAAAGAAGTGAGAGAAACAGACGTCATTATGAATCAGATAAAAAGAAAAGTGATATTCAATGCACACAAAACAATAATGGTAAGTTTTGACAGTGTCAAACATTGTTACTTTCTAAATGCTATGATGCAATTATATGTTAATTTTTTTGAAACATGCGAGCAATTATGTTTTATTTTATGTAAAAGCATAGTGAATTGCATATTAATTTTACAAAGCTATTTATTGCAATCTTAATATAAAAATAATGTGCTACAGACTTGCCAAGGATAGCAAAACATGCAAAGGATGACAAAAAAAGTGCACGAAACAAGATTCTTCGTGAAAAATATAGACAGTTAACAGATGAGCAGATAACTGAACGCAACAAACAACATCGTGCACGGAGAAGCCACCAAATAAATGGTAATAAAAAAATTAACAAATCAATAGTTCAATTGATTTCTTATATGTGATGTCTTATAGTTAGATATATACATCTTGAATATATCATAATTTGATCATCAACTATACTTACAGATGCTACTGTGCTCTCGATACAATTCAAATGATTAAAAGACAGACTTTTTCGACCAACGGTGTATATTTGTTTACATTAAAAGATGTTAAATTTGAATTATGTACAATATATGTAACTACACATTATGCAAACCATATGTACATTTAATAAAGACTTTTATGAAGAATGTCCACATCTTACAGCTTTTGCAGGTTTGAGTACACGTAAGAGAAACAAAGTTAATGTAAGCAAGATAGCATTCAGTAAGTATTAAAATATTTTTCAAAATATAGTTGCCTTAAAAATACTTTAACAACTTAAATATTTGTTCTTACTTTGTGGCAGCAAAAACTAATTCTATCCTTGACATAGGAAGTGCTGACAAAGAGTGCATGTATTGTGGAGCAATAATGTGGAAATATGAAAGAACAAAGCAACAAGAAAATTCAAATTCATCTACATTCTCACTGTGTTGTAGCCAAGGCAAAGTCAAATTACCCAAATTACAAGAGACACCCCTTGTGTTGAAAAATATATTAGATGGAACAAATGCGGTTATAAACTTTAAGAGAAGAATAATAGAATCTACAACCATGCATTTGCAATTGCATCTCTAGGTGGGAAGATTGATAGCAGATATAATCAAGGAGGTGGCCTTTACGTATTTAGTGTATTTGGGGAGACTTTCCATCAAATGGGGTCTTTGTTCCGGATGATGGTTCAAAATCTGTTTATTCCCAGATCTACATGTTTGATAAACAACTAGATTTAGAAAGTCGATTCAGATTTCCACATAATGAACCCTTAGATGCAAGGATAGTTAATTTTAAAAAAAAAAAGAATTGTTAGTGAGAAAAAAAATGAATAATTATGTATGTTTAAATGTAAAATGTAATCACTTTGGAAAAGAAAAACTATTCTATTGTAAGATAATGTGATTTATTTAGTAAAAAAAAGTATGATAATCATACACTACAAGAAAACTCGGCTAAAATCGACTGCACAAATTCGACTGGTCTATATTCGACCGGATCCAGTCGAATTTAGGGTCAATTCCAATAAATTATTGGTCAGACTTAAATTCGATTGCTACCAGTCGATTTTAAGAGCAGTCGAATTTAAGCAGTCGAATTTAGATGTGCGGTCGAATTTAACCAGTCGAATTTATTTCCCGCCTAAATTCCCGCCTAAGCTTATTTTAGTAAGTTTATAAACTCGACTGAAGGCAGTCGAATTTATAAAATCGACCGAAAACAGTCAAATTTATAAATTCGACTGCTATTATAAATTCCACCGACTTTAGTCAAATTTATAAATTTGATCGGAAGCAGTCAAATTTATAAATTCGACTGCCTTCTATAAATTCGACCGACTTCAGTCAAATTTATAAATTCGACTGCAACCAGTCGAATTTAGTGCCAGGTCAGCAATCCGCGTGAAACTAAGTTTAAGCAGAAAAATTTCCGCCAAACTTTTTTCAAAATATTTAAACTTAAATTCGACCGAAAGCAGTCATATTTATAAATTCGACTACAATCAGTCATTCTAATTAGAAAATTAAATTCAAAATTTATTTAAAAAATTTAAAATTAATCCTTAAATTATAAAAAAATTACCACAATATCCTTATAAGATGAATTACAAATTATAATTTACTTTACCTATTTGGGACAATTTTTTTTTAAAATGTAAATAAAGTGTTGATTTTATATTTGTTAAGAAGTTTGGAAAATTTTAATAAATACTTACCAATTTTAAAAAATTATGATTTTTTTCTAGTACGTTTTGATAACATATCGTATTCAATAAAAATGATGAGAGACCGTAACAGTGTGAGTTAAAAAAACATATTGTATTCAATAAAAATGATGAGAGACCGTAACAGTGTGAGCTAAATATTTTTGAACGATCCAACCGTACGGATGTCAATATATATCTAATATAATGATATTCCCAAAGTTTCAGAAAATAAAAAATTAATTTGATTGGAAATCTTAGTAGATCACTACTATTTTCAATATGACTCGTAACTAGTGTTTTGTCACCGATTATTGTTTCTATTTTTTTAAAAAAAAATTTGAACGATCCAACCGTACGGATGTCAATATATATCTACTATAATGATATTCCCAAAGTTTCAGAAAATAAAAAATTAATTTGATTGGAAATCTTAGTAGATTACTACTATTTTCAATATGACTCGTAACTAGTGTTTTGTCACCGATTATTGTTTCTATTTTTTTTAAAAAAACATTTGAACGATCCAACCGTACGGATGTCAATATATATCTAATATAATGATATTACCAAAGTTTCAGAAAATAAAAAATTAATTTGATTGGAAATCTTAGTAGATCACTACTATTTTCAATATGACTCGTAACTAGTGCTTTGTCACAGATTATTGTTTCTATTTTTTTAAAAAAAATTTGAACGATCCAACCGTACGGATATCAATATTTATCTAATATAATGATATTCCAAAAGTTTCATAAAATAAAAAATTTATTTGATTGGAAATCTTAGTAGATCACTACTATTTTCAATATGACTCGTAACTAGTGCTTTGTCACCGATTATTGTTTCTATTTTAAAAAAAAAAAATTTGAACGATCCAACCGTACGGATGTCAATATATATCTAATATAATGATATTCCCAAAGTTTCAGAAAATAAAAAATTAATTTGATTGGAAATCTTAGTAGATCACTACTATTTTCAATATGACTCGTAACTAGTGTTTTGTCACCGATTATTGTTTCTATTTTTTTTAAAAAAAAAATTGAACGATCTAACCGTACGGATGTCAATATATATCTACTATAATGATATTCCCAAAGTT
This sequence comes from Kitagawia praeruptora, assembly GCA_037693485.1. Taxonomy (NCBI): domain Eukaryota; kingdom Viridiplantae; phylum Streptophyta; class Magnoliopsida; order Apiales; family Apiaceae; genus Kitagawia; species Kitagawia praeruptora. The sequence goes on along the minus strand of CM075354.1, from coordinate 96,251,328 downwards.
TCAGAAAATAAAAAATTAATTTGATTGGAAATCTTAGTAGATTACTACTATTTTCAATATGACTCGTAACTAGTGCTTTGTCACCGATTATTGTTTCTATTTTTTTTAAAAAAACATTTGAACGATCCAACCGTACGGATGTCAATATATATCTAATATAATGATATTACCAAAGTTTCAGAAAATAAAAAATTAATTTGATTGGAAATCTTAGTAGATCACTACTATTTTCAATATGACTCGTAACTAGTGCTTTGTCACCGATTATTGTTTATATTTTTTTAAAAAAAATTTGAACGATCCAACCGTACGGATATCAATATTTATCTAATATAATGATATTCCAAAAGTTTCATAAAATAAAAAATTTATTTGATTGGAAATCTTAGTAGATCACTACTATTTTCAATATGACTCGTAACTAGTGCTTTGTCACCGATTATTGTTTCTATTTTTTTAAAAAAAAATTTGAACGATCCAACCGTACGGATGTCAATATATATCTAATATAATGATATTCCCAAAGTTTCTGGAAAATAAAAAATTAATTTGATTGGGACAAATATATATCAATCGAATTTATAAATTCCCGCCTAAATTTTGCCAGACTAAATTTTGCCAAAATATTTAAACTTAAATTCGACCGAAAACAGTCATATTTATAAATTCGACTGCAATCAGTCATTCAAATTAAAAAATTAAATTCAAAAATTATTTAAAAAATGTAAAATTAATCCTTAAATTATAAAAAAATTACCACAATATCCTTATAAGATGAACTACAAATTTTAAAATTTACTTTACCTATTTGGGACAATTTTTTTTAAAATGTAAATAAAGTGTTGATTTTATATTTGTTAAGAAGTTTGGAAAATTTTAATAAATACTTACCAATTTTAAAAAATTATGATTTTTTTATAGTACGTCTTGATAACATATCGTATTCAATAAAAATGATGAGAGACCGTAATAGTGTGAGTTAAAAAAAAACCTTACCAATACGATGTTTTGTTATTGAATGATTGAAATGTAGGATTTAAGGTTTATGTTTAGGGATTTAAGGGTTAGTAATTTAAATTTATTAAAATTAAAATTTGAACGATCCAGCTGTATAGATGTTAAGATTAATATATTTTAAAAGTTTTTTCAAAAAATCAATAAATAAAAAATAGCGCATGTTGAATATTATAATGGTCAAGAAAATACGTTGATTAATTTTCGACCGAAAGCAGTCATTTTTACAAATTCGAGGGTAAAACCTAGCTAGTCGAATTTATAAACTCGACCGGATACAGTCGAATTTATAAATTTGATTGCAACCAGTCGAATTTATAAATTTGACTGCACCATTTGAATTTATAAATTTGACTGCAACCAGTCGAATTTATAAATTTGACCGCACCAGTCGAATTTATAAATTTGACTACAACTAGTCGAATTTATAAATTTGACTGCAACCAGTCGAATTTACTGCCAGGTCAGCAATCCGCGTGAAACTTATCCAACGATCCAGATTCAACATACTAACATATTAATCCAACGGTCTGTATCCGTCACAGCAAATCCCACACATTTATATATAATTCCCACACATTTATATATAATTACATATACACAAACTTCATCTTCCTCCCCTTCTCTCCCTCATCTTCCTCCCCTTTCTCTCTCTCATCTATATACACAAATATACCTACATATACATAAATATAATTATATATACCAAATCTCTATATTTCTTTCAAAATATACATACTAACACCTAGAAAATCAACTTGTGGAATTTCAATTTCGGTGACAAAAATAACTCCGACTACTCCTACAACTCCTGCAACCATGCAAATTCCGGCAACCAAAACAATTCCGGCAATTGAAGCAAATCCGGCAAAAAAAATAATTTTGGATGTTTCCATGCAACTACATTAGGAGCAAATTCGTATATTTTTAAATTTGATTAGGAAACTTGAGTTTGAGTTGAATTTGTATTAAAAATATATTTTAAAAATATTATAATATTTGATATGAAGTTATTGTTGTTCTTGAATTAGTTTTATATATGAATTATGTTATATTTGTGTTGATTACTTTATTGCAACCTATTTTCAAAGGCAACAAATATATTCAGAACATTCAAAACAATGCAGTTGAGAGCAGCAGAAAGCTGCTGAATTTTCAAGATATGGTACAATAAAATTGACTGTTCTCGGTCGAATTTATAAATTCGACTGCCTTCGGTCAAATTTATAAATTTGATGGGGTCCAGTCGAATTTAAGGTGATTAGGCGGCAAATTCAAAATTTTTAAATTTTCAAATTTTTTCAGGCGGCAAATTCAAAATTTTTAAATTTTCAATTTTTTTCAAAATTGCGGCCAAATTTAAATTCGATCGTATCCAGTCAAATTTAGAAATTCGACTATATCCAGTCGAATTTATAAATTCAACCGAAATCCGTCGAATTTATAAATTCGACCGGAAGGTACCTTAGGCGCCAAATTCAAAATTTTCAAAACTGCGGTCGAATTTAGAACAGTCGAATTTGAGCAGTCGAATTTATTAAATTCGACTACTTTTTGCTAAATTCCACTAAGCTAGAATCGACTGCCAATTTGTAGTCGAATTTAGCTAAATTCTACCGCATCCAGTCGAATTAACTAAATTCGACCGCAAATTGGCAGTCGAATTTAGCCGAGATTCTAGTAGTGATAAAACAGGACAAATTTAATAAATATATTTTACAAAATATTAACATTTTAATAAAATAATTTATAAGCTAAATAATGAATTTTGTGCATCGCACCGGTCATAGGCTAGTTATCAATAATACACAATTAATGATTGTTTAAGTCGTGCAACACTTAAGTGTACATCTTAACCACTCTATAGACTCATTCAAAACTTAGTCACCAAGATAACCGTACTTGTTGTACAACTCTTACTATACTTGTTGTACATGTTTTCTAATTGACCAATTGACCAAGACATACTATATATAATAATTTTTTACAGTTATTACCAACATATATATCTTCGATCACACGAAACCCATACGACTATACTAGATTGAAAGCCCACACTTCGACCATCCTCAAGTACAACATTCTCAAGTAAATTAGGTTCTTCGTTTCCTCTATAGAAAAAGGATGTCCCAACAATCGTAACAATTTATTTTCAAAATTTCTTATTTGATTATTATTATTTTACCAAAACAAAACACAAAGGGCTAAAAACCTGAATATCAAGCCCAAAGCCCCGAAAAATTCATAAATATCTTTAAAAAGTCCATGAAATAAATAGAGCTAGCCTTATATATACACTATTTTATGGTGTAAACTATTGTGCCAAATATTAGGTAGCAAAAATCAAACAAATTATTTATACACTAGAGTGTTCATGAAGTAAGTAAAAACTATACGGTAGGCATTGGAATTACTCCTTCTCTATATCTAATTACCAAACATGTCTATCAATGTCAATAATTATATGTGTAGTACTAGCACATGTGGCTTGGATGTTACTCATAAAGGACAATGCACTTTTCAATAGTTTGTTGTTGTTTTTCATATGATCTCAAAATACAAATAAGGTTCAATAGCAATGGCTATGCACCTTAGTTAATTGTATGAGCTTTCTTATATTTATCATGTTGAAAGTAGCATTTAAACTTCTAAATGCATCAATAAATTGGATATTTCAACAAGCAGACATATTGTATTATGTTGTTAATCAATGTAAATAAAAGAATATGACCAAAACTCATAGTTACTTCTACAATAGAAAATACACCAAAATCGAAAAATCACCAAACAAATAACAACTACATATATTCACGAGAGAAGGTTGACTTTGTAGTGGTATCTCACTTTACACCTACTATGCACTCCATTTTAGGAAAAAAAAAAAAAAAATTTAAACACAGTGCTATATGCGTATGTAAAAAAGCCGTTGTATCATTCATATCTAGCATTTGGATTAATAACATACAGTAGTTAAATGGTGTTGATTTACATCCTTTAACATTTGATTTTCGAATATTCTTTTCCAACTCAATTTATTCACATCAAAGGCAAATTTGTACCTCAAGTAGCAAATGAGCCACAACTAATTAATATTACGATTCAATATATATCATTTCTCCACGTACAAGCAGAGGTCTAAATCCATGATATATGTTCAGCAAAGTGCTTAGGATAAACGAAAAATAAAGAAAGATGGGTATCTCAATTAATTTATTTCCTATGTCCGACATATACATTTAAATTCTGCAAATTTTTTTTTGTAAATTTTGTTGCATTAAAACCTTTAATTTGAAATCTCTGCTCCAAATGAAGCATAGACAAATTGATTTTTGCCCAAAGTGAAACGAGAACTTTAATATGTTAGATTTGTGCTTCTTGATTTTTATGTGTTTGGCATTAGCTATATATACTGTAAGAAATTTATATTAAAAACATCAAGTGTGTGTGGTATACAGGGGCGGTGCTTCTATAGGACGGAAGAAGCAATGGCTTTAGGCCTCCAAAACTTTTAGTCCTCCAAATATATACCCATTTGTATTGTTATTTAAAAATTTTATAATCTTTTTACTCAACAAAAAAAAGTTAAAATACTTAATGGAAATTGTAAAAAAAGAAACTCATAAATGGTAGTTTTTATGTTTAACAATATATTCATTTTAATTATAACTATTCTAAATTATTATTAATTGCTTAGCCAAAAAAATATTATTAATTATTCATATTAATAATTGCTTTTGAAAATGCTATGAGTGCTGCAAAAGAAATTGTTTTTGAAATGAATATAAAACCCATATTTTGTGAGAAACGTGTATGGAAATAGACATTTTGATGATAACGTTGGCAATGAAACTAGAAAACTCCTAAAGAATTTTTTTAAAACTGATTATTTTTTGTATATAGTTGATCATGTTATTTCATCACTTAGTAGTAGATTTGAATAATTTAAAATATATGAAAATATTTTTTGGTTTATATTCTCGTAACTGTTGCTTATCGAGAAAAAAGTTTTTCGAAGTTAAAAATTATACAAAATTATTTAAGATCAACAATGTTACGAGAAAGATTAAACGGTTTAGCTATGTTATCAATTGAAAAAAATTTATTACAATAGTTAGATCAATAGTAAATCAACTCAATATTAAAAGGACATATAATTTGTAAAAAAAGATATTGAACGATCACATAACAAACTAGATTAGATGAAAGTTTCTATTGTTATAACTAGGTTCGTTTCATGTATATTGCACAGTAAATATCCTTTCTCATATCGCTCCAACCTTTTTTTGATAGATAGTCTAATGATTTATTGGAATCGTGAGGATGGAGTGTCTATACATTTTTAATATGTAATGGAAAAAATTAATCACGACCATACAAATATTTTCAATGTATTAATATAATAAATATTTTAAGGATCCGATATTGAATAAATATACTGAATTCTCAGAATATGGGTGAAAAATTTGTTAGCATGGTACTTAGAAATATTCTCTAACAAAGAAAGAATTAAAATGAAAGCTAAATTTTTTAAAATAAACAATAAAGAGGGGTTTTAAACTTTTCAACGGGGGTTGTATTTGTTTTGATGATTGGTTCATAATATTAATATTAATTCAATTGGTATGAATTCACCAATAAATAATTTTTATACTTAAGTTAATTAACAATCCAATAAAATTACATTTTTTCTAAATAATAATTAAAAAATATATTTATATTAATTAATTAATATAATTTGTCGGTCGATGCGTAGCAATGATAGAACGTTGTACTATATTGTTAATCAAGGAAAATAAATGAATACGACTAAAACTCATAGTGAATTCTACAATCGAAGATATATCAAGAGTCCCCTTCTAGAGGACCTCCTTATAGAATATGAGAGAACCATATATTTTTTCTGATTCAACAACAGAACCAAATTTTTTTCCCAAAAATATATATTTTTTTAAAAAAATTGTCATCGCCACGTCTACGTGGCAATGGCACATCATCACTATTGACGTGGCACTGCCACGTGGCAGTACCACGCCAGCTGGTGGCGGTGCCACATCATCAGTAACGTCATCATTGATGACATGGCAGTGCCACGTCAGCACTGATGATGTTGCAGCTCACGTCAGCAGTACCACGTCAGCAGCAATGCCACGTCAGCATTGGGTCTGTTACAGAATCAGATTTTTTTTATAGAACCAAAAAAAATTGGTCTTTTTTTTATAGAATTAAAAATTAAAACTTTAATTCTACTCTCGAATCATATAAAATGAATAGTTCTCTCATATTCTCTATATAAGGAGGTCATCTCTGGAATAATGACCGATATATCAAAGTAGAGAAATCATACCAAACTAATTACGATTACATATATTCTTGTGGTATCTCAATTTACGCCAACTATACAATCCATTTTAGAAAAAAATCCAAATCACAACGCTCTTGCACGCGTGGAGAAACGTGTATGTAAAGAAGCGTTGTATCATTCATATATAGCTTTTGGATTAATAGCTTACACTAGTCTAATTTTATTGATTTACATATGTACAACAAAAGAATATGCTTAATATTTGGTTTTCCGATTCTCTTTGCCAACTTAATTTTTTCATATAAAAGGAAAATTGTATATGTGAAAATTGTAAGAATTAGAGGACAACCATATTTCAAGCACTATTCCAATTACCGATACTATTCCAATTTAAGTGACATGTATATTGCACTCCTTAACTAATATTCATAAAAATGTGACATATTGTTGACATATATGTTAAGCTATTATTATGTGAAAAATAGAGACTTACCTTTAATAATAATATTAGTTAAAAATGGAGAGTTCCGTGTTATTATGTTAATTTCTATTATTGAGAATTAGGGATTTGTTATATAAACAATTGTGATGTATTGTAATAAACTTGAGGCGAGTGCCTCCACCATTAATGAGAAGAGAATTTGCGACTATTTTGGTATCAAGAGCCTAGGTTATCCCCGTAAGAGTTTGCGGGTGCGAAGGAAAATCAAACCGGCAAGAGTTGGTAGGTGTGAGAATCATTAACACTACGAGAGTTCGTGGTGTGTGAAGAATCCCGCAAGAGTTTGTGGGTGAGAAGAATAACACTACGAAAGTTCGTGGTGTGAGGGTAAAAACTTGCGAGAGTTCGTGGGTGAAAAAAAATCAAAGACGATGACAAGAAAACACAACAACACCGCTGATGAATTTGTGCAAGAGATTGTCCCATATTAATGATGGGAAAAAAAAGAGATGTTGAGGAGTCTCGATACAGAAACTATAATGGTGGCAACGATGATAGAGATGGAGATTTTGACAAAGATGATGGAGACGAGGATGAAGGTTGATCACAACAAGAAAACTGATTCAAGTGGACGATTGATTATGTTGATTGGAGCGGATGATTCATTTTCTTTTTATTTTGGCAAACTCTCGATTGAGTATCGTGAGTTTGAGGGGGGATGTTGACATATATGTTAGTATATTATTATGTGAAAAATAGAGACTTACCTTTAATATTATTATTAGTTAAAAATGGAGAATTCCGTGTTATTATGTTAATTTCTATTATTGAGAATTAGGGATTTGTTATATAAACAATTGTGATGTATTGTAATAAACTTGAGACGAGTGCCTCCACCGTTAATGAGAAGAGAATTTGCGACTATTTTATCACATATTAAGAAATCCATCTTCCATGATATTAGTGTAGCCTTTCTCCTTTACTTATCCGAACTCAAGATATTGTTTTTCTATTATGTATAGGCACATGAAAAAAACTTGAAATTAAATAATGATGTTTGTTTTTCAAGAGAATTAAGAATTTAACTTTGCCTTTGAGGAGCACTCCTCAAGAGTTTCAAAAAATGACTTTGTCACTCACATTTTCATCTAGATAAAATTTTCTTCTCCTTTTTGTGCTAGAAGCTAGTAAAGTGGGTTCGTCTTCATCATCTTAAACAAGATTCTGCTCAACTTGATTATGGCACTCAGAAGCATAGTAATCACATTTTTGGCGATTATATTACTTAACATTCACTACACCACAAACAACTTATTAAAATATATATTTCATGTTGCACGGATAATATATTAAAACATAGAATCCATGTTGCAGGAACAATATGCTATAGCCCATCAAATGGCTAAGAAAACTTAATTTTCACGATAGTTTTGCCAATGTTGCATTTGGCATCTAAGGCAACATTGTAGACCACTAGAGCAACATGGTTTTTAATGTTACTATTGAATGTTATAGCAACAAAAAAGAGGCTTATAACAACTTATTATCTGTGTTGCCTTCAGTGTTTTAGTTTTCTTCAAAAAGGTCATGTGAGGCCCACAATATCTACGCCTCAAAATGGCAAGGGCACATCCTAAATTTATTGTGAATGATTGAAATGAGTGGGACTAATTCCTTCCGGCTAATGAAGATACTACTCCAGTCTTCCCATTCATTCCCAGTGGCAGTGGATCCTTCTTCTCCCTAAGAATGGATGGTGACTTAACTTAAAAAAAATTATAACGAGAGAATTTATTTAAACTTATCGTTAGTTTAGTATTAAGAAATTATCATATATACTACTATTATTTTTTTTGCGATTTATCTTAAATTGTAGTACATCACTCGCTTATATTACAGAAATATATAGTGTTTTGGGTGAAATAATCCAACAATTTATTCTAATTCTAATCGTGAGGCAAATACATATGCGATTTGTGAGAACGTATTAGAATAACTGACCATAACTGCGATTCTATATTATCCAAATCAATGAACCAATATAATAAAATCCTGTCGATCTAAGATCTTTGATGCCAAAATAAAGGATCACAGAAATATATAGTCTTTTGGGCGAAATAATCCAACAATTTATTATAATTCTAGTCGTGAGGCAAATACATATGCGATTTGTGAGAACGTATTAGAACAACTGACCATAACTGCGATTCTATATTATCCAAATCAATGAACCAATATAATAAAATCCTGTAGATATATTTTCGGTAAATATTCAATATAAATTTAAAATATAATTTTTTTATTTAATAAAAATATGGAGGAATATGTATATCCTTGTGGTTTACTAATATTTCATTTTTTAGATTGTTGGGTTATCTTGTTTACAATTTTTACTTTAATTTTTTTTAGCATAATTTATGCTAAGTGTATTACCACCATAGCCCATGTTCCCTTCTTAACACTTGGACTTGTTACTGTTATATTGAGTTACATAGTGATGTTTAGTGATTTTGAATGAAATATGTTTTAGAGATAACTTGTAGAGAGAGATGTTCTATAATTTAACCAATAATTTTAGTTTTTGCTACTTTTAACTTGCATGAAATTTAACATGCATGGCATAGTGCATCAATCATAAGTTAAGAAGTGATCTCAGTACCTGTTTGGCAAACACACAAGACGCGGCTTAAACTTCTTGGAGGTAATCTCTCTGAAGGCCCTGCACCAACCGGTTCCTCGCTCCCTCTCCAAACTGATCCCGGCACACCCTTACTTGTATCTTTGACTAAATTACCCTTACTCGTTTAAACACTTGTTCCAATAAAAGGAACCCAGGGGCCGTGTTGAATGAGCTTAAGTTCGACTGATAATTTTAGTACATCAATAAATAATATTAATGTAAGGATAATTTAAGTGCAATATCATAATATAAAAATAAAATTGTTTTAATTGTTTATGTTTCTTTCCTTCTAACCTTACAAAATACAAAAAAATAAATAAATTATTTACTTATTTTTTATAAATTACAACACTAATATATTAAAATAATATAAGTAGTAATCAAAATAATATTTTTCTTTAAAATATAAATTAACTATAGAATCAATACAATAATACTTTTTTCAGCAAAATAAATTTAAAAAAATTATAGTCTCATTTTGATTATAAAGTCTTAAATCAATTAATGTGAATAAGAAAAAAACTCAAATGTTTTTATTCTAAAATTTTAGACTAAATCCTACTAGCATAAATTAAATTTAAAAATGCAGAGCAAATTCAAATTGAATTAATACTTCTCAAATTGCGAAGGAAAATTAACAATTCTTTTGGTTTATATTTGTTAAAATCTAAATTTATAATTTTAAGTAAAAAATATTTGAAAATTTTAAAAATAAAAGAACCTTAATTAGTATAGCAATATAAATTTGTTTCCATATTTTCAAAAATAAAATTAGATTAAAAGTTTTCAGGAAAAATGAAAAGGTACAAAATGATAAAAATAGATGAGAATGAGTAGGATATGGGAGGGAGGGAGGGTAATTCAGTCCAATTATAAACTAGGGTGTTCAACCATATAAATTTGGGGTGTGCATATATTAGCATCCAAATGGCAATAATACCAACAAAGTGCTCTTTCTATTTTGTTTCCACCTGTCAGTGTTGTAAAAAGCGGAAATCGGACTTAATTGGTGGAGGCACCGTCCAGGGATTAATCGGGTAATCGGGGATTAATCGGAATGATTAATCGGATCATTAATCGGAACTAATTTTCATAATTAAATATAATTATTATTAATATACATAATTATGTTATTATTTTGATTATACATGAATAATTATCATATATTTTGATTATACATGATTAAACCCGATTAATCCCGATTTTTCGAAAAAACGATTTTTTGGCCGATTTTTATAAAATCAGTACGGTGCCTTACCGAACAGCGATAAATCGGCGATTAATCCCGATTAATCGCCGACTTTTAGAACAGAACCACCTGTACATTAATACCAAAATACTTTAAAAGTCGTGAACATCATAATCCTTCTAGATTTAAAATACCCACATCCCTATAACAAAAAAAACAAATCAACCAACTAAATCAGGAAATTTCAGACTAGTTTTAATATTACTTACGCCATCTCCTATTGTAGAGACAGAGTCTCTCCTAACATGTCTCTAGGCTCCATACAATTTCAAAAAAAAAAAGTTATGAACATATTATATTGAAGTAAAATTGTACAGGACAATTGTGAAATGAAAAATTGTGTGACACTTTACAAAACGATGTGTAGTGCAAAAAGGTTGCAACTATGGAAAAACAAACACAAGAATAGGTAGGATTAAATGATTCAGTATTATACTTCTAATTCTATTCGCTCAAAACCATAATACTTCTAATTCTATTCGCTCGCGCTCAAAACCAAATCCAAATCCAGATAAGTAAGAAAAATGACAGGTCCACGGAGACAAGATAAGCACACATGAACAAGTTTTATGATTTATGATAAGCGTGCATTTAATCTTAATATTATCCGTATATTTAAGTTATTTTGTATTGATTTGGATTTTTATTTAATAAATTCTATTGTTTTATTATAGGTATCTAGGAATTATAATAAAGGAGGGCTTGGAGTTTAAATAGAAAGAGTATGGGACATATTGGAGTTGTACAAGTCCGATTCTGACCATTCAAAAGCCCACGGAAAGCTTAGGAGAAGAGATTTATTTCGGAAGTAGTCTTGATTTTAAAATCCTACCGAATCAGCCCAGAATCTGAGTTAAATTAAAAGCCAACTACAATTTTCTATTATTGGAATTCCATTTTGATTGGGAAATCTCCTTATAATTGTATCAAATAATTAAAAATACTTTTATTAGAGGATTATTATGAGATAGATCAAACCTAATACAAAGAAGAAGAGACAAGTAGCCACGCAAGGGAGGAGGAGAAAAGGCCATTAATAAGAGCCATCGAAGACATTCAATTGGCTTTGTTTTTTCTTTATCTTTTTATATCTCTTCTTATGATTATGTGTTGGTTACCTTTGGATTGTTTTGATACCTTGATTATGAACTAAATTTACTGAGTTGGGATTTTTATGGAACCCTAGTATAGGATTGTTGGTGTTTTGATAATGTTGCAGTTTATAGTTTATTCGATCAAGTGGATTTCATATTATATATTTTCTATTGTTTGGCCAACTTTGGTAAATTGTTGAGTTAATTATAATACTGAGCGGGTTATAATTAACTTACACAAGACTTGAATGGTGTACGATTATATATTTTGATATTAAATTTGTGACGGTATAGACATATATCATTACTTTGCATAGCCATGTGATATTGGTGCTTAATTGTATTCTTGAAGTTGAATTGTGCATAGACATATGTTAATTTAAATTACAGAATCTATACCCGATAGTAATTTTGAGAGAAACCTATTATCGTTAAGTTTCTGGTCAGTAGACTGTGATTTTGATCGCCGACATGAACATATTAGGGGGAAGTAATTATGTTGAGTTATCTTCTCGTATCTAAAACTCTCGGAACTCTCTTTGCTATTACAATATTAGTTAGTTAATTTAGTTATTATTTAATTAGTTTAATTAGAAAAACAAAACTCAATTCTTGTGTTATATAACCTAATTGTTCGATATCAATTACGATTACACAAATAGATAGTCCTTGAGGAACATCTGGTATTTACAACTGTATTACTTACTTGTGATTATGTTCACTTGCATATCTGTATTTTACGCAACAGTACAATAAAACCTAACCAACCTTACAATCTGGTGTGACCTCGAGCTAGTATCATTGAGGGCAGTTTCACCTACTTGTCTTTGAGCTGCAAAATATACAATAACCAAACCACAACACAATAAAGCCTTGCCAATTCAAATTAAAAAAAAATCAGGTCTTACCCTCACAAATAATGATCAAATTTCTTAAATGCTGGTCATCGTTTGTTATTTTCTCTACTAACTTCTCTACAACAGTTCCTTTTTGCATTCAAATAAATTACATGACCTACATTAGGGACCTTATTTATTCACAAACAAGCTGGCTTTAATTTTACCTCTAGATCATCTTGAAGCTTTAGATTACGCCCTGACTCAGAATTCAACAAGTCCCTGACATTCTTATTGCAGATTTCAATCCCTGAAATGTTTACTCGGAAATATCTCTCTGGATCCTATTTTGACAAAGAAATCGTGAAAGTCAATTTCTGGCATTCTTTTGGCTGTCACATATTCTGATCAAGTGTTTTATTTGCTGCATATGTTTCTATATTCTTCACATAAAAAGGATAAGTCAAAGCAACACGTGCAATACAATCACTACAAGAAAACACGGCTAAAATCGACTGCTTAAATTCGACTGGTCTATAATTTGACTGGATCCAGTCGAATTTAGGGTCAACTCCAATTAATTAATGGTCAAACACAAAATTGACTGCATCCAGTCGATTTTAAGGGCGGTCGAATTTAAGCAGTTGAATTTAGAGGTACGATCGAATTTAACCGGTCGAATTTATTTCCCGCCTAAATCTAGCCAGTCGAATTTATAAACTCGACCGAATGCAGTCGAATTTATAAATTTGACTGCACCAGTCGAATTTATAAATTTGACTGCAAACAGTCGAATTTATAAATTTGACTGCAAACAGTCGAATTTACTGCAAGGTAAATTCTACCCGTGAAATCAGAAAATTAATTTCAAAAATTATTTAAAAATTATAAAATCAATCCTTAAATTATAAATAAAATTACCACAATATTCTCGTTAAGATGAACTACAGGTTAAAATTTATTTTACCCACTTAAGATAATTTTTTTTAACAAGTGTAAATAAAGTGTTGATTTTATATTTGTTAAGAAGTTTGGAAAATAAAATGTTGAATCTATATCAAGGGTTAGTAATTTAGTAATTTAGATTTGTTAAAACTTTTCATGGAGAAATTAGCTAGTGGTTGTACTACTCTTGCCTGAGAGTGACACACAAAACCCAAATGCACTGTATGAGATGTTTGTTTGTTTGAGGGAGAAATAGGAGAGTTGATGAATTTATTGCTAAAAAAAATGGAGTCGTCTTTATAAATTGTTTTTATAAATTGTTGAGGAAACTTTAAAATTCGGCATGTATTTAAGAAAACATTGTAAGCTGGTTTGGGATCATGAAAAAGAAAGAATCAGGCTGTATCATGGCAACAGGCTGTATCATGGCAAGTGAGTGGATTGGCTGTATCATGGAACTAGTAACTAGTGCTTGGTCACGGATTATTGTTTCTATTTTTTTTAAAAAAAATATTTTTGAACGATCCAACCGTACGGATGTCAATATATATCTAATATAATGATATTCCCAAAGTTTAAGAAAATAAAAAAAAATATTTTAATTGGAAATTTTAGTAGAAACAATAATCAGGAACGAAGCACCAGTTATGAGTACTAGTCAAGATAGTAGTGATCTACTAAGATCTCCAACCAAATTATTTAATTTATTTATTGAAAATTTGGGAATATCATTATTTTAGATATATATTGACATCTGTACGGTTGGATCGTCGATAAATATTTTTTAAAAAATAGAAACAATAATCTGGGACAAAGCACTAGTTACGAGTTCTAGACAATATAGTAGTGTTCTAGTAAGATATCCAACCAAGTTAATTTTTTATTTTTTGAAAATTTGGGAATATCACTAAAATATATAGGTCTTGACATCCATACGGTTGAATCGTTCAGAAATATTTTTTAAAAATTGAAACATCAATCCGGGACTAAACACTAGTTAGAAGTACTAATCAAACCTTTAGTTAATTTTTAAAATCTCAATCCAAATAAATTTATTATGTTCTGAAAATTTTGGAATATTACTAAAATATATAGATCTTGACATTCATACGATTGGATCATTCGAAAATATTTTTAAAAAAATTGAAACATCAATCCGGGACTAAATACTAGTTAGAAGTACTAGTCAAACCACTAGTTGACGGTTAAAATCTGAAACCAAGCAATTTTTTTATTTTCTTAATTTTTTATTATTTAATTTTTTATAGTACATTTTTTGATATTAAAATCTATTAAATTTTTATAGTTAAATTTTTGATTAAAATTGGCCCAAAATTTAGGCGGGCTATTTGAGTTTTTGTTGAGCGGGCTGATTTTAGTACCAAAACTTTTTAACATAATTATTTTATTCCAACACTCCTCTCTCACATTGGTCTCTCTCTCTTCAATTGTTGCCCTAAACTTTTACACTTCTTCCCAATTAAACTCTGTTCTCTCTCTCTACTCTCTCTTTTCTCTCAATGAGAGTCGGCCGGAGTTAAAAACTCCGATCCTCCTCCTTCCTCCTTCTTCTTCCTTCTTCTCCAACCAAGTATTCACCCACCTTCACAATCCCCCTTCATTCCATCCATAAATCGGAATTTTTTCCTAAAAATTTCGAAAAATCCATTCGAGTTCTTTTCAGATCTGTTTTGATTTAGAACTCGAAATATCAAATAAACACATTTCTTAGACTCAAAAATCTCCTGCTTAACATCATATCAAAATTTGGTGGCAATCCGAGATCTTTGACTTTTTGAAGTGATTTTCTCTACCCATTTTTTGGGTTGTTGTCCCCAATTGTTTGGGGTTTTATGTTTGTCCCCAATTTTTTGGGGTTTATGTTTTGGTTGTGTTTTATAGTTTTTGTCATGATAAGTGTGTTGGCAGCAGCTTGGAATTTGCTCCAGGTCTGGAAGAAAACTCAGGTTGGAGCTCGATGCTGTCATATTCGAGAAGCCATTTCTTGGACAAAATCACTAAAGCACGTTGATCAAGTGCTAGTAGTTCGATTATCGGTCTGCGAATCGTGTGGTTCTTTTGCTTGCAAATGGTGCATAAATTCTATGTCAGGCTATGGAGAGTGGTTTGTCACTCCTCCTGCAATCATGTACTCGAAAGTGATCATTTCTAAGTAATGCAAGTACGATTTATTTCAAAAAAAAAAAACTCTGTTCATCCCTCTTTCATCTCTCTCTCTCTCTCTCTGAGAAATGAACACCGTGGATAAAAGATCCGGTGCGTCGGCGGCACATCACCAGCGCCAGTATGTCGTCTTCATCGAACGGCCATTGGCTTCAATCAGCCGGTCTTCAACACTCTCTCCGCTCTGGTCTCTCCTCTCTCCACTCCACTCTCCCATCTCTTCGGTCCCCTCTCTCTGCTTAATTGGTTCAATTGATTCAATTTGGGGCTTTAGTTTAGTAATTTTTTCGCTAATTTGGGATTTTTTTTCTTTCTTAGGATTAATTTTGAATTAGGGCTTCAAATGGTCGGATTAATTTTGGGACTTCAATCAGATTCAATTTGGGGCTTCGAAATTAGGGTTTTAATAGTGTTCTCTATTCTCCGTCCCCCAAAATTTAGAAGAAGAAGAGAGCTCCTGTCTTTACTGACGTTGATTGGGTTCGTCCTGACGGCCGTGGCTTTCAAGAGTGCCGACCTGCTTGTATACTCTCTATATATATATATATATATATATATATCTTGCTTGTATAAGTAGGCCAAGGTTCTAGAGAGAACACCCTTAAAAAGAGAACGAGAGAACACATCATCTAACCATTGAATCTATTAAATCTAATGGCCCCGCCAGGGGCACCCAATACAAAAAAGTCTTATAATTCTAGTCTCTATCCATTCATAAAAAAAAAAATTAAAATTTTTTTTTAAAAAAAAAATTTAAAAACCTGTTGTGACGTCACAGTGACATCATCATCATTATTATTTTTTTTAAATTTTTTTTTTTAAATTTTTTTTAATCAATGGATAGAGGGTAAAATTATAAGACTTTTTTGTATTGGGTGTTGTTGGCGGGACCATTAGATCTAATAGATTCAATGGTTAGATGATGTGTTCTCTCGTTCTCTTTTTAAGGGTGTTCTCTCTGGAGCCTAACCCTGTATAAGTATATGAGTTTTGATGTTTACTTATATGTATTCTATTTAGAACTAATTTGCAGTTGATTTTGATGTGAAAATGATATTGAATTTGTTAAGCTGTATCAGTCCTCCTTTGTAAACATGACAACTATAATCCTTATTGGTATAAAACTGCTGCTTGTTCATGTGGGTACAGGAGGAGGAGCCAGACATCTAACAATTGTTCTGGCTGTAACTTCAGCTTGTATAGCTATTGTGATGCTTACATCAACGGTTTATTTCTTTCTGAGGAATTCGCGCATGGAAAAATAAAGAATAGGTACTATGATGATATACTTAAATAATGTTGTTCAGACTAGAATTGGTACGACGGTATCTTTAATATTAAGACTGTCGTTATACATTTGAGTTTTGTTTAACTTAACTAGTTTGCTCTGTTGTAGAAAGATCAATATGATTATTTGGCCACTGTTATGGACTCCAAACTCATTTTCTCGTATGAAACCCTTCAAAAGGCGACTAAATACTTTCATGATTCCAATAAGCTTGGAGAAGGGGGATCAGACCATGTTTATAAGGTAATTTATGTTAATAATGCATCATTTGGAGGTGCTAAATGGAAGAAAGTAAAGTATCAGGAGAGAGTAACGGAGTACATAGAGTAGTGGACTTAATGATGTGTGTAAATTATTAACAGAGAAGATTACCATATGGGAGGACAGTTGCTATAAAGAAGATATTATATGATACAAAACAATGGCCTGAACACTTGTTCAATGAAGTAAATTTGATAAGTGGAATCAATCATAAGAAGAGTGTTGCAATAACAAGAGTGTTGAAGTGGTAAATTTAGTTCCATAGTTTATGGGACTAAAGTCTAAAACACCTTGTCAGAATTGTTTTTTGGTTTCTGAATGTTTGTTTGTTTGGATTTAGGTTGCAAAGGAGGGTGGGGAGAAATGGAAATCATTGACTTATGAAGTGATTGATGATTTTATTTTCTTTCGTAATTTACTTGAGTGTTTGCAACTTGTTTGAATGGCTAAGCTGAACTTATCTGTTTCTGCCGGAGAGGAAGGTATATGTTGATCGAGCAGGGGAGAGGAAGGCTGAATATGAGAGGAATTTGTTTGACCACTAGTTAAATTTGTAAATAGTTACTACTATTTATCCGCCAAATGCACCCCATCCCTATTATTGGTGTCTTCCAGATATACTAAACTCTTATAGGGCTGCCTGGTCGCATCTCTTTTATTTAATAAAACTAATAAAAATCATATTTGTGTTCTCTTGTATACATTTTTATGTCTCTACTGATTTGTTCGATACTGGATTCATATGTTCTCTTTCAAGGTGGTATATAAGTAAAGTTGCTTTAGTGGTCAGACAAAAGAAAGGAAAAGACTCTAAGAAGTTGAAAATGGACAATGAACTGATTAATTTATATGTATAGATACAGATTATAGTTCAATTTAGGTTGTTAGAGTTGGTGATTGCATCTGATTAGCCTCTACATAATTGTCGTATAACTGATTATAGGTTTTGAATTAGGTTATTTACAAAACCCTCAGCTCTTCGAAATTATCATAAATGAGGCTTCTTATGGATTGGATTATGTTTTAATGCATTTTGGTGTCATTCTAATTTAATGTTTGTAGCTTTTTAAGTGGATTTGAAACTACTGGAGCAAATGAATTTCTCTTAATTCTTAATTGTGCAGGAATCTTTATAATCATCTGAGAAAGTGCTTGCCAGTGGTACTCTGTTAGTTAAGTGAAATAATCCCCTGCTTTGGTTTGGTCTATTTTTACAATAAATAACGATAGAAAGTCTAGTTGTACTTCTTGTTGTATCATGCTGATCTTGTTGATCATGAAGCAGTGGAACTTCTCTTTGCTATTATTCTATCTTGATAGTATTATTGTTGTATTTACTCATTTCCGAGATCTATCTCATGATCAGATTATAAAATACATTGCATCTTTTTTGATGCAGGCTTGATGAAAAATTGGTATCCTTGAAGAGAAAACTTTGGAGGTACAGAGTAAAGAATCAGAGGAAGGGCATCACAAACATACTTTAGTACACTTGCAAGGAGATAGTTCACAATTTTCAAATCCCAGAGGGCATCCTCGAGCACGGTATGGTATGTGGCATCAGGCATGGTTTATCAGACTGATTGGGCAAATATTGGTATGGTTTAGTAGTAGTTTAAAACTGGATTATGCCAACAGAAGTTTTTGTTGAACTTGATACTCTATGGTAGTATTTAAATATAGGGTAAGAGTGATCTTGTAACTCTTAACCCCATTTTGAATTTGTATTATGTACTCAGATGTTGGTATTATGTAAAAAAGACTTTTGTTATCTTTTGTTTGCTGGTACCATTTTATTTTATCAATATTAAAAATGTAAATGTTGGTAGATATTTTGTGTTGATTGGTCGATTGCAATATATCAGCAAAGCAGCAAATTACATTCACAATAATGCAGTTGAGATTTGCAGAAAGTTGTTGAATGTTCCAGATATGGTACATTAAAATCGACTGGTTTTGGTCGAATTTATACATTCGACCGAAAGCAGTCGAATTTATAAACTAGACCGAAGGCAGTCGAATTTATAAATTTGACTGCCGACAGTCGAATTTATAAATTCGACCGGAAGCAGTCGAATTTATAAACTCGATCAAAGACAGTCGAATTTATAAAGGCGGTCGAATTTATAAATTCGACTGGTCGAATTTGAGTAGTCGAATTTAGCCAGTCGAATTTGTTAAATTCGACTGCTTTTTGCTAAATTCCACTAAGCTAGAATTGACTGCCATTTTGCAGTCGAATTTAGCTAAATTCGACTGGATCCAGTCGAATTTAGCTAAATTTGACTGCAAAATGGCAATCGAATTTAGCCGAGATTCTAGTAGTGAATTATGTAATTGCCTCGTATAAGCTAAATTCTTGACACTACTTCTTTACAAAAAATTTTGATATTTTATTTGTAAACCTCCTGCTCATTATTCTTTCAGTATACATCAAATTGACAGTTATCACCATGCAACCCTGTACCACAAGAAATTATAATGTGGCTTATGTTAAGTATGTGCCTATAAATGTTATGAACAGACTTTTCAGTAATTCCTCTCATTGTGTATTTCTTTCCGGTGCTAGTTTGTCCATATGCAAATATAGTTGTTGCAAAATTTAAAATACGAGATCAATGTAACGAAATAGAAATCGGGGAACAAAAGGTACATAGACACAATCTAAGTAGAAAATTAAGAAAGCAATATTTTACCATTGCATAACCATCAATAATGCCAAATGACTAATCAGTTTACTGCCTCACTACATAATTAACTACCTAGTGCCTAGTAGTGTATACAATCCTGAAATTTGGATACAAAGCAAAATCCACTACACAACAAAGAACAACAATAAAATGACAAGTACTTTTCATTTACACTTTGTAGTCTACAATCAGTTATCTACAATCATGGTTCTAAAAATCCCCGATTTAGCCGATTAATCCCCGATTAATCCTCTGTAAGGTAACTCACCGATTCGATTTTTGAAATCCGATTAATCCTATGAATTTATTTAAAATGATATGTTTAATTGTAAATTAGACTAATATATTAAATATTATTATAATATCCGATTTATACTCCGATTAATCCTTCCGATTAATCCCCGATTACCCGATTAATCTTAAATCAGTACCTCAACCGATTTATACCGATTACCGATTTTTACAACCATGTCTACAATACATCTAGGCCCTTTCTTCAAGTTCCTTTGCCGCTACCATACTTCTTATAAACTTAACCATAGTCTAAGCTTGGACACCAATGAGTCGAGCTCGGCAACAGCCTGGATGCTGGCGAGTCAAGCTCGGTGCGGGGTAACGATGCTCGACGATGGTGGTGGTTGTTGCGGCCGTAACAATGATGGTGGTGGCTGTTGCGTTCCTGACGATTTAAGCATCAACCAACTAAAATTTGTACAAAAATTGAGTTATAATCAAAGCCCCAAATTTTCAAACTTTATAGAAAATCAAATTGAGGGTTTATAATTGTAGAGGATAAGAAGATTATGCTTTTGGTTACCTAAACTCTTGATTTGGTTAACAAAATCACTAAGAAATTTGGTTTTAATCTTGGTAATTTAGAGAGAGGCTAGAGAGAGATGAGAGAAAGTGGGTGAGGGAGAAAGACGTGAGAGGAGACAGGGGAGAAATAGATGAGATGGGTTAATGGGGTGATATGGACCGTTAGATGTGTGTTTTTTGGTTTTGATCAATGGTGGAAGAGGTGGGATCCGTGTGAGTTATGAGTAGCCAATGGGATTCAATTGTATTTTTCACAATATTTATCGACGATCTCGAATTATTGTTTCTATTTTTTAAAAAATATCTATCGACAATCCAACCATACGAATGTCAATATATATCCAATTTAG
Source organism: Kitagawia praeruptora (assembly GCA_037693485.1). Classification (NCBI taxonomy): domain Eukaryota; kingdom Viridiplantae; phylum Streptophyta; class Magnoliopsida; order Apiales; family Apiaceae; genus Kitagawia; species Kitagawia praeruptora. Next base: position 96,230,174 of record CM075354.1, on the reverse strand, counting down.
TGATATTCCCAAAAATTTAAAAAAATTAAAAATTAATTTGGATATTGAAATTAGTAGTCAACTTGATTTGAATAGTACCACTAACTTGTACTTTGTCCCAGATTGTTGTTTCTATTTTTAAAAAAATATTTATCTATGATCCAACCATATGGATGTCAATATATATATAATTTGGTGATAGTCCCAAAAATTAATAAATTAATTTTGATAAAGAAATTAGTAGTCAACTATATATTTGACTAGTACTACTAACAAGTGGTTTGTCCCAAATTGTTGTTTTATTTTTAAAAAAATATTTATCGATGATCGAACCGTACGGAGGTCAATATATATATCTAATTTAGTGATGTTCTCAAATTTTTAAAAAATAAAAATTAATTTGGATAGTGAAATTAGTAGTCAATTATTGATTTGACTAGTACTACTAACTAGTTGTTTCTATTTTTTTAAAAATATTTATTGACGATCCAACCGTACGGATGTCAAAATATATCTAATTGAAAGATATTCCTAAATTTTCAAAAATAAAAAATTAATTTGGCTGGAAATGTAAGTAGATCACTACAATATTGACTTGTACTCGTAACTGGTATGTCCCATATTATTGTTTCTATTTTTTAAAATATATTTCTCTATGATCCAACCGTACAGATGTCAAGATATATATCATTTAGTGATATTCTCAAATTTTCAAAAAATAAAAAACTAATTTGGCTGAAGATCTTAGAAGGTCAATGCTATATTGACTAGTACTCGTAACTAGTGCTCTATCCAAATTATTTTTTTTATTTTTTAAAATTTATTTCTCGACAATCCAACCGTACGGATGTCAAGATACATCTAATTTAATGATATTCCTAATTTTTTTAAAAATAAAAAATTAATTTGTTCGGACTAATAAAAGATTAAAAAAAATTATATGCTAACTTACGACGAAATTGGTCGTAAATTATTTGCCGCCTATTTTTTATTAGACGAAAATTTGAATTTTCCGCCTATTTTAAGATAAAAAGTTGAATTTGCCGCTTGACAACTTACAACGGATTTCGTCGTAAGTTTGCACATAAAAACGTCATCGTATCTTTTTACAGAAAATATGTATCAATTTATATTTATTTTGTAATTAAAAAATAGATTAAAATAATGAACTTACGACGGAAATTGGTGTTCGTCGTAAGTTAAAACTTAAGACGAAAAAACATTTAGTCGTAAATACGATCGAGCTTACGACATAGTTAAATTTCGTCGCAAATATTGATAAATTACGGTGAAAATGATATTTCGTCAAAATTATTTCCAACGAAAATTAATTTCGTTGTATGTTCGTCCATATTTACGACGGGATTTGAATTTCGTCCTAAGTTAGGCGTCTAAAAAATATTCCATCGTTATTGCACTATTTTATTGTAGTGTACCCATAAATTGGTCGAGCATATATTTTAGTTAAACATATGCCATATACGACTTTTACATACATGGTCATTTCTCAATACTAAGAAAATCAACAAGAAAGGGAAGTAAAAATGGTCCTACTTCACATGCTTCAGCATCATCTATCTCTGAATCTAACTAGTTCATCAACTGCTCACCTACATGTTTACCTACAAATACCATGTCAAGTAAAACACTTGGATCCAAGTCAGTCCACATAAATTTCTTTGTCTCTTTACAGACATAGAAATTGTTGAATTCATATGGGATTCCTCCTCGATCTAGAGTTGCATCCACGATCGCATGTCGACTACCGACCGAGCAAAATGGTCGTCGGACACCGAGGTGCCTACGTGTGCCTATGGATGCCTTGGTGTGATCAGGGTCTCTTTAGGGTCATTGGGGGCTAGGGCATCTCTTGGGGTGCTCGGGCTCTCCGTGCTGGCTTGACGACAATTGACCGAGCAAAATGGTCGTCGGGTGCTTGAGCGCCCGTCCCAAAACGGCGGTCAGGCGCCGAGGTGCCTACGGGTGTCTTGGTGTGCTCGAGGCCTCTCTTTACGGACATTGGGGGCCTGGAGAATCTTTTGGGGTGCACGGGCTCGCTTGACAAATAATGACCAAGCAAAATGGCCACCAGACGCCGAGTTGTCCTACGGGTGCCTTGGTGTGCTCAGGGCCTCTATAAGGTCTTTGAGGGCCTGGGGTGGGGCATCTCTTGGGGTGCTCGGGCTCTCGGGGCTTACCTGACGACTACCGACCTAGCAAAATGGTAATCGGGCGCCGAGGTGCCTATCTGAGCCTACGGGTGCCTTGGTGTGCTCGGGGCCTCTATAGGGTCTTTGGGGGCTTGGGACATATCATGGGGTGCTTGGGTTCTCGAGATTTGCATGATGACTATCGATCGAGCAAAACGGTCGTCGAGCAACGAGGTGCCTATGTCAGCCTACAGGTGCCTTGGTGTGCTCGGGATCCTATAGGGTCTTTAGGGCCTGGAGTGCTCAGGCTCTACGGGCTAACATGACGACTACCGAACGAGGAAAATGGACAACTGAAATATCTTCCTATAAGTATTCCATGCACAAGGTTACTCTTTTAGTGACCTTATGCAAAAAAAAAACTAATTATAATTTTTTATTAATTAATTTAACCATTTTCTAAAAATTTTAAAAAATAGATTTTCAGTTAGATGATAAACTTCTATTAAAGAAAACAATTATCAAATTTGCTCACGTATTGTACCTTCGATTTATTTATAAATTAAACACTCTCCTTCTAACAAAAAAAATATTGGGACTTGACCTGTTATGGGTTAAGAGGAGGCATATAACTCTCAAGCAACTAAGCATGAAATCTATAAATGCGTAGCTTAAAAGTTAAAGTAATGAACATTTTATGAAGAATGCAATACCTCCTTTTCACCTAGCGAAACAAAAACTATGCATGTGCACCACAAAACCAGCATAAAAACTATCCAAAGGTAGCATCAATAAATAAATAATGTTGATTATGTAAGCCCTAAATAGTTAGTTGATTGTTAAAATTTGATTATATCTGTAAATCATAATTTCTATTGCGATAGAACTATATTATCTTATATGTATAAAATACAACATTTTAAATGCAATAATTTTAATAAGTATAATCTATTCATCAATGCTATTTTATCATTTTTTAGACTTTCAAGTGCTCGAAAATATTACAAAAAATCCTTCACAAAAAATAATGATATGTTCTTTTAAGAAAAAGGTTCTCCTATATTTCTTCTATATTTCTTTTCTTTAAAAATAGCAACACCACCAAAATTAATGAATGTATAATAAGAGTAAAGTGCACTTTTTGTATATGCAGTTAACCTGTCAGACCACTTTGGATACTAGACTTTAGAAAGTACCACGGGCTATACTGCACTTCACTATTTGTTACGAGATGCCCCTTTCCGTTAAATGCTCCTAACGTCGTTTGCTGGGCTGGGGGTAAAAACGACATTTTATTGCTGCAACGGCTCTTTATTTTATGTATAGATAGCTGCACCCCCAATTCACTTTCAATCCCTAATTTCTTCATCTCGCTCCTCCCAAATCACAGAATAGAGCACAAATATAGCGAGGCTGAAGTTGATGCTGTGTTCGAGCTCATGTGTCATTGCGATGCAATTACTGTTGTGAAGACGCACTGGTATGGGGAAAATGATGGTCGAAGATATAGGGTATGTCCTGAGTCGCTGTGTGCATACCATAGGTGGATCGACCCACCTCTTGGACCTCGCGCTGTTGAGGCCATAGCAGAGTTGCAAGGACGGATAGTTGAGACGGATGGGAGGCTCATGCGCAGGTTGGATCGTATGGCAGAAAGGCATGAAGCTGAAATGAGGTCTCTGAAAACCAAGCAAGGATTTACGGTGGTGTCAATGTTTATGGTATTCAGTGTGATGATGGGTAGGGCACTTAGTTCAGTTGCTCCTGATGATGTTGATCAGGGTTATGATACTGATGATCTTGTTTAAATTGTTTTTGTTACAAGTTGTAGTTTGGCATGTTTAAGTTTTAGTTTGGCATGTTTAGGTTGTAGCTATGTTATTGTATCAGTGCAATTCTAATATCAATGAGAACTTTGCTATTACTCTTTATCGTTGCTTACAAAGGACATGATATGAATGACAAACGAACAGAAAGAAGAAGCAAGTTAGGCAAATAACTACTTAAGATAACATTGTCTTCTTGACAACATAACAAAAGTAGATAGAGTTTTTATTAACCACAACATACCAAAAGGACATAGAGTTTTCACAAACCAACAAACCTAATTGTCTTCATGACAACATAACAAAAGCAAATAGAGTACTAGGTCCACAGTGGACAATAATTCAGGTGGAATACATAAGCCACAAGCCAAAAACATGTTAACTTCTAATGTTCTTAAATTTTCCAAACATGATTTTTTTTCAAATTAGCCTGCATTTCCCTCCTTTTCGCCTCAATGTTTTCCCTGCTAGTTTTAGCACCACTCCCCCCTTGCTGTGGTTGAATACCAAGTGGAGTGTTGTTGACCTTCACGTACATGATCTGCTTTCTTCTTCAAAACCCCAGCATTTGTACCTTCATTTGGGTTAGAAGCTCTCTTAGCTGTACTACTTGGCTTCTCTACAAAAGGTGTGGGATTGTAAACATCACCTCTGTCATTGTCTCATGGATTGTCTCCTGCAGGATTGTTTGTGACAGGAGCTGCCTTGGGTTTTGGTCTAGACCTGGTCTTCACTTGTCTCTCACACCCATTGGCTCTATCAATAGCCTGTTTCAATTTTCCTTCTTAGTGTAACAAAATTAAAACAACAAATATGACTATAAAGAACACAAAAACATTAGAGGACAAATATAATCTCACCCTTGCTGGACAAGTCCTCATATTATGACTATACTCAGTGCAATAGCTACACTTCACTTTTGTATTCTGTCTTTTCAATCTTGTTGGATCAGCATTAACAACATCATTAGCCTTATTCCTCTTCTTATTAGGTCTACCAGTCTGGACTTTAATCTCAGGAGGCAATGGTTTGGGGTAGCTTGTTTCCTCCCATTCTTCTTCACCACATATTGGCTCTACAATGTACTGATAACACTCCAAAAACATGTCCTTTCTGTAGCACTGGTGGATAAATGGTTCATATGCCTTCTTACTCCAAGCAATGCAGGCACATGCATGGTAGCAAGGGATGCCTGACAACTCCCATTTTCTGCAAGCATACTTCCTTGCTTCAAGATCCACAACCATATCAAACCCCCCTGTTGTCATTGTTACCAAATATCTTGCCCCTCCATTCCATACAACATGACATCCCCTACTTTATTCAATTGCCCTAGCAACATAATACATGTTAATAAAACCATTCCATTTGTAAAGATCTAACTCACTTATGAAGGAATAATAAGTTAAATTAAAGATCTAACTCACTTGTGAAGTCTCCTCATGGAATTAGGGCAGATAGGGTTAAGTGCATAACTATTTTGCATTTTATCCCTCCTTTGTTGTATTCTTCTCATCACATCTCTATGAATAGCTTTGAACATAGATATTATAGGAAGATCCCTATCATTTCTGATGTTATTATTGAAAACCTCACAATGGTTATTGACAAACATGTCAGACTTACAGTTGGTTCGAAATGCACTCCTGCTCCACTGTGTTCTAGGCTTCTCAACAAGCCAGTCATGAAACTTCCTTGACAACTATCAAAGTGACAAAAATATATGTATTAAAAGCCAGTCATAATTATCCAAAAAATGCATGCATGTATAAATAAATGGGAGTATGTACTAACCTACTTAAGCTCGAGCATGTGTTTATTAAAGGTGTATTCAGTGGTGGCCGTTGCTCCCAACCATAATAGCATCCTCACTCCTATACCCTTGTGGTCCTTCCACATATTCCTATAGAGGTGCATCACACATAATCTGTGTTCTGCTGCAGGGAACACAACTTCTAATGCATTGATTAGACCCTGTCAAGTAGATAAAGTTAGGTATGCATAAATGAGTGTAGGTAAGGAGTATGATAAAGTTGTCAAGTGGAACAATGTGGTACCTTTTGCATGTCTGATATAAAAGTGAATGCCCCATCATTTTCAATGCCTAGATCACATTTAAGGTTGACCAAAAACTAGCTCCAACTATCAGTGTTCTCAGCCTCAACTACAGCCCATGCTATGGGGTACATGCCATCATTGGCATCAGTACCCACAGCAACTAGTAGTTGTCCCCCATAAGGTCCTTTCAAGTGGCACCCATCTAGTCCCACCAAAGGTCTGCACCCACTTCTAAAGCCTTTTTTAAGTGGACCAAAACATGTGTAGAATCTCTTTCTCCCATTTTCAAATTCTTGATCTTCAGTCATAACTTGGATTGTACTATCTGGCATAACCTTCAACAATTCATTCCCATATTCCCAAACCTTCCCATACTGATCTACATGCCTTCCATTAATCTTTTTCAGTGCCTTCCTCTTAGCCCTAGCAAAAGCATATATTGAAACATTAATCTTTTCTAAAAATAATGTGCTACAAACTTGCCAAGGATAGCAAAACATGCAAAGGATGACCAAAAAAGTGCACGAAACAAGATTCTTTGTGAAAATATAGATAGTTAACAAATGAGCTGATAACTGAACGCAACAAACAACATCATGCACGGAGAAGCCACCAAATAAATGGTAATAAAAAATTAACAAATCAATAGTTCAATGATTTCTTATATGTGATGTCTTATAGTTAGATATATAGATCTTGAATATATCGCTGCACAATCATAATTTGATCATCAACTATACTTACAAATGCTACTGCTCTCGATACAATTCAAATGATTAAAAGACATACTTTTTCGACCAATTAACGGTGTATATTTGTTTACACTAAAACATGTTAAATTTGAATTATGTACAATATATGTAACTACACATTATGCATACCATATGTACATTTAATAAAGACTTTTATGAAGAATGTCCACATCTTACAGCACGTAAGAGAAACAAAGTTAATGTAAGCAAGATAGCATTTAGTAAGTATTAAAATATTTTTCAAAATATAGTTGCCTTAAAAATACTTTAACAACTCTAATATTTGTTCTTACTTTGTGGCACCAAAAACTAATTCTATCCTTGACATAGGAAGTGCTGACAAAGAGTGCATGTATCGTGGAGCAATAATTTGGAAACATGAAAGAACAAAGCAACAAGAAAATTCAAATTCATCTACATTCTCACTGTGTTGTAGCCAAGGCAAAGTCAAATTACCCAAATTACAAGAGACTCCCCTTAAGTTGAAAAATATACTAGATGGAACAAATGCGGTTAGTAAACTTTATGAGAAGAATAATAGAATCTACAACCATGCATTTGCAATTGCATCTCTAGGTGGGAAGATTGATAGCTGTAACATCCCGAATTTTCGAGATATTAAATCTAAGTATGAAACTTAAATAAAATGAATTCTTTATTCAAATAATCCAAATATTCAATAAAGTCAACGCAGTGGTCAAACTTAATAATTCAAAATCATAAAAACGGAGACGCAGCTCCATAAATCAAATATTCAATAACAATCTTTATTCTAATAATGATAAAGAGTCTAATCCAATAAAGGCATCTAACAGCTAGCACGAAAGTCCACAAAATTCACATCCTTATTCTCATCAAGCTTCCAAGATTGAAACCTGAAATATTTGAAACGAATCAGCTACACAGCTCAGCAAGTACAAATTGACTAACAAACACTTTCAAAAACCAATGGGCGTTTTAATGTAAAACATTTTTCAAAATCAAATATAAGTTTGCAAAACATTTACGAAAACGATTCCAACCCACAGTTTATAATTTCAAAAATCCAAAATTTAAAACAAAAGTAGAAGCATAAATAATACGAAATCAAAAATACCACAGTCTTGCTCTACGGCCACACTTTGTCAGTGACCGGCATCTTATTCTTATTCTTATTCTTTTGCCACACTTTGCCAGTGACCGGCATCTAAAGTTCAATAATTACGCGCCATTAATAGGTATCTAAAGTTGCACACTTGTGCGCCTACTAAGGTTATCTAAGGCTAGTTCCGGAACTATAGCGTAAATTACGAACGAGTTCGAAACGTAGAGACTGGGTTCTAAAATCAAATACTTATATCTTACAAAGTTCGAAACAAAATTCTTATATCTTATACGAAAATCAAAAACAGAATCTTATATCTTATACGAAAATCAAAAGTTGCAGAATCAAAATATATTTTTCGAAAATTAAAAGTAAGTCAAAAGGTACTTACCTCGAAAGCGACTGAAAACCGAAATTAATAACACGAACTGATCCTATTTTTTAAGTAATAAACAAAAGACAATTAATAAATATCAAAATGAAAAACACTTGATACTCCTATGGTTTTGATGATCACATTCAGCAAGCTATTTGCTTGTAGTTTGATATAAAACATTGTGTTATGGTTGTACTAACTTGGTTTTGCAGGGTATAATAAGTTTACAGAGTATATATATACAGCAAGCCATTTGGTGTTACAACAGAGACAATTTGGCAAGCCATTTGCACTGACAGACACAAACAGCAAGCCATTTGCAAACTGCCAGAAATCCTGAAGACTTTTCAAGACAAATTCTCATGGATGTAATTCAGGAAATATATTGTGAGGACTATTTATTATATAATACGTACACAATATATTCTAGAGCTCAAATCTTTTCAAAATATCTTTCTTTAAATTATTTTATAAAACTTATAGGAGTTTCCTTATTTAAAAGATTTCTTTCTACAAAATCTCCTATACGCGTTTTATATCTATACAAATCAGAAGGGTTATGTTTTCATCGATTTCTTTCTTCCAAACCCTCTGTCTAACGTTCACAAGAACGTTTGTAAAATCTCTAACCAATTGAACGTTGAAAATTGATTTCAAATCGTTCGAATAATTGGTGATTGATTTTCTAAACGTTGGTGTGAAGCTTTATAAACTGATTCTTGTGTTCATTCGTTCAAAACAATCCAGAAATCATTCAGAGAAAACTTTCAAGCACACAAGATTTCAAACAACTCGGTTTTTCATTGCTATATTCTTTTGATACTCTCGAGCTCTTAATATATTTATACGTGCTATATCTTAGAGAGTTCATAGTTTGAGTTGTATTCATCTATTGATTGTATTGTTCGAATTGTAAGGTTTAGTTGTTGGACAAGTTGGCTTGGGAACTAGGGTTTGGTGATCGTTGCTAGAGAAGTATACTTGGGAAGTATAGCTTAGAGAGCAAGTTCAGAAACAGGAGTTCAGCACGCCATTTGTCAACATCTGGGAATTAAGGGAGATATATTATTGTATCTTGTAATTGGTTTTATTTCAGTGATCAATAATATATTCTCTTACCAAGTTGGTAAGGGACCAGGACGTAGACCATAGGGGTTAGGGGTCGAACCTGGCTAAAAGTCTCTGTGTTCTTTATTTTCTGCTCTTTACTTACTGCTTGCATCTGGCTTACTATTAAGAACGTTTGTAAAATCTCTAACCAATTGAACGTTGAAAATTGATTTCAAATCGTTCGAATAATTGGTGATTGATTTTCTGAACGTTGGTGTGAAGCTTTATAAACTGATTCTTGTGTTCATTCGTTCAAAACAATCCAGAAATCATTCAGAGAAAACTTTCAAGCACACAAGATTTCAAACAACTCGGTTTTTCATTGCTATATTCTTTTGATACTCTCGAGCTCTTAATATATTTATACGTGCTATATCTTAGAGAGTTCATAGTTTGAGTTGTATTCATCTATTGATTGTATTGTTCGAATTGTATGGTTTAGTTGTTGGACAAGTTGGCTTGGGAACTAGGGTTTGGTGATCGTTGCTAGAGAAGTATACTTGGGAAGTATAGCTTAGAGAGCAAGTTCAGAAACAGGAGTTCAGCACGCCATTTGTCAACAGCTGGGAATTAAGGGAGATATATTATTGTATCTTGTAATTGGTTTTATTTCAGTGATCAATAATATATTCTCTTACCAAGTTGGTAAGGGACCAGGACGTAGACCATAGGGGTTAGGGGTCGAACCTGGCTAAAAGTCTCTGTATTCTTTATTTTCTGCTCTTTACTTACTGCTTGCATCTGGCTTACTATTTCTGCACTTTACTGTACTTGTTATCTGTGCATTCAGCATACCATTTGTCTCTGCATAAAACGAAATCAGTAAGCTGTTTCTGGTAATTTTTAAAATCGGTTTTAGTTACACATAGTTAGCCATTTACACCTATTCACCCCCCTCTAGGTGTGCATTTTCAACACTCACTCACTTAAGATTAATAAAAGGGATCAGAAGCTATAGCAATGTAAAGGATAAACAGACCTTAAAGCTTAAAGTCCAGTAGGACAAACAAGACAAATCCAATAAAACAGCTACGAAAATTAACATGCTTAAATGTACATAATTACAAAAAGACACCTAAGCTTAAGTAAATTTGGCATGCAATACTACACCTCATATATGTTATGATATTTTTCTAAACTTTCTAAACATACATGCATGAAAACTGATTTATCCCGAATCATGTCAACGATAACTTTTTAATTATTATTATTAACACTAACTCATGCAATTTATTTTCACACTCTAATAATTATTAATTATAAACAATTAACCTGTAATTAACATAATATAATATTAGCACTTAAATATATTTTAATAATAAATATCAAGGCCAAATAATAATTTACAAATTAAAATTAAACTAAAAATACATAAGTATTTAAACCTGCTAACAAGATGTAATCACGTGTACACATTGAACAAGCAAACGATGCACATGTTTATATCTATAAATCAAATAATTCATACGTAGTGTTAATATCTGTAATTTATCAAAAATCATGAGCATAAAGACAATTAGACCAAGGAAATAGAACATCACATAACACCATTTAATATAATAGATGACGGAGAGTAATCATGGAAGCATGAATACGTTTCAAACATACGAAACATAGGCTTATAAATTACACCATACACGAATACAGTTGCAGACAGACACTAAATTACAGACCATGTTAAACATACACAGAAAATATATAAAATCAATATTTACTGATATTTAATAAAGAAGGTGCAAACACATACCTGCAGAGGCAGAGTTGTACAAACCCTATCGTTATGCTAAGGATTTCTTATATAGGCTCTCTAAAACCCTAAATTTATTAAGGTAATCATAATCATTAATTTATTAATTTAACCACTCTTCCAAGTAATGTCTAAAATTAAAATATTCTAATTGACACAAATATCTTAAATTAAAAGATACCGATTCTCTAAAATCTTTTCTCACTTTACCCTAATAACAAATATCATCCTTACTCAAAATATCTTGCACAAAAAGAATTCTAATAATTACTAAATAACATATATAATTATCTTATAAATAAATAAAAATGACTTAAAAATCTAATATCTAATAATAAAATAAAAATAAAAATTAACGGGGTTTTATCAAATGGGGTCTTTGTTCCAGAATGATGGTTCAAAATCTGTTTATTCCCAGATCTACATGTTTGATAAACAACTATAATTAGAAAGTCGACTCAGATTTCCACATAATGAACGGTTAGATGCAAGGATAGTCAATTTAAAAATAAAAAAGAATTGTTAGTGAGAAAAAAGAATAATTATGTATGTTTAAATGTAAAATGTAATCACTTTGGAAAAGAAAAACTATTCTAAGATAATGTGATTTATTTAGTAAAAAAACTTTGATAATCATAAAACAAGACAAATTTAATAAATATATTTTACAAAATATTAATATTTTAATAAAATAATTTATAAGCTAAATAATGAATTTCGTGCATCGCACAGATCATATGCTAGTTATCAATAATACACAATTAATGATTGTTTAAGTGGAAGAATACTCAAGAATCAGCTCTCGAGCAATACTTAAGTGTACGTCTTATAAACCATTCTATAGACTCATTCAAAACTTAGCCACCAAGATAACCGTACTTGTTGTACAACTCTTATCGTACTTGTTGTACATGTCTTCTAATTGACCAATTGACCAAGTCATACTAAATATAATAATTTTTTGGGATATTTACATAAATACATAAGATTTTAACAATTACTTCCAATTTTACTACCATCCAACTATCTTTTCACTTCTATAAAATCATTTTTTCAAAAATACTACCTCATTATAATTTTATGTCTTCAATATTCCAAAAATACTACCTTCCTCAATTGCAACTTTTGCAACCTCATTTGCAACTTCCAGTTTTCAAATTTCTGATTTCAAGTTCTGGGGTTCAGATGTCATTTTCGACCACTTTTTTAGAATATATATATATAAATATATCTAGATTCCAAAAAGTGGTCGAAAATGACATCTGATCCCCAGAATTTGAAATCAGAAATTCGTAGCATCTCAGTTGCAAATAAGGTTGCAAGGCCCCGCTAGGGGCACTCATAATTGGTGAATTTGGGTTGCAAGACCCCGCCAGGGGCACTCATAATTGGTGGATTTCTGATTTGCAACTTTCAGTATTAAGTTGCAACTTTTGCAACCTCATTTGCAACTTTTGCAACCTCAGTTGCAACTTTTGCAACCTCAGCTGCAACTTTTGCAACCTCAGTTGCAACTGAGGTTTGCAACCTCAGTTGCAACTTTTGCAACCTCAGTTGCAACTTTTGCAACCTCAGTTGCAACAGTTGCAACTTTTGAAACCTCAGTTGCAACTTTTGCAATCTCAGTTGCAACATTTTGCAACCTCAGTTGCAACTTTTACAACTGAGGTTGCAACTGAGGTTGTTGCAACTGCGGTTTGCAACCTCAGTTGCAACTTTTGCAACCTCAGTTGCAACTTTTGCAACTGAAAACTGAAAGTTGCAAATCAGAAATCCACCAATTATGAGTGCCCCTGGCGGGGCCTTGCAACCCAAATTCACCAATTATGAGTGCCCCTGGCGGGGCCTTGCAACCTCATTTGCAACTGAGATTCTACGAATTTCTAATTTCAAGTTCTAGGGTTCAGATGTCATTTTCGACCATTTTTTTGGAATCTGGATATAGTATATATATATACTATATATATATATATATATATATATATATATATATATATATATATGGTTGGACTCCATAGCAAACACCTTATATAACAAACAACAAAGAACACCTCATATCTAATAGATCCATTGCCCCTGGCGGGGCCACCCAATACAAAAAGTTCTTATTTTTTTAGGCTCTATCCATCCAGCAAAAAAAAAAAATTGAAAATTTACTGTTCATCGATGACGTCATCAGTGACGTCATCATGAACAGTAAAATTTTCAAATTTTTTTTTTTTGTTTTTGCTGGATGGATAGAGCCTAAAAAAATAAGAACTTTTTGTATTGGGTGCCCCTGGCGGGGCCAATGGATCTATTAGAATAAATGATTTTATAGTGTTCTTTATTGTTTGTTATATAAGAGTGTTCTTTATGGAGCAAAGGCCTATATATATATACTATATCCAGATTCCAAAAAAATGGTCGAAAATGACATCTGAACCCCAGAACTTGAAATCAGAAATTTGAAAACTGGAAGTTGCAAATGAGGTTGCAAAAGTAGCAACTGAGGAAGGTAGTATTTTTGGAATTTTGAAAATAAGGTCGGTATTTTTAGAATTTTAGAAAGGTTGGTAGTATATATTTAAAAATCTAATAGTTGACATGGGTAGTTTTAAACTTATCCCTAATTTTTTATACATACAATTATTACCAACATATATATCTTCGATCACACGAAACCCATACCACTATACTGGATTGAAAGCCAACACTTCGACCATCCTCAAGTACAACATCCTCAAGTAAATTAGGTTCTTCATTTCCTCTATAGAAAAAGGATGTCCCAACAATCGTAACAATTTATTTTCAAAATTTCTTATTTTATTATTATTATTTTACCAAAACAAAACACAAAGGGCTAAAAACCTGAATATCAAGCCAAAGCCCCGAAAAATTCATAAATATCTTTAAACCATGAAATAAATAGAGCTAGCCTTATATATACATTATTTTTTGATGTAAACTGTTGTGCCAAATATTAGGTAGCAAAAATCAAACAAATTATTTATACACTAGAGTGTTGATGAAGTAAGCAAAAACTATACGTACGGTAGGCATTGGAATTACTCGTTCTCTATATCTAATTACCAAACATGTCTATCAATGTCAATAATTATATGTGTAGTACTAGCACATGTGGCTTGGATGTTACTTATAAAGGACAATGCACTTTTCAATAGTTTGTTGTTGTTTTTCATATGATCTAGAAAATAAGGTTCAATAGCAATGGCTATGCACCTTAGTTAATTGTATGAGCTTTCTTATATTTATCATGTTGAAAGTAGCATTTAAACTTCTAAATGTGTCAATAAATTGGATATTTCAACAAGCAGACATATTGTATTATGTTGTTAATCAAGGTAAATAAAAGAATATTATTGTTGTGGAATAAAAACTAGGTTACGATTTGTATTTAATGCTAGGGTTGGTGAGCTTCGAGCCTTAATGGTTGTTTCCGTGTTCGGGACTAATCGGTCCTCACAGAATGCCTACGTATCTCGTTATTGAGAATCAAGCCAAGACATAGTTCTAGGTGATGGTGCCCTCGAAGCTATGGCGGTGAGAGCTCACCTAGGATGCAGTGACTTGTATGTCCTTATTCGAGGATTAAGCCAAAACGTAAATGACGTATTGAGCTCTGCCCAAAAACGTTGTTCTGAGATGAGGGGTTAGACCCTTTATATAGGCTGAGAAGCCCTAAGAATTATGGTAGGAATAGGAGACTTGGTGGGCAAGTCACCGCCTCAAGGAAGGTTCTGGATCTATTCATTTTAGGAATCGGTTTCCATGTTGAGATATGTATCTTGAAGGCTAAGTTATATCCTTATTTGACTCTTATTTGCTGAGCTGTTTATTGCCCCTAATATTAATTACAAAATTAATATTGTAATTGGGGTTTGGGCCCAGCTGGTGGGCCCCACGTTTGGACCATTCTAGGTCTAATTAATGCCACATTGAATGTGTCTTTAGGGCTTACTTTTAGCCCATATCATTTGCCCCCCAACTTCTAGGAAAACTGATCAGGTTTTCCTTGAAGTTATAACGGCCTTATTCGAGACTTGGGTCAGGGTTTATTACTCTTAAGCGAGTATTTTCAACAATATCATCTTAACGTAAAGCGTGGAGCGACCGACGCATTTAAGACGATGTTGAACGATACTAAACGGTTTTAAATGGCACTACACAGCGCTAATCAGCCTTAGACAACGTTTAAACAGTGTTAAACGATGTTAAATGGCATAAAACGGCACTAACGACACTAATCGGTGCTAAACGGTGCTAATTGGCACTAATCGGTGCTTAAACAGCACTACACGGTGCTAATTGGCAATAAATTGTGCTAACAGGCACTAATCGGTGCTTAAACAGCACTACACGGTGCTAATCGGCACTAAATTGTGCTAACAGGCACTAATCGGTGCTTAAACAGCACTACACGGTGCTAATCGGCACTAAATTGAGCTAAAAGGCACTAATCGGTGCTTAAACAGCACTACATGGTGCTAATCGGCACTAAATTGTGCTAACAGACACTAATTGGTGCTTAAACAGCACTACACGGTGCTAATCGGCACTAAATTGTGCTAACAGGCACTAATCGGTGCTTAAACAGCACTACACGGTGCTAATCGGCACTAAATTGTGCTAATCTCGACTTCTTTTTAGCACTAAAAATCATACGAGATTCGCTGAAAAAGTTGAGATCTAGGTCTGAAAACTATCCGAGGTCCGCTGAAAAAGTAGGGATTCAGGACCACGAACTGACCCGTGATCGGCCGGATCTAGGGCCAGCTCGTGGTCGGCCGAAGAGCTTGATTTCAAGGTGGTCGGCCGGGAGGTGGCTTGAACCAGGGTGGTCGGCTGAAACCCTTTTTAAGAGGTGGTCGGCCGGGAGGTGGCTCGAACCAAAGTGGTCGGCTGTAGCCCCTCTTTAAGAGGTGGTCGGCCGAGAGGTGGCTCGAACCAAGGTGGTCGGCTGAAGCCCCTCTTTAAGAGGTGGTCGGCCGGGAGGTGGCTCGAACCAAGGTGGTCGGCTGAAGCCCCCCTTTAAGAGGTGGTCGGCCGGGAGGTGGCTCGAACCAAGGTGGTCGGCTGAAGCCCCTCTTTAAGAGGTGGTCGGCCAGGAGGTGGCTCGAACCAAGGTGGTCGATTGAAAACCCTCCGTGGTCTTGAGGATCAAGGATCTTGATCTTGATCTCAAGTTACTATCTTGGTCATTCGTGACTTCATTATCTTAAGGATCAAGAATCTTGATCTTGATCTCAAGTCGTCATGGATCCAGGATTCAAAACCATCCGTGATCCTAAGGATCAAGAACCTTGATCTTGATCTTTAGTCGTCAGTTTGGTCCTTCGTGACTTCTGACGATACTACTCCTTAGCTTAAGATTAGCACTTCTAACCCTGTGATTATGGTTGATCTCCTTAATTAAGTCATTAAGCGTACTTAGCTTTTCAGAAGTCATTTGTTTTGCAGCTCCAGCGATTATATCTGCTATTTCTCTTCTGGCATATATGAACTATAACGGTTCCTTCCGTCTGTAATAGATAGTTTTAGATCGAAGATCCAATATTTCAGATTGGTCTTCGAGTTTTGACTTGAAGTTTCAATCTTTGGATCTTGATTGGAGATTCATGACGACCTCATCAAGTTTGGCCTTCATAGCTAATCTTGGCCTTCATGGTTAACTTTGGCCTTCATGGCTAATCGTGGCCTTCATGGCTAATCTTGGCCTTCATGGCTAATCTTGGCCTTCATGGCTAATCTTGGCCTTCATGGCTAATCTTTCGTGTTTCTCATCCTAGGATTCGAGGTTGATATTCTCAGGTTCAACGTCGGTGTTCTGGATCAAAGACCCAGGATCCCAAGTTGATTTTTCAATTTCCAAATCGAGGTATCAACCTTTCTTATTAGCTTTTCTAATAAGTATTCTTAATCAACTACCAACACATTTATCAAGTTGGGGGTGTTCTGGACCACCAATCGTGAGGTTTCAGGTCAATAGGAGGTGTTTGCCATGCCTTGAAAGGTTTCATGAACCTTGAATTCAAATGACTTGTTTCTTAGTCCTCGTGACCTTCCGGGCCTTAACTTGTTTGCTGAATCCTTGGTTTTAAGGTTATCACCAACCCATGATTCTCATTCTAAGATGTTGACCTTGAGATGAGGTTCTTTAGTTATTGCCCCCCTTGTTTCATATGTGGGAGGTCTTACTTCTCGGTCGATCGTTTAGGAAGTCCACTTTCTCCTTAGCGCCTCAGGAATGGTATGTCTTGGTTGGTTTTCAATCCTTTATTTTGATTTTAGGTTTCCAACCTTTCTCTGATACTCATAGAACTTTGCTTATATAGTAGATAGGTCTCTGAACCTTGTTCTCTTCTTTAATGAGGACGGCACTCAATGCTTGTTCAGACACTGCTAGATACAGATAAAGAGTCTCTCCGAGACTTGGCTTGGCCAACAGCGGGGCTTCGGCCATGTACTTCTTCAACTGTTCAAAGGCCTCTTGGCTTTTATCAGTCCATTCAAAATTTTTCACTTTCTTTAGTGCTTGAAAGAAAGGCAAGCACTTATTACCAGATTTGGAGATGAATCTCCCTAGAGCAGCCACTCTGCCAGTTAACTTCTGTACGTCCCTCACGGAACGGGGTGGTTCTATGTCTAAGATGGCTTTGATCTTGTCGGGGTTGGCCTCTATGCCTCTTTTCGAAACCATCAAACCCAAAAACTTTCCAGACCCAACGCCAAAAGCACACTTGGCTGGATTCAACATCATCTTGTGGTGCCTCAGCACTTCGAATGCCTCTCTGAGGTGCTTAATGTGATCTGCCTTGAGTAGGCTCTTAACTAACATGTCATCAATATAGACCTCCATGGTTTTTCCAATCAGATGGGCGAATATCTTATTCACCAGTCGTTGGTAAGTAGCTCCTGCATTCTTTAGACCAAAAGCCATAACAAGATAACAGAAAACACCAAAGTCAGTTACGAAAGATACTTTTGGGATGTCATCCTTGTGCATCTTAATCTGATTATAACCACTGAAACCATCCATGAAACTCAACATCTCATGCCCAGCTGTGGCATCTATCAACATATCAATCCTTGGCAAGGGAAAACAATCCTTTGGACATGAATCATTCAGATCAGTGAAGTCTATACACATCCTCCACTTCCCATTCACTTTCTTGACCATCACAGGGTTTGTTAACCATTCAGGAAACTGAATCTCTTCAATAAGCCCAGCCTCTAAGAGCTTGTCAACTTCTTGTTTGATGACCTCCTGCCTTTCAGGAGCAAAATTCCTCTTCTTCTGTTTTATTGTCTTCCGTCCAGGATCAACATTCAGCTTGTGAGTAATAAGTTGAGGATCAATCCCTGGCATGTCAGCTGCAGTCCAAGCGAACACATCACTATTTTCTTGCAAAAATGCTATCAACTTGCCCTTCAAGGGTTCTTTTAAAGACGCTCCCACATAAGTTACTTTCTCAGGGTTGCCCGGCTCTAGAGGGATAGGAACTAAGTCCTCTACCGGCTTTCCTCAACTTGCCCTTAAAAGGTTCTTTTAAAGACGCTCCCACATAAGTTACTTTCTCAGGGTTGCCTGGCTCTAGAGGGATAGGAACTAAGTCCTCTGCCGGCTTTCCTCGGTGTTCATCATCACCACGGACATCCATGTCTTCGATTGGGAGTACCTGCCCCCCGACTCCATCAGATCTCAGTGCAGAGACATAGCAGCTCCTTGCCATTTTCTGGTCACCTTTCTGTTCTCCAACTCCATTCCGGGTTGGAAACTTAATCTTCATGTGATAGGTAGAGGCAACAGCCTTGAACGCATGAAGTCCAGTCCTTCCCAGGATTGCATTATAGGTTGAGGATGCCTTAATCACCAGAAAATTCAGCATCTGAGTAGCCTCCTTAGGTTCTTGTCCAACAGTCATAGGTAACTGAATTGTTCCTTCAACCTTGGACTCAACTCCATTGAATCCGTAAATCGGCATGTTGGTCGGGGTCAACTGAGAGTTAGTGTACCCCATCTTTATAAATGCATCATGAAACAAAATATCAACAGAAGCTCCATTGTCTATTAAGACTCGCTTCACTTCCGAGTTCCCAATCACAGGGGTTATGACCAACGGGTCGTCATGGGGAAATTTCACCTCTTCGAGGTCTGAGCCTTCGAATCCAATTGCTATCTCAGTCCTGGCACCCTTCGGGGCTTCTCCCACGATGTGCATCACTTCTCTGGCATACGCCTTTCGAGAGTTTCGTGTTGTATCAGCCGCTGTCGGGCCTCCCCATATCATGTTAATAACTGGCCCTCGGGGCTGTGGGTTACGATCTCGGTCCCGATCATTATCCCTTCTATCATTGTCTCTTCTATCATATTCCCTTCTTTGAGTTCCACGATCATCTCCCTTAGTAAACTTGTTCAGTTTTCCTTTCCGGATCAAGAATTCAATCTCGTCCTTCAACTACCTATAATCATCCGTATCATGCCCCGCATCGCGGTGGAATCTACTGTACTGATCTTTGTTTCTCTTTGCGGGATCACCCCTAAGTGGCTTCGGCCATCGAAAATCTTTATCTTTCTCAATCTCCAACAGGATCTGACTCATTGGAGCATTCAGTCTTGCATAGTCATTGAATCTTGGTCCGAAACTCTTCTTCGGTGGTGATTCAGAATCCTTGCTAGTCCGGGGATACTTGTCCCTAGCATCATACCCTTGTTCTTGCTTCTGTTTCTTAAAATCATTAGAGCCCTTGCCATTGCCTACAGCAGCTTCTTTTTTCATGCTATCCTCTGTCTTGATATACTTATCGGACCTTCGTTGGAGCTCAGTCATGTTCTCAGGAGGATGCTTTGCCAAAGACCTCTTCAAAAAAGGGTCAGTGGTTCCGTGTTCCAAGGCTACCATGGCCACTTTGTTCTCAGGGTCTGTGTTATTCAATGTTTCCTTGGTGAATCGCTTGAGATAATCCCTTAGATTCTCGTTCTTCCCTTGTACCACATACATGAGGGATGCAGAACTCTTTTCATGAACTCTTCCACTAATGAATTGGCTAACAAAGGCACTTTTCAACTCTTTGAAAGAGCCAATCGAATTTGCAGGTAGCCTGCTATACCACCTTTGAGCCATACCCAACAGGGTTTGAGGGAACGCCCTACACTTTAAGGCATCACTAGCAGGTTGCAGCAGTAGTGCAGCGATGAACGTCCTGACATGGGTTTCAGGATCGCCTGTTCCATCATAGGCCTTGATCGTCGGCATCTTGAATTTTTTTTTGAGATGCAGGCATTCATCACCTCTTCAGTGAACGGAGGTGTTGGATCATCAAGATCTAGCGGCATCAGATCCCTGGGGTTGTTTCTAGGGACTTCCGCCCTTGCCGTTCCTTCAATTGAGGCATCGGCCCTTCTTCGTCTCCTAGACGACCTCTCCAGATCTATAACAGGAACACTTCCTGAGATTGGAGGAGGTCGATGCAGACTTTGATTCTGCCTTGCGTGCTCCCTAGCGGCGTCATCTTTCAGCCTCTGGATCTCAGCCTCATGAGCCTTGATCCTTTCCTCAGTTGTTTACGGAGGTCCATCATGGATCCTTCGGGGCTCTCTACTAGCACGTCGCCTCCTTGGGGCTTCGTCACGATCATCATCGTCATCCTCAAATGTCGAATCAGTAGTATAGGAACCGGAGTAGTCTAGATACTCGCGATCTCGGATCTGCAAAGCATAACCACTTGGTCCAGGTTCTCGGACAAGGGGTAGTTGGGCAATCCATACATGGGGTTAGTATTCACGGGGAGATCCGTAGTATGGATCTGTACCCCAGATGGAGGGCGGTTAGGATCGATCAGGGGAGAGACCACCATCTGAAGAGAGTTGGTTCCCTGATCTGGATGGACAACCATAGGCAGCGTACTCCCAGCAGGGGGATTCGTCCCTGGAGGCTGAGAAACTTGATTTTAGGGTATCGTCCCTTGTTCTTGCGTGGTTGTCCCAGAGGTAATAGGTGGAGCAGAGCTGATTGGTAAAGCTTCGGTAGAGCTTGGTACAGTTCTTCGTGTGTTAACCATGGTTGATGTCTTTTTCCCTCAGACGACGCCAAATGTTGTGGAATAAAAACTAGGTTACGATTTGTATTTAATGCTAGGGTTGGTGAGCTTCGATCTTTAATGGATGTTTCCGTGTTCGGGACTAATTGGTCCTCACAGAATGCCTACGTATCTCGTTATTGAGAATCAAGCCAAGACGTAGTTCTAGGTGATGGTGCCCTCGAGGCTATGGCGGCGAGAGCTCACCTAGGACGCAGTGACTTGTATGTCCTTATTCGAGGATTAAGCCAAAACGTAAATGACGTATTGAGCTCTGCCCAAAAACGTTGTTCTGAGATGAGGGATTAGACCCTTTATATAGGCTGAGAAGCCCTAAGAATTATGGTAGGAATAAGAGACTTGGTGGGCAAGTCACCGCCTCAAGGAAGGTTCTGGATCTATTCCTTTTAGGAATCGGTTTCCATGTTGAGATATGTATCTTGAAGGCTAAGTTATATCCTTATTTGACTCTTATTTGTTGAGCTATTTATTGTCCCTAATATTAATTACGAAATTAATATTGTAATTGGGGTTTGTGTTGGGTATTTTACACTAAACACAACAATGAGGCAGTGATATATATTAAACAAGAACAGGCAATTAACCAAATAACGAAACAAATCACGAAGGCATAAACATGAGTCTAATCAGTAACTGTAATTAACAAGAAAAGTAAGAACACTTATCTCTCACAATAGCTTAAGCCAAGACAATAAGAGAGAAAGAACACAGCTGAGTCACCAAGCCCTTCAAGAAGACTTGGCTGTTCTTGAAGAGAATATTGCCCCACTTACGTTGTGATTGGGTTGCAGCAATATCACTTCCAGGATAAAACAGCACCGATCAAAGGGTTCACAAATACACCAGTGATCAACAGCGACCAGCACCTCAGTTCGCCTAAGAACTATGTATTTCTCCTATATGTATCGTGAGAGAACAGAGAAGAAGAAGAACCGAATCGTGTTACAATCCTTAGGATGTATCTCTTACCTTCAACGTTTATTTACTTCTGTATTGTATATATAATACCAAAAATAAACGTAACTGATACTCCATAAAAGGAAAGTAAATATTCTGATTTAATTGCATTAACTGCATCAGAATTTATTTTCAGTTACATAAGCATCAGGATTTGGTCATCAGTAACATCAGGATTTGGTGTCCATCAGGATCAGGATTTAGTGCTTTGTCAGGAACTGATATCCATCAGGATTTAGCCCATCAGTATCTGATGTCTGACCAAGTCCATCAGGATTTTACTCCAAGTACTGATCCAAATTTCCATCAGGATTTGATCCAAATACTGACCCAAATTTCTAGTACTATTGTAACAAATAAATCTGAAACCTGTTAAAATAAATCAACATCTAATTTAAAATCAGTTGCAGATCATGGGCATGAAAACTTCCTCATGGGCATGAAACGTTTCTGACCAACCAAGTATACATTCATGGACATGAAAACTTTCTCATGGGCATGAAACATTTCTGAATATCCCATCTCTTTTGATGCCTCTTCATGATCATGAAATATATATCATGGCCATGATTTCCATCTGCAACCTGATTTCAAATCTCCTTCTTTCAACTCAATTTATCTATGGATTCCACTAAGAAAATGTCTTAGATCCAAACATGAAAGTTTAAGTCCTCATTACAAGGAACAACCTCCACTTGTTAGTTTCTGGAAATTACATCAAGAACATATTATAAATATGCCTCAAACTTTCCATTTTCTAACAATCCCCCACGAATCCATACAGAAATTCAAATACATATCTATCCTCATCATGACTTGTTTTTCAGAGTAGGTACCCTTCCGGGTTTGAACCCTCCTAAGTCCTCTACTTCGATGGCTACCGGATTCAGATGGAATGTTTCACCTTGAATCTTTATCCGTTTGGTGTAACCACACTCCATAGACGACGACAAGTCAAAGGCTATGGTGCTAATCTACGGCTTTGAGACGTTAACGGTCATGTCTCGATCCTGTTCGTCGAATGCTTCAAGGAATAACCCTTTCCTCTAATTGCGACCACACAATTACATTCGCTTAGCTGGGCATCTCCAGAGATGTACTGCTAGCATCTCGTCAAATGACTTGACCCCATTCAGAGTTCAAATAACTCTTGCTATTCTGGCAGTGACAGTACCTTATAGGTTTACAGGGGATAGACTCCAGATACGTGAGTATCAATCTATGTAGTTAAAGGTACAACCAATTCACCCTTACAACTTGTTATTACCACATTGAATACACTTTCGAGGGATCTCCTCTTATGTGTATTGGGTTCCCGCTGTAGATGAATTACTATGGGCTATCATTCCCATCCCCAACCTAGACTTAAGGACTACAGCATGCTCAAGCCCTTTAGTCAAAGGATCAGCTAGGTTTTCTTGAGTTCCAATAAACTCAACAGCAATAATCCTTTCAAACATTAAACCCCTTATAGACTTCAGTCTAACTTGGATATGTCTCTTTGTTTTCACATTATACTTCTTGCTGTTTATCTTGTCAATAGTTGTACGGCTATCACAATGAACAGCAAAAGCAGGAAGTGGACGACTTACTACAGGTAACATTGACATAAGTCCATGTAACCATTTAGCCTCAGTCCCCGTGGCATCTAATGCACACTACTCAGCCTCAAAGGTAGATCGAGTTATAATAGTCTGTCTAGAAGACTTCCAAGATACTACTCCACCCGCTAGGGTAAACAGGTATCCAGTCACTCCATTGGAACCAGACTTCTTAGCTATCCAACTTGCATCACTATATCCCTCTAGCACTCCAGGAAACCTCCTGTAATGCAGACCAAGATATATGGTGCCTTTCAGATATCTAAGTACTCTATCAAGAGCATCCCAATGAGTCTTGTTTGGACAGCTTGTATATCTTGCTAACTTAGACACAAAATATGAAATATCAGGCCTAGTACCATTAGCAAGATACTGCAAACTCCCAATAATCTGAGAATACCTTAACTGAGACACAGGTACTCCTGAACTATTCTTGACAAGGGCAATTTTAGGATCATACGGAGTACTTGCGATTCTACAATTTGAATAACCATACTTCTCAAGTATAGATTTCTCTATATAATGAGATTGTGACAAGGTTATTCCATCAGTTGACTGAGTCAACTTGATTCCAAGAATCACACTAGCCTCTCCCATATCCTTCATTTCAAAATGCCTTTTCAAGAACCTTTTTGTCTCGTTAATAATCTCAATATTGGTTCCAAACAACAAAATATCATCCACATACAGGCACACAATAATACATTCATTTCCTTTAACCATGTAATAGACACACTTGTCACTTTCATTAACTACAAATTCTGATTCTAAAACAGTTTCATCAAACTTTTTATGCCAGTCTCTTGGAGCTTGTTTTAAGCCATATATAGACTTGATTAACTTACATACTTTCCTTTCATTTCCAGACGCAACAAATCCCTCAGGCTGATCCATATAAATCTCTTCTTCAAGTTCACCATGAAGAAAAGCTGTCTTTACATCCATTTGATGGATGATAAGACCATGTACAGAAGCCAATGCTATAAGCATTCGGATTGTTGTCATTCTAGCAACTGGAGAGTATGTGTCAAAGTAATCAATGCCTTCCTTTTGCTTAAAGCCCTTAGCTACCAGCCTAGCCTTATACTTATCTATTGAGCCATCAGGATTCATCTTCCTTTTGAACACCCATTTACATCCTATAGTAGAACACCCAGGAGGTAGATCAACCAACTCCCATGTTCCGTTAGAAACAATAGAGTCAATTTCACTTTTTACAGCACCTTTCCAGTACATAGATTCTGAAGAATCCATGGCCTGTCGAAAAGTTAAAGGTTCATCCTCGATATTGTAAGTGATAAAATCACTTCCAAAATCCTTGACTACCTTAGCACGCTTACTCCTTCTAGGTTCCTCTACTTCATCAGGAGTAGAGCTACTACCAGGATCTGCCCCCACATTTGTCATCCTTTCCACATGATCAGGAATGGACCTCGATGTGTGAGTGGGTTCATCATCAGGAATACCCTGAGGTATACCAGTCTTCATAGGAAACACATTCTCAAAGAATGTTGCATCACGAAATTCAACTATAGTGTTAGCCACTATACCATCTATGTCAGATTTTAACACTAAAAATCTCATAGCCGTAGTGGTTTCAATATAGCCCAGAAAGATGCAA
Organism: Kitagawia praeruptora; assembly: GCA_037693485.1. NCBI lineage: Eukaryota > Viridiplantae > Streptophyta > Magnoliopsida > Apiales > Apiaceae > Kitagawia > Kitagawia praeruptora. Next base: position 96,204,812 of record CM075354.1, on the reverse strand, counting down.
TCAACAGTCTTAGGACCTAGTTTCTTTCTCTTGTGTTCAGGGACAAGTACCTTTGCAAGGCACCCCCACATACGAAGATACTTTAAGCTAGTCCTTTTCTCTGTCCATAATTCATAAGGTGTCTTGTCCATATGTTTCAGAGGAACCCTATTCAGAATATGGCAATCCGTATTCAAAGCTTCTCCCCACATGTACTTTGGCAACCCAGAATTAATCAACATACTATTGATCATATCCTTAAAAGTTCTGTTCTTTCGTTCTGCCACCCCATTAGACTCAGGTGTGTATGGTGGAGTTACCTCATGAACTATACCATTGCTTTTGCAAAATTCATTAAACAAGTTACTCGTATACTCACCACCTCTATCTGATCTCAAACGTTTAAGTACTTTACCAGTTTGTGTTTCAGCTTCAGTTTTGAACATAATGAATTTATCTAGTGCTTCATCTTTATGTTTAAGCAAATAAACATAACAATATCTACTACAATCATCTATAAAGGTAATGAAATATCTATTATGTTCCTTGGTCAAAACACCACCAAATTCACATATGTCAGTGTGCACTAAATCTAACACATTCGAATCCCTAACCACATTATGAAAGGGTTTCCTAGTTTGTTTAGCAGTCACACATACTTGACATTTAGATTTCTTATCAATGGCATGTTTTGGAATCAACTCTAAGTTCATCATATTCTTTAGAGCACCAAAATTCAAGTGACCAAGACGTGCGTGCCACAAATCAGATGATTCAACACAATTAACAGAAGGAACAACATTATTATTAATAAAACTGCCCAAAATAGGCTCAACATTTATTAAGAATAATCCATCAGACAAGTAACCTTTGCCAAAGAATACACCAGTATTTGTAATAACTACTTTATTACATTTCAAAGAAACTTAAAAACCATTCTTAACTAAACAACTTCCACTTATTATATTTCTACGAATATCAGGAACATGATGCACTCTAGTGAGGGATAGAACACGCCCAGAAGCGAACTTCAGGTCCACGTTTCCTATTCCAAGTACTTGAGCTACACTAGCATTCCCCATCGTCACAGTCATTCCATGAGTCTGTTGATAAGATACAAATAGAGTAATATCAGTACAAATATGTACATTAGCTCCAGTATCAATCAACCATTCATGAGACGAATAAGTGGAAAGAAGTACAGGGTTGTAGGTCACATACCCGTTGTCAGTTTCAGAAGCAACAGCTTCACCAACAACCATGTTAACCATAGACCCACCAGTGGTTGCAAGCACAGTGTTAGCTTGTGCTCCCACAATAGGTTTCTTAGATTTCTTTACAGGACAGTCCTTGCTCCAATGACCAACCTGTCCACAAGACCAACATGGTTTGTTTGCCTTTGGTTTCTTAGCCTTGTTCTTGTCCTTAGACTTAGTGTTTTCCTTCTTAGTGACAGACTTTCTTTTCTGTCCTACAGTCACTACATTTACCTTCGAACTCCCAGCATGTTCAACAGGCATCACATGTCCTTGCTTGGACTTGTGTTGCTCCTGCACAGAGATGTCCAACATCAGGTTTGTCCAAGTGATCTCTCCTTTCTGTCTTTTCAGTGAGAGTGCAAACTCTTCCCAAGACTTAGGGAGCTTTTCAATCACAGACATAACCTGAAACTTTTCAGGAAGGTCCATTCCAGACTCCTTCAAAGCATGAACCAACATCTCAAACTCATGCACTTGCTCAGTCATGGATTTCGTATCCACCAGTTTGAAATCAAGGAACCTAGCCACAGAATACTTTTCCAACCCTTGCGAGTCAGTATTATGTGTCTGGTCAAGCTTCTCCCATAAGAGCTTAGCAGTGTAGGAGTCAGATGAATAAACATCGAATAGAGTGTTCGCTAAAGCTGCCAGAATTGCAGCCCTAGCCACCCCATCCTTTTCCTCCCACATGGTATAAGCCTTAATAGTTTCAGCTTTCTCCTTAACCACAATTGGTTTCTCATACTGCACCACCGGCCATAGACCCTTTACCGTTAACCACAGTTTCATCTTTTTCTGCCAACGAGAAAAACCAACACCCCCACCGAATTTATCAGGCATACCTGACATATCGATAGGCTGTGGGAAACGGTACGTAGTCCAATCAATGGTAGGTACAGTAACACCAGACCCAGAGCTAGTCTCAACAACAGGAGTTTCAGTTTCGTTAACCATCTTGTTAATTAACAATATATAACACAAATATTCTCTTCAAGATTGTTGGGTATTTTACACTAAACACAACAATGAGGCAGTGATATATATTAAACAAGAACAGGCAATTAACCAAATAACGAAACAAATCAGGAAGGCATAAACATGAGTCTAATCAGTAACTATAATTAACAAGAAAAGTAAGAACACTTATCTCTCACAATAGCTTAAGCCAAGACAACAAGAGAGAAAGAACACAGCTGAGTCACCAAGCCCTTCAAGAAGACTTGGCTGTTCTTGAAGAGAATATTGCCCCACTTACGTTGTGATTGGGTTGCAGCAATATCACTTCCAGGATAAAACAGCACCGATCAAAGGGTTCACAAATACACCAGTGATCAACAGCGACCAGCACCTCAGTTCGCCTAAGAACTATGTATTTCTCCTATATGTATCGTGAGAGAACAGAGAAGAAGAAGAACCGAATCGTGTTACAATCCTTAGGATGTATCTCTTACCTTCAACGTTTATTTACTTCTGTATTGTATATATAATACCAAAAATAAACGTAACTGATACTCCATAAAAGGAAAGTAAATATTCTGATTTAATTGCATTAACTGCATCAGAATTTATTTTCAGTTACATAAGCATCAGGATTTGGTCATTAGTAACATCAGGATTTGGTGTCCATCAGGATCAGGATTTAGTGCTTTGTCAGGAACTGATATCCATCAGGATTTAGCCCATCAGTATCTGATGTCTGACCAAGTCCATCAGGATTTTACTCCAAGTACTGATCCAAATTTCCATCAGGATTTGATCCAAATACTGACCCAAATTTCTAGTACTATTGTAACAAATAAATCTGAAACCTGTTAAAATAAATCAACATCTAATTTAAAATCAGTTGCAGATCATGGGCATGAAAACTTCCTCATGGGCATGAAACGTTTCTGACCAACCAAGTATACATTCATGGACATGAAAACTTTCTCATGGGCATGAAACATTTCTGAATATCCCATCTCTTTTGATGCCTCTTCATGATCATGAAATATATATCATGGCCATGATTTCCATCTGCAACCTGATTTCAAATCTCCTTCTTTCAACTCAATTTATCTATGGATTCCACTAAGAAAATGTCTTAGATCCAAACATGAAAGTTTAAGTCCTCATTACAAGGAACAACCTCCACTTGTTAGTTTCTGGAAATTACATCAAGAACATATTATAAATATGCCTCAAACTTTCCATTTTCTAACAGTTTGGGCCCAGCTGGTGGGCCCCACGTTTGGACCATTCTAGATCTAATTAATGTCACATTGAATGTGTCTTTAGGGCTTACTTTTAGCCCATATCAATGATCAAAACTCATAGTTACTTCTACAATATATAGAAAATACATCAAAATCGAAAAATCACTAAACGAATAACAACTACATTTATTCAAGAAAGGAGGTTCACTTTGTAGTGGTATCTCACTTTACACATACTATGCACTCCATTTTAGAAAAAAATTAAAAATTAAAACACAGTGCTATATGCGTATGTAAAGAAGCCGTTGTATCATTCGTATCTAGCATTTGGATTAATAACCTACACTAGTTAAATGGTGTTGATTTACATATATATAGTAAAAGAAGGTGCATAACATTTGATTTTCGGATTTTCTTTACCAACTCAATTTATTCACATAAAAGGAAAATTTATACCTCAAGTAGCAAATGAGCCACAACTAATATATATCTGTTCCTATGGACATCAACACTTGTCACTTACACAACAATTCAATATCATTTCTCCACGTACAAGTAGAGGTCTAAATCCATGATGTTCAGCAAAGTGGTTAGGATAAACGAAAAATAAAGAAAGATGGGTATCTCAATTAATTTATTTCCTATGTCGGACATATACATTTAGATTCTACATTTTTTTTTTTGTAAATTTTGTTGCATTAAAACCTTTAATTTGAAATCTCTGCTCCAAATGAAGCATAGACAAATTGTTTTTTGCCCAAAGTGAAATGAGAACTTTAATTTGTTAGATTTGTGCTTCTTGATTTTTACTATGTGTTTGGCATCAGCTATATATATTGTAAGAAATTTATATTAAAAACATCAAGTGTGTGTGGTATAGACATAACATCTATATATATATATATATATATATATATGTCATTATTCCATGAAGAACACTCTTATATAAAGAACACTATGAAATCATTTATTCCAATAGAATGGCCCCACCAGGGGCACCCAATACAAAAAATTCTTATTTTTTATGCTCTTTCCATTCAGCAAAAAAAAAAAATCACTGTTCACTAGTGACGTCATCATGAACAATATTTTTTTTTTTTTTTTTTTTTTGCTGAATGGATAGAGGGTAAAAAAATAAGAACTTTTTGTATTGGGTGCCATGACGGAACTCTTAGATTAGATTAAATATGAGTGTTATAATGATGTTCTTTATTGTTCTTCATATAAGGTGTTCTTCACGGAGTGCAACTCTCTCTCAATATATATATTGTGGAACAAGTGAATAACATCTACTTCTTCGGTCCCAGTTTACATGTCCCTTTTCTAAAAAACACACATATTAAGAGAAAGGTTAGTTGGATAATATTTTTCAACTAATACCTTTATGTAATACATTGGAAAATGAGAATAGTGTTAAGTTTTAAAAAAGTCAAATTTTAGATACGATAAATATAGGGATAGTTTGAAAATTTACCTTAAATTTGTATTGAAAAAAGAAAATGGGACAAATCCATTTTTGGGAGGAATGGAGTATATTAAAAAGACAATTTATGTGTTAACATCAGTTGTGTGTGGTATAGACAAAATGATTCTAAAATCATATATTTCCACTTATGTTAGGAGACTCCACAAATCCAAAATTCAAAAACACCAATGCAGAACATACACAATAATAATTAGTTAACAAGATCCACTATAGCATGATCACGCCTTAAGTACCACTTCTACTTCTTATCAAATCAATAAGTAAAACAATAATAAACACAAATTTAATGTCAAAGCATCCACGTTCAAGCTTGTATTATTAATTCAAATAAATAGCAATAATACACAATCAAGGATGCTAACCCTAACAACACTCGAGCATCCATTCTCAACCGATACTTAAGTTTACATCTTAAGCATTCCATAGCAAACACAATATGTTTATGTATATATAGTCCTTCAAAACTTTGGGTACCAAGACATAACATACTTGTTGTACAAATTTTACCATTCTTGTTATACAAATATTCAAATTAATTCGTGTCTAACTATCCAACTTTATGACAAAAGCATACCATCTATAATAGTTTTCTACATATACAATTATTACCCAAACCATATATCTTGGATCATATCGATCATCTTGGAGTACAAGAGCATCTTAGTAGATAAAAGGATGCCCCAACAATCATAACAATTTAGTTTCAAAATTTATTATATGATTTTTATTATTTTACCAATACCAAACAGAAAGGGCATAATTAAAATATGAAAATCAAGCTGATAGCCCCGAAAAATTCACAAATTCCTTTAAAACAAATTCCAATATTCCATGAAACAAATAGAGCCTTATATAGTGTTCTTTAGGTGAAAACTATTATACGAATTATAAGGTAGCAAAAATCTAACAAATTGTTTATGCACAAGAATGTTGATGAAGTAAGCAAAAATTATATAGTACGTGCCTATCAAGGTCAATCAATAAATTTTATGTGTAGTACTTTCACATTTTGTTTGGTTGTTACTCATGAAGCGCTTTTCAATAGTTTGTTGTCGTCTTTCATATGATCTGTAAGTATAAAATAAGGTTCAACGACCTTAGTTTCTTACATGAGTTTTCTTACATTTATTAGGTTGAAAGTAGCATTTAAACTTCAAAATGCATCAATGCCACAGTGTTACTTGTGGGTCCCACAGTGCCACGTGTCAGGTGGGCCCACAATGCCACGTGTAAGTGTGGCCCCACTGTGCCACGTGTTAGGTGGACCCATACTGCCACGCGTCATGTGGGTCCCACATACCACGTGTAAGAGTAGGTCCCAAACCTGCCACATGTCACGATGACAGAATGCCACGTGTCCCAGCATTTGTAGTGTTAATGTATGTTACTTAAAAAAATTGAGGAAGATGGGGTTCGAACCCCCGACCTCCTTCATACTAGTCCAACAGCTGAACCACTCCACCAGCCTTTACACCTTGTTCATTTTCTCAATCATTTGTATATTAACTATGCACTTATATTTTCTACACTATATTATTACTATTATATAATAATAATAATTTTCGTTTTTTTATATATGTAGATTATATTATATTATTCAATGAGGGGAATAAACCATTTAAGTGTGGGGAAGTGCTCTCAATATTAAAAATATTTATATAATTTAAAATCGAATAAATTAGCGAATAAAATATTAAGTGTGGGGAATATATATTTATATAATTACCCGATCAAAAAAAATTTCTAAAATTTTGGGAATAACATTAAATATGATGAATCTTGATTCCCGTATGGTTGGGTGGTCGAGAAATATTTTTTAAAAAATCGAATCCTTAAACCCTGACGAAACCCTGTTTAGGGGTTCCGGTCAAAGTGATAGTTGACCGTTGAATTACCCTATCAAAAAATATTTTTTTAAAAAAAATTTTGGGAATAACATTAAATATGATGGATCTTTGTTGTGGAATAAAAACTAGGTTATGATTATGACGGCTAGGGTTCGGGAGCTTCGTGCTCTTATGGCTGCTTCTGCGTTCGAGACTAAACGGTCCTCACAGAATGCCTACGTATCTCTGTATTAGAGAATCAAGCCAAGAAAACGTAGTTCTGAGGTGAGGGGTCAGACCCTTTATATAGGCTGAGAAGCCCTAAAATCGTAGTAGAATTAGGTGACTTGGTGGGCAAGTCACCGCCTTGAGGAAGGTTCTAGACCCCTTCCTTGTAGGAGTCAGTTTCCATGTTGGAATATGTATCTTGGAGGCTAAGTCAGGCAAGAGTAATATCTTTGTTTGACTCTTATTTGCTGAGCTGTTTATTACCCCTAATATTAATTACGAAATTAATATTATAAATAGGGATTGGGCCCATCTGGTGGGCCCCACGTTTGGACCATTCCGGGTCTAATTAATGCCACATTAAATGTGTCTTTAGGGCTTACTTTTAGCCCATATCATTTGCCCCCCAACTTCTAGGAAAACTGATCAGGTTTTCCTTGAAGTTATAACGGCCTTATTCGAGACTTGGGTCAGGGTTTATTGCTCTCGAGCGAGCATTTTCAACAGTATCATCTTGATGTAAAGCGTGGAGCGACCGACGCATTTACGACGATGTTGAACGACACTAATCAGTGTTAAACGGCACTACACAGCGCTAATTAGCCCCAAACAACGTTTAAACAATGTTAAACGATGTTAGACGGCACAAAACGGCACTAACAGCACTAATTGGCGCTAATATGTGCTTATTGGCACTAATCTGTGCTTAATCGGCACTAATCTGTGCTTAATCGGCACTAATCTGTGCTAAATCGGCACTAATCTGTGCTTAATCGGCACTAATCTGTGCTAATCTGCACTAATCTGTGCTAATCTGCACTAATCTGTGCTAATCTGCACTAATCTGTGCTTAACCGGCACTAATCTGTGCTAATCTGCACTAATCTGTGCTTAACCGGCACTAATCTGTGCTAATCTGCACTAATCTGTGCTTAACCGGCACTAATATGTGCTAATCTGCACTAATCTGTGCTTAACCGGCACTAATCTGTGCTAATCTGCACTAATCTGTGCTAATCTGCACTAATCTGTGCTTAACCGACACTAATCTGTGCTAATCTGCACTAATCTGTGCTTAACCGGCACTAATCTGTGCTAATCTGCACTAATCTGTGCTTAACCGGCACTAATCTGTGCTAATCGGCACTAATTTGTGCTAATCTCGACCTCTTTTTATCATTAACAATTATCCGAGATTCGCTGAAAAAGTCGAGATTTAGGTTTGAAAACTATTCAAAGTTCACTGAAAAAGTTGAGATTTATGTCTGAAAACACTTGCTGAAAAGGTCGGGATCCAGGACCAAGTACTGAACCTAGATCGGGATCCAGGACCAAGTACTGAACCTAGACCGGCCGGATCCAGGGCCAGCACCTGGTCGGCTGGACCCCCTCCGTGGGAGCTGGTCGGCCGGGACCTGGTCTTCCGGGACCTGGTCGGCTGGACCCCCTCCGTGGGAGCTGGTCGGCCGGGACCTGGTCTTCCGGGACCTGGTAGGCTGGAACCCCTCTTCCGGGGCTGGTCAGTCGGAAGCTGGCCTTAAAAACCTGAACCTAGACCCCTTCGTGATTTTTAAAAGAGAGCATGGATCTAGGATCAAGAATCATCTGTGGTCCTAAGGATCTAGAACCTTGATCTTGATCTCAAATCACCATTTTGGTCATTCGTGACTTTGTTATCTTAAGGATCAAGAAACTTGACCTTGATCTTAAACTTTTATCATGGATCTAGGATCTAAAACTGTCCGTGATCCTAAGGATCAAGAATCTTAATCTTGATCATGAGTCGTCAGTTTGGTCATTCGTGACTTCATGGCTAACCTTGGCCTTAATGGCTAATCTTGGCCTTCATGGCTAACCTTGGCCTCCCTTTAGCATTGGCAATCATCCGAGATTTGCTGAAAAAGTCGAGAACCACGTCTGAAACCACTTGCTGAAAAAGTCGGGATTCAGGACCAAGTACTGAACCTAGACCGGCCGGATCCAGGTTCAGGAGCTGGTCGGCTGGACCCCCTTCAAAGGAGCTGGTCGGCCGGGATCTGGTCTTCCGGGACCTGGTCGGCTAGACCTCCTCCAGGGGAGCTGGTCGGCTGGGACCTGGTCTTCCGGGACCTGGTCGGCTGGACCTCCTCCAGGGGAGCTAGTCGGCCAGGACCTGGTCCTCCGGGACCTGGTAGGCTGGAATCCCTCTTCTAGGGCTGATTAGTCAGAAGTTGGCCTAAAAAACCTGAACTTAGACTCCTTCATACTTTTAAAAGAGAGTGTGGATCTAGGATCAGGAATCATCCGTGGTCCTAAGGATCAAGAATCTTAATCCTGATTACGAATAGTCAGCTTAGTCGTTCGTGACTTCATGGCTATCTCTGGCCTTCATGATTAATCTTGGCCTTCATGGCTAATCTTGGCCTCTCTTTAGCATTGGTAATCATCCGAGAATTGCTGAAAAAGTCGAGAACCATGTCCGAAATCACTTGCTGAAAAAGTTGGGATCCAGGACCAAGTACTGAACCTAGGCCGGCCGGATCCAGGTTCAGGAGCTGGTCGGCTGGACCTCCATAAAAGGAGCTGGTCGGCCGGGACCTGGTCGGCCGGGGTCTCCAAGACTATAGAAAACTCAGAGATCTTCGCGTGGACAGTAAGATCGTCCAAATCTGATACCCGGAGCTCAAGATATGGCCCAAACAATGGTCAACAGTCCGTGTAGGACTGAAAATCAGTCTTGGTCGGCTGGACCCCCTTAAAAGGAGCTGGTCGGCCGGGACCTTGAGTTCATTCATGGTTGTTGGTTATCATCAACCCTTGACTCTCATCCTTGTGATGAAGTTCTTTAGTTCTTACCTCATCTTTGTTTCTCATGGAGGAGGTCTTCCTTCTCGGTTGATCATTCAGGTAGTTCACTCGCTCCTTAGCACTTGACTTTAGGCCTGGTATGCCTTTGTTGGTTTTCAACCCTTTAGCTTGATTCTAGGTTTCCAACCTTATTTTCTTATGCTCATATAACCTTTCTTAGGTCTCAACATGATTGACAACTCTTGGTTCGAGTCCTTAAACTCAAACGACAAGCTCGATTGGAGGCAGACAGCCTTGTTGGCCATCGAGGCTTAATTAATGTTGTGTTGAGATTTGAAGTTCAAGGATTCAATCCTTAATCTTGGAATGTGTTCATCATCCCAGATTTCCAACCTGTAGAATCCTCGTCCTGGTGTCTTCCTGACTCGATACGACCCTTCCCAATTGGGGGATAGTCTTCCCTTCTGGCCAACTCTGGAGGCCTCTATCTTCCTCAGAGTCAAGTTGTCTTGTCGAAAGAACTTCTCCTTAACCCTTTGGTTGCAGTGAAAAGATGCTCTCTTCTGACGCTCTGCGTTTCTAGCATTCGCTTCATCCCTAACCTCGTCAATCAGATCGGGGGCGAGCCTCACGCCTTTTTCATTGGTCTTGGGATCATATGCTTCCACTCTTGGCGATGCATGTGTAATCTCTAGGGGGCACATCTGCCTCGGCTCTATAAGCCAGCAAAAATGGGGTTGCTTCAGTTATCACTTTTAGGTACGGGATGACAACATAGACCTCTTGGGGCATCAGCCTTAACGTTTTCATTTCTTGGAATGTGCTCCACATAGCACTCCTCAAATTGGGTTATAACACCCTTTACAATCTTTAGATACTTTGCCATGGTTTCATCCTTGGCCTCAAACTCGCCATTCACTTGTGATACTACAAGCCTTGAGTCTCCGCAGACCTTGAGGTTCATGACCCTCATTAGATTTCTAATCCTGCACCACTAGATTTTGTTTTTGATGCTCCATCAAAATAGAACACCCAATATCCCTTCTGATCAGCTACAAGTTCTTCATCTTTATCTCCACTTTCAGGGGTGGTTACTATCTCCTGCCCCCCGACTTCTTGGTTGTTAATGGTGCATTCAACCACGAAGTCAGCCAATGCCTGAGCCTTGATGGCTGTCCGAGGCTTATACTTGATATCAAACTCTAAAAGTTCTATGGCCCACTTGATTAGCCTTCCACTGGCCTTAGGGTATGCAATATGTTTCTCAGCTGCTGGTCCGTCCGGACTTCAATTTTGTGCGCCTGGAAGTACGGTCGTAGCTTCCTCGAGGCCGTTATCAATGCCAAGGCAAACTTCTCGATGGTAGAGTAATTTAACTCAGCCCCATGCAACACCTTTCTTACATAGTAGATGGGTTTCCGAACCTTGCTTTCTTCTCGAACGAGAACGGCACTCAGTGCTTGCTCAGATACTGCCAAGTATAGGTAGAGAGTCTCTCCGGGACTAGTTTATCCAACAACGGGGCTTCGGCCATGTACTTCTTCAATTGTTCAAAGACCTCCTGGCTCTAAGGTGTCCACTCAAAATTTTTCACTTTCTTCAATGCTTGAAAAAACGGCAAACATTTATCACCAGATTTGGGGTTGAATCTCCCCAAGGCCGCAACTCGGCCTGTCAACTTCTACACATCTCTTATAGAGCGTGGTGGCTTCATGTATAAGATCTCCTTGATCTTGTTAGGGTTGGCCTCAATGCCTCTTTTTGAAACCATCAGTCCTAAAAACTTCCCAGATCCAACGCCAAAGGCACACTTGGCTGGATTCAACATCATCTTGTGGTGCCTCAGCACTTTAAATGCATCTCCGAGGTGCTTAATATGATCTGCCGTGAATAGGCTCTTGACTAACATATCATCAACATAGACCTCCATGGTTTTTCCAATTAGATGGGCAAATATTTTATTCACCAATCGTTGGTAAGTAGCTCCTGCATTCTTTAGCACAAATGCCATAGCAAGATAACAGAAAACACCAAAGTCGGTTATGAAAGATACCTTAGGGATGTCGTCCTTATGCATCTTGATCTGGTTGTATCCACTGAAACCATCCATGAAACTCAGCATCCCGTGCCCAACTGTGGCATCTATCAACGTATCTATCCTTGGTAGAGGGAAACAATCCTTAGGACATGCATCATTCAAGTCAGTGAAGTCTATACACATCCTCCACTCCCCATTTGCCTTCTTGACCATCACAGGGTTAGCCAACCACTCGAGGAACTGAATCTCTTCAATAAACCCAGCTTATAAGAGCATGCCAACTTCTTGTTTAATGGCATCTTGCCTTTCTAGAGCGAAATTCCTCTTCTTCTGCTTTACTGACGTTCGTTTAGGATCGACATTCAATTTGTGAGTTATGAGCTGGGGATCAATCCCTGGCATATCAGCTGCTGTCCAAGCAAACACATCACTGTTCTCTTGTAAGAATGCTGTCAACTTGCCCTTCAAGGGGTTCCTTCAATTGGCTTTCGGGCTATGCAATATGTTTCTTCAACGGGTGGTCCATCAGGACTTCAACGTTTGTCTTGGTTCCATCATTTTTTTTTTGTTTTTCTTGATTCTAGGTCAAGGATTCAAGGTTGATTCCTCGATTTAGATTTCAAATTAAACAATCATGTGGGCTTCTCGCCTTTTAAACTCTTTAAAACGAGAGTTTGCTTGAACTTCTTGATCATTGTTTAAGGTTCTCTATTGGTCTTCTACCTTAGATTCTCCATCCAAGTCATTTTTGAAAACATTAAAAAGTGGCTAGTCTTTAGCCTCCACAGACTTGCATGGCTTTGATTGCCAGATGTCTTTTATCCCGGATCCTTCAAGGACTTGAAACACTTATTTGGTTGTGCTGTAACCTAACTCTCGACCCTTCAGAGTTTTATTTATGCGTTTGTTTGTTTCCATTCGTATATTCTTTTATTTTCGGTACTTGGTCATCTTTGACTTACACACATCAGGTGCTTGGTACATAAATAGAATCATAGAACGAAAAGCAAACTTGTATTAATAAAATAAATGGGTTCAACCCTTATATAGAGTACTACTGTCCTACTCAGAGCGACATGCTCTGCATGGTTTCATCGAACCTTATTTCTACTTCTACTAGATAAATATGAAGCTAAGTCCAACTTTGCAAGACTAGGCCTGCATGGCTTGATTTTGTTTTTGATGCTCCATCAAAATAGAGCACCTACTACTCCTTCTAGTCTCCTCATTCTTCTTCTGAAGTTCACTTTCTTCTTGGGGTACTATCTCTTGCCCCCCGACTTCTTGGTTGCCAATGTTACATTCAACCACGAAGTCAGTTGACGCCTTAGACTTGATGGCTGTTCGAGGCTTATGTGTGATGTCCTCTTCTGGACTTTCTTGGTGTTCCTTATCACTGCGGACGTCCATGTCTTCAATCGGAAGGACCTGCCCTCCGACTCCGTCAGGCCTTAACGCGGCTAAATAACAGCTTCGTGCCATCTTTTGATTGCCTTTATGTTCTCCAACACCATTCCGGGTTGGGAACTTGATCTTCATATGATAAGTTGAGGCAACAGCCTTGAATGCATGAAGTCCAGCCCTTCCGAGGATAGCGTTGTACGTTGAAACCGCCTTGATTACCAGGAAGTTCAAGATCTGAGTGGCCTTCTTGGGCTCCTGTCCAATAGTCATAGGTAATTGAATAGTCCCTTCAACTTTAGATCCTACTCCATTAAATCCATATATAGGCATGTTATTGGGGGTCAACTGAGAATCATTGTAACCCATCTTCACAAACGCATCATGAAATAGAACGTCAACGGAAGCTCCATTATCTATCAAGACTCGCTTCACTTCTGAGTTTCCAATTACAGGAGTTATGACCAACGGGTCGTCATGGGGGAACTTCACCCCTTCAAAATCAGAATCATCAAAACCAAGTGTGATTTCAGTCCTAGCCCGCTTCGGGGCCTCTCCCACTATGTGTATCACTTCTCTGGCATAAGCCTTCCGAGAATTCCTTGTTGTGCCGGCTGTAGTAGGGCCTCCTGAGATCATGTTGATTATTGGCCCTCGGGGCTGTGGGTTACGATCTTGATCGTCATCCCTTCTGTTATAATCTCTAATTTGATTAACACGATCTTCACCCTTAGTGAAGTTGCTCAATTTCCCTCTACGGATCAAGAACTCAATCTCATCTTTGAGTTGCTTGCAATCATCTGTATCATGCCCCACATCGCGGTGGAATCTACAGTACTGATCCTTGTTTCTCTTTGCGGGATCACCCCTAAGTGGCTTCGGCCATCGAAAATCTTTGTCTTTCTCAATATCTAACAAGATCTGACTCCTAGGAGCATTCAGTCTTGCATAGTCGTTGAATCTTGGTCCCAAACTCTTCTTCGGTGATGATTCAGAATCCTTGCTAGTCCGGGAATACTTGTCCCTAGCATCATACTCTTGTTCTTGCTTTCGTTTCTTAAGGTCATTGGAGCCCTTGCCATTGCCTCCAACAGCTTCTTTCTTCATGCTATCCTCAGCCTTGATATACTTGTCAGCCCTTCGCTGGAGCTCAGCCATGTTTTCAGGAGGATGCTTGGCCAATGACCTTTTAAAGAACTCGTCAGTGGTTCCGTGTTCCAGGGCTACCATGGCCACCTTATTCTCCAGATCAGTGATGTTCAAAGTCTCCTTGGTGAACCTCTTAAGGTAGTCTCTCAGATTTTCGTTCTTCCCTTGTACCACATACATAAGGGATGCAGAACTTTTCTCATGAACTCTCCCGCTAATGAATTGGCTGACAAAAGCGGCGCTCATCTCCTTAAAAGAGCCAATCGAATTCGTAGGTAGGCGGCTATACCATCTTTGAGCCATGCCCGACAGGGTTTGAGGGAACGCCCTACACTTCAAGGCGTCGCTTGCAGGCTGCAACAGCAGTGCATTTGAGAACGTCCTAACATGGTTTGCGGGATCACCCGTTCCATCATAAGCCTTAATTGTCAGCATCTTGAACTTCTTTGAGATACGAGCATTCATCACCTCCTCAGTAAACGGGGGTGTGGGATCATCAGGATCCCCAAGTGGCATCAGATCCTTGGGGTTGCTCCTGGGGGTTTCCACCCTTGTTGTTTTTCCAGTTGGGGCATCAGCCCTTCTTTGCCTTCTTGAAGGCCTCTCCAAATCTATAAAGGGAATCGTTCCTGATGTTGGAGGAGGTTGAGTCTGATTTGACCTAGCTTGTTCTCTTGCCATATCTTCCTTTAATCTTAAAATCTCGGCTTCATAAGCCTTGATTCTTTCCGCAGTTGCAGACGGGGGTCCATCATAGATAGTTTGATGACTCCTCCGGGGTTCTCTGCTAGCACGTCGCCTTCTTGGGGCTTCTTCACGATATTCATCATCAGAAGACGATTCATCAGTATAGGGACCAGAGTAGTCACGATACTCTCGATCTTGGATATGCAGGGCATGACCACTTGATCCAACTCCTTGAGTAGGAGGGTAGTTAGGCAGCCCATACATCGGGGGGAGATCCGTAGTGTGGATCTGGACCCCTTGTGGAGGGTTGTTGGGATCTATAACCAAGGGAGAAACCACCATCTGAAGGGGATTAGTCCCTGGATTTGTGTGGACGATTGGAGGTAGCGTACTCTCAACATGGGAAGTCGTCCCTAGGGGTTGAGAAACATGATGTTGAACGATCGTTCCAGTCGTTGGGGGCACCGGATCCGTGGTGGGCGGAGCAGAGCTAATTGGTAAAGCCTCGGTAGAGCTTGGTGCTGTTCTTCGTGTAGTTACCATGGTTGATGTCTTTTTCCCACAGACGGCGCCAAATGTTGTGGAATAAAAACTAGGTTATGATTATGACGGCTAGGGTTCGGGAGCTTCGTGCTCTTATGGCTGCTTCTGCGTTTGAGACTAAACGGTCCTCACAGAATGCCTACGTATCTCTGTATTAGAGAATCAAGCCAAGAAAACGTAGTTCTGAGGTGAGGGGTCAGACCCTTTATATAGGCTGAGAAGCCCTAAAATCGTAGTAGAATTAGGTGACTTGGTGGGCAAGTCACCGCCTTGAGGAAGGTTCTAGACCCCTTCCTTGTAGGAGTCAGTTTCCATGTTGGAATATGTATCTTGGAGGCTAAGTCAGGCAAGAGTAATATCTTTGTTTGACTCTTATTTGCTGAGCTGTTTATTACCCCTAATATTAATTACGAAATTAATATTATAAATAGGGATTGGGCCCATCTGGTGGGCCCCACGTTTGGACCATTCCGGGTCTAATTAATGCCACATTAAATGTGTCTTTAGGGCTTACTTTTAGCCCATATCAATCTTGATTCCCGTATGGTTGGGTGGTCGAGAAATATTTTCTAAAAAATCGAATCCTTAAACCCTGACGAAACCCTGTTTAGGGGTTCCGGTCAAAGTGATAGTTGATCGTTGAATTACCCGATCAAATTTTTATTTTTTTTCTAAAATTTTGGGAATAACATTAAATATGATGGATCTTGATTCCCGTATGGTTTGGTGGTCGAGAAATATTTTTTTAAAAATCGAATCCTTAAACCCTGACGAAACCATGTTTAGGGGTTCCGGTCAAAGTGATAGTTGACCGTTGAATTACCCGATCAAAAAAAAAATCTAAAATTTTGGGAATAACATTAAATATGATGGATCTTGATTCCCGTATGGTTGGGTGGTCGAGAAATATTTTTTAAAAAATCGAATCCTTAAACCATGACGAAACCCTGTTTAGGGGTTACGGTGAAAGTACTAGTTGACCGTTCCATTATCCAATCAAATATAAAAAATCTGAAATTTTGGGAATAACATTAAAAATGATGGATCTATTTATAATTACCCAATCAAATAAAAAAATTTTGAGAAATATTTTTTTAAAATCGAATCTTTAAACATCAAAGAGGATGGATTTATTTATGTAAAATATATAATTACATTTTAATTTTTGAAATTGTTTAACTATTATATATAATCCGGAGCATGCTGCAAATGTTTTATTTTTATATTATAGCAAATTTAATATTCAATTTTATGTAACTGAAAAATAAGATACGGGTACATTTCCAAAGATGAAAAATGGGGCGGTCTTTTTCCCCCCATAATGAAAACTAAACCTTTTCATTTCCCCCAATGTTACGAACTTAGGTTTCCCCCTTTCCACTTAGAACGAAAATAATCAGATCTCTCTCTCTCTCTCTCTCAGATCTCTACACTCTCTCGCTCTCAAGAATGAACTCTCTATTATCAAAAAACTCTCTTCTCTTCTCTGTTTTCTTCTCCCTTTTCTCTTCTCTTTTCTCTAAATCAAATTTGTTTATTTTTTAATTTACAGGTGATTAATTGGGGATCCAACTAATTGGTCCCTTCACTTTTTTTCCCTCTCCAGTTCATTCATTTTGCCTTCGTATTCACTTTTCTATTTCAATTTTGAATTAGGGCTTCAGTTCGGGGTTTGAGTTAGGGCTTCGATTGGGGCTTTCAATTCATGGTAAAATTGGGGTTTTACATCTATGTCTTCACGCATATGTGTACATGTATATGATTCTGCATCTGTTTCAGGTTTGCTCCGTGTTCAATACTAATTAGCCTGTGAAGTATCAAGAGACTTGAACACAAGCTATTCATTGTAAGTATGCATCTTTGCATAAGAAACTATCTAGTCAGCTGTTACTTGTAGGTATATTTTGATTGTGTTCTATTTTTTCCTCTTTAGGTTGTGTGAAGGTGGAGAATTGCTGGATAGGATATTGTCGAAGTGAGTAATCTATCTTCTTACTTTAAATTTTAGCAGTCTGCACTTCATCCATGTTAGTGCTTTTTTACATCTTCAGAGATGGATATCGGTTGCAATTGAATTGTAAACTTGAATGTTAACGAGATTTTTGGTAGTCTGGGTCATGCTACCTTTGTACTATAACTGGAAATATATGCTGGAGATTGGGAATTTTGTCTTAGTTACTGTGATAAGTATTGGATAATCTAACAAGTCTTCATGTGAACAGACAAGGTCTGCGATGCTTTTGAAGTAGCTGGGAGGAATGTAATGTCTATCTCTAACACTGTAACCACTGAACTTGTCGCTCTTAAGTAAGTCGCAACAGTCACATCTGTATGCCTATTTTCTGGCGACAAGTAAATGATATCTTTTGTAAAGAAATGTGTACATAATTTACAATCACGTGTTTCATCTATATGATGAATTTAGGCTCAGTACAAAATTTTGGTTAAACAAAGTGTAGATAGCTCAAGAAAAGATACTGATTTTGGCTTTTATTTGAGTAGAGAAATAATGTGCAGCTACATATTTGAGATTAGGTAAAAGCTATATGGTATCGTTGAGTAAAATATAGAGCGATTTTATTTCCTCTTTCATTTATTTGCATTTTCCCTCCTTTTATTTTATTCTATTATTGATAGGGGCATTCTACCCATGATCATATTAGGAGATAGACTATCGAAAAGTACATACTTTTATATCGAAGAAGGGTAAAAAGGAGCACAAGAGTCTGAAATGATAGAAAATGCACTGTAATATGTGTTCTTGGTTAAAAATTCTCAAGTTGTTCACTTTTATATCCTGGTCTCAATCACATTCTGCTTATTGTTCACTTTTAGTGCTATATTGTTTTTATATTTTTGCATATTTGATATTTCCTATTTGTGCATGCAGAAAAAGCATTACCTAGATGATGTGCATGAGATGTCTAGTAATTCAGACTGTTAGTCCCACCTGCTCGCAATAAGCTGTCCATGGCCAGTTACTACTGCAAGATCTGTAAATTATTTGATGATGAGAGGTAACATAGAGTAAAAGATTCATTTCTTGTCACATAAATCTTTACATGGCATTGCACGAACTTGCCATTCTTCCTTACAAATCTGTTATTACATGAAGACACTCAAAGTTGATGTTTTGTTCTTGGTTACTCACATCATATATCCTTAAATTGTTCTCAAAATAATTTCATGTACTCTAAACAATTTGATGATCTGATGATGTTATATTAGTATGATTTACTAACTAAGGCAGATACATCATCGGTTTATTAGGATATACTCCCTCCGTCCCATTTTTATTGTCCACTATTTCCTATTTTCTTTGTCCCAAAATAATTGTCCACTTTTAATTAATAAGGTATATTATGTGTTAATTATGTTAACTTTTGTAAAAAATAATACAATTATTTGGTAACTATGAGTTTAATTGACATGATTGAATAAAAGGTGGATTTTGATAGATGGACAATAAAAATGGGACGGAGGGAGTATCTACCTTAGTATAATGGTAACACAGACGTGCACAATTGAATATATTTAAATTTCTGTGAACACTTAGAAGACCGAAGGAGCATATTACATTTTAGTAATTCTTTTTTTTGGAGTTATTCTTCTGCATTTGGTTCACTAAATATTAATAATTCTTCTTTTTTTTTTTCTTTTTTGCATGCTTGTGTAGTGAGACTCTCTATTAGTGTTAAACAGAGATTACCTGCTTCTACAAGAAATGATCTTATTTTCCTGCATTTATTGCTTGCAGAACATACAGTTTTTTGCAGGAAAATGGACAAATTTTGCATTATGCTAATCAAGAGTTAGTACCGGGAGATCTGGCCTACTCTAAAGTTAGTAATGTTCACAACAGATGCATTGATTGGTAAGTAACTACTACTCTGGTTTTGACCCCCATTTCATAAAAATAAATTCCAAATTGTAGCACTTTTCTTCCCTCTTCTATCTGTCCTGTCTTTTTGCGGAGAAAATGTTGGTTGTACATCACAAAAACAAGTGATAACCTAAAATCGTACAAACTTTATCTATACTGGATGTCATGTTTGGAATCTTAATTATATATATCAGAATGAAGCAAACATCTCTAAAGAGCAGGTAGGATCATGTGGATGACCAGGTTCATAAACCAATGACATTATGTAAACAAGATTCCTAAGAAAGTGAGAAGCTTCATAATTCACCAATATTCTGTACACATTCTCCTGAACTAGTCTTAGCACTTAGCAGATGTGTGGCTTACTCTACCCGGACATCTATGTTCTTATTTTAAATGTCAACTTGAAATTTCTTCTGGTTTTTTTTACTAAAAAACTGATAAATTTATCTCTCTATGTGCATTTAATCTACTTAGTATTCCTCTGTCTGATGATTTCGTACAAACCAATTGATACCTTGTTTGCTTATTTTTTTCTCATCTGTGTGCATTTTCTTTGACATCATGACTTTAATTTCTCTTGTTTGCCTATTTTCACAGCTGATTGAGTAATTTCATCAAGCAGCCACCCACGATGGAAGACGGTGTACATTCAGACAATCGGTCGAAAGGACCAGAGGCAAAAGGCATGAGCAAAAGCATGAAAAAGTATCTACTTGTCAACTGCGTGATACTAAGTATAGGCAACTGTATTGCTCCTCCTACGAACAGGTTGTATTCTGTCAAAGGCGGAAAGAGAGTTTGGTTGATGTAAGCTTTGGAAACAGCTGGTTGATGTGTATATGGTTTATAGGGTAGTCAGAAGGTGTTTTGTGTGGTTCAGTACTTAGATTTTATTTTGGCGAAGTGGTGTATGAAAGGTGTTTTGGGATTTTAATTTGGCGAACAGGTGGATTTGGCTGTTGGTACTTGTATTTTGGTGAATTTGTGGATGGAGATCTTTTGTTTTGACTAGTTTTGTTGGTTTGTTTTGTAAAGGGATTGATATATATATATAAATAAGATCTTGCAAAATTTTCAATTTTAGTGTTGCAATTGCTATAGTTGCTAGGGTTGCAATATTAAATTTTAGTGTAACATTAGAATACAAAAGTGTTAAATTAGCCTTATCGTAGTGTTGCAATAGATAATTACAGTGTTACATTAGATAATTATGTAGTATTGCATTAGGAAATTATGTAGTGTTGCATTAGAAAGTGGGCCCCCACATGCCACGTGGCAGTGTGGCCCCTACATGTGCCACGTGGCAGTGTGGGCCCTACATGTGCCACGTGTCAGTGTGGGTCCCACAGGTGCCATGTGTCAGTGTGGGTCCCACAGGTGCCACGTGGCAGTGTGGGCCCCCACCTGCCACGTGTCAGGTGGCCCCAACATGCCACGTGGACACCTGCCACGTGGACACCTGCCACGTATCACCCCTTGACACATCACCACCATGACACGTATCACGTGGGCCCCCACATGCCATGTGTCCTCTGTCTTTTTTTGGCTAAGCTATGGTAACACCTTTCTAGTTTTGCATTTGTTGGATTTAGTGTTGCAGTATGGCCCTAAGGTAACACTTTTCTTAGTGTTACTATTGAGAACAAAAGCGTTACGTTAAGTAGCAGAGGCAACATTAGCGGATGAAATGGTGAAAAAGTGTTACCTTAGGCCTATTGTAACAAAAAACGTGTCTAATGCAACAGTAGAAGTGCGTTGCGTCTGGGCATCTATGGCGTAATGTGAAATGTTTACTCGGAAATATCTCTCTGAATCCTGTTTTGACAAAGAAATCGTGAAAGTCAATTTCTAGCATTCTTTTTGCTGTCACATATATATTCTGATTCTTCACATAAAAATGATAAATCAAAGCAACACGTGCAACACAATTATGTAATTGCCTCGCATGAGCTAAGGTCTTGACACTACTTCTTTACAAAAAAATTTGATATTTTATTTGTAAGCTTCCTGCTCATTATTCTTTCAGTATACATCAAATTGACAGTTATCACCATGCAACCCTGTACCACAAGAATTATAATGTGGCTTACGTTAAGTATGTGCCTATAAATGTCATGAACAGATTTTTCAGTAATTCCTCTCATTGTGTAATTCTTTCCGCTGCTAGTTTGTCCATATGCAAATATAGTTGCTTCAAAATTTAAAATACGATTGAGATCAATGTAACTAAACAGCAATCGGGGAACAAAAGCTACATAGACACAATCTAAGTAGAAAATTAAGAAAGCAATATTTTACCATTGCATAACCATCAATAATGCCAAATGACTAATCAGTTTACTACCTCACTACATAGTTAACTACCTAGTGCCTACTAGCGTATACAATCCTGAAATTTGGATACAAAACAAAATCCAATTCACAACAAAGAACAACAATAAAATTACAAGTACTTTTCAATTACACTTTGTAGTCTACAATCAATTATCTACAATACTTCTAAGCCCTTTCTTCAAGTTCCTTTGCCGCTGCCATACTTCTTATAAACTTAACAATGGTCTAAGCTTGGACGCCGGTGAGTCGAGCTCGACAACAGCCTGGATGCTGGCGAGTCAAGATCGGTGCGGGGTAACGATGCTCAACGATGGTGGTGGTTGTTGCGGCAGTAACAACGATGGTGGTGGCTGTTGCGTGCATAAAGAAGGGGGAGGGGAGGGTTAGGGTTAGGGTTAGTATTTTTGCAATTTAGAAACTTAGTTAGTAAAATTGCAAATTGGTATTCTTAACAAAAATAAATGTGCAAAAATTTATTTTTTCCTATTTATTTATGAAAAGAGCCCTATTTTTTAGTAGGTAGTTTTCTTCTCCAAATTTTCAAAATTCTATCAACAACATATTAAAAAAAATTATATTTTCAAAATAAAAAATATTAGTACTTTTCCAAAATTAAATATTTTAAAAAATAATTTTTAAAATTAATATATTCATAAATCTTAAAAAGTATTGGTGAAGCAATAAGTTAGTAACTAGCGTAAAAGCCGGTGCAAGGGACGGGCACTGAACTGATTTCTCGTCCAAAATTGTATATATATTCAAATAATTTTATAATTAAAAATATGATAAACGAAAAAATTTCAATTTATCTAATATTTTTAGGAAAATACTAGAGTTACATAAAGTTTCACAAAAACTTTCACAAAATGGTAAGTGTCTCAATATGATTGGTTATAATTCAATGGCCCCCTGTATTCACATTAATATCAACCATTCAAAACATCAATTAGTGGAATCCAACTCATTATGTAAATTTTTCTGTACATATTTTTTGTGCACCTAGCACTACACATATTTTTATAGTAATTTGTAATTTTGCATACCAATTTTTTATATTATAATTTAAATTATTTTTTAACTCAATTTCAAAATTTTCTAAGTATTTCAGTGGATGTTAACTATGATAAAACGACTTTAATAACGCATGCGTGTATAAGAAATTCACAATCAAATTTTTTGATTTTATCGTATATTGATCTAAGTACTTAACCATTATATATTATATTAATCAATTTCATATTATGTAAAAATTCGTACGTACCATACTTTATAGTCGAGTGATAGTTGATCATTATAAATAATTATTGTAATTTTGTAATATTTAGGATTTAAAATTTTATATCTTTTTTTTTTGATTTTATTGAATGTTAATTATGTTACTTTTTATATATAACATAGATCATATTTTTAGAGTTCTCATTCTTTTAACATAATTTCAATTATTTTTCGTGTAGATTTAAATATTTATGTTTTTAAACCAATCATATATTTAATTCGTTGAATATCTAAATAGTTGGTTGACGAAGACCCCCTAATGGAAGTCACATATTTAAATTTTTATATGCCTAAAATTGATGTGACACAATTAATTATGTATGATTTGATAACTAAAATATACACATTTCTTAAAAACCAAATTTTATTTTTTATTTATGAATTTAATATCTCCATGGAGACGCATATAAATAAATATTTTTTTTGTACTCAGTTACAATAGGTATAATCTAAAATTTTATTTTTATATCAATTATCTAAAATGGCAAAAGAGAATTGTAGAGTATACTCAATATATTAGAATATTTATTGTAATTTTATCTATCAATATTTTAGAAATAATATAAATTAATTTTTTATTTGCTCAAAAGTAAAAATAAAAGAGAAATAGACACGAAGAGAATGTGATTTATCTTATAGATTTTTTTAAACAATACTCAAAATTAAGTGTATCAAAGTTGGTTATGTCATTAGTTTGATAGAAGAAGATTAGTGGTTTGAATCTTAACACAAACATAATTTCGTTTTTTTTAACATAATTATTAAAAGATGGCATTTTTGTAATTTTTAAAAATATAAGGGTAAAATCGTAATTTCATAACCATTAAATTGGCAATCTAGTTTTTTTTTTACTCGGTTACATTATGTATAATCTAATTTTTTTTCTATATCAAGTATTTAAAAATGGCAAAAGAGAATTGTAGAGTAAGATCAATAAATTACAATATTTTTTTTATTTTATATAGCCAATATTCTAGAAATAATATGAAACAATATTTATTTTAACCAAAAACAAAAGATGAGATAAAAAGAAAAGAGAGGTGGTTTATCTTATAGGATTTGTAAATAGAACTCAAAAGCAATTGTAGGAAAATTGGTTAAGTCATGAGTTTAAGAATAGAAGGTTAAAGTTCGACTCCTAACAAAAACATAATTTCATTGTTTTTAACATAATTATTGAAAGATGGTATTTTTGTAATTTTTTTAAAAAGATATGTCTAAAATTGATGTGACACAATTAATTATGTATGATTTGATAACTAAAATTTACACATTTCTTAAAAACCAAATTTATTTTTTTATTTATGAATTTAATATCTACATGGAGACGCATATAAATAAATATTTTTTTTGTACTATGTAGGTATAATCTAAAATTTTATTTTTATATCAATTATCTAAAATGGCAAAAGAGAATTGTAGAGTATACTCAATCTATTAGAATATTTATTGTAATTTTATCTATCCAATATTTTAGAAATAATATAAATTAATTTTTTATTTGCTCAAAAGTAAAAATAAAAGAGAAATAGACACGAAGAGAATATGTGATTTATCTTATAGGTTTTTTTAAACAAAACTCAAAATTAAGTGTATCAGAGTTGGTTATGTCATTAGTTTGATAGAAGAAGGTTAGTGGTTTGAATCTTAACACAAACATAATTTCGTTTTTTTTGCATAATTATTAAAAGATGGCATTTTTGTAATTTTTAAAAATTTAGGGGTAAAATCGTAACTTCATAACCATTAAATTGGCAATCTAGTTTTTTTTACTCGGTTACATTATGTATAATATAATTATTTTTCTATATCAAGTATTTAAAAATCGCAAAAGAGAATTGTAGAGTAAGATCAATCTATTACAATATTTTTTTA
This sequence comes from Kitagawia praeruptora, assembly GCA_037693485.1. Lineage (NCBI taxonomy): Eukaryota > Viridiplantae > Streptophyta > Magnoliopsida > Apiales > Apiaceae > Kitagawia > Kitagawia praeruptora. The sequence goes on along the minus strand of CM075354.1, from coordinate 96,179,864 downwards.
ATTTTATATATCCAATATCCTAGAAATAATATGAAACAACATTTATTTTAATCAAAAAAAAAGGATGAGATAAAAAGAAAAGAGAGGTGGTTTATTTTATAGGATTTGTAAACATAACTCAAAAGCAATTGTAGGACAATTGGCTAAGTCATGAGTTTAAGAATAGGAGGTTAGAGGTTCGACTTCTAATAAAAACATAATTTCATTGTTTTGAACATAATTTTTGAAAGATGGCATTTTTGTAAATGTTTTAAAAAGATATGCCTAAAATTGATGTGACACAATTAATTATGTATGATTTGATAACTAAAATTTACACATTTCTTAAAAACCAAATTTCATTTTTAATTTATGAATTTAATATCTACATGGAGACGCATATAAATAAATAATTTTTTTGTACTCAGTTATAGTAGGTATAATCTAAAATTTTATTTTTATATCAATTATCTAAAATGGCAAAAGAGAATTGTACAGTGTACTCAATCTATTAGAATATTTATTGTAATTTTATCTATCCAATAATTTTGAAATAATATAAATTAATTTTTTATTTGCTCAAAAGTAAAAATAAAAGAGAAATAGACACGAAGACAATATGTGATTTATCTTATAGGTTTTTTTTAAACAAAACTCAAAATTAAGTGTATCAAAGTTGGTTATGTCATTAGTTTGATAGAAGAAGGTTAGTGGTTTGAATCTTAACACAAACATAATTTCGTTTTTTTTAACATAATTATTAAAAGATGGCATTTTTATAATTTTTAAAAATATAGGGGTAAAATCGTAACTTCATAACCATTAAATTGGCAATCTAGTTTTTTTTTTACTCGGTTACATTCTGTATAATCTAATTTTTTTTATATCAAGTATTTAAAAATGGCAAAAGAGAATTGTAGAGTAAGATCAATATTCGATTACAATATTTTTTAATTTTATATATCCAATATTCTAGAAATTATGAAACAACATTTATTTTAATAAAAAAAAGACGAGATAAAAAGAAAAGAGAGGTGGTTTATGTTATAGGATTTGTAAACAGAACTCAATAGCAATTGTAGGATAATTAGTTAAGTCATGAGTTTAAGAATAGAAGGTTAGAGTTTCGACTCATAACAAAAACATAATTTCATTGTTTTTAACATAATTATTGAAAGATGACATTTTTGTAATTTTTATAAAAAGATGGGTAAAATTGTAACTTCACACGTATTAAAATGGTACTTTTTGCCCTTGTTTTGAATTTTAATATATAGTAATAGATAGATAATATAAAGATAACTACAAATATTTGTTAATTAAGTGGCTGTAGTACAACACCCAATCTAAAAATCTAGTTTTCTTCACACTTGGCCTAAATTACTAAGAATTTATATTGAAAAATTAGGCTTATATGCCCGGTTTATATGCTTATTTATTATAAGGATTACCTATATGGTTGTAAAAATTGGTAATCGGTACCGATTTAAGATTAATCGGAAGGATTACTCGGAGTATTATTTGGATATTATATATAATAATATTTAATATATTAGTTTAATTTACAATTAAACATATCATTTTAAATAAATTCACAGGATTAATCGGATTTCAAAAATCGAATCGGTTGCCTACCTTACCAAGGATTAATCGAGGATTAATCGGTTAAATCTGGGATTTTTAGAACAATAATTACGTACTAAGAACTTTTATTACATGTACAAATTTCAATTTGTAATATGCTGATGAAATACGATGGATCTACACGTGTTTGTTAATTTTAGGCTAGGCCCCATTACTTTTGTTGAAATCCAATACACGTTTTACCCGCATAATTTTGTGGAGACATGTGAAAATATTATTCATAAATCCAGATTTATGTTATCAAATTTACTTTTTCCTGAGATTGTGTGTCAATATTTTTTATAAAATTTATTTCTTAGGATATTCAAGATATTATTAAATTGCTATCAGATTTAAATCTATTGTGAGATTTTTGTAATAATGTTACTTTTACAAATATTTTTTTTAAAGATATTTGAAGATATCATTTGATTAAAGTCCAGATTTTTTTACATCTTCCTGAGATTGTGCCTTAACGTTTGTTTATACAAATTTGACTTCTATATAAGTTCTCTCTCATTCCTAGATAAACAAAATAAGCCAGTGACCCATAATCATACACCAATCCTACACAACCTAACTCTGTGCAACAACAAAAAATACTTTCTATGGCTAATACAGCAAAATTTTGGCCTGCTCTCTTCTTCTTCATTATTTTTGTTACAAATTTGTCATTTCATGAGTGTAAGTATATTACGCCGCATATTCTTTCAATAATCAATATGATACTTCAATTAGACATTTACATATCACTAATAAGTTACAGTGTTTTGTTTTCGAAAAATATAGGTGCAGCAAATAAGGAACCTATCATTGTACATGCTGACAACAACACATCGAAACCGAAAAGTCTGAATAATGAAGTAGGTTTTGGTAACAGGAAGTCTCGTGGAGTGTGCTGGCCACGAAGGTGTGCAGGATATTTCTGCTGGTGTTGTAGCTCAAAACCATATTGTGCCGAAGTTCAATATGAATGTGAAATTATATGTGACTTGTGAGATAAAATCTGAATGAGTGTTTTATGCTTATAATGATATTATATGTTTCCCAAATCCTCTAATTCTAGTAGATTTTTTCCCTACACCTATGTACTCTAGTATTCTTTCTTTTTTTTTTCCCCTCACACCGAGTGACTCTCTCTAGGTGATCAACCTAAACTGTTGATACCATAACTCTCATACCATCATAAAAAATTCTTGGCATTTTTCTCATTCAATATTGAACGCATAAACCTCAATCATTTTATAATACCAAAATTGTTTATATAATCAATTCTAATCAACATAATAAATGAAATTTTTTATTATAATACCTAAGTCTATCAAAAACAAGGAATTATTTTAAGAACAATCAGATCTCATTCCTAAATTTTAGACTAATTATATCATATTAAAAATTTTCATTATTTATCTTTCTATACCAGTTTACTAAATGTAGTTAGTTAACAATTCTAATTAAAATATAATAACCATTTAATTTAACATGCTTATATATTATATATACTTTTAATTAAAAAATATTCGATAATAAATTTCTCATATAATCTATTTTCACTTTTGATAAATAACAACTATATATTTACGAAATTACGTTAATTATGGTAATAACTCAACCAACACGGAAACATTAGCATAGAAAGTGGTAAAGTACCAATATTTAAATAGCAAATCATGTCCTAATAGACGGAAAAAAAAATCACGCTCCCATCCCCATTAATTTTTATTGGATTCCATGATCATGTGTGATAATTTTATTTTATTTGAACCCAGATAACAATTCAATCTCATAATCGAGTTATAAAATTGAAGATTACCAATCCCATTTCATCAAAATAATTTTTAAATATCAAGTCACATGTCGTGCCATCTAGCCATTATTTAATTATCTACTAATAAATTAGCTTGAATATACACTAATTTGTTACCCATACTTCATAATATAAAAATATAAATGTTACAATGATTACTAATATAACAAATATTTTTTTATTCCAGATATACATTTAGATGCAGTTAGCAATCAGAAAATTATGAATGAATTTAGCACCAAGAGATGATTCCTAAATTTTAGACCAATCATATTATATTAAAAGTTTTCCTTATTTACCATTCGCATCCTATTATACTAACTCTGATTAGTTAACACAGTTATTATAACATTATCATCCTTATTTACAATTTTTTTGAAATATGAAATTTATTTTATTTAGTAAATGCATAAATTACCTTTTTTTAAGTGAAAAAATATTTACTAACTTATCAATGTCTTAATTTAAAATCAATCAAAATTATACTATTATATATTACGAGCTAATTTTCATAAATATCAACTACAATCATATTATATACTCCCTCTGTCCCTCCCATTTCTTTACATTTCTTTTTCACTGCTCGACACGCATTTTAAGGCTCCTAAAAAGTATAGTTCCATAACTTATTTTTTAAATTTTCTTTTTTTGTATAAAAATAGAACAATTCTATTTTTATACAAAAAAAGAAAATTTAAAAAATAAGTTATGGAACTATCCGCAAATTGCACCTTAAAATCCGTGCCAGAATTACGTCCCCCAAGGTAAAGAACCAAGGGGGACAGAGGGAGTATAATCATGTATTACTGATTGAATTTCATGAGCACTTATTAACTAATCAATCACAATTAATTTAAGATCAATCAAAATTATAATATTACATACTAGTACATCTGTTCTTTGCACCCCTTTCTATGTACATACAGCCATTTTCCAAAATTGCGTATATATTAATTGACATTAATAGAAATATATTATTTTTATGCATGGGTCTATTTTATCTATATTATAAAATATAATATTTTAATATCTCAAGCACTCGATTTACTATCATAAGGCACAAACAAATTTGAATAAATCTATTCTTATTAAATTAAATATTTTAAAAAATAAAAAATATGAATACACTAATCCAAATAAACAATCAAAATTTAAGTTGTATAAACTTTTAAATTAATCAATTATTTAAAAAAAACTAAATTCAACCAATTAAAATAATAAAAAACTGATTTTAAAGCAATTTTCATTAACATTTACTTAATAGTACTATTTTTTAGTTATGCAAGAATTAATGGGACAAACAAATTGACTTGACAATATATTTGAATTATTCAAGATATTAAATAAACTCTCAAATAGTATTAGACATTATTTGGTATATAAATTATCAATTCAAAAAAAGAAATTCATTACAGAGTCAATAAAATTATCTATTAGTTGATATTTTATAGCAAATTGGTCAATTCAGCGCAAAAAATCTAATAAATCATTATTTTTTATAGATAATTAATTTATAAAAAAAGGGCATACGCCATCTACACAAATAATCATTCAAATTTTCTTTTAAATCACTATTTTTTATAGCTAAATAATACATCTGCAAAAGTAATCAAGATTGGACAAACACATATTCAAATATATCATATCAAGGTAACAAGGTTTCCTTAATCCAAACTAAAATCGTTGATTAGATCTTAAATTGTGGTAAATCCCTCGCTTATATCATTGAAATATATACCCGAACGAGATAATCCAACAATTTATTCTAATCGTGAGGGAAATACATATGTAATTTGTGAGAATGTATTCGAATAACTGAGCATAATTTCGATTCTATACAATCCAAATCAAAAAACTAATATAACAAAATTCTATAGATCTAAGATCCGGATGCCAAAATAAAAAAATCTACTCTCATAAAGAGAAAGAACAAAACCCAATATATGGACACACAAATTCTACTAACGGGGTATTAAACCCTCAAGAAAGATATATATTTATTGAAAAACAAAGTAAAACCAAGGAAAAGAAATGGGAGTTATGGAGAAAGTACAAAATCCAATATATCACTTTCTTTTAATATATGTCGAAAAAATATACTCACTGTTAAACGAAAATGAATTTCATGTTTTTTAACCCGATAATTAAATTACAAGGACATGTATATAATAATGTGATTACTTGTTCATTTGATTTTAGTTTCATGTACAGTTTTCTATTTTAACATGTTAGTCAAATAGAAAAAAGATAGGTGATACTCGTTTTCAAATATCTTATTTTACGCATAAGGATGACAACAGGTTGGGTTTGATCCTAATTATGTAAAATCCAAACCCATTCCAATTATTTTTGGGTTTTAAAAATAAATCCAAAACTCAATATCCAAAACCAAATCCGTCGGATTTCGGATTAGATCTAATTTTTTTTATCCGAAATTATTAATAATGTGACCAAAATTAAAATAATTGCTACACGCAAACAATATTAATTTTATTTATACCTTAATTAAAAATTAAAATGATTAAATTAATTAATCAAATATAACATATTATACGATTTAACATACTAAGTAAAATTTAATATATGTTTTGAAAAAAATTCTTTGTATACAACATAAATGAAAAATCTATGTAAAGTAAAGAAAATCACATCTTAAATATATCAATAAAATTTGAGATTGAGAAATATAAATTCTAATTACTATATTAGTATTGATTATTTCTAATGAAATATTTGAATAAAAATAAATAAATTATATGTCATACATCTAAAATTTTACATAAAATAATTTCAAATTATAATCATAAACTCTAACAGTCATATCTTACTCAAAGAATGAGATATATTGGATTTGTTTGGTTAATTGATAATGTTTATTTTTCTACAGTAAATCACTTTATTAATAAAAGAACATAAAATTTGTAAAAATGATATTGAACAAACATATAGATTAGATGAAAGTTTTTCTTTATTATCTACATATAGATTAGATGAAAGTTTTTCTTTATTATCTACGTTCGTTTAATGGATTTTGCACACTAGTGATCCTTTCTCATATCGCTCGAGACAATCTAATCATTTATAACGATCGTATAAGTAAGTGTTTATGAATTTTTAATATATATTCGAAAAATTAATCGAGACCCATGCAAATATTTTGAATGTATTAATATAATAAAAATTATAAAAACCCACTGTACTGCACATTTAAATATTCTAAATTTTTCAAAGAATAAAACTAAAAATATGGATAAAAAACTTATGAATTTGGTTGAAATATTCTAAAAAATGAGAGAAATTAAATAAAAAATAAATTTAAGAAAAAATAATAAAGAGGGGCTTAGTATGTTTGAGCAGGGATGTGAATGTTATGATAATTGTTTGATAATATTGATATTAATGCAATTGGTATAAATTGAATATTATTTTATACATAAATTTTAATGAAAATATCTTTTTTTTCTAAATTATGATTAAAATAATATGTTTATATTGATTGATTAATTAATTTTACCATTCGGTGCGTAGCATGGGTAGAACGCTAGTTTACCTAATTCTTCATATTTTCTCACAATAATATATTAACATATATGTTGGCATACTAAAATACATTGTACAAGCTTATATTTTGTGATGCGAATACCTTTTTTGTGACGCCCTCCCGACCCGGGGCCTAGATCAGACGATCACTGACACACTCTAGATACAAAGAACCTAAAATAAATAAATATACATATAGCATGATGACTGGCCCCAAACACTACTATCCAAGATCTTTCACAGGTAATGGTATGAAAGAAGCAAGCCATCGTCTAATTACTTATTATTACAAACCATAATCAAGATATTATTACAGACCTTAGATTCAAATTCTAACCAACTAGTTCTCACAACTGATTCATAAACCAACCCTCTAAAATATCCTCACCGAGCTGTTATTGCATCTACCTCAGGAGCAATATGAAATTGGACAAACTCAGGGCCACGGTAAGTGCGCTTCCTTGCAGTCTGAATGGTACGGACCATGATTCATAGGCTACTGTCAAAAGGTTAGACAAAATAACAATGAGCTAACTCTCATCAAGTAAATCAGGATCTCAACTGAAAACTGTAAGGCAGAGTATCACAAGGGTTGATAGTAGGTTAAAATATGGCATATTTCTCTGAAAGTAATAACAATGTTCCTAGTATGTGAACTTAACATAGGATCAACTGATAGCAAGATAGCAATAAGTATGCTGAAGATAGTACAACAATACCGGTATCTGATAATGACAGGGCATAAGTTGATATTAAAGCAATAGTAGATATTTAAAAATCTGTGCAAAGCAATTTACATTTCCAATAGTAATACAATTTCATTTCGCAGTAAAGTAAAAGTAATCATCACTTTAATAAAAAACTGATTGGAGGTTTTATATCCCTATTAACAAGACAGAATAGGTGATCAACCCATAAAGTCCCCCTATATCGGACACAAACTCCCTCTAGGTATCAATCCTCTCGTCAGAATTGCTTGGGTTCCCAAGAGGCAACACATTGGCCTATAAATAAAAAGTATGGCATCCCATAATCCAGGATACAGATTTGGGGCCACTAACCACAAACAACATTATACAACCTTGGATATAAACCACATATAATAATAAAAAAAACCCTTAACCAAGATCGCATACAGGTTATGGTATGAAACAAACTATCAAGTTGCATTATTACAATCAACCTCAGAATAAAACTGTTATACAATTTTATGACTAAATGAAATCACAGCCTAACTAGATGTCCAACCTTGACAAATTCCCAAACTACTATCCGACGAAATCCATAACCCGAACGTCTCCTCTTGATGCTGGAAGAGTATTACCAACTGACCACAAGGTCCACTAATCATCTCTATTAACTGGAGAAAATAAACATTAAAGCAAGAGTGAGCCAACAGCGCTCAGCAAGTGCAAGTAGTGATAGCAACATCAATAACGACTACAAATTCTGAAAATAAGAAGAAATGTCTCATGCTACAAAAAGAATCAGTTAAGTTAATTATCTGATTGCCACGAGGAGACAACATTTCACCATTAGAATAAGGTGCATCAACAATAAAAACTGATAAAGTTCTGATAGCAAAATATAATTGAAATAGGCTTCAAGAGAATCAGAAGACAAATCAACTCAATCTCAATGTATAGATTAAAATTGGATTTTTTAAATATTTAAAAAAAATAATAAGATTAGGCTGCTGATCAGTCACGCACTAACTCCGGACAAACGCACACAACAATGTCCTTAATTGGATCCATAGCAAACATTGGCCTTAACTTCTGACCATTAATCTGGTCTCCTCGAAGGGACATTTGTTGACCATTAATATGGTCTCCCCGAAGGGACATTTATTTTAAAAACATTTCCAATTCTAAGTCAAACGCATTAGGTGTCGGAGCAGTCGACAACCCACCAATTAACTGGAAGCTCACGTCCAAAATAACTTATGATTAATAGTAAATATGAAGTAACAATATCTTCTAGTATCGACAAGTTCGATACAGTACACGATGATAAACGAATAATCAAGATCTTCAATAAATATCGACAAGTTCGATAATCAATGGGGTGGAGAATATAAAGAACAATATTTTGAATAAGTATAGACATGATAGATATGAATAATTGGGGATATATCGTCATTAACCTGATTAAAGAGAAAATCGACTTGGGCAACAATAAAAGATATAAATCGCAACAAGATTATCAGCAATTGAAATTCAAGCTAGAGCAGGGACACAATCAAGCACTACGTGTAAGAACCCGAATTTTCGGTAGAATTAAAAAAAAATTATATATCGATGAAAGAATGAACAGTGATTCTGACTACAAGGTATTAGCAGTTCTAATGAATGAATGTGAATGGGTAAAGATTCTAATGATTATATGTCATGAAGAATGCAATGGGTTGACGACCTAGATAAGAATAATCTATCTCCTAAGAAATAAGATATGGCATTCCAAAGAGGAAGGAAATATTCTTGTGTCATCCAAATCTATATCTGTTGTTAGTCCAGTGGTTCCGAAAAAGGGGTAAGGAATGCCCGAGAGAGAACAGGGACAATTTTATAAATATAAGGATTAAAGATGGAATAAAGAATTAATAGTGTTTTTGGTGAAAATAAGAATATTATTAGACAAAGCTATATAGAAGTATTCAGAACGGATTTCTGAGTTCGTATTCATGATCCAAGGGCGAAATAAGTGTATGTAAACGACATCGGATTCAGAAAAATAGCAATTTATTTTCTCCGAGATTTTCCTGGACACTGCAAGACTTAAGGTTTTATTAAAAGGATTTAAGTAATTTAAATTCGAGAAGTATTAAGAAAGATGGAGATTAGTATTATAAATATTAAGAAGGTTTCTGGTAAAACCCTAAATAGAAACGATTGAGTTATTCCTCTGAACGATCAATTAAATTGAGCAATAACCGATCAAAAGAACAAGCAGAGAGCAAGTTGCATGCATGTGCTAGTGGGGAAAATATCTAGTGACCATATTGTTATACAAGTAACTAGCACACTTAGAGATTAAACTAGTACTTAGCAAGCAAATCACTTGGTTAGCCTTAGCACCATCAAATCTTCAACACATGTCCATCCATTTTCATCATCCCCTGCATCATCACTTTATAAAAGCTACTTTATGAGATATTATCATCAATAATGCATTTTAGCCAAGGATGAGAACAAAGCAAGAAATGAAACTCCATCTCTCCCAAACTGCCTAGCACAAACAATGCTCAAAGAAAAATTCATATCTCCATTTCTATCCATGATAAAATCACCAAATTTTAACCATAGCTTCTCCACTCCATAGTAAAGGTTCTTTCCAAATTTCATGGCAATCTAATGAGCATAGCCTAGTCAAATCACCTCCCCAAGTTGAAGAAAGTAACCTGCCTGTTCTTGGCAGTTTCTGTCCAGCCGGAAAAGAGGGCTCAAAACCATAGCTAGGAAGCTTTGTTTTTGGTGATCTATAGCTCAAATCAAATCGTATGCAGAGGCCAAGATGTGGTAAAAATTTGAGGTCCAAACTTTTAGTTTTCGATTTGTTATGATTTTTACAAAAGTGAAAAAGAATAGTAACCCTTAGAACTAAATTTGTTTTCTTGGTTTCTTTTGATGATCTAAGATATATTAAGGTGTTCCAAGGACTAGATCAAGGATTGATAGACTCATAGACACCCCAAGGAAGGTATAACTCTCTTGAAACCCTAGATCCACTTTAAGTTTTATGGATGTTCTTGATGATTATTAGATTAGTGATGAATATGATGATCTTATAAGTATGATTATGTAGTTTGTTAGTGGATCTGAGTATTATGATGTTATGATGGTGTAGTAAGATGTTCTTGACTGTTAAGAGGAGTATTACATGTGTATAAGATGGATGGATGCCCGGTGTGGCTTGGTTGTGTTGAAAACAATTTAGAAACGTTCGATTTATAGCCGTCGTAATGCCCGATTTTCGTTAAACCTTAAGAAACCGTGCATCACAGTAGCTTTAACTCACTTTTTAGCTTTGTATTTTGCCATGACAAGCTAGATTATGCTATAAGCTTCGTTTTGATATAAAGATCGTATGAAATGGACTTACGGTTTAGGAGTTATGATTAAATTCGTAAAAGTGGTTCGAAGCCGTAAACAAAAGTTCGTAACTGAAATTGGATTCCTTTAGTACTACGATATCAGTGGTGAATCTTGATAATCAAATATTAGAGATAAAAAAGAAGGTGTGGGAGAAAACCTCATGTCAAACGGATCTTTTTCCGATTTTATAAAAAAATTTAAATCGAGGTTAAACGCGAACAAACCCCTTAAAAGTATGACTTTGGTTATAACTTAGAAAACGGGCGATAAAACTCGAGGTATAATCTTGATTCGTAACGATCGACCTTAGAATTTATACGACTTAAGTATATACCAAGTGTAAGTATGACGACGTGTCTTACTAGCGAATGACTTGTCATAGCGATAATAAAAAGAGTTGCACTAAAGGGTGTTTAACGAGATAACTCGAAAACGTGTTTCGACTTATGTTAAGTTAGACTTAGCCTTTTTAAAAGTGTCAAGTGATTGACCTCGGTTATTGTGACTATTTATAGATCACCGGATTGACACGAGGCACACAACCCCTACAGGATTGCCAAGCAAGTTCAAATCCTTTTTAAAGGCTGTTGTTGTGAATATATATATATATATATATATATATATATATATATATATATATATGCTTTTTGTTATACATATGCCATAGCATGCATGCATATTTTCAAAGTCATATTGATATACTTGTTCCCAGAATTATTGTTGGCTTATAAGCTAGATAGTTAATATATCAGTTATAAGCCGGATATTACTAAGACCCTTAGCGAAGGGCAGTTGAATCTTATTCTTTGATTATCGACCGGGAGTCGTTATTCCTTGATATATTGATATTATTTCCAGAGGAAAATAATTAAGTAAATATTTTCCATTTATTATCTAGCGAATATTATTTGGAATGTTCATCCGATATATATTTATTCGATGAATATTATCTTTGATATTCATCTAAGATTGATTTAATATTCGAATATTATTTCGAACCCTCATTTAAGTTATTTACTTATAGAATATTCATTCAAGCTTATTTACTCAATAGATATTATTTTGAATATTTATTCGAGTTTATTTATTTAATGAATATTATTTTTAATATTCATTAGAGCCTTATTTATTTAAATGAATATTATTTCGAATATTCATTCAACTCTATTTATTTTATAAATATTAGTTTGAACATTGATTCGAACTCAAGTTATTCGATAAATATTATTTTAAATATCCACTTGAGTTTTCTTTAGTCAATGAATATTACCTTCAATATTCATTTAAAGTCGTTTCAATTATTGAATATTACTTCGAATATTCCTTCGATAATTAATTCTTGTATAAATATTATTAAGTTGAATATTCATTACTTATTCAATGAATATTATCTCAATTATCCACTTGATAATTAGTTCTTCAATAAATACTATTATTAAATTGAATATTCATTATTCGTTCAATGAATATCATTATGAATATTTATCCAGGGATTATTCCGAGCATTATTCTTCCAATGTTTCTGACTTAATAAATATTCTTTGAATATTTATTTAATTCTTCTAACTCGTTTTAAAAATGATTTACTTCATTCAAGTAGTACCTTGGACCTTCAAATATCATGTAAATTATTTCAGAACCTTATTATTAATATTACATTATCAAGGAAGGTTCTCAGTAACTTCATTCTTCATTCAATTCTATTATAAGGGAACCTTACTTGTGAAAAGGTTATTTATCTTATCGACTACCCGGTCATAAATTCTTTGAAACTAATCGTTTCACTTGCAATTTGGTTGCTAATATTCATTGAATCTTGTGTACCCACTCATTATTCGAGGGGTAAGAGTGTTGGAACAAGTTGAGATCCATTAACAAGCAGCAGCTTGGGAAATATTGGTGAATTTTCCTTTCCAATTAGATACGACTACTTTGTGGAGTCGTATCAACAAGTATTATACTTGGGGAAAGGGGGACGAACTTTACGTTTCAGAGTCATGGACTTATTCGAACTAGGAGTCGTGTGTAAGAGGCCGAGTCGCGCGGTCCATCACAAGGCCCAATCGTTGGCCAGGGAGTTACTATTAAGGGCGGTAGACAAGTAAATCCGTCAGTTCTTCCTTCTACCGGTAGTAAACTATATTGGGCTGTACCATCTTCGACTGATCATCGGAGAGTGGGACAGCTGGCGCGTGATAACTCCAGTATTAGTTCATCTCCCAAATTGGGAATTCCCTGTAACACGTATCGAAGAGACTTCTTTCAAGTTGATGGGTAGTTCCCGCAACCCGTATCGAAAAGACTTCTTTCAGGTTGCCAGGAGTTTGAAAAATGTTCAGAAACTAGAATTGAAGTGCCTTTTCTGAAAGTTCCTATTTCATGATAAATGATGTTATCTTGTTATCTTTGGCATAGCAGATATTTCCACGGAATATATATGTTTTGAGTTACCTTGTAACTTCATCCTTTATATTGATCTGGCACTCTTTTTGTTAATGCATGGCATATGGTTTCAAAATATACTTTTGAACTGTCATATATATCACTATGCAGTTATATTATTGTTGATGGGCTATTGCTCACCCTTGCTTCATTTATTCATATCACAACAACAGCTAGATCAGATGGCCCGCGCAAGGCGCATTCAGCACAAGCATGTGACAGCTGTCAGAGGAATAACAGTTAAGATCATAGCTAGATGTTATCATTTGAGTATCAAATGTATTTATTATATGACATATACAGATGGATGGCAAAGAGTATATAATAGTTAAATTGTAAATCTTTTGGGTTGTAAGAACTCAATCTTGTGATTAATAAAATTTGGTAGTTACTCTGATTTCATCTCTGGGACTATAACGGGTGTGTTTTATGTTGTTGTTTTGGGTCACAAAGTTGTAATTTGATTTTTATGCTGGTTTTGTGGATGGAGATTGAGACCGTAATGACCAGATCCCTAACCCGGATCTGGGGGTGTTACACTACGCATGTAATAAAATCTTTCAACACCTGATAAGGTTTTAATCAACATAAGCGAGTAAAACAGTTTAAACGTCTATTTGTAAAAATAATTACAGGATGATCAATGGCAAATTAGTTTGAAGAAACATTTTCAAGAAGGGGTTCACTGGAGAAATTATGCTAAAAATCAGGAATTTCATTAACATGTATTTATGGGGATTTAAAACTTGGATTCTCTCTATTTAGAAAATCCCTTAAACATTTTTCAAGGAAAATAAAAGATAGGGCATTCCACTGAGAGCCCAATAACATTCCTTGTATAAAATGATGTGCAGAAAAAGGCTATTGGTAAGATTTTTTGAAAAATTGGTATTTGAATCGAGGGTGGGGAAAATAAACGTTTTCATGCTAATTGTGGAAATACATCATTTCCTAAATATACTTGACCACATCATATCATGTAACAAAGGAATTGAATTGCATCACTTGAATGATAAGTGAAGAGCAAAACACTTGCCTCGATTCACGGAGTTCTCGACCTTAACATCGATCCACAACTCAGTTTCACGACAATTCTTTACTTGCTAGCCTTTTATTTGGCCCTACTTCCATTTCTACTTCGTAACTCACCAACTTCCACCTTAATACACCCGTCGGCTTTGATACTTGTCCTTCTATTCGTCTTTTCATTTACCCGCGTACTGCTCTTGGCCAGGTCTCCTATTCGAACCCTTACAAGGTCAGATATTATTTCAGTATTAACTCAAGCAAAACCTTATTGTTTGCTTTATTCTACCCATACGCGTCCTATAAAGCTTATACACATATCATATATAAACATATACAATCATATTCACAAAATAACTTTAGTATAACCAACTAGGTCAAATAAACACTTCACATAAACACTCAACACAGATGGCCACTTAATACTTAATACTATCTAGTGGCAAACACCTCAAAACAATACCACGCCTCAAATCTTCACATCAACTATTACCTCTTTACCTAGACCCTTAGAAATCATAACATACTTTCAAATCACCGAAATCAAATAAATTAAATAGATTTGAAGGGTAATTTTAGAAAATTTCGGCATGAAATATTCGTAAATAGGACTATCCCCTGTTTTTTAATTCAAGTTTTTACCTCGTAAATCATTCAAAAATAAAGCTGCTTTAACTTGTAGCAACATAAAAGTAAACAAATAAGAAAAAGTACTCGCCCAAACATGCGGCACCTCAATACATAAGAAAAATACCCGCCCAGACATGCGGCACCTCAACACATAAGAAAAGTACCCGCCCAGACATGCGGCATCTCAACACATAAGAAAAGTAAACAATCAATAAAATAAACTAACAATTTAATCTTGCTATAGACCACATTTAAAAACTATACAACCAGTAAATGAATTCATAATATTACATAAAAATTTCGAAATAATGTTTTTGTAAATTGAACTATCCCGGGGTCACAACCCCTCAATTTCAATTAAACCAAATCAAAGCAAATCATACCGCTTCTAAGGCCAGTGGTACATTTCAGAAATCACCACTTAACATTTATACATAATAAACAGTTTAAGCAATTATACATTACTTTGACAACCTCGACATCCACCAAGATTTATAATGACTCACCTAACTCAAATCCATATGCATGACCAATAACCACTTAACCACATATAATTCACCATCAAGTACTTGACAAGTATGACATTCAATCATTACTGTGATTCGACCTATATCATTTAGCACATAAACACTTACAAATTAGCCAACCCATATAACTACACGTTATATGACAATAACAATTAACACTTAACAATTAACAATTACAATTAACAATTCACCATTAAAGACCACTAAGCCCAACATATTACCGAACCCACGATCAAAATCAAAATTACAATTAACAACCAACAATCATTAAACCCGAATATTTAATCGAACTCGCAATTAATACCAATAACTATAATTAACGATTATCCTCTCCGAATTAAATACGGAAATTCAAATAATATTCATAATTTGCCATATCAGTCTAATTACGACAATTAACACATTAAGCTCGCAATTTAAAACTAATTAAATTACAACAATTTAGTAATGAAAATTAAACACAAAAAGGGTATACCATATCTGTTCCGATCAGACCCGTAGGAAAAGTCAACTCGCCGGAGAACTACCCCCGAACATCTCTTTCCTTCCAACCTCTCTTCTCTCTCTCTCACTCTCTCTCTCTCTACTGCATCACCACTGCCACCACAGTACACAGCCCCCTCCCCCTTCTTCTATTTCCCCCACCGGGACTGCTGTCTTGCCGGCCACCATCGCCGCCCCGGCGCCGCCTCTCACCAGTCACAGCTCCTGCGCGCTCCATACACCCACCACAGCATGCACTCGTGCCTCACACACAAATACACCCACGATTATACACACACACACACATGTGTATATATATGTATATACTACCCAATTGATTCAACAATCAACCCCTAAATTGAAAAGCCCGAATTTCTTCAAACCCTAATTTTATTCCTCTTTCCCCCAATTTCTCCCTCCCCGTCTGTGTATGCTGCGTGTGTTGTGTTTTGCTTAATGGGCTTGGCCCAAATCTTATATGCTAACTACTACAATTTATTCTGGGCCCCAAATAAAATACCACTTATTCGCTTTTAATACTAATAATCAACTTTTACAAATCAAAACTAAATATAAAATTAGGAAAATTAAACTTTTCATTTTTAAAATAAAGAGTATAAAATTACAAGCACACATGTATTTTTAAAATATTTTTAGGATAAAAAATGAATTAAATATGAATTTTACAAGTTTTGATCCTTTAAATGCAATAAAACTCTTAAAATCATTTTAAAATACTAAAACACCCAAATTAATTCACCCAAATAATTTTAAAAACTAAGTAAATATATAAAAATAAATTTACAAGAGATTTCACAATTTTTAATTAGTCCAATAATTTTATAAAATTTCTAGAGGATCAAAATGTATGATTTAAACACATTTAAAATTTCACAACTCACACAAATCATCATGTAGACACATAAACACAATTTCACATATATTTCATCTTTCCAACAATATTCACATAATAAAATTCATAATTTATATTAAATAAATATTTATAAAATACGAAATTTTCTAGGGCATTATATCCTTCCCCCCATAAAAGGATTCTATCCTCGGAATCAATCCTAAGGACACAAGTAACAATTCTTCTTAAACATCTTGCTTCCACTTTCCAGGTTGTATCTTCAACTCTAGGATTTCTTATTTCAACTCATACATTGATAAGCTCATTCCGTGAGCCCTCAAATTCCGAAGTAACCTTAAACTTTGGTTTTTGAGTCTTATTAACTCTAAACGTTTACCACAAGTAGACGAATATCCTTTCTCCGTAAATCGGTATTACCTTTCCGTGTAACATACTATACTCTGCGTAAAAACTTGTAATACCAAGCCAATCGTTCTCAATAACGCAACCGCGTAATCTGCCTTGATTCACAACAACCTACACTTGGTACAACTCCCACGTTCTTACTTATAATCACCCGGCCTCAAATAAAACTTTGAGAAAAGAATATCAAAAATTCCCCGATCATTCTTACTTCACTTTCAACGTACAATGTCGATCGAGAAGGGAATGACTTGGAAACTTCTATCTATCTTTAATCCCACTATTTTACTGAGTACCTAATCTGGAACTTAACCTTATATCATCTTTTCTCAGTCGTATTTTTGAAATCGAACAACACGATCCATTCTCACAGTATGGTTTACACGTAAACCACAATTCGGTTTACAACTCCATTTTCACCTTCTCACAACATCGGTTTGTTAAAACATTTAAAGGAAAACCTCGAATATTTTGCTAATTTAAACAAATCAAAGATCATTTTTGTTCATTGAAAATCCTTTTGAAAACAAATATTTTTAAAAAAATCATTTAAAAAACATGTAAAATAATAAAGTTTTAAACAATTTTTTTTATTTTTTTTTGAAACAAAATATCTTTGAAAACGTTTTATCCATAACATTTACAGATTCGAAATCTAATAAACTCCATAACCTTAGCTTTGACATAACTGTCTATAATAACAACATACTTAAAACAGCTTGCTTTGTGACTTCATTGTCCCGCATCCTATAAAATCACTTTCGGATCAAAACTTTTATATACTTGATGAGTCCTCCCTCGAATTTGACTTTTTACATTACCACTTCACCTTTAACATTACTCACATTAATCACCAAAATCACGACATCCAAAAATTCACATTGAAATTCTTGTGCCACATTTTCTTTCTTTTCTTGGAAACTTTTAAGGTAGTTCTCGATTGATTTGCATACGTTTCACAAGTCTTCAAACATATTGAAAGGTCGTCTATGAACATAGTTAAATTCCTCGTTCAAATGTTATTTAAAATCTCATTCATTGAAATATGCTTCGATATAACTATCTCCTTTCTTATATCTCCTTTTTATACGAATAACTTCATTCCCTTGGTATAACAACTTCTTGACATTCTTGATCATTAAGACCTCTATGTCTGCTTCCGACCTCAAAACACCGCCTTAACCTTTCTTAAAAATCAAGGTCTCATTTTCTTGTCCTCACAATTTGCTCGTACTTCTTTTGGAAATAAATCCAATCCTGGACCATATTTAACTCTTTTTACGATCATCACAATCCACTTCTGGCCAACTTCCTTCATAATCGTATTGAATTTCTATATTCTTAATAATTATAGAAAGTAGTCTTGTCACTCTCATCACGGGTTCCACTAAGATTGATATGATACCATTTCTGGCAAAATTCCTATCTTTCCAAGCTCATAGGAAATAACTTTTATTCTGACTCTGGCACTTGTTACCCTACTATTCTTTCAGATTACAGCCACAACTCTCCACATTTATCTTAACAAACTATCCATGGGCTTTTCTCTTGAAATCTTATCTTCTAATCATTAGGTCTCATTAACCTCTGCAAATTCTCATTCTATAGGCAACCATTGTCCCCTTAACTGATTTTTATGTCTTCTTTTTAAACGCTTCTGGAAGCTTCCTGGTTTTTCTGTCTTTCTCTTCTGGTCAATTTGTTCCATCTTGGTCAACTCTCCTCCATCCTTAATAATCATGACTCTTTAAACTGGCTCGCATAAGTTATTTACTCCACACAATCACCTTACCCTTCGCTCAATCTTAGTTCCTCTTAATAGTTCTTGCAAACCATTATGCCCTGCTTCACTCTGCTTTACTTAAGTCATCCTTCTTGATTCTAAATATCATGATATTCCATTTACTACCTCTATCATTCAATAGGTGTCTAAAACAATCTTCCTTCAGCATTGAACATCTTATACCAAACATCTCCATCACCATTCTCTTTTCGCCCTTTAACAATCGCCAAATAAGTCAATGGACATCAGTTCTGGACTGATGTAAAAACTATCAAAAACCGATGTCTAGGTGGGTGTTGTTAAAAGTCCATGTGTTTTACATCGGTTCTGGGCCGATGTTAAAAAGACTTATTACATCAGTTCTGAACCGATGTAAATAGTTATCAACAACATCAGTTCTGAACCGATGTAAATAGTTATCACATCAGTTTTTAACAACTTATTAACAAGACTTATTACATCAGTTCTTAACCGATGTAAATAGTTATCAACAACATCGGCTGTTAATACAGAACCAATGTCTCAAACCATGTACTACATCGGTTTTGGTTAGAACCGATGTTGTAAATTGTATACCACATCGTTTTTTAACAGATGTAAAATAGATCCATGAAAAGCCAAATTAGACATAAATTTTTAGGTGATGTGGTATAGACTCAAATTATGTGCCCAAAAATTTACCAAAATCAGCATTACATTCAAATAGACTTATATACCACTAAAGTTAGCAATACAAACCATTCACCCAAAACTAACCATATAAACATTCACCAATAACCAAGATTAACCATCCACAATCACCAAATTTATACACCAAACTCCATATTATCCACAACTACATAAACTACCCCAACTACTAATATATTCTCAAGTTCACAATAATAAACTCCATCCACATTCACCATATAAACATCCTAGAACTAGTCAAGATAGTAGAGAACAAAATAGACAACTTAACTAGACTAGGTAGACAACTTAACAAAATAGAGGCAGCAGACTTGAAGGCTTGAAATCCATGGAAGAATCTTTCTCTGATGTTCCTTTAGTGTTGAGTTCCGTTGCCACCCTCTTCATGTACTTCTTCGCAAGCTTGACGGATCCAAATTTTATCTACAATGACAGACATTTAGATAGCAGTAAGACTTCGGCTAATAAAATTTCATACTAGATTGCATATTCCCATTTCTATTATTTGTCTTTTCATTTGTTGAGTTGTTAGTAAACAGAAACTTCTCGCCATTTGGAATATCGACAACCTGGCCAACTTGGCTCTGATTCTTAAAAAACATAGAATGCTCTGATTGTTCTCAGAAATGATGAATTATTAATTATCTAAGATTACCTTATGTTCATGGCTCCGAAATAATGAGAAAATGCTTGCAAGTCAGTAATTTCCTTGGATGAACATGAGGTTCCAGTAGCTTGGCAGAAAGCAGCAGCTAATTCTTCTCTTAGTGCGGCAAGTCTCAAGTCCATTGCTCGCAACAATTCATTCCTGTCACAATTGAAAAAGAATAGAATAAGCAAGATGCTCACAAATTAAAAATTAATAGAAAAGCCATGCATAAAGGTTAAATGTTAAAGTGACTTAGAGAATTACTTTGGAAGCTCCCGCTGTGCCACTCAACCTTCCATCATCTGTTAAAGAGGAGCTATTTAATTAGTATTTTCTAATGTAAAATGGCTTAGTAAGTATCCTACCTCATAAAACTACACGAAGAAATGTTATGTAAGGACAATTTCAGAAAGTAAATCTGACTCGTTAATTTATTGCTGGTCTTACAGCTGAGGCAAGTCTAACTTTTTTGAACCACCTATTACTCTTCTTAAACCAGACAAACTGAACCATTTTACTAGATGAACAGCTATTTTGATCCAACTCTAGCTCACATTTATTGAGCTCACATTTATTGATCCAACTCTAGCTCACATTTATTGAGCTATTTTGTTATGGTCTGCTCCGTAGGAAGTTTATGGTAAAAAATTACTACACTGTATAAGTAAAAGATGTCACCTGAAACTTGTTAAACTGATATGGAAAAGAATGAACATTGCTTAATATTCCATTGTCAACCATCCAGTCTGTGGGGATTTGAAATTCTTTACAATTACTGTCAAAAGTACAGTTCCGTAAACATATAAGTGCAGTTGCAATTACTAAACAGAGCCTACACATCTATGTGTAAATTGGTTATTCTATGACATAATTATCTAGAGTTATTACCAGTTAGGATGTTGTCGCGGTAAAAAGCTTCACAAAATGAAATCTTATAATGGGAAAAAGCTATGCAGATTTCCTGTATTTTAGAGCATGTGTTAGAGTATTTTGGGACATTGGCATACACATTTGTCCCTACCTTCCCCTGCTTTCAACTCTATTTTTACTTTCAAAAAATATAATACTAAACAATTATAATACTAAAAGTATTATACAGTTTATGTATATGTGGCTCGCTTGACAATGCTCAAGCCTGATAAAAGTAGAAACAATTAAGACAGCTAGAAGATTCCATCATTCAAAATGCAATCAATCATACATAATCATAACATCTACTTGAGCTTCATCGCCATATAAAATATTTACACCATCCATTTCCTGATCGACATCTCTAGGAGTTTCCTCGACCATCTTGAAAATAATATATCATATAGCAAGATAAATATAACGACATGTGGTCCACATATAATACTAAAGTAGCTAAAAGTCACATACATAAATTTTATTCAAGCTATAAATGATTATGAAAACCTTAAGTGCTTGCATTTCTTCCTCCCTACTAACACCAACATGTGTAAAAGATTAAAATTAACAAAGCTATGATACCAGAAGTTGTGCTGATGAGCTTTCTTTTCTTACCTTTCACGGAGATAGAACATCTCATCATGAATAGATATCACAGTATCATACAAATTCTTGAGCTCAACTTTCTGATAGAGTATATTTTTATATATATTTTAGATGATTTTATTCTCATATTTATTGTGTTTTGCATTGATTTGGATTTTTATTTAATAGATTTTATTGTTTTATTGTAGGAAATAAAGAATTCATAACTTGGAAGGATTTGGAGCAAAAAGAGCTATTTTGGAGATAAAATAGGAGAAAATTCGTAATATTGGGCTATACGGGCTGTTCTGCACTGTTTGGGCCATATCTTGAGTTCCAGAAGTCAGAATTTGACGATCTTGCTGTCCACGCAAAGCTTGTGGAATTATCTTTAATTTAGAGGTGGTCCAGTAAGCAAAATCCAACTGGAAGAGCCCAGAAACAGAGGAGAAAAAGAAGTGACGAATTTTACAAGAAAATCCTATTCAATTATGGATATCTTTTTGTAAATTGATTAGGATATTAAAAATACTTTTATTAGGAGATAGATATCAGATTTTATTAAGGAGTTTTATTATAAAAGGAAGAGAAAACGTGAGATAGAGGAGATAGACATATACAGACGTTTTTACATAAGCTAGGGTTTTGGTTTTTCTCTCTTCATCTCTTCCTTTGTAAGCACTTGGTTTAATTTGGATCTTTATTGTTCTTCGTTTATACAAAGTTTAAGGTACTCTTTATCTCATCTTGTTTATTAGTACATGTTTATTATGGCTTTCTTGATTATTATTGTTAGTTTTAATCCTACCATGAGTGAGTAGTTTAATTCTAGGGTATTAAGGGGAGCCATGTTTGCACCATGATTTGGGCTTAATTTGATTAGTAGATTGATGGGTAAAGAGTAATTCTGATTGATATGTTCTAATTCTTAATTTGTGTAATTGCGCAATATCACGGATTAATTGATTGCAATAGGAGTAATAGATCGAGAGATTTTACTACTAGAGGCTTACATACAATTAGCAGAATTGAAGGTGAGTGTGAGAACATCATTAGATATTCTGAGAGCGTTAATGCTTGAGAAAGATTAACTGTTAATGCTTGAGAAAGATTAACCATTGCTTTAATTACTTAATCCCATTGAAAAACTATACTTTTGTGATTTGTTTGGTGTAAACATGGTGAACCTGAATTGCCCTAGATCCTTTAATTAATTGATTTAAAACTTTGTTAAATTTGCTTTAGTAGTTAATAAAATTCTCAAACAATCGTTGTGACTAGAAACAATTGATAGCAATTGAATTGAAATTGAAACTGTCTCCTTGAGGATTCGACCCGTATTTGCTAGTATCTACTACAATTGATACCGTGTGCTTGCGGTTAGGTATAATTTGACACATCAAGTTTTTGGCGCCGCTGCCGGGGAGACAACGAGTTTCTATTGATTTTAATTTAGTTGTTTAGATTGTTTCCATTGTCTCGTTGGAACTTTTGTTCCAATTGAGGAAGATTTTACGTTTTCTTGGCTTTGTTGAGTGTCTACAGGTTTGCAATGGGTGAAGTTGATACTTTTGCACTACTCTCTTCCATGTTGGAGGCACGCACTCAAGAAATTGCCTCATTCAACCCTACAGAGCCCACTATGCGTCCAATGAGTATCAATGAGATGTCACAAGTGGCCCCTAAAACTTACAACTTCTGTCAAATTTGCGGTGTGCAGGGTCACTTTGGTTTGGAATGCTATTACAATGTCTATAATTCTCAGAATGCTCAGTTGGGACAATTGAATTCTTTTGAAGAAGGATATGGGTACAATCAGTATTCAAACACTTTTGATCAAGAATACGTGAATCAACCAGATTTCTACTACCAGGACAATGGTGCTCAAAATTTTTCATATCATAATCAGCAACAGTTTGAGCAACAATATTATCAGTCATATGAGCAGCCGCCACAGCAAGAATATCAATATCCTCCTCTACAAGAAGATCTACATGTTTCTCAATGCAGTGTAGATGTGCAAGCTGATCAGACAAATGAGATGTGGGATATCCTGAATAAACTACTAAAGAGTTCTGAAGAACAAGCCGAGAAGATCAAAGGATTAGAAACTCAAAGTTTGGCGATTGAATCTCAAATTGTAGAGTTGGCTAACTCTTCTACTACAGGGCAGCTTGACTATTTACCATCATCATCTATCCTATCCGAAGAGGACCTGATTGCTATCAATCTCACAAGCGATCAGGAATATGATAGTTTCTCCATGTATGTTGATGATGAGGCCATTGATAAAGAGAAGGAGCATGTCACAGATGACGAGATCAATGATGTTGCTACTACCGAAAACAATGTGACTGATGATGAGGCTACAAAGGAAAGCAATACAGAGATGGTTGTTGTTTCTCTTCCACAACCTGTGCCTCAGCTACCATGTATTGATAAATTTGCTTACGATCTAGCCTCTACTTACAAGGCTTCTTTGCTCAAGACTACTTATTTCAAGGTTGATGTGATAACAAATATTGTCCAAGATGATATTTCTCAAATTCTGGTTGAGGATCCGTACAAAGTGGCTCATACGTTTGAAGCTTGAGGAGAGGGAGAAGATGGAAGTGTCGGCTTAATCAATGATGTGATAAGCCAAGATGTCCGAATGACTCCAGTGAAAGTGAGGAGTGGAGAAAAGCCACCACCAGAACCTCCACATTATGTCAAGGGAGTTCAATATTTTCGTGGTGTTGAATTTTATCGTTGTTTTATCACAAAGTTTTCCAAAACTACACAAGCACTCTCTCTATTGCTTATTAATGACATATTTTATTTTACTGATGCTTGTTTGGAGACTTTTTGCAGGATAAAGACAACCACTAACACTCTTGATACTTTTTGTGGTGGCGAGTTTATGATCGAGAAAGTGGATATTACGCCTTTACCGGAGTATTTTTTGAGAGGGTCAAGCTATTGACGTTAAACAAAAGCGCTTCTTGGGAGGCAACCCAAGCCTTGTTGGAAAAAAAAAAAGAGAAAAAAAATGAGTGTTGTTGTAAAAAAAAAAAAAAAAAAAAAAAAAAAAAAAATCGGAACAGTACTCGCCAGCGCGTCATGCGCCAGCACGCGCACCTGCGCCCAGTTGAGCAGAAACCACTCGCGCGTCATGCGCCCTCCCATGCATCAGGCGCCAGGTGAGTTTTGTTTTGGTCACGTTTGTTGTCAACGTGAATGTTATGTGTTATATATATAATATATATTAAATTTAATTCATCTCCTAAATCAATTTCTACCCCTTTTCTAATTATTCTCTCCACCTAAAATCCTAATTCTAGCCCCATATTAATTCCAAATTATTCCCAATTCATCTCCTATTTCATATTTTATTTTATTTTATTTATTTTTATTTATTTTTATTTTATTTTATTTATTTTTATTTTTATTTTTTTTATTTTCCCCAATTATATATATACACACCTATCCATACAAATCCAATTCCTCTTCTATTTATTTAAATCTCTAAAAATTCAATTCTAAAGAGGAATTAATTGCAAGTTCACCTCTTTGATTCGTATTGGGTAAATCTTTTTCTCTGATTTTAATTTTATTGCGAATTTGTGTTCTTGTAAATTGGGATTTTGTATTATTCTTGGAATTTGGGCTATTTGTGGTGTGATATTGCTTGGTAATTATTGGTGGAGCTTCTTGTGAGTTGGGGATTGATTCTTTTGGCTTCTAAGCGTGGGAGAGGTTGTGCTAGTGGGTGAAATTTCCGTACCCTCCGCCTGATTCATCTGATGAGGATGACGAGGGTGACGACAGCGAGGCTGAGTAGGACACCTTGATTCCAGGGGAGTTTTCTTTCTTTTCTTTTTAGTGTAGTTTTATTTTGTTTTTAGTTGTAGTTTTATATCTTGTTCTTTAGTTCATTGAGGACAATGAACCGCTTAAGTGTGGGGAGGTGTTCTCAACGTAGTGTATTACTTGTTTAAAAAAAAAAAAAAATTAAAAAAATTAAAAATACCAAAAATAATTCTAGCCATGCAATTTGATTAGTTGTTGTATTTTGCTTGATACACCCATGCATGCGTAGAATTCCTGTGTTTATGGACGCTTTTGTATGAGAAGTGACGTGCTTTGTTCTTGTACACACACTTACACTAGCAAGTTGAAGCTGGTAGACTTAATTGGATGTTGTAAGTGATTAGAATGACATGAATATGTGCAAGATGACTTGGTTTACATGCTTTGAGTACAAGTAGGTGCGTTAGAGAGTCTTGTTACCTGGGATTGATTATGTTTTGTCACACCAAGTGAGTTTTGAGCCTATATGCATATCTTTTGCATGATTTTTCGTTTGCTTGAGTGTCCACATGTTGTTTACATTGCTAGCACTTACTTGAGATCTTTCTTGAAATGCATGACATTAATTGATGATGAGATGATAAAGGCAATTAGGTATAACCTCGTATTTCCCATATTTCCACACCTTTTAAACATGATCAATTAGTTAACCCGTTGAGCCTAATCCTATTCTTTCGGTGACACACCACATTACTTGCCATTATCCTTTTTATTCTATTGGCCTTACATTAATTTGAACCCACATTGTCAAAGGCTAGTATCGTGCTTAAGGGAGTAATAAGGTGTGAAAAAGGGGGGGTTTTATTGATGATCATACCATTGGGGAATATTGATTTTGGTTGATGCTTGCTAGTCGAAATTCATAATAATATCTATGGATCATTGTGCTTATTCCTTAGCTCTCAAAAAAAAAAAAGAAAAAAAAAGAGAAAAAATAAATAAATTTGAGAGCATTCTTATGTTTGTATGATCCTTCTTCATTCGACTAGTCAAGTTATTATGTAAGGGGTATTGAAAATCCAAGTGTGGGGAAGTATTTGTTTTAATAGAAAGGGAATGGAATTATTTTTTATTGTTGGGTACTAGCTTTTGACATTAACCTGTTTTAGCTTTACTTGACATACCTTGTCCCTAGCCCACGCTACAACCCGAATAAAGACCTTTTGATTATCATCAGTGATGTATGTTGTGTTGAGAGTGAGATTGATTGTGAGTGTCAAGTTGTGTTTATGATTTTGTTGGAATTGAGTGATACACTTAACCTTGTTCTTGAGTGAATATTCCTTTTTGAGTGAAAGGTGAGTTATTACTTGTTTTGGCATAGGAGATCCCAGGTTTAGACTTAAAGATGTATTTCTTATGGGCTTAGCATGATTACCAACGATTTTTACACTTGACATGAATTTTTATGACCTTCTGCATGTTGGTTGAGTAGACTACGTGAATACTTGCACTTTCGACACCAAGACATCGTATGTTTGCTTTGATTCTTAAGTTGATGTGGCATGAGAGGACTTGTGTGTGTGGTGTTGTGTTAGCATTGATCTTTTGCATGGTTGGATGAATTTTGTGGGTATATTCACTATAAACCCTCACGAGACAACACTCGTCCTACTAGGGCTGCCTAGGGGTTTAACGGCTTGTTGCATATGCTCAATGCAATCGTGTCATCTACGAAAGTGATGTTTGTTAGGACTTAGTTTTTATTTCACTTATTTGCCCGAGGACGTGCAAATGCTAAGTGTGGGGATGTTTGATAGAGTATATTTTTATATATATTTTAGATGATTTTATTCTCATATTTATTGTGTTTTGCATTGATTTGGATTTTTATTTAATAGATTTTATTGTTTTATTGTAGGAAATAAAGAATTCATAACTTGGAAGGATTTGGAGCAAAAAGAGCTATTTTGGAGATAAAATAGGAGAAAATTCGTAATATTGGGCTATACGGGCTGTTCTGCACTGTTTGGGCCATATCTTGAGTTCCAGAAGTCAGAATTTGACGATCTTGCTGTCCACGCAAAGCTTGTGGAATTATCTTTAATTTAGAGGTGGTCCAGTAAGCAAAATCCAACTGGAAGAGCCCAGAAACAGAGGAGAAAAAGAAGTGACGAATTTTACAAGAAAATCCTATTCAATTATGGATATCTTTTTGTAAATTGATTAGGATATTAAAAATACTTTTATTAGGAGATAGATATCAGATTTTATTAAGGAGTTTTATTATAAAAGGAAGAGAAAACGTGAGATAGAGGAGATAGACATATACAGACGTTTTTACATAAGCTAGGGTTTTGGTTTTTCTCTCTTCATCTCTTCCTTTGTAAGCACTTGGTTTAATTTGGATCTTTATTGTTCTTCGTTTATACAAAGTTTAAGGTACTCTTTATCTCATCTTGTTTATTAGTACATGTTTATTATGGCTTTCTTGATTATTATTGTTAGTTTTAATCCTACCATGAGTGAGTAGTTTAATTCTAGGGTATTAAGGGGAGCCATGTTTGCACCATGATTTGGGCTTAATTTGATTAGTAGATTGATGGGTAAAGAGTAATTCTGATTGATATGTTCTAATTCTTAATTTGTGTAATTGCGCAATATCACGGATTAATTGATTGCAATAGGAGTAATAGATCGAGAGATTTTACTACTAGAGGCTTACATACAATTAGCAGAATTGAAGGTGAGTGTGAGAACATCATTAGATATTCTGAGAGCGTTAATGCTTGAGAAAGATTAACTGTTAATGCTTGAGAAAGATTAACCATTGCTTTAATTACTTAATCCCATTGAAAAGCTATACTTTTGTGATTTGTTTGGTGTAAACATGGTGAACCTGAATTGCCCTAGATCCTTTAATTAATTGATTTAAAACTTTGTTAAATTTGCTTTAGTAGTTAATAAAATTCTCAAACAATCGTTGTGACTAGAAACAATTGATAGCAATTGAATTGAAATTGAAACTGTCTCCTTGAGGATTCGACCCGTATTTGCTAGTATCTACTACAATTGATACCGTGCGCTTGCGGTTAGGTATAATTTGACACATCACTTTCATAACCTTGGACCAATCTTTTGCAGCAACGCCTGATTTCCCAATACAAAGGAACCACCAGATTGATCCTGCACAATCATACCAGCCCATATTATAAGCACAAAAGTCTACATTATTCAGAAATTTAGTTTTGACTTTTTAGAACAGGTGATCATCATTTTTAATTTATGTAGGAAATTTGGTTAGGAAGATGAACCACTTACAGCAGCGACAAACAAAGTGGAGGTGGACTTGTTGAAAACAATAAAGGAAAAATTACCCTCAAGATGAGTAACATGTTAGGAGGATAAGGTGCATGATCACTCAAACTCAAGCGTTACTGAAAGCTAAAAGAACATTGGGAGGTCAGAAGATCCTAAAAGAGTTGGTGGCCAAAAATAACTTTAGCAATGGTACTGACTTTACTGCTTGACATGCAAAATTACCTCAAGACATCTCCGAAATCCTTCTTCTTGAAAGAAAGTAAGAGTTCCGCCTATTTGTAACAAGAAAAAAAGCACTAGATTAATTACTTTGCGAATCAAAGTGTGAGTTCGGTAAAGTCGATTTAGCGCAACTACCATATCGCTGAAGTAATAGGATGACTCCGAATTCTTTGGGGAAAATCTCAACAAAACCTAGTCATCTAATCTAATGTTGTATGACCTTCCACGAACAAAGCCTTCTACTGCAGAAAAAGTGAGTAGATACTTAGTTTTGCTTGTGGATTTGTAAAGCCACCAACTGAATTATAGAATGCATGTAAAATTAGATGTACAAGCAAGCATAGAGAAAGAACAATGATTTACATGCTGAAGGTTCATCAGCTCCTGGGCCAGACGTGTGCCTAACTCATCATCCATTGTAAGAGATTTAGAATACTTCGACTGCTTAAGTGGGGAGCCAGTAGCCAAAGACTTCTGAGGAGACAAAACTTCTGTTGAAAAGATATATTAATTTTTGACAATGCACCTTTTACCACTAAAAAGATGAAGTATTAATAACATCTCAGTACAGCAGAATCTTAACTAAACTTCAAAAGCATGAGGACAAAGACACATATTATATAGATTTCTATAATTTAAAGTATAAGAATTACTCATAATATTAAGTGTTCGGAATAACAGACAAGTCCGAGGACCAGCTTACCCCCTGTGGAATCATATAAGACCTCAGCCATAGAGAGTCGAGGAAGAGGCATGTATGAAGATATACTCGAACGTTCTTCCATATAAGACCTAGTTGCAGAGGACTGCAAGGACAAAGAACTTCCAAATGTTTTATGTAAACTTTCTTTGTTGGCATTGTAGGAAGAAACTGATGAAACTTCATCCCTCGAGCTCTCATAACCGTCCTCTGCTCCATCATACGTTTCATTCTCTCTAGCCTGCAATCAGTAACTCAGCTTTTATATTCAACAAAAAAGAATAACTCCAAAACTACGATCCATACTCTATCAATAAACTGACAGTCTGACATACTTATTATACTTTACCAGTCCAAAAACAGACAAGATATTATCCATAGAAGAACATGGCAATTGAAAGTAGAATCATAAAAACAATTTTAACACCTTAAGCTTACCCAATCAGTGTCCGCGGTCATTTCTTTCCAAAATACATCCAATAAGATGGTTGAAGTAGGAACAATTCCTGAAAAGATAGATGACACAATATATTAGCCTGCATTAGTAGATGAAATCTTTTGTCCAGACGTTAGCTAAACAAAGTTAAGCAAACAAACTCATATAGAATCAATAAATTCCAGGGTTTCATAATATGCGTTCCCTCTCTCCCTTCCTCTCTCTCTCTCTCTCACACACACAACCACTCACTATACACTAATACAGTTTCTATAACAATAAATCTGAAAAATCACTTACTTTGGAGATGACCCAAGCTTAAGAATCAATCAATCTGCTAAAAAAACTTAAATTAAAAACCAAACTTTGATTTTTCAAACAAAAATCGAAATAAAAAAAACTTACTAATCGCAATCGAAAATACTTACTTATTAATTAAGATTCGACTTAATTAATAGCCTCCAAGAGCACCAATTAACAGAAATCGAAAGGTAGGGTTCGACATAATTGGGATTCGAAATGGGAGTTTTGAAATCTAGGGTTTTAATTTGGGGGTTTGTAATCTAGGGTTTTAATCTAGGGTTCTTCAAATTTGGGGGTTTGTGAGTGAGATTTGAGTGAGTGAGATTGGATTGAGTGAGTGAGCAGCGTGTGTTTGAAGTGAGGTAGTGAGGAGGGAAGTGAAGGGGGTAGTGCGTCTGAAGGGGGGAAAATGTTTCTAAGGGGAAATGTTTCTAAGCGGGCTAAATATTTGTATTATTAGAGGGAAAACGGGCTGAAAAGGAACGCGCTTGTTTTTTTAATTTTTTTAAAAAGTAGTTAAGACATCGGTTTAAAGTTCAACTAATGTCTAAAACCTACTTTAACATCAGTTTTAGTAAAACCGATGTAAAATAAACCTTTAACATCAGTCAGAAACGCAACCGATGTTAAAAGGGTGATGTCTATTAACAGATTTGGCGTAGTGAATATCTACATACATGTGTTCTTATTTACTGCCCCTTTCCTTTATTTAATTCTCATTAGTCTCAAATCTTGTCAATGATTTATCGATTCAATAATTAATCCAATTTGACATGACATATCTGTCTTAATCACCAAATTTTTAAACTTGCACAACTAATTCTTCGTCAGCGCAATTGTAGTTTCAATCATTTAAGATGTTGTCGCGTCTATCTTCGCATCTCTTCATCGCTAGTAATTCTAAAATCATTAGGGTTTCTGACAAAAGAGGTCAATAGAATGGATGGGCATCAAGCATGAATATAAACTGAGTTTGTTTGATAAACTTTTATAGAGGAGTTTAACCGAGAGATCAATATGATCTTTGAACTATTATCAGGTTGCATTTGTCAATTGGTCAACCACCACTGTACATAAAGATGGCCAGTCTTAGTACTTTCATGACAAACACAATCAGTAGCGTCCCAATGGACTTCTATCACAAAGATAAGATGTCCCTCAATCCCCTATCTGTATAGGTTGTTCATCTCAGCTGGAATAAAAAATTAAGTATTCTCGAAAAATGGAAGGGGTTCAAGAGTTTTAAAAAATTTCATGTAGAGTTGGATCAAGTATCCTCTGAAAAGTATAGATATTTCCGAAAAATGAGATTGAACTCGAATAAATCTGATATAAAAAACTCATCATCAATTGATGTATAGTAGACCTTTCAATGGATGCATCAACTATTGATCAGGCAAACATTCAAGAAATTCCTAATTATTCATAATCTCACTCTTGTCGACTAAGCACTAATATGCTAAGCTGCCAAACCGGCCTGCCAAGAATGAGTTGAATAAATAAGAAGATCTCAACTCACTCTCGATTTTCAACCACCACTGTGCAACAAATGCCTAGTGACGATACCAACCGGGAAATAATTTACGATAATTCAAAAGAAGGATAGGAAATTTCTTTAGACAATAAATTGAATGAAATCAATAATTTGGGTACACAGCTACGTTTAACTTCCAACCATGCCAATAATCGATCACTTCCCACTTTGTGTTCACAACCTTCTCGTATTCTTTCCGTAACGTTCACCTAGTAACTGATATCGTAGAAAAGTTCTAAAATATACGCGAAAAACTCAAGATAACGTCCTCCAGACTAGTAGTTCTAGCTGCCCACTTAGCTTATGCGGCTTCGGGTTTGCTGTCTCGCTCATAGCCAAATCCTTAAACGATTCGAACTCCTACTCGCGCGATGTAGCGAAAGACCATATAACGTCGTGATACTTGTCGAAATATCCTAAGGCGATATTTATCCTAAATCGTTCTACCCGGCGACTATCTTATACCTGTACACCTAACCCTCCTAATCTATTTCAGTGAACATAACTTGTAGCTTTGATACCAACCGTGGCATCCCATAATCCGGGATACAGATTTGGGGCTACTAATCACAAATAACATTATACAACCTTGGATATAAACCACATATAATAATAATAAAAAACCCTTAACCAAGATTGCATACAGGTTATGGTATGAAACAAACTATCAAGTTGCATTATCACTACTAGAAAAACTACAATAGACATCACACTTTAGACATCGGTTAGAAAAACCATTGATGGTAAAAGTCTCTCTAACATCACTAAAAACTAAACCGATGTCTAATATTAGTAAATACATCACTTCATCGTAAAAGCGATGTCTGGAGTTTATTTTTTAAAAAATATAACCGCGCTTCCCCCTTTTCCTTTCCCCCCTTGTGCAAAATATTCCCCCCTTAGCCAAAATTCAACTACCGCTCAAGCTCTTTTATCATTAAAAATATAAAAACAAAAAACATATAATCTAAAATACCCAATCTCCCTCAAAAACATCAACTAAAACAAAAAACACGACCCACTCCCCTCTCTCGCGCTCTTAAGAACCCTAACCCCTCTTTTCTTCAATTAGCTCAAATTAACACACCCCTAACTCAAATTAACATAACCCCTGTTCAAATTGCGCCAATCGTTAAACCCCTTTCAATATTAGGCCGATTAATTCAATTTATCTGTACTCCGTTGAACCCCTTTCAATATTAGGTCAATTAATCATTTTTTTCGTTCGATTTATTAACAGATCATGGAGCTTGGAGCTTGTTCAAGAAGTAGCTTGGAGCTTGTTCAAGAAGTAGCTTGGAGTAATTGTTTTTTGCTCGATTTGGTACTTTGCTCGAATCTTTTCTTTGTTTTTTAATTGTATTTGGTTGTTTTGTAACTGCATATCAGGCTCTAAGGTTTGTTCGGCTCGGTTTATCCTTTTATATGTATGTATATATGTTATTATTCGAGGATTTGTGTTTGTGTTCGATTTTTACAATTTTGTTATATGTACGTATGTATATATGTTATTGTTCAATTTGTACGATTTGTGTTTGTGTTCGAGCTTCAAGCTTCCTACCTTCAGTTTTTTTACCCACCAACTGTTTGTTAAAATTACTCAAACAAATTTTCAGTTTGGTGTGGCTACATTAAACACATTATGTTATTTTTATCTTGCAGTGGTGTTTCAATCAGTCCAGGAGCAGTAGTAGTAGAGACATGGGAATGGTATTTTATAGGTTGATGCAGAAAATGTGTGTGCAGGAAGTGTTTTTCCAGTAGTAATAAAGGTGCATGGGCTCTGAATAGTTAACATCTACAATTAAAATTAATGTAAGGTTACATATACTATATTAAATGCATAAATCTATGCTGCCTTACAATTATTAATTTGACATCAATAAAGATATAATCATAGTTTAGAGGGCCTATTTATTGTTTACATTACATTACAGGGCCTAGATTAGCCGAGTGAACTACAGGGCATATTTATTATTTACATTACATTATGAATGTATCATAGTTACTTTACATTGTTTTTTTAATCATTCTGCATTTTCTTTATGATTGGATAGGTTAAAAGGACTCATTATACTGTCACAAAGTAGAGGCAAATATGGACAGAAGAAACGCACCAGTAGTTTGTCAAAGTTTTTAAGCTATATGGTCGGGCCTGGAAACATATCGAATGTTGAATATGTCTGCGTAGCATTTTTTTAAGCTGGTCTCTAGGTTTAATAAATATTTAATGCAGCTTTCCATTAACTACAGAGCATATTGTCACGAAAAATGCAGTTGAAATTAGAAGCCATGCTCAGAAGTTCTTTTACAAGGTGACTATCTATTAAAATCTTTGATTAGCATAGTATCTGTATGCCAGATAATTAGAATTGAATTGTACAATTCTGCTTGTCATGTATAGCTCACAAGTACTTTTAAGGTTGACTAGTATTATAAAAAAATAATGTGATCAGGTGGATAATGTGAAAGAAAGTTTTGATTATATTATTACTCAATGGTCAGTGTTAAATTACATTATTATGTCATTTTAACTATATATAGAGGTGCACTCATATGCACAACCTATTACACAATTGAATACTTGTAAGTGTCTAAATAAGTTTATGTAAAAGATAAATATTTTTATTTTTTTTAGGTTAAGGGAATTTGTTAAGTTATTATTTGCTCTGGTACCCATCCAATATTCTTAGTAGTGTTACTTTCACAATTTTAAGTGAATTCATGTGACAACAAATATTATCAAGTTGATAAAAATTGATGGAACTACCTGGCTAGTAAAGAAAAAAGATGGAAATTGGTAGTTGTTTTTTAATAGCATTATACTTTTTTATCACACAGTTTTATGCTTTTACATTAAGAGAACATATTGTCTTCTGAGCAAAATTTTAGTAATCATATAATTAAGTATTCCCATTACTTGTGAGGGCAAGGGCTCGAGAATTAGCTCATTTGTATTCATTTTGAAAACACTCATCTGAACATATAATTTTAAAAACTGAACAGGTTGTCCTAAAGAACTTCAAGTAGCAGGCGTGGGAGAAGGAACAACATGGGGTGTTTTTGCATGCAAGAGTGCTTGTAAGGCGTTTGGGCTCAATACAATGGAGAGTGCAAATCCGATAACATGTTGTCCATCTTTTTATTCAAGCATTTTTAAAAGAACATGTCCGACGTCCGAGTGCTTACAGCTATTCATTTAAGATATTATATCAATGTAGTTTCGATATTGGATGGTTTGGATTATGTAACTAGTTTCGATATTGAATTGGATAATGTAGTTGACCGATTGAATGCATATTTGATTTTGGTATATAGGTTTTTTGATTTTGGTATATTATTTATTTGGTTTTGGTATATTGGTTTTTGGTAATTAGGTCTGTCATATATACAGGGCATCCATGAATAAAAGAACAAAATAAATCAGAAACCCATAAAACTGATGTCTAAAGAATAAAAAGACAATGATTATTACTAGAGAACTGATGTAAAACACATCAGTCCTTATTAAGAAACCGATGTAAATTTGAAA
The DNA here is from genome assembly GCA_037693485.1 of Kitagawia praeruptora. Classification (NCBI taxonomy): domain Eukaryota; kingdom Viridiplantae; phylum Streptophyta; class Magnoliopsida; order Apiales; family Apiaceae; genus Kitagawia; species Kitagawia praeruptora. Next base: position 96,143,987 of record CM075354.1, on the reverse strand, counting down.
CATATACATCGGTTTACTATTAGAATACCGATGTAAATATGACACATATACATCAGTTCACTATTAAGAAACCGGTGTAAATTGAAACATAGACATCAGTTCACTATTAGGAAACCGATGTAAATTTGAAACATAGACATCAGTTCATTATTAAGAAACTGATGTTAAACATAAACATTGACATCGGTTAAAAATTGATGTCTAAGACCCCTACCTTTCTCTACACGCGAAGACATCGGTACTGGTTTTACAAAGACATCGGTTTTTAACCAATGTCTATTGACGTTTTTCTAGTAGTGTATTACAATTAACCTCATAATAAAACTGTTATACAATTTTTATGATTAAATGAAATCACTGCCTAACTAGATGTCCAACCTTGACAAATTCCCAAACCACTATCTGACGAAATCCATAACCCGAACGTCTCCTCTTGATGCTGGAAGAGTATTACCAACTGACCACAAGTCACACCTATGGTCCTTAGTAAGATGACCAACTTTCCCACATTCGAAACAAGTCACACCTATGGTCTTGGGTTTTGAATCCGGACACTCACCAGTATAATGTCTCTTCTTGTTACACTTAAAACATGTAATACTTAATCTGCGACAACTCCCGAGTGCTTCTTCCCACAAGTTGTACATTCAGGTAAGGCTGGTCTAATTGCAAGCTGCTGATTGGTATTCTGAAAATGTTTACCTTGACTACCATTCCCATTCTTCGGCTTTTGAAAACCTCAGTTCCTATCATACTGCCCCTCATCCCTTGGCTTGAACTTGTTATTATTATTATTATTACTTCCCTTAGTACTTTCTATCTTCCTTTTCTTTCCTGCTTTCTCCTTCAACAATCATAGCTTTCTCCACCACCATTGCATAGTTCTCCAACTGAAACACTGCCACCTTACTACGTATCCATGGCTTTAAACCTTGTTGAAATCTTTTCGCTTCCTTCGCCTCAGTATTGACATATCCAGGAACAAGCCTTGCTAGCTCTGTGAATTTTGCCTCATATTCCACCACACTCATATTCTCTTGCTTTAACCATAGAAATTGGATCTCCAGCTGATTTTGCATATACCTTGGAAAATACTTCTCGAGAATAACTCTGTAAATATCTGCCACATAATCACTCGTTCACCTTCCAACAGCTTTATTGACTCCCACCAATAATTTGCCTCTGCTTTCAGATAATAGCTCGCATATTCAGTCTTATGATCTTCTCCTACCTTTACCAATGCAAAGGCTTTTTCCATCTCGCCCAACCATCCCCTAGCTTCTTTTGGGTTAACTGTACCTTTAAACTCTAGGGGGTGCACAACTTGAAAAGTTTTGAATGTCACTAAGGGTTGAGTTCGTCGTTGCTGAGCTAGTGCAGCGGTTTGTTGTTGAAGAAGTTGAAGGATTTGTGTCATAGTCGGATCAACTGGATTTTAATTGTCAGTGTTCTGGTTTTCAGGATTTGCAGCAGAGGTTCTTCTCTTTGGAGGCATGGTTCTGATGAGAAAACAAGGAACTTACTAAACAACAAGCTGGCATATACAAGGAAAATAAGGTTTTCGAATCCCGGTTTTGAGTCATCTACGATCACAAGAATTATAACGATGTAAAGAAATAGAGAAACAAATGTATAACTTGAACAAGTAATTCCAACATGAAATAATTTTAAACCACCCAAAAATGGAGCGGAAAGTGCACAAATATCAAGAAAAGAAAGGTTATAAAACCGACAAGGTTAACAATATGCATGACAGTTTTAGAGTTCAAGGTACACTATTAACATACTAACTATAAAAGGTAATTGCCGATGATACCCATCAACCGCCACCTGTGATAACGATACGCAAGAAGAAGGTACTAGAGCGATAACATATCCTAAATGTATAGTCTATTGTCCTAATGATAACCTACACCTGTTGCTCCTATCCTACACCTATCGATACCTAATCCTGGCTTGTTTCAGTGACCAAAACCTGTCCGCTCTGATACCAACCTGTAACGCCCCGACTACCCAATAATAAACATATTCTTTTATAATAAAAATACTTGAATACACTTGAATAAATATATATACGACACCACCTTTTTAGGAAATAATAAAACCATGACTTAACTTTTTTTTCTAAAAAAAATAAAACTCACTGCGCACATAACTTTTATCAATTAAACTCGCTATCATTTAATGAAATTGATTAGATAGATAAATGAACTTTAATACAGGGGAATTTTAGAAAATTTCGGCATGAAGTATTCATAATACGGACTATCCACCTGTATTTTGAACCAACCAAATTTCATAAAAAAAAACAACTACAATTTCAACTACTTAAGAAACATAAACACCTGTTCAACCTGTCCTAACAGATCAGGTGAACCAAACCACGATGCCCTCCCGATCAAAGAACAAGATCGGGGCACCACAACCAAAAATAAATACATATAAGCTGATAACCAGACATGAAGACATAATACAACACCCCACTACTAACCCGGATCTCTAACAGGTAGTGGTATGAAACAAGCAGCTACTAACTAAACTATTACATCATGACACTAAAACCTTAATTAAAAGCTACATACATTCCATAAATAAATACAACTAGCTGATACTATTATACAAGTCTTAACTGATATCCAGAGGTCCAACCTTCTAGCAGAGCAAATCTAGGCTGTTTATGGTCCACAACAAGTTCTTCTTCCGCTACAGCTTCTAATTTGTATCCTTTTCTTCATAAACTGAAAAAGGGTTAGAAAAATGACAAGGAGTGAGCCAAATGCTCAGCAAGTATAAAAATATGAGTGCATAACTGAATTAAACTGCAAGTCCGATAAAGATCAATAATCAACAATATAAAAGCTTGAGAGCTGTAGAGGTATAGCATTTTATTTAAATCAGGAAATGGGATAGAATTGGACTATTATGCATTTTATAAATAAAAACAATAATAAGGTTAGGCTGCTGATCAGTCACGCACTAATCCCGGACAAACGCACACAGCAATGTCCTTAAATGGATTCACGGCACACATTGGCCTTATTAACTTCTGACCACGAATCTGGTCCCACCCCGAAGGGTTTTACGCCCCAAGGGCCACTTTTAAAAATATTTCCAATTCTATCACTGATTGCCAGGTGTCGGAACAATCGACCACCTCAAACCGTCAAACACCCTGGAAACTCACGTTCCAGGTCAACAACTCAAATCTCAAGAAGAAATGAGGTCTGGTAATTCTGACCTAGATATCGACAAGTTCGATATAGAAAAGGGGTATTGATTTAGGATACGTCACTAAAAGAATCAATGAGTTCAACACTACTAATTTGGGGTATAACAAACAGATATTCATATTTATTTGGAAATAAATGAACGGTTATATCAATGCTAAATCAAACTATAATAATGATCAAGTTGCGATAAACATGGTTCACTTGGATAGAGAAGTGAAATAGTATACTTGCCTTAACCAAGTACTTTCACGCTAGGCTCTTAGCTCAAAAACCCTCAGCCTTTGCCTTTCCTTTATTCCTTGAGTCTATGTCCTTCGAATCTACACATATAAAACACTATTTTCAGAATTCTATTAATATTCGAAGTTCATCTTCGAACATCTAACCTTAATCTACCCATGCGATAATCCCCTAAATTTATTCACTTTAATCATATTATATAAACTCCTAACCACTGACATAAATAAATATATAATTTAGAGCTGGTAAGCATTTAACAAGTTATCACAAAATAAAAATGTAATTCAAATACCACTCCAAATTAGAAGTATAAACATATATATATATATATATCCAAACTATATAATTAAGATTTTTTTAGAAAAATTTGACGGCATCCCCTTTATACGGGTAACTGTCAGTCGGAACATAACCGACACAACCAACAAGCATTTAACTTACTTCATACTCTAGTTATTTAGCATTTCTCACGACCATACTTACAACAACCAATCAAGATACCCCAAAATAACCATTATAGCAAAAAAAATCAGTTATGACCAGCCTGAGAGATACCCAATTTACACTATCAAGATGACCTTAAATTCAAAAGTACAAAACACGAAACTTGAAGACAATTCCAAGACCTTTCCAGAATGGTATCATTCATAATTTTTGAGCAAATATTCAGTTAACTACGATTTTTCAAAGTTTGTAAATCACATTCCCGAAGTCAAACTAGCAGGTCACACAAATTGCAGAAAAACTCGTACATACAAGCAGAATATCAGAAAACGTGAAGAACGAAAGTTGAAGAAAATTGAATTACCTTTCCAGGAAGTCCAGAACCATTATCATACGATAAACGAAGAATGAGATACGAATTTTACAATAATTCAGCAGTACTAACTATTCTACCATTACAAACAATTCATCAAGACACTTGCACAGCCGCAGGCACCCACTCTGTTCTCCGTTCCTTCCTAGCCTACACTCGAACATCACCCTGCAACACTTGCATCACCCCATAGCTTCCCCACCTGTTTTTCTTAGTCAATCCAGCCTCAAAACACACAGCCATATACGTATCAACACCCACACACACGATTTCACCTCACCCACACTATCGACACGGACACACTCACACACACCTCAGACGCTGCTCTATCCACTCTGAAATTCGCAGCAATAATGCCACAGTCATACGTACACAGAGAGGAGAGGGAGAGATTGGCAAGAGTAGAAACAGGGAGAGGGAATCGTGAGTTGAGAGAGAGAATTCGGGATTGTGAGAGAGATTAAAAGAGAGGGATGTAGAGAACCTTCGAGAGAAATCAAGAGAGTGCAGGATCGAGAGATTGATTTTGATTTGGGAAAATTATGCTATGGGATTAGGGATTAAGACGTTAAAATGAAATAAAAGATAGTTTAGAATATTTTTTTTAATTTTTTTTATAAGAATTTTCTGATTAAACACAATGTAATCCAACTTTGTAAATTGTAAAATAAATGCATAAGTTAAAGAAAAATCTCAATATTATATTTAAAATGTATAAAATAAAATTATCTACCTCCCCATATCTTTAAAATATTTTTAGGATTAAAAATGAATAAAATATCAATTTTACAAGATTAAAATAATTAAACACAAATCAATTCATAAAATCATTTTAAAACCCTTACAGATCAAAATAAATCCATCTAGTATTTGTAAAACTCAAATAAACTAATAAAGTAAATAATGTAAAAGATTTCAAAATTTTTACTAATCCCAATGATTTTATAAATTTCTCAGAAAATAAATAACTCATAATTTGAATAAAATTTATTCACCATAAATACAATTAAAATACTCAGGCTTACACGACACATGTAAATCATCAATTAAACCCACAAATATGATATCAAACATATTACACCTCTTCATCAATATCCACATCATATATTTCACATTTAATACTAAATAAATAATTATAAATATCAAATTTTTCTATGGCGTTACAGAACAGATATCAATATCAATTTAAAGGATTAAGAGGTTTACAAATGAGTCCACCAAGATCATTGACTGCATTAACAAATAGTGCATGAAGTTCTTGAGTCCACACAAGGCGCTTCTTAATAGGGTACGGTCCACAGGAAATCAACCCATTAACTGAAAAAAAAAATTATTTAACTCAATCCCCACCCAACCCAATTAGTTCGGTTTGGGTTGAGTTAAATTTACTAATTGGAAGAATTTTGTAGAAAATTTTGCACATTGTAGAAAATTCTACACTTTGCAGAATGTTGCTACAAGTGTTGCAGAATGTTGTTGAAAGTGTTGCAGAAGCTAGAAAGTGTTGCAGAATGTTGCAAAAAATTTAAATAGTGCAGAAAATTTATAGAATTTGTAGAAAATATGCCACAAATATACATAATATGTATAAAATATGTAAAAAATTCTGCATTTTATGTAAACGGGTTGGGTTGGGTTGGGTTGGGTTGGGTTGGGTAAGGGTTAAAATTTTTTAAACCCTTACCCAACCCAATTAATTCGGGTTTTTAAAAAATTAACCCGTTTAACCCATGGTTTTGGACGGTTCGGTTTGATCGGTTAAAAATAGGGTCGGTTTGGATCGGTTTGGTCGGTTTTTAGAACCCATGTGCAGCCCTAGTGCTCAACATAGGGTAAATTGAGATCAAATTTTTTGGGAGAAACCATTCTTTTCTTACTGGTTTTTATAATTTTCCTGTAAATGTTCTAAATGTTGATGTGCGAGGCTGAGTTTAATATATGGTGAAATGTAGAGATTGTACTTTGAAAACAATGTCCAAATAATCTAATGTTCTTTTCAAAAAATAAATAAAAAAAAAGCATTTGGATAATATTATTTAGGCCATTAAATTAAGGTACTTTTAGTCTGGATAAGATTTTTTTTTGAATTTTTGTGATTTTTGAGCTTGGTATACATTTATACAACTATATTTGTCACTGAGAAACTCATATATGATCTTTTCATTTTGATTGTCTCCTTTGAACAATTGAACAATTAGGCTGATGCCAAACTTTAGAAATGACCATTTTGGAGGAAGGAAACCTCATAAATAATAATACATTTTGGCATATTTATTGTATGAAATTAAGTGGAAGGATTAGTGTGTTGAATTGTTATTTAATACTTCAATAAAAAGTTGTATCATTACATATTTTAACACCAAATTTTCTTATAATTTTTTAATTAATTTATCATAAGTGGGTATTATTTCTATACCCTAACCAAATTTTGGTTTATTAAAATTATTTTATACTAAATTTTCTAAAAAAATTATTACTTTATTTTTTTTGTATTGAAACTTAGTTACCCACAAATGAAACATTTACATGAAATTTGAGGTCAACAACTTTCAAATAAGTCGAATTAGAAAATAATGTATAAGACCTATTTTGAGGGACAAATTCATTAACATATTACTTCATTGTTCTTTGCTAGTTTAATTTCCATAACAAAAATTGCTAGAATATTTTTTAAGTTAAGAAATTAATGATCTCTCTCAAAAATATAGTTATCTAAGATTTAACCATGGGAAAATGATAGGATAGGACTTAAAGTGTGGGTTATGGTGAGTAAGCTTTATGTTTTGATGGGAATTTAAACATGAAAGAAATTGCCATTTTTCATATAGATTTCGTACCTCTAAGCAAATCTATGTCCCTAGAATTTATGGGTTGGATGGAAAAGAATCTTTGATCTTAGCTTGTATAACCCAAAACTAGATTAATACCAAACACATGATCTTTCTGTATTTTGATAGAATAATCCAGCACTTCAGGATCTTTTTAATTTTATCTGTTACTTAACTTATAAGTTGCAAATTACAATTTTTTATAAATTATTTCATAGTCTTCTCTCATGTATGTTAGATATAAACCATTCTTCTTATTGAGATCCCCCTCAACCCCCTTGCCGTTCTCGACCTAAGGTAAATTGAGATTAAAATTTGTAGAAAATACATCTAAAAAAATCTTATTTTTTTTTAGAAAGAAAAAAAAAAGGTAGTTATGTACTATTATTTAGGGTGATTATACACTTTTAATATTGATAAAGAATGAGTGACGAGGACATGCGGGTGTTTGGGGAACTTATTATTTTTCAGAATAAATCAATTTATTTTAAGTTCAAAGTTAAGATTTCTAACTTTACAACTTATTTTCCAACTTATTTTTGCAACTTATTGAATCTTAAACATACATTAAATACTTATAAATTTTTTTGTTATGAAAATTTAAAATTTTTACCTAGGCACATTGTCTTTTGACATTGTGTCCTCCACTTTTTTTAACGTATTCATAAACATAAACATGAAGGGTCCTGGTCCCTGACAATCATTTGTCAGGGATCGGTTATTTAACAATCGGTTCCACAGCCGTTGGATCGTTGATCCAACGGCTGAGATTAAAAAAAAAAAAAATTTTACTGTCCGCTATAATTTTCCGCGGATAGGCAGATTGCCTATCCGCGGAAAATTTCCACGGACAGGCAATCTGCCTATCCGCGGAAAATTATAGCGGACAGTAAAAAAATTTTGTAATCCAGGGGGGGCGTTGGATCAACGATCCAACGGTTTAGGAACCGATTGTTAAATAACCGGTCCCTGACAAATGATTGTCAGGGACCAAAACCCAAACATGAAATGCTAGATAAAATCAAGAGTGAGTATTAATGAAACATGAAATGAGTATTAATAAAAGGATAATGCTAAACATAGCCCTAAGGGCTATGGTTAAGCATCATTTAATATGTTAATTTTGCACTTAATATATCAATTTTGCACGAATATCAATATAATTATTTAGCCATTTAGGATGATTTTATTAGTGGGAATTAATGTGAATGCAGGAGGGGTCCACTATTATTACTTGAGAAATTAAATAATGATGTAAAGGAGCACTGAAAAACCAAAAATCCATTAAATAACTAAGAATAAATGTTGAAAATATGAGAATATTTAATGCTTAACCATAGCCTTAGGCTATTGTTAGCATTTCCCTTAATAAAATCAAGGTGAAGTGCGACCTGTACGTCTAAATTTGGGGTGTGCACATGATACACAAAATGGAGAGGAATCCTTGCCATGTTAATCCTTTCTGTAAGATAACGAATAGAAAATCAAGATTTTTGGTTCCCTTTATACATTCTTGCGATATGTATTTACCATTTTGGGTAACAAATCTCTACTAGATGTACGTCATTTTTCTTTAGTCGATATAGAAAAATCTAAGCAAACCCATTTTTAAGTCTTCCATCACAATAAATTTATTGCAACACCACTAAGTATTACGGAACTTTTGTTAAAGAATTTAATAATGATAGACTCGTATTTTCACATAATTGTTACACTACACTACACACTACACAAGAATGATCATAGTGTCACAATAGGAAAAATGTATTAGAAAACAAATTCCTAATTACAAATGATGATAGCATATGTTATTTTCATATTGGTGGCTCTCAATTATGATAATATATGTTATTTTCATACTGTGCTGGAAAGTGAAGGAAGTTCACATCAATAGGATTGACATCATATCATTTCCTGTTGCTTTTGCTCCATTTCCATCAAGGTGTTGCACCATTGCTTCTAACCGTATATTTGTATGCTGCTGATTCCTCGATGTTGGGCCGCGAGCAAACCATAACTTCACAATAGTATGTTATTAGCCGCTTTAGTCCGAGTTAGCACGGATCTATTTCATGTGGATCACTCCTAAAAGGCCTTATTCTAATGGAGTTAATCGGTTGCTTTATACACAAGAGAACTATCTATTCTCCCCTCGATGTGAATAGATTTAACCGGCTGCTCTATATAAAAGAGAACTATCTATTCTCCCCTCGATGTGATACTTGGGTTGACACCACCCAACAATCCTCCCCTCAAACCAAGAACCACATTACCCGTGGTCTTATACCTGCGATTAATCTGTCAACAACTTCCACCGCCACGATTCACTTCAGGAAGAATTTCGATACAAGGAACCTAACAGATCTCCAATCCCCACTGAGGGGAACCTCCCAACACCTGCAGCCCATTACCCCCAAGATCCAATTACCGAACCATGGGCTCTGATACCACTTATTGGACCGCGAGCAAACCATAATAACTCTACAATAGTATGAGATTGTCGGCTTGGACCGAGCTCGCATGGATTTATTTTTGGGTCACTCCCAAAAGGCCTCATTACTAATTGAGTTAACCGACTGCTCTTTATACACGAAAACTATCTATTCTCCCATCGATGTGATACTTGGGTTGACACCACCCAACACTCGACTTGACAAGCTCCTGGATGAGCATGTTGTTGTCCACTCTTGAGCAACGTGGGTGTGTTTGATATACACATCTAGTGGACGAATTTAATATTCCTAGTTTTGCAGAGTTCTAACACAAAAAACAAACTCAATTGTTGCGTACACTTATTTTTCCCGATGTCAGGATTAAATTGAAAATAAGATTTCATATACTTACTCATTTCACAATCAAAACACTTTCTAAGACCGAAAGACAGAGAAGGATAGAAGTTTGGGAGCTCAATATCTTAGGGTTTGCCCACAAAACCGGGACTGAAAATTGGGAAATTAGCGTATGCAAAATCAAAGGTTGAGCCTCCGCTAGTAGATTTTTTTTGGGGATATTTACTTTGGATATTAAAAGATTTTTTTAAAAATTTAACTAATATAAATTGTAAAAAAGTTAATAAAATATGATGATGATACTTAAAAATTTAAGGATTTTTTGAATTTAATAAAATTATAGATGTTAATTAAATTGTTAGTGTATTTCTTTTTTTTTTTTTCAACTATGATTGAATATCATAAGATAATGAAAATTTTGTTAGAAACTCTCTTAAAATATAGAGATTTTAAATAAAATATATGAAATTATAGTTCAATTTTGTAAATTTCAGGGTAAAATCAAAACATAAACAAACTTGTTGGAAATGAAGTTTGTTTTGATATAACTCAGTAATTTAGTTTCTGAAAGTGCACCCAAAAACATAAAATTGTATTTTTTTTAATTTAGAAGTACTTATTTTGAATTTTAAAAATTTGTTAAAATTTGAAGACATTCAATATTTGATATTTAATTTAATTTTTAAAATATTCATTAATATCTGATAAGGTTCAAGTAGGATTATAAAAAAAATTCATTAAAATTTGCTGATAATGGGATTTTTTTTTGAATTTTATACAATGATGAATTTTGTTAAATTTGCTACCACTCTAAGAAAATGAAACTCAACTAAATTGTATGTTTTAAAAAAAAAAGGAATCAATTCATTAATCAAAGTGCATCTATAAATACAATCTTGGCCCTTAAGAATATAGCTGTTGATATTTCCTTCCTAATGAGCCAACCAAGCGATTTGTTGATAATTTGAATGTATGTACTTATTTTTACACGACTGTTTTGTGCAATCGATGATAGTTACGATCCGATAATCAAACCCATGAAAATCCTGATCCCATAATGATAATCAAACCCATGAGAATTTTGCCCATCTATATCCTCTCATGGAGAACAGCAAAACACAAAAGGCAAAAGTCTTATAAGGAAACCCAAATAAATTAGAAACTTATTGAAGGAAAAACTGTTGGAATTTAATCTTAAACTTACTATTTTAGTTTTTTGTTTTATGTTATGTTTAATAAATGTTGTATGTGAAGGTTGTAAGCAAGACGCTGAATTGGTGGTGCGTATCTGTTGAAGTGAGCGCGGGTAGCATAGCATTAGTAGGAGTGTGGAAATAGGGGAGAAATTATAGGAAGGTAGTAGCTTGTTTTTAGCTTGTATTCACTACTCTATCAAGATATATATGTATATCCTGCATATACTTCATTTTTATTAACACACAAAACCTTTAGTTTGTCATATCTGGTGTTCATTCCTTAGTTACTGGTGTTCATTGATGAATTAAACACTAGATATACTCACACACTATATGTATATAACTGTTTATATAATACAAGAAGAACAGTTTTTGTATTACATAAGAACCAAAATACATGAAGGGGCTACATTGTATTGCCTCTATTATTGTCTAACTGTACGCATACAAACAGATATATAAATATCCTGGACACACAAAGGTGATACCTACAAACTAGCAACTATCTAGCTATTATTTCTCCACTACAACCACACTCCTAGTAAAGCTAAACAACCCGAGAGACTAGGTCCAAGCTGTAGATACGGACTCCATTTCACAGACTTGGTTACAACGTGTATTAATAAAACAAATAACTAAAACTAAGCTAATAAATAAATAAAACAAAACTAAGTTTAGATTAAAATCCCAACAATTTCCCCCTTAATCTAAACTTATCTTCGTATGCCCTCTGCAAGTTCTTCGATAAGCCCGTATGGCCTTCTTCATCATAGACCCGTATGGCCTTCTTCATCATAGACCCGTATGGCTTTCAACTAAGCCCGATTGGCTCTCAATATAGCGCGTATGGCTTTTTTCACAAGCCCGTTTGGCTTGCAACTTCTCTGCCCGTCTGGCAAGTTCATTTTGCCCATCTGGCAACTTCTTCAACAGCCCGTTTGGCTAGCCCGTCTGGCTTTCTTCCTTGTCTACTAAGGACAACGTTTGCACACAGCATTCAGCAACTATCGGCACCTTTGCCATAAACTCAGTACTTTGCTCAGCATCTTTTCTACACATCGCTTGGCTTGCAACACATACACGACCAAAACACACACATCCATATTCTAACAACCTGCACAATCGCAGCTGTTGTCACCCCGTTCTGCACTTCTGCCTTACAACCTCTGTACCCAAACTGTTTGTGAAGTAGTACCAATAAGCTACAACATCGGCAAGAGCAACAATATACACACTCGCCATCATCTACATCCCCTCTACTTTTGACAACTCCAACGGCACCACTCTCTCATCGACCTGTAACAACAATGACAACAGCAAGAAGGTGCAACAATTACTCTTTCTTTATAACCTCTTCCGTCACAGCCTCATCCGAAGCGACCACCATCGGTGAAGCAACAAAATCGCAGGAGCCACAATAGTTATCGCAGCTACATCGATCATCTCTGCTGTCAGCATGTTACCACATGCAGCACCTCTGCCCCTTTGTTAATACCAAAAATCATACATCTTACGATACAAAGATCGGTAGCTCTGATACCAAATGATGAATTAAACACTAGATATACTCACACACTATATGTATATAACTGTTTATATAATACAAGAAGAACAGTTTTTGTATTACATAAGAACCAAAATACATGAAGGGGCTACATTGTATTGCCTCTATTATTGTCTAACTGTACGCATACAAACAGATATATAAATATCCTGGACACACAAAGGTGATACCTACAAACTAGCAACTATCTAGCTATTATTTCTCCACTACACCCACACTCCTAGTAAAGCTAAACAACCCGAGAGACTAGGTCCAAGCTGTAGATACGGACTCCATTTCACAGACTTGGTTACAACGTGTATTAATAAAACAAATAACTAAAACTAAGCTAATAAATAAATAAAACAAAACTAAGTTTAGATTAAAATCCCAACAATTCCTTGGTTGCACCAAGGTCTTAAATCTCACCATGGTATCAGAGTGGGCGTTCCTTGAGGTGTAGCAAATGATGTTTGCGTGCTTTATCAACGAGAACGACGACAAGCCTGGAGTCTGACCAGAGAGAAGAAAGATCAACTACAGCTGCCCACGGACCTTACATATATGAAGCACATATGCGTCCTTGATGACAACAGGAACTCATTGACAAGATGACAACGTCGTGATGGCTGTTGTTTGTGTTTGTGCCGCTGTTCCTTGATGCTTTGTTCTTGTTGCTGCGTTGCTTGCCATTATTCGGTTGTTGGTGGTGTTGATGAGGGAGATAGGTCTCGTCGATGTGTTGATGGTGGACGATGGAGAGTTTTGTTGCGGTGATGATAGGTCCGACGAGGTGCAGGCTGTGTTATTTGTTTATGGTTATGTACGTATGTTTGTGTACAGGGGTATTGAAGAAAGAAAGAGAGCAGGCTGGTCGTCTCATGCAGGGGAGGCGGTGGAGCTATGGTCTTCACCAGGCAATAGAAGCAAAAGAAGGCTTGCCCATTCAGAATGAAACTGTTATAAAACTATGATTAGAAAAGATGATTCAGATGTGTTGAACCTTGTCTGAGTGTTGGCAGGAGCTAATAAGAAGCTTGCCAGATGGGCAAATAGCTTGCCAAATGGGCACCAAAGATCATGCCAGTTGGGCACCGAAAATACCTTTCCATACTGGCATATATAGAAGTTGAAAGCAAAACGGGCTCAATTGAAAGCCAAACGGGCTTAGTTGATAGCCATACGAGCTAAGTTGAAAGGCAAACGGGCTGATGACAAGTTTAAGATTAAGGGGATGATTGTTGGAATTTAATCTTAAACTTATTATTTTAGTTATTTGTTTTATTTTATGTTATGTTTAATAAACGTTGTATGTGAACGTTGTAAGCAAGACTGTGATTTGGTCGTGCGTGTCTGTTGAAGTGAGCGAGTCTCATTGGTATTTTGGCATTTGTATGAGTGTGGAAATAGTGTAGAAATTATAGGAAGGTAGTACCTTGTTAAATTTAGCTTGTATTCAGTTTACTATCAGAATATATATATCGTGCATGTCTTTCATTTTTATATATTAACACAAAACCTTTAGTTTTGTCATATCTGGTGTTCATTCCTTGGTTACTGGTGTTCATTCCTTGGTTACACCAAGGTCTTAAATCTCAACAAAAACAAGATTTTAATTAACAAAGGAAACGAAAAATAAAGGAATTGGGGAATATTTTAACATTTTAAAGTTATTACTAATATATCAAAATCTAACCGAATACACACTACTCAAAAAACTTTGTATGCATCTTAAGAAGGAGGAGGCCAGAAGGAGGCCAGAGATACGTTAAGAAAAGAAGTATCAAGGAAATATAATAAACGAGGGCCTGAAGTTTAAATAACAAGAGTTGGAGACTAATATGTGGAAAATTCAGATTTTTCGGGTAGGTTGCGCAGTCGCACTGTTTTGACCATATATATCTGGAGTTCTAGAAGTCCGAATTTAGCGATCTTACAGTCCTCGCGAAGCTTGCAAAATTTTCTTTAAGTCAAAAGCAAAATCAAAAATTTCAGAAGAACATGGAGCGTGCCCACGCCTGTTAGAGCGCGCTCGCGCTGCACCAGCAGAAAGTAGAGCGCGCCCGCGCCTGTTTTAACTCAGTTTTGGTATTTTCTTGACGGCTAAGGCACCCGGGCCTATACACATCTTATCAACAAAATAAAGGTTATACATAGAGGAGAGACAAGAGAGACTTGGAGAAGGATTCACCGAAGATCGTGACAACTATCGGAGATCACTACGTCAAATTTTGGCTTCTGCCACATAAAATGTGTGGCTATGAAATTTACGTCACTCTTTAATTTTTCAACCAAGTGTGACATAATTAGGTCGGATCATTTTACGCCCCCTACGATCACACCCCTGTTGTGTGGCTGTAACTAAAAATAGAGTGACTAAAGCATACCACCACTTGGGTCTGACATCCCCCATTTTAAGCTCAAAAGTATGACTAAATACCAGCTTGCAGCCACAGGATGCGTAGTGGCTAAAGAGAATTAATAACGTGGCTAAATACCAACATTCATCAAAGGCTTAGTTTTGGTCGCACTATTTATTGGTAAATCGTGGCAAAAAGCTTTGGTATGGCCACATTATATAATTTTTTTGTGGTTGTTTCTATGTTATATATACTATTAAATAATTGATTTTAGTCACTAATAATTGTAAAAACTATAGTTCTGGCTAGAACCTATTTTTTATAGAATTTTGTAACATATAGTGTGGCTAAAGGATAGTAATAGCCACACACACTTAACTAAATTATACAGGGTTTTATTTGTATTATAAATGATCCATAATAAGTAATAATACCAAAATTCCAAAATTGAGACACAATGATATTTTAAAAATCAAACACTTAGCCATACATAATCCATCACCAAACTAAATAGCAACATAATTAATGTAATAGCTAAGACCAATCCATACATAATCCAACTTCATAGTCACCTGCAACTATTTCACAATCTAAAGACAACAAATTACCTATTCTGTACCTCTTTTTTCCCACTTTTTGCTAAACACATATTCTGTATCTAACACATGTATATCTACTTTCATCAACTACAACATAACTGAAGATTCATAGCTGATTCTACAGATGCACTCTTATACTTTTCCGTTGTTGCTACGTGCTATGCAATCCTTCGTACTTTGAACTGATACTACAACATTGGCTGGTTTCCTTCAAAAACTTCTACAACGCATAGCAACTGTACCCTATTAAATCACCGCACCTAGACAGAGAAAATGTGTCAGGAGATGAAGGTTTGATTTGAATATCTGGCGTACATAAAATCCAACTATAGGACTTTCAAAAATCACAACAATGTTAATTTTGCTATTTCGAGATATAACTTTGAGCTGATGTCAAACAAAGCTCTATTGGATCAAGTAAAAGGGAACAAAAGATTAACCCAAACAAGAAAACAAAAAAACAAGACAGTCCATTTAGCTATTGTATGTGCGAATTGACTTCTACATACACTCTTACACTCATACATATATATACATTGTTCAAAGTTAAAAAATATGATCAACAAATGTGAGAGGAACACAAGACGACCGAAAGTAACCTGATAGTTTTGGTGGGTGTTTCATTAATTCAATACTTCAACAAAAGTTCAGAAAAAAATGATTAGGATCAGGATACTAAAATTTCAACAGGACTTCATTTACAGACCTCAAGCCCTTCATCCTGCTCTCAAGCAAGGCCTGGTCCGTTGTACATATTTTTCATAAGCAGCGTGCAAGATCTATCAGGATAGAAGTGAACTCTGCTGCAATGCGAACCAAACCTACAAGCTCCAGTTTTAAGGTGGAAGGCACAGTTAGCTTTGTCCTGCCACATGTAGAGAATTCGAAGGGACACTTCGAAGTGATCAATTCGAAGGGACATTTTTAAGGTAGAAGGGACACTTCGAAGTGTCTTAGAGGATTTTACCCCACAAACAAAATTATCGGATTAAGCAAAAAATTAGCGGTGGAAGCGAAACAAAAGGTTTACTTGTTTAGTTCCAAAGTTGGGAACTTGTTGAGCAACATTATCCAACAGCTGTTGTGCTAAAATAGGAGGTGTATTTTGGTGATCCACAAAAGCTTCGGATTGTGGAGGAAGTGGGTTTGATGTAGGTCTATCAGCATCCTACAAAAGTAGCAAAAAGATGAAAATCACACACGAAGTCGTACAAAATAGCGTGACATCAACTAGCATTTCAGCCGTACCTATTTTCATATATGTTGGTCTGAATCTTTCTTCTTCTTCACTTTAACTCTATTCTTTTTGACAATTATCTCGTTTCCTTGCAAAATAATCTCAGGAGGACCTTCTTCTACATATTCCCAATCGTCATCTTCATTTGGCTCATCCTCTTGTTAGTAATTTCATGAAACACATTTACCACATACACTTAAGCAATAAAACAGATGATATACCAACCTAACGAGAGTCACAATTACATTACAAGGTCAAGTTAATAATGCAACTCGGAGGTGATGAAGTGTTATGTAAAGGCAAGAGAGACTAAAGCTTGATAAACCTTTAGAGTATAATATTACCATCAACCCCTCTTTGAGTGCCAATTTCCTTGCCATATCAACAGCATCTTAACTGGAAACCTATGGCACAATAGCATGTGATGAAGTGTTTCCAAAGGCATGCTTTGAATTCTTCCGATCCATTTCGTAATAAGCAAGTAGAAATTTTTAGTTGTCCTAAACCTTCAACTAGAAATCTTAGTTCTTTAACTAGTTCCCCCATTTTCCTGTAGTTGAAAAAAATAGCAAAAGGGGCTATCAATCAGTCGGTTTCTTAATACCAAATGTGGACTTCCTAATGTTCAATTCAAACTAACATAAACTAACCACATATATCACCAATTTAGAATAATAAAACTCCGACACAATACTACAATAAACTCTTAACAGAGTGCCATGTAAAGGAGCTTTAGAGGTAGAGAGAAAAGAGCATATAAAATTACAAAAATCAATAATATCCACAGTTTTACAATAATAAAACCACAAAATCAAACAAAACAAATAAAATAAAACCACAAAATATTATCCACCATGAATATACATACACATGAATCTAAAAAATTAAACAAAATAGTCATTCTATATACCTTAAAAGAAGAGAAGCCCAGAACCAAATGAACAAGAAACACATAATTTAACATAAGAAACCCTGATTTGATTGAAGCCCCAAATTGATATGTGAAATTGATTGAGAGATGGTAGAGTAAAATCCAAAATACGATTCAAATTGGTTGTTGTGAAAAGGTTGAGAGAGGGAGAGAGAGAGAGGGGTTGAGTGAGTGAGGGAGGGAGAGGTGGAGAGAGTGCAAGAGAGAGAGAGAGCAGTGGGTGCGAGAGAGAGATAGGTTGAGTTAGTATTTTGTGAAAAGGGTGAGTGAAAATAGCGGCGGTATTTTTGCCGCTTCTATTTCTCCAAAAAAAAAATTTAAGCACCCGCTTCTATTTGTTCAAAACTTTTTAAGCACCCGCTCTTATTTGCAGCTTCTTCAATCCAAGGCACTGTGCATTCTCCCTTGACCTCCAGACTCCGCCACTCTTGTCAACCCCAAAAGTGATCATCATTCTTAAACCTCAAACAATATCTCTGAGCATATGAATAGAGCTGTTATACCTACAACTTAGCAGAGTCCAACTGTGACAACCCGGGTCAAATCCCGAGCATTTTTTCGAAAATCGGGTCGAGTCCCAATTCCGAATCCGAAATAAGCCAAAGTAAACTGGCCCAATTGCAACCAACTTGGGTAATCCACAAGCCCACCACAGGCCCCCAAAAGATCATGATTTGTTGGTGCACTTAGTAGTAGTACTTTACCTTATAAACTGAACAGAAGTCCCAAATATCCTCGATGTGGGACTGGGGTGTTACAAACTTCCCCACTTAAACTCCTGACGTCCTCGTCAGGCCGAACGGAAATCCCATAGGTCCAAGATCGTTCCTCCCTAGCCATTGTGGGATAATACCGGCTGGCTTCGTGTCCCCACCTCCGGACCTCTGTCCATTGTGGGATAATACCACCAGCCTTCGTGTCCCCACCTCCGGCAACTTGACGAATCAAGCTTTCGAGAGTCGTCTCTGATACCATATGTGACAACCCGGGTCAAATCCCGAGCGTTTTTTCGAAAATCGGGTCGAGTCCCAATTCCGAATCCGAAATAAGCCAAAGTAAACTGGCCCAATTGCAACCAACTTGGGTAATCCACAAGCCCACCACAGGCCCCCAAAAGATCATGATTTGTTGGTGCACTTAGTAGTAGTACTTTACCTTATAAACTGAACAGAAGTCCCAAATATCCTCGATGTGGGACTGGGGTGTTACACCAACTCTGGCTTTTTAGACAATCTTTTAGTCGACATCAACGTCGGATCCCTTCGACCTTCACTTTAACTTTATTGAGGTATGAGTTTTTATTGCTATGCTTATAATAATCCAACCCTGTCCTTACACCAATTGCCAAATTCAAACATACGATAACTTTCAAAGCTTTCTTTAAATCTTTTCTCTACTAATTTATTTTCGAAACCAGTTAATAGAAAAAAGATTATTTTCTTTACTTGGATCATTTTGGCCTTCTGATATAACTGTGTTACTGTGTATATGGTCTCAATTACTGAACTCTTTTTTTAAGTGTTGTTCCCGATTAGAGATACTCTTCTCGGGTCGTTCTAATAACTGGAAATTGTTTTAAATTTAAGACTATTAAGCGGACCTGAAGATCTTTAATGCCCTTGAATCTTGATAATATTAATTATTTGAATTTACTCTGGCTTTAGTTAATGTTACATACGTAGGAAACAGATGTTGTTCCTGAGATAAATTATTTCCTGGAATGCATCATCTCTCATCCTCAATTAGTGGGAGTGCAATTATTTTCTAAGAAGGGCATTGTTCCATGTTCCTTCTTAACAGTTCTTGGAAAGTAGCTCATTTTTTGTTTGTCTTTGTGAGTATTCTTCTGGTATTATATATATCCATATTTGCATAAACAGGTTTATAGACAGAGAGAACGAGCTTAGATAGTCGAACCCCCTATTCCTCATCCATCACAAAGAGCGCATTTGGATCCATGGATAAGGTCCCGACTGAGCAAGCAGTTTGCCCCACCTAAGGAGGAAAAGTGCTCTTATTCTGATATCTATTTTAATGTTTTTATTGGCATATGATTCTATAGTAATTTCTGATTTTCACTAAGAAACTGTACACGATTGCCAAATTCGAATGTGGATTATTAAGGTCAA
Source organism: Kitagawia praeruptora (assembly GCA_037693485.1). Classification (NCBI taxonomy): domain Eukaryota; kingdom Viridiplantae; phylum Streptophyta; class Magnoliopsida; order Apiales; family Apiaceae; genus Kitagawia; species Kitagawia praeruptora. The sequence goes on along the minus strand of CM075354.1, from coordinate 96,124,088 downwards.
CGACAGTAAAGTGGTGCATACAGTTTTGGTCCCTGGCTATGGCTAGGCTTTAAAAGAATGGTTCATTTTGGAGCGATAGGAGTTATAAGCCAAAGAATCAGGTGTAAGAACTAAGTGTTGCTTTCTTCTTTCCAAGGGGATTGCACACTTGCATTTTGAAATGTAGAATCTTTGCATTTATGCGATTTTAGATGTAACATTTTTATTTAAGAAGTTTTGTGTTTTGTTATTCATAGAAAATTGGCCAAATGTTGAAAATGGATGGCATAATTTTTTTTTAGACCAGAACTTCTACCAAGAGCAAAAAAAAACCATTGTACAATACAAATACAAGAGCAAAATAAAACGGTTGTACCAATGTAAAAAGAACAACACGTATTCAATGGTTATAAACACAAATATTTTGCCACACACAAATGTAATAATGTGATAGATCAGTTGGAAAAGAGGTTCTTGAAAAGAGAGGATACTCTACTTCAAGAAGGTACTCCTAAAAACAGAGTACTTTTTAGTCACACAATAATACAGTCACTAGTTTTTAGCTTCCTTAAGCAAACAAAGCTCTGACATATGTAGAAAACTCTACTTTTTAGTCACATAAAACTGTAGTGACCATAGGTCATTTCTCATTTAGCCACATCACCGAAAATGATTGTGGCCGTTTCGTAACATTTAGACACAGCAAAGAAGCGTCGCTAGTTATTGTCACTACAGTAGCGTCTCAAGCATGACTTTAAATTTTAGAATTGGTCAAAGTAAACAAAAAACAATGCTATTTTATCATATTTGGTCACATATTTGGAACGTGGCGAAATATTGTCACACATTTTTTTAAAGTTGTGACTGAATCTTCCAAAAATGTGTTTTCGGTCACTCGAAAAATAATTGTGTGGCTAAAACTTGGGACGATGACCTTTAGCCACTCGTTTTTTCCAAACTGTCACAGTCTTTACTGTACAAAAGTGTGACGAAAGCCCAAATTTGACGTAGTGGATCTAGATCTACATCTTTTCTTCTAATTAGGCGATACTTTGGATATAATTTTTGGATTGTCTTCTAAACCTTATTACTCTAGCACTATTGTTTTCATTCAGATCTTATTTATTATCATGTTATCACTAGTTCCCATGATGACGAGCCGTTCGATTATGAACTAATCATTGTCATGGGATTCTAATGGATTTATTTACGGAGTTTAGTAGTTTGTATGCTTTAAAGATTTGTGTGTGATGAATTATTGATCTCCTCGTACAGTTATGCTTATTCTTCTTGGATGCGTAGCTAACATCTAAGTTGTTTTGTTAATCTCTATTGAAGCAAAAATGGATATAAAGGTTCAGAACTTGCCATGCTAGCATAGGTTTATGGATTTTTTGACATGCATGATTTGTAGTGTAATTTTAACCATCTTACACTGCCCTATGTAATCTCAATGGATAACTTGTGCTTAAATCGTTATGTTTTCAAATCTTATAGACATATAGGGTCTAGACATAATTGGTGTCTACCCAACTTCTATCTGTTTTGTGGATGTTGAGTGGTATGGTATACGTATACTGAAAGGTAGCGTGTACTAGTTTCGTGTTATTCGATTAGTTGTCATAACCATCACATACATTTATTAAAGGCATCAACTCTAACGAAGTATTTAATGAAGTTAGGATCCCTTGTAATCCAACTTTAATCTCATTAGTTAGTTAATTCTTAGTATTATTAAATTGCTTCTTAGTTAATTTAGTTAATCAAAACCCAATTTTGATACTTGTCTTAGCAGTGAATAATACATTATTGCATAAGTTGCATAATCTGAAATATACCAGTCTCTGTGGGAACGAACTCTACTTAATCTTATATTACTTGTGACCGCGTACGCTTGTGTGATTTAGTGCGAACAAGTTTTTGGCGCCGCTGCCAGAGACTCGATGTTTATTATAGTTTATGTGCTTGTCATCAGTGGTCGTTAAAGTTCATTGACTCGGATTATTTTCTTACTTAGTTTGCTTTGTTCTGTGTGTTTCAGGTACTTGAGCGTGTATCTCGTAAACTGGCAGAAGAAAGTGAAGCAATAATAGATATGTGAGAACTAGCAGCAGCAACGAAAGCATTGAATCAATGAGCCATTTCTAATGAATCAGTGTAGTTTGTAAGCAACTTTCAGAATCAGCAGCAGCCAGCCCCGAATACTTATCATCCGAGCAACAGAAATCATCTGAATTTCAGTTAGAGCAATAATCAGGGTGACATGCTACAAAATTAGCAGTTTCAAGGTCAACAATATCGACCAAAGCCTTACAATCCTCAGAATTTTCAGCAGCAGCAAAACCAAATTTTTCAACAGCAGCAAGGGCAGAATTTTCAGCAATAGTATGCCCCTAGGCAATCTCAAGCAATTAAGTTCTAGGGGACTTTGTGCCTAGTGACCTAAGACTTTTCCGGTCTGGGATTCACTAACCTAACGCTCGCTACATGGGTATTATTGTAGAAGCCTTTAGGGGGTCTCATCCATTGCACAGTCAAATAAGCATGTGCATTGTGTTATGTGTCATTGTTTGCTTAGAAATTTAGCGTGAATCCTTGTCTGACTCAAATGATGATGTATGTGACGGCCCCAAATCCCTTAATCAAAATTAACTAGATAATGGTAAAGCATGCATATTAATTAATTAGACATTACCAATCCCATGCCTAGATCGCCAACAGGTAAGAGTTTGAAACAATATAAAACTACCAATTCCAAAACAATTATTATTACAAGCCACAATTATTCTAAGTTCAAAAGATTACTGACTAAGTTCAAAGTTCTAGCAAAATAAGATCCATCAGATCGTCACTCCCTTCTACCTGGAACTGCCTCCTATAGGCTACATCTGAACCACCACAATTCTTACGCGCAGTCTCAAGTGTCCTTACCATCTTCGTGTTTCACTGAAAGGTTAAGGAAAATAAAATCATTGAGCCAATTGCTCAGCAAGTGCATAAATCAACAATATAAGACTGGCAAAATAATCAACTGTAAAGCAAGATATATAAATCTACAAATGAAAGGTATCAACTGAATCAATGTCAAAATAGACTGAGTAGGAATTGGAATATCTGATAAGACGCTACGAGCAAAGCTGGGTGATCAGCCCACGCCAGAGCTCCGAACCCGCATATCCAATACGGTGTTCATCTAATATAAGGGGATCCCAGGCACACATTGGCCTATAATAATAATATAATTTGGACCGGCGCCTCGGTCAAAGTAACATTTTATCCAATTCCATTTAGGTCAAACAAAGTCTGTCAAATTCAATTCATCTCAAAGAAACAAGAATAACAATGTTATATCAAGTTGCTGGTAAACAAGAATAAGATTCTCGGAGTTCGAATAAATGACAAGGCAAAATGAGAAAAGTCAATCATTTTGGATTCTTAGGAGTTGGGATTCTGATTAGTATAACTTGGTTAAGTCAAGAAAGGTTAATCAAGAAAAGTTAATCACGAAAGGTTAATCAAGAATCAACAATTGTTTTTAGATAGAAACGAGTTCAAGTACAAGAAGATATTTAAGTATTTGGTTCAAGAATTCAAGAATTCGATAAGGTTATGAAAAGGTTTTCCAAGAAATATGATTATCGATTAGCAAGTCAAGTCAAGTTCAAGGGGTATGAAATCAATCACAAGGTATATGACAATGGTAAGGTCGGAAAGAACTAGTTTGTGACAAACTAACAATTCAATATCTCATGGCATTCATCATATGGTAACAACAAGGTAGGATAGTACACTTGCCTTAAATCACGGGTTTGCACTAGATAGCGTCTTCTTCGATCGGCTCCTTGCCAGGCCTCCTACTCGGACCTATAATAATAATAAACAATATCTTATTTTCCCCTCTTTTGTTTACATACCACAAGACAATCCTAATAATGCTAACGCCCCATCGATAACTTTATAACTATATATACATATATGTTTATATACATGTAATCACATAAGTCACGTAAGTCACTTAGCACATAAAGTCACTTAACATATAATGTAGTATGGCATAGTACTATAATGACACTACGACTTAATACTGGAGATGTGCCTTAGAGTTTTGAAATCGTTTTATTATATTTTTAGAAATTTCGGCGGCATCTCTTTTGTATAATCGTCAAACCATACCGGACTATAACCGGCTCAAACAACACAAGGCAAACACAATATACTTCCAATGCCTACAACTCCATCAATAACCACCACTACTAACCACAATTCACAACCAAATTGCTAACCTCAAGATGACTTACTTATGACTACACCATTCAATATCCAATTTCACATAACAATTGATCATGCAACAATTAATTCATGTAACAATCAAATCAATTAACACTTAAACAATTTAAGCAAGAAACTCTCAAGAATTCACACAACCACACCACAATCTCTCTTCTCTTCCTCTCGGCTCTCTCTTTCTCCCTCTCTCTCTCTCTCTCTCTCGGCCTCTCTCTCTATCTCACTCACTCTCTCGGCTTCTCCCTCTCCCTCAATCTCTCTCTCGGCCGCTCCCTCTTCACCACCAACAATCACACAAAACCCTCACAATGACTTACACAATTACTTACACCCACAATTTGACTAACAATTCAATATCTCAACAACCCATCAACACTAACTAACAAATTCATACTAAAATCAAATTATATCATTAACCCATCAAATTTCATATCATATAATCACCAAAGTCATTAACCCTTTTTAATTTCACACCTACTAACAAACATCAATCATCAAAACATACATACGTACCCACACCTTATAAACTTATAAAAACTCAAACCCATCAACAATATCAACTTAAAAAGTTATAAAAACTTACATGCAATCACATATCACTTACTAATCATATAAAATCATAAAATTAGCACTTGCATGCAAATCCTTGGCTCACTTTCGATCATGGCCGAAGGTTTGGGGTTCTCCGGAGAGCCCAAAAATTCGTGGGTCTCTTCCAAGGAGTATACCCAATCATCAACACCCACAAAACTTACCTTTGATGCTTGATTTTCGAAAACCCTAGTTTGAAAAGTGATGAAAATCGAAATTAAAAGACAAGGGGTTGTAGAGGATGAAGAGAGGAGTAATTTTATATATAACACTTAATGGTTTTGATGGAGATTTACCTTGATTCTTGAGGTTGAAGGTTAATGGAGGTTGAGAGGTTTTTGAGAGAAAAGAGAGAGATGAGCATGGGGGGGTCTCGGCCGAATGAAGAAAAAAATGGGAAGGGGAGGGTTTTTGTCTAGCCTACACACACACACATGTAATTTAATCACATTTTAATGATACATCTTTTAATTAAATAAAAGACTTAACAATTAAATCCTAATTATAAGATATTTTGGATCCAAAAATAATTTATTGACACATAAAATTAAAATATGCAATTCTCTTCCTCAATATATTTTTAAAACATTTTTAAAATCATTTTGTGAAAAGATTTGGATTTTACAAGTTTTAATATTTTAAAAAGAATAATAAGTAGAAAAATCCTTGTAAAATATTTTAATTCGAAAATAAATTAAACTTCTATTTTTAAAAAGTCTTTAAATACATAAAGATAATAAAACAAGAAATTTCATGATTTTTACTAACTCCAAGAATTTTATAAAAATGTTTAAGCAAGATAAAAAATCATATTTGAGTATTTAAAAGATATGAAAAATTTAATATAATTCCACGTCAACACATCTAGCAGTTAGACAAATAACACATATTCACAATCACAAAACAAGTAATGACTCATCAATTAAGCACATGATAATATTTTTAACTCCAAATAATATGATTTATAGAGTACGAAATTCCCAGATATTACATCCTTCCCCCCTTAAACGGATTCTGTCCCCAGAATCAGCTATGTAAACAAATGAGGGTACTGTTCTAACATATCACTTTCTAACTCCCAGGTTGACTCTTCAACCTTAGGATTCCTCCACAAAACTTTAACTAACGCAACTGATTTATTTCTAAGCACTTTCTCTCTACGATCTTCTATTCTGATCGGACGCTCTGCATAATATAAATCTGGCTGAATTTCTACTTGCTCATACTCTATCACACACTTAGTGTCAGGATGAAACTTCTTAAGCATCGAATCTTGATACATCTTCGTGCTAATCTAGTTAATCCTATCCATGGAGAAACTTTTACAAATCTTGGACTCAACTTCCCTTTCTTCCCAAATCTAGTTAATCCTATCCATGGCGAAACTTTTAACAATACTGGATCTCCTACTTTAAAATCTACTTTCTTTCTTGCTGGATCTACATACTTTCTCTGCCTGTCCTGAGCTGCTCGTAATCTTTTCTGAATTAGTTCCACTATCTCTTTCGTCTGTTGAATCAATTCTGGTCCTACTATCTTTCACTCACCAACTTCTTCCCAACACACAGGAGATCTACACTTCCTTCCATAGAGAGCTTCATACGAGGGCATCCCAATACTAGCATGATAACTGTCGTTGTAAGAAAATTCCACCAAAGATAGATGCTCATCCCAATTGCCTTTAAAATCTATTGCACAAACTCTAAGCATGTCTTCAATCGTCTGAATCATTCTTTCGCTCTGACCATCGGTCTGAGGATGATCAGCAGTGCTCATTCTGAGTTGCGTTCCGAGATGCTCTTGAAACTGTCTCCAAAATCTTGAGTTAAAACGGGGATCTCTATCAGATACTATAGATACTGGAACTCCATGACGAGTCACAATCTCTTTCAAATACAAATGCACCAACTTGTCTAGCGAAAATCTTTCGTTAGTCGGTAAGAAATGAGCTGATTTCGTCAATCGATCAACTATAACCCAAATCTCATCGTGATTAGCCTTCGATCATGGTAGACCTACTACAAAATCCATCGCAATGTGCTCCCATTTCCACTCAGGTATCTCCAATGGTTGAATCAATCCACTTGGTCTTTGATGTTCTGCTTTCACTCTTTGGCATGTATAACAACGACTTACCCACTCAGCAATTTCTCTTTCAATGTCTGGCCACCAAAAGTTCTTCTTCAAATCTTGATACATCTTCGTGCTTCCAGGATGTAATGAAAACTTAGAACTATGGGCATCACACAACAATTCTTCTTTCAACTCTTTCACATCAGGAATCCATATCCTTGAGGAAAATCTTAAAATACCTTGATTATCTTTCTGCGTGCAAATTTCTTCTCCGGTCAACTCGTTCAATCTCTGATCCATCACTTCTTCTTGGTATTTTCGAATTTTGTCCAATAATACTGGTTGGAATGTCATGGTGTAGACTTGCTCTGCTGGCATCTCTGTTGCAAAAACTTCAATCTCTAATTTCTCAAACTCTCTAAACAATTCTTGAGTCATTGTCAGCGTATTCAATCTTTCCTTCCTGCTTAGCGTATCAGCTACGACATTTGCCTTCCCCGGGTGATAACTAATGGTACAATCATAATCCTTTATCAGCTCTAGCCATCTTCTTTGTCTCATGTAGAGTTCCTTCTGAGTAAAAATATACTTTAGGCTCTTATGATCCGTAAATATCTCACACTTCTCACCATAAAGATAATGTCTCCACAATTTCAATGCAAACACAATTGCTGCTAGCTCGAGGTCATGGGTAGGGTATCTCTGTTCATGAGGTTTCAGTTGCCTTGAAGCATACGCAATCACCTTTCCATGATGCATCAACACACATCCTAAACCCTTATGCGAAGCATCACTGTAGATTACAAAATCTCCTTTATCATCTGGCAACGCTAACACTGGAGCTGTCACCAATCTCTGCTTAAGCTCTTGAAAATTCTTTTCACACTTATCAGTCCATTCAAACTTTTCATTCTTCCGTGTCAACTTAGTCAATGGTACCGCAATCTTAGAAAAATCCTTAACAAGTCTGCGATAATATCCTGCTAATCCGATGAAACTTCTTACTTCTGTCGGTGTCCTTGGTCTTTCCCAATTCACAACTGCTTCAATCTTTGCTGGGTCAACTCGTATTCCTTCTTTACTCAAAATATGTCCCAAAAATTGGACTTCCTTCAACCAAAACTCACACTTGGAAAACTTGGCATACAACTTCTCCTTTCTTAATATTTCCAATGCTATCCTTAAATGCTCTGCATGTTCTGCTTCCATCTTAGAGTAAATCAAAATATCGTCGATGAAGACTATCACAAACTTATCCAAAAATTTCTTAAACACTCGGTTCATCAAATCCATAAATGCTGCTGGCGCGTTCGTCAATCCAAAAGCCATAACCAAAAATTCATAGTGACCATACCTCGTTCGAAAAGCAGTCTTCGGTATATCCTCTGGCTTGATTTTCAGCTGGTGATATCCTGACCTTATATCTATCTTCGAAAAACATGTCGCTCCTTTCAACTGGTCAAACAAATCATCGATCCTCGGTAACGGGTATCTATTCTTGATAGTCAACTTATTCAACTCCCGATAATCAATACAAAGTCTCATACTCCCATCCTTCTTCTTCACGAACAATACTGGCGCTCCCCAGGGTGATACACTTGGTCTTATAACTCCTTTGTTCAATAAATCCTGAAGTTGACTGGAGAGTTCCTTCATTTCGGACGGTGCCATTCTGTATGGAGCTTTGGAAATAGGTTCAGTCCCTGGTGCTAAGTCAATCGCGAATTCAATCTGACGATCTGGAGGTAATCCGGGTAGTTCTTCGGGAAACACATCTGGAAACTCATTGACTACGGGAATATCCTCTAATTCCACTCATTCTCGACTCTTGTCTATCACATAAGCAAGATAAGCCTCACATCCTTTCCTTAACAATCGCTTGGTTTGCATCATGGTAAGAAACGTACTAGTCTGCCTACGCCCCTTAAAGATAACTCTATCGCCTTCTGGAGATCTCAACGTAACTCTCTTACTCTTACAATCGATATGCGCATCATACTCGGCAAGCCAATCTATTCCTAAAATTATGTCAAAATCTCCTAATTGAAAAGGTATTAAGGTGACTGGAAAAAGATGTCCTGAAATCTCTACTGCACAAGGTGAACATACTTTATCTACTGGTATCTGATCCTGATTAGCTAACACAATATTCAAAGCTTCTCTTAATATACGAGTATCACACTTCAACTTATTCATAAAATCTTTAGAAACAAACGATCTAGTAGCACCCGAATCAATTAACACTTTTGCACTAATGGCGTTCACGAAAAGCGTACCTGCCACTACATCCGAGCTTCTCACTGCATCGTTCATATTCATGTTGAAGGTCCGGGCACGAATTGGATAGGCTGAAGCTTGATAACTTGGAGCTTGAAGGGCTGGAACTTGCTGAAGTACAGGTGGATTTAGAATTTGAGTTGGAATCTGAGAAGTTGCCATTTGGTTCACTGGGGTAGAGGTAGTCAATCTCATCAAGTTGTTGTTTGGAACAGGCGATCTGTACTCTCGAGCCATATGTCCCACTTTACCACACTTGTAACAAGTCACACTCGATTTCGAATTCCGGCACTCATTAGCATAATGACCTTTCTGATTACACTTGAAACAAACAATATCTGCTTTCACACACGCTCCGGTATGCCTCTTAGAACATGCCTTGCACTCTGGAATAGAGGGTCGGGGAAATCTTGGTTGATTGGGGTTCTGAGGAAGGGTTTCTGAATTCCTGTTTCTGGGCATATTCCTTTTAAAATTTCTTCCCTGGTTCTGAAATCCGGGTTTTCTCTCCATCTGATTAGTTGACTTTCCTTGATCCTGATTCCTTTCTATTGCTTCCACTTTCCTCTTTAAATTGTGCCTTTCCTTCTGATTCTGATCACTCTCACCTTCTATTACCATTGCCTTCTGAACCACTTCTACATATGAGTTTATCTCAAAAGCTGCAACTCTGCTTCTTAACCATGGCTTCAATCCCTGTTGAAACCTCTTCGCTCTTTTCTCATATGTATCCACATAATCTCCTACAAACCTTGCTAATTCTGTAAACTTCTTCTCATATTCATCAATACTCATATTCTCTTGCTTAAGATTAAAGAACTTTAACTCCATCTGATTCTGCATATACCTAGGAAAATACTTCTCCAGAAAAATCCTTTTGAATCTATCCCACAAAATCACTTTTGCTGCTTCTAGGGCCTTAGCCGACTCCCACCAATAATTAGATTCACCTTTAAGAAAATAGCTAGAAAACTCTACCTTCTGCTCATCACTAACCTTCACCAGTGCGAAGGCCTTCTCCATTTCCTTAAGCCATATCTGGGCTTCAACTGGATCTTTTGTTCCTTGAAAATCTGGGGGTTTCACAGCCTGAAAAGATTTAAAAGTTACCACAAGTTGAGCTGGTTGTTGCTGTCCTTGTTGCTGTTGTAACTGCTGATGTTGTTGTTGGAGTAGCTGCTGCTGCTGTGCCAAAGTAGTCGTCTGTTGTTGCAAAAGTCCCAAAAGATGGGCCATATCCATATTGCCTTGATTACCTTGATTATCATCTCTATTCTGATCATCTTGATTCCTATTCTGATTAGCTCTAGTATTGCTCCTTCTTGGAGGCATCTTTCTGAATATTAAACAATCATCTATTTATCCATAAGCATACGTCTAACCGCACATGGCACAATATAGTCTAACAGTTCTAATATAGCATAGGTATAACCTAAAATTTAAACAATCTCACACGGCGAAATGATACGATAAAAGGAAACGATAATAATAATGATAATGGTACCGATAACATCCATCGATAACCCAAAGCCAAAGGTTCAAAGTACCAACCAACATAAAGTACGAAAACCGAAACTGAAAGTACGATAAAGTCTAACAACACAAGTCTGATAATAAAATGGCTATACTATACGCCATCGCATAAAATCTAAAGCATAAAACTAGTCCTCTTGCAACTTGTTGATCACGCGCTGGAGCTCATCCACCATCATCTGAACCATCATATGACTATCCCAATCGCTATGAGGTGCCATCTCACGAAGTCGCTCGTTAGCCATCCGAGTAAGTACCTGAAGTCTAGAGATAAGGGTTCCGTCATGGTTCGCAAGTATGCCATCATCATCATCGTACAACGCATCAATCCTCCTCTAAAGCTGAATGTTCTCACCATAAAGGTGATCACACTCCCTAAGTAATTCCTGATAAACGGACAAGGGTACGGTAGCTGGAATATCTGCAGGGGGTGGAGCTGAAGGTCCTGGTGCCCGCTGCCGCTGCCAATAATATAATAATATATATAACGTCAGATAAAACTTAGAAACATTCTACTTAAACACTCTCGATAATAGGGGTCAATCAATCCTAATCTTTTATAAATATCATACTATTTACATTCTAAGTGAGTTTCTATTTTAATCCTAAGTGATTATTGAAAATATGATCTATCTTGTTACCTAAACCTATATTGTTCAGTGACTCAAACCTGTGGCTCTGATACCAAACCTGTGACGGCCCCAAATCCCTTAATCAAAATTAACTAGATAATGGTAAAGCATGCATATTAATTAATTAGACATTACCAATCCCACGCCTAGATCGCCAATAGGTAAGAGTTTGAAACAATATAAAACTACCAATTCCAAAACAATTATTATTACAAGCCACAATTATTCTAAGTTCAAAAGATTACTGACTAAGTTCAAAGTTCTAGCAAAATAAGATCCATCAGATCGTCACTCCCTTCTACCTGGAACTGCCTCCTATAGGCTACACCTGAACCACCACAATTCTTACGCGCAGTCTCAAGTGTCCTTACCATCTTCGAGTTTCACTGAAAGGTTAAGGAAAATAAAATCATTGAGCCAATTGCTCAGCAAGTGCATAAATCAACAATATAAGACTGGCAAAATAATCAACTATAAAGCAAGATATATAAATCTGCAAATGAAAGGTATCAACTGAATCAATGTCAAAATAGACTGAGTAGGAATTAGAATATCTGATAAACGCTACGAGCAAAGCTGGGTGATCAGCCCACGCCAGAGCTCCGAACCCGCATATCCAATACGGTGTTCATCAAATATAAGGGGATCCCAGGCACACATTGGCCTATAATAATAATATAATTTGGACCGGTGCCTCGGTCAAAGTAACATTCCATCCAATTCCATTTAGGTCAAACAAAGTCTGTCAAATTCAATTCATCTCAAAGAAACAAGAATAACAATGTTATATCGAGTTGCTGGTAAACAAGAATAAGATTCTCGGAGTTCGAATAAATGACAAGGCAAAATGAGAAAAGTCAATCATTTTGGATTCTTAGGAGTTGGGATTCTGATTAGTATAACTTGGTTAAGTCAAGAAAGGTTAATCAAGAAAAGTTAATCACGAAAGGTTAATCAAGAATCAACAATTGGTTTTAGATAGAAACGAGTTCAAGTACAAGAAGATATTTAAGTATTTGGTTCAAGAATTCAAGAATTCGATAAGGTTATGAAAAGGTTTTCTAAGAAATATGATTATCGATTAGCAAGTCAAGTCAAGTTCAAGGGGTATGAAATCAATCACAAGGTATATGACAATGGTAAGGTCGGAAAAAACTAGTTTGTGACAAACTAACAATTCAATATCTCATGGCATTCATCATATGGTAACAACAAGGTAGGATAGTACACTTGCCTTAAATCACGGGTTTACACTAGATAGCGTCTTCTTCGATCGGCTCCTTGCCAGGCCTCCTACTCGGACCTATAATAATAATAAACAATATCTTATTTTCCCCTTTTTTGTTTACATACCACAAGACAATCCTAATAATGCTAACGCCCCATCGATAACTTTATAACTATATATACATATATGTTTATATAAATGTAATCACATAAGTCACGTAAGTCACTTAGCACATAAAGTCACTTAACATATAATGTAGTATGGCATAGTACTATAATGACACTACGACTTAACATTGGAGATGTGCCTTAGAGTTTTGAAATCGTTTTATTATATTTTTAGAAATTTCGGCGGCATCTCTTTTGTATAGTCGTCAAACCATACCGGACTATAACCGGCTCAAACAACACAAGACAAACACAATATACTTCCAATGCCTACAACACCATCAATAACCACCACTACTAACCACAATTCACAACCAAATTGCTAACCTCAAGATGACTTACTTATGACTACACCATTCAATATCCAATTTCACATAACAATTGATCATGCAACAATTAATTCATGTAACAATCAAATCAATTAACAGTTAAACAATTTAAGCAAGAAACTCTCAAGAATTCACACAACCTGTTATGCCAATATCACGTAAGCGCACGTTGTCACAAGTAATATATGATGTTCAATTCAATTAATGTACCTATGCACCGATGTATGGTTTTTATCCACTGCTAAGACAAATAACAAATTGGATTTTTATTAACTACTAAATTATTTATCAAACTAAAGATTAACTAATTTAAGAGATTAAAGTCGAATTACTAACATGAGAATAAAACATGGAATCCTAGTTTCATCATCTACTTCACTTAGAGTTGCAGCCTTTAATCACTATGTGAAATGGTTTTGATATCTGATCGGATAACACGAAACAAGTATACGCTACCTGTCAGCATACGCATACCAAACTAAACATACATCCACAAAAGAGATAGAAGATGAATAGACACCAATTATGCTTAGACCCTATATGTCTATAGAATTTGAAAACATAACGGTTGAAGAACAAGTTATCCATAAAGATCACACAGGGCAGTATAAGTATTTTCATCTCACACCACAAATCATATTGATAAACAATTGTGAACCTATGCTAGCATGGCAAGTTCTAAATCTCAAGATCCACTTTCACTTCACAAGAGATTAACAAATTAGATGTTCACGACGCATCTATCTATTATGCATAACCATACGAGGATATCAATTATACACCACACATAAATCTTTAAGGCATGCAAACTACTAAGCTACATAGATAAATCCACTGGGATCCCACGACAACGATTAGCCCATAATTGAACCGTTCATCATCATGGGATTTGATGAAAACATGATTTAAAACAAGATATGGAAGAAAGAAGTAAAAATATTATTAAAACTAAGAGTTGAGAAAACAAATCTATAATCCAACGTATACAAAAGATGAAGTAGATCTAGATCCTTGCTTGTCACCGAGCGTTGAATCCTTCTCTCCTTTTCTCCCTTGCAGATCGAAACTATAATATGTAATGTATGTAATAATGATAATAATCTGATTTTACAAAGGTTGGATGTGTTTAGATAAGCTCTAGACATCTTGCCCAACAAGAAAATACCAAATCAGAATTATAATAGAAGTACGTTTCCTAAACTGATTCTGATTTAAAGGGAAATTCGCAGCTGTCTTTTCTTCAGTAATTCTGGAACGTTCCAGCTGCAATTGGGCCTCTGGGCCACTTTAGAATGATAGAGAATCTCGTTATCTTCGCGTGGACAGTAAGATCGCCCAAAACTGACTTCTAAAACTGAAGATATGGCCCAAACAGTGAATCTCACGCGTGCAGACCAATAAATCCGAATTTTAATAAATTAAATCTCCAAAAACGGCAAAAACATCCACCATAATCAACATCCTTATAAATCTGCACAACTAAGCAAAACACATCAAAACTACAAGAAATTTGAGTCCAAGACAATCAATTTAAGCCGATTTAGAATGTTCCAAGTGGAAATAAAATCCACTTATCACAACCACACCACAATCTCTCTTCTCTTCCTCTCGGCTCTCTCTTTCTCCCTCTATCTCTCTCTCTCTCTCGGCCTCTCGGCCTCTCTCTCTCTCACTCTCTCTCTCGGCTTCTCCCTCAATCTCTCTCTCGGCCTCTCCCTCTTCACCACCAACAATCACACACAACCCTCACAATGACTTACACAATTACTTACACCCACAATTTGACTAACAATTCAATATCTCAACAACCCATCAACACTAACTAACAAATTCATACTAAAATCAAATTATATCACTAACCCATCAAATTTCATATCATATGATCACCAAAATCATTAACCCTTTTTAATTTCACACCTACTAACAAACATCAATCATCAAAACATACATACCCACACCTTATAAACTTATAAAAACTCAAACCCATCAACAATATCAACTTAAAAAGTTATAAAAACTTACATGCAATCACATATCACTTACTAATCATGTAAAATCATAAAATTAGCACTTGCATGCAAACTCTTGGCTCACTTTCGATCATGGCCGAAGGTTTGGGGTTCTCCGGAGAGCCCAAAAATTCGTGGGTCTCTTCCAAGGAGTATACCCAATCATCAACACCCACAAAACTTACCTTTGATGCTTGATTTTCGAAAACCCTAGTTTGAAAAGTGATGAAAATCGAAATTAAAAGACAAGGGGTTGTAGAGGATGAAGAGAGGAGTAATTTTATATATAACACTTAATGGTTTTGATGGAGATTTACCTTGATTCTTGATGTTAAGGTTAATGGAGGTTGAGAGGTTTTTGAGAAAAAAGAGAGAGATGAGCATGGGGGGTCTCGGCCGAATGAAGGAAAAAAATGGGAAGGGGAGGGTTTTTGTCTAGCCTACACACACACACATGTAATTTAATCACATTTTAATGATACATCTTTTAATTAAATAAAAGACTTAACAATTAAATCATAATTATAAGATATTTTGGATCCAAAAATAATTTATTGACACATAAAATTAAAATATGCAATTCTCTTCCTCAATATATTTTTAAAACATTTTTAAAATCATTTTGTGAAAAGATTTGGATTTTTCAAGTTTTAATATTTTAAAAAGAATAATAAGTAGAAAAATCCTTGTAAAATATTTTAATTCGAAAATAAATCAAACTTTTATTTTTAAAGTCTTTAAATACATAAAGATAATAAAACAAGAAATTTCATGATTTTTACTAACTCCAAGAATTTTATAAAAATGTTTAAGCACGATAAAAAATTATATTTGAGTATTTAAAATATATGAAAAATTTAATATAATTCCACGTCAACATATCTAGCAGTTAGACAAATAACACATATTCACAATCACAAAACAAGCAATGACTCATCAATTAAGCATATGATAATATTTTTAACTCCAAATAATATGATTTATAGAGTACGAAATTCCCAGATATTACAATGTAGGTGTCTCTGAGTTATGAAGTGTTTAACATTCATTCTATTTATAAATCTGTGATTGTCTTGGCGAAGAATAGGCTATGATTTTGATCTAGTTTTGGGAGTATATCTAATGAGCGTAGCACACACCCACGTTTTTGTTCATGTAGTGTCGAGTCTGTTTATGCTTGAAGACAAGCATCGGTTTAAGTTTGGGGGTGAAAAAAAGTAACCTTGTGCATGGAATACTTTTAGGAAGATATTTCAGTTATCCATCTTCCTCGTTCGGTAGTCGTCATGTTAGCCTGCAGAGCCCGAGCACCCCAGGCCCCTAAAGACCCTATAGAGCCCCGAGCACACCAAGGCATCCGTAGGCTGACATAGGCACCTCGGCACCCCGACGGCTGTTTTGCTCGGTCGATAGTCATCATGCAAGCCCCGACAGCCCGAGCACCCCAGGATATGCCCAGGCCCCCAAAGACCCTATAGAGGCCCCGAGCACACAAAGGCACCCGTAGGCCATTTTGCTCGGTCGGTAGTCGTCAAGTAAGCCCCGAGAGCCCGAGCACCCCAAGAGATGCCCCAAGCCCCCGAAGACCTTATAGAGGCCCCGAGCACACCAAGACACCCGTAGGCTCACATAGACACCTCGGCGTCTGGTGGCCATTTTTCTTGGTCATTAGTCGTCAAGCGAGCCCGTGCACCCCAAAAGATTACCCAGGCCTCCAATGACCGTAAAGATGGGCCCTGAGCACACCAAGACGACCGTTTTGCTCGGTCAATTGTTGTCAAGCCAGCATGGAGAGCCCGAGCACCCCAAGAGATGGCCTAGCCCCCAATGACCCTAAAGAGACCCCGAGCACACCAAGGCATCCATAGGCACATGTAGGCACCTCGGCGTCCGATGACCATTTTGCTCGGTCGGTAGTCGACATGCGATCGTGGATGCAACTCTAGAGGAGGAATCCCATATGAATTCAACCATTTCTATGTCTGTTAATAGACAAGGAAATTTATGTGGACTGGCTTGGATCCAAGTGTTTTACTTGACATGGTATTTGTAGGTAAACAGTGAGCAGCTGATGAACTAGTTAGATTCAGCGAAGCATGTGAAGTAGGACCATTTTTACTTCCCTTTCTTGTTGATTTTCTTAGAATCGAGACATGACCATATATGTAAAAGTTGTATATGGCATATGTTTAACCAAAATATATGCTCGACCAATTTATGGGTAAACTACAACAAAATAGTGCAATAACGATGGAATATTTTTTAGACGCCTAACTTACGACGAAATTCAAATTCCGTCATAAATATGGACGAACATACAACGAAATTAATTTTCGTCGGAAATAATTTTGGCAGAATATTTGCGAAGAAATTTAATTGTGTCGTAAGCTCAATCGTATTTACGACTAAATATAATTTTGTATTAAGTTTTAACTTACGACGAACACCAAATTCCGTCGTAAGTTCATTATTTTAATCTATTTTTAAATTACAAAATATATATAAATTGATACATATTTTCTGTAAAAAGATACGACGACGTTTTTATGTGCAAATTTCGATGAAATCTATTGTAAGTTGTCAGGCGATAAATTCAACTTTTCATCTAAAAATAGACGGAAAATTCAAATTTTCATCTAAAAAATATGTGACAAATAACTTACGACCAATTTCGTCGTAAGTTAGCATATATTTTTTTTAATCTTTTATTTGTCCAACCAACTTTATTTTTTATTTTTTAAAAATTTAGGAATATCATTAAATTAGATGTATCTTGACATCCGTACAGTTTGATTGTCGAGAAATATATTTTACAAAATAAAAACAATAATTTGGACAGAGCACTAGTTACGGGTACTAGTCAATATAGTATTGACCTTCTAAGATCTTCAACCAAATTAATTTTTTATTTTTTGAAAATTTGAGAATATCACTAAATTATATATATCTTGACATCTGTATGGTTGGATCATAGAGAAATATATTTTTAAAAATAGAAATAATAATATGGGACATAGCACCAGTTACGAGTACAAGTCAATATTGTAGTGATCTACTTACATCACCATCCAAATTAATTTTTTATTTTTAAAAATTGGGAATATCTTGAAATTAGATGTATTTTGACATACGGTTGGATCGTCAATAAATATTTTTAAAAAAATAGAAACAACAATCTGGGATAAAGTACTAGTTAGTAGTACTAGTCAAATCAATAATTGACTACTAATTTTACTATCCAAATTAATTTTTATTTTTTAAAATTTTGAGAACATCACTAAATTAGATATATATATATATATATATATATACATATATTGACATCCGTACGATTGGATTGTCGATAAATATTTTTTAAAAATAGAAACAACAATTCGGGACAAACCACTTGTTAGTAGTACTAGTCAAATATTTAGTTGAATACTAATTTCTTTATCAAATTATATATATATTGACATCCATACGGTCGGATCATAGATAAATATTTTTTTTAAAATAGAAACAACAATCTGGGACAAAGTACAAGTTAGTGGTACTATTCAAATCAAGTTGACTACTAATTTCAATATCCAAATTAATTTTTAATTTTTTTAAATTTTTGGGAATATCACTAAGTTGGATATATTTTGACATCCGTATGGTTGGATTGTCGATAGATATTTTTTAAAAAATAGAAAAAATAATTCGAGATCGTCGATAAATATTGTGGAAAATACAAATGAATCTAATTGGCTACTCATAACTCACACGCATCCCACCTCTTCCACCATTGATCAAAACCAAAAAACACACATCTAACGGTCCATATCATCCCATTAACCCATCTCATCTATTTCTCCCCTGTCTCCTCTGACGTCTCTCTCCCTCACCCACTTTCTCTCATCTCTCTCTAGCCTCTCTCTAAATAACCAAGATTAAAACCAAATTTCTTAGTGATTTTGTTAACCAAATCAAGAGTTTAGGTAACCAAAAACATCATCATCTTATTATCTACAATTATAAACCCTCAATTTGATTTCCTGTAAATTTTGAAATTTTGGGCCTTTGATTATAACTCGATTTTTTGTACAAATTTGAGTTGGATGATGCTTAAATCGTCAGGAACGCAGCAGCCACCACCATCGTTGTTACTGCCGCAACAACCACCACCATCGTCGAGCATCGTTACCCCGCACCGAGCTTGACTCGCCAACATCCAAGCTGTTGCCGAGTGCGACTCACCGGCGTCGAAGCTTAGACCATGGTTAAGTTTATAAGAAGTATGGCAGCGGCAAAGGAACTTGAAGAAAGGGCTTAGAAGTATTGTAGATAATTGATTGTAGACTACAAAGTGTAATTGAAAAGTACTTGTAATTTTATTGTTGTTCTTTGTTGTGTAGTGGATTTTGCTTTGTATCCAAATTTTAGGATTGTATAAGCTAGTAGGCACTAGGTAGTTAACTATGTAGTGAGGCAGTAAACTTATTAGTCATTGGGCATTATTGATGGTTATGCAATGGTAAAATATTGCTTTCTTAATTTTCTACTTAGATTGTGTCTATGTACCTTTTGTTCCCCGGTTGTTGTTTCGTTACATTGATCTCGTATTTTAAATTTTGCAGCAACTATATTTGCATATGGACAAACTAGCGGCGGAAAGAAATACACAATGAGAGGAATTACTGAAAAATCTGTTCATGACATTTATAGGCACATACTTAACGTCAGCCACATTATAATTTCTCGTGGTACAGGGTTGCATGGTGATAACTGTCAATTTGATGTATACTGAAAGAATAATGAGCAGGAAGTTTACAAATAAAATATCAGAATTTTTTGTAAAGAAGTAGTGTCAAGACCTTAGCTCATGCGAGGCAATTACATAATTGTGTTGCACGTGTTGCTTTGATTTATCCTTTTTATGTGAAGAATCATAATATATATGTGACAACAAAAAGAATGCCAGAAATTGACTTTCACGATTTCTTTGTCAAAACAGGATCCAGAGAGATATTTCCGAGTAAACATTTCAGGGATTGAAATCTGTAATGAGAATATGAGGGACTTGTTGAATTCTGAGCCAGGGCGCAATCTAAAGCTTCTAGATGATCTAGAGGTAAAATTAAAGTCAGCTTGTTTGTGAATAAATAAGGTCCCTAATGTAGGTCCCTAATATATATGTCACGATAGTTTTAGATACGAGAAGATAAGTCAAGATAATTACTTCCCCCTAATATGTTCATGTCGGCAATCAAAATCACAGTCTACTAACCAGAAATTTAACTTTCATAGGTTTCTCTCAAAATCACTATCGTGTATAGATTCTGCAATTTAAATTAACATATGTCTGTGCACAATTCAACTTTCAGAATACAATTAAGCACCAATATCACATGGCTATGCAAAGTAATGATATATGTCTATATCGTCACAAATTTAATATCAACAGATATAATCCTACACCATTCAAGTCTTTTGTAAGTTAATCATAACCCGCTCAGTATTATAATTAACTCAACAATTTACCAAAGTTGGCCAAACAATAGAAAATATATAATATGAAATCCACTTGATCGACCGAAAAAACTGTGAACTGCATCATTATCAAAACACCAACAATCCTATACTAGGGTGTTGGGTATATTACACTAAACAACGCAACAATGAGGCAGTGATATATATTAAACAAGAACAGGCAATTAACCAATTAACAAAACAAATCACGAAGGCAAAACAAGAATATAATTAGAGACTGTAATTTAACAAGAAAGGCAAGAATACTTATCTCCCACAGAAGCTTTAGCAACTACTGATCAGAGAGAAATTAAACAGGTGAGTCACAAGCCCTTCGAGAAGACTTGGCTGTTCTTGAAGAGATTATTGCCCCACTTACGTCGTGATTGGGTTGCAGCAATATCACTCCCAGGATAAAATAGCACCGATCAATGGGTTCACAAATACACCAGTGATCAACAGCGACCAGCACCTCAGTTCGCCTGAGAATTATGTATTTCTTCTGTATGTATCGTGAGAGAACAGAGAATAAAAAACAGATCGTTTCTATCCTTAGGACGTATCTCTTCACTTCACGTTTATTTTCTTCTGGATTGTATATATAATACCAAAAATAAACGTAACTGTTACTCCATAAAAGGAAAGTAAATATTCTGATTTAATTTCATTAACTGCATCAGGATTTATTTTCAGTTACATAAGCATAAGGATTTGGTCATCAGTAACATCAGGATTTGGTGTCCATCAGGATCAGGATTCAGTGCTTGTCAAGAACTGATATCCATCAGGATTTAGCCCATCAGTATCTGATGTCTGACCAAGTCCATCAAGATTTAACCCCAAGTACTGACCCAAATTTCCATCAGGATTTAATCCAAATACTGATCAAATTTCCAGTACTGTTGTAACAGATAAATCTGAAACCTGTTAAAATAAATCAATATCTAATTTAAAATCAGTTGCACATCATGGGCATGAAAACTTCGTCATGGGCATGAAACGTTTCTGACCAACCAAGTATACATTCATGGACATGAAAACTTTGTTATGGGCATGAAACATTTCTGAATATCCCATCTCTTTTGATGCCTCTTCATTATCACGAAATATATATCATGACCATTATTTCCATCTGCAACCTGATTTCCCATTTCAAATCTCCTTCTTTCAACTCAATTTATCTATGGATTCTACTAAGAAAATGTCTTAGATCCAAACATGAAAGTTTAAGTCCTCATTACAAGGAACAACCTTCAGCTAAAAGTATATGCGTCTGTTGGGAAACAGACGCATATATTCTATTGCGTCTGTTATTAACTGACGCATAAAACAGGAAAACTGACGCAAAAAGTTTAATCTTTTGCATCTGCTTCTTGTAAACCGACGCATAAAATGTTTGCATCTGTCTATAATTGACATATAAAGTGCTTGAACAGACGTATATAATATGGCATGATACGTCTGTTATACTAGAACAGACTTAAAAAGTTTTTTTTGCGTATGTTATACTACATAGCAGACGCAAAAAGTCTTTTTTTTTGCGTCTGTTATACTAGAACAGACGCAAAAAGTCCTTTTTTTTTTGTATTTTCAGCTATATATCTGTCCCTGCCAATAATTTGCATGCATACATATTTCTGCTTGACCACAAAATACCAAATTCAAGTCTAGCAAAAATATTATAATTACTAATTTGACTGAATAGAACAATACCCGATCAACAAAAATCGACAATAATCTTAAATTTCAACTTGTTCCACCAAAGTACAATGTTTCAGGACAATTAAAAAAACTTAACTTCAAATATTTTCACAAACTACAATAACAACTCCATAATACCTACCAATCCTATAAATATTCATTCTTAAAAAAATCTGCCCAAATGTCTCGAATTTCATCAATTTCTTGTCGAGTATAGGATGCCACCCTTCCAATACCCTACAATAATATTTACATACCGAATGAGAAAAAAAATAGTAATGTATGTAATCCAGTAGTGGATTTAATGCATAAAATATCATCTTAAGCTCTATTAAGCTCTACCATACATATGTACACACTTGGACCTTCCCAATTAAATAAGTTGACTCACATACAACTTATGTACTTCCATACGCAACACGTCAATCCCTCATCCAATAATCATCAAGCTTATATACTTCGATGCTAATGACAGAAGAAGAACGATGATGCTTCAAGGATTATAGGTCAAACATTATGTAACACGTTACCTAGCTAATGCTCAAGTAACATATTTGTCATAATTTAAAAGATCATGCATACAGAACTTCACTACACCAAACTGGCAAATTAGTAACAAATAAAAAAAACCCATTAGTAACAGATATATCCGTTACTAATTAGTAACGGATATATCTGTTACTATTAGTAACGGATATATCCGTTACTAATTAGTAACGGATATATCTGTTACTAATGGGTCAGATATCCGTTACTAATTAGTAACGGATATATCCGTTACTAAATGTCCAAATCCGTTACTAATTAGTAACGGATATATCCGTTACTAATTAAATTATCCGTTACTAATTAGTAACGGATATATCCGTTACTAAAGTGACTAGTAACGGATATATCCGTTACTAATTAGTAACGAATATATCTGTTACTAATTGGTTTAATATCCGTTACTAATTAGTTACGAATATTTCCGTTGCTAATGTCTACATCCGTTACTAATTAGTAACGGATATTTCCGTTGCTATTTTTTATATCTGTTACTAATTAGTAACGGATATATCCGTTACTAATATCGTTGGTAAAGGATATATCCGTTACTAATTAGTAAATGGATAATGTATTCAATAAAATTTTGAAACAAATAAAATGAGATCAAATAAGGAAAAAATTATGTATATTTTAGGTAATATTATTATGTATGTTTTAATTAAAATTATGGATGTTTTTAAGTAAAATTGTATATGTTTTTATGTTACTTAAATAATAATATTAATAGGTTTTAAAAATAAATAAAATAAATTATTAAAAAAAAAGTTATAAAAAACAATTATAGATTTATAGTACAGATCGATTGATTCCCCCCTTTTATTTCAGACCTAATTGACTTTCCCCCTTAATAATTCCCCCCTTCATTTTCAGATCTAATACCGCCGCACTCGCGCGAATACATCTCTCTGTCTTAGTGTCTCTACGCAGCGCTCTCTAATTTTCAGACCGTCACTGCCGCCGAGAACGAACAGCTTCTCTGTCTCTAATTGTGCCACATCTCAATTAGGTAAGCTTCAATCTTTTTTCAGTTCTATGTCCTTCAAAACCCAGAAAACGTAATGACTATTGCTTGCTTTCCCTTCCATTACTATTTCATCTATCTGTAATCTATCCCTAATTGAGTTCTATGTCGATTTTATATCCTTAATTGAGTGTATTGCCCCTAATTGTTTTTCGTAATAATTGAGTTCGATGCCTCTAATTGTTTTTCTATCCTCTTTGTTCATTTGTGGTATGAAACAATAAACATCAGAGTTTGGTTTTGCTGAGATGCTTTTGACATAGCACCAGGTCCCCTAAGTTCATACTGGGGATTGTTGTTTTCTTAGCCAGCTTGATTGGAATATGATTTCTACTATGTTCTTGCTTGTGTCTTCTGGCCCCAGTTCGGACACTGTAATCACAATTTGTCTAGTTACATAAGTCAGTTCATGTCATAATAGGAATTAAAATTGTAGATAAAGTAATTCTTTCACCCAAAACTTGTGTGTCTAGTGTTTGTAGTAATTGTTAGTCCTTATGTGTGTGTACGCGAGCACGTCTGACTGTGTGTGTGTAAGTTTGACACTATGTGTGTGCAAGTTTGACTAAGTGTGTGTTGTATGTACATGCTAAATCTTAAACAAGTCCCTGTAATTCGTTTCATTAGTAACCTAAACGTGGACACAACGAGCTAATGTGCTCATTTCTCATTCGCTTAAATGATACAAAATCCATTTGTTTGTTTTTAAAGAAGAGAGAAAATTCAACTACTCTATAATCTATATAATGTTCTGCATAAAAGTCTATGTAATGTAAGTCTCCTTGTCATCATTAGAGATGGTTGGTATGAGTTTAAAGAGGAAAATGTTCAATAAAAAAAATGATTTTGTTATAAGATTAACCAGCTGCTAAAATAATGTATGACTAACAGTAAGCTCCACTAGCTAGAAGCCATGCACACCACAGCTTAAGTTCATCAATACCTTATGAATTCTCCTGAGCCATCATTACTTGGTTGACAAAACAAACAGATACAACCTTCTGCATCTTCTCTATCATTTCGCTTTCTAATTCTTCTATCACCACTATTTTTTTAATACTTATCCTTTATATATCTTATCTCATCATTTTGTTTTCTTCACACGTACACACACATATATATAGATACTTAATTATATGAGCTTCTATTATTTAATCTCTCTGATTTGTCTAATATAATACACATGTCTAGACAGTTCTTTTTTGTAATAATAATGCATGCTTGGGTCAACTACAAACGGCTCTTTGTTTATCATATATAAATCATGTTCTGATCTTGTGACTTAAAGTTAGGTGTACAATTTAATATGCAGACTGCAATATTTTGAATTTTCAATTGTTTGTTAAAACATAAAATTGTTCGATTAATTAGTGGTTCTACTAAAACTTTAAGGTGTTTAAGAAGATAGAAACCTGCATTTTCCATGACTTGAAACTAACACCTCAAACCTGTAGGTAATTTAAAACCCAAAGCTCTGTTCTTGCTATTATAGAATAATATAGATGTTGAACTCTTGGAGTTTACAATGACTGAAAGATTGGCTGACACATTCTAGCTCCTGGGATATGGGACTTGTTTAATATTTAGCATGTACATATAGGATTATACAGGATTAGTTATAACTAAGTTTTGATCTGCTATATATATGTATGTATATATGTTTGTTCGATATATATATATATATATATATATATATATATATATATATATATATGTACTTATTTCGTGGTGTATGTTTATATATTATTGAGTTCTTATTCTAAACTCTAGCTATTATCAAATATATATTATAGGATGTCGGAACCAATAGACAAATCATGGATGAGTGAACCCGACAGAGGCAACACAGTTTATTCATTTGGAGTTGAGGCGTTTCTTAAATTTGCAGAGTGGAAATTGGGTGGGGAGAAGTGTCGTTGCCCGTGCAAGAAGTGTCGGAATGGAACATGGTTTACTTATAAAGAAGTGGGATATCATTTAATCTCATCCGGTATAGTTAAGCACTACCGTGTATGGAATTTACATGGTGAGACCCCTTCTAATGTTGCCGTTCATCCTCCATTCGTTACAAATAATATTCGGGAAAAAGCATCGAGTGATGTCGGGATTGGGATGGAAAACCCCGAGGAAGAAATCATTTGGGATGTCGGGATTGGGATGGAAAATTTCGTCGACTCTACTTATGACTTGCACGGTGATGCGACGAGGGGTGATGGTAGTTTGGGAATTGATGATGAACCTTATGTTCCTGAACCGGACTTGGGAAAGAGGTATTGGGATTATAAGAGAAAAGCTAGTGAAAAATTGTATCCTACATGTGAGGGTCCTGAGACAACTCTATCAGCACTTGTAGAATTACATAATTTGAAGAAGGAATTCGGTTGGTCTGGAAATGGTATGACAGTACTATTAACCTTGTTGAGGCGATGGTTGCCCAAAGGTAACACCCTTCCTGAAAAGTATCCGGTAATGAAGGCGATGTTGAAAGACTTAGGGATGAAGGCTACTTGCATTCATGCGTGTGAGAACAACTGTATTCTATATTGGAAGACCAATAAAGATTTGACAGAATGTCCCCAGTGCAAGGCACCCCGGTTTAAAGTTAACGGGGGGAAAGGGAAGAAGAATTCCAAGGAGCCTAAAAAGGTACTGAGGCATTTTCCATTAATTCCAAGATTGAAGCGATTGTACACTATACCGTGGATAGCGCATGAGATGACATGGCATGCACGAGCAGAGACTTCTGCTACTTATATGCGCCATCCAATTGATTCAGGTCAATGGAAAATTTGTAATGAAAAATGGCCAGAATTTGCTAATGAGCAGCGCAATGTCAGGCTTGCAATTGCAACTGATGGTTTTAATCCGCGTGGCATTCAGTCTACTAGTTATAGCTGTTGGCCTGTTATAACTGTGCCTTACAATCTCCCCCCTTCCATGTGTATGAAATCAGAGTTTCAGATGTTGTCTTTACTTATACCTGGTCCAAAGGCACCAAAAGGAGACATTGATGTTTTTCTTGAACCTTTGTACGATGAGTTGAAAGAGTTGTGGATAGGAGTGCCGGCTTATGACATGAACTTAAAAGAAAAATTCAATTTGAGGGCTATGCTTATGTGGGGGATCCATGATTTTCCTGCATATGGAAACTTGGCGGGCTGCGTTACACATGGTTACAAAGCTTGTCCTATTTGTGGTGACGATACTCATTCCATATATTTAAAGTCTAGCAGGAAGAATGTTTACTTAGATTACCGCATATTCCTTAAAGCCAATCACCCATTTAGGAAAGGCAAGTACTTGGGACTAGTGGGTAGCAAGAAAGAAGAGCTTCGAACTCCTCCAGAACGATTAAATGGCAATGAACTTTTGCAAACGTTGAGTAATGTGAAGTACATACCTGGTCAGAAGCGGAAGAGAGTCCACGAAGTGACATCGGCATGGTATAGAAAGTCTATATTGTTTGATCTTCCTTACTGGATCCATCACAAAGTTCGTCATGTCATTGATGTGATGCACACTGAAAAGAATGTTGCAGAGCACATACTAGACACGATTCTTAGTAAGAAGGACAAATCAAAAGATACTATCCAGGGACGAGAGGATATGAGGGAACTTGGCATACATCGGGATAAATGGATGCAAACTGATGTTGCAAGTGGGAAACAAGTTAAGCCTATAGCACCGTTCTGCCTAACTAAAGCAGAGAAGATGGATTTCCTTAAAACTTTGAAAAATTTGAGGCTCCCATCAGGTTTTTCATCTAATCTGAGTAACATTGTCAGTCTTGATCCACCCGGTTTGCTTGTAATGAAGTCACACGACTATCATGTGATTATGCAATATCTTTTGCCCGTGCTACTTCAACATGCTTTTCCAACTCATCCTGAATTACGGAGAGCTCTACATCAGATAAGCCTATTTTTTAACCTTCTGTGTTCGAAAGTTGTAAGTCGAAAAGAAATCCAAGATGCCAAGTACATGGTTGTAGAGGCATTGTGCGTGCTGGAAAACAAATACTTTTCAGTATCATTCTTTGACATTAGCGTTCACCTTATTGTGCATCTAGCTGATGAGGAATTGATGTGTGGACCAGCCCCCTTTCTCTGGATGTATCCGTTTGAGCGGTAAATTAATTACTTCTTCCAATCCAGTTTTTTGTTATCCTTGCTTTTAAATTAATAAATGTATTCATTCATGAGTTTAGTAATTAATTAGGTCAATGAAGGAGTGCAAAGATATACCCAGTAACAAACGATATGTTGAAGGATCGATTGCAGAGTCATACCTTGTCAGAGAGTCTGTTAGGTATGCAATGGAGTACATTCCAAATTCACAACACAAAACCACAGGTCAAGTGTTTCTAGATGGAAATGATGATGACGAGGGACCTGTGCTTGAAGGTAAAGATGTTGTTTTGTCGGATGCCCAATTTGTTCAAATTCGTAGATGGCTACTATTCCGTTTGGAAGTCGATGGACTTGACGATCACTACAGGTGTTTGTTCTTCGCACGTGTGCTTGCTTTCTCATTAATTAATTCACACATATATACTAAATTATTTGAATAACTTGTAGTGAGTATCGTGAGTCTTTGCAATCTAGCAAAGGAAAAGGGATAGCAAAGACAGAAGTAGAGATACAAACAGATTTTATTGTCTGGTTATATACTAAGGTATTTGTAAAAAAGATAGTACATTATGAGGGATACTTGTTATTTTCACTTGCTGAAATATGATTTCTTCTCTATGTAGTTGTTGAAGAACGGTGACACTAAACATGATTTATGGTTCTTTGCTAGAGGGCCTTTGTTCGCATGTAAATCTTTTCGAAAGTATCGCATCAATGGTTATGTGTTTTCCACAAAATCTCATGATGAGACTGTTCTTACGCAAGATTGTGGTGTTTGTATCAATGCAATTACTACATTTACATCAAGTAGGAAAGATAAAAATCCTATCGATGCATCTGCTATGTGGTATGGAGTCATCAAACAGATACTTGAGGTGAATTACACTAATTTCAAAGAAGTGGTGTTCTGTTGTGATTGGGTTAGAGTGGAGGATAAGGCCAATGGATGTAAGCTATGCCCAGACTCTAACTTGGTGGTGGTAAATTTTAATCGCCTCAAGAGTTCCAACAATATTTTAGATGAGCCAGTCATTTGCGCAAAAGAAGCCCAGCAAGTGTTCTATTCGAGGGACCTGAAAAATCCTGATTGGTGGGTGGTCATACATTCACCAAGGCGAATGACTAGCAAAGTGGACATGCTAGAAGCACCAAAACCGGAAGACATTCAGTCTACTCTCGCAGATCAACCTCAGTTGAGATCATTGTTAGAACCACGTCGTTGATGATTCAGTATAGGCTAATATTGTTGTAGTAGTCAGTAGTAGTCATTAAGGGTATTTTTGTGTGTACTAGTATGTGTGTGCTGAACTCTATAAATACCTGATGTACGTAGTTTACATTTTCCACTATGAAATGAAATATTGAATTTCCCTCCCAACAAACTCTCTTTCTCTCTCTATAACAAACTCTCTTTAATAATTTGTTTGAGCTAACCTAACTAACCTGACTGTTATTGTTTCTGCAGTAATGGAAGCAGAAGCAGGAGGTTCGAACAGTGTTTCTCAATCAGCCAGGAATACCTCAATAATAGGTCCAGGGGGAAAACTCCTTGTGGAGTTCTGGCCGAGTACTAGCGATATTGTTGGGCCAAATGCTGCCCAATTCAAAACCGCCGTCGGAGATCAAGTCAGGCTCCACATTCCCATTATGCCTTCAACTAAGCTATTAATATACACATAATTCTACTTCATTACATAAAATCTGAACTTGACACTGTACCTCTAGTGACAGGAATCTCAAATTTAAGAATCTTGAGGAGATATCTTCCGATGAATCTCTCTGCCTTTCCTTCCATTCCTCACACAAGTAACTGCCATTACAAGATAAACACATGTGTTAGTAAATTGAAAATAAAATTCAGTCATATGAGATGCTCTAATAGTTGAATTTGTATATATAAATATATTTTTTAATGAAACTAAAATCAGTCCATGCTAGTGACTCCTTATAAAGTTTAGCTTCCAATTGTTTTACTTTCCAGCATATCCAGTTCGGAATCACTACGACTTATTTAACTATTTAGTATCCAGTATATACTATTGTGTAGACAAACTGATTGCAATCAGCTTTAATAGTTGATATATATTAGGATTTGCTTTTTGTTTACTTATCAAGTTAAATATTGTATAAATATTAACAGATACTATAAGTATATTTAGTAGCAAATTTTTAGAATCCCTCAACAGCTGACCCAAGTATATTCAGGGTTACAGCTGTAGCCTCGTCGACCACATGTTCCCCTGCATCTCTAATTGCGCTTAGGATAGTCAGGGCTTCACTCGATTTCTGGCACAAACTGGCAGCCCTAACAAAGCAAGTCCATATCCTGTAATCTGGCTCTAGACCATCTCCCTTCATCTCCAAGAGCTTCTTAACTGCGATACTATAATCTCCATTCTTTAGATAGGCATCTATAACTGAAGTATATGGAAGTGTGCTAAGGTCTTCACCCGTCGATTTCAAATTTTTGAGAACTTCTTCAGCTTCAGTTGGATGGCCTGAACTTCCGTAAGAGATCATTAGCAAATGCATTGTTGCAATTGTAGGTTCAATTCCAGCCTCGTTCATCGTAAACAACAAGTTTTCAGCTTGGGAATGGCTTCCAGAATTTCTATATGTTTTCATCATTATATGATAAAAAGAACGGTCAAGCTTGTATCCTCCTGACTGTAACATTTCAAAAAGTTCCTCAGTTTGCCCTAGCATTTGTAGCTTACCAAATGCCGAAAGTAGGCTTTTATAGGTGTTTAACTTGGGATCAAGACCTAGCTTTCTCATTTCATGCATCAGTGACAGACCTTCTTCTGGTCTGCGATCCTTGCAGTACATTACTATCAAAGTATTGTATGTATCCTCATCTGGTTTAAGTCCAGCTTCTTGAATTTGCTGGTATACCTGAGCAATTTTCTTATAGTCTTCAATTCCTGCATACAACCTAAGCAAAGAATTCCATATTATAATATCAGGCTTAAAACCTACTTCCCCCATCTCAGCAACCATCGCTTCTACATCCCGTACACGCCTTCCCTTGGATAACAGTATGATCATAACTCTGTAAAGGTGCATGGTAGGAAAATACCCTGCTGCCTTCATTCCATTGTATATTTTCTTTACCTCAAATATGTCACCAGCTTGAGCATATGCATCAAGCATCAAAACAATTGTACTCAAATATGTCTCTCATCATCGTAGTGAAAGCAGCTCTTGCTTTCTCATAGCAGCCATTGGCAGCATAAGCTTGAATTAAAGCATTCCAGACCTTCCGATCCACAGTACTAACGCTCTGTCTAAGATTCCCCACTACACTCTCTGCTTTTTGCAGAAGCTTCACCTTGCCATAAGCCTCAATTAGAGCAGCATATATTGACAAATGCAGTTTATGTAAGGTGTTTGAAATTAAACATGACTTAAATGCAGTTTATGTTCTAATTACAGGAGCAGTTTGAGTTTAGTGTAGACGGCCATGTTGCTCGCCCAATTGTGGAGGCACTTTATCCACAAAAACTTAGGAGTGTTAGAGCCAAATATCGGACAGAATATTTGGGTAAAGCTTCGAACATAGAAGAAGCCAAGGGAAATGTCCCACCTGCTGTCAGTGCCGATCTTTGGGTCCAATTTGTCGATCATGAGTTTATGCCGGAAGTAAAGGAAAAAAATGCAAAATATAAGATCAATAGGAGCTTAAATAAAGTAGGTGTGGCAGTTGGTAGGCAAACTTACTCACAGATACATTACAAAAAGGTACGTATCATTCATAAATGACTACCTGTCTATATTTGTAATCTATATTTGTTAACATTACCTGCTGATCTTTGTAGGAAAAAGAAAATCCTACGAAGAAGCGGTGTCGGGTTGATGATTGGCTCACTGGACATGAACACAAGGATGGAACTCCTTTGGAAAGTGCAAAGGAAACATACGTGAGTAGTCATGTTAAAATGCAGGAAAATGCAGTTTATTTCTCTTTAATTAAATAACTTAATTTATAAGCTTGTTTCCTGCTTGAATAAATGCAGGAAAAAGTCAAAGAAATTCATGTTAAAATGCTTGAATCTGGAGTCCCAACGGATGATATTAGTTCCGATGCATTGAGCCAAGTACTTGGCGAGGACAAAAAAAATCGGGTTCGAGGAGTTAGTTCGTGTAGCACGAAGAAACAACTATATTCATCTTCCCTTGCACTTGCTTCGGTCAACCCATCACAATCACTTGGAGTGGAAATGGCGGGACTTAAGGCAGACATGGAGGAGGTCAAAACATTGCTCAAGGTCAGTTTGTTTTTTACATGTGTAGTTTATGTGTTTTAAATATACGTGTCATGGTTTAAACATATGTGTGTGCACACATTTCTGATGTGAAAAAATACAAGTAGGAGTTTGATTAATTGTAGCCAAGTAGGAGTCCTTTGTTGCCTGTAACGTAAATTGTAGCAACTACGCAAAATATTTTGTTTACACAGGGGCTTAAATGTTATTCGATAAAATTACCTGCTTCCAAGTTTACTATAGAGATTAAATATAATTGTGTCTTCTTCAGGAGTGAAAGAACCATGCTTAATGTCTGGCCTATTAACCATGCTTATTTTTTATTTGTAATTGAATTGATTGTGTGTATTTGATTGATTGTAGACAATACAGGCGAGAAACTAACTTTACTTGGATGAACAAATTATTGATAAATTTGCATTTGCTAAGCAAAGCTGACTGACTGAGTTTTCTGTTACTACAGGGCTCAAAAGTGTTGTACAATTAATACCTCTATATGCTCAGTTCAATGATATTAATAGTGCTAATATAATCTTTAGAGGGCTAAATGACCCAGATACATTTGCTTGGAACTCAGTCATTAAGGCCCATGTTGAGAACAATTTGGTTGATTCTGCATTTAGTTTATACAAGTCTATGAGAGAGTTGGGTGTTTTGCATGATTCCTTTACTTTTCCTATTGTTAATCAGGCTGTTTTGTTGCATCATGATAGGTTATTTCTGGGTTTGTTAGGGAAGGAAATGTTTGTGGTGCTTTTATATTTTATATTTTATATTTAATCCATGATTAAATATAAAATGTTACTCGTATACATGTGACAAGTCTGAATTTAAACTTGTAGACATTGGCCAATATAATTGAACTGAGCATATAGAGGTATTAATTCATTTTCAGCACTTTTGTGTGTGGTATTAAAATGTTACTCGTATACATGTGACAAGTCTGAATTTAATTCATTTTCAGCACTTTTGTGTGTGGTATTAAAATGTTACTCGTATACATGATAGGTCTGAATTTAATTCATTTCCAGTTGCCACCAGTGCCATGGTTGTGAAGATAATTCTTCAAAATTTCATCTTCTTGAGGAGACCAGTGCCATAGTTATTTTCAGTTTTATATTTACTAAATTTGTTTGTGTTGTACTGCACAGGCAATGACCCGATGTACTCCAAGCCAATATACTCCAAGGAGTGTGGTCGGTTCAACTTCCGGTAAACATCCAATGGAATCCCCTCGTGAGACAGTTAATGCTTTTGGGTCATCAAGTGAACTACGCAAAGTCACATTGCTTAGTAGAGATAAAAGAGAGGTTGCTAAGGGGTTTGTGGACGACAGTCTAAATATGTGCCATGGCAGAGAAGTGTCTCCGGGAGAAAAAAGAGTGTACATAGAAGAAATTATGGATCCTGAAGCTGCGGTATATGATGGTCCCCAAGATGGCAATATGACATTAAATGACTGGCTTGGAGGAGGGTATATTATTTGGTTAGCTGGACGACTGAAGTATGATTTGTAGGTTTTTCTTGTATTTTTCCAATGGTAGCCTGGTAGGTAGCATGTTTGTAAACTTGGGATGTATTTAATTTGTATTTGGATTGTTAATGTAAATTTGGATTGGTGTTTTATTTTAATAGTTGCAGCAGGTTTTTTTTAAATATTTGTAGCAATTTTTTTTTCTGTGCAGC
Source organism: Kitagawia praeruptora (assembly GCA_037693485.1). Taxonomy (NCBI): domain Eukaryota; kingdom Viridiplantae; phylum Streptophyta; class Magnoliopsida; order Apiales; family Apiaceae; genus Kitagawia; species Kitagawia praeruptora. The sequence goes on along the minus strand of CM075354.1, from coordinate 96,090,138 downwards.
AGGGTTTTTTTAATATTTGCAGCAGGGTTTTTTTGTTTATTTATTTGCAGCAGGTATTTGACAAAAAAAAATTGTCATATTTTATAATTAGTAACGGATATATCCGTTACTAATTATAAATATCCGTTACAAATTAGTAACGGATATATCCGTTACTAATTATAAATATCCGTTACAAATTAGTAACGGATATATCCGTTACTAATTATAAATATCCGTTACAAATTAGTAACGGATATATCCGTTACTAATTATAAATATCCGTTACAAATTAGTAACGGATATATCCGTTACTAATTATAAATATCCGTTACAAATTAGTAACGGATATATCCGTTACTAATTATAAATATCCGTTACAAATTAGTAACGGATATATCCGTTACTAATTATAAATATCCGTTACAAATTAGTAACGGATATATCCGTTACTAATATACTGAAAATCCGTTACTAATTAGTAACGGATAAATCCGTTACTAATTTTTAAAAAAAGCAATAGTGACGGACGATTAGTAACGGTTATATCCGTTTACTAATGTCATTAGTAACGGATATATCCGTTACTAATGGCCTGTTTTGCTGTAGTGCTTTGTTGGGTTTTAACAATTCCCTTGACTACACTCTCTAGACACACCACAAATCGAGCAACCAGTTATGAATGCATCAATTTTCTGGATTGCTATCAAGTGTCACGCAAGCACCAAACGTTGCACACAAATAAATACAATTAATCCACTGTACAAAAAATAAAACTGTTTCCACAAAGAGTTATGCTGGTTTTAGTAAAATGAGATAAATAGGTCATTTTCTTTAGGACTCTTTCGATAACTTTAGCTTTTACAATTTGATCAACAAAAACTATGTTAGCTGCTAGTTGAGGCAAAGGAATTTAATATTATTTGTTACAAAAATAATCTAAAAACACATGAAAAATAAAAAACGAACAAAAACAGCATATAACGAAATTCAAAAAAATTAAAGATCTTGTCTTTAAGTGATGATTCCCAATCCTGTAAATTATTTATACAGTAAAGCTCGCGTTGAAGCACATAAATTCCTGTGTCGCGCAACCTTTACTAAGTGGTCCGAGACAGAGCAATGAACATTATTATCTTCACTGTTTAATGAGTTTTTATTTACTAGTATAAACAACAAGAATAAGAAACTAACATAGTTCGATTCAATAAAATATACTCAAGAATGGAATGACTTGCCATTAGAGGAGAAAATGCTAAGATGGATTGGAACAAGAGAAATAATCTTTGTCATTCCCGTTATTCTATCGGTTTCCTCCGCAATTTCCCTGCGATAAACAAAGCAGGACCAACACCTAAGGCAATATGAAATTCAAAGTTCAAATAATTTTAAATCTTATAGCATAAGGCATTCCATCAAAATTGCAATGTTTTTTTAATGTTAAAATTATTAACAAAGCACAATAGCAATTAAAATAGATACTCTTGGACTGTACTTTCTGGACTTGACTTCACCTTACGGAACTGCATTTTCTGGACTGCTCCTAGACTGCACTTCGCCTTACGGAACTGCATTTTCTGGACTGCTCAAGACTGCATATTCTGGACTGCTCTCGCACAACAGGGGGACTGAATTTTGTGGACCTTTCCGCAATTTCTGGACTGCATTTTCAGCACCTAACAACAACCTTTTTCTCGAACGAGACTGCAACCTAGCAACCACTATTTCTGCCCTTAAACTGCAGTCACTCGAACAAAGCCATAACAATTCTTGGAACGACAAACTTCAACACTTCAATTTTTTTCTGTAGAAACATAACAAATTCTGCACAAACCAATTACAAACCTAAACCAATTATCTTTTGAATAATATCTGTCAGCCAAGGAGGTACTATAGACAACAAAAAATAGAGCATGTTAATTTTTGCCTTCCATCAGTAGTTCTTTTTTACTTTTTATGTGTGATATATATATTACTACATAATTACATTACTAATTACTGTCCTTTATATCCAAAGCTAGCAGCCTAAAACACGCCATTCAAGGAATCTCCAAAGGAAAGTCAGTACAGAAAAGGAAAGCACAGACTATAGTGAGTGCTTATGTCATGAACCGAAAATATGAGAATTGTTTAAGTAGCATCCCAAACAAATTGGAGAGAATTAGGGTAGATCTTAAGATCCTATTCTTTCTGTCGAATCCTGCCAGCCCAATATCATATAATTACCCTTATGTGCTCTTTATGAATTATTTGGTGATCATATATACTTTTCCTTGTTAAAAACAAGGCCATAAGAAAATGTGCGCTCAAGCACACATGACTAAACTAACCTACTCTAAATGACGGTCCTGGTTGTTAATAGTTTCTACATTTCAGGTTTTATAATTTATTCAAGTAGGACTTCCAACAAAAAAAAAGACCGACTAGTCAGGACAAGAAATACTAATATTATATGTTATTGAAAGATGGAGCACTATGCTCACAACATTATAGATTTATCTTTCTGCTAAAAGACATAATGTTAACTAACCAACCTTTCTGCTCGGAAAGTTGCACTCTTGATTTCACATTCTTCAGCAAATGCCACTTCTTCTGGTTTTCTCTCTCTTCCAGAACTAACTAAATCAGGAAGGTCAGCCGTATTCTACCATAAATGAGTACGTCGCAAATATTTTATCAAATATGACCAGCCTTTTTTCTGTTGGTACAGATTCTCCTTTTGGACCATGGAGATCTTTCTCTAGCTCCTGAGCTAATTGAATATACAAATAATAACTATTAGTATTTGTTTTATATTAATGAAACATACATGTAGATTTGACTAATTTTTACATAAGCTTATTTAGCAGCGAAAGCTATGGGCTATACAGGCTCTCATAAAACATTGGGTTCAAAAAGATTAATTTTGAAAATTCATTGAGAGCATTGCTTCAGTATAGTGATAGTAATTTCATCGCATCACATTTAATCAGAGCATGAATGGATATGGTTAGAAGCAGAATAACACTTAACAATTTAGAAGATGTCTTAATTTAACACTTCCTAATTCCCAAATGCGCCAGATCAATACACCCTCCCCCAAGATCTGAACTAATGCAAAGGGGTCAGTTATATATATAATACTACATCTAACAATGCGGAGGAAGAGCTCAAGTCATTATCAAGCTTCTCTCAAATGGGATTTTTTTATTTATCTCAGACATAATAATGTTAAAGTAACATGCACTAGTACAAAAACTATCTTATGCATCTCCTCATTCGCGTCTGTTGTAGGAGGAACAGATGCATAAAATAGTTTTATGCGTCTATTCAGCACTACACAGACGTATATACTACAAAGAGACATGTTTATACGTCTGGTGTGCCTGAACAGTCGTATAAAGTAGTTTTATGCGTCTGTTGGAAAATTATTTGCGTCGGTTATTTTACAACAGACGTATATAGTTCAACTTTATATGTCTTACCTTCTAAAACAGACGTATAAAGATAAATAAAAAAATTATAAAAATAAATGTAAAAAAAGATGAGTGGCCCAATTAATATATCCCCTTATATAAGTCTGTTTATTTACACCAGATACATAAACAATAACTAATTAAAAAGAAAATAGAAAACAATGTTACATTACACTTAAAACAAAACATCCCCATCCCCAATTTCTGATAACACGAACGCGTATTACACTCCCACTCCGAGACCTACTCTGCAATTTCACAAAATCCCTAATTCCTCTACGATTGACTGTATACAGTATATATATTTCGATCCACGGAGAAGCCTAATTCCATCTGTTTCAATTCAATACTCATACTGGTAACTTCCCTCTCCCTCTCTCTTCTCTCTCAGGTATATGCGTATATATGTGTGTAAATACGTGTGTATAGTTCGATTGTTACATTGTATGTTTATGTGTAAATCTCATGTATGTATCTGGGTATTGTTAGTATATGCTTCTCACTCAGTAATATATGTGTGTATATATGTGTATTGTCTGTGTGTTATGCTTCTCACTCGGTAAAATCATGTGAATTTTACAATCTAATTCATAATTTTTCAATCTATGTTAGGGACCTATATTTTTTTTCAATCAGGGATGGCTAACCTGGTTATTTTGAGATTTTGAGAACTCAAAAATGAACATTTGTAAATATATATAATGGTACAAGTTAAATTAGCTTAGATTGTGAGACCTGCTCTGCAATATATTTGAAAACAAAATTATTAATAAGTAAAACGGGTAATTATGTATCCTTGTCCAGAGAAAATTCACATAGAAAAAACTTTCCAACAAAAGTTTACAAAATATCAAAATCATAATAATGTGGCAAGCATAAGGAAATGCCGAAGTTAGCATATATTATCAGTGTGGCCAAGAACATGGCTAGTAAATATGAATATAGTATCTTAATCAAGCTGAGGAGTAGTGCAGGAGTAACTAAAACAGTTATATGTCTATAAATGACACTGTAATCAATAAAGACTTTAGACATATTAAGGACCATCCATTAACTAATAGAAGCTGAGGGAGTACATCGATGATTCCCCATAATATTGTGTATTAAGTAGAAGATGAGGGAGGGGGTAAAGGAACCTGAAAACGTGACCAATGACAGAGGTCACTTTATAATGTGCCTTAAACCCTTGAAACATAGCTTCAAACTCATGAACCTCAGTAGTACCCCTCCGGCTTGACATCTGAAACAACATACTTGATAAGACATATTTCTATTTAAAACCAATCACAATTACAAGTGATGAAATTATAATACAGTCCCAATCAGTGAATGCAACTTAGAATGTAGAACCAACTCATAAGTCAAAATGTACGCAGTGTTTCATACAACAACTTATTAGTGTGTTTCAACAAAAGTAGATGATAATTAAAATATGGATGGATATTACTAAAAAAATGAGGGAGCTACTAATTAGAAAGGGTTAGGGTTTTATACATACATGAGCACCGGAGAGTGCAGCTGCAATTGAGTGAGCTATGCTAGGTTGTTCTGCTACCTGAAATAAAAGGATCAAATATTATTAAAACTCTAATTAATTAATTATTTCTCAAACAAAACCCTAATTAATTAATTCACGAGAGGGTTGTCAAGAAAGATTCATAAGCAAAATAAACACTTATCTAGGTCTCCCAGATGCTTGCTGGGATGTGTTTAATAAATAAACATGGAAAGCATTCAAAGATTTGACATTGAGATAATTTCTATAAATCTACTAAAGTTTAAATGCCTCTGGATGCTGAATTTCTACTAAACTGCCCTGTTTTCCATCAGTATTTTGCCATGTTTTTCATCAGCACTCTGCCCCATTTTTTATTAGCATTCTGCCCTGTTCTTTTATTAGCATTCTACTCTATTTTTTATTAACATTCTGCCCTGCTTTCTACCTTAAAAGTGCTCAGCTTTCTACATTAGAAATGCTCTTTTATTAGCATTCTACTCTATTTTTTATTAACATTCTGCCCTGCTTTCTACCTTAAAAGTGCTCAGCTTTCTACATTAGAAATGCTCTATTTTCTGGATTGTTGCAATCTATATTTTATATTATTTGATTCACATAGTACTGAAGTTAACAATTTTTGATACATATGAAGGAAACTAGTAGATGGATCGTAAAACATGGATGTACAATGTTTCACATGTCGAGGAGGAATATATTCTTGGTGTTAATGATTTTATTAAATGTGCTTTGAAACACCAAGAAAAGAAAGAGAATGAACTTGGATACAAAGACTCGATTCCGTGTCCTTGTCAACTATGTGGTAACATGAAAAATTTTGCAAATGTCGAAATAGTGCAGGATCATCTATTTCGTCATGGTTTTAAAAAGAATTACACTAAGTGGATTTGGCATGGTGAGCCAATAGATTCTGGTGGTACTTCTCGTAGAGATAATGAACATGAGGGAGAGAGTATGACCAACAATGACGAAGATGATATGGGCAATGACAGAATACAGGAGATCGATGATAGAAGATGTTGAGGACCAATTCATTCACCCACCAAATATTCTTGAGAATTTAGTAAGCGATACAAAGAAACTTTTGTATCCCGGGTGCAAGAGTGAATTCACTAGGTTGTCAACAACAATGAAGTTTTGTAGAATGAAAGTAAAACATGGGTGGACTGACAAGAGTTTTACGGACCTATTAAAACTTCTGAAAGAGATGTTTCCCCCAAATAATGAGCTCCCGAATTCCACGTACGAGGCTAAAAAGATATTATGTCCCATGGGTATGAAAGTAAAAAAGATACATGCATGTCCAAATGATTGTGTTTTGTTTCGAAATGAACATGAAGATTTAAACGTTTGTCCCAAGTGTGGAGCTTCCCGATATAAACCAGATAGTACTAATTCCTCGGAGGAGAACAAGAAAAGGCCTCCTGCTAAGGTTATTTGGTATTTCCCTATTGTGGAACGTTTTCAACGCCTTTTTGTAAATGCAAAAGATGCTAAACATTTAAGGTGGGATGCAGAAGGGAGAAAATCAGATGGGATGCTTAGACATCCAAGCGACTCTCCACAATGGAGAACTATTGATGGAATGTTTCCTGAATTTGGTGCAGATGATAGGAATCTACGACTTGGACTTTGTGCAGATGGCATGAATCCGTATCGTACTTTAAGTTGTAATCATAGTACGTGGCCAGTTCTGCTCACGATTTATAATTTGCCTCCTTGGTTGTGCATGAAGCGCAAGTATATGATGTTGTCACTGCTAATCTCTGGACCTAAACAGCCCGGGAATAACATAGATGTTTATCTTCAGCCACTTATTGAAGATTTGAAATTACTGTGGGATGAAGGTATGACAGTATATGATTCTTATAGTCAGTCAAATTTTAATCTACGTGCCATGCTATTTTGCACCATAAGTGACTTTCCGGGCTATGGAAACCTTTCGGGATACCCCATTAAAGGAGCCAAAGCATGCCCAATATGCGAAGATGGTACAAATACCCACCGGTTAAAAAATTGCAAGAAAAATGTGTATATGAATCATCGAAGATTTCTTCCTCTCAATCACCCTTATCGTAAGGACAAGAAGTCTTTTGATGGACTTGTCGAGACTCGAGTAGCTCGTTTGCCTTTGAGTGGAACAGAGACATTTCAGAAGGTCAAAGATCTTGATGTTGAACTCGGAAAGCACTACAAAAGGCCTCAAGAGAATATTTGGAAGAAGAGATCTATATTTTGGGAGCTTCCTTACTGGAAACACTTACAAGTCAGACATAGCCTTGACCTTATGCATATTGAGAAAAATGTTTGTGAAAGCATTATTGGAACATTGTTGAATATTCCTGGCAAGACAAAGGATGGGATCAAGGCTAGACTGGACATGGAAGAAATGGGAATTCGAAAAGAGTTAGCCCCACAAGTATCAACAAAACGTTCCTATCTACCTCCAGCTTGTTATACTTTGTCCAGAAAAGAGAAGATTAGCTTTTGTAAGTGTTTATCTAGTGTGAAAGCTCCACATGGATATTCTTCAAATATCAAAAAGCTTGTGTCCATGAAAGATTTGAAACTAGTGGGTTTGAAGTCACATGATTGTCATGTGTTAATGCAACAGTTACTACCAATTGCGATTCGAGGCATACTACCGAAGCATGTTAGGTTTGTTATTACGAAACTTTGTGCCTTCTTTAATGCTATATGCAGTAAAGTAATTGATCCTGATTCGTTGGATAAATTACAAGCTGATATTATTGTTACACTTTGCCAGTTTGAGATGTATTTTCCAGTTTCCTTTTTTGACATCATGGTGCACCTAGTTATTCATTTAGTGAGAGAGGTCAAATTATGTGGCCCACTATATTTGCGGCATATGTATCCTTTTGAGAGATTTTTGGGCACTTTAAAAGGATATGTGAAAAATCGATACCGGCCAGAAGGTAGTATAGTTGAAGCATATTCTGTGGAAGAGGCAATTGAATTTTGCACAGATTATTTAGCAAGCCTGGATCCTATTGGAGTTCCAAGATCTCGTCACGAGGGTAGACTTGAAGGTCGTGGTACACTGGGCCTAAAGATGATCTCTCCTAGAGCTGAAATTCTTAATAGAGCTCATCTATTTGTCCTACAACACATGACGGAAGTTAATGCCTATTTGGAGGAACATGTAACCCAAATTTGCCAAATGCATCCTTCTAAGAATCGCAAGTGGGTAATAAATGAGCACAATCGCATGTTTGGTGGATGGTTTAAAGAGCGAGTAATGTCTCTCATATCAAAAACACCTAGTCAAATTTCTAATACGGTACAATGGCTAGCCTATGGCCCTGGAGTGCTTGTGAGGTCTTATGAAAGTTATGATGTCAATGGATACACATTCTATACCCAACATCAAGACGGAAAAAGTGATATGAAAAATAGCGGAGTATGTGTGGAAGCTTCGTCAACAGAAATTGATAGAAGTAGTAACACTCAATCACGAGATATGAAAAAATCTTATTATGGAATTATTGAACATATTTGGGAGCTTGATTATAGAGACTTCAAGATTGCTTTATTTAAATGTAAGTGGTTTGATATCCGACATGGTGTTCGAGAGGATGAGTTAGGATTCACTTTAGTGGACTTCAGTCGCTTTGGTCATGAAGATGATCCCTTTATACTTGCAACACAAGTGAAGCAAGTATTTTACATTCAAGACCCCTCTGATTCTAAATGTTCAATTGTTGTTCAAGGCAAAAGACGTATTCTCGGTATTGATGATGTTGTAGACGAAGAGGAGTATAACCAATTTGACGAAAATCCCCCTTTCTCAACAGGGCTGCCCACTTTGCCAACCTCATATGAGGGTGATAATTCTGATGCTCATTATGCTCGGAATGACCATGATGAAGGAATGTGGATTGATTAATCATAATTTTGTAATTGGAATAATAAGGTATAATAATATTTATGTTTCATACCGCTATGTCTAAATAAACTATATCTTGTAGCAGTATAGTTATGTGATTTAGAAGCTTTTGTGTAAACCTTTTAGCTGCCTCACATGCCTTATGCTCATTTGTAGTTGTTAATAGTCTATTTAATTGCAATTAGTATAAGAAAATCGATTTGTCAATTTAATGAAGAGTTCTTGCATTCTGTTAGGTCTGTAACATGCCTTTAATCTTTCATATCTTGCTTTCTGTAAATATTTATGATATGTTGCTTAAAGACTGAATTTTCTGTAACATGCTTCAGATTTGTTAATGGAAGAGAGTTCAAATTCTACTCAAAATCAATCAAAAAAAAGAACACGTGGTCCAACTATATGCAAGAAGCTGAAAGAGCAAACTGCCAACAAAGATGTTGACAAGACCATTGAGCTGGACGAATATGGTAAACCAAAACCTGGAAAGTGGAAAAATCAGTTCACGACTTATATAGGAGTAATTGGTCGACAAAAGGTAGATATCAATATCAAGAGTTGGAAAGATGTAAACGAAGGGCTGAAAAACACAATTTGGGAGGATATCAAGGTATACATATTTTGCAAAATTCATCACGTGTTTTTTAGTTCACTTTTTAACACTGTCAGAAACAGGGCATTTTTTTGCTCTATTTTAGCCTGAAACATAGTCCTCTTCTGACCAGGCTAGCATTTTCTAATTTTTAATGATAATATCATAAGAAAACTATTCTAAATAGAGATGATGCATAAATGTCATGGAGTGCCAAACCTAACCTTGTTAATAAAAAGCCTTAATGAGCATTCACCAAGATCCCTGGTAGAGTGACAATCTACCAGGTCAGAGTAAGCATGAGCCTGGATGGTGGCAAGTCATTGGCTAGTTAGAATATAGCGTTGTTGAATCAAATCAGATCTGTGAGAATTAAAAATCATAATATGTAGTATTGCCTGGGAGTGTTGATCCATATTTTTGCAGTTAATTAATTTTTCACATTTACATGTGACATATTATATCCTCAAGGTTGGAAATTTTGGAACAGGTAGCTTGGAAGGGTAAAATTTCTGAAGGATCATGGAGTCCGCACGGTCATGATGATATTCTGACACGTGCACTTGAAACAAAGGAGCATGGAGGACATGTTAGAGGAATTGGGGGAGGAGCTTGTATCAGGGATGTGTTTGGGTCACAAACAAATACGCAATGTAGCAGGATTGTCTCAGTAGATGACTTGGCTACGTTTACCAAGAGAGTGAAAGAGGAGTGCAAGGAGGAAATCAGTGAGATTCATGTGAAGTATAATAAAGAAATCAGCGAAATGCATGCGAAATATAGTAACGAGGTTAGTGAGATGCATACAAAGCTACGAGGCATCTTGGATCATTTCAAACAAATTGGTATGCCACTTCCTAGTAATTTTGGGATTGAGCTTAGTACCCCACCGAAAGAATTAATTAGAAGCAGCGGCCAATCAGTGGAGCCAAACACTTCGGATCCTTTATTGGATATTCAGGTATATTTAATTGTCAGAGATGTTTCCTTCTAATTTTGAGATCCCAGAAGAAATGTGTTTGTGCATTGCTTCTCTAATATTTTCGTACCAAATATTTTTGTTAACCCGTGACAAATAAAACTGTTATGTGCCTTTATATATTGTCGGAACATTCTTTCACTACGCCATAAACGGCCTATAGCAACCCCCAAACTGTGTTACCATAGACCCCTGTTTTAAGTTACCATAGGCCAAAATAGGGCTATGGTAACACTTCAGCTGTGTTAGGTTTTCAGCAGTAACTACAGGTATCTAAGGTAACATCAAAAACCAACCTAAGGTAACACAACAAATGTGGTTACCAAAAACCTCTATAGCAACACCTTAAACACTCTATAGCAACATAGGTTGTGTCCACACGTAGGATCCACACGTGGGTCCCACATGTGGGGACACGTGGCATTCACATTTAGGTCCACATGTGGGGCCCACTTTTTGGACCTATTATGGTGCCTACTTTTTGAGCCTGCAACACATGCAATAATATACCTATTGTAACACACTTTGTACCTTTTGTAACACCATAAATGTAATAAAAGAAAATTGTACTACTTGAATATCGAATTTTCCATTAAATAAACCAACAACCAATTCAAATCCTAATTTCATTCACCAAAAACATAACTAGTATAGTTACATCAACGAATCAAATCCAGCAACATTGAAGAAAATAAATTAAAATGTACAAAAGATGCATCGGCAAAAGTCTCTCCTTCTCTACTCTTTGTACTTGGCAGATCTTCAATATTTGTGTCCAACCCATCTCTGGAACTGGAAGCAGCTCCTTTTTGTTTGCAAAATCTATACCTTCTATTTTCCCAATAATAGTGCATAAATTAACCTGTAGTATATCTTCAACAGAAGATGCACTCTGCAATAGCAAATAAACAGTTCACCAAAAAGAATATTTCCTCCATATTTAATAATAGTGCATAAATTAACCTGTAGTATATCTTCAATCAGAAATAAGAATGCTACACATGCATTTTGTAAGCACTAAGATTACATTTTCCATGATTTGTACTTTTAGTGTTTTGAGGATATTGATATACGATACATCTCCTGTAATAGCAAATAAATGCAGAATGACATGTTGAATATGATATTAACAAAAATCCATATAAAAATGTACAAGAATATTCAAAGGCTCAAGTCAAAAAGTATATCTACTTTTGTTCACCTTGGTTATAATTTGATTACTAAGACAAACTCGGTAATCATCTTCCCCAAATGCCGGAGCACAGTGTACAATTAGCTCGCATATCTAGTTACTACACCGAGCAATGCATTAGCTCTTGCAATAGTCCACCAATACTTGCATATACAGTTGAATGCTGATAAAAGTTTTAAAAAAAATTCTGAAATGTGTGTACCCTCGCAGTAAGCAGACTTGTACCAAGAATGACTAGGAGTGTATTGGCAGAGAATATCTTTGCATTTTGATTTTCTGCAATTTGCTTGTATATTGGGCGAAGCAGCTGCATGTCAGAACAATGGCGTAAGGATCCACAAATACAAAAGTATATGAAATTTTCCTTGTGAATGTCTACAGCTATCATCTATTCCATACAATCAGTTTTAATAAGACTAGCTAAGAGCAGAAGCACAGGGCTCAAGCCTTAAGCCAATACTCCATTGTGAATCCATCCATAAAGCATTTATTTTCATGGCAAAATCACTGAGGAGCTGCGAATTCAGCCAAGACAAAACAGCCTTTAATTTGAATCGAGAAAATTATTTAACTTACCAAGCGTCCTCCAGCAATAATTGCACTAATAGCAATAACAGCCTTGAGGCCTGCCAAACCAAGAGCTTACACATAATGAGTTATTACATATGTCCAGCATTTATAGCGGTAAATAGTAGCAAGATCATAGAACATAGCCAAGAGATATTATGTTTCTGATTTACAGTGACTCAGTGAGCAAGCTCTGACTTGGTTAGGATGAAAGCGCAAGCTCTGCCCATGCTAAAGATGATGCCTTCAGTTCAGAAGATGCTTCAGGTATGCTGCAGAGTTCCCGCGTGCTTACCCTGTTCATTGCAGTTTATTTAATGCAGAGGCTCACCACTTCACATATCGCAGTCAGATCTTCAAGTCTGAATTGTTTTAACTACGGATCCACAATGTTAGACATTACTTCTGGCAGTTCAAGGAATTCTGTAGCCTGTCAAGAAAGAATACAAATGCATTTTAATAAAACTGCAGAATCACATAATATATAAAATTTCACTATCAAAATAACGAGTACTCACCCAGTCAACCAGGCATCCTTTGTCCTTGCAGTATGGAGGTCTTCCGCTAATTATTTCTAATAAAAGTACTCCGCTAATTATTGATTTCCAACTTTCAAAATCAACTAGCTGCAACAAGAGATTGTTATCAAATAAAATCCCTAAGATTATTAAATAGATGGACACCTACTGATATACTAGACTATGATAAAATTGATATAGATAACCACAGATGAATATTAACATTCATATATCGGAATATTAACACTAACAAAAGAATACAAACAACGAATGGATGTATTTGTAACTAGTTACTTATAATCAATCCACAAGAAGAGAGAGCCACTAAATCAAACTGCCTCAATCTTTAAGTATGTTGCAGAGTTCCCGCGTGCTTACCCTGTTCATTGCAGTTTGTTTAATGCAGAGGCTCACCCATGCTTACTCTGATTTATAATAAAGCCCGAGTTTGCTGATATTAAATCGACAAGTACTGAAATCTTCCCTTGAGCAGTTAAACAATAGATCTAGCAAAAAAACAGGGTTTTTTTTTTCTCTCCTAGATTATCTTTTTAGCAAAACCTATGCTTAATGAACTTGTACTGGTTTACCTTAAAAGGTTGTTCCAATATAGTGAACAACCGAAACACCAATTAATATTACAAACCGGTTTTTACTAATCTTAATTGACACCATAAGAATATTCACTTCCATTCCCACAGTTAGACTACCAAAGAAAACCAAGGAAAATATATATAGGAAAATAGTACAAACCAGATTATAAGTTTGGGTTGTGTTACTGTTGGTGGTGTTGCTCGGTGTAGTAACTAGAGCAAGCTCCCAACCTGATGTTTTACCAATTTCACTCAATGCATTACTCGACTAAGGTTCATTACCTGCAAGATATTATATGTGTCACGACTGATATTTAGCAACCTCTAAACAAGATATGAACTGGAATTAATCCACAACATATTAACACAGCCTACAAAAGAGGAGATAACAATGATCATTACAATAGATTATTGCTCCAGAGGGAAAAATAAACACTGATATTTCTCAAACAAGAATTTTGGTTAGATAGATATAAAGATGGCCCTACTTCAAATTACCAGGTTCAAAATAAAAAATCCAGTAAAATCTCTATATCCATTACCAGGTTGAACTATTGCAAGAGCTAATGCACAGTGTAAAAAAACCACAAACTTGAGGAGTGGTACAGGAACATGAGACGGAGCTGCTAACCAAACAACCAAAAGACGGAGCTGCTAACCAAATTAATGTGTTAAAATACGAACATAAGCTAACAGACACTGAGAACCACAATATAATTGAGATATAAAGGGAGGGGAGAGAGAGGGAGATAGACTAACCATGCTTCGATTAACACAGAGAGAGGGGGAGAGATTAACCAAACACCTTTGATAACCAAGCTTCGATTAACACAGAGGGAGGGGGAGAGAATTGAGAAGTGAGAGAAGTGAGAGAAGGGGGAGAATTGGGGGTAAATATTACCTAATACAAAATTTTCGTTTTGCCGCTCTTTATTTCGTTTTACCGCTCAGCCAAACACAAAAATTCAGCCCAATCATAATAATGCAGTGTACATTTTTCTATTATTTTTCTATTGTTTTTTTAATATTTATGAAATATCAATAATTTAATTATTTGATGGAATATTAATTTTTTACAATGATAGAAGTTTTTTACCCCAATTTTCCTCTAGACTTGTATTTGACCCTAATTCTAAATTTTTGTTTTGCCGCTTTGTGTATTTGTTTGCCGCTCAGCCCATCTCATTAATTTACAGTGTTGTACTTTTCTTTTATTTTCTTTTTTAAAAAAATATTACGAATTTATGTTAATTATATTGTAATAATTTAAAGAATTTAGTAAAAATTTTATAAGTTAAAGAATTTACTTTCTTTTTTTATTTTTTTTACTCACTTTTTTTATTTTTGTAAATATTATCAATTTATTTTAATTTCTTGAAATTACAATTTTATTGTTAAATCTATTATTTTCATAATTTTGTAATAATTCACAATTTATACATAACTTAGTTTTCTTTATTAAATTTTTTAACGAATTTAGGTAAAATTTAATAATTTTTTGATATTACTTTATTTTAAAACATTTTTATGTGAAATTTATAAACATAATTTAATATTTATGAAAAATCAATAATTTAATTATTTGATGGAATATTACGTTTTAAAAGGATTATTTTAATGATTTTGTTAAAATTAATTATTTTTAAAGTCAAATAATTATTAAATCATTAAATTTAAATAAAATTAAAATTTTGTTAATGAATACAATCAAAAGGTTGCGATAGGTCAAAATTTTCATAGCTATGGTAACACCCGTAGTGGTAACACCCATGCCAAAAGGTTGCGATATGCCATCTATGGCGTAGTGTTTCTAACATAGTTGCAGATTATTTATATTTGGAATGTATTATCTTGAAGAGTTCGATTCTTGGTAAAGGTTTGTTCTTTGATTTTTATGTATATCATATTTTGTTTAATGTTAGTCATCACTTGATTCATCGATTCAGGTTCAGAAGTTCTGTTTTGTGTAGTTTTAGGCTCAGGCTCTTCATATCTACAACAGCTTGCTATTGCTGATATATTGTATTGTACAGTTTACAAGATTCCAGAGTGTTTCACATTCTTTAATATTAATTTTATGGGCTGTTTTGCCTTAACCGCTCTATTTAATTAATGAAAAATCTAAAACTTGGTTTCATTTGTTCAAGTAGACACCATGCCTTCACAAATGATGTTCAGTTCTTAGACAATTTTATAGGACTATATCTAGAATAGTATGGCCGCCCCATTAAGGATTGAATTGTAAGGATGCTATTCAGAAGTACATAAGCATACATAGAGTTAAGTGTCTCTGTCTGATCATTACTTGTTAATTCTTCAGTAAGATATAACTTTCAATTTTATAACTGTTATGTGCATTCATTCCAAGTTTATTTCCCACCATAAGGCATTACTGCATTCCTGTCTGTTAACAACAATAAAAATCCATATAATTAATATAGTTTAATTACTCCAGTATTGTATTTTTTTGCTTCTTTGTTTTGCCAGTAGTAGTCGGCTGTGTGTAGACTGCTTCTATGCATTTCTGCCTGAACGTTAATTAAACTTATGTTATATGTAATGCAGAAACCCACTCCATGTCGTCTTTGTGTGATGACATCTAAATCTAATAAACTGATCGTGGCAAGGGGGACAGTTTTTCCATCTATTTTACCAGGGGCTGGCATGGTTCACGGCATACAAATTGCGCCAGGTAATGTTAAAGTGTGTGTTGATGATGTCTTCGGTGAATATAAAACAACCCCCCTTCCGGTGCCATGCAATGAGCACATTTTGGTAGGGGATGCTAGTGGTAGCTTTGTTCAATGGCCAAAGAATCTCATTCTGTTGGGACAGGTAATAATTTCAAATTAAATTTGTAGTAATGACTGTTACAAAAAAATTACATGTCTCCATTAGAAATAATAATCTTGTATTTTTTTCTTCTTTCTTCAAAAAAATTTAATCTTTTGCTATCCATTTATTTAGGATCCTATTGCACCTGAGAAAACTACAATCCAACAAACAAAGAAAAAGGTTTCTAGTAAAGGGTCGACTACCCATAATTGTTCGCACTTATTCACGCAAGAGAACGTGGTCAACAAGTAATATATGGTAAATAGGATTCGTTCCCACAGAGACTCAATTTGTTCGTTTTGTTCACTTATACACCAGTTTATGATTTACACTCACTGCCAAGACAATAACAAAATTGGTTTTAATTAACTAATGACTAATTGCCAACTATGGAAATTACGAGAAAATAACTTAACTTTTACTTTATAATAAACAAACATGGGATTTCAATTTCATTAACTACTTCATCTAGAATCTTATGCCCCTTAACCCAGTATGTGACAGAGTTGATTACTGATTAGATGCACTAAACTGATACACACCAACTTTCGTTGTGCATATACCATCCTACTGATCATCCACAATTGATAGAAGTCAAGTAGTCACCAAATATGTGTAGTTCCTATATGTCTATAGCAATTGAACACATACCGGTTAAAAATCAAGCATCCATTAAACCACATAGTCAATGCAAGACGGTTAGAATTACACCACAAATTAATACATGTTCTTCACATGCAAAAACCTATGCTAGCATGAATTGTTCTAAACCCTAGATCCACTTTCGCATTCACTAGGATTAAACTAACAATTACAGGTGTTCGCGACTCACCTATAACGAATAAGCATAAACATACTAGGCAATCAATACAATCAATCACACACCAAGGCATAAATAACACTCAATTACTAGAATCCATAGAAAAATCCATTAAAACCCCATGATAACGATTTAGCCCATAATCGACCTCATCGCCATCATGGGTTCAATTGATAACATAATTCTAGAAAACAAATAATAATAAAAGAGAAATAGGGTTAGAATTAAATCCCCAATAATGAGAAAAAGTATCCAAAAGATCCAAAAATTACTCCTTGCTTGTCACTAGCTTGGAGATTCTCCCTGGAAATTGTTTTACGAAAATCTAGATGAAAAGTGTTGATAGATGATAATGATATGAAGAACCAACTCTAACTAAAAATGATCGATATGTTTTTAGGTCTAACATAACATATATAGATGCCCTAATAAAATAGGCCCAAGACAATTGACCCGGTTTAAGGAGTAAAAAATCTGCAAAAACTCGCTCAAGCGCTACAGCGCCTGTTAGAGCGCTATAGCGCCTCCATGGCCCATGGAAAATGATGTCTCGAGCGCTGCTGCGCTTGCTAGGAGCGTCGCTGCGCCACTTGCCTCCTGGAAACGCATCACACGAAGCGCCCTTGCGCCTTATGACCGCGTAGCTGCGCTCTTCCTTGCGCAATTGCGCCCAGAACTGCGCTGCTACGCTTGTGCACCCCTGGACAGATTTGTAGATATTTCTCTCCTCTTCGCGTGGACAGCTTACGGGCCTCAAACGGACTTCTAGAACTCAAGATATGGCCAAAACAGTGATGAATGCGCATTGAGCTCAAATTCCCGAGTTCTCTTGCCCTGGACTTCCTGTAATTTCTACTTTAATCTCATATAATACCACCAATACTTCACCAACACCACCAATGCCGCCCGACTATGCAACCTACACAAATGAAATGAAAACACATCAAACTAACACGAAACTTGAGAACTCGCAATCGCTTTAAGTACGAATGGAATGCAAAATAGTGGATATAAAATCCACTTATCAAACCCCCAAACTTAAACCGTTGCTTGTCCTCAAGCAATGCAAACTCAACCCTAAAATGATGAATGAATGCAACTAAAAATTAAATGTCAAGATAATGCGATGTCCTAATGCAATGATCCCACAAAAGATACCGAAACCAACTCAACAAGCAAACGCCTCAAAGAATGCAACAACTCCAAACAGAGCTCGACTAAGGCCCCGTATACTAACAATACATGCTCGGAAACGTGGTGTGTGCATTTCTCACTAAGTATACTCTCGAAACTAGATAAAAGGCATAACTCATCCTTCGCCAAAACAATCACATGTTTATAAACAGAATAGACTTTAGACACTCCATGACTCAAAGACACCGCCATCATCATTCAAGGTAGACAAGGATTCATGCTTTACTATACAAGACGACACAAAACATCATATATACATGCTTATTGACCGTGCAATGGGTGAGACCCCTAAAGGCTTATACAATATCACCCATGTAACGAGCGTTAGGTTAGTGGATCCCAGACCGGAAAAGTCTTAGGTCACTAGGCATAAAATCCCCTAGAACTTAATTGCTCGAGTACTAAAGAGCTCACCCTAGCCAATTAGCATACACACACTCTCACAATTCCTCATTTTTTAATCTCACAACTCTTTTCTTTTTTTTTTCTTTTCTTTCTTTTTTTTCTATTTTTTTTCTTTTGACTCTTTTTCTTTCTTTTTTTTTTACATGGGTGCACTGTCTCACCCCCCTAGACTACTCATATCAAATATGAGCCGGCTACTAGCCATTATTACACTACGACACTTAGCATGAAATCCCTGTTTTCCCCCAAACTTATACTTAAGTGCTCCTACGCCATCAAGGGAATAACGAAAATTCTAGATATAAATTAGTGATTAATTCTCAACAGCCAAACAAGGTATGACTCAATCTAGCTCAAAAGCAAACAGTGAGACCGTGAAAAGATTGTGCTCCCGACACATGCAAGTCAATTTTATAAGTACTTAAATCAACCCTCTATTCATTGTCATCACACCCAAATTAACGTCAACCTATCGAGCCAGAAACAGCCACTCAAGTGGAATAATGCTATTACCCTCCTAAATAACTCTATATGACATGGCATCCTAAATGCACTCTAAATGGCATGGCAAAACTAAATGCACAAATACTAACATGAACTAGCATGAATATGCAACTATATGCAATGCAATGACTCTTGATACCCTAAAATCACCCCCAAACTTAAAAATTTCAATGTCCTCATTGAAGGTAAAATTAAAAGGTACAAGAGATACTCCCCTACTCTCCGGCATTTCCACCCTCCTCGGGTGGTGTGTCTGGTGGTGGATAGATGTGGTGGCTCCAACACAACTGTTGTTTTATTCGAAAGCAAGAAATCATGGGTTGCCTCCCACGAAGCGCCTTTCTTTAACGTCTTTAGCTAGACTTGGCCACGATTTTCCTCTTGAAAAATTTCTGCACCGTAACTCTATAAGGCCATTTAATGATCTTCTTCGGAGCAACGTCATTGACGACAAGCTTCAACCTCCTTCGCTCTTCCAAAGTGCCCGTGACATTGTTCCCACACCATATTTGAATAACCAACGAATAGATGATATCCTGATTATCTGAAATCATCCATCCACTACCTGTATGCTTTTGTTAAGCCGCCAAACGTACTTCTTCCTTATCAGGCGGTAAATCTGCTGAGATAATAGTGGATAAGGTTGGAGATGTCAACCTTCTCTGCTTCTCAACAAAACCAATCGCATTGTCCACTAAAAAATTTTGCATATCTGCAGAGCGCATACTGTCACGAAAATTTGAAATAACCCTTTCAAAATTCTTGTCCGGAGGTAATTCTGCTGAGATGATGATAGAAGATGATACAAATGAACTCGAATCAAACTCCTGAGATTGAGAGGATATCAACTGCAGTTCCAAGTCAGGTGGTTCCTTGATAGAAGCTTTTGGAGGTTTGCCTTCGGCAGATAGCACTTCTAGTGACTCGAAACAATGCATCATTCCAACACTTTGTGAATTATCCTCTAACAACGTTAGATGCTCGTCTTCATTCTTCTCAGGTCCCAATTCTAGAAACATAGGCTGCTCCAGTGGATCTTCATACAAATTATCCTCTAATTTATCATAAACCAGAACATCCTTCATTGATATTGTTGAAGATTCTTCCACATATCCTTCATGTTCAGAATTTAATTGAGACACATCAACAAGTTCATGGCTCTCAACTAACACAATTTCAAAATTCTTCTTCTCAACATCTTCCACATTTTCAGATTGCAAAGGATGTGGTTGTGGCTGAATATTCAGAACTGCATTTTCTGACCTTTCTTCCTTATCAGCTTCCTGTTCTGCTTCTTCCTCATCTTCGCCCTCAGACTCTCCTTTCTGAACATCGATCAAAGTCTCACCTGTGGCTAAGAATGGCCAGTCAAGACTGATAGGAATGTTATTGTGCTCCTGCTCTACCTCTAGGTTTCTCGTGTCACTTGGAAGGGCTCCTTGAAGACTGTTTAGCAAGGTTGCTATTTGACCAATCTGATTTCCTATCGTCTGGAGAGACACTGCGTTGCTTTTGGCCATCAACCTCAATTCTTCTAATTCAGCTTCTTCGGTCGACTGTTGGATAGACCAAGTCTGAAATTGCTGTTGCTGAAATTCAGGAGGTTGAAAGTGTTGATGCACTGGGGCATACTGATGCTGAAATTTTGCCCCTGTTGCTGCTGAATTCCCCATGGATTGTATGGCTCATCTTCAAACTGCTGATTTTGGAGCGGGTAGGATGGATATTGGGAATGCTCCATACCACTCTGATTGTAGTCCCAGCTGAAATTTGGCCAGTTTCTGTTATACTCACATTGATGAGTGTAATGTCCACCTGCACACAGCTCACATACAATTACGAAGTCCTGCTCCCAATAATCCATAAAATAAAAAGAAAAAAAAAACGTCCGAGTCAGTGAATTTAACCCAAATTGATGACAAGATCATAAACTAAATAAACAATGAACCGAGTCCCCGGCAGCGGCGCCAAAAACTTGTTCGCACTTATTCACGCAAGAGAACGTGGTCAACAAGTAATATATGGTAAATAGGATTCGTTCCCACAGAGACTCAATTTGTTCGTTTTGTTCACTTATACACCAGTTTATGATTTACACTCACTGCCAAGACAATAACAAAATTGGTTTTAATTAACTAATGACTAATTGCCAACTATGGAAATTACGAGAAAATAACTTAACTTTTACTTTATAATAAACAAACATGGGATTTCAATTTCATTAACTACTTCATCTAGAATCTTATGCCCCTTAACCCAGTATGTGACAGAGTTGATTACTGATTAGATGCACTAAACTGATACACACCAACTTTCGTTGTGCATATACCATCCTACTGATCATCCACAATTGATAGAAGTCAAGTAGTCACCAAATATGTGTAGTTCCTATATGTCTATAGCAATTGAACACATACCGATTAAAAATCAAGCATCCATTAAACCACATAGTCAATGCAAGACGGTTAGAATTACACCACAAATTAATACATGTTCTTCACATGCAAAAACCTATGCTAGCATGAATTGTTCTAAACCCCTAGATCCACTTTCGCATTCACTAGGATTAAACTAACAATTACAGGTGTTCGCGACTCACCTATAACGAATAAGCATAAACATACTAGGCAATCAATACAATCAATCACACACCAAGGCATAAATAACACTCAATTACTAGAATCCATAGAAAAATCCATTAAAACCCCATGATAACGATTTAGCCCATAATCGACCTCATCGCCATCATGGGTTCAATTGATAACATAATTCTAGAAAACAAATAATAATAAAAGAGAAATAGGGTTAGAATTAAATCCCCAATAATGAGAAAAAGTATCCAAAAGATCCAAAAATTACTCCTTGCTTGTCACTAGCTTGGAGATTCTCCCTGGAAATTGTTCTACGAAAATCTAGATGAAAAGTGTTGATAGATGATAATGATATGAAGAACCAACTCTAACTAAAAATGATCGATATGTTTTTAGGTCTAACATAACATATATAGATGCCCTAATAAAATAGGCCCAAGACAATTGACCCGGTTTAAGGAGTAAAAAATCTGCAAAAACTCGCTCAAGCGCAACAGCGCCTGTTAGAGCGCTATAGCGCCTCCATGGCCCATGGAAAATGATGTCTCGAGCGCTGCTGCGCTTGCTAGGAGCGTCGCTGCGCCACTTGCCTCCTGGAAACGCATCACACGAAGCGCCCTTGCGCCTTATGACCGCGCAGCTGCGCTCTTCCTCGCGCAATTGCGCCCAGAACTGCGCTGCTGCGCTTGTGCACCCCTGGACAGATTTGTAGATATTTCTCTCCTCTTCGCGTGGACAGCTTACGGGCCTCAAACGGACTTCTAGAACTCAAGATATGGCCAAAACAGTGATGAATGCGCATTGAGCTCAAATTCCCGAGTTCTCTTGCCCTGGACTTCCTGTAATTTCTACTTTAATCTCACATAATACCACCAATACTTCACCAACACCACCAATGCCGCCCGACTATGCAACCTACACAAATTAAATGAAAACACATCAAACTAACACGAAACTTGAGAACTCGCAATCGTTTTAAGTACGAATGGAATGCAAAATAGTGGATATAAAATCCACTTATCAATAATCAAAAGCATGAACGGATTGATATTAATGGTGATGCAGAATTTCAAAATCTGAGTGAAACCTGTAAATATCTGCATGATGTGATTATGCTGCCTACTAAATCTGACATTACCAGTGTTGATAAGGATAGTGAAGTTTTCAAGTGTAATCTTGTTGAAAGACAACCCATATCAGTGGCACGTGAAGATATAATTGAATTTTTGAGGATGAGTCGCTTGAATATACCAATCTTGCAGATTTTCATGATGTGAGTATAAATTTTTTTTTTATGTGAGTCATACAAAATATCTTTTAACACATTTTTTTATGTGTTACATTTAAGGTACATTCATAAATTGTGCAAGGAACATAATGTTGTTGATTTCGGATTCATGTGTCCCTCAGCATTGGCATTGGTGCGTAAAAATCCAGATCGAATAACTAGCTACATGACTGATATTATGTTACAGTCGGGAACGAAACGTTTTATCTTGGCACCTTACATTCAAGAGTAAGCATAATACATGTACCGATGTTGTTCCTCTTGTACCATCTATTGTTAAATATCTGACTCTAGTTTCAAATTTTAAACATGGTTATTGTAGTAATCACTGGATATTACTCCTTATTTGTTGTCGTGAAAGTCGTGTTTATGTGTTCAATTCCTTGAGAAAAACCACAAAGATTCACATAAAGGCATTTCTTAAAGTGTAAGTAATGCAATCTAATTTGGATAATTATGATATTTTCTTTTTTTGTTAAAGTGAGTGGCTAACTTTTTTCTTATTTCACAGGGCGTACCAAGTTTATGTTGGGCCACATGGCAAGAAGAAAGGAAGTATGGATAATAGGATGCATTGGCATGAAGATCTTCATGTATACCCTTTTAATTATAATTTTTATTTTGTATACCAAGTTTTTTTTATTTTTCCTCTTTAATAAAATATTTAATTGGTTATTTAGTGTCCTCAACAAGAAGGAGGTACCGAGTGTGGTTATTATGTTATGAGGTACATGTATGACATAGTGTCACAATATAGGAAGAATGGCGAGGCTAATTGGACTAAGGTATGTGAAAAACCATAGCAAATGTCTTTTTTTAATTATATATATGATTGAAAATATGTAGACTACGAATTAATCTCGTCATGTAAATATTCTTGTAGGGTATTGGAAGGTTGACATCCTATACTCGACAGGAAATTGATGAAATTCGAGACATTTGGGCCGATTATTTTACGAATGAACATGTATAGGATTGGTAGGTATGATGGAGTTGTTAATTTAGTTTGTGAAAATATTTGAAGTTAAGATTTTTTAATTGTCCTGAAACTTTGTACTGGTGGAACAAGTTGAAATTTAATATTATTGTTGGTTTTTGTTAATTGAGTACTGTTCCATTCTTTCAATTTAGTAATTTTAATTATTTTGCTAGACTTGAATTTGGTATTTTTTGGTCGAGTAGAAATATATGTATGCATGCAAATTATTGGCATGGACAGGTGCTCAGTGAAAATATAGGGTAATACATTCGAATTATCGGTATGGACAGGTATAGCGCTAAAATACAAAATAAATATTAAAAAAAACACCTTTTTGCGTCTGTTCTAGCATAACAGCCACAAAAAAGACTTTTTTGCGTCTGTTCTTTGAAGACAGATGCATAAAATATACTATATGCGTCTGGTCATTCATAGCAGACGCAAAAAAAAATTGTGTTTATGCGTCTGTTGTATATCAATATACGTCTGTTCTAGACAGATGCAAATAACTTTATGCGTCTGTTAATCTTAAGCAGCCGCATAAAATTATACTTTATGCGTCTGTTCTTCAACTTTATACGTCTGTTGAGAACAGACGCAAATACCTATATACGTCTGTTGCGGAACAGACGAAAATACTCAATACTTTATGTGATTCCTCCATACGCGTCTGTTGAAAACATACGCAAATGACCTTTTTAACAGACGCATATGGCAGTTTTTGTACTAGTGATGGCATGACAAGCAGGTCAATATTACACTTGATTTGGGTATGGAGCAGGAAATAATTAGATTACTTTTTCAAAATACTAATATTATCATTTAGATATCTATATTTGGTTGTCTATTAGGAATATTCTAGAATTTGAATAAAAAGCAATTCATCTATTATAAATCTAGATAATTATTAGGATTAATTTCTTATATAAAGTTTAACCATTATTTAGCTGCTAACAGTGCGCTCAAGCACACATGGGTAATGAAGAAAATGTAAAGGACAGTTCAATATGTATTCTTTTCAAAACCAAAATACATTTGTATCAAAATGGAACCCAGCTGCTGTTTGGGTGATGATATCAGATTTACAAAGTAATCAGAAAATCAGAAAATATAATAAGAGCACATCCACAATTTGTAACACAAATTACTCAAAATCAGAACAATTACATATATATGCACAAAAATAGAAAGAAGATTACAACATACACATAAACACACAAACTTTATATATATATACATGTAGGTGTAAAAAGAGAGGGAGAGATAGATAGAGAGAGATGAAGAATACCTAGAATCAAATTGAGATGAATAAAGATGTTGCTTCTAATCATATTAAGATGATGGATTCAGTAATTGAATTAGGTGTATAGGACTATAGATAGTGAATTACGTGTATAGGTAGTGAATTAGGGCTCAGTTTAGTTTTCGATGAACTGAAGAGGTCGCGCGATTAGGGCTCGTAGGAAGAAGAAATGTCTGTAAAATTGGGGATCGGCGGACTATGTTGTAACTGACTAATACTCTTCGTAATAAAGTTATAGAGTTATATATATTTTTTTAATTTTTCTTTCTTATGCGGCTGATCTAAAAGGAGACCTGCAAATAATTATTCCACGGACGTAAAAAAAGGAGAATATGTGTCTGTTTAGGAAAAACAGATGCATAATCATGACATATATGTCTGTTGAGGTTCCAACAGATGTATAAAGATACTTTATACGTCTGTTTTATCTATAACAGACGCAAAAAGGACTTTATATGTCTGTTTCATTTATAACAGACGCAAAAAGGGTGATGCATATGGTACTTTTTGTACTAGTGATATTATAAATATGCCTAAAACTTTCCATTTTCTAACAATCCCCCACGAATCCATACAGAAATGCAAATACATATCTATCCTCATCATGACTTGTTTTTCAGAGTAGGTACCCTTCTGGGTTTGAACCCTCCTAAGTCCTCTACTTCGATGGCTACCGGATTCATATGGAATGTTTCACCTTGAATCTTTATCCGTTTGGTGTAACCACACTCCATAGACGACGACAAATCAAAGGATATGGTGTCAATCTACGGCTTTGAGACGTTAATGGTCATGTCTCGATCCTGTTCGTCGAATGCTTCAAGGAATAACCCTTTCCTCTAATTCCGACCACACAATTACATTCGCTTAGCTGGGCATCTCCAGATATGTATTGCTAGCATCTCGTCATATGACTTGACCCCATTCAGAGTTCAAATAACTCTTGCTATTCTGGCAGTTATAATACCTTATAGGTTTACAGGGGATAGACTCCAGATACGTAAGTATCAATCGATGTAGTTAAAGGTACAACCAATTCACCCTTACAACTTGTTATTACCAAATTGAATACACTTTCGAGGATCTCCTCTCATGTGTATTGGGTTCCGCTGTAGATGAATTATTATGGGCTATCAGTCCCATCCCCAACCTAGACTTAAGGACAACAGCATGCTCAAGTCCCTTAGTCAAAGGATCAGCTAGGTTTTCTTGAGTTCCAATAAACTCAACAACTATGATCCTGTTAGACATTAGACCCCTTATAGACTTTAGTCTAACTTGGATATGTCTCTTTGTTTTCACATTATACTTCTTGCTGTTTATCTTGTCGATAGTTGTACGACTATCACAATGAACAGCAAAAGCAGGAAGTGGACGACTTACTACAAGTAACATTGACATAAGTCCATGTAACCATTCAACCTCAGTCCCCGTGGCATCTAATGCACACAACTCAGCCTCAAAAGTAGATCGAGTTATAATAGTCTGTCTAGAAGACTTCCAAGATATTGCTCTACCCGCTAGGGTAAACAGGTATCCAGTCACTCCATTGGAACCAGACTTCTTGGCTATCCAACTTGCATCACTATATCCCTCTAGCACTCCAGGAAACCTCTTGTAGTGCAAACCAAGATATATGGTGCCTTTTAGATATCTAAGCACTCTATCAAGAGCATCCCAATGAGTCTTGTTTGGATAGCTTGTATATCTTGCTAACTTAGACACTAAATATGAAATATCTGGCCTAGTACCATTAGAAAGATACTGTAAACTCCCAATAATCTGAGAATACCTTAACTGAGACACAGGTACTCCTGAACTATTCTTGACAAGGGCAATTTTAGGATCATACGGAGTACTTGCGATTCTACAATTTGTATAACCATAATTCTCAAGTATAGATTTCTCTATATAATGAGATTGTGACAAGGTTATTCCAAATCACACTAGCCTCTCGCATATCCTTCATTTCAAAATGCCTTTTCAAGAACCTTTTTGTCTCGTTAATAATCTCAATATTGATTCCAAACAACAAAATGTCATCCACATATAGGCACACAATAATACATTTATTTCCTTTAACCATGTAATAGACACACTTGTCACTTTCATTAACTACAAATTCTGATTCTAAAATAGTTTCATCAAACTTTTTATGCCAGTCCCTTGGAGCTTGTTTTAAGCCGTATATAGACTTGATTAACTTACATACTTTCCTTTCATTTCCAGAGGCAACAAATCCCTCAGGCTGGTCCATATAAATCTCTTCTTCAAGTTCACCATGAAGAAAAGCTGTCTTTACATCCATTTCATGGATGATAAGACCATGAACAGAAGCCAATGCTATAAGCATTCGGATTGTTGTCATTCTAACAACTGGAGAGTATGTGTCAAAGTAATCAATGCCTTCCTTTTGCTTAAAGCCATTAGCTACCAGCCTAGCCTTATACTTATCTATTGAGCCATCAGGGTTCATCTTCCTTTTGAATACCCATTTACATCCTATAGTAGAACACCCAGGAGGTAGATCAACCAACTCCCATGTTCCGTTAGAAACAATAGAGTCAATTTCACTTTTTACAACACCTTTCCAGTACCTAGATTCTGAAGAATCCATGGCCTATCGAAAAGTTAAAGGTTCATCCTTGATATTGTAAGTGATAAAATCACTTCCAAAATCCCTGACTACCTTAGCACGCTTACTCCTTCTAGGTTCATCTACATCATCAGGAGTAGAGCTACTACCAGGATCTGCCCCCACATTTGTCATCCTTTCCACATGATCAGGAATGGACCTTGATGTGTGAGTGGGATCATCATCAGGAATATCCTGAGGTATACCAGTCTTCATAGGGAACACATCCTTAAAGAATGTTGCATCTCGAAATTCAACTATAGTGTTAGCCACTATTCCGTCTATGTCAGATTTTAACACTAAAAATCTCATAGCCGTAGTGGTTTCAATATAGCCCAGAAAGATGCAATCAACAGTTTTTGGCCCTAGTTTCTTTCTCTTGTGTTCAGGGACAAGTACCTTTGCAAGGCACCCCCACACACGAAGATATTTTAAACTAGTCCTTTTCTCTGTCCATAATTCATAAGGTGTCTTGTCCATATGTTTCAGAGGAGCTCTATTCAGAATATGGCAAGCCGTATTCAGAGCCTCCCCCCACATGTACTTAGGCAACCCAGAATTAATCAACGTACTATTGATCATATCCTTAAAGGTTCTGTTCTTTCGTTTTGCCACCCTATTAGACTCAGGTGTGTATGGTGGAGTTACCTCATGAATTATACCATTGCTCTTGCAAAATTCATTAAACGAGTTACTCATATATTCACCACCTCTATCTGATCTCAAACGTTTAAGTACTTTACCAGTTTGTGTTTCAGCTTTAGTTTTGAACATAATGAATTTATCTAGTGCTTCATCTTTATGTTTAAGCAAATAAACATAACAATATCTACTACAATCATCTATAAAAGTAATGAAATACATATTATGTTCCTTAGTCAAAACACCACAAAATTCACATATGTTCGTGTGCACTAAATCTAACACATTCGAATCCCTAACCACATTATGAAAGGGTTTCCTAGTTTGTTTAGCTGTCACACATACTTGACATTTAGATTTCCTATCAATGGCATGTTTTGTAATTAACTCTAAATTCATCATATTCTTTAGAGCACCAAAATTTAAGTGACCAAGACGTGCGTTCCACAAATCAGATGATTTAACACAATTAACAGAAGAAGCAATATTATTATTAATAAAACTGCCCAAAACAAGCTCAACATTTATTAAAAATAATCCATCCGACAAGTAACCTTTGCCAAAAAATACACCAGTATTTGTAATAACTACTTTATTACATTTCAAAGAAACTTCAAAACCATTCTTAACTACTAAACAACTTCCACTTATTATATTTCTACGAATATCAGGAACATGATGCACTCTAGTGAGGGATAGAACACGCCCAGAAGCAAACATCGGGTCCACGTTTCCTATTCCAAGTACTTGAGCTGCACTAGCATTCCCCATCGTCACTTTCATTCCATGAGTCTGTTGATTAGATACAAATAGAGTAATATCAGTACAAATATGTACATTAGCTCCAATATCAATCAACCATTCATGAGACGAATAAGTAGAATGAAGTACAGGGTTGTAGGTTACATACCCGTTGTCAGTTTCAGAAGTAATAGCCTCACCAACAACCATGTTAACCGTAGGCCCACCAGTGGTACCAAGCACAGTGTTAGCTCGTGCTCCCACAATTGGTTTCTTAGCTTTCTTTACAAGACAGTCCTTGCTCCAATGACCAACCTGTCCACAAGACTAACATGGTTTGTTTGCCTTTGGTTTCTTAGCCTTGTTCTTGTCCTTAGACTTAGTGTTTTCCTTCTTAGTGACAGACTTTCTTTTCTGTCCTACAGTCATTACATTCACCTTCGAACTCCCAGCATGTTCAGTAGGCATCACATGTCCTTGCTTGGACTTGTGTTGCTCCTGCATAGAGATGTCCAACATCAGGTTTGTCCAAGTGATCTCTCCTTTCTGTCTTTTCAGGGAGAGTGCAAACTCTTTCCAAGACTTAGGGAGCTTTTCAGTCAAAGACAAAACCTGAAACTTTTCAGGAAGGTCCATACCAGACTCCTTCAAAGCATGCACAAATATCTCAAACTCATGCACCTGCTCAGTCATGGATTTAGTATCCACCAGTTTAAAGTCAAGGAACCTAGCCACAGAATACTTTTCCAACCCTAGCGAGTCAGTATTATGTGTCTGGTCAAGCTTCTCCCATAAGAGCTTAGCAGTGTAGGAGTCAGATGAATAAACATCGAATAGATTGTTCGCTAAAGCTGCCAGAATAGCAGCCCTAGCCACCCCATCCTTTTCCTCCCACATAGTATAAGCCTTAACAGTTTCAGCTTTCTCCTCATCCATAACTGGTTTCTCATACTGCACCACCGGCCATAGACCCTTTACCGTTAACCACAATTTCTTCTTTTTCTGCCAACGAGAAAAACCAACACCCCCACCGAATTTTTCAGGCATACCTGACAAATTGATAGGCTGTGGGAAACGATACGTGGTCCAGTCAATGGTAGGTGCAGTAACACCAGACCCAGAGCTAGTCTCAACAAAAGGAGTTTTAGTTTCGTTAACCATCTTGTTAATTAACAATATATAACACAAATAATCTCTTCAATATTGTTGGGTATATTACACTAAACAACGCAACAATGAGGCAATGATATATATTAAACAAGAACAGGAAATTAACCAATTAACAAAACAAATCACGAAGGCAAAACAAGAATATAATTACAGACTGTAATTTAACAAGAAAGGCAAGAATACTTATCTCCCACAGAAGCTTTAGCAACTACTGATCAGAGAGAAATTAAACAGATGAGTCACCAAGCCCTTCGAGAAGACTTTCCTGTTCTTGAAGAGATTATTGCCCCACTTATGTTGTGATTGGGTTGCAGCAATATCACTCCCAGGATAAAACAGCACCGATCAATGGGTTCACAAATACACTGGTGATCAACAGCGACCAACACCTCAGTTCGCCTGAGAATTATGTATTTCTTCTGTATGTATAGTGAGAGAATAGAGAAAGAAGAAAATAGATTGTTTCTATTCTTAGGACGTATCTCTTCACTTCATGTTTATTTTCTTCTGTATTGTATATATAATACCAAAAATAAACGTAACTGATACTCCATAAAAGGAAAGTAAATATTCTGATTTAATTTCATTAACTGCATCAGGATTTATTTTCAGTTACATAAGCATCAGGATTTAGTCATCAGTAACATCAGGATTTGGTTTCCATCAGGATCAAGATTCAGTGCTTGTCATGAACAGATATCCATCAGGATTTAGCCCATCAGTATCTGATATCTGACCAAGTCCATCAGGATTTTACTCCAAGTACTGATCCAAATTTCCATCAGGATTTAATCCAAATACTGATCCAATTTCTAGTACTGTTGTAACAAATAAATCTGAAACCTGTTAAAATAAATCAATATCTAATTTAAAATCAGTTCCACATCATAGGCATGAAAACTTCCTCATGGGCATGAAACGTTTCTGACCAACCAAGTATACATTCATGGACATAAAAACTTTCTCATGGGCATGAAACATTTCTGAATATCCCATCTCTTTTGATGCCTCTTCATGATCATGAAATATATATCATGGCCATGATTTCCATCTGCAACCTGATTTCCCATTTCAAATCTCCTTCTTTCAACTCAATTTATCTATGGATTCCACTATGAAAATGTCTTAGATCCAAACATGAAAGTTTAAGTCCTCATTACAAGGAACAACCTTCACTTGTTAGTTTCCGGAAATGACATCAAGAACATAATATAAATATGCCTCAAACTTTCCATTTTCTAACATAGGGTTCCATAAAAATCCCAACTCAATAAATTTAGTTCATAATCAAGGTATCAAAACAATCCAAAGGTAACCAACACATTATCATAAGAAGAGGTATAAAAGGATAAAGAAAAAACAAAGAAAATTAAATGTCTTCAATGGTTGAATTCTTCTTGTTAATGGCTTTTTCTCCTCCTCCCTTGTGTGGCTACTTATCTCTTCTTCTCTGTATTAGATCTGATCTATCTCATAATAATCCTCTAATAAAAGTATTTTTAATTATTTGCTACAATTATAAGGTAATTTCCCAATTAAAATTTAATTCTAATAATAAAAATTCGTAGTTAACTTTTTAACTCAGATTCTGGGCTGATTCGGTAGGATTTTAAATTCAAGACTACTTTCGAAATAAATCTCTTCTCCTAAGCTTTCCGTGGGCTTTTGAATCGTCAGAATCGGACTTGCACTTCAAGAAAAATCAGTTCCTGCAACTGTTTTGAACCGTTTTCTGAGACTATTTTTTTTCGTGGTCTATCGGGCAGTGGTCTGATTTGAATCAGACAACAATTTTATCCCCGTTTCTAGAAGAAAGTAACACAACCGTTCTAAGCGGTTGTTTAAAAGTACGAAAGACAACAGTTTTGTAATAAGAACCATTACTGGAAACAGCATAATGCAATGGTTTTCTCACTAATAGACAACATGGAATAGATGTCATACAAGAATTCTGAATTTTTCCATGATCTTTTTCCAACAACGTTTATTGTAATCCTCTGTTGTCTAAAAACCTAACCATGACAGTTTTATAGAAACACTTTTATCTTAGTTGGTGTTAGACAACAGTTTACACAAGCACACATGTAGTGAAGGCCTTCAAACAACCATTTGTTTACAGCATAAACCAT
Organism: Kitagawia praeruptora; assembly: GCA_037693485.1. NCBI lineage: Eukaryota > Viridiplantae > Streptophyta > Magnoliopsida > Apiales > Apiaceae > Kitagawia > Kitagawia praeruptora. The sequence continues at coordinate 96,057,607 of CM075354.1, read as the reverse complement.
TGTTTTAAATATTGAATTGTGCTTCAGTGTTATCCGAAAGCTCTTTATACCACATTTTATGTTTATCTCCTATTGTAGTTTAAGTTTTCAGACAACGCAATATAACCTCCTCTTGTTATGGAAATGTTGTAGACACAATGGTTTACAAGTTTTGCAAATTTGTTTATCTACTTTCAGTCAACTGTTATAACAATGGTATATTGTTGTCCCAATTACGTTCGTACAATGGCAATTTTTGATTTAAAACACCATAATCTGTTTAAGTGTAAACTTTTTGCACATCAAAATGTATATATACAAACCACCAAAGGAAACTTAAAACTAAATTTATAAAAGAAAACGATAGCAAACAAGAAAAGATACCAAAAAAAGAAAACCACGAAATAGATACCAAATTAACGACCGATCAATCCACCAAAAACACAAAACAAGCAAAAAGAACCAGTTCAGCAGTTGATCACCTAAAACCAAATACATCATTCCAAGTTTAATTTATCATCACCAACTACATACTATATAAAACTTCAACTTCACAAACCAAGTTCATAACAGAAAGAACCCAACTGTAGAACCTAACATGCATGGCATTTCATAAAATATTTCGCAATATCCATCCGGATCTCGTTAATGTCATCACTATAAACCAAGTTCGACATGCGCATCCACTGAAAAATGACAAAAGGTTTTTTGTAAGTCACCTATTTTTACTAGTGTCCTAAAGAACCAAGTATCTCTAAAGTTAATTAGAAAACCTAAAAAAAGTGAAATTCTCACCTTAGCAGCAAATTGAAGCTCCTTGTCCTCAACGATTTCCGTCATATAACGCATCACGAACATGCCACAGTCTCCCTGTCTGTAGTGGAACTCCCTGAGTACCAAATAAAAATTTAATTACAATCTCTTTCGATGACATAAATAAAATATAATGAGAATGAATTAATACCGCCATGTTCTCCCATAATATTTTCTTCTTTGCAACCTTGTTCATGTCCTCCTTGTACATTTTAATGGCGCTGTAACGAAAATAATATTTATCAACAAAAAATCAAAGCACAGAAAGATATGGTCTATGAAGGTTCAAGACTCAATACACAAACTTTAGAAGTTGAACTTACTTGTCGACAACATCCACCCATTCCCCATTTGCAATTCGATGTTTTAGAGGGTCCATGTAGTAGACAATCTCCGCCTCCAGTGGTTCCTACGCAAACATGAACCATGGTGCAAGTTTGAAATTAAAGCATGAAGTACTAATTCTGGTCGCATTACCAACTCAAATATAATAAAAAATATCACATTAATATTAAAATAAAATCAACCAAAAAAATACTTAAATTCAGCAAGACAGAAAAATGTTCCAAAATGTGACACATCTAGAGTACAATTTCTTGCAAGAAATATGATCAGGCTTGACTTCAAAATTTGAAACCTTCTATTCAAAATAAAAACTTAAATTCTCGTAAATGATCAACTTAAAAAATGAAAGGAACGCTTGATCTTAACAAGTCTACCAAAATATCGAGAAATTGCGACACAACCAAACCATTTTAAAAAATTGGAAACCTAAATTATTGTAAAAATTCAACTTAAAATTATAAGAAATATTATCAAGTTTAACCTCAAAAATTAAACTTAAAATTTGCAACAAATATTATCAGATTTAACCCCTGTGTTAAAAATTGAAACTTAAATTCTTGTAAAAAATCAACTAAAAAAGGGCAAGACATATAATCCTGTTTAACCTCAAAAAATTATCTGAGAATGTAAAAAATTATCTGAGAATGTCTAAGTAGCTACTTATGGTATAAACACTTACACGGCATTGTAAGGCATGAGAAAGTATTGATCTTTCTTAGCATTCTTAAATCGTGCAGCGAGTGCACGCGACCTCTGCCCTGCATTACCACATCCAATGGCACCAATCATGCTAGGATCTACGAAGCTTATCATGTTGGTCATCTTATGCTTTTTCACATATTCATTTAAGAGGCTACATATAAAATTAAGTAGTAGTGAGTAAAGATTCTCATTTATATTGCGAGACTATCTACGGGAAAAAAATTGCAGAGAAACTTACTTAATAAAAAGGCAAATGAGAGACCCTGCCATTTCACCTCCAGAGCACACTGCATGTATATCTGATAAGAAAATGACTTGCTTCTTTGCAGAGCCAAAAGCTTCTTCGCTTAGCTCAAAAGACGTTGTCCGTTCATCAGCCAAGGCATCCTTTGCCCATGTCCACAAATGCTTCAATGCAGATGGATAAGTTGCATCCATCTCAACAAAAAGCTCTGCTCAAACATCTTCAACTACTTTATACGACTTTTTCATTGTCTTGGAATGACCTTTCTTCTTTTTATGAAAAAATGCACGTGAAAATAGTAAGAAGAAACAGACTAAATAAAAACATACTAGTATACTAAGCATACTAATAGAAAAACAATCTGACCTTTGAGAAAGCATCAGAAGTGCTATTGTTTCCTATTGCTATCATGTTTCGTGGCCATGCAATAAAAGTTCCAATGGCTTGATCCACAGTCACAATTTCATCACTGATTGGGAAGGGAATCTTAGCACCGCACTGAATGACTCGAGTGATTGAAACTCTTGCATTCTCTTCTCCAAGTCTTACTCCATGGATTGTCTGCTCACGTCCTTCAAGAACGAGTACTTCATCAATCTTTGCATAAGCTACAATGTTGCTCAGCGATCGAACATCCAAATTGCAAACAGAACTACCAGATGCATTGACTTTCACTTCCTCACCTATCTTCTTTTCAACAACAAACTTACAATCTTCATCCTCACCAGCCACCTTACAATTTTCATCCTCACCAGCCACCTTACAATTTGCATCCTCACCAGCCACTTTACAATTTGCATCCTCAGCCACCTTGTTATCATCCTTAATGTCACCAAAATCAACAAATATAGTGTCAATCATTTTCACTTTACGAACATCGTTATCTTCTTGAACATGAAAAATATTCTTTGTGGTTTCAGGTGTACGAAGATTCTGTACACCTACATCAATTCCACCGCTAGAGTGACAACTTGCTTGTTGAGAAGCCTGTTTCGGACTACCATCTTGTCCCACAGTCTTTGACAATAACTCTGCTCTGAGCTTTCCTACTACATCAGCCCAAATTGCATCTCTCTCTTTAATAACCTTTGCAGTCTCCTCTGCCATGTACTTCTCAACTCTCTCCTGTATCTTTTCATCCATTGTCTTGCCTTTCTTTTGTCTTGGAAGATCGAAGTAAATTGACTGCTTCACATGAGTTCCTTGGCCACGTACTCTTCCTGGATGCTCAGGCTTACCAAGCGCCACTGTTAAAACATCATTAAGACCGTCCACTTTTACTTTCCCTTCTTTAACCTCCTCCTTCAACATCACCTACAGAATTAAGAGTACCATATATTTATAGCCTGAGCTATTCCCATATAAAAGACTAATTTATTTATGTATGTAATAAACTTGTACATATATAATAATAAAGAATTCAAAGTTTGCTAACAGTTTTGAAAAAAATAAGGTTCAAAGCATGAGTTAATGAATACTTTGAATTAAGATACAAATCAATAACTTACAATTTCCGTAGCTTTGTCTGCAACAACATCATTTAAAAAATTACCCTCTTCGTCCATCCTTGCTAGGATCCAGCTCTCCGATCGATCTATTAATTCCTCTTCATCCGGATGCGATTGAGACTGCATTCATATGTAGATGATCACCTTAGTAACAATATAAACATGTTTGGAAAATTAGTATGCATCCACAAATAAGCATGTTGTTTCATTATTACTCACCCATTCATACTCGAGGTTAGCATAACCTCTTCGAGACATGCTATGTGGAAATATACTCAACTTTCTTCTTTTTGCTTGTTCAACATGACATTCCTTCATAAAAAGCACCAGTAAGGTTATAACAATATTAGTAAGTAATTATTGTATATGAATAAAGCTAACTAGAAACATACCAAAAACTCAGGCGACATGCGATGAGCAACAAATATGTCCCAATGCGATTTTTAATTCTATGAAAGAAAAATCTGCAGGAGGGTGGGCCAAAATTTCAGGTTGATCCCGATAAGGAAGAATGTAATTTCTGGTCAGCCGAGTTTTGAACTCCCTCTATCTACGACCGGCTGATTGCAAAACAATCTTCTTGGCAGACAAAGGTAAAACAAAAGCCATCTACATCTACATAAACAGGAAAACTAAAGTTAAGAGATGTAAGTAATAAAATGAATAGATAGTACAAAAAAAGTAAATAAACAGAATTATGCAAATTTGTCTTACCAGCACACAGTCCCAAATCTTCTCCTTTATCTCCACATGAACACATCTCCAATTATCATGCCAGATTGGTGGTTTGGTTCTTTCCAAAACTCCAATATATGACTGCATCTCTGTCGCTTCATCACCAAATGGCTCTCATTTTTCATTAAAAGTCACAGTAAGTTTGATCCCCATGATCTTGCGTCTCCAAATTCGATGCATCGTTACACAGCCTCGCTTAAGTAGTTTTAGTCCTTGAGTATTGTTCGGCGTGGTAACATGTTTTCCTTGTTTCCTTTTCTTGGAAATTGCTTTTTTTAAGTTTTCTAACATGGGCTTCTTCTTCACAGAGTTTGGGGAAGAACACGACGGAGTCGGGGTTGGAATGGGGGTCTGGTTGTTTAAAGACCTCGTCTTTCTTAAAGCATTCATCACATTCAAGGTACATGGATGGGATACAGATGGTTTGGTCTTCTTGAACTCCTTCTTCTTCGCACTACGCCATAGATGGCCTGCAGCAACGCTTTTTTTCGGTGTTGCAATGAAAAACGTTACAGTAGCTCTAAACTTGATGGCCTGCAGCAACGTTTTGTTTTTGTGTTGCTGTATACAAAACATGGTGTTGCCGTAGCTATAAGAAACGTAGCAAGTTGCAACACTTGTGAAGTGTTGCCGTTAATATGATTTAAACACAACTTTACATTTTTAGCAAAAAAATTGAAAAAAATATTTATTGTGAATTAAAATTAATTAATTTGAAAAAACATATAATTAGATTTTCAAAGTTTGTTATTAGAGTCAATATTGACATTTTTATAAAATATGTCAGTTTTCATAAATTGAAAATAGACCAAATTATTTTAAAAAAACTTAATAAATAGACCAAATTTTATTTTATTTAATTTTTATAAATTAAATTTTACAAATTTTACACAAAATGTATAAATTTTGACAATAAATATGAAATTTGATGCTAAAAAATTCTGTATTCATTATTGAAGTGAAATATGACATTTTTATAAAAACTACACAGTTTCTTATAAAATTTTAATTGATGAAATTTTTAAATAAAAAAATTTAAAATAAATGAAAAAATAATGTAGCTGTGTGATTGTGTAGTATGGCGCGTTCCAAATTTTTGCAATGTGTTAGAAGCGGGAATTTTGCCGGCTTGTCAAAATCCTAGTGATAACAAAAAAGAGTTAGACAAAACATTCTCACCTCACTTTAGTATTCTACACTACCGCCGCTCTTTACCACCCACTCAAAACTCACTAAAAAGTCAGAGTTCACCTCTCACTCACTCTGTAATCTTCAAGATCTGGGGTTGCTTCAAGCTTGCACGGCTTCGATTTGGGGCTTCAATTAGGATTTTGAGGTCGAATTGAATTAGGGGATAATTCCAATTCTCCCACTTCTCTCTCATCTTCTCCGTTCTCCAAGAAGCTCCGGTTCTTCTGTTCCTCGCCGTCGTGGTCTTCGTCGCCGTTGTCTATTATTGATCAACAGGTGGATTTACCAAATTTGAACATCTACTGCAACACTAGTTTAGTGTTGTTGTACATTACATTAACGTTGCCGTAGAAGTTTCTGGTAACAAAAGTAGTAGCGTTGTCGTAGTGAACAAAAGCGTTGCCGTAGACACCTACGGCAGCTGTGCCAAATGCAACGCTGAAAAAGCGTTGCCGTTTCGTTTTTTTGCTCTACAGCAACGTTTTTTTGGCTTGCTGCAACGTTTTGAAAACGTTGCTGCAGGCCATCTATGGCGTAGTGTCGGCACTATACTCTGCGACTTTCTATTTTTCAACACTTTCTTCTTTTACTAAGTTTTCTTTTCGGACTAGCCATAATCTATACAACACACAAACAATGAATAAGTACATATGACATGCTTGACATGACAATAAAACTACTCTAATTTATAACACAAATAGACAACCATTAAAACATACCATGGACAAACTCAAAACATAGTAGAGATACAAAAAAAAACTCAAAATACTTGTTAGGCCGAATACACAATATATAATCAAGTACTGTATCAGAGAATAACAATAACACACGTTTTAGTACTTAAAATCTGTTTGGAATTAATAATTCCTCTCTCAGTGATGTAAATATCACAGAGAGCTACTTAGGTTACAATGAATGATATTCGCACACGATGATTACCCTTCTAGGGTTAACCTAACTGTATTTATAAGATATACAGCTACGTACAATCGTTAACTGATTCTCCTATAATTAAGCTATACAATTGATATCAATTACGATTGCTACACGTCTTCTAAGTCAACTCAATATCTTTGACAGCTATCCAATCTTCAAAGATATTGCTTCCATGTTTATCTTGAATTAATCTTTAATCTCTGTTGACTTGCAGACGCTCCCGCTAGACAGAGTTTAACAAACTCTGTTGCGCTTCCAGTCAGCAGTGTTTGCGCTTCCATCTGTCAGCGTATACTCAAACTCTGCTGCGACTGCTTTCATTAACAAGTTAAACTCTGTTTTCCTGTAACACTTAAACACTGATATTAAATCACATCAATTATATCTAACAATCTCCCCCAACTTGTTCATTAGTAAAAATGTACAAGTTCACAGTAATTGATGATGTCAAAACAATCTAATATAATCACAGTGTTTAACATTTAAGCAGAGTTTAATCTTGACTTAACAAAATTTACAGAAAATCAGATTTACTTACAAACTCTTTCTACCTAACCTCCTCAAGATTTGGTGTTGTTCTCAGGTAGTCAATGAGTAATCTTCTTTCTGCATTTTCTCAGGTAGTCAATGAGTAATCTTCTTTCTGCATTTTCCAGCTCTCTCTCAACTGAGGATCATTATCTCTAGTCTGATAAATTGCAGCTCTTAGAGAATAAATTTTGTTCTTCCTCGTATCATTTCCCAGCTTAATGAAATATGCCTGTTTAGATTCTAAATTGAAATCCAAAACTGTTACACCAAGATCAGTCTTTAACCTAGCACTGTTCTTCTGCATTTCAATCAGTTTCCCTCGATAATCTCTGTACTTAGGCACATACTCTTCAGTTGCCTTTGATCTAGTAAAAGCTTTGGCTCTCTGCATATATTCTCTTATTGACTTAGCAATGAGTGCTGTTCGTTGATTTCTGACCCTGAATATATACAGAACATACTGAAGTTCTTCAAATAGTTTGAGCTTGATAGCATCTTCATTCACCCTATACACTGTTCGGTCTTCCATGAAGTACAACAAGAAGTGAATATCTAAACTCTTCTGATGAACTAGTTGAACTGACTCCAGTTTGTCCAAATTCTCTTGAATCATACCAGAACTAGGAGAAATGAGTGATGAGGGATCTCTTGGACTGTTACTGAATCTAAAATCTCTATTTGAACCTAAACCAGAAGTATCCTTGCCAGGAGGCTTCCCTGAACAAGCTATGCTATGTTGGTAACTACCAATCTCTTCTGTTTGTGCTGGAATTGGAATCTTAGGTCTAGAGAACCCAGGTAAGAGTTTGCTTTTTACTAGTACAGATTCACTCACAACTTGTGTAGCAACAGAGGTTGTGTCTACCTTTTTGCCTTTGTCTTCTTCACCCATTATCCCTTTCAGTTTTAACTTTGCATTAAGAGAAGATTTTCTTATCAATTTTCCTTCTTCTTCTTCTTCTTCTTCTTGAACGCCAACCACATTTTCTTTGATTACAATTTCTTTCTCTACAGGCCTTGAAGCTTTAATAGTTTTCTTTCCTTTCCCAGACTTCAATGCCTTCAAATGTTCTTCTTGTAAGAGCTTCTCTTCAGCATGAACATCTTCAAGTGTAGCACCCTTAGCATTTTCTTCACGAAAAATTTTAGCAGCCAGCTCTTCATCTGTTAGTGGATTGTCAGAGAATGACAAATCCTTTTGTCTTGAAGTACTCTGAATATTTGTATTTGCTGCTGCTGAGCTTGACCTTGTTGACCTTGTAGACTTTCCAAATTGTGGATTTACAGCTTCAACCTTTCTTAACCTCTTCTCTGGATTTGTACCTTCATCATCCAGATGATCCCTCTTTGACAGAGTTTGAGACTTCTTGCACTTAGTTCTAGCAATTCTCTCCCCCTTTTTGACATCATCACCATCTGGAATCAGAATAGATGTTATTAACTCAAGAGAGTTTGCAATAGAGTCAACCTTTTCAGTTAGCAAAATTTGATTCTGTTCAACTTTACTCAATCTCTCAGTGAGAGTCTCTTGGGCCTTAGAAAATTGTTGAAACAACTTTGAATTTGCTCTGTGAGATTTCTCCTCATGAGTAGCAACTTCAGTTCTCAGATCAAGAAGTGCTTTCTGATTGTCATCAAACCTGTGATTCAAAGCCTTAACACTACGTGTTAGGTCGATTACACAATAAGCAATCAAATACTGTATGAGTAACTTAACAAGAACACACTGTTTAACAATTAAAAACTGTTTGGAATTAATAATTCCTCTCTCGGTGATGTAAATATCACAGAGAGCTGCTTAGGTTACAATGGATGAATATCTCAATGTTCGACTACCCTTCTAGGGTTAACCTAACTGTATTTATAGAACATACAGCTTCGTACAATCAGTAACTGATACTCCTAAAATCAAGCTATACAATTGATATCAATCACGATTGCTTCAGTCTTCCAAGTCAACTCAATCTCTTTGACAGCTTTCCAATCTTCAAAGATATTGCTTCCATATTTATCAATCTTCAAACACTGTTGACTCTTCAGACAATACCGCTACAGAGTTTAACAAACTCTGTTTGCGCTTCCAGTCAGTGTTTAATCAAACTCTGACTGCTTCCAGCTAAACTCTGTTTTCTGACTTTAGCTTCCAAACACTGTTTTCATCAATCATTTCTAACAATCTCCCCCAACTTGTCCATTAGCAAGAATGTACAAGTTTTACAGTAAATGATGATGTCAAAACAGATACAAAGTTTACAGTGTTTAACATACAAACAGAGTTTAAGCTATTACTTAACAAATTCTACATGAAATAAGAAAATTCTTACAGACTTTAATCTCTAATCTCTTGAAGATCAGGCACTGTTCTGAGATAGTCTATAAGCAACCTTCTTTCAGCATTTTCAAGCTCTATCTGCATAGCTTCTTTGATTTCTCTCAACTGAGGATCATTCTCATCAGTTTGATAGATAGCAGCTCTAAGATCATAGATTTTGTTTCTTCTCATTTCATTTCCCAGCCTGATGTATTTCAATTCTTCAGACTTTACATTGAAATCCAGAACAGTAACTCCAAGATCTGTCTTTAGCTTTGTAGTCCCCTTCTCCATTTCAATCAGATTGCCATTCCAATCTCTGTATTTAGGAACATACTTGCTGTTGAATTTCATTTGCCTTCTTGCAAGGTTTTGAATCATTCTTTGTTGAAGTACATTTGCAACTGACTGAGCTCTTTGATTTCTAACTCTGAAAATATACAGGACATATTCAAGTTCTTCAGCATATTTTAATTCAATATCCTTTTCAGAGACTTTAAATACTGTTCCATCAGCCATGAAATATAACAAGAAATCCTTTTCTAGACTCTTTTGATGTACAAGCTGTACTGACTCCAGTTTGTCTGAACTCTCTTGAGTGACACCACCTCCTGGAACAGACAGTGAAGAAGGATCTCTAGGACCAACATATTGTCTTTTATCTCTGTGTGAGCCTATGCCTTCTTTGTTGTATCCAACTTTACCAGATAAAGCTCTACCATCAGAAAAATCCATTGGAATTGTAGCTTCTAGTCTTGGATCATGAGGAGCACCTCTAGGGATGGGAACGGGTCGGGTTCGGCTCGGGTTTTGCAAAATCCAAATCCAAATCCAAATATTTTCGGGTTTCGGGTTTCGGATCGTATCGGGTTTCGGATCCAAAACTCAATATCCAAATCCAAATCCGTCGGGTTTCGGATCGGATCGGGTTTTTTTCGGGTATTCAAAATTAAAAATAGTGTAAATAAGTTGCTTAACAAAAAAATAAAAAAAAATGTGTAAGTAAGTTAAAAAATACCGCTACATCCATGACAATTTATTTTCTCGATCTTTCCATATCTCATGTCTCAAAGATATGTGTATGTATAATATATATATATATATATATATATATATATATAAAATAGTGTATGTATAATATATATATATATATATATATATATATATATATATATATATATATATATATATATATAAAATAGTGTATGTATAATATGTATTTATAATATACATTTATATATAATATATAAAATATAAAATATAATAAATAAAAGTCGGGTATTTTTCGGGTTTCGGGTTCGGCTCGGGTTTTGATCGGGTTTCGGGTTTCGGATCGGGTTTCGGATCGGGTTTCATGAAATCCATATCCATATCCAAAATCTTTCGGGTTTAAAATTTAAATCCATATCCATATCCAAATCCAAAATATCGGGTTCGGATCGGATAAAAAATCAGATTTCGAATCGGGTATCCGTCGGATCGGATTTTTTTCCCATCCCTAAGCACCTCTTTTAAATGTTGATTTCAACTGAGAAGACAATAATGGTGTGGTCACAACTTGTGCAGCAACAGAGGTTGTGTTTTCATTCTTCTGTACAACATGTGTATCAACAGAGGTTGTAACTATACTTTTCAGTTTTTGCTTAGCTTCTGCATCTGTTGGTTTTCTGAATACTTGCATTCTTTGATCTGTACCAACAGGTTCTTTGATTTGAATACCTTTAAGAACAGGCTTTGCAGCTTTAGCAACTTTCACATTCTTCTTTCCTTTTTCAGACTTTAAAGCTTTCAGATGCTTTTCTTGTAAACTCTTCTCTTCAGCTTTAGCATCTTCTATGGTCACTCCTTCTGCATTCTCTTCCATGAAAAGCTTAACAGCTAACTCCTCATCAGTCTTTGGGTTTGATGTTAATTCCAAACTCTTGGTCTTTGAGGTACCTTGAGTTTCAGTGTTTGTTCCAACAGACTGTGATTTAAAAGATTTGCCAGATCTCAGAGTTTGCCTTTCAGAGTTTAAAACCTTGCTTTTATCACTTGCCCCTCCATCTCCAGCATCATCCTTTTGAGTCAGAGTTTGAGAAACTTTGCATTTAGACTTAGTCACTCTCTCCCCCTTTTTGACATCATCAGGAATTAGTATTGATGTAATGAGCTCTAAAGAGTTTGCAATTGAGTCCACCTTAGCAGATAAAGCAGTCTGATTTTCTTCAACCTTTCCTAGCCTGGCAAAGAGAGTGTCTTGAACTTTGGACAGCTGAACAGCTTTTATTTTGGACTCTCTTTCCATCTTCAACTCTCTTGACTGAATCTCAGTCTTCAAGGAAGAAATTTCGTGTTTAGTGTCAGCAAAATTTCCTTCCAGAGTCTTGACTTGTACCACAGTTGCCTTTAAACAGGATAAGATTTCTGGATTTGAAATTTGCTTTGCAGTTTGCTTAACAAACTCAGATGCTCTCCCTTTTGGAAAAATGCAATCTTGTTTATACCAATTTTCAGCAGATTTAGCAAGATGCTCTACTTCAACAGCATGTGATGGACAAGGCTGAGCAAAAGGTGTATGTTTACTATCTGTCTGTGCAGGTGCACTCACAAAAGAGTCAGAGTTTGCATCACTGTCAGATTTATCTTCATCACTTGCACCTTGAGCTTGACCATCTTTGAAAGAACCACTGTGCTGAGCAGTGTCAGCCACAGTTTCTGCAATAACTTCTGCAACCTTTTCAATAATGACCTCATGTTGCACAGGTTCTGCAACAGAGTTTGCCTTAGTAGCTTCATCACCTTTGTCTTGAATTTGAGAAGATACTAACTCTGTGTGTGATGCTATAGCTTCAGGAACATGTACTGCAGGCTCATCAGCTACACCAGGAGCTTCAACATGAACAACAGGTGAGACAGGATCAAGAATTGATTCAGGAACATCATGTACTGGTGACAAACCATCTCTTTGACCCTCTTCTACAGGCATTTTATCCTCTGTAGGTATTTCAACAGTAACATTATCCTCTGCAGGCATTTCAACCTCTGCAGGTATTTGTACTTTGTCATCCACAATATTCTCTGCAGGCATGTCAACTTTTGCAGGTACTTCAACATTCACTGTATCCTCAACAGTAGGTGTTTGCTGTGAAACCACCTCTGGAGCTTCAACAACATTCTCTGCATCTGAATCAGAAAGAATTAGTCTCCTTTTCTTGATTGGCACAACAATCTCCTCTTCATCTTCACTTGAGCTTTCTTTTGGTGGTGAAAGTGAAGGTCTGTTTGCATGTTGCTTCATTCTTCTAGTATAAACAGCTCCAGGTAATGTCTGTTTAGCCTTTGAATGTTTAGTGTTTTGGGCAGTGTGTTTCTTTCTCTTTGGCTTGGTTTTGGCTGGTTCAGTAGGTGCTGGCTCAGAGTGTAAGGTATCAGTGTTTAAAGTTTCAGTGTTTAATGGTTCAGTGTTTATTGGTTCAGTGTTTGAGGGTTGAGAGTTTATTGGTGGAGAGTTTAAAGTTTCTGGTTGTGGTTGTTGAGATGTAGTAGGTACAGTAGTTGTGGGTGTTGGAGGTGTTGGTTCAGAGTTTATGGTTTCTGGTGGTTTAGGCATTTGTTGTGGTGATTGAGGGTCTTGTGGTTGGTTCACATAGTTTTGTAAGGCTAAAGGCATAAACAACTCAGGTATTTGCTGTTTAGTGACATCTTTGTTTGTCAAATCAGTGAACATTCTCTTAGCAACTTGAAAAGGCTGAATTACATCAGCTTCATCAATTGGAATGTTAGGCACACATGCAGTAAATAGCAATTGACAAAAACGAGCAAAATAAACAGTAGTAGACTCAGACAATCGCTCTCCCAAGTTCATTAGTACTAGTCTCCCAAAATCGAAGTTACCTCCATATAGTAGAGCATGACCAATTTGGAGAGTATCCAGAGGTAGTGCATCCCAGTTTGTTGTCTTCTTTCCAAAAGCCCTTGTTATACAATCAAAGAAGAAACTCCATTCCTTTCTCAAACTTGGCCGTCTCAAAGACCCTATCTTGTTCAAGTTTCCTGCACATCCAATCTGTTCCAACATTGTCCTCAATCTATCATGACCAACAACACTGTAAGAAGTGTGTGTCTCAAAGTCCAAAGCATCCCTGACAGTGGTTGGAGTAATGATATACTCTGATTCTTCATGAGTGAAAATAATTGTTGGAGTGCCAGCCTCTCCTCCATCATCATATTCAGAGTTTGTCCAGAAAGTAGCAATCTGTGAAGCAGATAATGTTGGTGGTGCAGTTAGAGCCGTCCCTATCTCAGAATCGTTCAAGAAGTTTTGGAACAAGTGAAACGCCTGTGGAGCATTTTCATTATCCAATGGTGCTGCATAGTTACTAGGGAGAAAAACTAACCCTGCTGCATCAAATGCTTTAGTTGCCATTAGTAACAAGATACGAAGATATTCAGAGAAAAGATGTATATGCACTGTAAGTGTTTATCAAAATGTGAAGGAGAGAATAAGAGAAGTGTGAAAATGAATAAGTATGTAAGTAACTGTGAGTGGGTGAATGTGAATCGATATGGAGTGAGAGACTAAAGACGATTAGAGTAAAATTAAAACTCAAACGTTTATTTAGTAAAAACGCGCAACTGTTGTAGAGTAGTGTTTGAGTGGGACACAATCATGGGACACGTGTCAAACAGCCAATGGATCAATTAATAATTACCGCTGTTATTCCTATAATCACGACACTTAGACACATTAACACTAATTAACAGTTGTCAATGACCCCAATTATTCCAAAATAGTCAAATCATCTCAATAAGACTTTACCTCAGAGTACTTAACACAACTTAACAGTGTTTATCAATTTTCCAACTTTATCACTAAAATCCTTTCAAAAATTGCACAGTTGTGAATATGAGTGTGTGTGAAGCTTAGTTTACTGAAATCAATTTTTAGAGCATCTAATATTTCATAAAATCCATAACAAACAGTTAATAAACACTGAATGCACAAACTCTCATATTAAACACTGATTGTTTGATGAATGCTAAACTCTGTAGTTACTGTAATACAAAGATCTGAAAACTTCTATTCCCTTTGATGTCCATGATTATCCAAGTAAGCACACAGTCTTTAAAGACAAAAATATCAAGAGATAGAAATCAGAGCATCATTCAGTGAATAACAGTCATGAACTGTATAACCTCACAAACTCTCAAAGCACACAAGTGTTTAGGTGATGTGTTTACACTCACATTCAATCAGAAATAGCAGAGTCTACCATATGCTTGAATGTCCACCAATTCTACACTACTTTGAGTACATGTATCCACAAATCAAAAGGACTTTATTCAGGGTTTAAATGGAGTAAGATCAAACAGATGAAAAGAGATGTTTTATTCAAGAGTGACTTCAAGCTGAGCATCTTAAGAGAACAAAGTGTTCAGTCACAGTATATATTTGTACAAGATCAGTATATATGCTCCTTTTTTTTTTTTTTTTTTTTTTATTTAGCATATATACTGAGTAAACTTTTTCTTTTCTTGAGAAACACTCATCTGTTTGAGAAAAAAAATTTAACTGCTCTTAATACTTCAGAGTATAAGAAAAATGAGCAGTTAATAAGGCTCAAAGGGGTTTACTAAGGATGGAATTTATGAACAGTGTTTATACAGTGTTTGTACAATGTTCAAAAGAATTTCGAACAGTGTTTGAAAGAATGGTAAATCCTATTGCCTTTATCATTTTCATGCACACACATATCCTGTAGTCTCAAAATGGTTTAATACAAGTTCTAGAGAAACATACTACCTGATGAATATCACACAACAATAAATACTGATTGATAGAAAATGTATCAATCACTGATTTGGCTCAAACTCTCACATGGTGTAAACATGAATCTGAACTCACCAAACTAATCACTGACACATCTCAAGTTTTATGATTTTCACAAGTACAAACAAGGAATCATCATGAACCATACCTTTGGAAACAGAATGTCACTTATCAGAGTTTAGAGTTCATCAATAACCAAAATTATTTATGAGTGGCCATGCACACAATATTCATAGACTCAGAGTTTAGGACTAAATAAACTAAGAGATGCTATAAATATGAAACAGTATCATGCTGTGTTAATTTTCTGCACAAAGTCTGATTAGATAGCAGTGACTCAGAAAGAATCATGATTTAATTACTGTGAATCATGCTTCATACATATTTCTTCATTGGTATTTTCATTCAGACAATAATCAATTCTGAATTCACTGAGTGTATCTAACATGTTAACAGTATTTAACAGACAGACATGCTGACAGAGTTTAAAAAGACTTAAACATTAGCATGCAGAACAGAGTTTAATACTAAGGTTCACATAGCACTTAACAATTTACAGAAAACATGAGCAATAAGTTTTTGAGTCTAACCAACATCTCTAGTCAAAACTAGAGACCATTCCTAGTTCATTGACCAGTCTTGTAAATGTAACTTCACTCAATGGTTTGGTGAAGATATCTGCAAGTTGTTGTTCTGTAGACACAAAGTGAAGCTCAATGTTGCCTTCCTCTACATGCTCTCTGATGAAGTGATACCTTATGCTGATGTGCTTTGTCATTGAATGTTGCACTGGATTACCTGTCATTGCAATAGCACTTTGATTATCACAGTAAATAGGTATCTTGGAATACCTTAATCCATAATCCAGCAGTTGATTCTTCATCCATAAAATCTGTGCACAACAGCTACCAGCAGCAATATACTCTGCTTCAGCTGTAGATGTAGATATTGACTTCTGTTTCTTGCTATACCAGGAAACAAGTCTGTCACCAAGAAATTGACAACTTCCACTGGTGCTTTTTCTGTCTATCTTACATCCAGCAAAGTCTGCATCAGAGTAACCAAGAAGTTTAAACTCTGATTCCCTTGGATACCACAGCCCCAAAGTTATAGTGCCCTTCAGGTACTTGAATATTCTCTTTACTGCTGTTAAATGTGGTTCTCTTGGATCAGCCTGGAACCTTGCACACAAGCAAGTTGCATACATGATATCAGGTCTGCTAGCTGTCAAATAGAGCAAAGAACCAATCATTCCTCTGTAACCTGTCATATCTACTGATGACCCTGCATCTTTGTCCAATTTTGTTGCAGTTGCCATGGGAGTTGTTGCAGATGAACAGTCAAGCATACCAAATTTCTTGAGAAGGTTTCTGGTATATTTTGCTTGATTTATAAAAATTCCATCACCTGTTTGCTTCACCTGTAGGCCTAGAAAATAACTAAGCTCTCCCATCATACTCATTTGATATCTTGACTGCATGAGTTTGGCAAACTTCTTACAGAGTTTATCATTAGTAGAACCAAAAATGATGTCATCCACATATATCTGAACTAAAAGCAAGTCACTACCATTTTGGAAATAAAACAGAGTTTTGTCAATAGTACCTCTGTGAAATCCACTTTCTAGTAGAAATTTGGCAAGGGTTTCATACCATGCCCTTGGTGCCTGCTTAAGTCCATAGAGAGCCTTGTCTAACCTGTAGACATGATCTGGATATTTTGGATCTACAAACCCTGGTGGTTGTTCCACAAACACTTCTTCTTCAAGTTTTCCATTCAAAATGCACTTTTTACATCCATCTGAAACACTTTGAATTTCATGTGGGAGGCATATGCTAGAAAAATCCTGATTGCCTCCAATCTAGCCACTGGTGCAAATGTTTCATCATAGTCAATTCCTTCCTATTGTGAGTAGCCTTTTGCAACCAGTCTTGCCTTGTTCCTTGTGATAACACCCTCACTGTCAGTTTTATTCCTGAAAACCCATTTAGTACCAACAATGGATCTGTTCTTGGGCCTTGGTACAAGTGTCCACACTTCATTTCTTTCAAATTCATTTAGCTCTTCTTGCATTGCTGTTATCCAGTCAGCATCTTTAAGAGCTTCTTCCACTTTCTTTGGCTCAGATTGTGACAAGAATGCATGAAAAAGACATTCATTTGTTGTTGCACTTCTTGTCCTTACTTTTGCATCTGGATCACCAATAATCAAATCAGGTGTGTGAGATTTAGTCCATTTTCTTGCAGAAGGCAGATTGCTTCTGTCATCATGTGATCCTCCCCCTTGATCCATGCTCTCCTGATTTTCCTGGTGTCTTTCCTCATTTTCAGATGCTCCCCCTGAATGTGACTGCTCAGAATTTGAATGATCAGAGTTTGAATCAACAGTGTTTGATTCAGAGTTATCATTTGAGTCACTATCAGTGTTTGAATTTTCACTTTGATGTGATTCTTCATGCTCCCCCTCAACTGGTTCTTCCCTTGTTTCTGATTGAAGAGTTTCTTCAGTATTTACCAGTAGAGGTTCAGAGTTTAGATCAACAGAGTTTGACACATTAGTCTGATCAGAGTTTACTTTTTCAGAGAATAAATCTTCATTTTCAAAGAGCAGTTGATCATGTTCATTTACATCTTCAAGTCCAGTTATTTTCTTGTCATCAAATGACACATGAATTGATTCCATGATCACTCTGGTTCTCAGATTATAAAATCTGAATGCCTTAGTTGACAGTGGATAGCCAACAAAAATACCTTCATCTGCCTTTAGGTCAAACTTGGTCAACTGTTCAGGATGAGTCTTCAACACAAAGCACTTGCATCCAAAAATATGAAAATATTTTAGATTTGGCTTTTTCTTCTTCACCATTTCATATGGTGTTTTACCATGCTTGTTGATCAGTGTTGCATTTTGAGTAAAACAAGCAGTTTGAACTGCTTCTGCCCAGAAATATGTTGGCAACTTTGCTTCATCTATCATGGTTCTGGCAGCTTCTATCAAGGTTCTGTTCTTTCTCTCCACTACACCATTTTGTTGTGGAGTACCAGGTGCAGAAAACTCTTGTTTTATCCCTTTACTCTTGCAAAATTCTTCCATAGATGAATTCCTGAATTCAGTTCCATTGTCACTTCTGATTATCTTCACTTGATGCTCTGACCCTTTTTCCAGTTGAATTACATGTTCTGTCAGTGTTAATGCAGTTTCATCCTTCTTTGCAAGAAAATATACCCATGTGAATCTGGTATATTCATCAACAATGACTAATGCATATTTCTTCTTTCCAAGAGACATCACATTCACTGGACCAAAAAGATCAACATGTAGTAGATGATAAGGATCAGCAATTGAAGACTCAGATTTACTTTTGAAAGATGTTTTTCTCTGTTTGGCCTTTTGACAAGAATCACACAGTCCTTCTACATTCAACAAGGACTTTGGTAGACCTCTTACAAGATCATTCTTGATTAGCTCATTGATGTTGTTCAGATTCAAATGAGAGAGTTTCTTGTGCCATTTCCAACTCTCTTCACTGGACATCCTTGTAGACAGACACACTGCTTTGCCATCAGTGTTTGTTGACAATTTGATTTCATAGATGTTATTGTGTCTGTTTCCAACTAGAGCAACTTTCCCTGTAGATTTACTGATCACTTGACAATATTCAGGCTGAAAATCTACATGATATCCTCTGTCACAGATTTGACTCACAGATAGCAAATCATGCTTAAGTCCTGGAACCAGAGCTACATTTGTGATGATGACTTTTCCAAGATTAATATTGCCATATCCCAGTGTATGTCCTATGTTGCCATCTCCATAGGAAACTTCTGGGCCAGCCTTCTCCTCAAACTCTGATAGCAGGGCTTTATTTCCTGTCATATGTCCTGAACATCCACTGTCCACGACTAGGGTACTAACCCTGTTGCCCTGCAATCACAAACAATCACTGATTATTAGTTTTAAGGATCCAGACTTGCTTGGATCCTTTGGCTTTCTTAAATCTGTTAGCTTTTGCAGCGGAATTCAAATTAACAGAGTTTAAGCTAACTTTTTCAGAGTTTACATTTGCAGAGTTTACTTTAACCCATTTCAAATTTGGTTTGGGTTCATAGTAATTATAGTAAATAGCATGATAATCTCTGCAAGTGTAAATAGAATGCCAAGTACTTCCACAGTGTTTGCATAAAGTGTGTGGTCTAGTTCTCACATAATCACTCTTTACTGCAGTTTTAGAGGGCAAAGAATTAATGTTCTTATTCTTATTGCAGAAACTAGCAAGATGATTAGTGCTACCACAATTAAAGCATGTTTTTCTAGGAGCTAATGAAGCAAGCATTGGCTTAATTCCTGAAGTTATGCCTACTTTTCCATTTTTATTCTTCTTAGGCAATCTCTGTTTGTTGACAGATTTTATCTCCTTAAGCTTATGCTTGAGTTGTTTATCTGTCATTAAACCAATGTTAGCCTCTTTAACAAAAGTTTTAGCATATGACTCTTTAACAGCATTTATCTGTGCTTCAGTCTTAGGTCCACCTGTTCCCATGACATTACCCTCAGATGAACAATGTGGTCTAACTTTTACCTTATTTTCAAATCTAAGTTCATCTCCAACAGAGTAACCTAGACCTACTGTATCTGACTGAAACACTTCTTGAGTGTCTTTGCCAGAGTGTGTCCAAGTTTTAATGATGTGTTTAGTATCCTCCAATTCTGATTCTAGTTGCTTATACTTACCTAGCAACTCCTGTTCAATAAACACTGCATCATCTCTCTCTTTTTGAATTTTATTCATGTTCTCTAACTGTTCCTCAACAAGTTTATTTCTTTCTTTGAGTTGAGAACACTCAGACTTTATCCTCTCATTTTCTAAAGTCTGATCCCTATAGCTGATATGCAATGCTTTAAGATAAATTCTCAATTCAGTTATATTATCAGTGTTATAAGCATAGGTAGTTGGAGGTACCTTGAGATCATCATTTTCAGTCTGAGTAGTAGCCATGAGAGCATAGTTGACTTCCTCATCTGAATCTGAAGTGTCTGCCCAATCTCTGCCTTTGGTGTAGAGTGCCTTTTCAGTTTTACCCTTCTTGCACTCTGGAGCATAGTGTCCCATCTCCTTACACTTGTAGCATTGAATCTCAGACTTATCTTTCTTTCCAGATTTGAAGTCCTTTCCTTCAGCTTTCTTGAAATTCTTCTTGTCAGACTTTGAGTAGTCCCTTGAGAATCTCTTTCCCTTCTTGAAGTTCTTGTAACCCATCTTCTTGAAGGTCTTTACCATCAATGCAGCCATTTGCATCATCTCTTCATCATCTTCAGAATCAGATGAACCATCTGTGTTTGAGTCAACATCAGTGTTTGATGACTCATTCTCTGAATGGATGACTAAGGCTTTCCCTTTTGCTTTTCTCCTTGAAGCCTCCTTCTTTGATGGTTTCTCCTCAGCCTTGAGTGCAACAGACTTTGACTTTCTACTTGATCTTTTGTTTCTCTGCTCCAATTCCAATTCATGGGTTTTGAGCAGCCCATAAATTTCATCAATCTCTGTTTCACCAAGTTCATAATTATCTCTAATAGTGGTTGTTTTCACATCCCACTTTTCAGGTAGAGAAAGAAGAAACTTGAGATTTGAGTCTTCTAAATCATACTCTTTGTTAACCAATGACAAATCATTGAGCAGTTTACAGAATCTGTCAAATGTTTCTGTCATGGTTTCATCAGACTTTGCCTCAAAGTGCTCATACTCCTGAGTGAGTATGTTCCTTCTGTTTTTCTTGATTGCAGGAGTTCCTTGACACCTAACCTCAAGTGCATCCCATATTTCCTTTGCAGTTGTGCAATTAATCACTTTATTAGACATAACATTGTCTAATGCACTGTGAAGTAAATGTCTCACTTTTGCATCCTTTGCAATAGATGAAAGATCCTCAGCAGTTAGATCTTTCTTTTCCTTTGGAATGACCTTTGCCTCCTCACCAGCAGCAGCAGCAGATAATTTTGTTGGTTTGTGAGGACCTTCATATATTCTATCAAGGTATTCTGGATCTGTAGCCTCCAGAAACATGGTCATTTTCACCTTCCAAATTGCATACTCTGATGGCCTAAGTATAGGAACCCTTATTGTTTCATACCTACTAACAGTAGTAGGAGCTTTCTCATTTGGTGGAGGTATCTCTGCCATTGATTACTATTGTGTTTGGATCTTTAACTGTAATAAAATAACAGATTAGGCTCTGATACCACTTGTTAGGTCGATTACACAATAAGCAATCAAATACTGTATGAGTAACTTAACAAGAACACACTGTTTAACAATTAAAAACTGTTTGGAATTAATAATTCCTCTCTCGGTGATGTAAATATCACAGAGAGCTGCTTAGGTTACAATGGATGAATATCTCAATGTTCGACTACCCTTCTAGGGTTAACCTAACTGTATTTATAGAACATACAGCTTCGTACAATCAGTAACTGATACTCCTAAAATCAAGCTATACAATTGATATCAATCACGATTGCTTCAGTCTTCCAAGTCAACTCAATCTCTTTGACAGCTTTCCAATCTTCAAAGATATTGCTTCCATATTTATCAATCTTCAAACACTGTTGACTCTTCAGACAATACCGCTACAGAGTTTAACAAACTCTGTTTGCGCTTCCAGTCAGTGTTTAATCAAACTCTGACTGCTTCCAGCTAAACTCTGTTTTCTGACTTTAGCTTCCAAACACTGTTTTCATCAATCATTTCTAACACTACGCCATAAACGCACATACGCAACCCCCATTTTCAGTTGCGTAAGGCCTGAAAAGCGTTGCGTAAGGTCTTACGCAACGCTTTTGGGGCGTTACCAATACTGGCGTTGCGTAAGACCCCTAACGTAACGCTTTTCCAAGCTATTGCAACACTTCGAAAAGCATTGCATAAGAGGCTTTATGCAACACCAAAAGCATGCAAATGCAACACTTCATGGTGTTGCATAAGATGTTTCAGCCATGTCAGCATGCTGACACGGAAGCAAGGTGCCACGTCAGCATGCTTACATGTAAGCAATGTGCCACATCAGCATGCTGACATATCATTAGTGGGGCCCACAAATGCCACATCAGAAATGGGGGCATTCCACGTCAGCAGTGGGGCCCACCAAGGTGCCACGTCAACAATGGGCCCACATGCCACGTCAGCAGTAGGGCCCACATGCCACGTCAACAGTGGGGCCCACATGCCACGTCAGCAATGGGTACCAACATGCCACGTCAGCAGTGGGGTCCCCTATCTAACGCAACGCTATTTGAGTCTAATGCAACGCTAAATTTTTTTTTAAGCAACCCCATTCTTTTCAAATGCAACACCATTCTTTTTTATTGCAACATTAAAACTAGGCTAATGCAACATTAAATAGAGTCAAATGCAACACTTTTTTACAAAAAAATTGAAATGACTGCTTTGTTTATACATAAAACCATCATGTAGAAACCAAGCCAACAACTTCAAAAATCCTAAATAATGCAACCAACAAAACTACTTAACAGTTTTACATGTACTAAACCAAGCACATGCACTAATTCTAAGTTCAAAATGTACATGTACTTCTGTGATATTATCTTTGTATCCTCTCTTTTAGCTCCTGTAGTTTCACGATTTGATCTTGCATAGCAAAATTCCTAACTTGAAGCTCATTATTCTCGCTAGTCACCTGCGAAGAGAGAAGTTTAACAATATAGTTCAAAATGTGCAGGTAGCTTTAGACAGATTATCATGAGAGTAAACGGTTTGCAACATTAATTATTTGCATCAACATTTTAATTTAGAATTTAAATATAATTACAAGCGAATGTAACAAGTCCACAGAGTTTCACAAGTGCACAGATGTCAACATTTAATAAACAAGCTTCGTGTGTTCAATTAGAATTATAATACAAGTATGACACGATAGAAAAATAGTAAAATAGTTGACAAGAACGTAACTTACCTGCAAGACTGAGAGGATGAAATCGTTGTCTACTGTTGATGCTATCTTGCCTACATAAACTGTTGTTTGCGGCTTCTCTGCAGGTGTAACACTTGGGATCCCAACTGGTCTAATAACAGGAGTAATGACTGGACCACGTACCCCAGGAACAGGAGGGCGTACTAGTGCAGGATTGATGCCAGCTTTCCCACCAGTCGTGGAAGATATATCAGCCTAACCATTGCTGGGTGGATTACCTACAAATGAATGACATAAGTAACAGGTGGATTACCTAGGTATATATTATAGTCTAAAACATGTGGTGTCTCAAAGTGATAATTAGCTGGCATTTCACATAAATGGTTTGCAAGGTCGAATGCAGCAGGACTGTAACTGGCATACTCATAATCCTGTCAAATAATAGATAAATATAATGAAACTTAGCATATAACGTAAGTAAGAGGATGGCATTCTATATTGTACAAACAATAAATGCCTTAAGATAATTAAGACAAGTGATAAAATCCTGAACTAGAAAATTCTAAACAAGTAGCTCAACCATGAAGTGAAATTGAAGAAGTGGGATACGTTTGTGCATCGAAGTTTACAGAAACTTGATCAGTGAAAACGTTTATCTACAATATTTATTCTAAAAAGTGAGCCTGCACATATTGTTGTAAAGTTGGAAACAGCTCCTAAAGGGGTTGTTTGCACGGAAATAAATTTATATGTTTCCGGGGAAACTGAAACAAGATATGTACCACCAAAAAGAAAAACAATTGGAAGACTTTAAATATTCAGCACATGGAAGTGGATCAGATGACATGAACGCAGAACTAGTACCTGTTAGTTTTTGTCTGAATTGTATAAGGGCTGTCGTCATATCCTTGAGACAGAACCTTCTGCAACTGAACTCTAAAAAACAAAACCAAATCCAATTCAAACAATTTAAAATCGAGAATAAACAGTTCCACCATCATTGGAGAGCTTGTTAGTCATGGAAAGTACAATAGAAAGATGAATCTATGAAATTCGTAAAAGAATAAGTTGAGGCATTGTCTTGTAGTTTTTCTGTTCATGTTTCAAAGGTTGATGCAAATCATCAGTCCATTCCAAACACTATCTATTAACTTTCCCATGAGTTTTACAGTAAGTATACGCAAATACACTATACCATCATTCTTGGAAAGTGTAGACAATTGGTTCGTTGCGGTTGGTTCTATATACTAAACTGTAAGGGCTCAACATTGAAATCATATCTAACATGTAACAATGTTATTAATATCATTTTATCACATTTTGATCCTGAGATTGTACCGTACTAAAGAAGCCTACAAACCTCTATGATAACATAAACATCCAATAATTTTCAAGTCATTTTCCCATGTTAAGATCAATATGATGAAATAAAATGAGAGATATACTTTTGAAAGAAGTTATATTTGAGAATCAACATCAGTGTTAGGAATTAAAATGAGCCAAAGGACTCCTGCTCTAGCAGTATTGAATTAATCAGTGTCAAAGACAAAATTGGGCATGTGTGTTGTTCAACTGAAAAAAAAAACAGTATATTAAAAAAGTTAAGGGATTGCTGGATCACTAAATATAAGTGATAACCAAAAAAATATTTGCCCAATCGACAATTAGAAGGAAAAAACAAGGAATGCCGCATCAGAATTCAGAAGTCACAACTCCATAAACCATTTCACATGCATAGTTCTGAATTATTATGAATTTCCTTAACTTTTCGTGTTCGGCTCAAAGTATAGATACATTAGATGTATTACCATATGTGGATTAGAAAACTTGGATGAAACTTGAAAGGGTCAAAATCGGACAACTAACTGAGTAGCATAATCGAAACCAGTATCAGAATAAACCTGTTTATACTGAAGGTAAAGTTGGAACTAGTATTTGCAAATTTATTTTTTCAATTAATGAGCCTTGTCTGGAGTTTAAACTTTAAACTAAAATGTTTGACCACGGAGGCACAGAAGAACTGCAGAAGCAATGCATTTTCCTCCTGATGTCTAGGGGTACACTCACCTCTGTACTCAAGACACCAATTAGCTTGTAAAAGCAGAATCTAGTAATCATCTACATGCTGGAAATCGGATTTTGAACATATATGTACAATAATTGTATAATATGATAGCTACAAAAGTACAAAACTCATGAAATCTCCACCTCTGAAAATATTGTAAATATTACTTTTAAGTATCTCAACAGCATTGACTTCTTATTAGAAACATGGATCCCTAAATTAGTAAAGTTAAGTTCCAACCAACACATCATTATCAAGAAAATTAAAATAAGCTTCAAATTCATAGGACATTTATATCTAAGCTATGGAAACTAATGAGGTCGACAGAAAGAAACATGAAAATTAAATAACTAATGAGGTCGATTAAAAAGAAACATGAAAACTTAACATAGGTACCTAAAATCAAAGCTCAAAGGTTTGGGAGTGATACCTAAAATCGAAATACAAAACTCAAAGCTCAAACTAAAGAAGAGCCTAAATCCACTGAACTCAAAGCTCCCAAGCCCCGAAAACCAAACTGAAGAAGCCCTGAAATCAAAGTGAGAGATTGATTAATTGATGTTTAAATGAAAAAATAAAATCAATTGAACATAATATTAAAAACCCCTGATTTGAAGAACAAAGCCTCGACCGAACACTCAAACCAGAGTCTTGACTGAAGTCTCAAATCAATTGGAATGTTGAAGAAGCGAATTACGCACGAATTTGAAGAAGTTGAGAGATTGAGAGTTGGGGAGAGAGTTTTACCGGAGAGAGAGAGTGAGAGAGATGGGTTTTAGATCGAAAAGTGAGAGATATTTTGTTAAAGTGGGAGTCAAAAGTTTGGGCGGCGGTATTATTTGCGCCTAAAATTTCATCAGGCGGTATTATTTGTCACTCAAATATTTCACCGATATGTGTGCATATGATATTGTCAAAATATTTATGCATTTTTATTTTTTTTACTAAAAAATTGTGTAGTTTAAATTTAGTAAATAAATATTTAAATTTAAATTGATTTTTACTTTATGCGAAGATCAATTTTGATAAATATTCGGGACAAGATTAGTTAAAAAAATGTATATTTTGACCGATTTGACTATTACAAAATAAACAAAAAAATCCAGGAATTTTTTAAAAAATTACCACATCAATTAAATCGTTATATCTTGACATCCGTACGATTGTAACGTCGAATTTTTTTTAAAAAAAATAAATTCATCATTTGGGACAAGACTAGTTAAAATGAAGGTCGACTTTGACCGGTTTGACCATTATAAAAGCAAACCAAATAAACATAGGAAATTTTTTGAAAAATTACCACATCACTAAAATCGTTATATCTTGACACCCGTGCGATTTGAACGTTAAAAAAATAATTTAAAAAAATAAGTTCATCATTCGGGACAAGACTAGTTAAAAGAAAAGTCCAGTTTGACCGGTTTGACCGTTATAAAACCAAACCAAATACATATAGAATTTTTTTAAAAAAAATTACCACATCACTAAAATCGTTATATCTTGACACCCGTTCGATTGGAACGTCGAAAAAATAATTTAAAAAAATAGATTCATCATTCGGGACAAGACTAGTTTAAAGGAAGGTTGACTTTGACCGGTTTAACCGTTATAAAACCCAACCAAATAAATATAGGAATTTTTTTTAAAAATTACCACATCACTAAAATCGTTATATCTTGACACCCGTTCGATTGGAATGTCGAAAAAATAGTTTAAAAAAATAGATTCATCATTCGAGACAAGACTAGTTTAAAGGAAGGTCGACTTTGACCGGTTTGACCGTTATAAAACCCAACCAAATAAATATAGGAATTTTTTTAAAAAATTACTACATCACTAAAATCATTATATCTTGACACTCGTGCGATTGGAACGTCGAAAAAATAATTAAAAAAAAAAAGATTCCCACAATTGCCACGTCAGCATAGGTGGGTCCCACTTCTGCCACGTCAGCAATTGTGGGTCCCACAATTGCCACGTCATCATGATGGGCCTCCTGCCACGTCACCCTTGTGGGTCCCACGCTGCCACGTCATCAGTGGTGGGTCCCACATCTGCCACGTCATATTTTTTTAAAAAAATATAAATATATCTAATGCAACACTTAAAACAGCAAATGCAACACTACTGGTATCTAATGCAACGCTTCTGCCACGTAAGCAAATGCCACGTCATCATAGGTGGGTCCCACTTCTGCCATGTCAGCAATTGTGGGTCCCATAATTGCCACGTCAGCATGATGGGCCTCCAGACACGTCACCCTTGTGGGTCCCACACTGCCACGACAACAGTGGTGGGTCCCACATCTGTCACGTCATATTTTTTTTAAAAAAATATAAATATATCTAATGCAACACTTCAAACAGCAAATGCAACACTACTGGTATCTAATGCAACGTTTTCTGCCACGTCAGCAAATGCCACGTCAGCAAAGGTGGGCCCCACTTCTGCCACGTCAGCAAATATGGGTCCCACAAGTGCCACGTCAGCAAATGCCACGTCAGCATATGTGGGTCCCACTTCTGCCACGTCACCATTTATTAAAATGAAAAAATATCTAACGCAACGCCATCAGTTAGTGTTGCATAATGTGAAACACTGTAGGTAATACGCAACACTAAATTATATCTAACGCAACACCAATTCAGCTCAGTTGCAAAAGACCCAAAACTTCTATCTAACGAAACGCTTTCTGTGCAACGCTTTGTAAAAAGGGTTGCGTATGCTCACTTATGGCGTAGTGTAACTTGAATCACTGTTCCTTGTAAACAAGTTAGAATATCAGGATTTGAAATCTTCTTAGAATTTTCTTTGAGAAAAGTAGCTGCTCTTCCAGTAGGAAAGATGCAGTCTGCTCTGTACCAATATGTAGTTTGCTTTGCCAGATAATTATCATCAATTTCTCTTACAGAGGGTCCAGCAAAGTCTGGTTTCTCCCCTGTTTTCTGTCCATCAGTTTGAACTTGATCATTGGCAGGTGCAGTACTCACTGATTCAGAAGAATCATTATCAGAATCATCTGCAACTAAGGCAGCTTCTTCATTATGATCTGTAGCAGGTTCTACATGAGCAACCTATTCTTCTACACTAACAGCAATTTGTTCTTGAAAAGCAACCTGTGCTTGAGTAATTTCCTCACCATGTTCTGAGCCTTGATGTGCATCAGAAATGAACTCAGTGTGAGATGCAACCTTTGTTTCTTCTAACACCACAGTAGGTTGATCTGCAACACCAGTGTCAACAGAGTTGTAGCCATGGTTGTTGGAATTGGATTTTCATCTTCAACAGAGAATGTCTGAAAATTTTCAGCAACATCTTCCATAGGAGCAATGACTGGCTCATTAGCTTGAAATTCATTTTCTGCTTGAAGTTCATTCTCTGTTAGAACAGGTTCAGTCATAATCTCTGTCTCAACAATAGGAGTCTCCTTAGAGATGTCCTTTGGAGCTTCATTAACTTGCTCTTCATCAGATTCTGCAAGTATCAATTTCCTCCTTTTTGCTTGAGACACTTCAACTACCTCTTCTGCTTCAGTAGAATTGTCATCAGCTAATGGTAATGAAGGCCTATTTGCCCTTCTGATGATTCTTCTGGTATAAACAGCTCCAGTAGATGTCTGTTTAGCCTTGGAATGCCTTGTATTATGTGCAGTATGTTTTTGCCTTTTTGGTTTAGATTGTGGTTGAGGTTGAGTAGTAGTGACTGGTATGATTTCAGGTTATGTGGGAAATGAAGGTTGAGAATGTGATGCAGAGTTTAGAGATGCCTGTGAAGTTTGAGGTGATGGGATAGGTTTAGAGCGTATGGTTTCAGTATGGTCAGTGGCCAATGGTTCAGGCATTTGTTGTGGTTGTGTTTGTTGTGGTTCATTTTGTGGTGATTGTGGATCTTGGGGTTGATTGAGAAAGTTTTGCAAGGCAAGTGGCAAAACAAGGGCAGGTAGGTTCTCTTTACCAGCATCCTTATTAGTCATATCAGAGAATATTCTCTTATTGACTTTAAAAGGCTGAATCACATTAGCTTCATCAATATCTAACCCAGATACACAAGCAGTGAATAGTAGTTGACAAAATCGACCAAAGTATACTGTAGTAGACTCTGACAGTTTATCACCTAAATTCATTAAGACATAGCGACCAAAATCAAAATTACTGCCACATAGAGTAGAGAATACCCAATTTGCAGACTGTCGATAGGAATGGCATCCCAGTTGGTGACCTTCTTCTGGAATGTTCTTGTGATGCAATCAAAGAAAAAGTTCCATTCCTTTCTGAGATTTGGTCGTTTGACACTGCCTAGCTTTGCAAGAGAGTCCATGTAACCAATCTCTGTTAGCATTTCCCGCAGATTTTGTTCAGAGACAACAACATATGAAGTGTGAGTGTCGAAATCCATGGTCTCTCTGACAGTTTGTGGAGTAATCACAAACTCTTGTTCATCATGAGTGAAAATTATAGACGGAGTCCCATTCTCTCCTCCATCCATATACTTTGAGTTCTGCCAGAAAGTGGCAATCTGAGATGTAGATAGAATAGAGGGTTCAGTCAAAGATTGCCCAATCTCGGAGTCACAGAGAAAGTTCTGCATAAGATGAAATGCTTCTGGTACACGTTCATTGTCGAGAGAGGCTGCAAAGTTGTTAGGAACAAATCGAAGACCAACAACAGTAAAAGGTTTAGAAGCCATTAAATCAAGAATATAGCAGAAAATGACAGTGAAATTTGTATATTCAAAAGGTGTTTGTGAAAATTCCCAAGTGAATAACACAAAGTAACTGTGGGTTTAGTAAAGTGAATATGAGTGGATGTGTAGATGAGAGTAAAAATGAATCGAGATACACAAAAGTGACTAGAGTTTAAAAATAAAAACTCAATCGTTTGTGTATTAAAACACTTAATCGTTCCTAGATTAATGTGTGAGTGGGACACAATAATGGGCGAGTGGGACACAATAATGGGTGAGTGGGACACGTGTCATGCATCCAGCGAATCAATTAATCACGCGCAGTAAAATAGCAATTATCACCGCTGTCTTCACTTCCCTATTACCAAGACACTTTAACACATTTACACTCATTAACAATTGTCAAACACTCTATTTACTCCAAAATTTTCAAATTATCTCAATGAAAATTTACCTTAGAGTACTGAACACCATTCGACAGCGTTTGTCAATTTTCCAACTTTATCACTAAAACCCTTTCAAAAATTGCACAATTGTGAATATGTATGTGTGTGAAGCAGAGGTTACCAAATCAATTTTTAGAGCATCTAATATTTCATAAAATCCATAAAATAAATCAATAAACACCGAATGCACAAACTCTCATATTAAACACTGATTATTTAATGAAAGCTAAACTCTGCAGTAACTTAAATACAGAAATCTGAGTACACCTACTCCCTTTGATGTCCATGATTATCCAAGTAAGCACACAGTCTTTATAGACAAAAAGATCAAGAGATAGATATCAAAGCATCATTCAGTGAGTAATATGCCAGGTGTTTGATAAACTCTCAAAGCACACAAGTGTTTAGGTGAAGTGTTTACACTCAAGTTCAATCAGTAAAAGTAGATGCTACCATATGCTTGAATGTCCACCAAGTTTACACTACTTTGAGTACATAAATACCCAAATCAAAAGGACTTTATTCAAGGTTGTAATTTAGTCAAATCAAACAGGTGAGAAGAGAGAGAATAAATAAATAAATGGCTAACTGAGCAATTTAATAGAACAAAGTGTTCAGTTGCACTGTTAGTACATATTTGTACAAGATGATCAGCATATATACATTTTTTTATATATATATTCACTGAGTAAACTTTCCTTTGTTGAGAAACTCTCACCTGTTTGCTCTTCAATTTCCAAATGAATATAACTACTCTTGATATATCAGAATTTAAAAGAGGCAGTTATTATGGCTCAAAGGGGTTTACTAAGGGTGGAATTTATGAACAGTGTTTGGAGAAATATGGTAAATCCTAGTGCCTTTATCATTTTCATGCACACACATATCATGCAGTCTAAAAATGGTTTAAAACAAGTTCTAGAGCAACATACTCACTGATGAACATCACACATCAATAAAATCCGATTGATATAAGATGTATCAATCACTTACTTGGCTCAAATTCTCACAGGGTGCCGACATGAATTAGTACTCACCAAAGTAAGCAATGACACTTCTCAAGTTTTATAATTTTCACAAGTACAAACAAGGATTCATCAAGAACCATGTATATGTCTTGGGAACAGAGTGTCACTAATCAGAGTTTAGAGTTCATCAATATCAGCAGTTGTTTATGAGAGGCAATGCACACAGTATTCATAGACTCAGAGTTTAGGACTAAATAAACTAAGAGATGCTATAAATATGAAACAGTATCATGCTGTGTTAACTTACTGCACAAGTTCAGTTTAGATCTCAGTGACTCAGAAAGAGTCATGATTTGATTACTGAGAATCATGCTTCATACATATTTCTTCATTGGTATTTTCATCCAGACAAAAATCAATTCAGAATTCACAGAGTTTATCAAACATGTTAACAAAGTATGACATACAAACATGCTGACAGAGCTTAACAGTGTTTAAACAAAACATGTTAACATAGTATGCATAACAGAGTTTAATCAACAGAGTTCACATAGCACTTAACAATTCACAGAAAAATAAGCAACACATTACACAAGTAAAATTTTGAGTCTAACCAATATCTCTAGTCAAAACCAGAGACCATTCCTAGTTCATTGACCAGTCTTGTGAATGTAGCTTCACTCAATGGCTTTGTGAAGATATCTGCAAGTTGCTGTTTAGTAGATACAAAATGGAGCTCAATGTTGCCTTCCTCTACATGCTCTCTGATAAAGTGATACCTTATGCTGATGTGCTTGGTCATTGAGTGTTGTACTGGATTACCTGTCATAGCAGTAACACTTTGATTATCACAGAAAATAGGTATTTTACTATACCTCAATCCATAATCCAGCAGTTGATTCTTCATCCATAGAATCTGTGCACAACAACTACCAGCAGCAATACAGCTGTAGATGTGGATATTAATTTTTGTTTCTTGCTGTACCAAGAAAAAAGTCTGTCACCAAGAAATTGACAACTTCCACTTGTGCTTTTTCTGTCAATCTTACAGCCTGCAAAGTCTGCATCAGAGTAGCCAAGTAGCTTGAAATCTGATTCTCTTGGATACCACAGCCCTAAAGTTATAGTGCCCTTGAGATACTTAAAAATCCTCTTCACAGCTGTTAGATGTGGTTCTCTTGGATCTGCCTGAAATCTTGCACACAAACATGTTGCATACATGATATCAGGTCTACTTGCTGTTAGATAGAGAAGAGAGCCAATCATTCCTCTGTAGCTTGTCATATCTACTGGTGACCCTGTATCTTTGTCCAATTTGGTTGCAGTTGCCATGGGAGTTGTTGTAGATGAACAGTCAAGCATGCCAAATTTCTTGAGAAGATTTCTGGTATATTTTGCTTGATTGATAAAGATACCATCATCTATTTGCTTCACCTGTAAGCCTAAAAAATAACTAAGCTCTCCCATCATGCTCATTTGATACCTGGACTGCATGAGCTTGGAAAACTTCTTACAAAGTTTATCATTAGTAGATCCAAAAATTATGTCATCAACATATATCTGAACTAAAAGCAAGTCACTCCCAGATTTGAAATAAAACAAGGTTTTATCAATCGTACCTCTGTGGAACCTACTTTCTAAGAAAAATTGAGCCAGAGTTTCATACCATGCTCTTGGTGCCTGCTTAAGTCCATAGAGTGCCTTGTCTAGCCTGTAGACATGGTCTGGATATTTTGGATCTACAAAACCAGGTGGTTGTTCAACAAACACTTCTTCTTCAAGTTTTCCATTCAGAAAAGCACTTTTCACATCCATCTGAAAA
The DNA here is from genome assembly GCA_037693485.1 of Kitagawia praeruptora. Taxonomy (NCBI): domain Eukaryota; kingdom Viridiplantae; phylum Streptophyta; class Magnoliopsida; order Apiales; family Apiaceae; genus Kitagawia; species Kitagawia praeruptora. Next base: position 96,024,591 of record CM075354.1, on the reverse strand, counting down.
ACCTTGAATTTCTTGTGAGAAGCATAAGCAAGAAACATCCTTATTGCCTCTAACCTTACAACTGGAGCAAAAGTTTCATCATAATCTATCCCCTCTTCCTGTGAATAGCCTTTTGCCACAAGTCTGGCTTTATTTCTTGTAACAACTCCTTCACTATCAGTTTTGTTTCTGAACACCCACTTAGTATCAACAATAGATCTCTTCTTGGGTCTTGGTACAAGTGTCCAAAATTCATTTCTCTCAAATTCATTTAACTCTTCTTGCATTTCTGTTATCGAGTCAGCATCTTTAAGAGCTTCTTCGACTTTCTTTTGCTCAGTTTATGACAAGAATGCATAAAACAGACATTCATTTGTTGTTGCACTTTTTGTCCTAACTTTTGCATCTGGATCACCAATAATCAGATCAGGTGTGTGAGATTTGGTCCATTTCCTAGCTGAAGGCAAATGACTTCTCTCATAGTTTGATCCTCCCCCTCGATCCATGTTCTCCTGATTTCCTTGGTGTCTTTCTTCATTCTCTGAGGCTCCCCCTGAATGTGACTGCTCAGAGTTTGAACTGTTAGGGTTTGGACTATCAGAGTTTGAGTTTTCAGAGATTGATTCAGATTTATCAGTTGAGTCACTATCAGAATTTGAGTTATCACTATGATGTGATTCTTCATGCTCCCCCTCAACTGGTTCTTCTCTTGTTTCTGGCTGGAAAGTCTCTTCATTATTTACCAGTAGAGGTTCAGAGTTTAGCTCAACCGAGTTTATCAGATCAGCCTCATCAGAGTTTACTTCAACAGAGAATAAATCTTCATTTTCAAAGTGCAGTTGATCATGTTCATTCACATCTTCAAGTCCAGTTATTTCCTTATCATCAAATGACACATGAATTGATTCCATGATCACTTTGGTTCTCAGATTATAAACTCTGAATGCCTTAGTTGACAGTGGATAGCCAACAAAAATTCCTTCATCTGCCTTCAGGTCAAATTTGGTCAACTATTTAGGATGAGTTTTCAACACAAAGCATTTGCACCCAAAAATATGAAAATATTTCAGGTTTGGCTTCTTTTCTCTCACCATTTCATATGGTGTTTTTCCATGCTTATTGATCAGAGTGGCATTCTGAGTAAAACAAGCAGTTTGAACAGCTTCTGCCCAGAAATAAGTTGGTAATTTTGCTTCATCAAGCATAGTTCTGGAAGCTTCTATCAAAGTTCTGTTCTTCCTTTCAACTACACCATTCTGTTGTGGAGTGCCAGGTGCAGAAAACTCTTGTTTAATTCCTTTGTTCTTGCAAAATTCTTCCATTGTTGAATTCCTGAATTCAGTTCCATTGTCACTTCTGATAATCTTTACTTGATTCTTTGACCCTTTGTCCAGCTGCATTATATGTTCTGTCAGAGTTAATGCAGTTTTATCCTTCTTTGCTAGAAAGTACACCCAAGTGTATCTGGTGTATTCATCAACAATGACTAGAGCATATTTCTTCTTTCCAAGAGACATAACATTCACTAGTACAAAAAGATCAACATGTAGAAGATGATAAGGATCAACAATTGAAGACTCAGACTTGCTTTTGAAAGAAACCTTTCTCTGTTTGGCCTTTTGACATGAATCACACAGGCCATCTGCATTTAACAAGGACTTTGGAAGTCCTCTCACAAGATCATTCTTTATCAGCTCATTGATGTTGTTTAGATTTAAATGAGAAAGTTTCTTATGCCACTTCCAACTCTCTTCACTGGACATCCTTGTTGACAGACACACTGCTTTGCCATCAGAGTTTGTTGACAAATTTAATTTCATAGATATTATTGTGTCTGTTTCCAACTAGAGCAACTTTCCCTGTAGACTTACTGATGACTTGACAGTATTCAGGCTGAAAATCTACATGATATCCTCTGTCACAGATTTGACTCACAGATAGCAAATCATGCTTGAGTCCTGGAACCAGAGCTACATTCGTGATGATGACACTTCCAAGATTAATATTGCCATATCCCAGAATATGTCCTATGTTGCCATCTCCATAGGAAACTTTTGGGCCAGCCTTCTCCACATACTCTGATAGCAGGGTTTTATTTCCAGTCATGTGTCCTGAACATCCACTGTCCACGACTAGGGTATTTTCCCTGGTGCCCTGCAATCACAAACAATCATTGATTGTTAGTTTTAAGGATCCAGACTTGCTTGGATCCTTTTGCTTTATTGAATCTGTTAGCTTTTGCAGCGGATTTGTCATTATCAGAGTTTAAACTAACATTTTCAGTCTTAGCACCTGCAGAATTAACTTTAACCCATTTCAAATTAGGTTTTAGTTCATAGTAATTATGATAAATAGCATGATAATTCTTGCAGGTATAAATTGAGTGCCAAGTACTTCCACAATGTTTGCACAGAGATTGTGGTCTAGGTTTGACATTATTCTTTTTCACTCCTGATTTGGAGGGTAAAGAATTAATGTCTTTGTTTTTCCTGCAGAAACTAGCAAGATGATTAGTACTACCACAGTTATGACAAGTTTTTCTAGGTGCAAATGTAGCAAGCATTGGCCTATTTCCTGATGTAATGCCTACCTTTCCATTTCTGTTTTTCCTAGGCATTTTATGTTTATTGACAGATTTTATCTCTTTAAGCTTTTGCTTAAGTTGTTTATCTGTCATTGAACCAATGTTAACCTGTTTTGCACAGGTTTTTACTGGTTCACTTTTAGCAGCTCCATGTTTAGTTTTAACTGTACCATGAACAAATTTTCTAGTTGGAAGAGTTTGCCTAACTTTCACATGATTTAGAAATCTAAGCTCATCTTCCTCACAGTACCCTAAACCAATAGTGTCAGCTTGAAAAACCTCATGAGTGTCTTTTCCAGAATCAGTCCAAGTTTTAATAATGTGATTTGCATCCTTCAATTCAGATTCTATTTGCTTATACTTACCTATCAACTCCTGTTCTAGAAAAACAGCATCATCTCTTTCTTTCTGAATTTTTTGCATGTTTTCAAGTTTTTCTTCAACAAGTTTGTTTCTCTCTTTAAGTTGAGAACACTCATTCTTGATTCTCTCATTCTCTAAAGTCTGATCCCTATAACTGATATGTAATGCTTTAAGATAAATTCTTAATTCATTTATATTATCAGTATTATAAGCATAGGTAGTTGGGGGTACCTTGAGTTCAGAATATTCATTCTGAGTAGAAGCCATGAGTGCATAGTTAACTTCCTCATCTGAGTCTGAAGTGTCTGCCCAGTCTCTGCCTTTTGTATAGAGTGCCTTTTCAGTTTTACCCTTCTTGCACTCAGGAGCATAGTGACCCATCTCCTTACACTTGTAGCATTGAATCTCAGACTTATCTTTCTTCCCAGATTTGGAGTCCTTTCTCTCAGATTTGCTGAAATTCTTCCTGTCAGACTTTGAATAATTCTTGGAGAATCTCTTTCCCTTCTTGAAGTTCTTGAATCCCATCTTCTAAAAGGTCTTTACCATCAATGCAGCCATTTGCATCATCTCTTCATCATCTTCAGAATCAGATGTTCCATCTGTGTTTGTGTCAACATCAGAGTTTGACGACTCACTTTCTGAATGAATGACTTAGGCTTTTCCTTTTGCCTTCTTCCTTGATGGTTTCTCTTCAACCTTGAGAGTAACAGACTTCCACTTCTTGCTTGATCTCCTGTTTCTCTGCTCCATTTCCAATTCATTTGTCTTGAGTAGTCCATAGATTTCATCAATCTCGTATCAGCAAGATCATAGTTATCTCTTATAGTGGTTGCTTTCACATCCCACTTTTCAGGAAGAGAAAGAAGGAACTTGAGATTTGAGTCTTCTAGATCATACTCTTTGTTCACCAATGACAAATCATTGAGCAGTTTACAGAATCTGTCAAATGTTTCTGTCATGGTTTCTTCAGACTTTGCCTCAAAATGCTCATACTCCTGAGTGAGTATGTTCCTTCTATTCTTCTTGATAGCAGCAATTCCTTGACACCTAACCTCAAGTGCATCCCAAATTTCTTTTGCAGTTGTGCAGTTAATTACCTTATTAGACATAACATTGTCTAAAGCACTATGAAGTAAATGCCTTACTTTTGCATCTTTAGCAATGGATGAAAGATCCTCAGCAGTTAGATCTTTCTTTTCCTTTGGAATCACTTTTGATTCCACACCAGCAACATCAGCAGATAACTTTGTAGGTTTATGAGGACCTTCGTAAATTCTGTCAAGATATTCTGGATCTGTAGCCTCCAGAAACATGGTCATTTTCACCTTCCATATTGCATACTCTGCTGGCCTAAGTATAGGAACCCTAATTGTCTCATACCTACTAACAGTAGTAGGAGCTTTCTCAGAACCTGATGGAGGAGGAATCTCTGCCATTGATTACTATTGTGTTTGGATCTTAAACTGTAATAAAGTAACAGATTGTCTCTGATACCAATTGTTAGGCCGAATACACAATATATAATCAAGTACTGTATGAGAGAATAACAATAACACACGTTTTAGTATTTAAAATCTGTTTGGAATTAATAATTCCTCTCTCAATGATGTAAATATCACAGAGAGCTGCTTAGGTTACAATGAATGATATTCGCACACGATGATTACCCTTCTAGGGTTAATCTAACTGTATTTATAAGATATACAGATACGTACAATCGTTAATTGATTCTCCTATAATTAAGCTGTACAATTGATATCAATTACGATTGTTACACGTCTTCTAAGTCAACTAAATATCTTTGACAGCTATCCAATCTTCAAAGATATTGCTTCCATGTTTATCTTGAATTAATCTTTAATCTCTGTTGACTTGCAGACGCTCCCGCTAGACAGAGTTTAACAAACTTTGTTGCGCTTCCAGTCAACAATGTTTGCGCTTCCATCTGTCAGCGTATACTCAAACTCTGCTGCGACTACTTTCATTAACAAGTTAAACTCTATTTCCCTGTAACACTTAAACACTGATATTAAATCACATCAATTATATCTAACAATACTCATAACAAAAGTCAGTTGCCAGAAAATTGATACAAAAATCAACACAAAACAGAAAGTGAAACAGAACATATAAAACAAAAAAACTCTCAGTATTAAAAATGCTAGGCATATCATCACTAAAACTTACACTTTGCATGCAAAACAAAAAAAAGATGTAAACACTAAAAACATACAAAAATGTTAAAAACACAACACATGGAGAAGAAACAGTGTAATTAACACTCAAAACACATAAGAGAAAGTAGCCACAATTTGCATGCAAAATTTCATCACCAAAATTGAATATAAAAATGCAAAATTAAATGCATTTAATCGAATCTACACTCAACAAACAACACCAAACATCAACAAACTTATAAATAATATGATTAAACACAAAAAAGCAAAAAACCCCAAATTAGACATGGTGAGGGGTTTTAGGGTTCAAATAAAATGATTAAACACATAATCAAAAACCCCCACATTAGAAATGGAGATAAAGGTTAGAAAGATAAAGGTTCCTACAAATAGATGAAGGTTCGTAATATGAAAATCAAAAACCCCCAAATATGATTAGGGTTTCATAATATGATTAGGGTTCGTAATCAACAACGTGCCAGTAATTAAAACAATGAGAGAGATGAAAACAATGAGAGAGAGAGAGAGACGAAAATTGTCCGTGAATAGCCGCTGGTGAGAGAGATGAAGACAGTGAGAGAGACGTTTGAAAGTGTTAGATGAAAAAGAGGAGGAAATTGTGTTTAATTTAGGATAATTAAAGAGGAGTTTGTTAAAAAAGGGGGGGATTAAAAAAAGAGGGGGAGATTAAAAAAAAGAGGGGGAAACTCTGAAAAAAAGAGGGGGAAACTGAAAAAATCAAATGAACGGCTTAGATTCAGATCTGCTTTAATCTAACGATCAATAATATTCCCAAAATATACTTATTTTTTAATTCTAATTAACAGTAAAACAATTATTTCCCGAAAAACAAGTAAATTTTTTTGAAAGTATTCTTACAACGGTTGTTATGTGTAAACAACTATTGTTAGAGGAACATCTTAACAACGGTTCCAACAGTAAACCCTTATTTAATAATGTTGTCTAATATGTAACTGAGTAACGGTTTTCAACTGAAAATGTTGTGTAATACATCTTCCGACAAGTCTCTTTCTTCCGAACCATTGTCTGTTATCCACCAAAAAAATTCTAAAAATTTCGATGTCGATATAAAATTCCACATTCTCAATAGAAGTCAAAATTATCGTATCGTACAATTTCGATATTTTATTTGAACGAGTCTATCATAGGATTAAAATTTTGTATTCTACAATTTCTGTATTCTTATTCTGACGAGTCTATCATATGGTTAAAATATGATATAATTTCAAGAACACTGAAATATGATATAAAATTTTCAAACTTTTTATTAGTATATGATAATATTATATGGTTATGTGACAATTTCAAACTTTTTATTGTGGATAAAAAGCACATTAATACGTAATATGTGATATAATTTTGCAGAAGTTTAACTTTTCATATTTGAATATTTCAAACTTTTATTGAAAACTTACATTGATCAATTATTCATAAATAATGATTCTACAAATTTACAAGTTCACAATAAAGACTATTATTCGGTGTTTTAAAAGACGAAAATCGGTATTAATCGATATAGGCACCTTTTAATTTAGTGATTAATTGGATAATCGCTGATTAGGGTTTAAGCTTAGGATTTAGGGTATAGGATTTAGGGTATACGGTATAGGATTCAGGGTTTAGAGTTTGGTATGAATAACAGAATATATGGTAGAGGCACTTTGTATTCTGGTATTCCTATCAATTATTTGTATGTATCGAACATGTATATATCTAGCAAGAACGTGCATGATCCCATACTTATTACTACTTCGGGTTATGTTGTGGTTCCTCAATGACCAAAATAAGAAGGATGATTACATGTTAAATAGATAGACCACAAATGTTAGATCGGATATTACTAGTGAGTACTAAATAATACTCCCTCCATCTCAAAATATATTTTCTGTTTCTTTTGGACACGTTTGCCAACGCACACTTTTAATCGTTAATATCTTCAATTTCGTATTAGTATTAAATATAAAAACTTCAATGTATTAAAGTACTAACAAATACGAATCCAACAAACATAATCACTCATAATTATATTTTATTTTATAAATTAAACGTAAATTAAGAGTCAATCTCTTAGGATGAATAGTAACAAAAGTCAAAACGAGAAACACAAACAGAGATAGAGGGAGTACAGTTAAACCTCAATAAATGAATATTCGATAAACGAATAACCTCATCAAATTTTCCAGTCCTGAGCGTATTCATTTATCGAGGTTTAACTGTAGTATGTAGTGTAAATTTTGAAAATATTCGTACTTTCGTAATACTAGATAATTAATTTGTATTTGTATTTTTAAATTAAGTTGTATACTAGATAATTAACTTGTGCCTTGCACGGGTTATAAACTACTGAATATGTATTGCACGGGTTGTAAACTAATAAATATTAATTTTTCAATTAATTTGATAATTATTTAATATTTTTAATACAACCAAACTACACCATATTAGATAAATACAACCGATTTCAATTAATAAATAATTTTAAAATCATTGTATCCGAATAATTGAGCTCTCTTTCTATATCCTCACTTTCTCTGTGTTAGCTCACTTTCTATATTCATCTGCTCACTTTCTCCTCCATTTTTCACATCGCGGCGAAACCATTAATCTCAACATCTTCTTCAGAATGTCTCGCGGCAAAACCATTAATCTCAACATCTTCTCTATTCATCTTCTTGGTTTGAATGAATCATCGGCTAAACCATTAAGAAAATCTTGTTGTTGGTTCGAGGGTGCTGCTGCTGAGCGAGTGGACATGATTGAATCATCGGCTTGAGTATATATATGAGCCTCGGGCTTCTTGATTTGAAGACCTCAATTAGTTCACGGATTGAAGACCTTCATTAATTTCATTTTAGGTAAATTCATTTTGAATACGTTAATGAATTCATTTGTGTTTAATTAATTACATTTGTGTTAATGAATTCATTTTGATGAATACGTTTTGATGTTTCTACACTTCAATTAGCGTTGATTGATTTAGTTTGTATCGATAGTATGAAACTTTGGATTAGGGTTCATGTATATTAATTTAGGGGAAATAGTTCTCCTCTGTTTTTAATTAATATTGACTTTGTTTTTGCAGAATTTTAGTGATTAGTTTAATTAATGTTGACTCAGTTGGCCTTGGAGTTTAAGATTTAGTTATTTTCTCGTGTGTGTATTGTCTTGTTTTAACTTAATATTATTTATTTGTTGACTGTATTGTCTTGTGTGTGTGTCGAACTTACACTTTAGAGCTCCATGAGTTTTACTGCTATTGAAACCATAAGAACCATGTCACTTTTTTTTTGAGATGGTAATGGTTGTGAGCACATTTCGTGTTGGATTTGAGGTTCTATTCAGACGTCTATAGTTATTTTATATTAAAAGATGGATAGATCATGGTTAATAGCTTATAGAAGAACAAAAGAGTTTAAAAGAGGTGTGGACGACTTATTAATGTTTGCATTTGAAAATGGGTTTAATGAAGAAAAAATAAGTTGTCCATGCATGAAGTGCACACATAGCAAATCATGGAAAGCTCGGATTGTTAAAAGCCATCTTTTTCAAAATGAATTGATGAAACGTATACACGCTGGATATGGCACGGGGAGCCAAATTTGGTAGAAAGTCCTATACTGGATGAAACCGACACTTCAGAATCTATTAATCAAGCCTCCACAACAATGGGTGAAGCCAACGACGATAATGATGATATTTCTTCAGATTCTTCAGATTTCATCAACCTGGTGAAAGGTGAGCATGAACCTCTTTATCCTGGATATGAGAGTTACACTAAGATGAAAGCTTTGGTTAAGTTATTCAACTTGAAAGTGAAGCATGGTATGTCTGATTCATGTTTCTCTGAAGTTCTATTATTCATTGGGTCTTTGCTTCCCGAAGAAAACAATCTCCCTTCTTCCTTCAATGAAGCAAAGAAAACCTTATGTGCATTAGGAATGGGGTATGAAAAGATACATGTCTGTCCAAATAATTATCTCTTATATCATGGCCAGATAGATGAAGATGAGACTACTTGTCGCATATGTAAGGCCTCTAGATGGAAATTGAATAAGAAAGGAGAGGAACGGGAAGGAGTCCCTGCTAAGGTTTTATGGTATTTCCCTTTGATACCAAGATTAAGAAATATGTTCAATACACCTCAAATTGCAAAGGACATGACTTGGCATGAAACCGAGCGACAAATAAATGGTAAAATGAGGCATCCGGCTGACTCGATAACATGGAAGGATGTCGACCAAAAGTGGCCTGATTTTGCAACAGAGAGTAGGAACCTTCGGTTAGCTTTATCCGCCGATGGTTTTAATCCTTTTCGTGGAAACCGTACTGATTACTCAAGTTGGCCTATTTTGCTATCAGTTTACAACCTTCCGCCTTGGCTTTGTATGAAGAGAAAGTATAATATGCTCTGCTTGTTGATATCAGGACCGACTGAGCCTGGAAATGATATCGATGTGTTCCTTCAACCACTTATAGAAGATCTGCAAGAGTTATGGCGCGGGAAACAAGTGTACGACGCATATAAGAAAGAGTCATTCCTACTTAGGGGCATTTTCTTATGGACAATAAGTGATTATCCGGCCTTAGGGAACTTTTCGGGATACGTCATTAAAGGGTATAATGGTGGTACTGTTTGTATTGATAACACAAATGCTACTAGGCTGGTTAATTATCGGAAGACAGTGGTTATGAGGCATCGGAGGTGGTTGGACCGTCATCATCCATATAGAAGGTAAAAATCAGCTTTTGATAACACTATGGAGAAAGGGGTTGCTACTATTCCGTTAACTGGAGAGCAGGTTCTTGAAAGAGTACAACATCTAAAGGGCCATGTCTTTGGTAAGACACAACGCCAACATCGATGGAAGAAAGGTGAAGCTCGACCCGTTTGGAAGAAGGTTTCTATATTCTTCCAACTTGAGTACTGGCAGTTTTTGTCGGCTAGGCATCACTACTAGAAAAACTGCCTTAGACATCGCTTATTAGCTGATGTCTTTTGAAAATGCAAGCGATGTCTTTGCATGCGATGTTAAAAGTAGGGGCCTTAGACATTGCTTTTTAGCCGATGTCTATAAGCCATTAAGACATCATTTCCTTAGACAATCTGATGTACTTTCCTTCAATTTATATCTTGACTATGATTTCAGTTCTGCTATAATATGACATCTATATCACTTTGAACATATCATATATACAATAAAATGAGACATTAACATCGAGTACTTCTTCAAACTGATGTGCATCTTAACATTTTACATCAGTCGTGTAATAGAAGCGATGTGGTATATATATTTTAACATCGGTTTCTATTAGCTTATGATGTCTATTAGGTACTTTAACATCGGTTCCATTATCTAGCGATGTCTATTATATACTTCAACATCAGTTCTTTATTAGGTGACTGATATGTTTGTTTGCTTTTGACATCAGTCCATTAATTTTTGTCTAAAAACGTTTTCTTTGTTTATATTTTTACATCAGTTCTTTTGTTTATAAAGTGATGTTAGTTTTGTTTTTGTAATTCATGAATCCCATGTTTCAATGAAATGCCCAAAAACTAAAATTCATGCATCCAAAAACTAAATTACCATACAAAAACTAAAGAACCAAACCAATGTCGCAAAACCAAACATTCATTAATTTACCAAGCATTCCAACTACATTATCCACCAAACAAACTACATAAATCAAAACCAAAGGTTCCAACTACGTACATCATCCACCAATTACGTACTCCAAACAAACTACATAAATCAAAACCAACTACTACCATATTTCCCCATCATAGTTTACCAAAATTCGCATCAACATCAACCACAAGTCTTACTACTTAAGTCAAATTAAAGCAAAAGAAAAGAGCACACGATCTGGCCAGGCATTTTTTACAAGACGTAGTGCTCGATATGGCTAAGAGCCTCACATCGAACCTCATCAAGGTCATCCCTGTAATAAGTCACCTTTCGATTCTTGGCAGCCCACTGAAAATTGTAAAACACGAGAATAATTACAATGAATCCTAGGACAATTCATATATATACCAGTTATATATACATTGAAGCAAAGAAAAATACCGTTTTAATAAATGTCATTTCACTATCCATGACAATTTCTTTCATGTAGCGCATAACTACATAGCCACATTCAATCCCACCAGGTTGTTTAGGACATTCCTATTTAACAAAAAAAACTCATATCAATAATTAAATTAATGCCCTGGTTCTAATGAGCAGTAGCGCAAAGTCTTAGGCACCAACCAGAATTACTAAATTGTAAAAAAAGAAAAAAGAAAACTTACGGGAAGATATCTGATAGTCGGGGCTTTATTTCCCCTTCCAGCGTGAATATTGAAAGCAATCACCGCCCTGTCACAATTGGTAGTGTCAATAATGCAAATTGATCGACATTTCAATAGTGAAAATAATCGATAAAAAATAAATGTAAATACCTTGATATTGCTTTTTCCAACTGGGCATAACTACTTGTACGAGGCAGAGGATTGAGTATGAAAATCTCATCAGCCCATATCACAACCAATATCCAATGGAAACTGTTTTTAATTAAAAACACAATTTCTATAAAAATCATAAAAATTATTATTTTGAGGCATATAAATAAATAAAGCGACTTATAATAAATGTGGAAACACTTAATGTACTTACTTGCTATTATGCGTCATTAGAAAAAGACGATCAGGATTACCCTCTTTCAAGCGATTAATCAAATTAGCTTCAAAATCACTGTTTAGGCTAAATGTGGCTCCAGGATAAAAAAAAAAGCAAACTGCTCCAAATTGCCATTTTTACTAAGCACAGAATGCAAGTACCTGCATTGCAAATCAAATGAAAATGTAGTAAACAAGAATACATAAGATTGATAAAACAAGAGTCATGACAAGACAAGAATTAAAAAAATAAAAAACTCACGCAATGTATGCAGATATTGCTCCTTGGCCAATCATTTTAAACTCGAGCAAATCGATTATGTTTTCATGCAATATGAATATTGTTTTCACAGTACCAAACACCTCAGCATCACATGGAATTTGAATAGTAGTGTTCACGAATGTTGTTGCATGTTTATACAACAACCGAAAGCGGCTCGGAACATTTTTATTGATCTCCATGTTCTTGAACAGGGACTGTAATTTCTGCAAGTCATTTATAGGATCCTTTCCTTTCCTTTTACTTTTCTGCAAATATTACCAAATATATTTAAAAGATAACATAACTCACATAAGATGTAAAAAGAACTAAGAATGTAATAAGGACTACAACATATATGTAAAATACATACCACGGTAAATGGGGCATCTGGGAATATGATCAAGTCACGGGGCCATGAGACGTAGGATCCAACAGCTTGGTTGACTGTCTCAATTTCACCCACTACCGGAATAGGAATCTTGGCTTCTTCTTGAATTGGCCCATCCACTGACACACGAGCACAACTAGACTGCATCACTACTCCATGTATAGATTTATTCATGTCATCATCATCAAACAACATGCCAAATGCCACCTTGTTTTCTATGGTGCCTACTGCCAACTCACATTTTCTCGGACCCTACTCACATTTATATTAAACAAATAATTATGTATTAAAAAACTATTCACTAAGTGGAATAAAGAAATAATAGCTGAATTGAAGAAATAAACTAGTTATTTTACCTTGTTCTCTGGTGGAAAAGGTTTAATAGGAACCACTTCATCACCAACCATAAGTGGTTCCAGGTGTTTAGCAACCCCTACCTTAGCAGCTTCATGCACATCTTTTGCTTCACAATTACTTGATTTATCAGAAACCGGAGGAGGAGATGGAATATTCGCTTTATCAAGCAACGACATGAGTTCTGCCATCTTCTGCCTTGTCTTCTCCATTTCCAAGGCCATCTCCTGCTTGGCTTTCTCCAACTCTGCGTCCCTCTCCCGATCACAGGCCAATAACTCAGCTTTTGTTATTCTACTTCTTTTCCCGTTTGGTAAGTTGAAGAAAATTGATGGGCTCACAAAGCCGCCTACTCCTCGAACCCTTCCTGAATGTTCGGGAGTTTGCAAGGCCGTAGTCAACACATCGTTACTTCCAGAAGGAATGAATTCCCCCTTACTTTGCTGCTCCAGTAAGGTTTCCTGTCACGAAAATATTAACGTTAGAATCAGAATTGAATGAGCAATGTGTGTGTATTATTTGCTTGTTAAGTACTCACAATTCTTTCAAATTTTTCGGCAAGCTCTGGATCAACCTCCTCATCATTTTTTCCCTTACGAGCCTTGTGCCACATAACAGCCCGATCAGGTTCTTCATCGGCAGCCAAGTTTCCTTTCTTTTGCTGATTAAAATCAAGAACTTTAAAAATTACTGAGATAGGTAGAATGAAACTATTTAAGTTCAATGCTTAATTGGTACTTACTTCTTCTTCCAGTAATCCAATATAACCCTTTCTAGACGTGCGGTGAGGATATTTTCGATTCCCCACTCTCTCACTTTGCTTTTCGCTAATTGACTGCAACAAACATTATAAATAATATTTCCAATTATTATCAATTAATATTTCCAATTAATTCCCAAATATTATCCTAATTAATATTTCCAATTAATCCCCAAATATTTGTACTAATCATAATATTTCTCCAAATATTATCCCAATTAATCTACAAGTTTTACGAGTATACCTTCCACGTTGAGGTAGTCCTCTCAGTAATAAATTTCTTCCAAGCCTCTTTACCGATAAAAGCATATTGCTTTGGAGGCTTTCGTAGTTTCTTCTTTTGTCCGAGATACGGCTGCACATGCTTCTTGTTTAAAGTCGCTTTAAAGTTTCTCCACTTTGCTCCTGCAGACATGAGCAGCCCCTTCTGAAGTTTCTTGTTCATTTTGAATGTCTCCTGAAACCAATAATATACTCTAAATGAGTACAAGAAAATGTAAACTTAACAAAATGCAGAGAAATGCAGTAACTATGCAGAGAAAATAACTGGAAAATACCAATAGATCAAGCCATAATTTCTCTTTCAATTCAACAGGTACACTTGTCCAGTTCGGATAATTGATCGGAATCATCGTCCTAGCTAACATTCCAGTGTAGGACTGTAATATACACCTCGTTGTCCCGATAGGAACTCCATGTGCATTGCATCTAATCTTTGCTCTCATGCCCTGCACCTTCTTCACCACTACTTTGTACATAACGGAAACACCTCGTGCAGCTCCAACCCTTTTTTTGGTAGATTCAGATGTAGTAACTGTTGCTTGTGTTTCTTCCACAGAATCCTGATTTTCATCTTGTGGTTCTGTTGCCTTATCCGATACTTTATCTAATGCCTCATCTGCCTTCTTGGGATTTTCTTTCAATTGTTTTTTGGATTTTTGCTTTTTAGGTGCCATTTATCTTCTTCAATCTGAAAATAAAACATAAAATTATCAGTCACAGGCATATATACAATAAGATAGTAACATCATATAATACATGCATCTAGACAATAAAATTAATCTAATAATTGTGCACATGCATATATACAAGAAAATTAATTCAAACTCATGTAACAAGTGAATTGAAACTAATGTAAACAGTGAAGTGCAGAATTGGGGAATTTTCCATTACAACTAATACATTACAACTAATACATGACTAAACATATATATCACTTCTTAACCCAAGTGCCTTTAATATTTTCTCTGATGTTTTTATCAACATCATCGCCGAAATCACATGTAGGAATTTGGGAGCAGAATGGGGGATTTTCCATGGTTGTGTCTCCTAGATCATCCTCGTTATACACCTCTTGGTAGTCTCGAGTCGTAGAGGTTAATACAACAGACCATCTGGCATCGACCGGATCTTCAATATAATAAACTTGCTTTACTTGGTCTATAGATACATATTTATCTCTCTTGCGGCCTTGTCGACTTAGATCGACAAGTGTGAACCCAAGATCATCCACCTTTATTCCTTTGTCACTGTCTGCCCAATTACACAAAAACAAAGGGGCTTTGAATGCATGATAATCCAATTCCCATATTTCTAGAATAACACCGTAAAAGGTCATCTCACTCTCCACGGGATTTAAATCTTTGGCACTAGACACTTGGACCGTATTAGCAACTAAAGACACGCCACTGTTTTGAACAACCCTCACATCATCTCGCTCTTTTGTAAAGTATCGGACCCCGTCTACTAGATAACCTTCATAAGTCAAAATGGAAAATGATGGTTTTCCAGCTAGCCATCTTATTGTCTCTGAAACCCCTCCAGGATTCTCCACCATTTCACTACTAACCTACACATTTTCACAAACAAAAATATAAGTAAATTTCAGGTTACTAGAGCCAATAAAGTATGCACAAAGGAAATTATAATTAAACTAACTTTTTCTAGAAACCAATCAGCAAAAAGCCGATTATGCTCTCTCAATAGCCAATGAACACTTTTCTTTTTCCCTTGGTGGATTCCCTCTAGATACTCCTTATGCATTCTGATAAAAAATATATATTAATTAAACAGCCACTAAATACAGAATTTGGATTTTAATTAAACAACCACAAAAATAATATATTCTTACAAAATATATGGATGTACTTCAGGGTTGTTTAGAAGGACATGTAAATGAGCCTCATCTCACTCTTTTTCTTCGATTGATTTCATTGTCACAACAAATAATGGACCACTCAACTTCCCGGCATCTTTACGAAGACCGGCAGTAGAGCCACTTTGCTTGACAAACTCTTGGCAGAATTCTACTGATTCTTCTCCAAGATAACTTTCTGCTATACAACCTTCGGGGTAGTAACGATTTTGTACGTAACTCTTCAACACCTTATTAAACCTCTCAAATGCATACATCCATCTATAGAACACCGGCCCACATAACCGTAATTCACGAACCAAGTGGACTATGAGATGTACCATTACATCAAAAAATGATGCAGGAAAGATTTTTTCCAGCTCACACAAAGTTATTATCACATCTGCCTGCAATTTATCTAGTTTTGACACGTCCACAATTTTGCTGCACAAAGCATTAAAAAAGAAACACAATCTAATTATTGTGACCCTAACTTTTCTTGGAAGTACCGCGCGAATTGCAACAGGAAGTAGTTGTTGGAGTAGGATGTGGCAGTCATGGGACTTCATCCCAAACATCTTTAATTCTTCCATGGATACACAGTTTTTAATGTTCGACGCATGTCCATAGGGAAGTTTCATGTGCATTAATGATGACAACATTTTCTTCTTTTCTGCCCTTGACAAATTAAAAACCGAAGGGGGTAAGTAGGTTTTCTTTCCTCCTTTTTGTGGAGCTAGATCAGCCCTAACCCCATGTCAATCATGTCAAGACGAGAAGCCTCACTATCTTTAGACTTATGTTTCATATTTAGTAATGTTCCTATCAAGCTATCACACACGTTCTTCTCGACGTGCATAACATCAAGACAATGACGAACATGGTGTAACTTCCAATATTCTAACTCGAAAAAAACTGACTTCTTTTTCCACGGACAGTCCACCTTCTTTGACTTCCTTACTTCCTTCCCAAATTGAAATTCAATTTGTTCTTGCCGCGATAACACCTCTTCTCCCGAAAGAGGTTGACGTGCCTGCTCGAATTCTTGTTGTCCATTAAAAGCTGCCTTCTGCTTCCTATATGGATGATTTCTAGCCAAATAACGTCGATGACCTTGGTAACACATCTTCTTACTATGGCTTAAATACTTGGCAACAGTATCATCACCGCATATTGGACAACACATATAACCCTTATTGACGCAACCGGACAGATTTCCATATGCAGGGAAGTCATTTATTGTCCACAATAAAATTGCTCTTAAAGTGAAATATGATTTAGTATAGGCATCATACACATTTCGTTCACCTTCTTCCCATAACTTCTTTAAATCATCAATTAACGGCTGTAAATATACGTCAAGGTCGTTACCAGTCTCATGAGGACCGGAAACTAAAATTGTTAACATCATAAACTTCCTCTTCATGCATAACCTCGGAGGAAGATTATAAGTTACTAATACTACCGGCCAACAAGAGTATCTATTGGTTAGACCATTACTATGCGGGTTTATACCATCGGCAGACAAAGCCAATCGAATATTTCTTGCCTCATTACCGAAGTCAGGCCACCTATAATCAATATTTCTCCAAGAAGGAGAGTCGGCTGGATGACGCATCTTTCCATCTTGTATTCGTTGCTTTGCATGCCAAGTCATTAGTTCAGCGGTAGAAGGAGACTTGTACATCCGTTTAAATCTCGGAATAATTGGAAAATACCACACTACTTTTGCAGGAATATTAACCCTTATTTTACCATCCTTTCCCAATTTCCACCGAGATACATGGCACTTAGGACACTCGGAAGCATCAGCATTTACACCCCGATATAGAATGCAGTTGTTTAGACATGAGTGATATTTTACGTACTCTAGGCCTAAATCGGACAATGTTTTCTTGGCTTCATATGCGTTAGGTGGCAACACATTATCCTTAGGAAGGAGAGAGCCAACGGAAGAGAGCAAGTCTGTAAAGGCACTATCACTAATTCCAAACCTAGCTTTCCAATTATGCAATTTTAGCATCGAATCTAACTTGGTACAGTCACTACCCTCATACAAAGGTTGTTCAGCATCAGCCACAAACCTCCTAAATTGATATGACTCGTTATCGTAGTCACCCGATTTATATGCAGCATCACAAACATTGACTGTTTCTGATGCTTTGTCAGGGACAGGTGTAGGTTCTACAGGGGCCGGATCGTTGCAATTATCATTAACTGATGACCTAGTCCCAGACACAGACCCTTCTGTATGCCAAATCCAATCCCGGTACCCTAAACTAAAACCATTTTCATATAAATGACCCCTGATAATTTTTACCAAGAATTTTTTGAAGTTAACACATCGTTTACAAGGGCAGGGAATTCTTTTAGGATCACGAGAATTTTCCTCGGAAAATATCAGAAATTGTTCGACCCCGATTTCATATTCTAGTGTATCGCTATCTTTGAAAATCCACGACTTGTCCATGTTAAGAAGAAACAATCCTGATTGTGAAAAAAAAATGTCAACTAACATAGTTAAAGACTATAAACTAGTATTCTACAATTGTAATAGACCGCCTATTTTAAGATTTATATATACAATTTAGACTATACCGAATATATTTAAGTTCTGATTTCATTATTATCTATAACAATAATATTATGATTTCATTATTTATACCATTAACACTATTATTATTGAATTATGACTATCTTTTTAATGTTGTTAATCATGATATTGTCTTCAAAATATATTTACTAACAGTGAGATATTCACTTTAATTAGGTTATAATATTCACTCATACAACAGCCTACATACAACGATCAAGCCCCAAACATCTATTTCGACTTGAGACACGTACCATTGATTTCATAATTAAGATAGCAAAAGATAGTTTGAAAAGAAATAAGCATACAACACTTACATATACATAATTTAGACATAAATCAAATTTTAAACAAGCTCCTTTACATATAATTAAGCATGCACACACTTTATACTAATAGTCTCACATATTTACGCACTAACTTCATGTTCACAGGGGACCTTAAAAAAAACATACAACAAATTGAATAAATAAACACAGATTTTAAGAGGACTATATACAAACAGTTTCATATATTTACAAACTAACTTCATGTTCACAGGGGACCTTAAACATAAAAAACATACAACTAATTAATTGAATATACAAACACAAACTTTTAAGAGGACTATATACAAACAGTTTCAAGGCCCAATAAGAAAACTATACAAAGAAATAACATGCAGACATACAACTACACACAGACTTACATGCAGCAAAAGAAATATAGATGAACATCTAAATCAAGCAAATACATGACCAAGCAAACCCAAAATCAAACCCTAAAATTGAACCCAAAATTGAACCCCCAAATCGAAATGAAACTAAGAACAAATACCTAATTAAGCTCAAACTCTACGCTCCAAGCTCCAAATCTTCAAGCTCCAAGCTTGTTAACTCGAATAACTTGTAGAAGGGGGGGGGGGTTGAATACAAGTTATATAATCATGTCTGATTTTTGCTTGATTATATGAACAAGAATAAACGAATGAATCAAACTCTTGTTTGTATTAATAAGATCAAATACAAACTCTACCAAAGGTGTACAATACCTTTAGCAGCTGCTGACAATACAAATCTCTCTCTGTTTGTTTCGAACTCTCGAATACAAACCTTATACAAAGCTACGCACATTCACTTGTTCGACTCACAACTTTTTCTCACACTCCGTCGTTCTTACAATGATATTGAGAGAGTATTTATAATGCTACCTATCAACTAATAACAGAAAGATATAATCTATACATGACAATGTTCTGCCTTCTAGTCGATAGTTTCCTTCAATAGAAAAACTCTTTCCTTCATAATATCTTCTTGCTTGTTCTTCAAACAACGATCCTGTTTTATAGCACTTACCAGTTTCTGTAGCATCCATAATGACATCATCAGTAACACGACTGATATCAGGATCTGTACACTACATCAGTATCTGATCAACCATCAGTATTGGACCGTCATCAGGATTTGCTCTCTATTCCTGACATGTAGTCTCCGATACACTGTTCATTCCTGACTAAACTATACAGACAACTGTCTTACACATAAATCCTATATACAGTGCTAAATCCTTTTATAAGATCAGGATTACAAGAAGTATAATGTGTAAATTCTATTCTTAACATCACAACTTATGAATTATTCCTAACAATCTCCCCCTATTTATGCTTTAAAATCTGAAGCATAAATCTAAGTTGTGGATGTCAAAACATATAACAATACAACCAGAATAGAATTTATGAATGTAGAATTATGAAGTTTAAGTACCTCCTTCTCAGATGTAGACGTTTATCTAGTACTTAGAAGAAAGAATTTTAACTATTAATGCTGCTCTTCCTTTACCACTTCCTAGCTGAGATTCACCACTGTCACTCCTGGTTCTTCTTTTTACTACCCTTTGTCTGCTCTTTATTTCCCCCAGCTTTATCTTTATCTCCTTTAGTCTGGTAGTGTTGTTGTTGTCTTTGAATTGTCTTTATCTCCCCTTTTTTGACATCAGCAACATTAATTCCAAGAGATTCAGAAACAGAACAAATGAGATTCATAAGAATTGCTTGATTTTCCATAATTGTGACTTGGTTATCTTCAAGTGATTGAAGTCTTGTTTGAATATCAATTTGAGAATTCTGAATATCTTTCAAAACATCAGAATGAACTTCAATGTTGGAAGTGCTTCTAGTATCTCTAGAATCAGAATAAGAAAGAACTGTATCTTCAAGTCTTGTAGAAGAAGTTGTTTGAGTTGTATGATATTCAAGTAATAAAACCTGATTAGAAGTATCAACATCTTCATCTTTCTGTTCTGGAACTGAAACATGATCATCATCTCCTTCACCAGTATTCTGTGTACTAACATCTTCAAATCCTGACTCCTCCTTAGAGTGATCAAAGACTGTTGATGTCTCAATTCTAGCTGATATTGGAAGTACATACAAAGGAACACTAGGATCATTAGGATCTTCATCTGGTATATATGTATCAAGAGATTGCTTTATCCTGGCACCTCTTCTGTTAATAATTCCTGCAAGCCTCTCCTTTTGCTTCTGAGCTTTAACTTCTGGCTTTGCATTGTGATGTGCTAGGTCATTCGTCTGATACATTTTGATGAATGAATAAGTACCCGCATCCATATCCAAATTTTCAGACCAAGATTCAGGAAAAACCTGATCCCAGAAATCAAATGATGGTTTCCTAATTTTCTCTCCCTCACTATGGAGTTGATCATCCATACCCTCATTCTCACTTTGACTTACTAAAGTCAACACTCTTTCTACCTCACCTTTTGCTTGGTCAGGAGCCAGCCGCTCAAATTATGGATCTAAGTCCATCTTTTCAAGTGTATCACTCAAATTTAGATAAGTGCTCTCATGACCTACAGAAAAATAGGGTTTAGAAGGAGTTTTTATACCTGAACTCACATGGAGAGAGGGTTCCTCATATGGCAAGGGGCTTGAGGTTTTCTCCAAGGAGTGAGCTGCTATAATCTCTGAACCCTTACAATCATCTTCTTTCCTTCCAGAGACTACAAGCTCCAGTATACCACTTTCAGGTTCTTTACTAGACTCTAATGTCTTCAGTAATACTTCATTAGACACCATAGTTAGTACATCACCATCTTTAAGTGTTATTTGATGAGATTCACCCTCAAGGTGGATAAACTCTGACTGAACAAAATTTGTTTGATCTTCAGAAAAATCAACCAAAGTCATTCCTCCCATATCATAGGGTATCTCACTTGCATTTTCAGTCATCACAGAAGTCCTTTCAACATCAGCTATCACAGCTCCTGAGTCATCCTTCCTCTGACTAGATGGTTCTTGTGTTACAATGACTGTGATCTGATCTTTCCTACTATTCACCACTGGTGCAATAGTACCTTCTGTTGACTGCTTCCCTCTATCTACTTCCTCCAGTTGTTCACCTTGAGCTAAAGCATCTTCAAATATGACATCCTTGTCAAATAAATATGCATGAAGTGATTGAAGTGCAACATGCTTTGAGAGTCCAAATTTCTTGACTAATTGTCTTCTGACAGATACATAGAAATACATCTTCATTAAGTCAAGTCTTTGATGTAGAAGTCCATATTCATCTGGAAATAAAAGTTTTGGTACTCTTTCAACCAGAAAATCTAGAACAGGCCTTGACAACTTCACTTTGAGAGAAATTAGTCCCATAGCCAGTCTGTATGATAATGTAGTTTCCCATGAAGAATCAATATCCAGATCTCTCTTGTCAAATACTGACATAGATGTAGCTTGATTTGTAAAAACCTGCATGATATTAGTTGGACTAGACTCTGTGTGTGTAGGTGACAATTGAATCTTTCTCCTTGTTCTCCTGATATAGTGAGCAAAAGATTTATCCTGAGAAGACTCAAGAGGTGTAGACACAGAAATGATCTTGGGATGAGATCTTGGTTCAATAGACACAGTCTTTTGAGAGTCAGTATCTAGTAACTGTTTTCCCTTTTTAAGAACTACAGCCTTTTGAGAGACTGCAGCCTGGCTGTGACTAGGTTTTTCATCTCTTTGTGCTAACAAAGAAAGTTGAATTGCAGCCTTCAATTCTGCTCTCTCAGCAAGAGTTAAATCATCATCATCTTCACTAGAATTACTACTACTACTTGACACAACAAATCTTCTCTTCCTTACAACTGATGTCTTTTGAGAAACACCAGAGGTTGGTTTCTTTGAAACAATAGGCTGTGGATCAAAATTTGGTTCTTGAATTGTTTCAGAGACTATAATGTTTTGGGCTACTTGGGTAGACACAGGTGGGTTCTCCTTCAATTGAGATTCCTGAGCCATTTCACCACAAAAGAAAGAAGAATTGTAGAAAGTAGGAAGATGAGTTTTAAGAATTACCTGAACATGTTGTGGATAATGAATTGTAGGTATTTCATCTAGATTCTTTTCATTGTCCTTCTTTGTAATGTCAGAGAAAATTCTCTTTTGTTGTTCATAAGAAGAAACACAATGTTCTCTACCAAATCTAGTTTCAACATCAGGAATAAAATGGTTAATAAACATTTGCATAAATCTATGATAATAAACCATTTTCCTGTTTTGATCTCTTAACCCAAGTTTAATACTCATCTGACTTAAGATAATATGACCAATGTTGATTACTCTGTCATAAAGCAAACTATAAGCAATATGTGATGTAGCAGAAGTAATTTGCTGAAAAGAACTACACTTGCCAGTAAAACATTTAGCAATTTGATCAAAGTAAAAAGACCATTCCTTTCTAAGAAAAGACCTATTTAACTGGCTCATGTTATCTAGAGATCCACTATAACCTAATTCAGACAACATAGTTCTTATATTATCATCAGATGGTACATTCTCATAACTATCAGTAACAGGTAAGCAAAGTACTGAATTAACAACAGATTCAGTAATGTCAAATGAATCTTGTCCTAAATGTAGAACAATCTTACCTGATTGACTCTGAGTAGAATCAATTACCTCAGCATTCTCCCAAGCTTGTGAAACAGCTACTTGATTAATCTGTGAAGATGCTGTCAATGCATAACTTAATGGTCCATTCGCCAGAAAGTCCATGATTGGATGAAAGTCAGATGACACTCCTTCCTTGTTGGTGATAGCTGCAACATGATTGTTTGTCATAAAATCAAAGTCACCAAACTTGAAGGCTACTGATTTAGGTAATCTTCTCTGAGCTGCCATTTTTGATCTGAAAAGAACTTGAAAAATTCTTGAAATAGATTAGTGATTTTGAAAACTCAAGAGTGATTTTTGCTTTAGAGAATGTAAAATTAGAGAAAGCAATTACACGATTAGAGTTTCAAAACAAATATATTTCACAAATCTTTCAGACCACTATCCCACGTTGACACGTAGATTGACAGGTGTCAGTCCCTGAAAAATGCGGTTACCCACGATTTTTGGAAAATAAAATCCAAAATTGATTTTTCATGAAATAAATCAGGGTATTAATAAGCAATACTGATCAGTTTCCTCTTCCTGATGACCTCTCATCAAAATAATCACAAAATGCAATGTGATTTAAAAAATATAATTTTCAAATCCTGATGGTCACACATGAAATCCTGACCAATATCATCAGAGACTTAATATGGAGTTTTCCACGTGGCATTTTTCTTTTATCTGAAAAAGAAAATAAACAATTAATCTGAACAGAAAATCAATTGGATAGATATTTTCAATATTTCTTGAAAACAAGAAATACAGTCACATGCAATAATTAGCATTTGACTTCATTAAAACTTCCAAGTGACTGCTCAGCTTCTCACGTCTTTCTTTAAAAGAACCAGACGCCTTATGCCATTCTCCAAAACCTTTCAATTTCTTTTCTTCTCAACAATGCTTCTCAAACCAAAAATCCCTTCAAACCCATTTTCCAGATTTTTCTTGATCGATGAACATCCTATTCTTGATCATCTCTTTGAACAGATGACTCTTCTCATCGAACTAATCATGAATGGATTGGTTTTCGAAAATATCCAGAGGTTTCTCCTAGAACATCCATCTGTTGGATACAATCTTCCCCTAACCTCCTCAGAACTTGAGGATGAAGAATTTGGCCGAGAGTCTAAGGTTGATCTTGATGGAGATGCTATTCATTTAAGTTAGCTGCTCTCATTCAAGTCGCCCAGACAAGGAATCCAAGAGCAAACGATGCTTTCATCCCCTGATGGATTTCTTGAGATGCTCCTTGTCCTGTACCTCAGAGTTCATATCAATAGACAAGTATAGAATTATCAATAGAAATTTAGACAGAAAGATGTTGTATTTCATTTCCATGTAATGATTTCTATTAATGAATATACAGTTTCTTGTTATCTGCTTGTCTTTTGATTTTTGAATGATGTATAAATTATCAATATGCAAATATCAAAACTTGCTAGCATAGACTTAACACATCACAGAATTAGATTACTACACAAAGTAAACGTCAGGATTTGAAACAATTTTCATAATCCTGATACTGACACAATACTGATGACGTCAGCATCCTGATAACAAATCTAATCCTGATGATTATTAACAAGTCTATCATACTGAAATTTATCAAGGCAAAGTGTTATAGCTAAAGCATTTAACAATCAAATATAGATCCTGACAGGAATATCAAGTCTATAAGCTAAGAACAACATACCTTGCTACTTTTGCAGATATTACAGATCTAAAAATTTAACATTCCTAACTCACTTACTAGTCTACTGAATGTAGTCTCATCAAGTGGTTTAGTTAAAATATCTACAAGCTGTTTGTCAGTAGGAACAAAATGAAGTTCCACAGTACAATTCTCAATATGTTCTCTAATAAAATGATACCTGACATCAATGTGCTTAGTCCTTGAATGTTGAACTGGATTTTCTGCAATTTTAATAGCACTAGTATTATCACAAAACATAGGAATATTACTAAGTGTCATACCATAATCCAGCAACTGATTTCTTATCCAAAGGAGCTGTGCACAACAACTGCCTGCTGCTATGTACTCAGCTTCTGCAGTTGAGGTTGAAACAGATTGTTGCTTCTTGCTTGCCCAAGAAATCAATCTATTTCCCAAGAATTGACATGTACCTGTAGTGCTTTTCCTGTCTATCTTACACCCTGCATAATCAGAGTCTGAATAGCCAATTAGAAAGAAATCAGATTCTCTAGGATACCACAAACCAAGATTTGGAGTTCCTTTGAGATATCTAAAAATTCTCTTCACAGCAATTAAATGAGATTCCTTAGGATCACTTTGGAATCTAGCACATAAACAGGTAGAAAACATTATATCTGGCCTACTTGCAGTTAGATATAACAATGAGCCTATCATGCCTCTATAACTAGTATTATCCACACTCTTTCCTTTAGGATCAGAGTCTAGTTTAGTGGCTGTTGCAATGGGTGTTTTTGCAACTGCACAGTCTTGAAAGTCAAACCTTTTTAAAAGATCTTTGATATACTTTGACTAATTAATGAAAATACCAGTCTGTTTGACCTGCAAGCCTAAGAAATAATTTAGTTCACCCATCATGCTCATCTGATACTTAGACTGCATAAGCTTGCTAAATTTAGCACACAACTTTTCATTAGTAGAACCAAAAATAATATCATCAACATAAACTTGAACTAAAAGCAATTCACCTTTTATCTTTCTAAAGAATAGAGTTTTGTCAATTGTACCTCTTGTGAAGCCATTTTCAAGAAGAAATTTAGACAAAGTCTCATACCATGCTCTTGGTGCCTGCTTTAGTCCATAGAGTGCCTTGTCAAGTTTGTAGACATGATTTGGAAACTTTGGATCAACAAATCCAGGTGGCTGTTCTACATACACTTCTTCATCAAGTTTGCCATTTAGAAAAGCACTCTTTACATCCATCTGGTATACCTTGAATTTTGAATGAGCTGCAAATGCAAGAAACATTCTGATTGCTTCCAATCTTGCTACAGGTGCAAAGGTCTCATCATAATCAATGCCTTCTTCCTGAGAATAACCCTTGGCCACCAGTCTTGCTTTGTTTCTTACAATCATACCAGATTCATCTAGCTTGTTTCTGAAAACCCATCTTGCACCAACAATAGATCTATCTTTAGGTCTTGGTACCAGTTTCCAGACTTTGTTTCTCTCAAACTCATTTAACTCCTCCTGCATTGCAATTACCCAATCAGGATCCTGTAAGGCTTCTTCAACCTTATTAGGTTCATTCTTTGAGAGAAAGCAACTATACAAGCATTCATTTTGAATTGACCTTCTAGTTCGAACACCACTATTTGGATCACCAATTATCAAATCTTCAGTATGATCCTTTGTCCATTTTCTAATAGGTGGTAGATTAACTCTGCTAGTCTCTCCCCCTAAGTTAGTGGTATCCCTTGTAGAAGAATTCTCTCTACCTTCAAAAACTCTCCTTTAATCAATAGAATCAATAGATTCCATATTGCTGCTAGTTACTGATCTTTCCTCAGTAGACTCTGAAAGGTCAGTTCCTGATGGAGTAGAC
Source organism: Kitagawia praeruptora (assembly GCA_037693485.1). NCBI lineage: Eukaryota > Viridiplantae > Streptophyta > Magnoliopsida > Apiales > Apiaceae > Kitagawia > Kitagawia praeruptora. The sequence continues at coordinate 95,997,849 of CM075354.1, read as the reverse complement.
TCTGAAACGTCAATTCCTGATGGAATAGACTCTGAAAGACTAGTCTGCTCCTGATGATCACTGTGTTCTCTCTGATTTATTTGCTCCCCCTCAATAGTAGCATTCCTTTGAGAAGCAATAGAAATTCCTTCTGGAGAACCTTCATCATCACTTGAGAGTATCTCAGAATTCTTCAGATTTTCAAATTCCAATTTGTCATGGCTTTCATCAGTTTGCAAAATTCCAAATTTCTTATCATCAAATGCAACATGAATTGATTCCATAACAATGTGAGTTCTGAGATTATAAACTTTGAAGGCCTTAGATGCTGAATATCCTAGAAAAATTGCTTCATCCGATTTGGCTTCAAATTTTCCAAGTTGTTCTGGATGAACTTTTAGGACATAGCATTTGCATCCAAAGATGTGAAAATATTTCACACTTGGTTTCTTTCCTTTGATCATCTCATAGGGAGTTTTTCCATGACTATTTACCAAGGTACAGTTCTGAGTGAAACATGCAGTGTTAATAGCTTCTGCCCAAAAGTAGGTTGGAAGTTTTGCATCTGCAAGCATGGTTCTTGCTGCCTCTATGAGAGTCCTGTTCTTTCTTTCCACTACACCATTTTGTTGAGGTGTACCAGGTGTAGAAAACTGTTGAGTGATTCCATTGTCTGCACAAAACCCCTCCATTGTAGAATTCTTGAATTCTGTACCATTGTCACTCCTAAGTACTTTGACTTTGTACTCAGAGTTATTATGAATATTCTTGATGAGTTCAATGATTTGCTGAGGAGCTTCATCCTTCTTGTGTAGAAAGAACACCCATATGAACCTTGTGAAATCATCCACCATAACTAGAGCATATCTTTTCTTGCTGATAGACATAATGTTTACTGGACCAAACAGATCAAGATGTAGCATGTGAAATGGTTCAGTAATTGAATTTTCAGTTTTGCTCTTGAAAGTGGTTCTTCTTTGCTTTCCAAGCTCACATGCATCACAAAGTCCATCTTGCACAAAATTTGCCTGTGGTAGGCCTCTCACCAAATTGTGTTTAACAAGTTGATTAAGCTTCTTGAAATTAAGATGTGAGAGCTTCTTGTGCCAATTCCAGCTTTCATCACTTGTTGCTTTGCTGTAGAGACATCTAACAATTCCTTTAGATGTATCACTTAAGCTGGCTTCATATATGTTACTATGTCTTTGACCAGTTAGAACAATGTCTCCATTCTGCATATTCAAGATTTTGCATCCTTCTCTGTCAAAGATTGATTTGTAACCTTTATCACCTAGTTGACTTATGCTTAAAAGAGTATGCTTCAAGCCTTCAACCAGTGCTACATTTCCTATGATGACATTCCCCAAAACAATTGAGCCATATCCCAGAGTTTCTCCTTTGTTGCCATCTCCAAAAGATATTACTGGGTTAGCTTTCCTCTCAAACTTTGTAAGCAGGGACTTCTTTCCAGTCATATGTCCAGAGCATCCACTGTCCAAGATAATTGAATGCTTCTTTCCTGTGCCCTGCAAACAAAAAGTAACTAGTTAGAATTTTTTAGGACCCAACTTTGATTGGATCCTTTCTTACTAGATTTAGAGACAACAGACTTTGAAGATTTTGCTTTTATTTTACCTGTTGCAGAGTCAACTTTAGACTCTGATCTCACAAACTGTTTGTGACTAGGAGTTTCAGATTTCAAAGAATAATAGTCATAATACAGTTCATGATATTCTCTACACATGTAAATGGAATGAAGTAAACTACCACAATGATAACAAGCTTTTTGTGGTTGGTATTGAATTTTCTGAGTCTTGGGGAATCTGGACTCAGTTTTCCAAGAAGGTTTTTGATTGCAGTCTAGGGCCAAATGATTATGATTTCCACACTTATAGCATTTTTTCCTAGGTGCATCAGGTACATTCTTGTAATTATTCTCTTTGTTAATACCTTCTTTTCCATTCCTATTTCTCTTGATCTTGCTAGACTCTGAAAGACCATCTAATCTCTGTTTCAACTGAGACTTAGACAGAAACCCTATGTTTACATTCTTAGGTTTCTCTAACACTTTCTCATCTGAATTACTATTGTTAATCCTTTTGTGTACAACAGGGGTACCTTTTGAATCAACAAATTTAACATGATTAGGTTCAGAAACAATTTTCTTACCTTCAGATTTAGACGTGTTAGCTTCTACCTTACTATCATCATTGACAATAGCTACTTTTTCTTCTTGTCTAGCCTTATCAAAACCTAAACCATTAACCTTACCACGAATTCCACTCTCAAAGATTTCTATTGTCTTCTTACTGGAATTGTTAATGGTCTTAATCACATCTCTCTCTTCTTCTAGTTCTTTTCTGACATAGTCATAAGCCTCAAGAATAACACTATAATCATGATTAGCTTTATCAGAACTTAACTTGTATTCTTCCATTTGAATTAATTCAGATTCAAGAAAATTATTTCTATCAACTAATTTATCATTCTTAACCTTAAGTTCATCTCTTTCACAAGTAAGAATTTTAAAATTAGTCATAAGATTCTTAAACTCAGCATGGATAGATCTAATTTCATCAGAATTTAAGCTATCAAATGAATCAAGAGAGTGAAGTGATACCTTAACAGAGGATGGAGAAGTTTTCTTTGGAGATCCAGGTTTGTCTGAACTATTGGCCATCAATGCAATGTTGTCATAATCCAATTCATCTTCAGAGTCACTGGAATCAGCCCAATCCTTTTGTGTGACCATAAGTGCATTACCCTTTCCTGAATTCCTAGGCTTCTTACACTCACTAGCAAAATGTCCAAGCTCGCTGCAGTTAAAGCACTTGATCTTGGCCTTATCAAGCTTGACAATTGTACTTTTGCTTTTGTCACTCTTCTTCTCCTCCTTCTTTTGAAAAGGTCCTTTGCTAAATCTTCTCCTGTTGAATCTTCCTTTCTTGAAAGCTTTAGCAAACATAGCAAAGAGTTCTTGCATATCAGATTCAGAATCATTGTTGTCAGAGTCCATATCAGTAGTCTCTGAATCAGAACTTTCTTTGCTTTTCTTCTCCTTGAATTCTTTACAGCAATCTTTTCATGCTGTTCTTCAGGAAGCTTCTTAACTTCAGATTGAGCAGTAAGTGCAATAGTCTTCATCTTTCCTTCACTCCTGCTCTTCTTCTGCTGCTTGTCAAGTTCATAAGCTCTCAATTTTCCATATACTGCCTCTAATGAAATCTCATCCAGATCATTAGCTTCCTCAATCGCAGATATCTTCTCATTGTAGAAATCAGGCAAAGCTTTCATGAACTTTGTATTCATATCCTCCAAATCATAATATTTACCATGCATGGCCATCTCATTGATGAGTTTTGTAAACCTATCAAAGGTATCAGTAAGTGACTCACCAGACTTGGATTCAAAGTACTCATATTGTTGTATAAGTAATGTCCTCATATTCTTCCTGACAGGCTTAGTTCCTTCATAGTGAACCTTAAGATTGTCCCATATATCCTTAGCAGTTTTACAAGAGAGAACATAGTTAGTGAGAACAGAATCAAGACTGTTGAATAATATGTTTCTCACTTTAGCATCTTTGAGAACATTCTCCTTGTCCTTATCTGACCATTCAGATTTTGGCTTCTCTGCTGTATGTTCTGGAACAACCACACCATCAACAGTTGCTTGTCCAACGACCTTTGTTGGAACAAAAGGTCCATCTCTGATTCTGTCAAGATAATCAGGATCTGTTGCTTCCAGATGATGCAACATCTTTACTTCCCATAGAGTATATTCGTTTCTCTTGAGCATAGGAATTTTAGTATTCCCATCCTTGTAACCAGACATGATTGCAGATCTTTATGATTACTCGAAATCAACCTTCTCTGATACCAATTGTTAACTCGAATAACTTGTAGAAGGGGGGGGGGTTGAATACAAGTTATATAATCGTGTCTGATTTTTGCTTGATTATATGAACAAGAATAAACGAATGAATCAAACTCTTGTTTGTATTAATAAGATCAAATACAAACTCTACCAAAGGTGTACAATACCTTTAGCAGCTGCTGACAATACAAATCTCTCTCTGTTTGTTTCGAACTCTCGAATACAAACCTTATACAGAGCTACGCACATTCACTTGTTCTACTCACAACTTTTTCTCACACTCCGTCGTTCTTTACAATGATATTGAGAGAGTATTTATAATGCTACCTATCAACTAATAACAAAAAGATATAATCTATACATGACAATGTTCTGCCTTCTAGTCGATAGTTTCCTTCAATAGAAAAACTCTTTCCTTCATAATATCTTCTTGCTTGTTCTTCAAACAACGATCCTGTTTCATAGCACTTACCAGTTTCTGTAGCATCCATAATGACATCATCAGTAACACGACTGATATCAGGATCTGTACACTGCATCAGTATCTGATCAACCATCAGTATTGGACCGTCATCAGGATTTGCTCTCTGTTCCTGACATGTAGTCTCCGATACACTGTTCATTCCTTACTAAACTATATAGACAACTGTCTTACACATAAATCCTATATACAGTGCTAAATCCTTTTATAAGATCAGGATTACAAGAAGTATAATGTGTAAATTCTATTCTTAACATCACAACTTATGAATTATTCCTAACAAAGCTCGAACAAGCTTCAAGCTCCAAGCTCGAACTGAATAAAAAAAACCAATTCAGTAAATCCATCAATTAAAACAAAGAAAGAAAGAAAGTAAATGAAGATATTGAAAGGTGTAATCCGAGATTGAAGGTGTAATTGAACAAAACGAACTTCAATGGTTTGGTTCCAGCAGCGACTTCGATCTAGGGTTTGAAAAAGGGGAAGAACGGGAGAGAGAGTTTTGGGGAAGAACGGGAGAGAGAGTTTTGTTTTGATGTTTTGTTTTGTTTTTGTTTTTGTCTTTTATTATTTTTAATATGGGAAAGGACAGAGCGGGAGTGGAAAATATGTTAAGGGGGGGAAAATTGAACTAAAAGTGAAAATTTTGGCTAAGGGCGGGGAGAAAATGGAGGGGTCGGTGGTTTCATTTTTTTTAAAAAGGGTTTAGACATCGCTTTATATAAGAACTGATGCATAGCTATTAAAAATACAAAGGATAGTGAGTTTCAGTTTTTTTTACAAAGGGCTTAGACATCGCTTTACCAATGGACTGATGTATAGGTATTCAAAAGACATCACTTTCTAATTCGGTGATGTCCAAAACGCTTTTAACATCAGTGACTTTTCTAACCGATGTCTAATGTGTGATGTCTATTAACAGATTTCTAGTAGTGCATGTTCTTGATGTGATGCACATCGAGAAAAATATATGCGAAGCTTTAATTGGAACTTTGTTAAATATTCCAGGAAAGACAAAAAATAGGGAGTCTGTCCGTCTTGATATGGCTGAAATGGGAATAAGAACAGAGTTGCGGCCAAAAATTCAATTTATGTATCGAATAATTGGTTTAAATCAATTTATTTTTGGACAGATTGAAAGAAAATTGGTGCATGACCATAATAACATACGTGATGAGATAAGGTGGATTGCGGAAGGGCCTAACAAGATTGTTCCTACATTCAGCGGTTATAAAATCAATGGTGTTACTTGTAGCACCAAGGAGCGCGATGATAATCGACAGGTTCAGTGTACTGGTGTTTCTGTTGTTGCAGATGCATTAATGGTTGTCGGTAAGGATAAAACTGTTGAACATACTTCACATAGCTACTATGGAGTTGTAATTGGGTAGATATGAACAAAGGGGTTAAGCTAGATGACTTGGGATATACATTGGTTAACTTAAACAAATTAGGTTTTGTAAATGATCCTTTTGTGCTAAAGAAACATGTTAAGCAAGTCTGCTACATCGATGATCCTCTCAAAAAACATTGGTCTATTGTGTTGATATTACCAGAAAAAAAACTATTATGACCAATGTGATGATGAAAATGATGGATCGGCAGAAATAGAACTTGAGAATGAGCTGCTTGTGCCAATATTCCCCAATGTTGACGAACCTGACGAGGAAAAATCTAGTTATATGCGGGAGGAAGAAGAATGGATTCAACTTCCATGATGTAATATATATAATTATATAGGATAGAAGTTCAATTATTTCCAAAAATATAACTCCATGTACTACTGACTTATATATGTGAAACTCATATTATTTAGAGTGTAGCGCAGTCTGGTCAGCGCATCTATTTTTGGTACTTCTACTGAACACAAGTTTCATCTAAAAGAACCCCTTGATAAGATTACTTTAGCAGTGGTAAAATCATCATCTAGTTGAATTTTGACTTCTCAAGTTATGAATGTTTCGACTTGATGTGTCTTTTTATAATAGATGATGATTTTACCATTGCTAAAATAATCATTCGAAGGACATACAAGAATGGCTACCATCGACTGCAGCAAGAGGACTCTGGAGAGATGTTATCTAATACAGATCATACACTTACAAATTTTGTGCTATATCAAACTTCTCCAAATTAAGGTTAATGTTATAATTTATGTTTATGCAGATTTAACGGTGTCAAAGGAAGACCTTGAAAAGAGTGGATACGCGGCAGGATATTATCAAAGACAAGAAGCAAATTGTAATGCATTGGTGGTAGTAGTACTACACAATACTCATTTCGATTGTAATGTAGAAGTACTTCTCTGTCTTTCATGGCACATGATGCTTATCAGTTTGGTCACTTAGTTACTAACTAGTATCTCTGTATTGTATCATGAAGTCCGATTTGATTATTTCTATTCCGATTAATGGATTATTTATCAATTTGTGAAAGTATTTTATTTGTGTATTGTCCGATTGGACTAACTTGTCAATTTACGGAAGTATTTGGTTTGCCAATTTTGATTAAAGATTTTTGGATTGCTAGTACCTTGTTTGGTTGATTTTGGTTTGCAATTCTGTTGGAATTGGTTGATTGTTGGTTTGGTTTGTGTTGGTATGTAATATGTACGATTCAATTTTTTTTCTATCCTTAGTAAACAGACAACAGTTATTTTGACATTGTGTAAAACCGTCTTCTAATAGTGTGTTCAAACAACAGTATTCTTATCTGTTGTATGAAACCCATTTATCTCACAATGCTAATAACCATTGTCTATCAATTTTCCTTTCTGACAATGGTATTTCAAAACCATTGTTTGATGTTCCATACAACAGCACTTTCAATAAACACTTGTCTAACTTACACCACGCCTTCGTCTAAAATTGTTGTCTGAAGATAATGTGATTTTTTGTACATAAAACAGTTCTCTAGACTTGTGTTAAAAGGTTATACACAACATTTGCCAATAGAACTATTGTCTGACTTTATCAGCACACCGCTTAGACAACACTTTCAAATAAGTGCTAGAACAGTTGTCACAAAAACACTCGGACAACAGTTTTACGAGGAGAACAAATTCACCGTTGTTTGTTTTTTCGGGACAATGGTGTTTTGTTTAACTGTGGTGTGACTAGTGTTGTATGAACTGATTTTTCTTGTAGTGTTGTAGAACTCCAATATCACTCAAACTCTCTCTATTTAAATTCCAAGCACTCCTTTATTATAATTCCTTGATCCTATAATAAAATAATATAATTTATTAAATAAAAATCCAAATCAATGCAAAATAACTTAAATATAGGAACAATATTAAGATTACATGCACGATTATCATATACTTAATCATAAAACTTGTTCATGTGTGCTTATCTTGTCTCTGTGGACCTGTTATTTTTCTTACTTATCTGGATTTGGTTTTGAGCGAATAGAATTAGAAGTATAATACTGAATCATTTAATCCTACCTATTCTTGTGTTTGTTTTTCCATAATTGCAACCTTTTTGCACTACACATCCTTTTGTAAAGTGTCACACAATCTTTCATTTCACAACTGTCCTGTACAATTTTACTTCAATATAATATATTCATAACTTTTTTTCTTTGAAATTGGTATGGAGCCTAGAGACAAAGTCATTTTTTAAACTCTTGAGGAGTGCTCCTCAAAGGCAAAGTTAAATTCTTAACTCTCTTGAAAAACAAACATCATTATTTAATTTCAAGTTTTTTTCATGTGCATATATAGTAGGAAAACAATATCTTGAGTTCGGGTCAAGTAATGGAGAAAGGCTACACTAATATCATGGAAGATGGATTTCTTAATATGTAACTAGATTATAGCCCGTGCTAAATTTAAATTTCATAATAAATACGATATATAATAATAAAGATTAAATAAAGAAAATAACTTTATATATTTGAGATCAAATAAATTAATATTGAAAGAAATAATATTAATAAAATATTACTTTTCTATATTATAACAATTGCAATCAAAGAAAAAATTATTTAGATTTTCTATATTTGTTATGTGATAATATGTATTAATAAGCTTACCAAAATTAAAAGATTTACTCAAATTTTCATTAATAATCTTACCATAAATATTAAGAGTATATATTAATAGTATTTAAATTTGTATACAAATTTTCTTTAATTAATAATGGATCAAATAATGAATTTGGATCTTTTCCAAACATAATAGGGATACCAATTCCAATTTGTATACGGAAATTTTACATTAAAATCGTCGCAATTGGTCCAATTACGACGGAAAAATTTCGTCGTTTTTGCTCGAGTCTTAAGTTCGAATTTTCGTCACAAGTTCAAATTTTTGTCGTAAATTTAAACTAGTGGAGCCCACATTGGTATTAAAATAATATATAAACTTGCGACGAAATTTTCCGTCTTAAGTTTGAAACTTACGACGAAATTTTCCGTCGTAAGTTCAATCATGACCCAATTTCATTTAAGAATAAAAGAAAATAAAATTATTTTTCAATAATAAATCAATAATTTACGACGGATTTTCCGTCGTAAGTTAGTCGGAATATGAATAATTTACGACGGATTTTACAATGAACAACCGTCGTAAATACTGTCCAGAAAAATTTCCAGAAAGACTCCGGCGACTTCTCAAGATTCCGACGATTCAAAAATTCACCCAGAAAAATCCCAATTAATTATATGCACTACTTAACAACCTTATGTACACATACAATAACCCAAAGTTTATAAAGAAAATTTAGACCACCAATTCCGGCCAACAATCCGGAATCCGGTGAACCAAAAACAATTTTTATTAAATCTGAAAAAAACATATAATCATCTACACATCATAACTTAAACATTCGCCAATATACAATCTCGAAAATAATTGGTTCCACCTATATCCGGTCATTGGAAAAAACTCCGACGAACACCAACCACCTCAAAAGTCTTGGAATCTTCCCCAAACTCACCCATCAATAATATAATAAGCTCATAATTACCAAAAACTCCTTGAATCATCAAAATTGAATTAAAATCAAAATATCATCCGAAAAAAATTGTTTCGGAATTGGTTATCATAAATATCAAAATGAAGATTTTGATTTTAGGAGCCCAAATATATACACATAAATCACAGATGATAAACAGAAGTGTAGTTATGAAATTTTGAAGATTAATAGTATACATGTATGTATATATGTGAGCGTGAGATGTGAGATGAGGGGAGAGGAAGGTGGGGGGGGGTTTATTTGATATTGATGAGGAAGGGGAGGGGGTTTAGATTTAATATGGACCATTAGATGTGTGCTTCTTGGTTTTAATCTAACGGTGGAAGGGTGTGATCCGCGTGAAGTGTGATTAGCAAATGGGAGCCATTTGTTTTTTGTCACAAAACTTACGACGGATCCGCGTGAATTCGTCGTAAGTTTATTAATTTATTTTTTTTAAGAAAATAAAAATAAATAAAAAATCTTATAAAATTTTATAAAAAAATTAATATGATCCATATTTCGACTAATTGATCATAACAATTTGCATGATCTAATTTAGTGATATTCCCAAAATTTTAAAAAATAAAAAATTAATTTGGATAGTAAAATTAGTAGTCAACTATTGATTTGACTAGTACTACTAACTAGAATTTTGTCTCAGATTGTTGTTTCTATTTTTTTAAAAATATTTATCAACGATCCAACCGCATGGATGTCAATATATATCTAATTTAGTGATATTCACAAAAAAAAAATAATTTGACCTTTTACCTATTTTTTTAATTTTTTTATTTATTTTACAAACTAGTTAAAAATGGAGAAAAAATAAAATAAATGGAAAATTAGTGAAGATATATCTAATTAGATGATATTCCCAAATTTTAAAAATATCAAAAATTAATTTGTTTGGATATTTTAGTAGATCACTACTATTCCGACTATTACTCGTACCTTGTGCTTCATCCTAGGTTATTGTTTCTATTTTTTTAAAGATATTTCTCTATAATCCAACCATAATACGAATGTCAAGACATATCTAATTAAATGATATTCTCAAAGTTTAAAAAATCAAAAATTAATTTGGTTGGAGATATTAGTATATCACTGTTATTCCGACTAGTACTCGTAACTAGTGCTTCATACAAGATTATTGTTTATATTTTTCTAAAAAAATTTCTCGACGATCCAACGTACGGATGTCAAGACTTATCAAATTAAATGATTTTCCCAAATTTTCAAAAGATAACAAATTAATTTGGTTGGAGATCTTAGTAGATCGTTACTATTCCGACTATTACTAATAACTAGTGCTTCGGCTCAGATTATTGTTTCTATTTTTTCAAAAATACTTCTCGATGATCCAAAGTACGGATGTCAAGACATATCTAATTAAATGATTTTCCCAAATTTTCTAAAAATAACAAATTAATTTGGTTGGAGATCTTAGTAGATCATTACTATTCCGACTATTAATATTAACTAGTGCTTCGTCTCGTATTATTGTTTCTATTTTTTCAAAAATATTTCTCGACAATCCAACCGTACGGATGTTAGGATATATCTAATTAAATGATATTCCCAAATTTTCAAAAAATAACAAAATAATTTGGTTGGAGATCTTAGTAAATCATTACTATTTCGACTATTACTAGTAACTAGTGCTTCCTCTCAGATTATTGTTTCTATTTTTTTAAAAATATTTATCGACGATCCAACAGTACGGATGTCAATATATATTCTAGACGATCCAACCATACGAATATCAAGACATATCTAATTAAATGATATTCCCAAAGTTTTAAAATATAAAAAATTAATTTGGTTAGAGTTCTTAGTAGATCACTACTATTCCGACTAGTACTAGTAACTAGTGCTTCGTCCCATATTATTATTTCCATTTTTAAAAAAAATATTTCTCGATGATCCAACCGTGCGGATGTCAAGACATATCTAATTAAATGATATTCCCAAAGTTTCAAAAAATAAAAAATTTATCTATGTGGTTGATGATAAGAAAAAATATTGAAGAAATTTACGACGAATTAAGAAGATCGTCGTAATTCTGGTTAACTTATGACGGAAATTTCGTCATAATTGACCCAGAATTACGACGATCTTCTTAATCCATCATAAGTAACCCAGAATTATGACAGATTTTGTCATCGTAAGTTCACATCAGAAAAAGTAATTCATTTTACAATTAAATTTATTTATAATAAATTAATTTACGACGGAATTTTCGTCGCAAGCTCATTACTAAACGACGACGTTTTGTAATCAGGAAAATTAATTTATTTTGTAATTAAATTTAATTACAATAAACAAATTTGTGACGGAAGCAAATTCCATCGTAAGTTTATTTATGACGGAATCTCCATCATAAGTTCACTACAAAACGACGTCGTTACGCAATCAGAAAAAGTAATTTTTTTACAAGTAAATTTTATTAAAATAACGAAATTTACGACGGAAATTCCGTCATAAGTTCACTGTTAAAATGAATTTATGACGGAGAATTTGTCGTAAGTTCACTGCAAATATTTTTTAATTAAATTTTAATTGTTTGGAGCTAAATTTTATTAATAAAATAATTATCTTGCGACGAATTTCATTTTCTTCATAAGTTTGGTGTGAAATTTACTATAGATTTGAGATTCCGTCGTAAGTTGGGCGCGAAAATTGCTTCCGTCGCAAGTTGACCGTCCTAATTGGCCAAATTTCTTGAAGTGTCATGTGCGCTTATCTTGTCTCTGTGGACCTGTTATTTTTCTTACTTATCTCGATTTGGTTTTGAGCGAATAGAATTAGAAGTATAATACTGAATCATTTAACTACTTATTCTTGTGTTTGTTTTTCCATAATTGCAACCTTTTTGCACTACACATCCTTTTGTAAAGTGTCACACAATCTTTCATTTCACAACTAGCCTGTACAATTTTACTTCAATATAATATATTCATAACTTTTTTTCTTTGAAATTGGTATGGAGCCTAGAGACAAAGTCTTTTTTTGAAACTCTTGAGGAGTGCTCCTCCAAGGCAAAGTTAAATTCTTAATTCTCTTGAAAAACAAACATCATTATTTAATTTCAAGTTTTTTTCATGTGCATATATAGTAGGAAAACAATATTTTGAGTTCGGGTCAAGTAATGGAGAAAGGCTACACATGGAAGATGGATTTCTTAATATGTAACTAGATTATAGCCCGTGCTAAATTTAAATTTCATAATAAATACGATATATAATAATAAAGATTAAATAAAGAAAATAACTTTATATATTTAAGATCAAATAAATTAATATTGAAAGAAATAATATTAATAAAATATTATTTTTCTATATTATAACAATTTCAATCAAAGAAAAAATTATTTAGATTTTCTATATTTGTTATGTGATAATATGTATTAATAAGCTTACCAAAATTAAAAGATCTATTCAAATTTTTATTAATAATCTTACCATAAATATTAAGAGTATATATTAATAGCATTTAAATTTGTATACAAATTTTCTTTAATTAATAATGGATCAAATTATGAATTTGGATCTTTTCCAAACATAATAGGGATACCAAACCTAAAAATGGATTATCCAGTGGGTCAAAATCAATACAAAATCTTCTTCAAACCTAAATATAAATACTAAACCTTAGGTAGTGGCTATCCACTAATTTATACTCCCTCCGTCCCACTTTTATTGTCCATTGTTTCCTATTTTCTTTGTCCCAAAATAATTGTCCACATTTAATTAATAAGGTATATTATGTGCTAATTATGTTAACTTTTATAAAAAAAACAATACAATTATTTGGTAACTATGATTTTAATTGACATGATTGAATAAAAGGTGGATTTTGATAGATGGACAATAAAAATGGGACTGAGGGAGTAATATACAGATATCAGGGGCAAAGCCAGCACTCCCTCACAAGGGGTGCCAAATTTTTTTTCATCAACACAATAAAGTATCCATAAATTAAATACACAAAAGTACTAGTCAAATTATAGTAGCACTCTATGTTCCTTCAAATCACGAAACCATCAATAATTGAATCAGTACTAAAAATTTTGACTATTTTCCTTTCGATATAGATAAGCATAAAATGATCGAGAAATCTATCACTCATCTTTTAGCGCGCTCGGTAGTAGCCGTTTCATGCAAAACCAACACCAACTTAATTAATCTACAAAAAAATAAATGGATAAATATCCAACTTTCTTGAATGTACCAACCAGCACAACTCAGAAATACTAGACAATCTAGTAAATTTTATTTTGTAAGGACCAAGTTTTTTATTCAGCAGGGGCCAAACTTTTTTTTTTTACATAAATGTATAAGTAAAAATACAAATTTATACAAAATTTTCATATACATCACTAATATTATGACAACCCTAGGGGGGCCATGGCCCCTTTTGGCCCCTATGAAGCTTCGCCCTTGACTGATATACTCGTTTATCTAAATAGATTATTTTCTAATAAACTAACTTTAAGAAATTTCACGTTTCTAAAAATCTAATTATAGAAAATGTTAAAAAAAAATCCAAACTTGAGGCCTAGGTTGATGTATAGCTGTAGGAGAAGTTTGTGAGTGTAAACATGGGGAGCTTAAATTTTATACAATAACTTTTAGTAATCTTGCAAAAATAAATCATCCCTAATTTTTATATTCAATTAATTATGATCTTGTTTTTATTTATCCATATTAAAACGTATATTTCCCGTTTTTATGAATATTAGTTAAGCAGTGCAATATACATATTGTCATGACTTAAATTGGAATAGTATCGGTAATTGGAATAGTGCTTGAAATATGGTTGTCCTCTAATTCTTTCAATTTTCAGTTTTTTACATATACAATCTATCTATTATATATCTTATACAGCAACATACACCTTTGCTGATTGATTTTATTAGGGTGAATTGACGTTTTTATCCCTAAATATTATTTATACAATTGTTTGTTGCGTCCGGTGCTTTTCCTTCCTCTCCCATTCTTGTGCTTCTTACTCAACTTTTCGACATGGCCAAAGCCACCACCAATCCGAAAAAACTATGTCCGCTCCAATAATTAGTAAATTGAAGGTGTGGTGCTTAAAATTGAGTTACGTCTTTCACTCCTTTGAGTTTGATCGTGGTATATGCACCGTTGTAACCAACCGTTTTATGTTTTGAAAGAATAGAATGACACAACACTATCACTGCTTTGATTCCCGGTGACCATCATCTCTAATACTCTTAGCCGCCATGATGAAATTAACCAGGTATTTAACACCCCCCCCCCTTATTATTACATTGAGAAGTCTCTATACTACAATTAAACTCTTGCCTCATATATGACTGGTTGTTCCTTTAGTTTTTAGGGTTGCTCTAAGCTATGTGTTTTTAAAAATTAGGCCTACAAATATTTATAGTTCCCATGTTCCTTATTTTGATTTCTTTAATTTCCTAAAGGTTTACAATTTAGTGAACAATCTATTTATTTATTTTTGTTTGTTTTATAGTTATATATTTGAATATTTAATTGTTGGAAATTGGTTATTTTTGTCTTCAACTCACTGATTCAGTTATATTCCTTGTTTTCTGATTTCTTGCTTGTTATACAATGTGTTTGTAAATTATATAGATTTTCATAGCGTTATGATTGCTATGAAACTTTTGGCATGGTAAACTTTTTTTGGCAGTGGAATTCAATTTCGCATTATGATGCACTATTCTGTGAATGTGTTGTAATTAGATCTTACCTTTTTTTAGTCGTGTGAATATGAAATTAGATCATTTTTCAACAATGGCTATCTTATTCTGATAATTGTCTTTACTCAATGATGTAATATTTGTTATAGAGACGTATTTCTTATTAAGCTAAGTGTTTGCTGCATTTCAAGCTTACAATTTAAGGTAAAAGTTTTTATGACTTTGTTTACACCTAGCTTCATGACTTGTGTTTGATTATAAATCACAAAAAATGTTTGCTCAAATATTTTTTACTTGCCTTGGGAGTTATATTCATGCATTGAAATGTACAGGGCAAAAGCCTGCATGTTGAGTCTAGAGATGCGACCCCTCTGCTGCTCACGCCATTAGTCGATCCTTTTTAGATATTTAAGGTCGACTGTTAACTCATTTTCTTAGAGTTATCACCGGGGGTCCTGATGCTCATATCATTACCGAGCATCCTGCAGTGAGGTATACATGATGTGACATCGACTTCCTTTTTTTTAGTTCACTTGCTAAACAAACCATCACATCTTAAACTTAATACCCTTCAAATAAATTTTCGTTGCATTATTTAAGTCTAAAGTACAATCTTAAGTAGGGAAAAAAAACTGCTTTCACTTCAGACATGTTCTCTTAGTACAACTTTGTGTGCTCGTAATTATAAGTGCCATATTTTTAATATACTATGTTATTAACGGGCAGGTGGGGAAAAACCTTATATCTGCACACAAGTACAAACTAACATGTGGTTTATAACAGAATTGGAGTGGTTATTTGTGGGAGACTGGTGGACAATCTCCTGGAGGACATAATGTCATATTGGGACTTCACAATGCTCTTAAAACTCATAATTCCATCAGAATTTTGATTAGGGTTCTGGGTACATGTTGTACTTTTTTCCCTTGGTTGACGTTATAGATTTCCTAAAACATGGCATTTAGCAGATTTTAGGATTATTTTCATTATGTTGGAGTGCCATTCTCACTTATGTTCTACCTAATTTCATCACTATGATTTCTTAGGAAAAAAATTTAATAATTTCTGGAAAGCTTAGGAAGAGGCATTTGTAATTGCTCGGGATTATGTGACTCTGGGTAATGGCCGGATGATTTCGACCTCCCCGATCAAGCCGCTTATCTCCCCGCTCAATAAACTATATGTTTGTTCGGGAAAGCATGCAAAACTGACGTTAGTTTCTTATTACCCCATCTTAATCAGAAACCACATTACATATCAATGTTCTTATATTTATAAGAAACTACCTGTATTAACAAGTACTTTAAATTGCTATGAAACAAATGCTAAATCTAATAATGTTGTAAAAGGGATTTATAAGTCTACGATAAGTAGCTTGCATGCATCTTTTAATCATATTTTATGGCAATTTACATAATTTTGTGTTGTTTAACATGGAGAAGTGGGCTTTTGGCATATATTTCCCCGCCCTGATTAATTGTTTTACGTTGTTTTTAGTTTAGATTTTTGATATATTCATTGACAATATAATTCACTATTATTTTTCTATTCAAGATTTCATACTCTATACTCTGATGTTCACTTGTAGGACAGGAAATAAGTGTAGCTCAACTCTAATAAGTAGGCAAGTACTTGTCTACTAAACCAGTTGGCGTGGGAGCTTTGGTTGTCGATCAAATTTCACGTAGTGGCCGGGAAACATTCAGGGTACTTGCTATAGGGAATAGAAAACTCTAACTTCAAGTGCAGGCTACGGTAACAGAAACAATTTGTTCGCCTGGATGGTGGTGCTAGCTGATATTTGATGCAATAACTAAAACATTTACGATTGTGAGGCATGCCAAATTGTAAAAGTTTCAAAAATACACCTCTGGGCATCTAATGGCTTTTGTCTACAGGTACTATAACGGTTTGTCTTTTATATGTTACAAATTTAGTAAGCTTGCCTTTCAAATTTAATTTACATAGCAAGGAAGCTGGGATTTTCCCAGGGAAACCAATGCTAATTCCTATTAATAAATCATACTATTTGTATACATTTGAATAGTGAGTATGCAGTGTTAGTGACTTCGTTACAAGACAAGTAGACAACTGGAATACTAACATAATTAAGATGACTTCAGGTGATGTCCGTGAGTGGTTTGGATGTCGTTTAGGAGTTCGTTGTTAGGAGTTCGTTGCATGCTTTAGACAATGATTTTGCTTGGACTAAATAATTATTCTATCGATAAACTCGAAATTTAAGTCGACTTAAGTCGATTTTTAGATGAATCATGTGCTTTTTGTTTTTGTTGTTTCATGAAATGTGCCAGGACATGTGAAAAGAGTAATTTATTTAAATATGAGTCTTCTAGACAATGATTTTTCTTGGACCAAATAAATATTCTATCTACAAACTCGAAATTTAAGTTGACTTAAGTCGATTTTTAGATGAATCATGTGCTTTTTGTTTTTGTTGTTTCATGAAATGTGCCAGGACATGTGAAAAGATTAATTTATTTAAATATGAGTCTTACCACTGCTAAAACTTGAGTCAGTTCATTCAAGGCGTAAAGATAGAATATATCCTTCTCTATTGAACCCTTTAAATGTCTCACTACTCGTCACAGTCCTGCTGGATTTCATGTGGTGATTAAAAAAACTTTCAGTTTCAAACATTTCTTGCCCTCCTTGTAATAGGTTGCATAAAACAGGGTCTATATATGATTACTCATATTTTCTTTTTCCACCTTTCCATCTTCCTATTTCTGTAATTCTTTTTCAGGTTCAATTATTTGTCTTCATCAAGACAAATTGCATCAATTAAAGCTTCCATTATATGAGAATGTTCT
This sequence comes from Kitagawia praeruptora, assembly GCA_037693485.1. Lineage (NCBI taxonomy): Eukaryota > Viridiplantae > Streptophyta > Magnoliopsida > Apiales > Apiaceae > Kitagawia > Kitagawia praeruptora. Next base: position 95,980,023 of record CM075354.1, on the reverse strand, counting down.
GGTTTCAAATTATAGACGATGATTTCTATCACATGTAGGCTGTATAGTAGCATATGTGAGGTAGAAATACTGCTTTCAATAGCCAATCATAAGTCATTTAATCATACTCCTATAATGATTGTGGTATCAACCTAGGTAAATTATCTGATATTCATGTAGCCTCAGTGGCTTTCAAGTGTTTCAATCTCTTTGGTATTTTCCTGTAATGATGTCTCAACAATTGACCTTTTGATATTTGTCTACATACATATTACTGTTAGTACCGGATAAAGTTGCTTTAACTTAAAAGAAATTTTCATTCTTTAGCCATAGTAACTTGATTGTTTTAGGAAAAGGCATATGTTCTCATGCATGAGTACATCTCCAATCCCGTTCTAAGTGGATATTTTGCTCAATGTGCTCATGGGAACCTTATTTCTTTCTTTCATGAGAAAACTACATATCAAAGAACGGTCTTATAGCCATTACGAGAGCTTAACATCTCTGTCATATGAGAACGGTCTTTAGCGCATGCCCGTGACCATTTAACCAACGTTCAATGCATTTGAAAACTGCATAATATAGCGTAAACACGGGAGGGGAATAAATTTTTGAGGATACTCGCAATATATTTTTTTAAAAAAAACCAAAAAATGCTATCCATAAGATATCAAGCTTCTGCATATTGTCCTAGAATTTATGACAGCTCTCAATTACTATGTATTACAGGTAAAGGCTCACTATTGGAGTAACAGATGGCTTAACAAAAACCACTTCCACCCGTTTGAACAAGGAAATCGAGCGACTTACGGGTATCCCCATTGACGGAATCATGATAGGGGTACTGGGTGCATAGATGCGCAACTCTTAAAAATAACCAACTCAGAACCTACCAACCATCAAGAAAGTTGGTGGCAATGAGGAGGCAGGTCCGAGCAAGAAAGTACAACACACTTGAAAACAACAAGTACCGAGAAACTACTACATGTTACAGTTGGTTGCTTTTTATATATATTAACGTTAAGCACTATCTTAATACTATGTGTGATTTATAATTACATTTTGTTTATCAGCTTAGGATTATGTGTTTTAGGACCATGTTTAAAAATTAATCGATGCCTTTTGTAAAAAAATAAATAAAAAATTGTAACATTTTTAGGTTCTTTTCTAGATCACATATACATGTTTGTCTATGTCTCTGGATAGTGCCTGCACTTTCTGAATTCACATATATGTATATGTTTTGATAATAATGTGTCATTTGTCATAATTTTTTTATTGTATTTACCTGGAAGCTGGTCACATTTTCGGCACTAAGTTGGTATATTATAGTCCATATTGTTGAGAAAAATGTGTACGTTTTTTGAACTACATGAGCTTGCGTTATATTCATACCTGCATGATCTTTCACTCTTTTATGAATAGGTGTTAGTGCGACAATTTCTTCATTACAAGTGGACAATCCTTAGGCGTGCCAGACTTCGATTTATGTTTTTGTTGTGCATCACACCACTACCATTCCGGGACATAGATGCTTTGGGACTTCGACAATTTTCTTTACTAAGGTACCCGATATTACTTGACAAAAAAATACAGGTTATTTAGTATAAATTTGTGTGCGCATGGGATTCAAACTGCTCATTATTAGATAAGCACTCATACATGCATACTATCAACATGGCTCCAAATCTTTTCTAACGTGATACCATTGGTTGTTACTGTACTAAATCCAGGTTTCAAGGTGGTGCTCGGAAAGGAAAAAGGCTGAAGACAAGAGATTGCAGAGGTGTTAAAATGCTTAGGCACTGCAAAGGATAACACTGTACAACAAGGAACGCATTCAGAACAAAACATAGAATGTTGCTTGCATGCCGGCAACAAATCTCGAACTAAGCATAGTTAGATCATGCCCGTGCCTCGCACGGGCTATAAAGCTAGTTTTCCTTTTATATGAAAAAATTAAGTTGGTAAAGAGAATCGGAAAACCAAATATTAAGTATATTCTTTTAATGTACATATGTAAATCAATAAAATTAAACTATAGTGTAAGCTATTAATCCAAAAGCTAGATATGAATGATACAACGGCTTCTTTACATACCGCGTTTCTCCATGCGTTCAAGAGCGCCGTGTTTTGGATTTATTTCTAAAATGGATTGTATAGTTGGTGTAAAGTGAGATACCACAAGAATATATGTAGTTGTAATTAGTAATTGGTATGATTTTTCTATTTTGATATATTTTCGACTGTAGAAGTGACTATGAGTTTTAGTCGTATTCATTTGTTTTCCTTGATTAACAATAAAGTACAATATTTAAAATATCCAATTGATTGATGCATTTTGAAGTTTAAATGCTACTTTCAACATAATAAATGTAAGAAAACTCATGCAAGAAACTAAGGTCGTTGAACCTTATTTAGTGCCTGTTTGGCAATTCTATTTATCAACTTATAAGTTACTTATTTCAGAAAATTTTTTGTATTTACATATATTTTTTTAAAAAAAATGTATGTGGGGAGTTTAATATTCGTAAATCTTGCAAAAATAAGTTACTTATTTAAAAAAAAAAGTACATATTTCCTAACTTTTTTCCAGAATAAATAACTTATCTCAGAAGAAGCGAACTTAGATAGGGCATCGGCCTTAACATTCTCTTCCCTTGGAATGTGTTCCACATAGCATTCTTCAAACTGAGTCATAACAGCTTTTACGACTCTCAGGTATTTTGCCATAGTTTCATCCTTGGCCTCAAACTCATCATTCACTTGCGAGACTACCAATCTTGAATCTCCACACACTTTGAGGTTCTTAACCCTCATGACTCTAGCCAAGCCTAAACCGGCTATCAAGGCTTCGTATTTAGCTTCGTTGTTGGTTGTCTGAAAGTCCAACTTCAAAGCATATTCAACTGTGAACCCATCGGGGCTTTGCAAAACTAAACCTGCACCACTGGATTTTGTTTTTGATGCTCCATCAAAATAGAGCACCCAATACTCCTTCAGATCAGGTACAAGTTCTTCATCTTTATTCTCACTTCCTTGGTTGGGCATTATCTCTTGCCCCCCGACTTCTTGGTTGTTAATGGTACATTCAACCACGAAGTCAGCCAATGCCTGAGCCTTGATGGCCGTCCGAGGCCTGTACGTTATGTCAAATTCTCCGAGCTCAATTGCCCATTTGATCAATCTTCCACTTGCTTTCGGGCTGTGCAAGATGCTTCTCAACTGTTGGTCGGTCAAGACTTCGATCTTATGGGCTTGGAAATACGGTCGCAATTTCCTCGAGGCAGTAACTAATGCCAAGGCAAACTTCTCAATGGGAGAGTAATTCAACTCCGCCCCATGCAACACCTTGCTCACATAGTATATGGGTTTCTGAACCTTCTTCTCTTCTCGAACAAGAACAGCACTCAATGCTTGTTCAGATACCGCCAGGTACAGATAAAGAGTCTCCCCAGGACTAGGTTTAGCCAACAACGGGGCTTCAGCCATGTATTTCTTCAACTGCTCAAAGGCCTCTTGGCTTTCTGTGGTCCACTCAAAACTTTTCACCTTCTTCAATGTTTGAAAGAAAGGCAGACACTTGTCACCGGACTTGGAGATGAATCTCCCTAGAGCCGCAACTCGGCCAGTTAGCTTCTGTACATCTCGTATAGAGCGTGGTGGTTCCATGTCCAAGATTGCTTTGATCTTATCAGGGTTGGCCTCTATGCCTCTCTTCGAGACCATCAATCCCAAAAATTTTCCTGATCCAACACCAAAAGCACACTTGGCTGGATTCAACATCATCTTGTGGTGCCTCAGCACTTCGAATGCCTCTCTGAGGTGCTCAATATGGTCAGCCTTGAGTAGGCTCTTGACTAACATGTCATCAACATAGACCTCCATGGTTTTTCCAATTAGATGAGCGAATATCTTATTCACCAATCGTTGATAAGTAGCTCCTGCATTCTTGAGACCAAAAGCCATAAGAAGATAACAGAAAACACCAAAATCAGTAATGAAAGATACCTTTGGGATGTCATCCTTGTGCATCTTAATTTGATTGTAACCACTGAAACCATCCATGAAACTCAACATCTCGTGTCAAGCTGTGGCATCTATTAGGGTGTCAATCCTTGGTATAGGGAAACAATCCTTTAGGCATGCATCATTTAAATCTGTGAAGTCGATATACATTCTCCACTTTCCATTTGCTTTCTTGACCATGACGGGATTAGCCAACCATTCAGGGAACTGAATCTCCTCAATAAATCCAGCTTCCAAAAGCTTGTCAACTTCTTGCTTAATGGCCTCTTGCCTTTCAAGAGCAAAATTTCTCTTTTTCTATTGTATTGTCTTTCGCTCAGGATCGAGATCCAACCTTCAGAGAAGCTCCTATATAAGCAACTTTCTCAGCTCGCTTGGCCATCATGGCTTCAATGTTTGTCTTGGTCTTGGACTTCTCAGGCGGCCTCTCGGCTGGCATGCATTCGGTCTTGAGTGTTGAACGTCTTTGGATCTTAATTGGAGGTTCATGACCCCCTCAATTTTGGCCTTCATAACTAATCTTGGCCTTCATGGCTAATCTTGGCCTTCATGGCTAATAACCTGTGTTTCTCAACCTAGGATTCAGGGTTGATTCCTCGATTTAGATTTTGATAAATGCAATCCCATGGGCTTCTTGCCTTTTAAACTTCTAAGACGAGAACTTACTTGAACTTCTTAATCCCTGTTTAAGGACCCTTAATAATGCATGTTCTCTACTAGTCTTCATCCTTGGATTCTCAACCCAAGTACTTAAAAAATATTGAAGAGTAGTCAGTCCTTAACATCCTCGGCCTTCCATGGCTTTGATTGTTGTTGCGTGTGGCTTTTATCTGCTTGTCTTTTATCCAGGGTCCTTCACAGACTTAAACTTTTACTTGGTCTTGCTGTAACCTAACTCTTGACCCTTCGGGGTATGCATTTGTTTGTTTTCCATCCGTGTATTTTTTATTTTCGGTACTCGGTCATCCTTGACTTGCACTCATCAGGTGCTTGGCACATAAATAAAATCACACCATCAATGAATGGAAATCAAACTTGCATTAATAACTTGAAATGGGTTCAACCCTTACATAGAGTACTACTATCCTACTCGGAGCAACATGCTCTGCAATGGTTTCAATGAACCTTATTTCTACTTATACTAGATAAATATGAAGCTAAGTCCTATGAAGCTAAGTCCTACTAGGATAACTTGAGCCCATCGGGGCTTTGCAAGACTAGGCCTGCACCAGATTTTATTTTAGATGCTCCATCAAAATAGAGCAACCACCACTCCTTTTGGTCTCCTCCTTATTATTCTGAAGTTCACTTCCTGCTTGGGGTATTACCTCCTGCCCCCCGACTTCTTGGTTGGCAATGGTACATTCAACCACGAAGTCAGTTAATGCCTTAGCCTCAATGGTTGTCCGAGGCTTTTGTGTGATGTCCTTTGATGGCCTTTCTTGGCATTCCTTACCACTGCGGACATCCATATCTTCAATCGGAAGGACCTGCCCCCCGACTCCATCAGGCCTTAACGCGGCTACATAACAGCTTCGTGCCATCTTTTGATCGCCTTTATGTTCTCCAACACCATTCCTGGTTGGGAACTTGATCTTCATATGATAAGTTGAGGCTACAGCCTTGAATGCATGAAGTCCAGTCCTTCCGAGGATAGCGTTGTACGTTGAAACCGCCTTGATTACCAGGAAGTTCAACATCTGAGTGGCCTTCTTGGGCTCCTGTCCAATAGTCACAGGCAATTGAATAGTCCCTTCAACTTTGGATCCTACTCCATTAAATCCATATATAGGCATGTTATTGGGGGTCAACTGAGAATCATTGTACCCCATCTTCACAAATGCATCATGAAACAGAACGTCAACGGAAGCTCCATTATCTATCAAGACTCGCTTCACCTCTGAGTTTCCAATCACAGGAGTTATGACCAACGGGTCGTCATGGGGGAACTTCACCCTTTCAAGATTAGAATCCTCAAAGCCAATTGCGATTTCAGTCCTAGCCTGCTTCGGGGCCTCTCCCACGATGTGTATCACTTCTCTGGCATAAGCCTTCCGAGAATTCCTTGTTGTGCCGGCCGCAGTCGGGCCTCCTGAGATCATGTTGATTACTGGCCATCGGGGTTGTGGGTTGTGATCGTGAACGTCATCCCTTCTATTATAATCTCTAATTTGATTAACACGATCTTCACCCTTAGTGAAGTGTCTCAATTTCCCTCTTCGGATTAAAAACTCAATCTCATCTTTGAGTTGCTTGCAATCATCAGTGTCATGCCTGTGGAATCTGCAATACTGATTCTTGTTTCTCTTTTCGGGATCACCCCTGAGTGGCTTCGGCCATCGGAAATCCCTATCCTTCTCAATGTCCAACAAGATTCGACTCCTAGGAGTATTCAACTTTGCATACTCAGTGAACCTTGGTCCTTGGTTCTTCTTAGGGGCATAGTCGGAGTCCTCGCTAGTTCGGGGATGCTTGTCCCTAGCATCATTCTCGTGGTCATCATACTCATGGTCTTGCTTTCGCTTTTTTGTATCATTGTTACCCCGACCATTGCCTATTGTGACCACCTTCTTCGTGCTATCCTCGACCTTGATGTACTTATCAGCCCTTCGCTGGAGCTCAGCCATATTCTCGGGAGGATGCTTTGCCAATGATCTCTTAAAGTATAGGTCGGTGGTGGCATGCTCCAAGGCTACCATTGTAACCTTATTGTCCAGATCAGTGATGTTCAAAGTCTCCTTGGTGAACCTCTTAAGATAGTCTCTTAGACTTTCGTTCTTCCCTTGTACCACATACATAAGAGATGCAGAACTTTTCTCATGCGCTCTTCCGCTGATAAACTGACTAACGAAAGCAGCACTCAACTCCTTAAAGGAACCAATTGAGTTTGCAGGCAGCCGACTATACCATCTTTGAGCCATTCCTGATAGAGTTTGAGGGAATGCCCTACACTTCAAAGCATCACTTGTAGGCTGCAACAGCAGAGCGTTTGAGAATGTTCTAACGTGGTTTGCGGGATCACCCATTCCATCATAAGATTTAATTGTCGGCATCTTAAACTTCTTTGAGATACGAGCATTCATCACTTCCTTAGTAAATGGGGGTGTGGGATCATCAGGATCCCCAAGTGGCATCAGATCCTTGGGGTTGCTCTTTGGGGTTTCCACCCTCGTTGTTCTTCCAGTTAGGGCGGCAGTCCTTCTTTGCCTTCTTGAAGGCCTCTCCAAGTCTATAAAGGGAATCGGTCCTGATGTTGGAGGGGGTAAAGTCTGATTTGATCTGGCTTGTTCTCTTGCCATATCTTCCTTTAACCTTAAGATCTCGGCTTCATAAGCCTTAATCCTCTCAGTAGTTGTTGAAGGGAGTCCATCGTGAGTAGTTTGAGTTTTTCCTCGAGGTTCTTTACTTGCACGTCGCCTCCTTGGAGCTTCATCACGTTCGTAATCATCGCCAGAAGATGACTCTTCCGTATAAGGAGCAGAAAAATTGCGATAATCTCAATCTCGGATATACAGGGCATGACCACTTGATCCAGCTCCTTGGGTAGGAGGGTAGTTAGGCAGCCCATACATCGGATTGGTGCTTATGGGGAGATCCGTAGTGTGGATCTGAACCCCTTGTGGAGGGTTGTTGGGATCTACAATCAAGGAAGAAACCCCCACCTGGAGGGGGTTAGTCCCTGGATTTGTGTGGACGATCGGAGGTAGCGTACTCTCAACATGGGAAGTCGTCCCTAGGGGTTGAGAAACTTGATACGGAACGATAGTCCCGGATGTTGGAGGTACTTGAACCATGGTTGATGTCTTCGTCCCACAGACGGCGCCAAATGTTGTGGATTAAAATCTAGGTCACAAATTTGTAATTAATGCTAGGGTTCGGGAGCTTCTTGCTTTAATGGCTGTTTCCGTGTTCGAGACTGATCGGTCCTCACAGAGTGCCTACGTATCTCGTTATTGAGAATCAAGCCAAGACGTAGTTCTAGGTGATGGTTCCCTCGAGGCTATGGAGGCGAGAGCTCACCTAGGACGCAGTGGCTTGCGTGTCCTTATTCGAGGATTAAGCCAAAACGTAGTTCTAGGTGATGGTGCCCTCGAGGCTATGGAGGCGAGAGCTCACCTAGGACGCAGTGGCTTGCGTGTCCTTATTCGAGGATTAAGCCAAAACGTAATTCTGAGAATGAGGGGTCAGACCCTTTATATAGGCTGAGAAGCCCTAAAATCATAGTAGGGTTAGGTGACTTGGTGGGCAAGTCACCGACTAGAAGAAGGTTCTATTCTCATTCCATGTATGAATCAGTTTCCATGTTGAAGTATGTGCCTTGGAGGCTAAGTCAGGCAAGAGTTATATCCTTGTTTGACTCTTATTTGCTGAGCTATTTATTACCCCTAATATTAATTACGAAATTAATATTATAAATAGGGTTTGGGCCTAACTGGTGGGCCCCACGTTTGGACCATTCTAGGTCTAATTAATGCCACATTAAATGTGTCTTTAGGGCTTATTTTTAGCCCATATCACATTTGTATAACAAGAATGGTAAAATTTGTACAACAAGTATGTTATGTCTTGGTACCCAAAGTTTTGAAGGACTATATATACATAATCATATTGTGTTTGCTATGGAATGCTTAAGATGTAAACTTAAGTATCCGTTGAGAATGGATGCTCGAATGTTGTTAGGGTTAGCATCCTTGATTGTGTATTATTGCTATTTATTTGAATTAATAATACAAGCTTGAACATGGTTGCTTTGACGTTAAATTTGTGTTTATTATTGTTTTACTTATTGATTTGATAAGAAGTAGAAGTGGTACTTAAGGCCTGATCACGCTATAGTGGATCTTGTTAACTAATTATTATTGTGTATGTTCTGCATTGGTGTTTTTAAATTTTGGATTTGTGGAGTCTCCTAACATAAGTGGAAGAATATGATTTTAGAATCATTTTGTCTATACCACACACAACTGATGTTAACACATAAATTGTCTTTTTAATATACTCCATTCCTCCAAAAAATGGATTTGTCCCATTTTCTTTTTTCAATACAAATTTAAGGTAAATTTTCAAACTATCCCTATATTTATCGTATCTAAAATTTGACTTTTTTAAAACTTAACACTATTACATAAAGGTATTAGTTGAAAAATATTATCCAACTAACCTTTCTCTTATGTGTGTTTTTTAGAAAAGGGACATGTAAACTGGGACCGAAGAAGTAGATGTTATTCACTTGTTCCACAATATATATATATATATATATATATATATATTGAGAGAGAGTTGCACTCCGTGAATAACACCTTATATGAAGAACAATAAAGAACACCATTATAACACTCATATTTAATATAATCTAAGAGTTCCGTCATGGCACCCAATACAAAAAGTTCTTATTTTTTTACCATCTATCCATTCAGCAAAAAAAAAATAAAAAAATTTACTGTTCATGATGACGTCACTACTCGTCAGTGAACAGTGATTTTTTTTGCTGAATGGAAAGAGCATAAAAAATAAGAATTTTTTGTATTGGGTGCCCCTGGCGGGCCATTCGATCTATTGGAATAAATGATTCCATAGTGTTCTTTTATATAAGAGTGTTTTTCATGGAGTAATGATATATATATATATATATATATATATAGGGTATGATTCAGGTGAGAACACGTATATGCTGGAGAACAATGAGAACACTACATTTCAAGCTATTCTAAAGGGCCCCGCCAGGGGCACCCACTATGAAAAAGTCTTATAATTCTACCCTCTATCCATTCATAAAAAAAAAAAAGTTAAATATTTTTTTTTTAAAATTAAAAAATGATGACGTGGCAGCAGTTTTTTTTTTTTTAATTTTTTTGTTAATTTTTTTTAATTTTTTTGTTATGAATGGATAGAGGGTAGAATTATAAGACTTTTTTGTGAAGGTACCCCTAGCGAGACCCTTTAAAATAACTTGAAATGTGGTGAATATGTGTGTTCTCACTGTTCTCACACTAACATGTGTTCTCACTGGAGCGTGACCCTATATATATATATATGTATATATATATATATATATATATATATATATATATATATATATATATATATATATATACCACACACACTTGATGTTTTTAATATAAATTTCTTACAATATATATAGCTGATGCCAAACACATAGTAAAAATCAAGAAGCACAAATCTAACAAATTAAAGTTCTCGTTTCACTTTGGGCAAAAAACAATTTGTCTATGCTTCATTTGGAGCAGACATTTCAAATTAAAGATTTTAATGCAACAAAATTTACAAAAAAAAATTGTAGAATCTAAATGTATATGTCCGACATAGGAAATAAATTAATTGAGATACCCATCTTTCTTTATTTTTCGTTTATCCTAACCACTTTGCTGAACATCATGGATTTAGACCTCTACTTGTACGTGGAGAAATGATATTGAATTGTTGTGTAAGTGACAAGTGTTGATATCCATAGGAACAGATATTAGTTGTGGCTCATTTGCTACTTGAGGTATAAATTTTCCTTTTATGTGAATAAATTGAGTTGGTAAAGAAAATCCGAAAATCAAATGTTATGCACCTTCTTTTACTATATATATGTAAATCAACACCATTTAACTAGTGTAGGTTATTAATCCAAATGCTAGATACGAATGATACAACGGCTTCATTTTCGACCACTTTTTTGGAATATATATATATATATATATATATATATATATATATATATAGGATAGCGTTCAAATAGAAAACAACCTTAGAACAGAAACTAGAAACCTACACTAAATAAATTATATTTCATTAATTTTAATGCCCCGCTAGGGGCACCTTCACAAAAAACTTATAAAATTCTTGGCTCTATTCAACAAAAATATAAAAAATATAAAAAAAAGTTAATGTTCATGTGCCACGTCATCACATGAACAGTAACTTATTTTTTCAATTTTTTTATTTTTTTTATTTTTTTGTTGAATAGAGCCAAGAATTATAAACGTTTTTTGTATTGGGGTACCCCTAATTTGGTCATTAGATTAGCTTGAAATATTTAATTTAGGTTTAGTTTCTAGTTTCTATTCTAAGTTAGTTTCTATTAGAACAAGACCATATATATATATATATATATATATATATATATATCTAGATTCCAAAAAAATGGTCGAAAATGACATCTGAACCCCAGAACTTGAAATCAGAAATTCGTAGAATATCAGTTGCAAATGAGGTTGCAAGGCCCCGCCAGGGGCACTCATAATTGGTGAATTTGGGTTGCAAGGCCCCGCCAGGGGCACTCATAATTGGTGGATTTCTGATTTGGAACTTTCAGTTTTCAGTTGCAACTCATAATTGGTGGATTTCTGATTTGGAACTTTCAGTTTTCAGTTGCAAAAGTTGCAACTGAGGTTGCAAAAGTTGCAACTGAGGTTGCAAACCGCAGTTCCAACAACCTCAGTTGTAAAAGTTGCAACTGAGGTTGCAAAAGTTGCAACTGAGGTTTCAAAAGTTGCAACTGTTGCAACTGAGGTTTCAAAAGTTTGCAATTGCAAAAGTTGCAACTGAGGTTGCAAAAGTTGCAACTGAGGTTGCAAAAGTTGCAACTGTTGCAATTGAGGTTGCAAAAGTTGCAACTGAGGTTGCAAAAGTTGCAACTGAATACTGAAAATTGCAAATCAGAAATCCACCAATTGTGAGTGCCCCTGGCGGGGCCTTGCAACCCAAATTCACCAATTATGAGTGCCCCTAGCGGGGCCTTGCAACCTCATTTGCAACTGAGATGCTACGAATTTCTGATTTCAAGTTCTGGGGCTCAGATGTCATTTTCGACCACTTTTTTGGAATCTAGATATATATATATATATATATATAGATTCCAAAAAAGTGGTCGAAAATGACATCTGAGCCCCAGAACTTGAAATCAGAAATTTGAAAACTGGAAGTTGCAAATGAGGTTGCAAAAGTTGTAATTGAGGAAGATAGTATTTTTGGAATATTGAAAACATAAAATTATAATGAGGTAGTATTTTTGAAAAAATGGTTTTATAGAAGTAAAAAGATAGTTGGATGGTAGTAAAATTGGAAGTAATTGTTAAAATCTTATGTATTTATGTAAATATCCCAAAAAATTATTATATATAGTATGACTTGGTCAATTGGTCAATTAGAAGACATGTACAACAAGTATGGTAAGAGTTGTACAACAAGTACGGTTATCTTCGTGGCTAAGTTTTGAATGAGTCTATAGAGTGGTTTATAAGACGTACACTTAAGTGTTGCTCGAGAGTTGATGCTTGAGTATTCTTCGACTTAAACAATCATTAATTGTGTATTATTGATAACTAGCATATGATCTGTGCGATGCACGAAATTCATTATTTAGCTTATAAATTATTTTATTAAAATATTAATATTTTGTAAAATATATTTATTAAATTTGCCCTGTTTTATGATTATCATACTTTTTTTACTAAATAAATCACATTATCTTACAATAGAATAGTTTTTCTTTTCCAAAGTGATTACATTTTACATTTAAACCTACATAATTATTTTTTTTTCTAACTAACAATTCTTTTTTATTTTTAAATTGATTACTTGCATCTAAGGGTTCATTATGTGGAAATCTGAGTCGACTTTCTAATTATAGTTGTTTATCAAACATGTAGATCTAGGAATAAAAAGATTTTGAACCATCATTCTGGAACAAAGACCCCATTTGATGGAAAGTCTCCCCAAATACACTAAAGACGTAAAGGCCACCTCCTTGATTATATCTGCTATTGTAAAACCCCGTTAATTTTTATTTTATTATTAGATATTAGATTTTAAAGTCATTTTTATTTATTTATAAGATAATTATGTTATTTAGTAATTATTAGAATTTTTTTTGTGCAAGATATTTTGAGTAAGGATGATATTTGTTATTAGGGTAAAGTGAGAAAAGATTTTAGAGAATCGGTATCATTTAATTTAAGATATTTGTATCAATTAGAATATTTTAATTTTAGACATTTACTTGGAAGAGTGGTTAAATTAATAAATTAATGATTATGATTACCTTAATAAATTTAGGGCTTTAGAGAGCCTATATAAGAAATCCTTAGCATAACGATAGGGTTTGTACAACTCTTTATCGGCCTCTGCAGGTATGTGGTTGCACCTTCTTTATTAAATATCAGTAAATATTGATTTTATATGTTTTCAGTGTATGTTTAACATGGGTTGTAATTTATTTAATTTATGTGTGTGTCTCTCTGCAACTGTATTCGCGTATGGTGTAATTTATAAGCCTATGTTTCGTATGTTTGAAACGTATTCATGCTTCCATGATTACTCTCGGTCATCTACTATATTAAATGGTGTTATGTGATGTTCTATTTCCTTGGTCTAATTGTCTTTATGCTCATGATTTTTGATAAATTACAGATATTAACACTACGTATGAATTATTTGATTTATAGATATAAACATGTGCATCGTTTGCTTGTTCAATGTGTACACGTGATTACATCTTGTTAGCAGGTTTAAATACTTATGTATTTTTAGTTTAATTTTAATTTTTAAATTATTATTTGGCCTTGATATTTATTATAAAAATATATTCAAGTGCTAATATTATATTATGTTAATTACAGGTTAATTGTTTATAATTAATAATTAGTAGAGTGTGAAAATAAATTGCATGAGTTAGTGTTAATAATAATAATTAAAAAGTTATTTGACATGATTCGGGATAAATCAGTTTTCATGCATGTATGTTTAGAAAGTTTAGAAAAATATCATAACATATATGAGGTGTAGTATTACATGCCAAATTTACTTAAGCTTAGGTGTCTTTTTGTAATTATGTACATTTAAGCATGTTAATTTTCGTAGCTGTTTTATTGGATTTGTCTTGTTTGTCCTACTGGACTTTAAGCTTTAAGGTCTGTTTATCCTTTACATTATTATAGCTTCTGATCCCTTTTATTAATCTTGAGTGAGTGAGTGTTTTGCATTTTGATATTTATTAATTGTCTTCTGTTTATTACTTAAATAATAGGATCAGTTCGTGTCATTAATTTCGGTTTTCAGTCGCTTTCGAGGTAAGTACCTTTTGACTTACTTTTAATTTTCGAAAAATATATTTTGATTCTGCAACTTTTGATTTTCGTATAAGATATAAGATTATGTTTTTGATTTTCGTATAAGATAGAAGAATTCTGTTTCGAACTTTATAAGATATAAGTATTTGATTTTAGAACCCAGTCTCTACGTTTCAAACTCGTTCGTAATTTACGCTATAGTTTCGGAACTAGCCTTAGATACCCTTAGTAGGCGCACAAGTGTGCAACTTTAGATACCTATTAATGGCGCGGAATTATTGAACTTTAGATGCCGGTCACTGGCAAAGTGTGGCAAAAGAATAAGAATAAGAATAAGATGCCGGTCACTGACAAAGTGTGGCCGTAGAGCAAGACTGTGGTATTTTTGATTTCATATTATTTCTGCTTCTGCTTCTGTTTTAAATTCTGGATTTTTGAAATTATAAATTGTGGGTTGGAATCGTTTTCGTAAATGTTTTGCAAACTTATATTTGATTTTCAAAAATGTTTTACATTAAAACGCCCATTGGTTTTTGAAAGTGTTTGTTAGTCAATTTGTACTTGCTGAGCTGTGTAGCTCATTCGTTTCAAATATTTCAGGTTTCAATCTTCGAAGCTTGATGAGAATAAGGATGTGAATTTTGTGGACTTTCGTGCTAGCTGTTAGATGCCTTTATTGGATTAGACTCTTTATCATTATTAGAATAAAGATTGTTATTGAATATTTGATTTATGGAGTTGCGTCTCCGTTTTTATGATTTTGAATTATTAAGTTTGACCACTGAGTTGACTTTATTGAATATTTGGATTATTTGAATAAAGAATTCATTTTATTTAAGTTTCATACTTAGATTTAATATCTCGAAAATTCGGGATGTTACAACTATCAATCTTCCCACCTAGAGATGCAATTGCAAATGCATGGTTGTAGATTCTATTATTCTTCTCATAAAGTTTACTAACCGCATTTGTTCCATCTAGTATATTTTTCAACTTAAGGGGAGTCTCTTGTAATTTGGGTAATTTGACTTTGCCTTGGCTACAACACAGTGAGAATGTAGATGAATTTGAATTTTCTTGTTGCTTTGTTCTTTCATATTTCCACATTATTGCTCCACAATACATGCACTCTTTGTCAGCACTTCCTGTGTCAAGGATAGAATTAGTTTTTGGTGCCACAAAGTAAGAACAAATATTAGAGTTGTTAAAGTATTTTTAAGGCAACTATATTTTGAAAAATATTTTAATACTTACTAAATGCTATCTTGCTTACATTAATTAACTTTGTTTCTCTTACGTGATGTAAGATGTGGACATTCTTCATAAAAGTCTTTATTAAATGTACATATGGTATGCATAATGTGTAGTTACATATATTGTACATAATTCAAATTTAACATGTTTTAGTGTAAACAAATATACACCGTTGGTCGAAAAAGTCTATCTTTTAATCATTTGAATTGTATCGAGAGCAGTAGCATTTGTAAGTATAGTTGATGATCAAATTATGGTTGTGCAGCGATATATTCAAGATCTATATATCTAACTATAAGACATCACATATAAGAAATCATCGAACTATTGATTTGTTAATTTTTTATTACCATTTATTTGGTGGCTTCTCCATGCATGATGTTGTTTGTTGTGTTCAGTTATCTGCTCATTTGTTAACTATCTATATTTTCACGAAGAATCTTGTTTCGTGCACTTTTTTGGTCATCCTTTGCATGTTTTGCTATCCTTGGCAAGTTTGTAGCACATTATTTTTAGAAAAAATTAATGTTTCAATATATGCTTTTGTTAGGGCTAAGAGGAAGGCACTGAAAAAGATTAATGGAAGGCATGTAGATCAGTATGGGAAGGTTTGGGAATATGGGAATGAATTGTTGAAGGTTATGCCAGATAGTACAATCCAAGTTATGACTGAAGATCAAGAATTTGAAAATGGGAGAAAGAGATTCAAGAGATTCTACACATGTTTTGGTCCACTTAAAAAAGGATTTAGAAGTGGGTGTAGACCTTTGGTGGGACTAGATGGGTGCCACTTGAAAGGACCTTATGGGGGACAACTACTAGTTGTTGTGGGTACTGATGCCAATGATGGCATGTACCCCATAGCATGGGCTGTAGTTGAGGCTGAGAACACTGATAGTTGGAGCTGGTTTTTGGTCAACCTTAAAAGTGATCTAGGCATTGAAAATGATGGGGCATTCACTTTTATATCAGACAGGCAAAAGGTACCACATTGTTCCACTTGACAACTTTATCACACTCCTTACCTACACTCATTTATGCATACCTAACTTTATCTACTTGACAGGGTCTAATCAATGCATTAGAAATTGTGTTCCCTGCAGCAGAACACAGATTATGTGTGATGCACCTCTATAGGAATATGTGGAAGGACCACAAGGGGATAGGAGTGAGGATGCTGTTATGGTTGGGAGCAACGGCTACCACTGAATACACCTTTAATAAACACATGCTCGAGCTTAAGTAGGTTAGTACATACTCCCATTTATTTATACATGCATGCATTTTTTGGATAATTATGACTGGCTTTTAATACATGTATTTTCGTCACTTTGATAGTTGTCAAGGAAGTGTCATGACTGGCTTATTGAGAAGCCTAGAACACAGTGGAGCAGGAGTGCATTTCGAACCAACTGTAAGTCTGACATGTTTGTTAATAACCATTGTGAGGTTTTCAACAACAGCATCAAAAATGATAGGGATCTTCCTATAATATCTATGTTCAAAGCTATTCATAGAGATGTGATGAGAAGAATACAACAAAGGAGGGATAAAATACAAAATAGCTATGCACTTAACCCTATCTGCCCTAATTCCATGAGGAGACTTCACAAGTGAGTTAGATATTTAATTTAACTTATTATTCCTTCATAAGTGAGTTAGATCTTTACAAATGGAATGGTTTTATTAACATGTATTATGTTGCTAGGGCAATTGAATAAAGTAGGGGATGTCATGTTGTATAAAATGGAGGGGCAAGATATTTGGTAACAATGACAACAGGGGGGTTTGAGATGGTTGTGGATCTTGAAGCAAGGAAGTATGCTTGCAGAAAATGGGAGTTGTCAGGCATCCCTTGCTACCATGCATGTGCCTGCATTGCTTGGAGTAAGAAGGCATATGAACCATTTATCCACCATTGCTACAGAAAGGACATGTTTTTGGAGTGTTATCAGAACATTGTAGAGCCAATATGTGGTGAAGAAGAATGGGAGGAAACAAGCTACCCCAAACCATTGCCTCCTAAGATTAAAGTCCAGACTGGCAGACCTAATAAGAAGAGGAATAAGGCTAATGATGTTGTTAATGCTGATCCAACAAGATTGAAAAGACAGAATACAAAAGTGAAGTGTAGCTATTGCACTGAGTATAGTCATAATATGAGGACTTGTCCAGCAAGGGTGAGCTTATATTTGTCCTCTAATGTTTTTGTGTTCTTTATAGTCATATTTGTTGTTTTAATTTTGTTACACTAAGAAGGTAAATTGAAACAGGCTATTGATAGAGCCAATGGGTGTGAGAGACAAGTGAAGACCAGGTCTAGACCAAAACCCAAGGCAGCTCCTGTCACAAACAATCCTGCAGGAGACAATCCATGAGACAATGACAGAGGTGATGTTTACAATCCCACACCTTTTCTAGAGAAGCCAAGTGGTACAACTAAGAGAGCTTCTAACCCAAATGAAGGTACAAATGCTGGGGTTTTGAAGAAGAAAGCAGATCATGTAAGTAAAGGTCAACAACACTCCACTTGGTATTCAACCACAGCAAGGGGGGAGTGGTGCTAAAACTAGCAGGGAAAACATTGAGGCGAAAAGGAGGGAAATGCAGGCTAATTTGAAAAAAAATCCTATTTTGGAAAATTTAAGAACTTTAGAAGTTAACATGTTTTTGGCTTGTGGCTTATGTATTCCACCTGAATTATTGTCCACTGTGGACCTAGTACTCTATTTGCTTTTGTTATGTTGTCATGAAGACAATTAGGTTTGTTGGTTTGTGAAAACTCTATGTCCTTTTGGTATGTTGTGGTTAATGAAAACTCTATCTACTTTTGTTATGTTGTCAAGAAGACAATGTTATCTTAAGTAGTTATTTGCCTTTGCCTAACTTGCTTCTTCTTTCTGTTCGTTTGTCATTCATATCATGTCCTTTGTAAGCAACGATAAAGAGTAATAGCAAAGTTCTCATTGATATTAGAATTGCACTGATACAATAACATAGCTACAACTTAAACATGCCAAACTAAAACTTAAACATGCCAAACTACAACTTGTAACAAAAACAATTTAAACAAGATCATCAGTATCATAACCCTGATCAACATCATCAGGAGCAACTGAACTAAGTGCCCTACCCATCATCACAGTGAATACCATAAACACTGACACCACCATAAATCCTTGCTTGCTTTTCAGAGACCTCATTTCAGCTTCATGCCTTTCTGCCATACGATCCAACCTGCGCATGTGCCTCCCATCCGTCTCAACTATCCGTCCTTGCAACTCTGCTATGGCCTCAACAGCGCGATGTCCAAGAGGTGGGTCGATCCACCTATGGTTTGCACACAGCGACTCAGGACATACCCTATATCTTCGACCAGAATTTTCCCCATACCAGTGCGTATTCACAACACTAATTGCATCGCAATGACACATGAGCTCGAACACAGCATCAACTTCAGCCTCGCTATATTTGTGCTCTATTCTGTGATTTGGGAGGAGCGAGATGAAGAAATTAGGGATTGAAAGTGAATTGGGGGTGCAGCTATCTATACATACAATAAAGAGCCGTTGCAACAATAAAATGTCATTTTTACCCCCAGCCCAGCAAACGGCGTTAGGAGCATTTAAGGGAAAGGGGCATCTCGTAACAAATAGTGAAGTGCAGTATAGCCCGTGGTACTTTCTAAAGTCTAGTATCCAAAGTGGTCTGACAAGTTAACTGCATATACACAAAGTGCACTTTACTCTTATTATATATTCATTAATTTTGGTGGTGTTGCTATTTTTAAAGAAAAGAAATATAGAAGAAATATAGGAGAACCTTTTTCTTAAAAGAACATATCATTATTTTTTGTGAAGGATTTTTTGTAATATTTTTGAGCACTTGAAAGTCTAAAAAATGATAAAATAGCATTGATGAATAGATTATACTTATTAAAATTATTGCATTTAAAGTGTTGTATTTTATACATATAAGATAATATAGTTCTATCGCAGTAGAAATTATGATTTACAGATATAATCAAATTTTAACAATCAACTAACTATTTAGGGCTTACATAATCAACATTATTTATTTATTGATGCTACCTTTGGATAGTTTTTATGCTGGTTTTGTGGTGCACATGCATAGTTTTTGTTTCGCTAGGTGAAAAGGAGGTATTGCATTCTTCATAAAATGTTCATTACTTTAACTTTTAAGCTACGCATTTATAGATTTCATGCTTAGTTGCTTGAGAGTTATATGCCTCCTCTTAACCCATAACAGGTCAAGTCCCAATATTTTTTTTGTTAGAAGGAGAGTGTTTAATTTATAAATAAATCGAAGGTACAATACGTGAGCAAATTTGATAATTGTTTTCTTTAATAGAAGTTTATCATCTAACTGAAAATCTATTTTTTTAATATTTTTAGAAAATGGTTGAATTAATTAATAAAAAATTATAATTATTATTTTTTTTTTGCATAAGGTCACTAAAAGAGTAACCTTGTGCATGGAATACTTATAGGAAGATATTTCAGTTGTCCATTTTCCTCGTTCGGTAGTCGTCATGTTAGCCCGCAGAGCCTGAGCACTCCAGGCCCTAAAGACCCTATAGGATCCCGAGCACACCAAGGCACCTGTAGGCTGACATAGGCACCTCGTTGCTCGATGACCGTTTTGCTTGGTCGATAGTCATCATGCAAATCCCGAGAACCCAAGCACCCCATGATATGTCCCAAGCCCCCAAAGACCCTATAGAGGCCCCGAGCACACCAAGGCACCCGTAGGATCAAATAGGCACCTCGGCGCCCGACTACCATTTTGCTAGGTCGGTAGTCGTCAGGTAAGCCCCGAGAGCCCGAGCACCCCAAGAGATGCCCCACCCCAGGCCCCCAAAGACCTTATAGAGGCCCCGAGCACACCAAGGCACCCGTAGGACAACTCGGCGTCTGGTGGCCATTTTGCTTGGTCGTTATTCGTCAAGCGAGCCCGTGCACCCCAAAAGATTCTCCAGGCCCCCAATGACCGTAAAGAGAGGCCTCGAGCACACCAAGACACCCGTAGGCACCTCGGCGCCTGACCGCCATTTTGGGACGGGCGCTCAGGCACCGGACGACCATTTTGCTCGGTCAATTGTCGTCAAGTCAGCACGGAGAGCCCGAGCACCCCAAGAGATGCCCTAGCCCCCAATGATCCTAAAGAGACCCTGATCACACCAAGGCATTCATAGGCACACGTAGGCACCTCGGCGTCCGACGACCATTTTGCTCGGTCGGTAGTCGACATTCGATCGTGGATGCAACTCTAGATCGAGGAGGAATCCCATATGAATTCAACAATTTCTATGTCTGTAAAGAGACAAAGAAATTTATGTGGACTGGCTTGGATCCAAGTGTTTTACTTGACATGGTATTTGTAGGTAAACATGTAGGTGAGCAGTTGATGAACTAGTTAGATTCAGAGATAGATGATGCTGAAGCATGTGAAGTAGGACCATTTTTACTTCCCTTTCTTGTTGATTTTCTTAGTATTGAGACATGACCATGTATGTAAAAGTCGTATATGGCATATGTTTAACTAAAATATATGCTCGACCAATTTATGGGTACACTACAATAAAACAGTGCAATAACGATGGAATATTTTTTAGACGCCTAACTTAGGACGAAATTCAAATCCCGTCGTAAATATGGACGAACATACAACGAAATTAATTTTCGTTGGAAATAATTTTGACGGAATATCATTTTCGCCGTAAGTTAATCAATATTTGCGATGAAATTTAACTTTGTCGTAAGCTCGATCGTATTTACGACTAAATGTTTTTTCGTCTTAAGTTTTAACTTACGATGAACACCAATTTCCGTCGTAAGTTCATTATTTTAATCTATTTTTTAATTACAAAATAAATATAAATTGATACATATTTTCTGTAAAAAGATACGATGACGTTTTTATGTGCAAACTTACGACGAAATCCGTTGTAAGTTGTAAGGCGGCAAATTCAACTTTTATCTAAAAATAGGCGGAAAATTCAAATTTTCGTCTAATAAAAAATAGGCGGCAAATAACTTACGACCAATTTCGTCGTAAGTTAGCATATAATTTTTTTTAATATTTTATTAGTCCAAACAAATTAATTTTTTATTTTTAAGAAAATTAGGAATATCATTAAATTAGATGTATCTTGACATCCGTACGGTTGGATTGTCGAGAAATATATTTTAAAAAATAAAAAAAATAATTTGGACAGAGCACTAGTTACGGGTACTAGTCAATATAGCATTGACCTTCTAAGATCTTCAGCCAAATTAGTTTTTTATTTTTTGAAAATTTGAGAATATCACTAAATGATATATATCTTGACATCTGTACGGTTGGATCATACAGAAATATATTTTAAAAAATAGAAACAATAATATGGGACATACCAGCCAAATTAATTTTTTATTTTTGAAAATTTAGGAATATCTTTCAATTAGATATATTTTGACATCCGTACGGTTGGATCGTCAATAAATATTTTTTAAAAAAATAGAAATAACTAGTTAGTAGTACTAGTCAAATCAATAATTGACTACTAATTTCACTATCCAAATTAATTTTTATTTTTTAAAAATTTGAGAACATCACTAAATTATATATATATATATATATATATATATATATATATATATATTGACCTCCGTACGGTTCGATCATCGATAAATATTTTTTTAAAAATAAAACAACAATTTGGGACAAACCACTTGTTAGTAGTACTAGTCAAATATATAGTTGACTACTAATTTCTTTATCAAAATTAATTTATTAATTTTTGGGACTATCACCAAATTATATATATATTGACATCCATACGGTTGGATCATAGATAAATATTTTTTGAAAAATAGAAACAACAATATGGGACAAAGTACAAGTTAGTGGTACTATTCAAATCAAGTTGACTACTAATTTCAATATCCAAATTAATTTTAATTTTTTAAATTTTTGGGAATATCACTAAATTGGATATATATTGACATTCGTATGGTTGGATTGTCGATAGATATTTTTAAAAAAATAGAAACAATAATTCGAGATCGTCGATAAATATTGTGAAAAATACAATTGAATCCCATTGGCTACTCATAACTCACACGGATCCCACCTCTTCCACCATTGATCAAAACCAAAAAACACACATTTAACGGTCCATATCACCCCATTAACCCATCTCATCTATTTCTCCCCTGTCTCCTCTCACGTCTCTCTCCCTCACCCACTTTCTCTCATCTCTTTCTAGCCTCTCTCTAAATTACCAAGATTAAAACCAAATTTCTTAGTGATTTTGTTAACCAAATCAAGGGTTTAGGTAACCAAAAGCATCATCTTCTTATCCTCTACAATTATAAACCCTCAATTTGATTTTCTATAAAGTTTGAAATTTTGGGGCTTTGATTATAACTCAATTTTTATACAAATTTTAGTTGGTTGATGCTTAAATCGTCAGGAACGCAACAGCCACCACCATCATTGTTACGGCCGCAACAACCACCACCATCGTCGAGCATCGTTACCCCGCACCGAGCTTGACTCGCCAGCATCCAGGCTGTTGCCGAGCTCGACTCACTGGCGTCCAAGCTTAGACTATGGTTAAGTTTATAAGAAGTATGGCAGCGGCAAAGGAACTTGAAGAAAGGGCCTAGATGTATTGTAGATAACTGATTGTAGACTACAAAGTGTAAATGAAAAGTACTTGTCATTTTATTGTTGTTCTTTGTTTTGTAGTGGATTTTGCTTTGTATCCAAATTTCAGGATTGTATACACTAGTAGGCACTAGGTAGTTAATTATGTAGTGAGGCAGTAACTGATTAGTCATTTGGCATTATTGATGGTTATGCAATGGTAAAATATTGCTTTCTTAATTTTCTACTTAGATTGTGTCTATATACCTTTTATTCCCCGATTTCTATTTCATTACATTGATCTCGTATTTTAAATTTTGCAGCAACTATATTTGCATATGGACAAACTAGCAGCGAAAAGAAATACACAATGAGAGGAATTACAGAAAAGTCTGTTCATAACATTTATAGGCACATACTTAATGTAAGCCACATTATAATTTCTTGTGGTACAGGGTTGCATGGTGATAACTGTCAATTTGATGTATACTGAAAGAATAATGAGCAGGAGGTTTACAAATAAAATATCAAATTTTTTTGTAAAGAAGTAGTGTCAAGACCTTAGCTTATACGAGGCAATTACATAATTGTATTGCACGTGTTGCTTTGATTTATCCTTTTTATGTGAAGTGTTATGCCCAAAATTCGGTTCGGGTATTCTAAAATGGATCCGGGTCAGATACGGGTTCAATTTGGGGATTTTCATGATAAATTAGGGTTATGGCATAGATTGAAGAAACTAGGCCGCGCCCTCACTTTCCTTATAGGGAGGGCGCGCCCTAATTGATACTTCCATATCAGAGATTTCTACTCAAGCTGGAATTCTACTCAAGATGGAATTCTACTCAAGTTTTTATAGTTTTTAATGAAGGATTCTACTTAAGCTTGGATTCCACTCAAGCTTGGATTCCACTCAGGCTTGGATTCCAGGAGATATTGAAGAATTCCCTCCTGTCGTATCTCAGGAGGGGGATGTCCGTCGCAGAAGGCCTCCAGGGGTTTGGCTGGATATAAGGACCCTTCTTAGACACTAAGGGCGCGCCCTAAGGTGGAAAGATGGGGACTTTCTGGTGTGTGCTTTGGGAGCTCTGTTCCTGTAGCCAATGGGCGCGCTCTCATTGGGGAACTTTGGAGTAATCCTGCACTTTGCACCCAAAAGCTCTGGATCACCTGTCCTGCTATCTGGTGGGTGCTTCTCATTCGGGGGACAGGGATGCGTTCTGCACTTGGGGTAAACCACGGCTATACCTGCATCCTTGAAATCAAGAAATAGCTGGTAGCGGATTGGACTAGTCCTCGACGGGGGAAGTTTCCTTATCCGTGAAGTCTTGAGATCCAGGATGAGCCTTGGGCCTTTGTGGTTAGGCCTCATATATAGTAGAACATTCCGGAAGCTAGTTCGTCAATCCAAGCCCATTTGGGTTTCTTGCTCTCCAAGAACTACGTGGGCTTGATCCTCTATAAATATAGAGGTACGTAGGCAAATTGAGGGGGATGGAAGCGAAGAGCTACGAGTCACCACCAAGAACCCTCTCAATCTCAGCCCCCAATTCATCACAGCCACCATACTCCGGTGACTTATCCGGCGTAGAACCACCGTCATAGATCTTGATTCCGGCGATAGACCTCAAACTTTGTTGTTACCAAATTCCTCCGTCAACAAATTGGCGCTAGAAGGAGGGGAGCCAATCAAGATCTTCATCTTAGGAGGAAAAGATGTCTCATAATCAGCGTGGGGGTTTTTATGAAAAGGAGGATTACGTTCTGAAGATAGCTTGGGGGCAACCAAGCTCGTCATGAAGCTTTTGTTCCGGAGGAAATTTTTGTTCCTCCGCACCACCATGGAACTCCAGCCATTACCGGCGGACAGCCGCCCGTTCCTATCAGTAAGGCGGCATCACTGGAGCAATTCTATCGTATGGGAGATGCCATAAATAACTTCGGGTCAAGATTGAGTTCTGCGGAGAAAGTGCAAGAAAGTAGGAGAAAATCTCGGAGGATCCCACGAAATCATCGCCGAACAAGGAAAGCCCTCCAAGTTAGGAAAGTTCTCGAAGTGGTTCTTGGATCCTCAAGAGAGGGCGCGCCCTCATCCCCACCGCTCTGGGCGCACCCTTAGTGAGATTCGATGTGATGAAGAAAAGATGGTTCTAAAGATGATTTTCACGCTGTTGTTGCAAAAAGACAGTTCCGGGTATTTTCAAGAATGGTGATTTCCGGTCAATGACGTCGAACTAGGTTTTCCATGGGGCGATTTCAAATATGATTCGAAGAAGGATGTTCCAGAGAAGAGACGCAATTATCGGGAACTCGTCCACCATTAGGGCGCGCCCTCACCATCAGGATGTGCCCACAAGGTAACCCTTGACTTGTTTTGTTGAGATTTTTGTTTATTTTTTGGACTTTTGTAGGAGAATCCTCGAGTTAAAGATGGAATTAAAGATGGTGAGAGAGAATACCCAATAACCCTCAGGGCGCGCCCTGAAGGTGGTAGCCAAGGCTCGGATGATTTCCAACTTCTAGGAAAATTCGATGGTTGAACACGTCCTCATCTCCAGGACGCATCCTCTAGAGAGGGCGGCTCCTCACCCATCTGGTGAAATCCAACGAATTAAGGAAAACCTCGCTACTATGAGGAGGAGCTTTGCTAGCTTGAAGGAACGCCTAGGAATAAGGCTCGGGAGCGAGGCCCCATGATCCACAGCGCGTGCCCCCTGATTACAGGTCGAGGCCCCTTGGACATGAGCGAGCCCTTCCATAGAGTGATAGTCCACAGCGCGCGCCCGCTATTAATAACAGGTCTGGGCCCCTTGGACGCAAATGAGTTCTAGCACGGAGTGGTAATCCACAGCGCGCGCCCCCTGTTGATAACAGGTCGCGGCCCCTTGGATTCGAACAAACCTCATAATAAAGAGGGCTCGCCATCAGCATCTCTTATCAAGGGCGCACTACCAGGATGTGTTACAGGGAACACCCATGGAAGATGATATAGGAGAGAGCTGCAAATGGTGAGTTTTGCTAATTCAAGCAGAACAGGCCTCAGAAGATTATTATGAAGCGCGCCTTCCCCTGACTGGGTGCGCCTCCAGGGGTTTACCTGATGAGAAGGCCTCCAGGGGTTTATCTGATGAGAAGGCCTCCAGGGGTTTACCTGATGAGAAGGCCTCCAGGGGTTTACCTGATGAGAAGGCCTCCAGGGGTTTACCTGATGAGAAGGCCTCCAGGGGTTTGCCTGATGAGAAGGCCTTCAGGGGTTTACCTGATGAGAAGGCCTACAGGGGTTTGCCTGGCCAAGAGAACGGAGAACACTTGGAATCGAGGCCCCTTGGACATGAGCGAGCCCTTCCTCAAGGTCGTGATCCATAGCGCGTGCCCCCTGGTTACAGGTCGAGGCCCCTTGGACAAGAGAGAGCCCGCTTTGAAGATCTCATTGGAAGATAATGAAGCCGAAGATGTAAGAATGACATTGTCTGGCCTAATCATCAAAGTGAGGAATAGCCCTCGACGTATTGCTGAGGGCGCGCTCTCAAGAAAGGCCCTACAATCGTTCCCTTGATTTCTCATAGTACAACTGTTGGAAGATAGGGTGAGAATTCTCGAGGAAAATCCTCCAACATAGGACGCGCCCTACATCAGGACTCCACTTCAAGGAAATGCACGACTTCAGGAAAATCCTCCAACATAGGACGCGCCCTCAAGGAACTCTCCCTTAGAGGACCTTTCTAGTTAGGGCGCGCCCTCAAAGAAAGATGCAAATTCTCAAGCGGATTCCAATATCTATGAGGGTAATTTACTACTTGAATTCCAGAAGGAAAGAAGCTGTTAAGTTGTGGCCCCACGAACCATAGAGTGTGCCCCCTGATCATCAGGTTGAGGCCCCAAGGTCGTGAGTGAACCTCTCTATGAAGAAACAATACTTTGTTACAGAGGACGCGCCCTCGTATCCACAATGACCTGAATGATAGGCATCAGGGTGCACCCTAACTTATCAACCTCATGTTGTGGCTTCGTCTACAAGTATGATCGCAACGATCCATGGAATATCTTTTGCTTGAAGAAAATTGGATTGATGTGCGGCCCCATGAATCTTAGAGTGTGCCCCCTGATAGGTAGGTTGAGGCCCCAAGGTCATGAGTGAGCCCCTCTACACAAGAACGACTTTCATCCGGACTAGAAGAGACTTTGTCATTGCCCTCGTCCACATAGGGCGCGCCCTAAGCAATAGGGCGCGTCCTCAGCAACTCCAACGGCTCTCTCTTAAAAATTCCCCTCTTGGGATGCCTATTTAAGAGACGCTTCTTTTAAGGAACGATATTCTGATGCTGGGGGGTAGTACTGATGCACCTCCCTAGCCTTACATATACATGTATTTCAAGACAATTTGTGTGAATAGTGGAATGCCTCCTTGTGAGATGCCTCTTCGTGAGATGCCCTTATTGGATGCCTCATAGTGAGATGCCTCTTTGAGAGATGTTATTCATAGGATGCCTTAGTTTGAGATGCCCCTTCATGGGATGAAATTTGAAGTAGCCCGTGACCGGAGAATGCACTCTTTCTACTAGAAGTTGATTGAAGTAGGGCAATGCCTGAATAGTAGACTACAAGGTAAATTAATTACCTCCTAGTCTAGGGGGGTAGTCCATGTACACTTTCCCTAGTCTTAGTTGAGTGAAATTTTTAACTTTTTCGAGAACACGCCCTAAAGGCAAAATAATATGCATGCGTGAAATTCGGAACAAAAATACAAGGCATGTCCCCCACTATTATCGAAGAAAGAGTACCCTATGTTGAGCATCCTGATGAGGAATTCCGTAACCGTAGGATGCTTGCTATTCAAAAGAAGGCGCCCCCTCATCCACATCATTCACAAAGCACCCGCAGTGAAATCCTAAGGAATTAAGAGAGGATAGCTAGGGAAACGAGGGAGGAAGATCTCATATTTTTCAGATTTCATCCCGAACTACTTCTAGAGAGGATAAGGCGCGCCCTCTATCTAAGAGAAATCCCCAGACTCAAGAAAATCGTCAATCTCAGGGGAATCTATGGCCTCAAGGGAATCCACGAGGTTATAACCAATTCCAGCCTCAAGTTGGAATTCCAGATTCAAGTTGGAATTCCAGACTCAAACACAGACTCAAGTTGGGATCCCAACATGATTCAAGAGAGTGTTACTCAGAGGAAATAGTTTTAAAGGAATCATGAATGCAATCCCGGGAGAGGTTCAGATCCATTAGCCAGAGGAGGATGTGCCCACTCTTAGGGCGCGCCCTCACGGACAGCGGGCAGAAGAAGCATTTGTTTCTAATGATTTTCAAGAAAAGAATTCTAAAGGAAATTGAAGAAGAAGAAAACTCTGATGATATTATTCAATCAGTAATAGAGATGAGCATGTCGAGGAAAATCTTGTCTTTGGAAGTTCCTCAGCCATGGTGAAAGCTACATGTAGATGGAGCTGTCAACAATGGAGGAGCTGGAGTTGGTGTTATTCTGGTTACCCCTGAAGGACATCAAATAATGAGTGTTATTCACTCCAAATTTGAAGCAAATAATAATGATGCAGAATACGAAGCTTTAATCAATGGATTGAAGGTGCCTCTAGAAATGAAAGTTGTAAATCTGATCATATGGAGTGATTCCGAAATGGTGGTGAGGCAAATTGACGGATGATTCCAAAGTCGTGGTCCAAGGACAGAGTTATACATGAAGTGTGCACAAAGGTTGATGCATAAATTTTGAGAAGTACGATTGGAATGCATACCTTGGATGAAAATTGCAGTGCAAATGTTTTAACTTCCATGATGAGTCTGTGACCGTTCGCTGTGGGGAATAGATCTCATTGAAGAATTACCTAAAGCTAAGGGAGGTGTCAAATATGTTGTAGTTACTATGGATTACTTCACCAAGTGGGCGAAAGCTATGCCCTTGGCCACAATCACTGCTAAGAAGTATCAAGGAGAGAGGCGACTTCAGAACAAAGAGGGCGCGCCCTCAGGAGATAGATCTCTCCGTATCGCTAAAATTCCTTCAAGTACTTCTAGTGAAGTGAGGTCGAGGGCGCGCCCTCCCTCTAAAGGAAAACATCAAGGAGGTTATCAATGGAATCCACGACCTCAGGGGAATCCACAGATTGTTGGAAATCTACAAGCTTAAAGTCAAAAGGAACAAATTCAGATTCAAGAGGTAATTCTCACACTTCATGCCGGAGCTCCAGGAAATGCTCAGACGATAGCTAAACCTCCACTCTTGAGGGGTACTCAAACAATTGTGCCACCAAATGTTCAAAATATTCCACGTGTGAGGATTTTTAATGTCGACGACTTGAAGAGGCTTCTTTCTCACTTGGATGGAGGAATGATACCTTCTACGGCACAAACTCCATCTCCATTTTCAACAGAGGTTAGAGAGGCACAGCTCCCTACATGATATAGATATATGACCAATGATCTACGTTTTCTCGAAAATGCAGACCCTGTGGAATTCTTAGGATGTTTTGACATTGAGATGGATGTTTACCAAGTAACTGACTTGGCTGGATGTCATCTGCTGGCAACAACTTTCAGTGAGAATGCTTAGCAATGGTTTCAAAAGCTTGGATCTGGAGTGATTACCTATTGGGAGATGATGAGGACTTTATTCTTAGCCAAGTTCTGAGCAGCAGTGAAGTATGCTCCTCCCATTACAACTCTGGCCAACATCAAGCAGAAAGAAGGCAAAAGTCTTCAATCTTACTTTAAAAGATTCAATGCAGAATTCACTTTGGTTAGAGGAACGACTGATGAGACACTTAAGAGTTTCTTGATAATTGGTTTGCAAGTAGAGACGGATTTCTGGAAGTGTCTTCAAGAAAGGGATTCAACTATGTTTGATGTTTTTGCACAAGCTGAATCTTTTATGATAGTGGAGTAATCCTTGGCGGAAAATCGGAAGACAGAAGCTCAAGGAACGCTAAGGGGAAGATTACAAGTCCTGTATATCGTATCGGAATCGGCGCTAATGGAGTGAATGCAACTAATATTGGAAGAGAGTGGGGAATTCTAGATACGTATTCTTATGATCGAAGGACAAATAATTACACTCCATTATCGCCTTTGATTGAGCACATCTTTGAGGTGAACAAGAATAAAGGGCTTGTTAAGAAGTCGTCTCCTCTGTCTGCTTGGAAAAGCAAGGATAAGAAGAATCACTGTGAGTACTATGAGTTGACAAGTCACAATACTCATGAATGTCATCAGCTGAAGGATAAAATTGAAGATCTGATCAAGGAAGGATATTTGACCGATTGGATTGTCAAAGAGGTCAAGAAGCATAAGAAGAATCCTGAGAAGAAAAATGGAGGGCGCGCCCTCCGTGATGAGGACAAAATTGAGGAGAAGAAATTTATCAAAGAAGGGAGTATTCACACTATCTTTGGAGGACAACACTTGGGGGGGTGATAATAACAATGCTTTGGAGAGGGAAGTTTGCGGGAAGATAAAGCTAGATGGGTGCACCACCCACATAATAATGCCTTGGTTATGGATTGGCTCTAAGAACGTGCATCGGGTTTTTGTATACAATGGAAGTTCAGTGAATATTCTGTATTACGACACTTACAAGAAGTTGGGATTTCCAGAAAATGCATGAATTCATGGTTCTCTCTCAGTTACTCGGATGATGGAATTCATGGTTTTGATCAGGAGATAGCTCACAATGCCGTAGTAGGGCGCCCCCTTATTGGAAGAAATAAAGGTTTCAGGAGATAAAAGGATGGAGGGCGCGCCCTTATTAAAGGAAGCTCTGAAGGAATCATCAACATCAAGGGAGAAATTCAGGCTCATTATTTTGTTCAAAAAAACAGAAGATGAGGGGGTGTCCACCTGGAGGGCGTGCCCTCAGATACTCGTCTCTGATGACTTTCAAGAAGGGATTCTAGAAAAGCTTGAAGAAGAAAGTCCTGATGAGATAAAAAGATCAAGGGAAGAAGAATGTTATTAGAAGGCATGGTGAATGCCCTTGTCGAAGAAGACTTCCCTCTCAAAGAGGATGTGCCCTCCAAGGATAGTGCCATGATTGAAGACCCTCAAAGTCTTGATTTTGATATTGATTGAAGAATGCCTCAACCGGTGGAAAAGATAGATTCGACAGAAGATACAATCTCAATTTTGGTCGATGCTAGAGATTCAAGTAAAATTTTGAAGATCGGTTCTTAGTTGAATTCTGAGTAGAGAGATATGCTCACAAGCTTTCTTTTGCCAAATTGAGATGTTTTTGCTTGGAGTCATGCTAGTATGGTGGACATTGACCCAAAGGTCATGTGTCATCACTTGAGTATAAATCCTAACAGGAAGGGTATTAGGCAGAAGCGATGTCCGGTAATTGAAGAAAGAGCTATTGCATTGAAGGAAGAAGTTGATAGATTGTTAAACGTTGGCTTGATTAAAGAGTTTTACTACCCGGAGTGGCTACCTAACCCGGTTCTC
Source organism: Kitagawia praeruptora (assembly GCA_037693485.1). Classification (NCBI taxonomy): domain Eukaryota; kingdom Viridiplantae; phylum Streptophyta; class Magnoliopsida; order Apiales; family Apiaceae; genus Kitagawia; species Kitagawia praeruptora. Next base: position 95,948,573 of record CM075354.1, on the reverse strand, counting down.
GTTATGAAGCCTAATGGGAAATGGAGGACTTGTGTAGATTTCAGTGATATGAACAAGGGCTTGCCCAAATGATAGTTTTCCTCTTCCTCGGATTGATCAGTTGGAAGATGCAACAGCATGATAGAGGATTATACCGCTACATTGGAATACCCTTTGGCTTGATTAATGCAGAAGGAACTTGAAAAGACCATGGTAGTGTATGTGGATAACAGCTGAAGGGGTCCGTACGCCTTAATATCATAAGGCTCGTCCTCTGTAAATATATGTAAATATTTAGCTTTAGTACGAGCCTTGTGAGAGGTTTATACTTGTGCAAAATATCTCTTGTTTCTTACGCCGAGTTAGCTCATGTAAGCTTAGAGATGCGGTGCATTTGTGTTATTCCTCTACGGAAAAATTGAAACTAGAGTTGTCAGGGAGATAATATTGAAGAATTGAAGGACGCGCCCTCCGCATAGAATCTTGAAGATAAGGAACGAGGACGCGCCCTGAAGAGGAAAAGTTACAAAAATTTTGGTGTTGTTTAAGATTGAAATTCCATGCTTCATCTTTGATTTTACATGGAATTGGGGGGTAGTTGTTATGCCCAAAATTCGGTTCGGGTATTCTAAAATGGATCCGGGTCAGATACGGGTTCAATTTGGGGATTTTCATGATAAATTAGGGTTTTGGAACAGATTGAAGAAACTAGGCCGCGCCCTCACTTTCCTTATAGGGAGGGCGCGCCCTAATTGATACTTCCATATCAGAGATTTCTACTCAAGCTGGAATTCTACTCAAGATGGAATTCTACTCAAGTTTTTATAGTTTTTAATGAAGGATTCTACTTAAGCTTGGATTCCACTCAAGCTTGGATTCCACTCAGGCTTGGATTCCAGGAGATATTGAAGAATTCCCTCCTGTCGTATCTCAGGAGGGGGATGTCCGTCGCAGAAGGCCTCCAGGGGTTTGCCTGGATATAAGGACCCTTCTTAGACACTAAGGGCGCGCCCTAAGGTGGAAAGATGGGGACTTTCTGGTGTGTGCTTTGGGAGCTCTGTTCCTGTAGCCAATGGGCGCGCTCTCATTGGGGAACTTTGGAGTAATCCTGCACTTTGCACCCAAAAGCTCTGGATCACCTGTCCTGCTATCTGGTGGGTGCTTCTCATTCGGGGGACAGGGATACGTTCTGCACTTGGGGTAAACCACGGCTATACCTGCATCCTTGAAATCAAGAAATAGCTGGTAGCGGATTGGACTAGTCCTTGACGGGGGAAGTTTCCTTATCCGTGAAGTCTTGAGATCCTGGATGAGCCTTGGGCCTTTGTGGTTAGGCCTCATATATAGTAGAACATTCCGGAAGCTAGTTCGTCAATCCAAGCCCATTTGGGTTTCTTGCTCTCCAAGAACTACGTGGGCTTGATCCTCTATAAATATAGAGGTACGTAGGCAAATTGAGGGGGATGGAAGCGAAGAGCTACGAGCCACCACCAAGAACCCTCTCAATCTCAGCCCCCAATTCATCACAGCCACCATACTCCGGTGACTTATCCGGCGTAGAACCACCGTCATAGATCTTGATTCCGGCGATAGACCTCAAACTTTGTTGTTACCAAATTCCTCCGTCAACATGAAGAATAGAGAAACATATGCAGCCAATAAAACACTTGATCAGAATATGTGACAGCCAAAAGAATGCCAGAAATTTACTTTCACGATTTCTTTGTCAAAACAGGATCCAGAGAGATATTTCCGAGTAAACATTTCAGGGATTGAAATCTGCAATGAGAATGTCAGGGACTTGTTGAATTCTGAGTCAGGGCGCACTACTACAGATTTGAGCTTAGAGAGCGTTTTTTTTTCTCTTAGATAGCGTTTTTAAACGCTATCTAAGTAGCCGCTATTGAAGTGAACGTTACTTACATAGCGGGTTTTTTACCATTCTGTAAGTGAAGCTCTTAGATAGCATTTTCAAAAGCGCGATCGAAGTAAGTGTTACCTAAACACATCTTTTTGGATAGCTCTTTTTAAAGCGCTATGTACGTGACAATTTTTTTTAAAAAAAAATTATATATTTATTTTTCTGCCTTCCTTTTTACCTATACTATTCTTACCATTTACAAAAATAATAAACATACAAAGACAATAATATATTCCCCAATATTTTTGGCAAAAGAAAGTCATAAAATTTTGATCACAAAATGCATAAACAAAGTCGGCTATTAAAAATTTCCAATTTAATGCTTACATCCACAAAACAAAAATATAGGTCTCAGTTATATAATAAAAGCCTTCAGATTACAACAAGGCTAAAACATTTTACACTTATATTATTTGGCACTTGTTAAGCATACTGCGTAGCTGTTTATCAACTGGTTCCTCTTCAAGTCACAAGATCTACAAAAAACAAAATATGCTTAGCTTTTCCTGAAGTTATTGTACAAAAGTTTATTAAAACAACAGACCTCTTTAACATAACGTTGAAGCATTCTTCTGATTTGAAGCAGAAAACTCTGGAGATGAATCATTCAGACCCTAGAAAAAAGTCAATGCAGGTATATAAAAGGTTACATTTTTTACCACACAGATAGATTGTACTTCATAGGAGGACTAAAAGAACCATGATGATTACCAGTTTTTGACAACATATTCACATTACGAAGACCAGCTACTTTTCAATGTTCGTTGGCCCCTTCTCTTTTAAAAACAGAGGTTTACATACCAGTTCCTTGTGAACAATTGAAGTACGAGGAGCCTCTCCTACATACTCTTCCATTGATTGCAAAATTTCTACAGGAGGCTTCATAATAATTACACACAACAATAGACAATAGTTATAATCGATAAGAAAATTTCCCAAGTCACCAGAGCTATACATATGACCCAAAATATTACCAACCTCGATTTTTGGAAATTTTTCTCCACGTCCAACATCGAGGATTGTACATAGCTCATTGAATTCCGACAGTCTTTCAGCCTGACATAAAAAGAGTTATCATGTTTCTCCTAATAGTTAATGAGACTACTCTAATAACATTTATGAATGGAATTAGCTAACAACTCTATAATATTACCTGTTTCACTGATCTCCTATATATGTCTAGAGCCTTTTGAGCATCATGCCTTTTCATTTCAAAGTACTGTTAAAATCGACATTATAAGTACTCCTTCATGAGGTAATTAACTCTGAAAGCATAATGGCCAAGTCAGAGCATACCTTGTCAACCAAATTCATTGTGCCATCTTTTATTGCATTATGAACTCTATTGCTTTCTGAAGCAACCTATGTTTTAAGGATATAAAAAACGGAAAAATCTTCCCAAGTTAATTAAATATATAGGTGAGTTCTTAAAAGGAAAGAGCTAATATCAAGAAAAGGACTTGTGGAATTTACAATCCAGGGTTAGTGCTAACTTAATGACATTATTTTGGAACGCTTCTCCTTGAGGCTGAAGTTATCCAATATGTTACCTGTATGAAGGTTTGCCAATAGCCAGATAATATTAAACGAGAGTAGAGTACCTGGCAGCCTATAATGCGAAATAATAGCTGCTGCAAAGCTGGTAGATGATCAAGCAACTCCGGAGTATCTAGATCACTAGTTCTCTGCACCAATGTGACTATGGTGAGGTTCAGAAAAAGCATTCAGGGTCTCTTTTATTCTGATTTATCATCATACAAGCGTTACCCTTCAATACATGAAATGTTATAATCAAAAGCCACGAAATAGATATATGTTCTGGTACACGAGTACAAACTCACAGTTTGCCAGGTCAACTAAAGTCACTGGCAACTCTGTAAACAACAATGCCACAACTCGCAAGGAAGAATTATATCCACTCCTAATTCAAATAGCATTTGAAATTCATGAAGTTGAAATTACCATAAAAGTTACTAGTAATAGGAAGTGTTTGTACATCATGGTATACATTTAAAGTTACTGAACATGAAAATAAAGCGCAAAGATGAGACAATTCTGAGTAAAAAGGAGATGATGACACAGACTCACAGAGTTTCTAAACTTGTGGTTTAGAAAGACCGCATTTGTGCATGAGAAGGTTAGCTTATTCTCTTTATCTTTTTGTGTTATGTAATTATGTTTAATTTCATTAAGTTTTCCATTCTTAAATTGCATAAATTGCATAAGTGAATGAGCCTATATAATATTAAAATTTTAAAGAAGCCTATTATAGCAACTTTTTTAACAATAACAACAATAATACTATTTTTTAGTTTGTGATGTATTCTGAAGAGATATAAAATTAAACAAGAAAGCAAAGCACCATTTCAACCGAAGCACCAACCTTCTCTTCTTCAATAGTGATAAAGTCATGAATTAAGCAAATGCCAGGGATGTTCATATCTGAAGTCGTTAAACATACAGGAACTGTGTCATTAATCTGAACCTAGTTAGAAACACAACTAATGATCTTAGATCAACCATGAAAAAATACTAGTTAGAAACTTAATGGAATTTAGAACTCACCAACTCCTGCTGTAAAATTTCCCTGTCTTGGTTGCTCTGTTTCTTCTCTTCTGTCAGATTTAAAATAATTGTTCTCTAACCCTGAGATAAAGCCACAGAACTTCATTAGTACCACTCCTTAACAGTGGGAAAAATTTAGCTACAAACACAAATATCAGACTTGACAAAACACTAATTCGACAAACACTAATTAGTAATCAACATAAACACAGACTTGGAAAAATAACACATATTATAAAATCTAGTAATAGCTAAATTTATATGTTGCATCTACTTAGGTACCTTAAAAATCTAGTAGTAGCTGTGGAAGAATCCTTTCAAGATAGCAGCAACACTTTGAACAGCTTCTGCATCAGTACAAGTGTCATTATAAGTACAAAGAACCGAAGAAGCTCACAACTCAACTGCAGAGCATTTGAATTAGCTGCATAAACACATATAGATGAGTTGAGAGAACTTCAGATTATTGAACCCTTAAAATTAAACCCCCAAATTGAACCCTAAAATTAAACATCCCATTAATATAACAATTGAACCCTAAAATTAAACCCCCAAATTGAACCCTAAAATTAGACCCCTAAAAAGTGAACCCTAAAGCTTCACGGCTAAGCCCGTGTTTTGTTATATTTTGTATCGTGAGCGGAGACTGTGAGCGGCGAGGCGGAGGCGGAGGCTGAGGTGAGACTTGAGAGAGGGTTATGACATAAATGACGCGAATTGAGTTTTCTTCCTCGTTTTAGTCTTAAAATTATAAATAAAAAATAAAGATATATTTCTTAAAATACAGTAACTTCTAAAGCGTGTCTGTAAAACGCTATCTAAGTGCAAGCTACAATAGCGTTTTTAACTTAAACCCTATCTTAGGATATATTTTTGATTTTTTGTTTAATTTTGATTTTTCATTTATTAACTTACACTATGGTTTTCTAAAAAACGCTGTTTAAGTACTGAACTACGATAGCGCTTTTAGAAAAACGCTATCTAAGTGCTATGTCCTAAGTTCAAATTTGTAGTAGTGGCGTAATCTAAAGCTTCAAGATGATCTAGAGGTAAAATTAAAGCCAGCTTGTTTGTGAATAAATAAGGTCCCTAATGTAGGTCATGTAATTTATTTGAATGCAAAAAGGAACTGTTGTAGAGAAGTTAGTAGAGAAAATAACAAACGATGACCAGCATTTAAGAAATTTGATCAGTATTTGTGAGGGTAAGACCTGATTTTTTTTTTAATTTGAATTGGCAAGGCTTTCCATTAGGTTGATTTTAAAATATATATTGTGTTGTGGTTTGGTTATTGTATATTTTGCAGCTCAAAGACAAGTAGGTGAAACTGCACTCAATGATACTAGCTCGAGGTCACACCAGATTATAAGGTTGGTTAGGTTTTATTGTACTGTTGCGTAAAATACAGATATGCAAGTGTACACAATCACAAGTAATACAGTTGTAAATACCAGATGTTCCTCAAGTACTATCTATTTGTGTAATCATAATTAATATCGAACAATTAGGTTATAGAACACAAGAATTGAGTTTTGTTTTTCTAATTAAACTAATTAAATAATAACTAAATTAACTAACTAATATTGTAATAGCAAAGAGAGTTCCGAGAGTTTTAGATACGAGAAGATAACTCAAGATAATTACTTCCCCCTAATATGTTCATGTCGGCGATCAAAATCACAGTCTACTGACCAGAAACTTAACGATAATAGGTTTCTCTCAAAATTACTATCGGGTATAGATTCTGTAATTTAAATTAACATATGTCTATGCACAATTCAACTTCCAGAATACAATTAAGCACCAATATCACATGGCTATGCAAAGTAATGATATATGTCTATACCGTCACAAATTTAATATCAAAATATATAATCGTACACCATTCAAGTCTTGTGTAAGTTAATTATAACCCGCTCAGTATTATAATTAACTCAACAATTTACCGAAGTTGGCCAAACAATAGAAAATATATAATATGAAATCCACTTGATCGAATAAACTATAAACTGCAACATTATCAAAACACCAACAATCCTATACTAGGGTTCCATAAAAATCCCAACTCAGTAAATTTAGTTCATAATCAAGGTATCGAAACAATCCAAAGGTAACCAACACATAATCATAAGAAGAGATTTAAAAAGATAAAGAAAAAACAAAGCCAATTGAATGTCTTCGATGGCTGAATTCTTCTTGTTAATGGCCTTTTCTCCTCCTCCCTTGCGTGGCTACTTGTCTCTTCTTCTTTGTATTAGGTCTGATCTATCTCATAATAATCCTCTAATAAAAGTATTTTTAATTATTTGATACAATTATAAGGAGATTTCCCAATCAAAATGGAATTCCAATAATAGAAATTCGTAATTGGCTTTTAATTTAACTCAGATTCTGGGCTGATTGGGTAGGATTTTAAAATCAAGACTACTTCCGAAATAAATCTCTTCTCCTAAGCTTTCCGTGGGCTTTTGAATGGTCAGAATCGGACTTGTACAACTCCAATATGTCCCATACTCTTTCTATTTAAACTTCAAGCCCTCCTTTATTATAATTCCTAGATACCTATAATAAAACAATAGAATTTATTAAATAAAAATCCAAATCAATGCAAAATAACTTAAATATACGGATAATATTAAGATTAAATGCATGCTTATCATAAATCATAAAACTTGTTCATGTGTGCTTATCTTGTCTCCGTGGACCTGTCATTTTTCTTACTTATCTGAATTTGGATTTGGTTTTGAGCGCGAGCCAATAGAATTAGAAGTATTATGGTTTTGAGCGAATAGAATTAGAAGTATAATACTGAATCATTTAATCCTACCTATTCTTGTGTTTGTTTTTCCATAGTTGCAACCTTTTTGCACTACACATCGTTTTGTAAAGTGTCACACAATTTTTCATTTCACAATTGTCCTGTACAATTTTACTTCAATATAATATGTTCATAACTTTTTTTTTTTGAAATTGTATGGAGCCTAGAGACATGTTAGGAGAGACTCTGTCTCTACGATAGGAGATGGCGTAAGTAATATTAAAACTAGTCTGAAATTTCCTGACTTAGTTGGTTGATTTGTTTTTTTTGTTATAGGGATGTGGGTATTTTAAATCTAGAAGGATTATGTTGTTCACGACTTTTAAAGTATTTTGGTATTAATGTACAGGTGGAAACAAAATAGAAAGAGCACTTTGTTGGTATTATTGCCATTTGGGTGCTAATGCACACCCCAAATTTATATGGTTGCACACCCTAGTTTATAATTGGACTGAATTATCCTTCCTCCCTCCTTCCCATATCCTACTCATTCTCATCTATTTTTATCATTTTGTACCTTTTCATTTTTCCTGAAAACTTTTAATCTAATTTTATTTTTGAAAATATGGAAACAAATTTATATTGCTATACTAATTAAGGTTCTTTTATTTTTAAAATTTTCAAATATTTTTTACTTAAAATTATAAATTTAGATTTTAACAAATATAAACCAAAAGAATTGTTAATTTTCCTTCACAAATTGAGAAGTATTAATTCAATTTGAATTTGCTCTGCATTTTTAAATTAAATTTATGCAAGTAGGATTTAGTCTAAAATTTCAGAATAAAAAAATTTGAGTTTTTTTCTTATTCACATTAATTGATTTAAGACTTTATAATCAAAATGAGACTATAATTTTTTTAAATTTATTTTGCTGAAAAAAGTATTATTGTATTGATTTTATAGTTAATTTATATTTTAAAGAAAAATATTATTTTGATTACTACTTATATTATTTTAATATATTAGTGTTGTAATTTATAAAAAATAAGTAAATAATTTATTTATTTTGTTGTATTTTGTAAGGATTTTGATACTTAGGTTAGAAGCAAAGAAACATAAACAATTAAAACAGTTTTATTTTTATATTATCCTTACATTAATATTATTTATTGATGTACTAAAATTATCAATCGAACTTAAGCTCATTCAACACGGCCCCTGGGTTCCTTTTATTGGAACAAGTGTTTAAACGAGTAAGGGTAATTTAGTCAAAGATACAAGTAAGGGTGTGCCAGGATTAGTTTGGAGAGGGAGTGAGGAACCGGTTGGTGCAGGGCCTTCAGAGAGATTACCTCCAAGAAGTTTAAGCCGCGTCTTGTGTGTTTGCCAAACAGGTACCGAGATCACTTCTTAACTTATGATTGATGCACTATGACATGCATGTTAAATTTCATGCAAGTTAAAAGTAGCAAAAACTAAAATTATTGGTTAAATTATAGAACATCTCTCTCTACAAGTTATCTCTAAAACATATTTCATTCAAAATCACTAAACATCACTATGTAACTCAATAAAACATTAACAAGTCCAAGCCTTAAGAAGGGAACATGGGCTATGGTGGTAATACACATAGCATAAATTATGCTAAAAAAATTAAAGTAAAAATTGTAAACAAGATAACCCAACAATCTAAAAAATGAAATATTAGTAAACCACAAGGATATACATATTCCTCCATATTTTTATTAAATAAAAAAATTGTATTTCTAAATTTATATTGAATATTTACCGAAAATATATCTACAGGATTTTATTATATTGGTTCATTGATTTGGATAATATAGAATCGCAGTTATGGTCAGTTATTCTAATACGTTCTCACAAATCGCATATGTATTTGCCTCACGACTAGAATTAGAATAAATTGTTGGATTATTTCGCCCAAAAGACTATATATTTCTGTGATCCTTTATTTTGGCATCAAAGATCTTAGATCGACAGGATTTTATTATATTGGTTCATTGATTTGGATAATATAGAATCGCAGTTATGGTCAGTTATTCTAATACGTTCTCACAAATCGCATATGTATTTGCCTCACGATTAGAATTAGAATAAATTGTTGGATTATTTCGCCCAAAACACTATATATTTCTGTAATATAAGCGAGTGATGTACTACAATTTAAGATAAATCGCAAAAAAAAAATAGTAGTATATATGATAATTTCTTAATACTAAACTAACGATAAGTTTAAATAAATTATCTCGTTATAATTTTTTTTAAGTTCAAGTCACCATCCATTCTTAGGGAGAAGAAGGATCCACTGCCACTGGGAATGAATGGGAAGACTGGAGTAGTATCTTCATTAGCCGGAAGGAATTAGTCCCACTCATTTCAATCATTCAGAATAAATTTAGGATGTGCCCTTGCCATTTTGAGGCGTAGATATTGTGGGCCTCACATGACCTTTTTGAAAAAAACTAAAACACCACAGATAATAAGTTGTTATAAGCCTCTTTTTTGTTGCTATAATATTCAATAGTAACATTAAAAACCATGTTGCTCTAGTGGTCTACAATGTTGCCTTAGATGCCAAATGCAACATTGGCAAAAGTATCGTGAAAATTAAGTTTTCTTAGCCATTTGATGGGCTATAGCATATTGTTCCTGCAACATGGATTCTATGTGCTTGTTTGGTTAACAATGGAAAGTTAATTCCTTTGTAAGTTTAAATTACTATGCAAATTATAATACCCAGTAAGTTCAAATTTGTGTTTTGTTGTTAAAGTGAGTTCTAACTTCCTAAGGAAGTGTAATTTACCAGGGGGTACCAAGGTGAGTAACTTCCCATGATTTATGGGTATTTGAAGTTCTAGGGAACTTAGACTTCCCTTTTAAATGCTAACCAAACAACTTTATACAATGCAACTTCCTAGGTATTTTAACTTCCTGGATATCTACATGTCAACCAAACAAGCACTATGTTTTAATATATTATCCGTGCAACATGAAATATATATTTTAATAAGTTGTTTGTGGTGTAGTGAATGTTAAGTAATATAATCGCCAAAAATGTGATTACTATGCTTCTGTGTGCCATAATCAAGTTGAGCAGTGTTTAAGATGATGAAGACGAACCCACTTTACTTCTAGCACAAAAAGGAGAAGAAAATTTTATCTAGATGAAAATGTGAGTGACAAAGTCATTTTTTGAAACTCTTGAGGAGTGCTCCTCAAAGGCAAAGTTAAATTCTTAATTCTCTTGAAAAACAAACATCATTATTTAATTTCAAGTTTTTTTCATGTGCCTATACATAGTAGGAAAACAATATCTTGAGTTCGGATAAGTAAAGGAGAAAGGCTACATTAATATCATGGAAGATGGATTTCTTAATATGTGATAAAATAGTCGCAAATTCTCTTCTCATTAACGGTGGAGGCACTCGCCTCAAGTTTATTACAATACATCACAATTGTTTATATAACAAATACCTAATTCTCAATAATAGAAATTAATATAATAACACGGAACTCTCCGTTTTTAACTAATAATAATATTAAAGGTAAGTCTCTATTTTTCACATAATAATATCTTAACATATATGTCAACACTACGCCATAAATGCTCAGATGCAACGCTTTTAGAAAGTGTTTCAGTGAAAGTGTTTCGTTAGGTATGAAATTTTGGCTCTAACGAAACAGAACTTGAACTGGTGTTGCATTACATATAATTTAGTGTTGCATTTGATCCACTGTGTTTCACATAATGCAACACTAATAGCAGGCGTTGCATTAGATATTTTTTAATTTTAAAAAATGCTGATGTGGCAGCAGTGGGGTCCACACGTGCTGACGTGGCATTTGTTAACGTGGCAGGTATGGGGCCCACAATTGCTGACGTGGCAAATATGGGACCCACAATTGCTGACGTGTCATTTGCTGACGTGGCAGAAGCGTTGCATTAGGTGAAAGAGGTGTTGCATTTGCTGTTTAAAAGCGTTGCATTAGATATTTTTGAATTTTTATTAAATGCTGACGTGGCAGTTGTGGGACCCATCAGGGTGACGTGTCAATGTGGGGCCCACCAGGGTGACGTGGCAGAGGCCCAGAGATGCTGACGTGGCAAGTGTGGGGCCCACAATTGCTGACGTGGCAGATGGGGGGCCCACAATTGTTGACGTGGCATTTGCTGACGTGGCAGAAGCGTTGCATTAGGTTAAAAAAGTGTTGCATTTGCCTTTAAAAGCGTTGCATTAGATATTTCTCTTACCGGAATGATGAAACTATTTTTTTAAATTCTTTTTTCGACGTTCCAATCGTACGGATGTCGAGATATAACGATTTTAGTGAAGTGGTAAATTTTTGAAAAATTTGCTAGATGTACTTGGTTTGGTTTTATAACGGTCAAACCGGTCAAAGTATGCTTTCCTTTTAACTAGTCTTGTCCCGAATGATGAATCTTTTTTTAAATTATTTTTTCGACGTTCCAAACGTACGGATGTCAAGATCTAACGATTTGAGTGATTTGTTAAATTTTTAAAAAATTTGCTATATTTATTTTGTTTGGTTTATAACGGTCAAACCGGTCAAAGTAGGCTTTCTTTTTAACTAGTCTTGTCACGAATGATGAATCTATTTTTTTAAATTATTTTTTCGACGTTACAAACTTACGTATATCAAGATCTAACGATTTTAGTGATGTTGTAAATTTTTAAAAAAAATTCTATATTTATTTGGTTTGGTTTTATAACGGTCGAACTGGTCAAAGTAGGCTCTCCTTTTAACTAGTCTTGTCCCGAATGATGAATCTATTTTTTTAAATTATTTTTTCGACGTTCTAAACATACGAATGTCAAGATCTAACGATTTTAGTGATGTGGAAAAGTTTTAAAAAATTTGCTATATGTATTAAATTTGCTAGGTGTATTTTGTTTGGTTTTATAACGATCAAATCGGTCAAACTAGTTTTGTCCTGAATAGTTTAGATTTATTTGGTTTGACTTTGTCATAATCAAATCCCAAATTTTTTAAATTACTATTTTAATTTTGATCTATCACATTCTTAAACTTTTTATAATTTTATAATTTTTAAATTAAAATAAATAAAATAAAATTACACGTTGAAAAGAAAACATTGATTACTAGGTAAAAATTTGGGCGGATGATTTTCCCCCCATCTCAAATTTAGGCGCACTCAACTTTACCCTAAAAAATTCTCACTTCCCCCCTAAAAACAGTCATTCTCGCCGCCTCCCTCTCTTCTCATTTTCTCTCTCTCGACAATCTCCTCTCTCTGTCTCTCAATCTCGCTCTCCATCTCTCTCTCGACAATCTGGAATTGCAAACTCCCATTGGTAATTAATAAGTCATTATCGTGCTTTTGATTTTCTACTCTCTACTAATTTAGGTATTAAATTTGGGGCTTTGATTTAGGTATTCAATCTCTAACTAGTATAGGTTTCAATTTAGGGTTTTGATTTTGTACTTTCTGTATTTCACTTTCTGATGTTTACCTTTGGCTGTTTCGATACTCTGTTTGTAGATGTTCCTAACTCATACCTCTCGCTCCTAACTCATACCTCTCTCTCTCACAACAACAACCACGAATTGGTAAGTAAGTACATATTTTCTTGATCTTATTTTTTACTCTACACTCATTGTTTGAATTTTTTTAATTTTACAGGTGAATTTGGTACTTTCAATTTGGGGCTTTCAATTTGGTACTCTATCTAATTTGGCTTCTGGTCTAGGATATTACATATGACTAATTAGAGATCTAATTTATGTTTTGGATTTTGTGTTTTGGTCTAATTTACTTCATATCAGTTGTGTGTTAGTGACAGGCGGAGAGCTATAGATGGAGATAGAGAGGGAAGGGGAGACATAGAAGTACAAAGAAATTGGTAGGTTTTTATTCAAAAAGGCAACTTTTGAATGAATATCTGTTTGATATGTACCATGGATAGTTCACATTGTATTGTTATTTATTTGATGAACAGATCTGGTGTCATCCAACGCAAGTACACAGTAACAAAGGCTCTTTTATTTAAGGCAGAGAGGTCTTCATTTGATCGTCTTTGTCAACAGGTTGGTGTGGTAACCATTACAAATTTACAATGTACTTCAAGTTTGGTGTGTTAACTATTACAATGTACTTACACTAGTACAAAAAGTACCATATGCGTCTCTCTTTTTGCATGTGTTATAAACAAAACAGACATATAAAATAGTTTTTTACGTCTGTTGAGACTCAACAGACGTATAAAGTACACGTCTGTTGTAACCTCAACAAATGTATAAAATATTTTTATATGTCTGTTGTCACGATTATGCATCCGTTCTCGTAAACAAACGCATATTTCCCTTTTTCACGTCTGTGGAATAATTATTTGTGGCTCTCCTTTTACACCAGCCGCATAAGAAAGAAAATATAAGTCAATCAGACTCGATTAGCAAAAAAATATATAGAAGAAAATATATAGACCTTGACAATGCTTCAGAATATATAGACCGTAAGTGTTATCTTGTTTAATACCATAAGTTTTATATACATTGGTATATAGGTACTAAAACAGTGACGCAAGTCTAACATTGAATTATACTTCATACCAGCGCTGCTCTATTGCATGGGCAGAGGGAGACACTTGAACAGGTGAATGATGTAAATCATATGCAAGCATTGATGATTTTTTAGTCTATTGTCAAAGTTGTATTCTGATCTACTTCTATATTTATTAAGCCTCACAATGGCCTAGATTCGTGATAATAATAAATAGTATGTATTTTTTTTTTTGGACCATGCTATGGAGTTCTCCTTGTCTTCTATAAATGTGTGTGTGTGGGTTTGATTTTTGCCTTGTTACATTTGCAACACATTAAGTGATTGCTTGCCCTAAGCGAGGTTATTTAGTTTCTGTAGAAAAATATTGTTGGAACTTGGGTGCCTCGAGAGTTCTGTAACTACTTTTGTATGAATGTTTAGATATTATTCGTCACACAATTATTGCCTCGTATTTTGGGTTCTTAGAACATAAAATTTTTCTGTTGAGCATTCTAGTCGAAGCTCTATTATAAATCTCCTTGTTTGTACATATGATTTGTCTATTTGACTGGCGACTCTCAAGTCTCACCGGCCTCTTTCTGCATTGCATGTGGTTAGAATTTTTAGTGTTATTTGTATTATGTTGGGATGATATGTTGAGTTTCTTTTAGCAGTCTCCTAGGCCAACGTTGGGATTTATTGTTTATTTGCAATAAAAGACTCTGTTGATGAAAATGCTAGAAATTGGAAACTTATCCTCTTTTTTTTGTACATGCTTTTGGGTATCCACCAACACTTGTTATGTAGTTTCCTCGTGTGACTCCTGACTCTGCTATGGCCGTAATTCATGCAATTATGGTTCTTGATTTTTGATAAGCCATATTACTTATCATGGCTAATTTGTTGAGATATCTTTTATCTTGTACATTATTTGTATACAACACCGGGCATCGTTTTATTGAAAAGTAGAATGTCAACATTAATATTTAATTTTCTTTTATCGTGTATAATAAAACTATGTGATTTGCCTATCCAAGTTCAGAAGCATTTTCTTGGAGAACTATATAAGTATGAACTTTATACTTGCTCTACTGCATTTTAAGAGCTAGTGAATGTCGCAGGGTGAACGCAATTTTAATAGATTTGGCGGGTGGTTGGGAAAGAACTCCACAATGGGCAAAAATTACAGGCTATTGGATGATCTGCATGTTCATCTTCTTGCTTCCCGTGAATCTAACTTGGGAAGGTCTGTTCTACATCTGTTTATGTTGATTTTTTTTAATTTTTAAGCACACAGTTGAGTTTTGTTATTGTATAATTATTATAATGATCATTACCATCATCTAACGTAATATTATGTGTACTTGATGACTGGCGCCATGAGATGTGTTAATACTGCATTTAAAGCCACATAAAAAATGGTTCTACTTTCAAAGATATCATCGCAGGGGCTGAACAATGGGCAACTTGTTTTACCTCATTGATCATTCTTCCTATGTAATACATGTCCCATTGCATGACTACAGTTATGTCATGATTATTTACATGCCAAAACTTAAAACTACAGTGATAATAAAATTGGTATCAATTGTTGACGTGCCTAATAGTCTTTAATTGAATTGCATACATTGTCCAATGGGCTGAAAAATAAAATGAAACCAGTTTTTTAAAGAACAAATTTTAGTGTTAAAAGTGCAGTTGGATAACCTCACTTCAACTTTCTTGTCCATTTAGATTCGAGGCTTTTAGATAATAGGCATATATAGGAACATAAATGTAAGGTGATGAATCACAGAAGAAGACGGACCTGCTTAGCCTGGAATATTTAAGATTTATATTGAAGTTGGATACCTTGTGAAGGTTGATATCCTGTTTACCGACCTATATTTCTGCCCTTCCCTCTTTTCATGGTTCTCTTCATAATTTGTTCCAATTCTACTTTGTGTTCTCAACATTTGCTTAAAATGAAAAGCTAAAATATCAGTTGTATGTACCAATATATTTATTCTTAAAGTGCCTTGAGTTTATAAGCTGCACACACATTTCCTTAAGTGGCTAAAAGTCCTTCTACACTAAACCACCTGCATAGATTAGTTTGAGTCCATTCATTAGCTTTTTTGCTAATCGAGTCCACTTATTTTACCTTTAAAGGCTCTACAAAATAAGAAATCTAAACTAATTTATTAATTAGTTTAGATTGACTAATTTGGCAATCAGAAGAAAATATATAGACCTTGACAATGCTTCAGACTCGAACATTGTTAATTTATTGAATTCCTTTCATTCGGAAGGGTATATGTTTTCTGCTTCATAGTTACCACACTTGGCCTCGTCTTCAAAAACCAATGCGTTGTTGTTTTTGCTCCTTCCTTTCCTCCTCTTCTGTCTTCAAGTTTTTTATAATTTACTTAGTAGATATGAACATGCATGAAAGAAGCTTTAATTAACCCGCAAATGTATGAGCTGAAACATCAAGCATGTGAAAGAATTTTGTTCTCTTTTAAGTTTTAACACAATAATGTATGTATATCAGGTCAACCAAAAAGGCACCTGTTGACAACAGGTTGGAGCGTCTTTGTCAGCTCTAAAAGACTCTTTGCTGGTGATTCTGTTCTATTTATATGGTACGAGAAAGGTGTTTACTGCAGTTCTTCTCTTGTTCTACTTAGTCCTACTGCTTTTTCTGAGTGTACATATTTGCTTGTAGAGATGAAAAGTCACAGCTTCTCTTGGGTATAAGGCGTGCTAATCGACAGCAGCATGCTCTCTCCTCATCCGTTATATCCAGTGACAGCATGCACATCGGGATTCTGGCTGCAGCTGCTCATGCTGCTGCTAATAACAGCCCATTCACTATATTTTACAATCCAAGGTACTGCAGATGTTGATACTTTCTACTATGACATTGGAATTTTCGAAATATCAAATACTTACTGTAGTAAATTTACACAGGGCTAGCCCAGCTGAGTTTGTGATTCCTTTAGCCAAGTATAACAAAGCAATGTATGCTCAAGCTTCACTTGGAATGAGGTTTAGAATGATGTTTGAGACAGAAGAGTCAGGAGTGCGCACATACATGGGTACCATCACAGGCATCAGTGATCTGGATGCCACTCGTTGGAAAAGTTCGCAATGGCGCAATCTTGAGGTATGGAGCATGCTACTTTGGGCGGCTTTTTAGTATGGATCAGGATGTCTTGTCCTTGCAGTGGGCATGGCTGGAGAGTACTGGCAAACATATTAATGCCTTTGTGCACATTAATTTAGACTTAATCTTATGTGCTTGGTTTAGAATTATGTTGGATTCTTTTTTGATGTATTAGTAATGGTTTAATTAGGTATTAGTATGATGTTGGTGTGGATGATTGTAACTATTTGGTGGTTGGTTGAATGTTTGGGATGGCTTTGAATGTATTTTACTGGGTTTCTTTATGTAAGAAACAGAATATTGTAGAAATTTTAATAAAAGCGTTGCATTTGATCATTCCAGTGTTGCATTAGATATTTTAGTGTTGCCTTAGGGTATATATAGTGTTGCCTTTGATCAGATACTAGTGTTTTAAAAAACAAAAAAAGTGTTGCATTACATAGCTGTGGGTTGTAGTGCTGACGTGGCACGTGGGACCCACTGTTGACGTGGCACGTGGGACCCCTGTACTGATGTGGCACGTGGGACCCACTGCTGACGTGGCATGGTAGGCCCCATCACTGACATGGCACGTGGGCCCCACATGATGACATGACAAGTGGGCCCACATGCTGACGTGGCATGCCAGCTGGATTGTTGCTGACGTGGCATGCCAGCTGGACCCATTGATGATGTGGCATGCCAGCTGGACCCATTGATGACGTGGCAAGCTAGTGGGACCCACTTAGTGACGTGGAATTGTAATTTTATCTAATGTCAAATGCAACGCCCTTTTGGTGTTGCATTTGAATGCTCTGGTGTTGCATTATATGTCAGATGCAACGCTTATTGATGTTGCCTTAGATGCCAAAAAGCGTTGCCTTAGGGGGTCTAACAGGACGGTGGCGGATGCAACGCCCCCTGGTGTTGCATTTGATCTAACGCAATGCTTTTTTGGCCTAAAGCAACAGTAAACATGGCGTTGCATTTGTGCGTTCCTGGATATCTACATGTCAACCAAACAAGCACTATGTTTTAATATATTATCCGTGCAACATGAAATATATATTTTAATAAGTTGTTTGTGGTGTAGTGAATGTTAAGTAATATAATCGCCAAAAATGTGATTACTATGCTTCTGTGTGCCATAATCAAGTTGAGCAGAATCTTGTTTAAGATGATGAAGACGAACCCACTTTACTTCTAGCACAAAAAGGAGAAGAAAATTTTATCTAGATGAAAATGTGAGTGACAAAGTCATTTTTTGAAACTCTTGAGGAGTGCTCCTCAAAGGCAAAGTTAAATTCTTAATTCTCTTGAAAAACAAACATCATTATTTAATTTCAAGTTTTTTTCATGTGCCTATACATAGTAGGAAAACAATATCTTGAGTTCGGATAAGTAAAGGAGAAAGGCTACATTAATATCATGGAAGATGGATTTCTTAATACGTGATAAAATAGTCGCAAATTCTCTTCTCATTAACGGTGGAGGCACTCGCCTCAAGTTTATTACAATACATCACAATTGTTTATATAACAAATACCTAATTCTCAATAATAGAAATTAATATAATAACACGGAACTCTCCATTTTTAACTAATAATAATATTAAAGGTAAGTCTCTATTTTTCACATAATAATATCTTAACATATATGTCAACATCCCCCCTCAAACTCACGATACTCAATCGAGAGTTTGCCAAAATAAAAAGAAAATGAATCATCCGCTCCAATCAACATAATCAATCGTCCACTTGAATCAGTTTTCTTGTTGTGATCAACCTTCATCCTCGTCTCCATCATCTTTGTCAAAATCTCCATCTCTATCATCGTTGCCACCATTATAGTTTCTGTATCGAGACTCCTCAACATCTCTCTTTTTTTCCCGTCATTAATATGGAACAATCTCTTGCACAAATTCATCAGCGGTGTTGTTGTGTTTTCTTGTCATCGTCTTTGATTTTTTTTCACCCACGAACTCTCGCAAGTTTTTACCCTCACACCACGAACTTTCGTAGTGTTATTTTTCTCACCCACAAACTCTTGCGGGATTCTTCACACACCACGAACTTTCGTAGTGTTAATGATTCTCACACCTACCAACACTAGCAGGTTTGATTTTCCTTCGCACCCGCAAACTCTTACGGGGATAACCTAGGCTCTTGATACCAAAATAGTCGCAAATTCTCTTCTCATTAATGGTGGAGGCACTCGCCTCAAGTTTATTACAATACATCACAATTATTTATATAACAAATCCTTAATTCTCAATAATAGAAATTAACATAATAACACGGAACTCCCCATTTTTAACTAATATTATTATTAAAGGTAAATCTCTATTTTTCACATAATAATATCTTAACATATATGTCAACAATATGTCACGTTTTTATGAATATTAGTTAAGCAGTGCAATATACATGTCACTTAAATTGGAATAGTATCGGTAATTGGAATAGTGCTTGAAATATGGTTGTCCTCTAATTCTTACAATTTTCACATATACAATTTTCCTTTTATATGAAAAAATTAAGTTGGCAAAGAGAATCGGAAAGCCAAATATTAAGCATATTCTTTTATTGTACATATGTAAATCAATAAAATTAAACTAGTGTAAGCTATTAATCCAAAAGCTAGATATGAATGATACAACGCTTCTTTACATATGCGTTTCTCCACGCGTGCAAGAGCGCCGTGTTTTGGATTTTTTTCTAAAATGGATTGTATAGTTGGCGTAAATTGAGATACCACAAGAATATATGTTATCGTAATTAGTTTGGTATGATTTCTCTACTTTGATATATCGGTCATTATTCCAGAGATGACCTCCTTATATAGAGAATACGAGAGAACTATTCATTTTATATGATTCGAGAGTAGAATTAAAGTTTTAATTTTTAATTCTATAAAAAAAAGACCAATTTTTTTTGGTTCTATAAAAAAAATCTGATTCTGTAACAGACCCAATGCTGACGTGGCATTGCTGTTGACGTGAGCTGCAACATCATCAGTGCTGACGTGGCACTGCCACGTCATCAATGATGACGTTACTGATGATGTGGCACCGCCACCAGCTGGCGTGGTACTGCCACGTGGCAGTGCCACGTCAATAGTGATGACGTGGCATTGCCACGTAGACGTGGCCATGATAATTTAAAAAAAAAAAAAAAAATTTTGGGAAAAAAATTTGGTTCTGTTGTTGAATCAGAAAAAATATATGGTTCTCTCATATTCTCTATATATATAAGGAGGTCCTCTCTAGAAGGGGACTCTTGATATATCTTCGATTGTCGAATTCACTATGAGTTTTAGTCGTATTCATTTATTTTCCTTGATTAACAATATAGTACAACGTTCTACAACGTTCTACCCTTGCTACGCACCGACCGATAAATTATATTAATTAATTAATATAAATATATTTTTTAATTATTATTTAGAAAAAAATGTAATTTTATTGGATTGTTAATTAACTTAAGTATAAAAATTATTTATGTTGAATTCATACCAATTGAATTAATATTAATATTATGAACCAATCATCAAAACAAATACAACCCCCGTTGAAAAGTTCAAAATCCCTCTTTATTGTTTATTTTAAAAAATTTAGCTTTCATTTTAATTCTTTCTTTGTTAGAGAATATTTCTAAGTACCATGCTAACAAATTTTTCACCCATATTCTGAGAATTCAGTATATTTATTCAATATTGGATCCTTAAAATATTTATTATATTAATACATTGAAAATATTTGTATGGTCGTGATTAATTTTTTCCATTACATATTAAAAATGTATAGACGATTCCAATAAATCATTAGACTATCTATCAAAAAAAGGTTGGAGGAGAAAGGATATTTACTATGCAAGATACATGAAACGAACCTAGTTATAACAATAGAAACTTTCATCTAATCTAGTTTGTTATGTGATCGTTCAATATCTTTTTTTACAAATTATATGTTCTTTTAATATTGAGTTGATTTACTATTAATCTAACTATTGTAATAAATCTTTTTCTATTGATAACATAGCTAAACCGTTTAATCTTTCTGGTAACATTGTTGATCTTTAATAATTTGGTATAAGTTTTAACTTCGAAAAACTTTTTTCTCGATAAGCAACAGTTACGAGAATATAAACCCAAAAATATTTTCATATATTTTAAATTGTTCAAATCTACTACTAAGTGATGAAATAACAAGATCAACTATATACAAAAAATAATCAGTTTAAAAAAAATTCTTTAGGAGTTTTCTAGTTTCATTGCCAACGTTATCATCAAAATGTCTATTTCCATACACGTTTCTCACAAAATATGGGTTTCATATTCATTTCAAAAACAATTTCTTTTGCAGCACTCATAGCATTTTCAAAAGCAATTATTAATATGAATAATTAATAATATTTTTTGGCTAAACAATTAATAATAATTTAGAATAGTTAAAATTAAAATGAATATATTGTTAAACATAAAAACTACCATTTATGAGTTTCTTTTTTTACAATTTCCATTAAGTATTTTAACTTTTTTTTGTTGAGTAAAAAGATTATAAAATTTTTAAATAACAATACAAATGGGTATGTATTTGGAGGACTAAAAGTTGTGGAGGCCTAAAGCCATTGCTTCTTCCGTCCCATAGAAGCACCGCCCCTGTATACCACACACACTTGATGTTTTTAATATAAATTTCTTACAGTATATATAGCTAAGCTAATGCCAAACACATAAAAATCAAGAAGCACAAATCTAACATATTAAAGTTCTCGTTTCACTTTGGGCAAAAATCAATTTGTCTATGCTTCATTTGGAGCAGAGATTTCAAATTAAAGGTTTTAATGCAACAAAATTTACAAAAAAAATTGCAGAATTTAAATGTATATGTCGGACATAGGAAATAAATTAATTGAGATACCCATCTTTCTTTATTTTTCGTTTATCCTAACCACTTTGCTGAACATATATCATGGATTTAGACCTCTGCTTGTACGTGGAGAAATGATGTTGAATCGTAATATTAATTAGTTGTGGCTCATTTGCTACTTGAGGTACAAATTTGCCTTTGATGTGAATAAATTGAGTTGGAAAAGAAAATTCGAAAATCAAATGTTATGCACCTTCTTTTACTATATATATGTAAATCAACACCATTTAACTAGTGTATGTTATTAATCCAAATGCTATATATGAATGATACAACGGCTTTTTTACATACGCATATAGCACTGTGTTTAAATTTTTTATTTTTTTCCTAAAATGGAGTGCATAGTAGGTGTAAAGTGAGATACCACTACAAAGTGAACCTCCTCTCGTGAATATATGTAGTTGTTATTTGTTTGGTGATTTTTCGATTTTGGTGTATTTTCTATTGTAGAAGTAACTATGAGTTTTGGTCATATTCTTTTATTTACATTGATTAACAACATAATACAATATGTCTGCTTGTTGAAATATCCAATTTATTGATGCATTTAGAAGTTTAAATGCTACTTTCAACATGATAAATATAAGAAAGCTCATACAATTAACTAAGGTGCATAGCCATTGCTATTGAACCTTATTTGTATTTTGAGATCATATGAAAAACAACAACAAACTATTGAAAAGTGCATTGTCCTTTATGAGTAACATCCAAGCCACATGTGCTAGTACTACACATATAATTATTGACATTGATAGACATGTTTGGTAATTAGATATAGAGAAGGAGTAATTCCAATGCCTACGGTATAGTTTTTACTTACTTCATCAACACTCTAGTGTATAAATAATTTGTTTGATTTTTGCTACCTAATATTTGGCACAATAGTTTACACCATAAAATAGTGTATATATAAGGCTAGCTCTATTTATTTCATGGACTTTTTAAAGATATTTATGAATTTTTCGGGACTTTGGGCTTGATATTCAGGTTTTTAGCCCTTTGTGTTTTGTTTTGGTAAAATAATAATAATCAAATAAGAAATTTTGAAAATAAATTGTTACGATTGTTGGGACATCCTTTTTCTATAGAGGAAACGAAGAACCTAATTTACTTGAGAATGTTGTACTTGAGGATGGTCAAAGTGTTGGCTTTTAATCCAGTATAGTGGTATGGGTTTCGTGTGATCGAAGATATATATGTTGGTAATAACTGTATGTGTAAAAAATTATTATATATAGTATGTCTTGGTCAATTTGTCAATTAGAAAACATGTAGAGTAAGAGTTGTACAACAAGTACGGTTATCTTGGTGGCTAAGTTTTGAATGAGTCTATAGAGTGGTTAAGATGTACACTTAAGTGTTGCACGACTTAAACAATCATTAATTGTGTATTATTGATAACTAGCCTATGACCTGTGCGATGCACAAAATTCATTATTTAGCTTATAAATTATTTTATTAAAATGTTAATATTTTGTAAAATATATTTATTAAATTTGTCCTGTTTTATCACTACTAGAATCTCGGCTAAATTCGACTGCCAATTTGCGGTCGAATTTAGCTAAATTCGACTGGATGCGGTAGAATTTAGCTAAATTCGATTGCAAATTGGCAGTCGATTCTAGCTTAGTGGAATTTAGCAAAAAGCAGTCGAATTTAATAAATTCGACTGGCTAAAATCGACTACTCAAATTCGACCGCAGTTTTGAAAATTTTGAATTTGGCGCCTAAGGTACCTTCTGGTCGAATTTATAAATTCGACGGATTCCGGTTGAATTTATAAATTCGACTGGATACGGTTGAATTTATAAATTTGACTGGATACGGTCGAATTTAAATTTGGCCGAAATTTTGAAAAAAATTGAAAATTTAAAAATTTTGAATTTGCCGCCTGAAAAAATTTGAAAATTTAAAAATTTTGAATTTGCCGCCTAATCACCTTAAATTCGACTGGACCCCGTCAAATTTATAAATTTGACCGAAGGCAGTCGAATTTATAAATTCGACCGAGAACAGTCAATTTTATTGTACCATATCTTGAAAATTCAGCAGCTTTCTGCTGCTCTCAACTGCATTGTTTTGAATGTTCTGAATATATTTGTTGCATTTGAAGATAGGTTGCAATAAAGTAATCAACACAAATATAACATAATTCATATATAAAACTAATTCAAGAACAACAATAACTTCATATCAAATATTATAATATTTTTAAAATATATTTTTATTACAAATTCAACTCAAACTCAAGTTTCCTAATCAAATTTAAAAATATACGAATTTGCTCCTAATGTAGTTGCATGGAAACATCCAAAATTATTTTTTTTGCCGGATTTGCTTCAATTACCGGAATTGTTTTGGTTGCCGGAATTTGCATGGTTGCCGGAATTGTAGGAGTAGTCGGAGTTATTTTTGTCACCGAAATTGACATTCCACAAGTTGATTTTCTAGGTGTTAGTATGTATATTTTGAAAGAAATATAGAGATTTGGTATATATAATTATATTTATGTATATGTACGTATATGTGTGTATATAGATGAGAGAGAGAAAGGGGAGGAAGATGAGGGAGAGAAAGGGGAGGAAGATGAAGTTTGTGTATATGTAATTATATATAAATGTGTGGGAATTATATATAAATGTGTGGGATTTGCTGTGACGGATACAGACAATTGGATTAATATGTTAGTATGTTGAATCTGGATCGTTGGATAAGTTTCACGCGGATTGCTGACCTGGCAGTAAATTCGACTGGTTGCAGTCAAATTTAAAAATTCGACTCGTTGCAGTCAAATTTATAAATTCGACTAGTGCGGTCAAATTTATAAATTTGACTGGTTGTAGTCAAATTTATAAATTCAACTGGTGCAGTCAAATTTATAAATTCGACTGGTTGCAGTCAAATTTATAAATTCGACTGTATCCGGTCGAGTTTATAAATTCGATTAGCTAGGTTTTGCCCTCGAATTTGTAAAAATGACTGCTTTCGGTCAAAAATTAATCAACATATTTTTTTGACCATTACAATATTCAACATGCGCTATTTTTTATTTATTGATTTTTTGTAAAATCTTTTAAAATATATTAATCTTAACATCCATACGTACAGCTGGATCGTTCAAATTTTAATTTTAATAAATTTAAATTACTAACCCTTAAAACCCCTAAACATAAACCTTAAATCCTACATTTCAATCATTCAATAACAAAACATCGTATTGGTAAGGTTTTTTTTAACTCACACTATTATGGTCTCTCATCATTTTTATTGAATACGATATGTTGTCAAGACGTACTATAAAAAAATCATAATTTTTTAAAATTGGTAAGTATTTATTAAAATTTTCCAAACTTCTTAACAAATATAAAATCAACACTTTATTTACATTTTAAAAAAAATTGTCCCAAATAGGTAAAGTAAATTTTAAAATTTGTAGTTCATCTTATAAGGATATTGTGGTAATTTTTTTATAATTTAAGGATTAATTTTATATTTTTTAAATAATTTTTGAATTTAATTTTTTAATTAGAATGACTCATTGCATTCGAATTTATAAATATGACTGTTTTCAGTCGAATTTAATTTTAAATATTTTGGCAAAATTTAGTCTGGCAAAATTTAGGCGGGAATTTATAAATTCGACTGATATATATTTAGGTAAGGTTTTAAATTTAGGTAAGGTTTTAAAAAAAAATTAAATTTAGGTAAGGTTTTAAATTTAGGTAAGTTTTATTTTCTTAAACTTTGGGAATATCATTATATTAGATATATATTGACATCCGTACGGTTGGATCGTTCAATTTTTTTTAAAAAAAATAGAAACAATAATCGGTGACAAAGCACTAGTTACGAGTCATATTGAAAATAATAGTGATCTACTAAGATTTCCAATCAAATTAATTTTTTATTTTTTGAAACTTTGGGAATATCATTATATTAGATATATATTGACATCAGTATGGTTGGATCGTTCAAATTTTTTTTTAAAAAAATAGAAACAATAATCGGTGACAAAGCACTAGTTATGAGTCATATTGAAAATTGTAGTGATCTACTAAGATTTCCAATCAAATTAATTTTTTATTTTCTGAAACTTTGGGAATATCATTATATTAGATAAATATTGACATCCGTACGGTTGGATCGTTCAAATTTTTTTAAAAGATGGAAACAATAATCGGTGACAAAGAACTAGTTACGAGTCATATTGAAAATAGTAGTGATCTACTAAGATTTACAATCAAATTAATTTTTTATTTTCTGAAACTTTGGGAATATCATTGTATTAGATATATATTGACATCCATACGGTTGGATCGTTCAATTTTTTTTAAAAAAAAATAGAAACAATAGTCGGTGACAAAGCACTAGTTACGAGTCATATTGAAAATTATAGTGATCTACTAAGATTTTCAATCAAATTAACTTTTTATTTTCTGAAACTTTGGGAATATCATTATATTAGATATATATTGACATCCGTACGGTTGGATCGTTCAATATTTTTTTAAAAAAAATAGAAACAATAATCGGTGACAAAGCACTAGTTACGAGTCATATTGAAAATAGTAGTGATCTACTGAGATTTCCAATCAAATTAATTTTTTATTTTCTGAAACTTTGGGAATATCATTATATTAGATATATATTGACATCCGTACGGTTGGATCGTTCAAAAATATTTTTGCTCACACTGTTACGGTCTCTCATCATTTTTATTGAATACAATATGTTTTTTTAACTCACACTGTTACGGTCTCTCATCATTTTTATTGAATACGATATGTTATCAAAACTTACTATAAAAAATCATAATTTTTAAAATTGGTAAGTATTTATTAAAATTTTCCAAACTTCTTAACAAATATAAATCAACACTTTATTTAAATTTTTTAAAAAAAAATTGTCCCAAATAGGTAAAGTAAATTATAATTTGTAGTTCATCTTATAAGGATATTGTGGTAATTTTTTTATAATTTAAGGATTAATTTTATATTTTTTAAATAATTTTTGAATTTAATTTTTTAATTAGAATGACTCATTGCATTCGAATTTATAAATATGACTGTTTTCAGTCGAATTTAATTTTAAATATTTTGGCAAAATTTAGTCTGGCAAAATTTAGGCGGGAATTTATAAATTCGACTGATATATATTTAGGTAAGGTTTTAAATTTAGGTAAGGTTTTAAAAAAAATTTAAATTTAGGTAAGGTTTTAAATTTAGGTAAGTTTTATTCTCTTAAACTTTGGGAATATCATTATATTAGATATATATTGACATCCGTACGGTTGGATCGTTCAATTTTTTTTAAAAAAAAATAGAAACAATAATCGGTGACAAAGCACTAGTTACGAGTCATATTGAAAATAATAGTGATCTACTAAGATTTCCAATCAAATTAATTTTTTATTTTTTGAAACTTTGGGAATATCATTATATTAGATATATATTGACATCAGTATGGTTGGATCGTTCAAATTTTTTTTAAAAAAAATAGAAACAATAATCGGTGACAAAGCACTAGTTATGAGTCATATTGAAAATTGTAGTGATCTACTAAGATTTCCAATCAAATTAATTTTTTATTTTCTGAAACTTTGGGAATATCATTATATTAGATAAATATTGACATCCGTATGGTTGGATCGTTCAAATTTTTTTAAAAGATGGAAACAATAATCGGTGACAAAGAACTAGTTACGAGTCATATTGAAAATAGTAGTGATCTACTAAGATTTACAATCAAATTAATTTTTTATTTTCTGAAACTTTGGGAATATCATTATATTAGATATATATTGACATCCATACGGTTGGATCGTTCAATTTTTTTTAAAAAAAAATAGAAACAATAGTCGGTGACAAAGCACTAGTTACGAGTCATATTGAAAATTATAGTGATCTACTAAGATTTTCAATCAAATTAACTTTTTATTTTCTGAAACTTTGGGAATATCATTATATTAGATATATATTGACATCCGTACGGTTGGATCGTTCAATATTTTTTTTAAAAAAAATAGAAACAATAATCGGTGACAAAGCACTAGTTACGAGTCATATTGAAAATAGTAGTGATCTACTGAGATTTCCAATCAAATTAATTTTTTATTTTCTGAAACTTTGGGAATATCATTATATTAGATATATATTGACATCCGTACGGTTGGATCGTTCAAAAATATTTTTGCTCACACTGTTACGGTCTCTCATCATTTTTATTGAATACAATATGTTTTTTTAACTCACACTGTTACGGTCTCTCATCATTTTTATTGAATACGATATGTTATCAAAACTTACTATGAAAAATCATAATTTTTAAAATTGGTAAGTATTTATTAAAATTTTCCAAACTTCTTAACAAATATAAATCAACACTTTATTTAAATTTTTTAAAAAAAAATTGTCCCAAATAGGTAAAGTAAATTATAATTTGTAGTTCATCTTATAAGGATATTGTGGTAATTTTTTTATAATTTAAGGATTAATTTTATATTTTTTAAATAATTTTTGAATTTAATTTTTTAATTAGAATGACTCATTGCATTCGAATTTATAAATATGACTGTTTTCAGTCGAATTTAAGTTTAAATATTTTGGCAAAATTTAGTCTGGCAAAATTTAGGCGGGAATTTATAAATTCGACTGATATATATTTAGGTAAGGTTTTAAATTTAGGTAAGGTTTTAAAAAAAAATTAAATTTAGGTAAGGTTTTAAATTTAGGTAAGTTTTATTTTCTTAAACTTTGGGAATATCATTATATTAGATATATATTGATATCCGTACGGTTGGATCGTTCAATTTTTTTAAAAAAAAAATAGAAACAATAATCGGTGACAAAGCACTAGTTACGAGTCATATTGAAAATAATAGTGATCTACTAAGATTTCCAATCAAATTAATTTTTTATTTTTTGAAACTTTGGGAATATCATTATATTAGATATATATTGACATCAGTATGGTTGGATCGTTCAAATTTTTTTAAAAAAAAATAGAAACAATAATCGGTGACAAAGCACTAGTTATGAGTCATATTGAAAATTGTAGTGATCTACTAAGATTTCCAATCAAATTAATTTTTTATTTTCTGAAACTTTGGGAATATCATTATATTAGATAAATATTGACATCCGTATGGTTGGATCGTTCAAATTTTTTTAAAAGATGGAAACAATAATCGGTGACAAAGAACTAGTTACGAGTCATATTGAAAATAGTAGTGATCTACTAAGATTTACAATCAAATTAATTTTTTATTTTCTGAAACTTTGGGAATATCATTATATTAGATATATATTGACATCCATACGGTTGGATCGTTCAATTTTTTTTAAAAAAAAATAGAAACAATAGTCGGTGACAAAGCACTAGTTACGAGTCATATTGAAAATAGTAGTGATCTACTAAGATTTTCAATCAAATTAACTTTTTATTTTCTGAAACTTTGGGAATATCATTATATTAGATATATATTGACATCCGTACGGTTGGATCGTTCAATATTTTTTTAAAAAAAATAGAAACAATAATCGGTGACAAAGCACTAGTTACGAGTCATATTGAAAATAGTAGTGATCTACTGAGATTTCCAATCAAATTAATTTTTTATTTTCTGAAATTTTGGGAATATCATTATATTAGATATATATTGACATCCGTACGGTTGGATCGTTCAAAAATATTTTTGCTCACACTGTTACGGTCTCTCATCATTTTTATTGAATACAATATGTTTTTTTAACTCACACTGTTACGGTCTCTCATCATTTTTATTGAATACGATATGTTATCAAAACTTACTATGAAAAATCATAATTTTTAAAATTGGTAAGTATTTATTAAAATTTTCCAAACTTCTTAACAAATATAAATCAAGACTTTATTTAAATTTTTTAAAAAAAAATTGTCCCAAATAGGTAAAGTAAATTATAATTTGTAGTTCATCTTATAAGGATATTGTGGTAATTTTTTTATAATTTAAGGATTAATTTTATATTTTTTAAATAATTTTTGAATTTAATTTTTTAATTAGAATGACTCATTGCATTCGAATTTATAAATATGACTGTTTTCAGTCGAATTTAAGTTTAAATATTTTGGCAAAATTTAGTCTGGCAAAATTTAGGCGGGAATTTATAAATTCGATTGATATATATTTAGGTAAGGTTTTAAATTTAGGTAAGGTTTTAAAAAAAATTTAAATTTAGGTAAGGTTTTAAATTTAGGTAAGTTTTATTTTCTTAAACTTTGGGAATATCATTATATTAGATATATATTAACATCCGTACGGTTGGATCGTTCAATTTTTTTTAAAAAAAAATAGAAACAATAATCGGTGACAAAGCACTAGTTACGAGTCATATTGAAAATAGTAGTGATCTACTAAGATTTTCAATCAAATTAACTTTTTATTTTCTGAAACTTTGGGAATATCATTATATTAGATATATATTGACATCCGTACGGTTGGATCGTTCAATATTTTTTTAAAAAAAATAGAAACAATAATCGGTGACAAAGCACTAGTTATGAGTCATATTGAAAATTGTAGTGATCTACTAAGATTTCCAATCAAATTAATTTTTTATTTTCTGAAACTTTGGGAATATCATTATATTAGATAAATATTGACATCCGTACGGTTGGATCGTTCAAATTTTTTTAAAAGATGGAAACAATAATCGGTGACAAAGAACTAGTTACGAGTCATATTGAAAATAGTAGTGATCTACTAAGATTTACAATCAAATTAATTTTTTATTTTCTGAAACTTTGGGAATATCATTATATTAGATATATATTGACATCCATACGGTTGGATCGTTCAATTTTTTTTTAAAAAAAATAGAAACAATAGTCGGTGACAAAGCACTAGTTACGAGTCATATTGAAAATAGTAGTGATCTACTAAGATTTTCAATCAAATTAACTTTTTATTTTCTGAAACTTTGGGAATATCATTATATTAGATATATATTGACATCCGTACGGTTGGATCGTTCAATATTTTTTAAAAAAAATAGAAACAATAATCGGTGACAAAGCACTAGTTACGAGTCATATTGAAAATAGTAGTGATCTACTGAGATTTCCAATCAAATTAATTTTTTATTTTCTGAAACTTTGGGAATATCATTATATTAGATATATATTGACATCCGTACGGTTGGATCGTTCAAAAATATTTTTGCTCACACTGTTACGGTCTCTCATCATTTTTATTGAATACAATATGTTTTTTTAACTCACACTGTTACGGTCTCTCATCATTTTTATTGAATACGATATGTTATCAAAACTTACTATGAAAAATCATAATTTTTAAAATTGGTAAGTATTTATTAAAATTTTCCAAACTTCTTAACAAATATAAATCAACACTTTATTTAAATTTTTTTAAAAAAAATTGTCCCAAATAGGTAAAGTAAATTATAATTTGTAGTTCATCTTATAAGGATATTGTGGTAATTTTTTTATAATTTAAGGATTAATTTTATATTTTTTAAATAATTTTTGAATTTAATTTTTTAATTAGAATGACTCATTGCATTCGAATTTATAAATATGACTGTTTTCAGTCGAATTTAAGTTTAAATATTTTGGCAAAATTTAGTCTGGCAAAATTTAGGCGGGAATTTATAAATTCGACTGATATATATTTAGGTAAGGTTTTAAATTTAGGTAAGGTTTTTAAAAAAATTTAAATTTAGGTAAGGTTTTAAATTTAGGTAAGTTTTATTTTCTTAAACTTTGGGAATATCATTATATTAGATATATATTGACATCCGTACGGTTGGATCGTTCAATTTTTTTTAAAAAAAAATAGAAACAATAATCGGTGACAAAGCACTAGTTACGAGTCATATTGAAAATAATAGTGATCTACTAAGATTTCCAATCAAATTAATTTTTTATTTTTTGAAACTTTGGGAATATCATTATATTAGATATATATTGACATCAGTATGGTTGGATCGTTCAAATTTTTTTTTAAAAAAATAGAAACAATAATCGGTGACAAAGCACTAGTTATGAGTCATATTGAAAATTGTAGTGATCTACTAAGATTTCCAATCAAATTAATTTTTTATTTTCTGAAACTTTGGGAATATCATTATATTAGATAAATATTGACATCCGTACGGTTGGATCGTTCAAATTTTTTTAAAAGATGGAAACAATAATCGGTGACAAAGAACTAGTTACGAGTCATATTGAAAATAGTAGTGATCTACTAAGATTTACAATCAAATTAATTTTTTATTTTCTGAAACTTTGGGAATATCATTATATTAGATATATATTGACATCCATACGGTTGGATCGTTCAATTTTTTTTAAAAAAAAATAGAAACAATAGTCGGTGACAAAGCACTAGTTACGAGTCATGTTGAAAATAGTAGTGATCTACTAAGATTTTCAATCAAATTAACTTTTTATTTTCTGAAACTTTGGGAATATCATTATATTAGATATATATTGACATCCGTACGGTTGGATCGTTCAATATTTTTTTTTAAAAAAATAGAAACAATAATCGGTGACAAAGCTCTAGTTACGAGTCATATTGAAAATAGTAGTGATCTACTGAGATTTCCAATCAAATTAATTTTTTATTTTCTGAAACTTTGGGAATATCATTATATTAGATATATATTGACATCCGTACGGTTGGATCGTTCAATATTTTTTTTTAAAAAAATAGAAACAATAATCGGTGACAAAGCTCTAGTTACGAGTCATATTGAAAATAGTAGTGATCTACTGAGATTTCCAATCAAATTAATTTTTTATTTTCTGAAACTTTGGGAATATCATTATATTAGATATATATTGACATCCGTACAGTTGGATCGTTCAAAAATATTTTTGCTCACACTGTTACGGTCTCTCATCATTTTTATTGAATACAATATGTTTTTTTAACTCACACTGTTACGGTCTCTCATCATTTTTATTGAATACGATATGTTATCAAAACTTACTATGAAAAATCATAATTTTTAAAATTGGTAAGTATTTATTAAAATTTTCCAAACTTCTTAACAAATATAAATCAAGACTTTATTTAAATTTTTTAAAAAAAAATTGTCCCAAATAGGTAAAGTAAATTATAATTTGTAGTTCATCTTATAAGGATATTGTGGTAATTTTTTTATAATTTAAGGATTAATTTTATATTTTTTAAATAATTTTTGAATTTAATTTTTTAATTAGAATGACTCATTGCATTCGAATTTATAAATATGACTGTTTTCAGTCGAATTTAAGTTTAAATATTTTGGCAAAATTTAGTCTGGCAAAATTTAGGCGGGAATTTATAAATTCGATTGATATATATTTAGGTAAGGTTTTAAATTTAGGTAAGGTTTTAAAAAAAATTTAAATTTAGGTAAGGTTTTAAATTTAGGTAAGTTTTATTTTCTTAAACTTTGGGAATATCATTATATTAGAAATATATTAACATCCGTACGGTTGGATCGTTCAATTTTTTTTAAAAAAAAATAGAAACAATAATCGGTGACAAAGCACTAGTTACGAGTCATATTGAAAATAGTAGTGATCTACTAAGATTTTCAATCAAATTAACTTTTTATTTTCTGAAACTTTGGGAATATCATTATATTAGATATATATTGACATCCGTACGGTTGGATCGTTCAATATTTTTTTAAAAAAAATAGAAACAATAATCGGTGACAAAGCACTAGTTATGAGTCATATTGAAAATTGTAGTGATCTACTAAGATTTCCAATCAAATTAATTTTTTATTTTCTGAAACTTTGGGAATATCATTATATTAGATAAATATTGACATCCGTACGGTTGGATCGTTCAAATTTTTTTAAAAGATGGAAACAATAATCGGTGACAAAGAACTAGTTACGAGTCATATTGAAAATAGTAGTGATCTACTAAGATTTACAATCAAATTAATTTTTTATTTTCTGAAACTTTGGGAATATCATTATATTAGATATATATTGACATCCATACGGTTGGATCGTTCAATTTTTTTTTAAAAAAAATAGAAACAATAGTCGGTGACAAAGCACTAGTTACGAGTCATATTGAAAATAGTAGTGATCTACTAAGATTTTCAATCAAATTAACTTTTTATTTTCTGAAACTTTGGGAATATCATTATATTAGATATATATTGACATCCGTACGGTTGGATCGTTCAATATTTTTTAAAAAAAATAGAAACAATAATCGGTGACAAAGCACTAGTTACGAGTCATATTGAAAATAGTAGTGATCTACTGAGATTTCCAATCAAATTAATTTTTTATTTTCTGAAACTTTGGGAATATCATTATATTAGATATATATTGACATCCGTACGGTTGGATCGTTCAAAAATATTTTTGCTCACACTGTTACGGTCTCTCATCATTTTTATTGAATACAATATGTTTTTTTAACTCACACTGTTACGGTCTCTCATCATTTTTATTGAATACGATATGTTATCAAAACTTACTATGAAAAATCATAATTTTTAAAATTGGTAAGTATTTATTAAAATTTTCCAAACTTCTTAACAAATATAAATCAACACTTTATTTAAATTTTTTAAAAAAAAATTGTCCCAAATAGGTAAAGTAAATTATAATTTGTAGTTCATCTTATAAGGATATTGTGGTAATTTTTTTATAATTTAAGGATTAATTTTATATTTTTTAAATAATTTTTGAATTTAATTTTTTAATTAGAATGACTCATTGCATTCGAATTTATAAATATGACTGTTTTCAGTCGAATTTAAGTTTAAATATTTTGGCAAAATTTAGTCTGGCAAAATTTAGGCGGGAATTTATAAATTCGACTGATATATATTTAGGTAAGGTTTTAAATTTAGGTAAGGTTTTTAAAAAAATTTAAATTTAGGTAAGGTTTTAAATTTAGGTAAGTTTTATTTTCTTAAACTTTGGGAATATCATTATATTAGATATATATTGACATCCGTACGGTTGGATCGTTCAATTTTTTTTAAAAAAAAATAGAAACAATAATCGGTGACAAAGCACTAGTTACGAGTCATATTGAAAATAATAGTGATCTACTAAGATTTCCAATCAAATTAATTTTTTATTTTTTGAAACTTTGGGAATATCATTATATTAGATATATATTGACATCAGTATGGTTGGATCGTTCAAATTTTTTTTAAAAAAAATAGAAACAATAATCGGTGACAAAGCACTAGTTATGAGTCATATTGAAAATTGTAGTGATCTACTAAGATTTCCAATCAAATTAATTTTTTATTTTCTGAAACTTTGGGAATATCATTATATTAGATAAATATTGACATCCGTACGGTTGGATCGTTCAAATTTTTTAAAAAGATGGAAACAATAATCGGTGACAAAGAACTAGTTACGAGTCATATTGAAAATAGTAGTGATCTACTAAGATTTACAATCAAATTAATTTTTTATTTTCTGAAACTTTGGGAATATCATTATATTAGATATATATTGACATCCATACGGTTGGATCGTTCAATTTTTTTTTAAAAAAAATAGAAACAATAGTCGGTGACAAAGCACTAGTTACGAGTCATATTGAAAATAGTAGTGATCTACTAAGATTTTCAATCAAATTAACTTTTTATTTTCTGAAACTTTGGGAATATCATTATATTAGATATACATTTACATCCGTACGGTTGGATCGTTCAATATTTTTAAAAAAAAAATAGAAACAATAATCGGTGACAAAGCACTAGTTACGAGTCATATTGAAAATAGTAGTGATCTACTGAGATTTCCAATCAAATTAATTTTTTATTTTCTGAAACTTTGGGAATATCATTATATTAGATATATATTGACATCCGTACGGTTGGATCGTTCAAAAATATTTTTGCTCACACTGTTACGGTCTCTCATCATTTTTATTGAATACAATATGTTTTTTTAACTCACACTGTTACGGTCTCTCATCATTTTTATTGAATACGATATGTTATCAAAACTTACTATGAAAAATCATAATTTTTAAAATTGGTAAGTATTTATTAAAATTTTCCAAACTTCTTAACAAATATAAATCAACACTTTATTTAAATTTTTTTAAAAAAAATTGTCCCAAATAGGTAAAGTAAATTATAATTTGTAGTTCATCTTATAAGGATATTGTGGTAATTTTTTTATAATTTAAGGATTAATTTTATATTTTTTAAATAATTTTTGAATTTAATTTTTTAATTAGAATGACTCATTGCATTCGAATTTATAAATATGACTGTTTTCAGTCGAATTTAAGTTTAAATATTTTGGCAAAATTTAGTCTGGCAAAATTTAGGCGGGAATTTATAAATTCGACTGATATATATTTAGGTAAGGTTTTAAATTTAGGTAAGGTTTTAAAAAAAATTTAAATTTAGGTAAGGTTTTAAATTTAGGTAAGTTTTATTTTCTTAAACTTTGGGAATATCATTATATTAGATATATATTGACATCCGTACGGTTGGATCGTTCAATTTTTTTTAAAAAAAAATAGAAACAATAATCGGTGACAAAGCACTAGTTACGAGTCATATTGAAAATAATAGTGATCTACTAAGATTTCCAATCAAATTAATTTTTTATTTTTTGAAACTTTGGGAATATCATTATATTAGATATATATTGACATCAGTATGGTTGGATCGTTCAAATTTTTTTTAAAAAAAATAGAAACAATAATCGGTGACAAAGCACTAGTTATGAGTCATATTGAAAATTGTAGTGATCTACTAAGATTTCCAATCAAATTAATTTTTTATTTTCTGAAACTTTGGGAATATCATTATATTAGATAAATATTGACATCCGTACGGTTGGATCGTTCAAATTTTTTAAAAAGATGGAAACAATAATCGGTGACAAAGAACTAGTTACGAGTCATATTGAAAATAGTAGTGATCTACTAAGATTTACAATCAAATTAATTTTTTATTTTCTGAAACTTTGGGAATATCATTATATTAGATATATATTGACATCCATACGGTTGGATCGTTCAATTTTTTTTTTAAAAAAAATAGAAACAATAGTCGGTGACAAAGCACTAGTTACGAGTCATATTGAAAATAGTAGTGATCTACTAAGATTTTCAATCAAATTAACTTTTTATTTTCTGAAACTTTGGGAATATCATTATATTAGATATATATTGACATCCGTACGGTTGGATCGTTCAATATTTTTTTTAAAAAAATAGAAACAATAATCGGTGACAAAGCACTAGTTACGAGTCATATTGAAAATAGTAGTGATCTACTGAGATTTCCAATCAAATTAATTTTTTATTTTCTGAAACTTTGGGAATATCATTATATTAGTTATATATTGACATCCGTACGGTTGGATCGTTCAAAAATATTTTTGCTCACACTGTTACGGTCTCTCATCATTTTTATTGAATACAATATGTTTTTTTAACTCACACTGTTACGGTCTCTCATCATTTTTATTGAATACGATATGTTATCAAAACTTACTATGAAAAATCATAATTTTTAAAATTGGTAAGTATTTATTAAAATTTTCCAAACTTCTTAACAAATATAAATCAACACTTTATTTAAATTTTTTTAAAAAAAATTGTCCCAAATAGGTAAAGTAAATTATAATTTGTAGTTCATCTTATAAGGATATTGTGGTAATTTTTTTATAATTTAAGGATTAATTTTATATTTTTTAAATAATTTTTGAATTTAATTTTTTAATTAGAATGACTCATTGCATTCGAATTTATAAATATGACTGTTTTCAGTCGAATTTAAGTTTAAATATTTTGGCAAAATTTAGTCTGGCAAAATTTAGGCGGGAATTTATAAATTCGACTGATATATATTTAGGTAAGGTTTTAAATTTAGGTAAGGTTTTAAAAAAAATTTAAATTTAGGTAAGGTTTTAAATTTAGGTAAGTTTTATTTTCTTAAACTTTGGGAATATCATTATATTAGATATATATTGACATCCGTACGGTTGGATCGTTCAATTTTTTTTAAAAAAAAATAGAAACAATAATCGGTGACAAAGCACTAGTTACGAGTCATATTGAAAATAATAGTGATCTACTAAGATTTCCAATCAAATTAATTTTTTATTTTTTGAAACTTTGGGAATATCATTATATTAGATATATATTGACATCAGTATGGTTGGATCGTTCAAATTTTTTTTAAAAAAAATAGAAACAATAATCGGTGACAAAGCACTAGTTATGAGTCATATTGAAAATTGTAGTGATCTACTAAGATTTCCAATCAAATTAATTTTTTATTTTCTGAAACTTTGGGAATATCATTATATTAGATAAATATTGACATCCGTACGGTTGGATCGTTCAAATTTTTTTAAAAGATGGAAACAATAATCGGTGACAAAGAACTAGTTACGAGTCATATTGAAAATAGTAGTGATCTACTAAGATTTACAATCAAATTAATTTTTTATTTTCTGAAACTTTGGGAATATCATTATATTAGATATATATTGACATCCATACGGTTGGATCGTTCAATTTTTTTTTTAAAAAAATAGAAACAATAGTCGGTGACAAAGCACTAGTTACGAGTCATATTGAAAATAGTAGTGATCTACTAAGATTTTCAATCAAATTAACTTTTTATTTTCTGAAACTTTGGGAATATCATTATATTAGATATATATTGACATCCGTACGGTTGGATCGTTCAATAATATTTTTGCTCACACTGTTACGGTCTCTCATCATTTTTATTGAATACAATATGTTTTTTTAACTCACACTGTTACGGTCTCTCATCATTTTTATTGAATACGATATGTTATCAAAACTTACTATAAAAAATCATAATTTTTAAAATTGGTAAGTATTTATTAAAATTTTCCAAACTTCTTAACAAATATAAATCAACACTTTATTTAAATTTTTTAAAAAAAATTGTCCCAAATAGGTAAAGTAAATTATAATTTGTAGTTCATCTTATAAGGATATTGTGGTAATTTTTTTATAATTTAAGGATTAATTTTAAAAATTTTAAATAAATTTTGAATTTAATTTTCTAATTAGAATGACTGATTGTAGTCGAATTTATAAATATGACTGCTTTCGGTCGAATTTAAGTTTAAATATTTTGAAAAAGTTTGGCGGAAATTTTCTGCTTAAACTTAGTTTCACGCGGATTGCTGATCTGGCACTAAATTCGACTGGTTGTAGTCGAATTTATAAATTTGACTGAAGTCGGTCGAATTTATAGAAGGCAGTCGAATATATAAATTTGACTGCTTCCGATCGAATTTATAAATTTGACTAGTAGCAGTCAAATTTATAAATTTGACTAAAGTCGGTGGAATTTATAATAGCAATCGAATTTATAAATTTGACTGTTTTCGGTCGATTTTATAAATTTGACTACCTTCAGTCGAGTTTATAAACTTACTAAAATAAGCTTAGGCGGGAATTTAGGCGGGAAATAAATTCGACTGGTTAAATTCGACCGCACATCTAAATTCGACTGCTTAAATTCGACTGCTCTTAAAATCGACTGGTAGCAATCGAATTTAAGTCTGACCAATAATTTATTGGAATTGACCCTAAATTCGACTGGATCCGGTCGAATATAGACCAGTCGAATTTGTGCAGTCGATTTTAGCCGAGTTTTCTTGTAGTGTATGATTATCATACTTTTTTTACTAAATAAATCACATTATCTTACAATAGAATAGTTTTTCTTTTCCAAAGTGATTACATTTTACATTTAAACATACATAATTATTCATTTTTTTTCTCACTAACAATTCTTTTTTTTTTAAAATTAACTATCCTTGCATCTAAGGGTTCATTATGTGGAAATCTGAGTCGAATTTCTAATTCTAGTTGTTTATCAAACATGTAGATCTGGGAATAAACAGATTTTGAACCATCATCCGGAACAAAGACCCCATTTGATGGAAAGTCTCCCCAAATACACTAAATACGTAAAGGCCACCTCCTTGATTATATCTGCTATCAATCTTCCCACCTAGAGATGCAATTGCAAATGCATGGTTGTAGATTCTATTATTCTTCTCATAAAGTTTATAACCGCATTTGTTCCATCTAATATATTTTTCAACACAAGGGGAGTCTCTTGTAATTTGGGTAATTTGACTTTGCCTTGGTTACAACACAGTGAGAATGTTGATGAATTTGAATTTTCTTGTTGCTTTGTTCTTTCATATTTCCACATTATTGCTCCACAATACACGCACTCTTTGTCAGCACTTCCTATGTCAAGGATAGAATTAGTTTTTGCTGCCACAAAGTAAGAACAAATATTTAAGTTGTTAAAGTATTTTTAAGGCAACTATATTTTGAAAAATATTTTAATACTTACTGAATGCTATCTTGCTTACATTAACTTTGTTTCTCTTACGTGTACTCAAACCTGCCAAAGCTGTAAGATGTGGACATTCTTCATAAAAGTCTTTATTAAATGTACATATGGTTTGCATAATGTGTAGTTACATATATTGTACATAATTCAAATTTAACATGTTTTAATGTAAACAAATATACACCGTTGGTCAAAAAAGTCTGTCTTTTAATCATTTGAATTGTATCGAGAGCACAGTAGCATCTGTAAGTATAGTTGATGATCAAATTATGATATATTCAAGATGTATATATCTAACTATAAGACATCACATATAAGAAATCAATTGAACTATTGATTTGTTAATTTTTTTATTACCATTTATTTGGTGGCTTCTCCGTGCACGATGTTGTTTGTTGCGTTCAGTTATCTGCTCATCTGTTAACTGTCTATATTTTTCACGAAGAATCTTGTTTCGTGCACTTTTTTTTGTCATCCTTTGCATGTTTTGCTATCCTTGGCAAGTCTGTAGCACATTATTTTTATATTAAGATTGCAATAAATAGCTTTGTAAAATTAATATGCAATTCACTATGCTTTTACATAAAATAAAACATAAGTGCTCGCATGTTTCAAAAAAATTAACATATAATTGCATCATAGCATTTAGAAAGTAACAATGTTTGACACTGTCAAAACTTACCATTATTGTTTTGTGTGCATTGAATATCACTTTTCTTTTTATCTGATTCATAATGACGTCTGTTTCTCTCACTTCTTTGTTCATCTGTCACTATGTTGTATTGTATGCGACGTTGTTTGTTGGTTCATTCCTTTGTTCATTAGATAATGCGTTGTATTTTTCTCGTCGACACTTGTTATGCTTGTTTCTTACACCCTCTTCTTTATTTTCTACTCTTTTTTCCTCTGGTAGGTTCATAATGCATACCTCGTACAATACCTGTATTTGCAAAATAGGTTAAAAAATTTATGTCTGACCATGAAAGGTGTAGTTTCAAACTAATTTATATTTTCATTTGCAGGAATCAGAATGAAAAGAGATGCACATTTTAATGATGCTGTTAAGGATTAAAATATCAGGTAACCAAAAATAAACTAGTATTAAGTTTAAGGAACATATGAGTAAGTGATGGAAAATCCTTATATTGAAGCATTTTAATATAATATTTTGGTTGGTCTTCACACTTTGTGGTTGGATTTTTTTTGTTATTTATGTGCATATTGATATAGATATTTGTTGAGTTATTTCTTTGTACATGATTATCTGACATGTACATTTGGAATTGAAAAATCTAAGAAAAACTATGGAAATAAGGCTTGTGGTATTAAAAAACCGAGCTTGGTTATCAAGGTTATTGAAAGTTTATTGATCCTACTCGGATGTAACTAATTTTGTAAATTCTAAGCTTGTTAGATGGAAGGAATCACCGATCTTGACTACGAAGGAATCAGGCGAAAGCTTCACAGTGATCCCCATCTTTAGTTTAGTTTGTACCTCTAATCCATTGACCTGATTTTGATATAGTATAGTTACCATATTTTTGTCAAAAGTTAGACCAAGCTTTGTATCACATATCTTGAGTGTCATTTAAGATTGAACATAAAACTATGAATTCCATGTCTCTATAACAATAATAGATTATCAATTTAAATAGGGTGTCTCATTGGTTATAAATAATTTATATAACATGCATATATACACTACACCATATATGGCCTTCGGTAACCAAAAAATTATGTTACCTTAGGGTGCTAAAATGTTACTATAGACCCATTTTTGGGCTAAGGTAACATAAATTATAAGTTACAATTTTCGATGTTACCCTAGGGTACCTAAGGTAACATATTTCACCCCTAGGGTAACATGCCATATCGGTTACCTTTGAGGTCTACTGTAACATAAAAATGACATATTGCAACATAAAATTCGGTTACCTTAGGGTGCTTCAATTTTTTTAAAAAAGTGGGGCCACCAGTGGGCCCCACTACTGGGCCCCACCAGTGGGTCCACTTATGGGTCCAACATGTGGGCCCCACCTGTGGACCCCACCTGTGCCCCCTATTTTTTAACCATGCTAATGTAACACTTTACCAAAAAACAATTGAACAGCACCTTTTTAAAAGTATACAATCCCAAAATACCATTCAACCACAATGAACCACAAAGAGATCAATCTCAACATCCAAACAAACTTATAAATTCTGATTCAACATCCAAACAAAACAAACTAATTTAACATCCGAATTAGAAGATAAAAGCTAGTTAACATCCATAACATAAGTACTTTTACATCCCAATTCTAAGTTAAATAATGTACTAGAAGCTTAAACTTAGAAAGCAGTGATACTAGAAGCTACTGCCTCCAGTGATAGGTGTACCATCATCAGCTTCACTTGTAGCAATTGCACACAACTTCTGGACATCAACTGTGATATCCGGGTTGGCCTCTCCAAGTTTTTTAAGTGCAAATGCCAAGTTCTATTACATCTTCTGTTCAAATTCTGATTCGAGGACTCTCTTGACTCTCCATAGATGGTCAAGATGACGTACAGTGGCATCAAATGTTGTCTGTCAATAAAGGACCAAGTAAAATAAAGCAAATTTAGTAGGATTTATTCTCAAGAGGTGAAGAACATTGGATATGAACGTATAATCAGATGCTTGAGTATTAGAACTATCAAAGTATAACGCAAGTCTGAAAGTGAAGCTTACCTACAAATACTCCATTCACATATGCATGTAAAGCATGCAACATAATATAAACAAATTTATCATCTACAGACTGCAGTGAAGAAAATAGTCTCTTAATGGCATGTCACATGTGTACAGAAAGAGATTTTCAGGAACTGAGTATACGTTGAAACTTGAAGCTAAAAAACACAACCTATTTTGATACTAAACAAGCTTTGCTACAGCAACGATTACCCCTTCTGTAATAAGAAGCCAATAAATAGGTCTGAATATTTTTGTACCATAAACTCTAACATATGATTCAAATCCAATAGAGTACCGTTCTGTCTTCCTCCGGTTGACACATAATAACCTTCACAGTCCAGTCACTAACCAGCTTTTGAAGCTCAACTAAGATCCTTGTCTTCTTTGCTTCAGATAACATCTGGCAGTAACAGATGAACAGAATGTTAAAGTTTGCCCAGTAAAAGAACACAATAAGGTACTTCTTTACCAACATCTCCATGGGCCAGGGCAGTAAACACAGACAGGAATGTAGTACGAATCATCAAATTTACATGATTTAGCTTGGATATTAAAAATTCACAACAGAGATTTACAAACAAGATATATCTGACTTGATAATTAACTTAAACATAATAAACATAGCTCTAGAAGAAACAACAGAACATGATGTAGATCTGGAAGAAACAACAAATATCATTAAGTTGAGACATATATCTGCAAGGCTATCCAAGTCCCAATTTTATACATACAATGTTGCCAAGTCGTGCTATATTATACTCAGATAAACAGAACAATAAAGATCACACTCATTCTTAAAGACATATATAATTCTCTATATGCTATCTCACCTGTCTTGCAAGGGAGGGAATATCTAGAAGAATAGTCTTCACAGCCTGTGTATCTAACAACATCTGCAAAAAAAAAAACAAAGAAAATTTCACACGGTAAGTGCAGCTCAACCCATCCTGTTGGATCAAACCACCATTATTAGCATAGCACTAGTTAACAATACGGATAAATAATCATTTCACGATATTAAAAATATAAACAGCTAACAGACGTCTCTGTAATTTTCTTTTAACAAGGAAAAGGAGTGATCTTGGTCAAGACCTGCTGCGCCCCAGTTTCTGATATTTGTTTGCACTTAAAAATATTCTGGTAGAAGTGTGGACCAAGACAAGATGCAAGCTGCAATATTAATGAAAAAAATTAGTACACTGAACACACCAAAAAAAAAGTAACAATCAATAGTCACTGAGAGTAATCAAGAATGGATGATAAGTTGATAACACATAGGATTTTTAAGTTTGAATTGAAAAATAAAATATATATGAGTTGGCTTTTAAACACAATTATCTGACAATAATACAAATTAACGGAAAAGCATTACGTGAAAGCATTGAATAAAAATCACATGAAATTTCGCAATCACCTTGTCCAAGAAAAACTGGAAATAAATGGGAGAAAGTAGGCTTCCGAGTGCAGGAATACTACTCGAAAGGATCAAATTTATTCCATTTACATACCTAAATGAAAATGAACAAACTAATTTAGTTATTCAACTATGTAGTTAATCTGTTAATTCAGCCATAAAAAATACAACTTACTCTGATTGGTCACCAACACTTTCAAGTGTCGCCCACGGCACACGGGTCATTGCAACCATTTCAGTATCAAACTTAGATTCGAGGCCATGTACTAATGTCACCAGAGCTTTCGTTATAACTGCGGAGAATTCATACTTCACAAATGCATGTCATTTATTAAACTTGCAGGAAACAGAAATATAACACAGAACACAAGCAAGAAACTGTTTCAACCTGCACATCGGACATATCCATTGCATCAGTCAATTGAGAATCAATTATTTTAGCCACATTCTCTGCCAACTCCCCGGCCTGAGAAGACATAGTAAATTTCAGTTATTACAGTGGATATATTTCAGGTATATGATGTTCAAAGTAATAATCGCTACCTACCTTAGGTGAGTACGTACTTAGGAGCATTAACCCCTTTACGAAAAACAAGACTGTC
Source organism: Kitagawia praeruptora (assembly GCA_037693485.1). Classification (NCBI taxonomy): domain Eukaryota; kingdom Viridiplantae; phylum Streptophyta; class Magnoliopsida; order Apiales; family Apiaceae; genus Kitagawia; species Kitagawia praeruptora. The sequence continues at coordinate 95,903,643 of CM075354.1, read as the reverse complement.
TACATATCAAAATTGATTTGTTAATACAAGATTACATCAGTATCAGAACAAATGCATATTTACGAGGATTAAAAATTAAAATATATCTAAAGGTAAAGACTTTCAATTAAATAATTCTGAATCATTTTCTCTAGAAGATATACGTTACTGCAATATAGCTCTACACCTCATATTTCACATTAAATAAGATAATTATACTGATTCAGACTGATAATATTTAGTGAAACACTGACTAGTGAACATGATGCTTAAGAATGAAAAGTTATGTGTACCACATCATAACACTTATACCTTAAATATGGCATGTATGTTATCCCACCAACAACTGTGTTACGTCTGATGAGCATTACCGATTTATGACTTCTGCAACAGACAATTTGAAAAAGTAAGTGTCACTGAAACACAGAGAAATACCCAAAGCACTGGTAGTTACAGGAAGCTCATGAATATGATTCCTGGTCCCAATAATTCCTCTGCATTCTAGAACCAAATTCAATTTCCGCATACATATTCAACCAATGTGAGGGTAACATTCACCAGAAAATATATTTTACAAAAATAAAAAGAGGCTGAAATTTAAAACAAACACAAATAACCATATATTGACAGCTAAATGATACTTATACATATAGTACATGGTAGGAGTAGGACACAGCAAAATGATAAATTAGTGTAAATAGTGAAGAAAGCAAAATCGTAAATTATCATTAATTATACATCAGGCACACAATAGAAAATTCAATCAGATGATATATGTACATCTGTATACATTACCTTGAGGAAGAAGGGTAGAACTGAAGCGCTTACGATTTCTCGAAACAACAGGTTCCTAATAAAATAAAAGATAGAAGCAATGACAAGAAACAAAGAAATAATCAAAGCAACAATAAAATCAAACAGTAGAGTTCGATTAAATTGAAGTGAATGATATTTAAGTAATTGACCTTAAAATGAAGAACCAAATTCCAAATTCAAAGAACCAAAGCCTCGATTGAAGAATTAAAGGTCCAAACCCTCGACCCCTCAAATCATTTCACCTGTGTTTGTAATTTGAAACCTAAGTAATTGAATCCCTAACAAGTCTTAGTTGTACATACGAAAGTGAGAGAGTGAATTTGGAAGCAAGTGAGATAGTGAATTTGGAAGCCAGAGTGAAAGAAAGATGTATCGAGAGAGTAAGAGGGAGGGAGTTGTGAAAATTTAGGGGAGGGAGTTGTGAAAATTTGGGAAGAAAAGTTGCCGCTCTTGTGATTGATATTGTGCCGCTCTTGTAATTGCTTTCATTTTTTCATCAGATATATTGTTACAATTTTTTTAAAAAAATTGATTAATTATTTTATTAAAAAAACATGAAGTATTTATTAAAAAAAATTTGATATTTTTTAATAAAAATTGTTTTATTTGATTTTTTTTTAAAAATTGGAGAATAAGTATTAACAATTGTTAAAAAAAATCTGTACAAAAAAATTCTAAAAAATATTACAATTTCTGAAAAAAATTATTTTAAAAAAAATTATATTAAAAAATAAAATAATTTTCTAACTCATTTTATAAAAAATTAACAAATTTTAAAAACTAAATTTATTTAAAGAATTTAAAAAAAATTCAAAAAAAAATTATATTAGATGAAAAGAGTTGGCATGGCCAACTCTACTGTAACACGTACATATTTATGTTACATGCTTCAACACTTTCTAGCTACTGTAACATCATATTTTTAGCTAAGGTAACATAAAAAATACAATGTTAACTCAGGATGTAAGTAGTATAGCTAAGGTAACATATTATTTGTTCAGTAGGGTTACGGTAGGCCTTATATGGTGTAGTGATACATGCGTATACATATATGTATATTAATCTATGTTAATGTTGTAAATTTATTGGTATAAAGAGCTTACCAAGGATGCTGTAAGTTCAAGTTCTTGATTCTTCCTCTGCTATTGCTGGAATCCGTTGATGTTGTTGTTCAAGTTCTTGATTCTCCTTGCGGTTGAAATTCCTCTGTTGTTGTTAGAATCGGTTGTTGTTGATGTTAACACCACCTTTTCTATTTAGTATTAGATAATCCTTTAGATGTATGATTTAAATTAATTTAAGAAAATATTCATTTTTTTCTTCTTTTTAAAAAAAGTTGAGTTATGATATTTCTTTTTAAAAAAATAAAATACATTATTTAACATGTTTTTAAATAACATGGAAAATATCAGGTTGTGTAAAAATTAATTTATGTTTTTTAAAAATGAATTATTTATAAACAAAAACAGAACTTTGAAAATGCATTATTTAATTATTTTAACTATTTGACTGGCACTAATTGAGATTCGCATTAGCTTTCCAGTTGACTTCTTTTACATACAAAAGAATACATCTTGTCTTCTTTCTTGTTACTACCTTTGCATTAGATGTTAATTATAATATAATATAATCTTTTATAATATAATCTTTTAAAATATAATATAATCTTAATATAATCTGGCTGTTGATTTAATTTAATATTACATCCATCCAATGGTGATTATTTTTTTCGCGATAGTATAGCCAACCAAATATACACCTTATGCTTTAATATAAATTTATAATATAATATAATTTTAATATAATTTTAATATAATTTTGACCGTGGATTTAATTTAATATCATATCCATCCAACGGTGGTTATTATTTTTGCGGTAGTATAGCCAACCAAATATCCACCTGATTTAATTTAATATCATATCCATATATTCAACGGTGGTTATTATTTTCGCGATAGTATAGCCAACTAAATATCCACCTTATACTTATTATATATAGGATATAAATTGGTTGAATTAATAATGTAAGTTGAAGTCCGGGCCTTGGTTGTTTCCACGTTAAATTCGTGTTTGTTCTTATTTTGATTTTATATATAGAATTGATAAGAAGTAGAAGTGATACTTGAATAAGGGGTGATGGGGTAATATTGAATTTTGTTAACTAATCATTGTGTAGTCCCCATAATAAAATAGAATATGATTCGAGAACCATTATGTATATACCACACACCTGATGTTTTTGTACATATATTTTCTTTTTTAATGTAGACTTTATTCACTTCTTTCACAATATATATATATTTAAATTTCTTACAAAAAATAAAGCATGGTGGGCTAATGCCAAGCACATAGTAAAAAACCAAAAAGCAAAAATCTAACAAATTAAAGTTCTCGTCTTACTTGGGGCAAAAATACTCATAAGTCCAAAAGTCGGTCAATTGGTCTACGATTCATTATTGGAAATTAAAAGTTTTAGTGCAACAAAATTTAGAAAGAGAAAAAAAATTGCAGAATTTGAATGTAAATCTCACACACGAGATAAATTAAATGAGATACCCATCATTCTTTATTTCTCACTTCTACTGACCACTTGGCTGGAGAGCTTGGATTTGGCCCTCAGCTTATGGAGAAATCATATAGGGGTTGAGGACTCTATTGAATCGCTGTGTAAGCGACAAGTCGTTGATGTCCACACGAACAAATTTTAGTGGTGGCTCATTAGCTACCGGAGGGCGGGTGAAGTTTAGTGTCCCAAATCGAGGTACACTTCCACAAGCAGGTACCATGGTTACCAGTGGTGGTGATAGTGATGACGTTGTTGAAGGAGAATCCTTAGCACTTCCACCTGAAGAGGAAGAATCCCTACCGCCCTTTATCCTCCTCCCACCTTGGGTCCAGAACCTGTTGCAGTTCTTGCAGATGTAGCGAGGCTGAGATGTTTTATGGTTATTGAAGTAGCAAAACCTAGTCTTCATTGAATCACATCTTGGGCACTTCGGGTTTGGATCTGGCTTGATCTCGACCTTCCCCTTTGAATTTGAATGTGAAGGCCGCTGTTGCTCATATCTGTTTTCTCCTTCCATCCCTATGTTCTTCCCCGTTTATTCTTTCCTTGGACAATGGTTGTGGCTCAACTATATGTTGTCAATTTATAAGGGGAATTTTTTTAAAAAGCCTTGTGCATATGTGAGCTGTAAACCAGTACATTGACAACCGATTTTAGGAATAACAATTTATTATGAGTATTATGTTGATATACCACTTATCCTTCTTAATACTATCTTAATATATACCCTGTAGAAGGTTCTAGAAAATTTGTGATTTATAAAATTTGTTGTGAGAATGAAGATTTTTCGCAACATTCTCACAAGAGAAGAAATATAGGAGAACCTTTTTCTTAAAAGAACATATCATTATTTTTTGTGAAGCATTTTTTTACTTTTTAAGAATAAAATATTCAGGACAATAAAGAGTATACATAAATTTTATTTATATCCATACCATATGAGTAATAATTTTTCATTGCAAGAAAAACAATTTCAAAGACCGCTTTTCAACCGTTGTCTGTCAGAGTAGTTTCCCGTTGACTATTGAGCCGTCACACACGGGGAATGAAACCTTTGTAAAAAATAGATTCATCATTCGGGACAAGACTAGTTAAAAGGAAAGTCTACTTTGACCGGTTTGACCGTTATAAAACCAAACCAAATACATCTAGAATTTTTTAAAAAAAATTATCCCTTCACTAAAATCGTTATATCTTGACATCCATACGATTGGAACGTCGAAAAAATAATTTAAAAAAATCGATTCATCATTCGGGACAAGACTAGTTAAAAGGAAAGTCTACTTTGACCGGTTTGACCGTTATAAAACCAAACCAAATACATCTAGCAATTTTTTTAAAAAATTACCCCTTCACTAAAATTGTTATATCTTGACATCTGTACGATTGGAAAGTCGAAAAGATAATTTTAAAAAAATAGATTCATCATTCGGGACAAGACTAGTTAAAAGGAAAGTCAACATTGAATGGTTTGACTGTTATAAAAACAAACCAAATACATCTAGCAAATTTTTAAAAATATTACCCCTTCACTAAAATCGTTATATCATGACATCCGTTCGATTGGAACGTTGAAAAAATAATTTTAAAAAATAGATTCATCATTCGGGACAAGACTAGTTAAAAGGAAAGTCTACTTTGACCGGTTTGACCGTTATAAAACCAAACCAAATACATCTAGAATTTTTTTTTAAAAAATTATCCCTTCACTAAAATCGTTATATCTTGACATCCGTACGATTGGAACGTCGAAAAAATAATTTAAAAAAAATCGATTCATCATTCGGGACAAGTCTAATTAAAAGGAAAGTCAACTTTGACCGGATTGATTGTTATAAAAACTAACCAAATACATCTAACAAATTTTTAAAAAAATTACCCCTTCACTAAAATCGTTATATCATGACATCCGTTCGATTGGAACGTCGAAAAAATAATTTAAAAAAATAGATTCATCATTCGGGATAAGACTAGTTAAAAGGAAAGTTTACTTTGACCGTTATAAAACCAAACCACATACATCTACACATTTTTTAAAAAATTACCCCTTTACTAAAATCGTTATATCTTGACTTCCGTTCGATTGGAACGTCGAAAAAAGAATTTAGAAAAATAGATTCATCATTCGGGACAAGACTAGTTAAAAGGAAAGTCTACTTTGACCGGTTTGACCGTTATAAATCCAAACCACATACATCTAGCAAATTTTTTGAAAGTTTACCCTTTCACTAAAATCGTTATATCCTAACATCCGTACGATTGGAACGTCGGAAAAATAATTTTAAAAAATAGATTCATCATTCGGGATAAGACTAGTTAAAAGGAAAGTCTACTTTGACCGGTTTGACCGTTATAAAACCAAACCAAATACATCTAGCAAATTTTTTGAAAATTTACCACTTCACTAAAATCGTTATATCTCGACATCCGTACGATTGGAACGTCAAAAAAAAATTTAAAAAAATAGTTTCATCATTCGGGACAAGACTAGTTAAAGGAAAAGTTTACTTTGATCGGTTTGACCGTTATAAAACCAAACCAAATACATCTAGAATTTTTTTTGAAAATTTACCACTTCACTAAAATCGTTATATCTCGACATCCGTACGATTGGAACGTCGAAAAAAAAATTTAAAAAACATTTTCATCATTCCGGACAAGACTAGTTAAAACGAAAGTCTACTTTGACCGGTTTGTCCGTTATAAAACCAAACCAAATACATCTAGCAATTTTTTTGAAAATTTACCACTTCACTAAAATCGTTAAATCTCAACATCCGTTTGATTGGAATGTCGAAAAAAAATTAAAAAAATAGTTTCATCCTTCGGGACAAGACTAGTTAAAAAGAAATTCTACTTTGACCGGTTTGACCGTTATAAAAGCAAACCAAATACATCTAGCAATTTTTTTGAAAATTTACCACTTCACTAAAATTGTTATATCTCGACATCCGTACGATTGGAACGTCTAAAAAAAATTAAAAAAATAGTTTCATCATTCCGGTAAGAGAAGTAGCTAATGCAACGCTTTTAAACAGCAAATGCAACATCTTTTTTACCTAATGCAACGCTTCTGCCACATCAGCAAATGCCACGTCAGCAATTGTGGGCCCCACATCTGCTACGTCAGCAATTATGGGACCCACACTTGCCACAGCAGCATCCGTGGGCCTCCTGCCACGTCACCCTGGTGGGCCCCACACTGCCCCGTCACCCTGGTGGGTTCCACAACTTCCATGTCAGCATTTATTGAAAATTCAAAAATAGCTAATGCGACGCTTTTAAAGGCAAATGCAACACCTTTTTCACCCAATGCAACGCTTCTGCCACGTCAGTCAATGCCACGTTAGTAAATTTGGGCCCCACATCTGCAACGTCAGCAGGTGTGGGCCCCACACTTGCCACGTCAGCATCTGTGGGCCTCTGCCACGTCACCCGGGTGGACCCCACACTGCCACGTCACCCTGGTGGGTCCCACAACTACCACGTCAGCATTTATTAAAAATTCAAAAATAGTTAATGCAACGCTTTTAAATAGCAAATGCAACACCTCTTTCACCTAATGCAACGCTTCTGCCACGTCAGCCAACCACATTTGCCACGTCAACAATTGTGGGCCTCACACTTGCCACGTCAGCAAATGCCACGTTAGTAGGTGTGGGCCCCACTACTGCCACATCAGCATTTTTTAAAATTTAAAAATATCTAATGCAACGCCAGCTGTTAGTGTTGCATTATGTGAAACACCGTGGATCACATGCAACACTAAATTATATGTAATGCAACACCAGTTCAAGTTCTGTTTTATTAGAGCCAAAATTTCATACCTAACGAAACACTTTCAGTGAAACACTTTTTAAAAGCGTTGCATATGAGCATTTATGGCGTAGTGTATTCAATCTTCAAATTATTTTTCTTTAATTTGAATTCTTTGAACTTCTCAAATTTCACCCACATTTATAATCTCAACTTCTTACTAAGTTCCAACTTAGTTTGTTGAGCATTTCCCCCTTTTTTTTTACTAACAATATATCATTAACATACCGATAATATTGTAAACAAACTCCCACTTCCCAAAAAACAGACACAATTGTCTAATTCATTCCCGATAAAATAATTTACGCAAAATCTTTTGCAATTGCACAACCCTCAAATTTGTGAACATACCAACAACCTTATTTTGTTTCCAAAATTCATTTACAACCAATGAATTTTCTATTTTCGAATTGATCACACAAATCCCACACTTGATTCTTTCAAATTGACTCAAAATCATATTGCATGATTTCCCTATGATAATTCAAATTCTTGCAATTTGATCGCTTCTATACAAGTAGTCGGACCTAGCATCCATGTGTACCAAAAAAAAAACCAAAAAAAAACATGATAATGCAATATTATTTTCAATCCCAATATTCAAAAAATATCATTGTGATAATCACATAAATGACAACTAAATGTCTTGTATCCTCAAATACAATTTCTTATTCCTCGAAATATTTCTGAAAATAATTTTTCCGTTTTCAAAATCAACAATTTTTCGATCCTTCCCACTTCTAGGCGGGTGTCAAAGATCTTTCCGTTTTCAAGGCACTTGCCCTTATTTCTTTCTTCAAGTTCCTCTAACTCAGTTAAATAAATTGTTTGTCAACAAACTTATGCTATGTATTTTGAGCATCACTAAAAATTGAGTGTCATTCATTCTTTTATATTTTAGAAATCGAAAATATATAACCAACACATTATTATTTTCTATGCTCAATTTTTTTTAGCAACGCTAGAAATTTCCTCTAGTACAGTACCATTTTTTTCAACGGCTTCAAAATTCTTCAAAAATAATTTAATTTCTCATTTTACGGATCTAAGCATTACGAATGGATGTAATTTCTTTTCCTTTGTTTTTTCGGTAGCAATCAATACAGTCGTGATCAATATAAGTACCAATTCCGATAAAAGTATATTCTCGTCATTCCAAAATAAATCCATTCCATCGTAGAAGACATATAAGAATATAAAAAAATGAGTAAAAAAATGAGTACACGCAGATGTAGGAACTACCAAAAAACCAAAAATTATATCAAGTGATAACAACATTGGTAAACTAAACAGCAACGAAAGACAATATACATGGATTAAAGTTTCTCACACAGAACAAAATTATACAAAAGCGTGTACCAACACTAAAAGAAATGTAAAACAGTAATTTATCATAAAACATAACATTACACATTTTTTTAATGGAGATATCTAATAAATATAATTGATTGAAACATATAATTAAAAAAAAACTAAACAAAAAAAAATTACAAAAAAAAAATTGAATGCTATCTAAGAATAAATAAAATAAACTATCCAGGTAGTGAAAAACACATCATTCCTATATAAGTCAAGCAGGAAATCGTATGAAAAGCAAAACATGCAAAACATTTCTCATATAGCATACAATAATTATAAGAAAAACATGGGCAGCAAAAAGCAACTAAATAATAACCATATGATCAAATTACATAGAGATAAGGACTGGGAGCAATTAACATCTAGATCACATAACCGTAATATTAAATGGATCTATATATAAAGCTAGCATACTAGACAAGAAAGGCAAAACATGAAAAAAAAATAAACACCAAAACACATGCCACATGCACAAATACATATGCAAAGAAAACAATACAAGCCTTAAAATAGAAAGTAAACAACTATATGTCCGAGAAGCAACCAGTGGACCAAAAAACAGAAAAATTGCCAGTAAAAAGAGACAATCCCGGGGAGAATCTTGAACCAAAATCCAAAAATCTCTGATACCAATGAAGTAATAGACCTACAAAAATATGTAATAATATAATTATTTAGGATAAAGAAAATTAGAAAATATTATGGGAGTTCCAATGTATGTATTGAACAAGCTCGTTTCTATTAGAATGCCTTGTACTCAGGGTTCTAAAAAATCGCCGAGTCAGCCGAGTACTCGTTTTTAACCCTCGTCCGATCCGAGTTCCGAGTTGCGAGTTTTAGAGTCAAATCGAATTACATTTATTCGTATTTTTAATGTTTATCTATTGGTTTTAATATTATTAAATAATTACTATTTGTATATATATATATATAATATATATTGCCGTTAAATTCCAAATTTTAACCCATGTACATTAAAACATCATTAAAACATGAATGAATGTATTTAATATATGAGAAAAAAATTTAAAAAAAATTCCGATTTTTTCTCCGACTACTCTCCGAGTTTCCGAGTACTCATTTTTCCGAAACAAAACCGAGTCGGACCAATTTCCGATTTTTACAAACTTGCTTGTACTATAGGATAAAATCCACTATATGTAGTCTTCTTACACCATCTCCACTCCCAAAAATTGTAACTACCCAATAATGACCATTTATTAATAAAATAAATATATCAATATGTAACTTATATAAATTAATTTCATCATTAACATATATACAATGTAACTTATACACAATGAATATATATATTAAATCTACTAAATACATAATTCATGTATCAATTCTTTTATTATATTTGACAAAATAAGTAAAATACAACAGAATAAGAGGTGAATAATAAGAGTTAATGAAAAAGAATACTAGGGTAAGATATAATGAAAAAGGATACTGGGGTAAAATATAGAGTATGAGAGATATAAGATGGAGAAAGGTAATAAAGTTGTTGTGATTCATTGCCTCAACCGTTAAAGTAATGATAAGCTGCAATCAGAGTGGTGTAGTGCTAGCCAATAACAATATGCCATGTGCCCAGTAAACAAACATATGAATTTGTTTATTCTTTATTTTTCTACAGAAGTAACAGTTGAGCGGCCGCCGGCCAGCAACTTCCGTGCACAGATATAGATTCATTCTTCATACCTGGTCCAGCCTCACAACCCTTCGCGGGTTGGTAAGGTTTATGCCGTTGTGGTAAAACAAAAAAAAGGTTTTCAACATTTGAATTATTATATTAATATTAAATAAGTAATATGTTTATTTTAAACAAAAACTTAATTACATGGTTTTGTTGATATTGAAACATTAAAAACATATAATCCATAGCTAAAATTTTGAGAATATTAAGTTGCAAAAAAAATCATTAGTATTTGTAATGCTTAAAAACCAAGTACGTAACTTTTGTAATATTCATTAAAAAAGGACCAAAATATTATATTCATTAATATTCTGAAAATATTAAGTTGCTAAAAAATTCATTATATCCATTAATATTTGAAAAAATAAATTGACCTAAATCGATCACTTTCATTAACGTTCGTACGATTGAAATGTCGAAAAAATTATTTTAAAATATTATTCAGTGAATCTGGCACGTGCCCCATTATAGGATGTAACTTTTATTACGTTTTTGTAAAAATGTTGTACCACCCGACCTTTTTATTTTTTGATTATTTTTTCCAACACTAAAATGAGTATTTAAAGGAATTCGTACCGTTGGATCGACGAAAAAAACATTTCAAAAAATTTTCATTGAATGGGGCACGCGCCCCTTTATAGGAAAAAGTAATTTTACTATTTTTTTTTGTAAAAATGTCATACAACTTAACCTTTTTATTTTTTGATTATTTTTTTCCAAATTTAAAATGATTATTTGTTAACATCCGTAAGGCTCAATCATTGAAAAATTTATTTTAAAAATTTATTAAGAGCATTTGGCACGCGCCTCATTAGAACAAACAGTATTTTTACTACGTTTTTGTTAAAATGTCGTATAACCTAATCTTTTTTATTTTTTTAATTATTTTTTCACAACAATAAACTGAGTATTTGCTAACATCTATACGCTTAGATCGTCGAGGAAATTATTTAAAAAAATTATTTTATGAATCTGGCACGCGCCCTATTATAAGTATATGTACTTTTAGTATGCTTTTGTTAAAATGTCATCCAACCCAACCTTTTTTTTTGATTATTTTTTACCAACACTGAAATTAGTATTTATTAACATCGATACGATTGGATTGTCGAAGAAATCATTTTTGAAAATTATTCAGTGAATCTGGTAAGCTCCCCCATTACAAGAAGTATTACTTTAACTACATTTTTTTATTTTATTTGGTAATTTAAAATCAACTAGTACTTCTAACTAGTGTTTCGTTCCTAATTCGTGTTTCTAGTTTTGAAAAAATGTTTCTCGAAAATCCAATCGTACGGATATGATCAAGATTCATATTTTTTAATGTCACTCGAAAAATTTCATATTTTTTATGATAAATCGTCCTATACTTAACGTAATGATTAGGTCATAAGATATATATATATATATATATATATATATAGTTTGATGAAGATATTAATATTAAATATTAAAATATTATTTAAAATAAAATTACTTATGATCCAATATAATTTATATTTCCTGCAACGACGTGATTACAATACTCATGTCATACGATGATCTACTTAAAATTTGGTTAAGATATCGTTCAACACAACAATGCTAAATTTAAGAATTTTATTAAATATTACCAAACTTATATGGATCGTAAAAAGGTTAATCCATCATTTGACTAGTACTACTGACTTACTGACTAGTACTTTGTCCCAGATTATTGTTTTTATTTTTTAAAAAATATATATCTAATTTAGTGATATTCCCAAAATTATAAAAAATAAAAAATTAATTTGGATAGTGAAATTAGTAGTCAACTATTGATTTGACTAGTACTACGGAGTAGTACTTTGTCCCAGATTGTTGTTTCTATTTTTTTAAAAAATATTTATCGACGATCCAACCGTACGGATGACAATATATATCTAATTTAGTGATATTTCCAAAATTTTTAAAAATAAAAAATTAATTTGGATAGTGTAATTAGTAGTCAACTATTGATTTGACTAGTACTACTAACTAGTACTTTATCCCAGATTGTTGTTTCTATTTTTTTCGAATATTTATCGATGATCAAACTATACGGATGTCAATATATATATATAATTTAGTGATATTCCCAAAATTATAAAAAATAAAAATTAATTTGGATAGTGTAATTAGTAGTCAACTATTGACTTGACTAGTTAGTAGTACTTTGTCCCAGATTGTTGTTTCTATTTTTTCAAAAATATTTATCGATGATCCAACCATACGGATGTCAATATATATCTAATTTAGTGATATTCCCAAAATTATAAAAATAAAAAATTAATTTGGTTAGTTAAATTAGTAGCCAATTATTGATTTGACTAGTACTACGGAGTAGTACTTTGTCCCAGATTGTTGTTTATATTTTTTTAAAACTATTTATCGACGATCCAACCGTACGGATGACAATATATATATATAGGCAAGTGCTCAAATGAGACCCCCTTATATTGAGAACTGAGAGCTTTCCATTTTAAAATCAAATTACTTAATCTGGACCACCACACAAATCTGATAAATCAATTACCTACCAACATCCGACCCCCCCCCCATACCCCACCCCACCCCACCCCACCCCACCCACCTACATCCGACCCCCCCTCCCCCATACCCCACCCCCCACCACATCGACAACGCACCGGTCGTCTTCTCCGGTGGCCGGCACCACCTCATTTTTCCTTTCAGACATTTGGCCCCGCAGGGGCACATCTTCATCGTCTTCTTCCGGCGAGCTCCACAGGTGCACCATCTTCATCATCTTCCTCCAGCGAGCTTCAATCCATGGAAGTCCATCTACTGAGTCTCCATGGTTCGATCTTTGTCCGGTGAACACGTGGTTTAAGTTGAAGAAGATAGTGGAGACTTGATTGAAAAACTTACACAAATTTGAAATGAACAGGTGGTTAGTGGTGGTGGCTACCGGAGATGATGGTGTTGTGATTTGTCTTGTCTCAGATCTGAATTTTTTTGATGAACTATGCTCGAATTTTTAATGATTTGTACTGAATTTTTTGGTGATTTGCTTTGAATTTTCGGTGATTTGCTTTGATTTTTCGGTGATTTGGTGGTGGTGGCGACCGGAGATGGTGATGTTGTGATTTGTCTTGTCTTATATCTCATTTTTTTTATGATTTATACTCGAATTTTTGATGATTTGTATTTAATTTTTTGGTGATTTGCTTTGAATTTTTGGTGATTTGCTTTGAATATTTTGTGATTTTGACCGAAAAATGGTGATTCTGTGGGTGATAGGAGTGGTGGTGATTTAGAGATATGTGGTTTGTGGTGTGGTGGTTGGGAAGTGATGGTGGTTATGGAGTGATGATAATATGTTAAGTAGGTTCAATTAGTATCAGGAACACGACAAATTAGAGCTTAAAGATGGGGATCAGAAGTCTGTTTGGAATCCTTTACAAATTAGAGCTTCGCAGGGAACCACAAGTTTTCAGAGACAGGGTAACTTTGAGGGCAGGAGTTATGGCAGAAGTGAGTTCAGAAATAATCACAATTTTTCAAGCCGGCCAACTAGTAATGGTGGACGCAACACCGAGTACCGCTATCAACGTGTTGAGCGAGTTGGGGGTAGATAAAAGTGGTATGAGATTCAGACCTTACGTTAATGAAATAACTGTTCCAGAATTCAGGGTTCTTATGAGTATGTATAGACTAATGTTTTTTTTTTAGAATCGTTGTCAGAGGTGGTGTGCACTAAAATGGCTGTTAAATTATGAATAATTGTTTCTTGGGTGTCCTGAGTCTTCTTCTTACACAGACAGATATACATGATTGGCTAATCATATATTAAGGCAACCTTCTCCTGCTAGCAAACACAATTTTTAGGCGGAGAAGTCAGAAATAAAAGAAGAAGGGGAGAACGCGCGCCTTTTTTATTATTGGGCTTTTTTTAGGCGGCCCAATGTGTAATTCTCAATATAACAGGGGTCTCACTAGAGCAGCCCCTATATATATATATATATATATATATATATATATATATATATATATATATATATATATATATATATATATATATCACAAAAATACTTATGATACAACAAAAATATTTCGTGTAACGACGTGATTACAATACTCATGTCATATGACGATCTACTTAAAATCCGATTAAGATATCATTCAACACAACAATGCTGTAGTTAATAAATTTATTGAATATTACCAAACTTATACTTGATCGTAAAAAGGTTAACACGTCATTTACAAATATAAAATAAATTATTTAAAGTTCTTTTACCTTGTGACAATTGTTCTTCATATTCACAATTCGTCACAACGACTAGGTAGTTACCATTACTTGTGACGAACATAATACTATCCGTCGTAAGTTTATTAAAAAATTATATTTTTCATTGAAAATTTCAGTTTATTTGGCGGCATTTAATTTGGGGAATTTGAACTTGTGACATTTTTGTCGTCACAAGTTCATTTTGTGACGAACATTCAACTACATGTCACAAGTTTGCGTTTTCATGTATTTAAATATGTGAAAATATGTAAGTTGTTTAGGTTGTGACGAATCGTCACAAGTTTGTAATAAAAAATGGTGTCGTTTTGGCTGGCATAAAAATTTAAAATTTTTATTAGTAATGGGCGCCATAAAATAATAATAAATTATTATTCTTGTGACGACGGTACACATTCGTCAAAAGTTACTTGTGACGGATGTTTGTAGTTGTCAAAACTTATGTTGTACCCACAATCCGTCACAATGTATCGTCATAACTAAGCATTCGTTACAAGATTGTGGTCACTATAAACAGATTATCTAGTAACCAGATTTTCTAGTAGTGCATGTTACTACTGGTTTACCGATTAGGCAGGTTGGGCTTACACTTTCACTATCCTCTCCCTACCCTTTAAATTTGAACATTCTAAAAGGATAACATCATTATTATATAAATTAGTTTTGGGTCAACATCATTATTATATAAATTAGTTTTGGGCCAACATTTTTAGGCCATTTAAATTGAACATTCTAGAATCATAACACCTTCTCCTTAAATCGAACATTCTAGAATCATAACATCAATATATAAATAGAAGTTAAAGTTATGAATAACCAAGAGATAATAAGGCACTCCCCACTCAACATAGTCTTTGATTTGATGATGGTCGCTTCACCAAGTTTTTCTTCTCTCAATTTTTTTATCTCCTCAAAATCAAATGGTACACCTATTTGACTAACATATAGTATAAATATATTTGTATTTTGTCAATAATGTTTTTTGTAATAATTAATTGTTGTAGGTTTTAGTGTACTACGTACCATTGTTTCCGATCGATACCTATAGATCTGGCATGTCATTACTCTTTCTTCATTTCTAAATGGTTATCATAATCATAGTTAAATTCGATTTATTGAATGTATTTTCATTCATTTCTAACAGATTTGTTGGCTATTTTTTAATTGTCATGATAATCCTTATTAAATGTGATATAATTGGATGTTTTTAGGTTTATTCTTAGGAGTTCTTTAGCATAATTTTCCATATTTCTGAATTGTTTAGTATGTTGGAGATGTCTAATAGAATTCATGAATGAAAACTTTGGTCTTATACGATCTAATAAAATATATTAGTAATAATTATTGTGGTTTAAATATTTAAGTAAATTTAATTTAATTTTCTCTTAAAGATAATATTATATATATATTTTTTGTATGTGAACATTTTTCTATCATATATTTTGATATTAATTATATAATAATTTATTTTTTCAGGAAACAATGAAGAAAATGCTCCAAAATTCCATGCAATTAAGCTCCACCAATGTAAAACAATTCATGGTAACAGGTTATTTGGATGGAACACATGCAAATTGAAGATAAGAGACCAATTCATAACGATGCATCATCATTTTTGGATACATCAACATTTGGATGGAGGTGTATAATCAACCCAATGCCTATATGTCTTCAAATCCAAGATAGATAATGTGTTTACATGCAATATATCCCAAAAATGTTGATATAAATGCTGTAAATTATTTAAAGAGTATTTGTTTTTGTTGTTGCCATTTATCACTATTATGGCTTGTGCTCGTAAAAGATTATTGTTAATTTTCATTTTATATCAAGTTTTACTTAAAACTTTGTAATGTTTCATTCAAGTAGAGTTCAAAACAAATTCTTCAAAATCTTATAAATTTTAACTGTATTTTACAGTAGCAAATTCCTTAAAATCCACCAATCAAATTGAAAAAATTCCATGAAATTTTAAGTATCATCCAAATTTTAATGAAATTTTTTGTCATCTTGATTGAAAACATCCTATTTAAGGATTTTTTTTAAAATTAATATGAAATATCATATATTGCATGTTATCCAATTCAAACCAATTTTTTAAAATTCAAAACTAAAACATCTTAATTTTGTTTATAATTCTTTTAGTCCAAATTAAATCCATCACCCAAATCTATATCTCTTATAATAGCAGGAGATCGAAGCGGAAGTCTCTAAAATGCTTTCAAAGTGTATTTCTTGAATTCTCCCATTTTTGATTTTTTTAATTAACATTTTCCTTACATTTAGTATACATATTAGTTATTCATTAATTAAATTTATTTTTTAATTTTTTTTTTCTTGTTTTAGTAGCATATTAATTAGCCATTAAATACACTTACACTTATTAAACATATATTTAATTTACATTATTTTATTTAAATAAAATGTAGCAAACTCCATATAAAAACGAGAGAATTACCAAAATGCCTATTTTTCACAAGTTTTTGTCCAAAATACTGATTTTGAAAAAAATGGCCCGATATACCGACGGGATACGGAGAATCGTCCTCCGTATTAGCATAATACGGAACACCGTGTTCCGTATTATGCATGATACGGAACACCATCTTCCGTGTTAGTATGATACGGAACACAGTGTTCCGCAACACCCCATGATACGAAACATGGTATTCCGCAACACCTCATAATACGGAACACGATGTTCCGCAACACCCCATGATACGGAACACGGTCTTCCGCAACACCCCTTATATCACGGTAGATGGTGTAGCGTTTTCAGTCAGTAAAAAGGGCCAGCATGGCTCCCATATGAATATTTTGGGCCATCACCCTATAAAAACAAGGTTATTTTTAGATAAAACGATGACTTAAAGTTATTTAAATTGTATCATTTTATATTAGCAGGAGATCAGAGAGAGTTTCACTCTGAAACTTCAAAATATTTTTCTTGATTTTTCACATTTTTTATTTTTTTATTAAAATATTTTTCTTGCACTTAATAGGATTGTAATTAGTCATTAATCATACATATTAAACTTTTTTTAAATATACTTTATTTCATACTTAAAACAAAATTTTAGCCAATAATTATTATAATTATCTATATAAAATATTTCAATTATTATTATTTCTTTATCAGAACATTATAATTATTATATTAATATAAAAAGTTAATTATCCATATAAAAGTACAATTATTTCAAGGTAAAATGATAAAATAAAATTATTTATATAGTCAATTTCTAATCTTTATTCAAAATCATTGCAATTTTTTCGACAATAATAAATAAACGATTTTAACTTTTCAATGAATTCGTAAAACCGTGAGAATCACGATAAGATAAAGAAGTATATAAATTTTGCAATTAACATCTATAATTTAAATACAGGTAATATTATGTAATTTACTTTTACACACGAACAAATTACACATGGGGTACGACCAACTCGATTAAATTGAATCCATCCAACCCTTTTTCTTTACGAGGAAATCAATGAAAAAGTTATACATTCGTTGTTTCTTTATATTGTGCTGGGAAAAATTAATATTCTAACTAAAGACATTCTTATACTATTACTAATCAATTAATCACGCATGTATGTTATGCGACGGGCGTCGGCTTTTAATAACGTTTTATATAATATTTATAAATTTTTATTATAAAAATTATGTTGACATTGTATTTTGGTATGAAAAAAAATAAGTGGCCTTTATGAAGTTGATAATATGTTAGAGGATCTTCATTTAATTTTAAAGGACTTAGTGTTTATTCAGAATCCAATAATTTTTAAATTCATTTTTGAACATGTGTCGGATCACTCCAAAAATATGAAGCTAGCATGACTTACAAACTGAATTTGAATTATGTTTTGTTTGTCATAACCAAATTTATCGACAAGTTAAGTCAGTCACACTTCTTGTCCCATTTACATTCTGTTTCTTTTTTTCGTCATACAAACAAATTTATCAACAAACTAAGCAATCACACCTTTCATAATGCCATCGACAACAAAAATAATTCAAAAATGGTACTTTTACTTACCCATATTCAAACTTTACAAATATTTATCAATATTAGGTTTCAAAAATATTTTTTATGCAACAAAATAGATATCATCAATATTTTCGAAAAAAATATTATTAACACTTAAGAGTTTAATTGAAACATGTTTTCGTTTTCTTTCTACTAATTCTTTTCCTTATAATTCTTAAACATAAATATTTAATTACATTTTACACAAGTTTTAATTTGTCATATTAACTTTTAAATAATAAAACTCAACAAACAATGTTGTTATATATATAATTTTTAAAAGTATTTTCGTGCCGCACGTAGTGCGGCTTTGTTACCTAGTATATATTATAATAGCAGGAGATCGGAGAGGCTTTCACTCAGAAGCTTTAAAATAGTTTTCTTAAATTTTCACATTTTTAATTTTTTTATTTAAATAATTTTCTTGAATTTAATTAATCATTAATTGTACCTATTAAATATATGTTAAATACACTTTATTTCATATTTAATATGAAAGTTTAGCAATCTATATTAGGACATTATAATTATTATTTTAATATAAAATATCATTATTTATATAAAGTAGCATTATTTTAAGGTAAAATAATAAAATAAATTTTTTTAGATCGTGTTATTTCAATCGTATTCAAAATCATTGCAATTTTTTTCGATAACAATAAATAAATGATTTTACCTTTTTAATAAATTCGTAATGAGTGATCATGAGATATTGAAGTATATATTTTTCGATTAACATCCCCAATTTAAATAGAAGATATCTTAGAATTTACTTTTGTACATGAACAAATTATACACGAGGTGTGACCAACTCGATTAAATTGAATCAAACCAATTTGATCGATTAAATCAATAAAAAAATTATACATTCATTGTTTCATTATTTTGTGTTAGAATAAATTAATATTCTAACAATTAAGCACATTCTTATACTATTACTAATCAATTAATCAATTAATCATGCATGTAAGTTATAAGACGGAAGACGGGAGATAAGAACGTTAATTAGTTTTATTTATATTTATAAATATTTATTATAAGAAATATGTTGACATTATACTTTGGTATATGAAAAAAGTAAAAGGACTTTAAAGAGTTTAAAAGTTGATAATTTGTAAGAGGATCTTCATTTTGTTTATATTCTAATTCTTTTCATCACACAGTCAAATTTAATAACAAATTAAGCAATCACGTATTTTATAATGTCAACGATAATAAAAAAAGATTCACAAGTTAACTTTACTTATCCAATGTCAAACTTTGCAAATGCCTGTCAATATTGAATTTCAAAAGCAAATTTTTATGCGACGGAATAGGGTGTCATCATTATCTTCGAAATTAATATTATTGAATGTCAAACTTTGCAAATGTCTGTTAATATTGAATTTCAAAAGCAAATTCTTATGCAACGGAATAGGTGTCAATAATATCTTCGAAATTAATATTATTAATATTCAAGAGTTTAACTGAAAGATATTATTTTCTACTAATATTAATCTCTTTAATTTTTAAACATTCAAATTTAATTACAATTCACACAATTTTTAATTTATCATATCCACTTACAAATAATAAAATTTAACAAATAATGATGTTCTGTATACGATTTTTTTTTTTGACAATCATTCTGTATACGATTTTTAAAAATATTTTCATGCCGCGCGTAGCGCGTCTTTGTTACCTAGTAATTTATTAAGTTAAACCGATGAACTTTAAAATTCAAATCAAATATGTTTTAGTTTCTAAATTAAATACTCTGGTCCCTTTTGGTGCATTTGGAAAAATAAACTATTCAGTTATTTCAAACTCATTCTCAAACTTATGTTCACCTCCTATCACCATTTTTAAGAGTTTTGATTATCTTTGTGTGAGCAGAGTT
The DNA here is from genome assembly GCA_037693485.1 of Kitagawia praeruptora. Classification (NCBI taxonomy): domain Eukaryota; kingdom Viridiplantae; phylum Streptophyta; class Magnoliopsida; order Apiales; family Apiaceae; genus Kitagawia; species Kitagawia praeruptora. The sequence continues at coordinate 95,883,228 of CM075354.1, read as the reverse complement.
TCTAACAAAATTTACATTATCTTTTGCATTTCAGTCAGATTTAGAAAAATAGAAAAAACAGTAGTGAATTCATTAAATTTTATCACTTTTACTAAATTGAAACAACTCTTTTATTTTTTAAATTTCATGATTTTATTAAATTTTTTACAATCCAATTTGAAAATCCAAATAATGTAAATTAACAAAAAAAAACCTCCAATATCTGAATTAAATATCTCAAATAATGCTATGAAAGGAGGCTCAACTTTTCACCCGGCACACTAATTCCATTGTCTCCATTTCATTAACAAAGCCCTAAGTATTTAGCATTGTCAAAAAAGCTCTCAAACTTCTATTTTATTTTCTTAGGAGAGATTAGTTTGTGTTTTTATTTTGAAATGAGTAAAAACATCAACTCTTACTTTCAATATTGAATCCTGATATTGTGAAGGAAAAAGAATGGGCAGCAATTGAATGTATGTTTGTTTTATTGGAATTCTATGAAATTAGGAACAATAAATTTGTCCACTCAATCATTGTTCGTCGTGGATCTGCTGATGGGCAAGATCAACAACCACAAGGACAAGAGCGGAAGAGTATGTTGAATTTGATAAATTTGTCCTCGAGGAAGAGGTTAAGAGGGACAACAATGTGCTCAAGCAGGAGCTTGTCAAGTCAAGGAATCTGGAGCAGACAACTGATACACAGTTAGAAGCAATGGTGCAATGCCTTGATGGCATGAAGCAAAAGCAACAGGAAATGATGTCAATCCTATTTAAGGACATAAACATCCTAGCTTGAATCTTCAGCACAAACACACAGCTTGTTTGTAGAGAAACAAAATGAGAGCAGCATGCTCACAACTGAAGGCAACAAATACAGAGACTTAAACCTGATGTTGTCCCACACATTTTAATTCCGAATTTAGATTTTACTTTCCCTAGCTGCCAAATCACTATACTAAAATAGTTTATAATTTGAAATTTGTTCACTTATACATTTGTGAGGTTTGGGACTATAATCATTTTTGGGGTTTTAAGTGTATTCAATTATGAGTCTACCATTACTATATTCTTTTAACAAGAGTTCTCCTAAAACTTAGCGATCTGGCAATAAATGTATTGTGGTGGGACACTTTACCTTCAGCTTTTTATTTTTTTCTTCACTTACCAAAGAAAGATGAAGTACATAAGTTTGTTACGGAACTAGTGAATCCATGTTGCAAGAATAAATGTACTGTGGTGGGACACTTTACCTTCAGCTTGTTATTTTTTTCTACACTTACCAAAGAAAGATGAAGTACATAAGTTTGTTAGGGAACTAGTGAATCCATGTTGCAAGAATAAATGTACTGTGGTGGGACAATAATCAGTGACAAAGCACTAGTTACTAGTACCAGTTAGAATAGTAGTGATCTACAAAAATCTCCAACCAAATTAATTTTTTATTTTTTGAAAATTTGGGAATATCACTAAATTATATATATCTTGACATCCGTACGGTTGGATCGTCGAGAAACATTTTTTAAAAAATAGAGACAACAATCCGTGACAAAGCACTAGTTACTAGTACCAGTTAGAATAGTAGTGATCTACTAAGATCTCGAAACAAATTAATTTTTTATTTCTTGAAAATTTGGGAATATCACTAAATTATATATATCTTGACATCCGTACGGTTGGATCGTCGAGAAATATTTTTTAAAAAATAGAGACAACAATCCGTGACAAAGCACTAGTTACTAGTACCAGTTAGAATAGTAGTGATCTACTAAGATCTCGAACCAAATTAATTTTTTATTTTTTGAAAATTTGGGAATATCACTAAATTATAAATATCTTGACATCCGTACGGTTGGATCGTCGAGAAATATTTTTTTAAAAATAGAGACAACAATCCGTGACAAAGCACTAGTTACTAGTACCAGTTAGAATAGTAGTGATCTACAAATATCTCCAACCAAAATAATTTTTTATTTTTGAAAATTTGGGAATATCACTAAATTATATATATCTTGACATCCGTACGGTTGGATCATCGAGAAGTATTTTTAAAAAAATAGAGACAATAATCCGTGACAAAGCACTAGTTACTAGTACCAGTTAGAATAGTAGTGATCAACTAAAATCTCGAACCAAATTAATTTTTTATTTTTTGAAAATTTGGGAATATCACTAAATTATATATATCTTGACATCCGTACGGTTGGATCATCGATAAATATTTTTTAAAAAATAAAGACAATAATCCGTGACAAAGCACTAGTTACTAGTACCAGTTAGAATAATAGTGATCTACTAAGATCTCGAACCAAATTAATTTTTTATTTTTTGAAAATTTGGGAATATCACTAAATTATATATATCTTGACATCCGTATGGTTGGATCGTTAAGAAATATTTTTTAAAAAATAGAGACAACAATCAATGACAAAGCACTAGTTACTAGTACTTGTTAGAATAGTAGTGATCTACTAAGATCTCGAACCAAATTAATTTTTTATTTTTTTAAAATTTGGGAATATCACTAAATTAGATATATCTTGACATCCGTACGGTTGGATCGTTGAGAAATATTTTTTTAAAAAAAATAGAAACAACAATCTGGGACGAAGCACATTTATTACATTCGACCAAATTTGGTTGAACTTGCTCTTTATTTTTTGTTAAAAAAATTACTTTATATACCGTATGTATTTCCAATAACCTCATAATTTTTTTTAATATTTTTCAAACTAATTAGATACTTATTTAATTTATTTAGACAATCTACTAAATAAAAATTAACTTACTCCTATCATATGAATATTTTTTACACAAAACTAAATTTATACATATGAATAATGTTATCCTTGTATTTATAAATATTTATAAATGCTGAGTACAAACATTTAAATATTTAATAATATCTTTTCAAACTAATTAGATACTTATTTAATTTATTTAAAAATCTACTAAATAAAAATTTAACTTTCTCCTATCATATGAATATTTTTCACACTCAACTAAATTTATACTTATGAATAATATTATCCTTGTATTTATAAATATTTTTTAATGATGTGTACAAACATTTAAATATTTAATAATAATTTTTCAAACTAATTAGATACTTATTTAATTTATTTAAAAAATCTACTAAATAAAAATTTAACTTTCTCCTATCATATGAATATTTTTTACGAACAAAATAAATTTATACATATAAATAACGTTATCCTTGTATTTATAAATATTTGTTCATTATGTGTACAAACATTTAAATATTTAATAATATATTTTCAATTTCTAAAAATAATAAATTCAACCGAATTTGGTCACAATTATTAAATTCGACCGAATTTGGTTGAATTTAATGCGGGTAAATTCGACCAAATTCGGTCGAATTTAATATTATACCGAATTCGGTCATATTTATAAATTTGACCAAATTTCGGCAACATTTCGAAAAAAATTGGGCGGCAATTTTCCCGCTCCCCTACTAAATATGACCGAATTCGGTCGAAAAAAAATCGGTCAAATTTAGTAGCTACTAAATTCGACTGGAAAAAAAATCGGTCAAATTTAGTAGCTACTAAATTCGACCGAAAAAAATTGGTCACATTTGGTACTAAATTCGACCGAATAAATTCGACCGCGGCTAAATTCGACCGAATTCGGTCATATTTAGCCGGGCCAAAAATGGTCGACCGAATTCGGTCATATTTAGCCGCGGTCGAATTTATTTGGTCACATTTAACCTTGTTTTCTTGTAGTGAACGATGGAAGAAATGGAGAAAGGAAACAAATATGAAAGTATTCGTATTCCAATTCTCAAGAAGTTGAGGAAGATATTGGGAACTGATCCAGAAACCAGATTTAAGGGGATGGTTATGTTGGTTATGTTGATTGAAGATGATGATTCTATTTATTTCTTAATTTCGGCAAACTCTTGTTTTGAGTATTAGTAGTTTGATGTGGTGTTAAGAGCATCTCCAACCACAACAAATCCTTAGCTAAAATTAGATAAAAGATACCATAAATAAAAATTATAGAGATTATCTAAAAAAACTTGAACTCCAATGGGTCAAAGCTATTAGCTATAATTTTAGATAATTTCTACAGGTTGGCTATATTTGTCGAACCTCTATATAGCTGTAAGAAATCTGTAAGAAGATTCCACATCATTCATTACCATATTGAAGTGATATATTCTATTTATAACAACCTAAATTATTAATAACATACTATTTTTAAAATATAGCCAACCAATATAGCTAATATCATTGAAGTAAAATGTCTTACAGATTCAACAAATTTTACATAATGTCCTACAGGTCCAATTTAGCCAACCAATTTTAGCTATTCCCGTTGGAGATGCTCTAACATATATGTTATTTTGGAAAAATATGGAGAGTTGACTCAATTTCATTATTAAGGAAATAAGAAGACTTTCTTTATTACTCCTTCCGTTCCTAATTAGTAGTTCATTTTGAAAAAAACACACATCTTAAGAAATATTTAATTTCATATTTTCTTTCCATAGTTACCCCTACTTATTGCATTAAATCATAACTTTTGAATGTATAATTAATTATAAAGTCAAACATTGGAAATAGAAGTGTAGGGGTATTTTTGGAAAAATTTAAAAAACATGCATTGAAATATGAAAAGAGACAACTAATTAGGAACAAATTTTTTTCTCGAAAAGGACTACTAAATAAGGACGGAGGGAGTATATTATTTCTTATACTAAGAGATTTGAGCAAATTTATCAATTATAGATACAAAATTCTATCCTTACATCTACAGTAAAACCTCTATAAATTAATACTCGATAAATTAATAATCTCGATAAAATTAATAATTTGTCCAGTCCCAACTTGGGACCAGTACAAAATTGGACCCCAATCGATAAAATAATATGTAGTCAATTATTTTTTGTTGAACTTCAAATCTATATTGAGTTCATCTTTAAATTTTCTCATTGCACTTAAGAGTTGGGGTTTTCTTCTCGTATTTCAACAAAAAGTTATGAAGAGTTGTTGCCGCTTGCAATGCTTCTTCCGAGTGACCGGTTTCAAAGCTAGTGATTCATCCTCAAATTCAATTAATTTGTGTATGTACATTAATAAAATGTGCCTTGAAACTTGTTTTTGTAATTTATTTTTTATTTTTCATTTCTAACTAATATACATTGTAAATAGTACATTGGACTTGGAAATTTAAAGGTCATACGTAAAATCTCTTTAAATTAATAAATTATTAATTTATCGATATAATAATATCTCGCTAAATTAATAAAATATCCCGGTCCCAACATTATTACTCCCTCCGTCCCATTCATTTCTATACACTTACTATTTTGAGGTGTCCCATCATTTCTATACATTCCAAAAATAGTAAAGTTTTAATAATAAAAAATAATATTACACCCACTAACTTTCTTCCCCTATCTCAAATTTATAATATAAAACACTATTACACCCATTACTTTTCTCCACTATCTCAAATCTATTATTAAATATGGATAGGTCCCACCACTTTACCCACTTTTCATCTAACTTTACTCATTTTTTATACATTTTCTTGGTTTCCGTGTCCAAACCAAATGTATATAAATGACTGGGACGGAGGGAGTAATTTATAGAGGTTTTACTGTACTCTCATATTTTGATACAGATTTCTCACCCTTACTCGGCGGCAAAGCAATTGAAACTTCTAGATATATATAATGTCATTTTTACCCCAACCTATATATCTATATTCTATACCAAGTTTCTATATGCACGGTAGTCGGAAGGTGAAAGAAATGTAACTCAATGTGGAACATTACATATTACTGGGATTGGTTGGAAAATATTAGAAATTACACAATAGATGTGTGTGTATATTAGTAATGATGTATTTTGTTCTTTTAATCGTAGTGTCAATTACCTATGACTTTGATTTTCGTGTTTAAGTTATACAGTAGTAGTTTCTTTAAATGCCAATTTTGCTTCTAGTACACAATCTGACTAAATAATGGTGCCATGATAATCACAATCCTTAGATCCCAAATTAATCAAAATCGTAATACATAACACTTAAAGTTATCATTAACAAAAATTAAATTGAGAAAAATGGACCTGAGGTTGTCCTCAGGAATCTCCCCTGATATTTGTACTATAAAATTAGGGGCCCCGCAAGGGCATTTTTGTAACTATCTATATTTTTATTCAGTAATTTACATAAATACTCATCAATTTGTATGTGAATTGTTTTAACCTCAGGGTTTTACCTGAGGTCAACCTCAGGCACATGAAACCCAATTAAATTTTGAATTCCACTAACAACATAATAAATAAAAATTTATTATATTAGACCAAAAATAAAAAATAAAAAAATTACTAACCCCATATTATTACATGTTACTCCCTCCGTCCCTTTGAATTGTTAACGTTTGCGGACCAATTTTCGACACGAATTTTAAGGTGCATTTTAAGGATAGTTCTATAACTTATTTTTGATATTTTTTTGTATAAAAATAGAACAATTCCTATTTTTATACAAAAAAAAATATCAAAAATAAGTTATAAAACTATTTTTAAAATGCACCTTAAAATGCGTGTAAGACACGCAGTTTTTTATGTTAAAAAATGGAAGGGACGGAGAGAATATTTTATTTGATCAAGATAACTTCATTTTTAAAAGAAAAAGTTTCAAATGTAATCGATATTTTGCACCCGGTATAGCTACTTTACACAATATAAAGTCGTGTTTTTTTCGTGCTAGGAAACGTAATGGAAATGAGAAACGGATATAAGAAGAAATGAATGATCCACAATTGTTCAACTTGTTTGGTTTTCAATTTATAGAAATTAATTTAAGGGATAGTTTCAAAGCTACCCATGTGAACTATTAGATTTTTAAATATATGCTACCAACCTTTCTAAAATTCTAAAAATACCGACCTTGTTTTCAAAATTCCAAAAATACTACCTTCCTCAATTGCAACTTTTGCAACCTCATTTGCAACTTCCAGTTTTCAAATTTCTGATTTCAAGTTCTGGGGTTCAGATGTCATTTTCGACCACTTTTTTGGAATCTAGATATATATATATATAGGCCTTTGCTCCATACAGAACACTCTTATATAACAAACAATAAAGAACACCTTAGATCTATTAGATCCTTTGGCCCCGCCAGGGGCACCCAATAAAAAAAGTTGTTATTTTTTTACCCTCTATCAAGCCATAAAAAAAAATAAAAAAATTAAAATTTTACTGTTCATGATGACGTCATCAACATGAACAGTAACTTTATAATTTTTTTTTTTTTTTGAGATGATGGATGGATAGAAGGTAAAAAAATAAGAATTTTTTGTATTTATTAAAATTTTCCAAACTTCTTAACAAATATAAATCAACACTTTATTTACATTTTTAAAATAAAAATTGTCCCAACTAGGTAAAGTAAATTATAATTTGTAGTTCATCTTATAAGGATATTGTGGTAATTTTTTTATAATTTAAGGATTAATTTTAAAATTTTTAAATAAATTTTGAATTTAATTTTCTAATTAGAATGACTGATTGCAGTCGAATTTATAAATATGACTACTTTCGGTCGAATTTAAGTTTAAATATTTTGAAAAAAGTTTGGCGGAAATTTTTCTGCTTAAACTTAGTTTCACGCGGATTGCTTACCTGGCACTAAATTCGACTGGTTGTAGTCGAATTTATAAATTTGACTGAAGTCGGTCGAATTTATAGAAGGCAATCGAATTTATAAATTTGACTGCTTCCGATCGAATTTATAAATTTGACTGGTAGCAGTCAAATTTATAAATTTGACTAAAGTCGGTGGAATTTATAATAGCAGTCGAATTTATAAATTTGACTATTTTCGATCGATTTTATAAATTCGACTGCCTTCAGTCGAGTTTATAAACTTACTAAAATAAGCTTAGGCGGGAATTTAGGCGGGAAATAAATTCGACCGCACATCTAAATTCGAATGTTTAAATTCGACTGCTCTTAAAATCGACTGGTAGCAATCGAATTTAAGTCTGACCAATAATTTATTGGAATTGACCCTAAATTCGACTGGATCCGGTCGAATATAGACCAGTCGAATTTGTGCAGTCGATTTTAGCTGAGTTTTCTTGTAGTGTATGATTATCATACTTTTTTTACTAAATAAATCACATTATCTTACAATAGAATAGTTTTTCTTTTCCAAAGTGATTACATTTTACATTTAAACATACATAATTATTCATTTTTTTTCTCACTAACAATTCTTTTTTTTTTAAAATTAACTATCCTTGCATCTAAGGGTTTATTATGTGGAAATCTGAGTCGAATTTCAAATTCTAGTTGTTTATCAAACATGTAGATCTGGGAATAAACATATTTTGAACCATCATCCGGAACAAAGACCCCATTTGATGGAAAGTCTCCCCAAATACACTAAATACGTAAAGGCCACCTCCTTGTTTATATCTGCTATCAATCTTCCCACCTAGAGATGCAATTGCAAATGCATGGTTGTAGATTCTATTATTCTTCTCATAAAGTTTATAACCGCATTTGTTCCATCTAATATATTTTTCAACACAAGGGGAGTCTCTTGTAATTTGGGTAATTTGACTTTGCCTTGGCTACAACACAGTGAGAATGTAGATGAATTTGAATTTTCTTGTTGCTTTGTTCTTTCATATTTCCACATTATTGCTCCACAATACATGCACTCTTTGTCAGCACTTCCTATGTCAAGGATAGAATTAGTTTTTGCTGCCACAAAGTAAGAACAAATATTTAAGTTGTTAAAGTATTTTTAAGGCAACTATATTTTGAAAAATATTTTAATACTTACTGAATGCTATCTTGCTTACATTAACTTTGTTTCTCTTACGTGTACTCAAACCTGCAAAAGCTGTAAGGTGTGGACATTCTTCATAAAAGTCTTTATTAAATGTACATATGGTTTGCATAATGTGTAGTTACATATATTGTACATAATTCAAATTTAACATGTTTTAATGTAAACAAATATACACCGTTGGTCGAAAAAGTCTGTCTTTTAATCATTTGAATTGTATCGAGAGCACAGTAGCATCTGTAAGTATAGTTGATGATCAAATTATGATATATTCAAGATGTATATATCTAACTATAAGACATCACATATAAGAAATCAATTGAACTATTGATTTGTTAATTTTTTTATTACCATTTATTTGGTGGCTTCTCCGTGCACGATGTTGTTTGTTGCGTTCAGTTATCTGCTCATCTGTTAACTGTCTATATTTTTCACGAAGAATCTTGTTTCGTGCACTTTTTTTGTCATCCTTTGCATGTTTTGCTATCCTTGGCAAGTCTGTAGCACATTATTTTTATATTAAGATTGCAATAAATAGCTTTGTAAAATTAATATGCAATTCACTATGCTTTTACATAAAATATAACATAATTGCTCGCATGTTTCAAAAAAATTAACATATAATTGCATCATAGCATTTAGAAAGTAACAATGTTTGACACTGTCAAAACTTACCATTATTGTTTTGTGTGCATTGAATATCACTTTTCTTTTTATCTGATTCATAATGACGTCTGTTTCTCTCACTTCTTTGTTCATCTATCACTATGTTGTATTGTATGCGACGTTGTTTGTTGGTTCATTCCTTTGTTCATTAGATAATGCGTTGTATTTTTCTCGTCGACACTTGTTATGCTTGTTTCTTACACCTTCTTCTTTATTTTCTACTCTTTTTTCCTCTGGTAGGTTCATAATGCGTACCTCGTACAATACCTGTATTTGCAAAATAGGTTAAAAAATTTATGTCTGACCATGAAAGGTGTAGTTTCAAACTAATTTATATTTTCATTTGCAGGAATCAGAATGAAAGAGATGCACATTTTAATGATGCTGTTAAGGATTAAAATATCAGGTAACCAAAAATAAACTCGTATTAAGTTTAAGGAACATATGAGTAAGTGATGGAAAATCCTTATATTGAAGCATTTTAATATAATATTTTGGTTGGTCTTCACACTTTGTGGTTGGATTTTTTTTGTTATTTATGTGCATATTGATATAGATATTTGTTGAGTTATTTCTTTGTACATGATTATCTGACATGTACATTTGGAATTGAAAAATCTAAGAAAAACTATGGAAATAAGGCTTGTGGTATTAAAAAACCGAGCTTGGTTATCAAGGTTATTGAAAGTTTATTGATCCTACTCGGATGTAACTAATTTTGTAAATTCTAAGCTTGTTAGATGGAAGGAATCACCGATCTTGACTACGAAGGAATCAGGCGAAAGCTTCACAGTGATCCCCATCTTTAGTTTAGTTTGTACCTCTAATCCATTGACCTGATTTTGATATAGTATAGTTACCATATTTTTGTCAAAAGTTAGACCAAGCTTTGTATCACATATCTTGAGTGTCATTTAAGATTGAACATAAAACTATGAATTCCATGTCTCTATAACAATAATAAATTATCAATTTAAATAGGGTGTCTCATTGGTTATAAATAATTTATATAACATGCATATATACACTACAGCATATATGGCCTTCGGTAACCAAAAAATTATGTTACCTTAGGGTGCTAAAATGTTAATATAGACCCATTTTTGGGCTAAGGTAACATAAATTATAAGTTACAATTTTCGATGTTACCCTAGGGTACCTAATGTAACATATTTCACCCCTAGGGTAACATGCCATATCGGTTACCTTAGAGGTCTACTGTAACATAAAAATGAACATATTGCAACATAAAATTCGGTTACCTTAGGGTGCTTCAATTTTTTAAAAAAAGTGGGGCCACCAGTGGGCCCCACCAGTGGGTCCACTTATGGGTCCAACATGTGGGCCTCACCTGTGGACCCCACTTGTGCCCCCTATTTTTTAACCATGCTAATGTAACACTTTAACAGGCTAATGTAACACTTTAACAGGCTAATTTAACACTTTACCAAAAAACAATTGAACAGCACCTTTTTAAAAGTATACAATCCCAAAATACCATTCAACCACAATGAACCACAAAGAGATCAATCTCAACATCCAAACAAACTTATAAATTCTGATTCAACTTCCAAACAAAACAAACTAATTTAACATCCGAATTAGAAGATAAAAGCTAGTTAACATCCATAACATAAGTACTTTTACATCCCAATTCTAAGTTAAATAATGTACTAGAAGCTTAAACTTAGAAAGCAGTGATACTAGAAGCTAAATAATGTACTAGAAGCTTAAACTTAGAAAGCAGTGATACTAGAAGCTACTGCCTCCAGTGATAGGTGTACCATCATCAGCTTCACTTGTAGCAATTGCACACAACTTCTGGACATCAACTGTGATATCCGGGTTGGCCTCTCCAAGTTTTTTAAGTGCAAATGCCAAGTTCTGTTGTATCTTCTGTTCAAATTCTGATTCGAGGACTCTCTTGACTCTCCATAGATGGTCAAGATGACGTACAACGGCATCAAATGTTGTCTGTCAATAAAGGACCAAGTAAAATAAAGCAAATTTAGTAGGATTTATTCTCAAGAGGTGAAGAACATTGGATATGAACGTATAATCAGATGCTTGAGTATTAGAACTATCAAAGTATAACGCAAGTCTGAAAGTGAAGCTTACCTACAAATACTCCATTCACATATGCATGTAAAGCATGTAACATAATATAAACAAATTTATCATCTGCAAACTGCAGTGAAGAAAATAGTCTCTTAATGGCATGTCACATGTGTACAGAAAGAGATTTTCAGGAACTGAGTATACGTTGAAACTTGAAGCTAAAAAACACAACCTATTTTGATACTAAACAAGCTTTGCTACAGCAACGATTACCCCTTCTGTAATAAGAAGCCAATAAATAGGTCTGAATATTTTTGTACCATAAACTCTAACATATGATTCAAATCCAATAGAGTATCATTCTGTCTTCCTCCGGTTGACACATAATAACCTTCACAGTCCAGTCACTAACCAGCTTCTGAAGCTCAACTAAGATCCCTGTCTTCTTTGCTTCAGATAACATCTGGCAGTAACAGATGAACAGAATGTTAAAGTTTGCCCAGTAAAAGAACACAATAAGGTACTTCTTTACCAACATCTCCATGGGCCAGGGCAGTAAACACAGACAAGAATGTAGTACGAATCATCAAATTTACATGATTTAGCTTGGATATTAAAAATTCCCAACAGAGATTTACAAATAAGATATATCTGACTTGATAATTAACTTAAACATAATAAACATAGCTCTAGAAGAAACAACAGAACATGATGTAGATCTGAATTTTATACATACAATGTTGCCAAGTCGGGCTATATTATACTCAGATAAACAGAACAATAAAGATCACACTCATTCTTAAAGACATATATTATTCTCGATATGCTATCTCACCTGTCTTGCAAGGGAGGGAATATCTAGAAGAATAGTCTTCACAGCCTGTGTATCTAACAACATCTGCAAAAAAAAAAACAAAGAAAATTTCACACGGTAAGTGCAGCTCAACCCATTCTGGTGGATCAAACCACCATAATTAGCATAGCACTAGTTAACAATACGGATAAATAATCATTTCACGATATTAAAAATATAAACAGCTAACAGACGTCTCTGTAATTTTCTTTTAACAAGGAAAAGAGTGATCTTGGTCAAGACCTGCTGCGCCCCAGTTTCTGATATTTGTTTGCACTTAAAAATATTCTGGTAGAAGTGTGGACCAAGACAAGATGCAAGCTGCAATATTAATGAAAAAAATTAGTACACTGAACACACCAAAAAAAAAAAGTAACAATCAATAGTCACTGAGAGTAATCAAGAATGGATGATAAGTTGATAACACATAGGATTTTTAAGTTGGAATTGAAAAATAAAATATATCTGAGTTGGCTTTTAAACACAATTATCTGACAATAATACAAATTAACGGAAAAGCATTACGTGAAAGCATTGAATAAAAATCACATGAAATTTCGCAATCACCTTGTCCAAGAAAAACTGGAAATAAATGGGAGAAAGTAGGCTTCCGAGTGCAGGAATACTACTCGAAAGGATCAAATTTATTCCATTTACATACCTGAATGAAAATGAACAAACTAATTTAGTTATTCAACTATGTAGTTAATCTGTTAATTCAGCCATAAAAAATACAACTTACTCTGATTGGTCACCAACACTTTCAAGTGTCGCCCACGGCACACGGGTCATTGCAGCCATTTCAGTACAAACTTAGATTCGAGGCCATGTACTAATGTCACCAGAGCTTTCGTTATAACTGCGGAGAATTCATCCTTCACAAATGCATGTCATTTATTAAACTTGCAGGAAACAGAAATATAACACAGAACACAAGCAAGAAACTGTTTCAACCTGCACATCGGACATATCCACTGCATCAGTCAATTGAGAATCAATTATTTTAGCCACATTCTCTGCCAACTCCCCGACCTGAGAAGACATAGTAAATTTCAGTTATTACAGTGGATATATTTCAGGTATATGATGTTCAAAGTAATAATCGCTACCTACCTTAGGTGAGTACGTACTTAGGAGCATTAACCCCTTTACGAAAAACAAGAGTGTCTTCATATCAAAATTGATTTGTTAATACAAGATTACATCAGTATCAGAACAAATGCATATTTACGAGGATTAAAAATTAAAATATATCTAAAGGTAAAGACTTTCAATTAAATAATTCTGAATCATGTTCTCTAGAAGATATACGTTACTGCAATATAGCTCTACACCTCAGATTTCACATTAAATAAGATAATTATACTGATTCAGACTGATAATATTTAGTGAAACACTGACTAGTGAACATGATGCTTAAGAATGAAAAGTTATGTGTACCACATCATAACACTTATACCTTAAATATGGCCTGTATGTTATCCCACCAACAACTGTGTTACGTCTGATGAGCATTACCGATTTATGACTTCTGCAACAGACAATTTGAAAAAGTAAGTGTCACTGAAACACAGAGAAATACCCAAAGCACTGGTAGTTACAGGAAGCTCATGAATATGATTCCTCGTCCCTATAATTCCTCTGCATTCTAGAACCAAATTCAATTTCCGCATACATATTCAACCAATGTGAGGGTAACATTCACCAGAAAATATATTTTACAAAAATAATAAGAGGCTGAAATTTAAAACAAACACAAATAACCATATATTGACAGCTAAATGATACATATACATATAGTACATGGTAGGAGTAGGACAGTGAAGAAAGCAAAATCGTAAATTATCATTAATTATACATCAGGCACACAATCGAAAATTCAATCAGATGATATATGTACATCTGTATACATTACCTTGAGGAAGAAGGGTAGAACTGAAGCATTTACGATTTCTCGAAACAACAGGTTCCTAATAAAATAAAAGATAGAAGCAACGACAAGAAACAAAGAAATAATCAAAGCAACAATAAAATCAAACAGTAGAGTTCGATTAGATGAAATTGAAGTGAATGATATTTAAGTAATTGACCTTAAAATGAAGAACCAAATTCCAAATTCAAAGAACCAAAGCCTGGATTGAAGAATTAAAGGTCCAAACCCTCGACCCCTCAAATCATTTCACCTGTGTTTGTAATTTGAAACCTAAGTAATTGAATCCCTAACAAGTCTTAGTTGTACATACGAAAGTGAGAGAGTGAATTTGGAAGCAAGTGAGATAGTGAATTTGGAAGCCAGAGTGAAAGAAAGATGTATCGAGAGAGTAAGAGGGAGGGAGTTGTGAAAATTTGGGCAGAAAAGTTGCCGCTCTTGTGATTGATATTGTGTCGCTCTTGTAATTGCTTTCATTTTTTCATCAGATATATTGTTACAATTTTTTTAAAAAAATTGATTAATTATTTTATTAAAAAAACATGAAGTATTTATTAAATTTTTTTTGATATTTTTTAATAAAAATTGTTTTATTTGATTTTTTTAAAAAATTGGAGAATAAGTATTAACAATTGTTAAAAAAAATCTGTACAAAAAAATTCTAAAAAATATTACAATTTCTGAAAAAAATTATTTTAAAAAAAAAATTATATTAAAAAATAAAATAATTTTCTAACTCATTTTATAAAAAATTAACAAATTTATTTAAAGAATTTAAAAAAAATTCAAAAAAAAATTATATTAGATGAAAAGAGTTGGCATGGCCAACTCTAATGTAACACGTACATATTTATGTTACATGCTTCAACACTTTCTAGCTACTGTAACATCATATTTTTAGCTAAGGTAACATAAAAAATACAATGTTACCTCAGGATGTAAGTAGTATAGCTAAGGTAACATATTGGGTAACATTTGTTCAGTAGGGTTACGGTAGGCCTTATATGGTGTAGTGATACATGCGTATACATATATGTATATTAATCTATGTTAATGTTGTAAATTTATTGGTATAAAGAGCTTACCAAGGATGCTGTAAGTTCAAGTTCTTGATTCTTCCTCTGCTATTGCTGGAATCCGTTGATGTTGTTGTTCAAGTTCTTGATTCTCCTTGCGGTTGAAATTCCTCTGTTGTTGTTAGAATCGGTTGTTGTTGCTGTTAACACCACCTTTTCTATTTAGTATTAGATAATCCTTTAGATGTATGATTTAAATTAATTTAAGAAAATATTCATTTTTTTCTTCTTTTTAAAAAAAGTTGAGTTATGATATTTCTTTTTAAAAAAATAAAATACATTATTTAACATGTTTTTAAATAACATGGAAAATATCAGGTTGTGTAAAAATTAATTTATGTTTTTTAAAAATTAATTATTTATAAACAAAAACAGAATTTTGAAAATGCATTATTTAATTATTTTAACTATTTGACTGACACTAATTGAGATTCACATTAGCTTTCCAGTTGACTTCTTTTACATACAAAAGAGTACATCTTGTCTTCTTTCTTGTTACTACCTTTGCATTAGATGTTAATTATAATATAATATAATCTTTTAAAATATAATATAATCTTAATATAATCTGGCTGTTGATTTAATTTAATATTATATCCATCTAGTGGTGATTATTTTTTTCGCGATAGTATAGCCAACCAAATATACACCTTATGCTTTAATATAAATTTATAATATAATATAATCTTAATATAATTTTGACCGTGGATTTAATTTAATATCATATCCATCCAACGGTGGTTATTATTTTTGCGGTAGTATAGCCAACCAAATATACACCTGATTTAATTTAATATCATATCCATCCAACGGTGGTTATTATTTTCGTGATAGTATAGCCAACTAAATATCCACCTTATACTTATTATATATAGGATATAAATTGGTTGAATTAATAATGTAAGTTGAAGTCCGGGCCTTGGTTGTTTCCACGTTAAATTCGTGTTTGTTCTTATTTTGATTTTATATATAGATTTGATAAGAAGTAGAACTGATACTTGAATAAGGGGTGATGGGGTAATATTGGATTTTGTTAACTAATGATTGTGTAGTCCCCATAATAAAATAGAAGTATATGATTCGAGAACCATTATGTATATACCACACACCTGATGTTTTTGTACATATATTTTCTTTTTTAATGTAGACTTTATTCACTTCTTTCACAATATATATATATTTAAATTTCTTACAAAAAATAAAGCATGGTGGGCTAATGCCAACTGCCAAGCACATAGTAAAAAACCAAAAAGCAAAAATCTAACAAATTAAAGTTCTCGTCTTACTTGGGGCAAAAATACTCATAAGTCCAAAAGTCGGTCAATTGGTCTACGATTCATTATTGGAAATTAAAAGTTTTAGTGCAACAAAATTTAGAAAGAGAAAAAAAATTGCAGAATTTGAATGTAAATCTCACACACGAGATAAATTAAATGAGATACCCATCATTCTTTATTTCTCACTTCTACGGACCACTTGGCTGGGAATAAAGGCCCTTTATCTCACAATTTTGAATCAAATGGCCCTAAATCTCACAATCCACGAAAATGACCTTTTTTATCACAGAAAAACGCAACATTAAGTCACGTTTTTGAAAAACGCAACGGCGTGTTGCGTTATTGCTTTTTTATTTTCCGAAATCGATTTTCCAAAAAAAAAAAAAAAAAATTGTCAAAAACGCAACATTATGTTGCGTTTCTGAGAAACGCAAGACCAACTGGCGTGTTCAGCTGTGGGCCCCGCAGGGGTGATGAATTTTCAAAAAAAAGAAGAAGAAAAAACAGTGAGAAACGCATCTACATGATGCGTGACTGGAAAAAATAAAAAAATAAAAGGGTAACGCAACACGCCAATGCGTTTCTAAGAAATGCCAGACGCCGTTGCGTTATTCTGTGATAAAAAGGGCCATTTTTTCAGATTGTGATAATTAGGGCATTTTGACTCCAAATTGTGAGATAAAGGGCCATCACCCTTGGCTGGAGAGCTTGGATTTGGCCCTCAGCTTATGGAGAAATCATATAGGGGTTGAGGACTCTATTGAATCGCTGTGTAAGCGACAAGTCGTTGATGTCCACACGAACAAATTTTAGTGGTGGCTCATTAGCTACCGGAGGGCGGGTGAAGTTTAGTGTCCCAAATCGAGGTACACTTCCACAAGCAGGTACCATGGTTACCAGTGGTGGTGATAGTGATGACGTTGTTGAAGGAGAATCCTTAGCACTTCCACCTGAAGAGGAAGAATCCCTACCGCCCTTTATCCTCCTCCCACCTTGGGTCCAGAACCTGTTGCAGTTCTTGCAGATGTAGCGAGGCTGAGATGTTTTATGGTTATTGAAGTAGCAAAACCTAGTCTTCATTGAATCACATCTTGGGCACTTCGGGTTTGGATCTGGCTTGATCTTGACTTTCCCCTTTGAATTTGAATGTGAAGGCCGCTGTTGCTCATATCTGTTTTCTCCTTCCATCCCTATGTTCTTCCCCGTTTATTCTTTCCTTGGACAATGGTTGTGGCTCAACTATATGTTGTCAATTTATAAGGGGAATTTTTTTAAAAAGCCTTGTGCATGTGAGCTGTAAACCAGTACATTGACAACCGATTTTAGGAATAACAATTTATTATGAGTATTATGTTGATATACCACTTATCCTTCTTAATACTATCTTAATATATATAGCCTCTGTACCCTGTAGAAGGTTCTAGAAAATTTGTGATTTATAAAATTTGTTGTGAGAATGAAGATTTTTCGCAACATTCTCACAAGAGAAGAAATATAGGAGAACCTTTATCTTAAAAGAACATATCATTATTTTTTGTGAAGCATTTTTTTAATTTTTAAGAATAAAATATTCAGGACAATAAAGAATATACATAAATTTTATTTATATCCATACCCTATGAGTAATAATTTTTCCCTGCAAGAAAAACAATTTCAAAGACCGCTTTTCAACCGTTGTCTGTCAGAGTAGTTTCCCGTTGACTATTGAGCCGTCACACACGGGGAATAAAACCTTTGTATGAGATAATTGACACAACGGAATTCTCCCGTTAAAAAAATTTGACACACCTGTTTATAAACCATTATACTGGTAGTATCTATACAACGTTGAGATACTGGTGTTTGATTGTATCAAAGACGGCGGCTCAATAGACAACACCCTATAGACAAAACGCTTGAAAAGTGATGTCCGACTTGTTTCTGCTGTAGTGATTTTGAACAACGGTTTGTTATTTTATTGGTGTTGTGCCAAAGCAAATTAACAACGGTTTGTGACTGAAAAAGATGTTGTATGAAGCTCTACTAGCATTGTTTTATTACATTTGGTACTAGGGTTTAGTTTTTAAATCACGTTGTTGTTAAGGACTTAACACAACGGTTTGTGCTGTTTGCATTCTTGTGTTTAATTTTTTTGGCACAATGGTTAGTTTTCGAGGCAAAACATTTGTGTAGCAAAAGGTGGAATTATAATATAATTGCTTTGCATTACACAAAGCCTTTCAAACACAATCAAACATTCTGAAACCTAAAAAACCAACCAGAACATTTGTACCAGATACTAATACCATCCAAAAACCAACAAGCATAATATATATGTATACACCAAGTACCATTCGATAACTACTACATCATTCAGAATTCCATCCAAAGAACAAAAGATTCAAAATTTCCACTAGTTAACCTTAACAAAACCAAGATAAGTAGTATACGTTCGCAAAATAAACCTGAGTCGAATGACGCTTCATAAAAAATTTGGCAAAGTCCGTCTTTATCTCGTTGATGTCATCCTCAACATAAGCCATGTCGCCTCTATGGATCCACTGAAAACAAATAGATTTTTATAAGGCAAATGTGGTAGTAGTAAACACAAAGTTGTTTAACAGAAACCATTGCCGATGAAAATCTCACCTTGGCTACGAAGTCAAGCTCCTTGTCAAAACAGATTTCCTTCAAGTATCTCATGACAAAGAGGCCACAGTCCATGATCCCAGTCTGCAAAGGAACTCCCTGAAAATACAATATGTGAAATTAAGTACTCATTTTACTTTTTTTTAACCGGAAATTAAGAATTCAATTATTACCACCATATTCTCCCATATAATTTTCTTCCTTGTAACCTTCTTCAGGCTCTCCTTGTACATCTTTATGGAACTATAACAAAATAGTATAAATCATTAAAAATACATTTCCCCTAAATTTTACTAAGTAAAGAGTAAATATAAGAAGTTTAGAAAATTGGCTCACTTGTCAACAACCTCTACCCATTCCCCACTAGCAATGCGACGTTTAAGAGGGTCCATGTGGTAGACTATCTCTGTCGTCGGAACAGCAACGGTCAATGACCAGTGATTCCTATGAAAGCATGAATAGATACGATATTATACAGTCAAATATTGGATTAAAAATCACATTACAATTTACACATAAAAAGTGAGAAGAGCTTACACATCATTATAAGGAATAAGGAAGTATTTCCCATCCTTAGCATTCATAAATCGAATAGCAAGCGCACGCGACCTCCTTGCAGTGCCACATCCAATGGCGCCAACCATGCCGTGATCCACAAAAGCTAATATATCACACATTTTATTCTTCTTCACATTTTCATACAAGAAGCTGCATACAAATTCAAGCAATAGTTGGCAAATAGGAGACAAATGACAAAAAAAATAAAAAAGTTTCTGTACCTGGAAACTTACTGAATAAAAATGGTGATGATAGATCCACACATTTCACCTCCAGTGCACAAGGAATGTATATCTTGAAAATAAATCACCTGTTTTTTGTGACAGAAAAGGCTTCTTCACTTAACTGAAAACGAACTGTCCTGTTATCGGCTAAGGCAATAAACGTTTCAAAGCCGCTGGAAAATTCACACCCATCTCAACATGAAGCTCCTCTTCCTCGACCTCTTCTACTACATACTTAAAAGAAAATAAAAGCACGTCAAAACAAGGTAAAAACATGATAAATACATAAATTAAGCAAACTATCATTGTAAAAATCTTTTACCTTTGGACTACACAACAACGGGGTACTGCTTGTGTTCCTCGCCACTATCAGATTTCTCGGCCAAGCTATGAAAGAGCCTACTTCTTCTTGCACAGTAACAACACAACACCATGAAAGGCTTACGGTAACATTCGTAGGCCCGAAATATATTGCCTTTGGCCCAAAAAAACCCCAAAGGCAACATTTGGTTGGTGTTGCTATTTTCGCCATTGCCTTTGGGGTCAAAGGAAACATTCATTATTTTTAATATTATACATTCATTTTGGTGGTGTTGCTATTTTTAAAGAAAAGAAATATAAAAGAAATATAGGAGAACCTTTTTCTTAAAAGAACATATCATTATTTTCTGTGAAGGATTTTTTGTAATATTTTCAAGCACTTGAAAGTCCAAAAAATGATAAAATAGCATTAATGAATAGATTATACTTATTAAAATTACTACATTTAAAGTGTTGTATTTTATACATATAAGATAATATAGTTCTATCGCAGCAAAAATTATGATTTACAGATATAATCAAAATTTTACCTATCAACTAACTATTTAGGGCTTACATAATCAACATTATTTATTTATTGATATATGCTCCCTTTGAATAGTTTTTATGCTGGTTTTGTGGTGCACATGCATAGTTTTTTGTTTTGCTAGGTGATAAGGAGGTATTGCAATCTTCATAAAATGTTCATTACTTTAACTTTTCACCTATGCATTTATAGACTTCATGCTTAGTTGCTTGAGAGTTATATGCCTTCTCTTAACCCATAGTCAAGTCCCAATATTTTTTTTTTGTCAGAAGGAGAGTGTTTAATTTATAAATAAATCGAAGGTACAACATTTGAGCAAATTTTATAATTTTTTTCTTTAATAGAAGTTTATCATCTAACTGAAAATCTATTTTTAATTTTTTTTTAGGAAATGGTTGAATTAATTAATAAAAAAATATAATTTTTTTTTTTTGCATAAGGTCACTAAAAGAGTAACCTTGTGCATGGAATACTTTTAGGAAGATATTTCAGTTGTCCATTTTCCTCGTTCGGTAGTCGTCATGTTAGCCCGTAGAGCCCGAGCACCCCAGGCCCTAAGACCCTATAGGACCCTCGGTGCCCGACGGCCATTTTGCTCGGTCGATAGTCATCATGCAAGTCCCGAGAACCCCATGACATGCCCCAGGCCCCCAAAGACCCTATAGAGGCCCCGAGCACACCAAGGCACCCGTAGGCTCACATAGGCACCTCGGCGCCCGACTACCATTTTGCTCGGTCGGTAGCCCGAGCACTCTAAGAGATGCCCCACCCCAGGCCCCCAAAGACAATTTTGCTCGGTCAATTGTCGTTAAGCCAGCACGAAGAGCCCGAGCACCCCAAGAGATGCCCTAGCCCCCAATGACCCTAAAGAGATCCCGAGCACACCAAGGCATCCATAGGAACACGTAGGCACCTCGGCGTTCGACGACCATTTTGCTCGGTCGTTAGTCGACATGCGATCATGGATGCAACTCTAGAGGAGGAATCCCAAATGAATTCAACCATTTCTATGTCTGTTAATAGACAAAGAAATTTATGTGGACTGGCTTGGAAGTGTTTTACTTGACATGGTATTTGTAGGTAAACATGTAGGTGAGCAGTTGATGAACTAGTTAGATTCAGAGATAGCTGATGCCGGAGCATGTGAAGTAAGACCATTTTTACTTCCCTTTTTTGTTGATTTTTTTAGTATTGAGACATGACCATGTATGTAAAAGTCGTATATGGCATATGTTTAACCAAAATATATGCTCGACCAATTTATGGGTACACTACAATAAAACAGTGCAATAACGATGGAATATTTTTTAGACGCCTAACTTACGACGAAATTCAAATCCCGTCGTAAATATGGATGAACATACAACGAAATTAATTTTCGTCGGAAATAATTTTGACGGAATATCAGTTTCGTCGTAAGTTAATCAATATTTGCGACGAAATTTAACTATGTCGTAAGCTCGATCGTATTTACGACTAAATTTAATTTCGTCTTAAGTTTTAACTTACGACAAACACCAAATTCCGTCGTAAGTTCATTATTTTAATCTATTTTTTAATTACAAAATAAATATAAATTGATACATATTTTCTGTAAAAAGATACGACAACGTTTTTATGTGCAAACTTACGATGAAATCCGTTGTAAATTGTCAGGCGGCAAATTCAACTTTTCATCTAAAAATAGGCGGAAAATTCAAATTTTCGTCTAATAAAAAATAGGTAGCAAATAACTTACGACCAATTTCGTCGTAAGTTAGCATATAATTTTTTTTAATCTTTTATTAGTCCAACCAAATTAATTTTTTATTTTATAAAAATTTAGGAATATCATTAAATTAGATGTATCTTGACATCCGTACGGTTGGATTGTCGAGAAATATATTTTAAAAAATTAAAAAAATAATTTGGATAGAGCACTAGTTACGGGTATTAGTCAATATAGTATTGACCTTCTAAGATCTTCAGCCAAATTAATTTTTTATTTTTTGAAAATTTGAGAATATCACTAAATTATATATACCTTGACATATGTACGGTTGGATCATAGAGAAATATATTTTAAAAAATAGAAACAATAATATGGGACATACCAGTTACGAGTACAAGTCAATATTGTAGTGATCTACTTACATCTCTAGCCAAATTAATTTTTTATTTTTGAAAATTTGGGAATATCTTTAAATTAGATATATTTTGGCATCCGTCAATAAATATTTTAAAAAAAATAGAAATAACTAGTTAGTAGTACTAGTCAAATCAATAATTGACTACTAATTTCACTATCCAAATTAATTTTATTTTTTAAAAATTTGAGAACATCACTAAATTAGATATATATATTGACATCCGTACGGTTGGATCATCGTTAAATATTTTTTTAAAAATAAAACAACAATTTGGGACAAACCACTTGTTAGTAGTAGTCTAATATGTAGTTGACTACTAATTTCTTTATCAAAATTAATTTATTAATTTTAGGGACTATCACCAAATTATATTATATTGACATCCATACGGTTGGATCATAGATAAATATTTTTAAAAAAATAGAAACAACAATCTGGGACAAAGTACAAGTTAGTGGTACTATTCAAATAAAGTTGACTACTAATTTCAATATCCAAATTAATTTTTTATTTTTTAAAATTTTGGAAATATCAATAAATTGGATATATATTGACATCCGTATGGTTGTATTTGTCGATAGATATTTTTAAAAAAATAGAGACAATAATTCGAGATCGTCGATAAATATTGTAAAAAATACGAATGAATCCCATTGGCTACTCATAAATCACATGGATCCCACCTCTTCCACCATTAACCAAAACCAAAAAACACACATCTAACGGTCCACATCATCCCATTAACTCATCTCATTTATTTCTCCCATGTCTCCTCTCACGTCTCTCTCCCTCACCCACTTTCTCTCATCTCTCTCTAACCTCTCTCTAAATTACCAAGATTAAACCCAAATTTCTTAGTGATTTTGTTAACCAAATCAAGATTTTAGGTAACCAAAAGCATCCACTTCTTATCATCTACAATTATAAACCCTCAATTTGATTTTCTATAAATTTTGAAATTTTCGGGCTTTGATTATAACTCGATTTTTGTACAAAGTTTAGTTGGATGATGCTTAAATCGTCAGGAACGCAACAACCACCACCATCATTGTTACGGCCGCAACAACCACCACCATCGTCGAGCATCGTTACCCCGCACCAAGATTGACTCGCCAGCATCCATGTTGTTGCCGAGATCGACTCACCGGCGTCCAAGCTTAGACCATGGTTAAGTTTATAAGAAGTATGGCAGCGGCAAAGGAACTTGAAGAAAGGGCCTAGAAGTATTGTAGATAACTGATTGTAGACTAAAAAGTGTAATTGAAAAGTACTTGTTATTTTACCATTGTAGATAACTGATTTTGCTTTGTATCCAAATTTCAGGATTGTATACACTAGTAGGCACTAGGTAGTTAACTATGTAGTGAGGTAGTAAACTGATTAGTCAAAATTGAAAACTGATTAGGTTGCACGTGTTGCTTTGATTTATCCTTTTTATGTGAAGAATACAGAAACATATGCAGCCAATAAAACACTTGATCAGAATATGTGACAAGAAAAAGAATGCCATAAATTGACTTTCACGATTTCTTTGTCAAAACAGGATCCAGAGAGATATTTCCGAGTAAACATTTCAGGGATTAAAATCTGCAATGAGAATGTCAGGGACTTGTTGAATTCAAAGTCAGGGCGTAATCTAAAGCTTCAAGATGATCTAGAGGTAATATTAAAGCCAGCTTGTTTGTGAATAAATAAGGTCCCTAATGTAGGTCATGTTATTTATTTGAATGCAAAAAGGAACTGTTGTAGAGAAGTTAGTAGAGAAAATAACAAACGATGACCAACATTTAAGAAATTTGATGAGCATTTGTGAGGGTAAGACCTGATTTTTTTTAATTTGAATTGGCAAGGCTTTCCATTAGGGTGATTTTAAAATATATACTGTGTTGTGGTTTGTTTATTGTATATTTGCAGCTCAAAGACAAGTAGGTGAAACTGCCCTCAATGATACTAGCTCGAGGTCATACCAGAATATAAGGTTGGTTAGGTTTTATTGTAGTGTTGCGTAAAATACAGATGTGCAAGTGTACAAAAGAATTAAGTTATAGAACACAAGTAAGTAATACAGTAGTAAATACCAGATGTTCCTCAAGGACTGTCTATTTGTGTAATTGTAATTAATATCGAACAATTAGGTTATAGAACACAAGAATTGAGTTTTGTTTTTCCAATTAAACTAATTAAGTAATAACTAAATTAACTAACTAATATTGTACTAGCAAAGAGAGTTCCGAGACTTTTAGATACGAGAAGAAATAAGTCAAGATAATTACTTCCCCCTAATATGTTCATGTCGGCGATCAAAATCACAGTCTACTAACGAGAAACTTAACGATCATAGGTTTCTCTCAAAATCACTATCGGGTATAGATTCTGTAATTTAAATTAACATATGTCTATGCACAATTCAACTTCCAGAATACAATTAAACACCAATATCACATGGCTATGCAAAGTAATGATATATGTCTATACCATCACAAATTTATTATCAACATATATAATCATACACCACTCAAGTCTTGTGTAAGTTAATCATAACCCGCTCAGAATTATAATTAACTCAACAATTTACCAAAGTTGGCCAAACAATAGAAAATATATAATATGAAATCCACTTGACCGAATAAACTGTGAACTACAACATTATCAAAACACCAACAATTCTATACTAGGGTTCCATAAAAATTCCAACTCAATAAATTTAGTTCATAATCAAGGTATCAAAACTATCCAAAGGTAACCAACACATAATCATAGGAAGAGATATAAAAAGATAAAGAAAAAACAAAGCCAATTGAATGTCTTCGATGGCTGAATTCATCTTGTTAATGGCTTTTTCTCCTCTTCCCTTGCATGGCTACTTGTCTCTTCTTCTTTGTATTAGGTCTGATGTATCTCATAATAATCCTCTAATAAAAGTATTTTTAATTATTTGATACAATTATAAGGAGATTTCTCAATCAAAATTGAATTCCAATAATAGAAATTCGTAGTTGACTTTTAATTTAACTCAGATTCTGGGCTGATTCGGTAGGATTTTGAATTCAAGACTACTTCCGAAATAAATCTCTTCTCCTAAGCTTTTCGTGGGCTTTTGAATGGTCAGAATCGGAATTGTAGAACTCCAGATATGGCTCAAACTCTTTCTATTTAAACTCCAAGCCCTCCTTTATTATAATTCGTTGATACTTATAATAAAACAATAGAATTTATTACATAAAAATCCAAATCAATGCAAAATAACTTAAATATAGGGATAATATTAAGATTAAATGCACGCTTATCATATACTTAGAATCATAAAACTTGTTCATGTGTGCTTATCTTGTCTCTCTAGACCTGTTATTTTTCTTACTTATCTAGATTTGGATTTGGTTTTGAGCGAATAGAATTAGAAGTATTATGGTTTTGAGCAAATAGAATTAGAAGTATAATACTGAATCATTTAATCCTACCTATTCTTGTGTTTGTTTTTCCATAGTTGCAACCTTTTTGCACTACACATCCTTTTCTAAAGTGTCATACAATCTTTCATTTCACAATTGTCCTGTACAATTTTACTTCAATATAATATGTTCATAACTTTTTTTTTTAAATTGTATGGAGCCAAGAGACATTTTGGGAGAGACTCTGTCTCTACAATAGGAGATGGTGTAACACTACACCAAAATCTGCTTATAGTGACGAAATTTTAAGCCTGAATTCGTCACAAATAGTCTGCTTGTGACGGATTTCGTTTGTCACCTATCTAAAGTTCCAGATTTTGTCACAAGTTTAATAATTTGTCACAAGTATAATGTCGGATCCACAAACTGATTATTTTAGTATTTATATAAATTTGTGACGGACATTTCGTCATAATGAAATTTATTATTATTATATTCAACTAATAAAATAAAAAATAAAATGCAAAATGCTTGTGACGAATTGGTCGTCAAAAATAATAAATAAAGAAAAATAAAATAAAATGTAAAAGAATTGTGACGATAAATAAATAAATAAAAGGAAAAATAAAATGAAAACAATACTTGTGACAAATTGTTATTGTCACAACATATCTATAAATTTAGTTATGACGAAAATCAAATGAACCTT
This sequence comes from Kitagawia praeruptora, assembly GCA_037693485.1. NCBI lineage: Eukaryota > Viridiplantae > Streptophyta > Magnoliopsida > Apiales > Apiaceae > Kitagawia > Kitagawia praeruptora. The sequence goes on along the minus strand of CM075354.1, from coordinate 95,856,062 downwards.
GTTGTTGTACTAGTAAATTTAGTTGTGTTATGAAAAGCAAATGAACGTGGTTGTTGTACTAGTGAGTTGTGACCGATCATGTCACAAATTCTGCTGCCAAGAATTTGCCTATTCTTTTACCAAATTTAGTTATGTTGTAAACTACTAATCGTATAAGCTTAATTATGTTGCAAACTACTATCTCATCATTCAAAACATGCAAAACACGGATAACAAGATTCAATTCCCTATTCCTTTACTAAATTCAATTGCTCCATTTTAATTAATTTTCGAGTAATTCCGAAGTTTCGATAAAACACATCAATTCACCCTCTAATCAAATTTCTATCATCAAAATGAACATCACGGAGCTACTAAAATAACAACTAAATGCAGAAATTAAGAAAATCATACACATACAGATGATGTTTATAAATGTGTATTCATGTAAATTTTAGCTTCATGTAAAATGTAATAGATATAAGAATGGAAATTAAAAAGAAGCAAGGGAAAGCTTGTTGGATATATTAAAATCCTCAAGAATTGTATAAGAAGCAGTGGAGGTGAAGAATATGAAGTATTAGACCTACAAAAATATGTAATAATATAATTATTTAGGATAAAGAAAATTAGAAAATATTATGGGAGTTCCAATGTATGTATTGAACAAGCTCTCTTTCTATTAGAATGCCTTGTACTATAAGATAAAATCCACTATATGTAGACTTCTTACACCATCTCCACTCCTAAAAATTGTAACTGCCCAATAACGACCATTTATGTATAAAATAAATATATATCAATATGTAACTTATATAAATTTATTGCATCATTAACATATATACAATGTAACTTATACACAATGAATATATATATTAAATCTACTAAATACATAATTCATGTATCAATTCTTTTATTATATTTGACAAAATAAGTCAAATACAACATCTCCCACTTGACGATTTTGTCAAATTCTTTTCCAGACTACCACTTTTCATAGGATCTATAACTACTAAATCTATGTCAAATACGCATTCTTATTATTGGTCATAGTGTACTTATAATTGCCACAACTTATACATTACGATATCCAATGAAACCGACAGCTTCCATTTGATGTCTTTGCCCAATACTTCTAGTCACCATCACTTTCAATCAATCTTTGTTGCCAATTTTACCCTTTACAACACATTTAATTAAGTTTCTTATTTTTCAACTTCAACTACACCAAAATCAGATAGATATCCCGAAGTTGAATTCTTATTACCAGTATCACCTTCAATACATATATCGCAATAAACAATAACTCCAAGCACGTCTGCTTGATTCAGCAATTTGTTACACAACGTACTGCTCAAGTACATGATCATGATCCTCCTTACTACCTCTCACTAGGCTCAAGCAAAATTGTTTCACAATTCATTCAGAAAACTAACTAAAAATGTCAAGTCAAGTCAATCGATTACACAACATAAAATATATTCAACTTCTGACTACTTGCACATAATACATTCAGTGGTTCCATTTCTGAATTAATCATTTTCCCATTACCAATAGGGTTGGCACCGGACTGCAGTTCTGCATCCTAAAACAATTAAACATTTTACTCAAATACCTTTTCTGGCTCATATTCAATCTTCAAATTATTTTTCTTTAATTTGAATTCTTTGAACTTCTCAAATTTCACCCACATTTATAATCTCAACTTCTTACTAAGTTCCAACTTAGTTTGTTGAGCATTTCCCCCTTTTTTTTTACTAACAATATATCATTAACATACCGATAATATTGTAAACAAACTCCCACTTCCAAAAAACAGACACAATTGTCTAATTCATTCCCGATAAAATAATTTACGCAAAATCTTTTGCAATTGCACAACCCTTAAATTTGTGAACATACCAACAACCTTATTTTGTTTCCAAAATTCATTTACAACCAATGAATTTTCTATTTTCGAATTGATCACACAACTCCCACACTTGATTCTTTTCAAATTGACTCAAAATCATATTGCATGATTTCCCTATGATAATTCAAATTCTTGCGATTTGATCGCTTCTATACAAGTAGTCGGACCTAACATCCATGTGTACCAAAAAAAAACCAAAAAAAACATGATAATGCAATATTATTTTCAATCCCAATATTCAAAAAATATCATTGTCATAATCACATAAATGACAACTAAATGTCTTGTATCCTCAAATACAGTTTCTTATTCCTCGAAATATTTCTGAAAATAATTTTTCCGTTTTCAAAATCAACAATTTTTCGATCCTTCCCACTTCTAGGCGGGTGTCAAAGATCTTTCCATTTTCAAGGCACTTGCCCTTATTTCTTTCTTCAGTTCCTCTAACTCAATAAAATAAATTGTTTGTCAACAAACTTATGCTATGTATTTTGAGCATCACTAAAAATTGAGTGTCATTCATTCTTTTATATTTTAGAAATCGAAAATATATAACCAACACATTATTATTTTCTATGCTCAATTTTTTTAGCAACACTAGAAATTTCCTCTAGTACAGTACCATTTTTTTCAACGGCTTCAAAATTCTTCAAAAATAATTTAATTTCTCATTTTACGGATCTAAGCATTACGAATGGATGTAATTTCTTTTCCTTTTTTTTTCGGTAGCAATCAATACAGTCGTGATCAATATATGTACCAATTCCGATAAAATTATATTCTCGTCATTCTAAAATAAATCCATTCCATCGTAGAAGACATATAAGAATATAAAAAAATGAGTACACGCAGATGTAGGAACTACCAAAAAACCAAAAATTATATCAAGTGATAACAACATTGGTAAACTAAACAGCAACGAAAGACAATATACATGGATTAAAGTTTCTCACACAGAACAAAATTATACAAAAGCGTGTACCAACACTAAAAGAAATGTAAAACAGTAATTTATCATAAAACATAACATTACACATTTTTTTAATGGAGATATCTAATAAATATAATTGATTGAAACATATAATTAAAAAAAAACTAAACAAAAAAAATATACAAAAAAAAATTGAATGCTATCTAAGAATAAATAAAATAAACTATCCAGGTAGTGAAAAACACATCATTCCTATATAAGTCAAGCCGGAAAGCAAAACATGCAAAACATTTCTCATGTAGCATACAATAATTATAAGAAAAACATGGGCAGCAAAAAGCAACTAAATAATAACCATATGATCAAATTACATAGAGATAAGGACTGGGAGCAATTAACATCTAGATCACATAACCCTAATATTAAATGGATCAATATATAAAGCTAGCATACTAGACAAGAAAGGCAAAACATGAAAAAAAAAAATAAACACCAAAACACATGCCACATGCACAAATACATATGCAAAGAAAACAATACAAGCCTTTAAATAGAAAGTAAACAACTATATATCCGAGAAGCAACCAGTGGACCAAAAAACAGAAAAATTGCTAGTAAAAAGAGACAATCCCGGGGAGAATCTTGAACCAAAATCCAAAAATCTCTGATACCAATGAAGTAATAGACCTACAAAAATATGTAATAATATAATTATTTAGGATAAAGAAAATTAGAAAATATTATGGGAGTTCCAATGTATGTATTGAACAAGCTCGTTTCTATTAGAATGCCTTGTACTCAGGGTTCTAAAAATCGCTGAGTCAGCCGAGTACTCGTTTTTAACCCCTCGTCCGATCCGAGTTGCGAGTTTTAGAGTCAAATCGAATTACATTTATTCGTATTTTTAATGTTTATCTATTGGTTTTAATATTATTAAATAATTACTATTTGTATATATATATAATATATATTGCCGTTAAATTCCAAATTTTAACACATGTACATTAAAACATCATTAAAACATGAATGAATGTATTTAATATATGAGAAAAAATTAAAAAAAATTTCCGATTTTTTCTCCGAGTACTCATTCCGAGTACTCTCCGAGTTTCCGAGTACTCATTTTTCCGAAACAAAACCGAGTCGGACCAATTTCCGATTTTTACAACCTTGCTTGTACTATAGGATAAAATCCACTATATGTAGGCTTCTTACACCATCTCCACTCCCAAAAATTGTAACTACCCAATAATGACCATTTATTAATAAAATAAATATATATCAATATGTAACTTATATAAATTAATTGCATCATTAACATATATACAATGTAACTTATACACAATGAATATATATATTAAATCTACTAAATACATAATTCATGTATCAATTCTTTTATTATATTTGACAAAATAAGTAAAATACAACAGAATAAGAGGTGAATAATAAGAGTTAATGAAAAAGAATACTAGGGTAAGATATAATGAAAAAAGATACTGGGGTAAGATATAGAGCATGAGAGATATAGGATGGAGAAAGGTAATAAAGTTGTTGTGATTCATTGCCTCAACCGTTAGATTGTTCAGTATAAAGTAATGATAAGCTGGCAATCAGAGTGGTGTAGTGCTAGCCAATAACAATATGCCATGTGCCCAGTAAACAAACATATGAATTTGTTTATTCTTTATTTTTCTACAGAAGTCTTGGTTTATCCCGTTGTGATAAAACAAAAAAAAGGTTTTCAACATTTGAATTATTATATTAATATTAAATAAGTAATATGTTTATTTTAAACAAAAACTTAAGTACATGGTTTTGTTGATATTGAAACATTAAAAACATATAATCCATAGCTAAAATTTTGAGAATATTAAGTTGCAAAAAAAATCATTAGTATTTGTAATGCTTAAAAACCAAGTACGTAACTTTTGTAATATTCATTAAAAAAGGACCAAAATATTATATTCATTAATATTCTGAAAATATTAAGTTGCTAAAAAATTCATTATATCCATTAATATTTGAAAAAATAAATTGACCTAAATCGATCACTTTCATTAACGTTTGTACGATTGAAATGTCGAAAAAATTATTTTAAAATATTATTCAGTGAATCTGGCACGTGCCCCATTATAGGATGTAACTTTTATTACGTTTTTGTAAAAATGTTGTACCACCCGACCTTTTTATTTTTTGATTATTTTTTCCAACACTAAAATGAGTATTTAAAGGAATTCGTACCGTTCGATCGACGAAAAAAAATTTCAAAAAATTTTCATTGAATGGGGCACACGACCCTTTATAGGAAAAAGTAATTTTACTATTTTTTTTGTAAAAATGTCATACAACTTAACCTTTTTATTTTTTGATTATTTTTTTCCAAATTTAGAATGATTATTTGTTAACATCCGTAAGGCTCAATCATTGAAAAATTTATTTTAAAAATTTATTAAGAGCATTTGGCACGCGCCTCATTAGAACAAACAGTATTTATACTACGTTTTTGTTAAAATGTCGTATAACCTAATCTTTTTTATTTTTTTAATTATTTTTTCACAACAATAAACTGAGTATTTGCTAACATCTATACGGTTAGATCGTCGAGGAAATCATTTAAAAAAATTATTTTATGAATCTGGCACGCGCCTGATTATAAGTATATGTACTTTTAGTATTCTTTTGTTAAAATGTCATCCAACCCAACCTTTTTTTTTGATTATTTTTTACCAACACTGAAATTAGTATTTATTAACATCGATACGATTGGATTGTCGAAGAAATCATTTTTGAAAATTATTCAGTGAATCTGGTAAGCTCCCCCATTACAAGCATGGTTCTAAAAATCCCCGATTTAGCCGATTAATCCCCGATTAATCCTCTGTAAGCTAACCAACCGATTCGATTTTTGAAATCCGATTAATCCTGTGAATTTATTTAAAATGATATGTTTAATTGTAAATTAAACTAATATATTAAATATTATTATAATATCCGATTAGTACTCCGATTAATTCTTCCGATTAATCCTCGATTACCCGATTAATCTTAAATCGGTACCTCAACCGATTTATACCGATTACCGATTTTTACAACCATGATTACAAGAAGTATTACTTTAACTACATTTTTTTTATTTTATTTGGTAATTTAAAATCAACTAGTACTTGTGTTTCGTTCCTAATTCGTGTTTCTAGTTTTGAAAAAATGTTTCTCGACAATCCAATCGTACGGATATGATCAAGATTCATATTTTTTAATGTCACTCGAAAAATTTCATATTTTTTATGATAAATCGTCCTATACTTACCGTAATGATTAGGTCATAAGATATATATATATATAGTTTGATGAAGATATTAATATTAAATATTAAAATATTATTTAAAATAAAATTACTTATGATCCAATATAATTTATATTTCCTGAAACGACGTGATTACAATACTCATGTCATACGATGATCTACTTAAAATTTGGTTAAGATATCGTTCAACACAACAATGCTAAATTTAAGAATTTTATTAAATATTACCAAACTTATATGGATCGTAAAAAGGTTAATCCATCATTTGACTAGTACTACTGACTTACTGACTAGTACTTTATCCCAGATTATTATTTCTATTTTTTTAAAAATATATATCTAATTTATTGATATTCCCAAAATTATAAAAAATTAATTTGGATAGTGAAATTAGTAGTCAACTATTGATTTGACTAGTACTACGGAGTAGTACTTTGTCCCAGATTGTTGTTTCTATTTTTTTAAAAAATATTTATCGACGATCCAACCGTACGGATGTCAATATATATCTAATTTAGTGATATTCCCAAAATTTTTAAAAATTAAAAATTAATTTGGATAGTGTAATTAGTAGTCAACTATTGATTTGACTAGTACTACTAACTAGTACTTTATCCCAGATTGTTGTTTCTATTTTTTTAAAAATATTTATCGATGATCCAACTATACGGATGTCAATATATATATAATTTAGTAATATTCCAAAAATTATAAAAAATAAAAAATTAATTTGTATAGTGTAATTAGTAGTCAACTATTGACTTGACTAGTTAGTAGTACTTTGTCCCAGATTGTTGTTTCTATTTTTTCAAAAATATTTATCGATGATCCAACCATACAGATGTCAATATATATCTAATTTAGTGATATTCCCAAAATTATAAGAAATAAAAAATTAATTTGGTTAGTTAAATTAGTAGTCAATTATTGATTTGACTAGTACTACGGAGTATTACTTTGTCCCAGATTGTTGTTTATATTTTTTTAAAACTATTTATCGACGATCCAACCGTACGGATGACAATATATATATATATATATATATATATATATATATATATATATATTACGTAAAATACTTATGATACAACAAAAATATTTCGTGTAACGACGTGATTACAATACTCATGTCATATGACGATCTACTTAAAATCCGATTAAGATATCATTCAACACAACAATGCTGTAGTTAATAAATTTATTGAATATTACCAAACTTATACTTGATCGTAAAAAGGTTAACACATCATTTACAAATATAAAATAAATTATTTAAAGTTCTTTTACCTTGTGACAATTGTTCTTCATATTCACAATTCGTCACAACGACTAGGTAGTTACCAGTACTTGTGACGAACATAATACTATCCGTCATAAGTTTATTAAAAAATTATATTTTTCATTGAAAATTTCAGTTTATTTGGCGGCATTTAATTTGTGGAATTTGAACTTGTGACATTTTTGTCGTCACAAGTTCATTTTGTGACGAACATTCAACTACATGTCACAAGTTTGCGTTTTCATGTATTTAAATATATGAAAATATGTAAGTTGTTTAGGTTGTGACGAATCGTCACAAGTTTGTAATAAAAAACGGTGTCGTTTCGGCTGGCATAAAAATTTAAAATTTTTATTAGTAATGGGCGCCATAAAATAATAATAAATTATTATTCTTGTGACGACGGTACACATTCGTCAAAAGTTACTTGTGACGGATGTTTGTAGTTGTCAAAACTTATGTTGTACCCACAATCCGTCACAACGTATCGTCATAACTAAGCATTCGTTACAAGATTGTCGTCACTATAAATAGATTATCTAGTAAGCAGATTTTCTAGTAGTGCATGTTACTATTGGTTTACCGATTAGGCAGGTTGGGCTTACACTTTCACTATCCTCTCCCGACCCTTTAAATTTGAACATTCTAAAAGGATAACAACATTATTATATAAATTAGTTTTGGGCCAACATTTTTAGGCCATTTAAATTGAACATTCTAGAATCATAACACCTTCTCCTTAAATCGAACATTCTAGAATCATAACATCAATATATAAATAGAAGTAAAAGTTATGAATAACCAAGAGATAATAAGGCACTCCCCACTCAACATAGTCTTTGATGATGGTCAAGACCGCTTCACCAAGTTTTTCTTCTCTCAATTTTTTTATCTCCTCAAAATCAAATGGTACACCTATTTGACTAACATATAGTATAAATATATTTGTATTTTGTCAATAATGTTTTTTGTAATAATTAATTGTTGTAGGTTTTAGTGTACTACCATTGTTTCCGATCGATACCTATAGATCTGGCATGTCATTACTCTTTCTTCATTTCTAAATGGTTATCATAATCATAGTTAAATTCGATTTATTGAATGTATTTTCATTCATTTCTAACAGATTTGTTGGCTATTTTTTAATTGTCATGATAATCCTTATTAAATGTGATATAATTGGATGTTTTTAGGTTTATTCTTAGGAGTTCTTTAGCATAATTTTCCATATTTTGGAATTGTTTAGTGTGTTGGAGATGTCTAATAGAATTCATGAATGAAAACTTTGGTCTTGTTATGGAATAAAAACTAGGTTATGATTATGACGGTTAGGGTTCGGGATCTTCGTGCTTTAATGGCTGCTCTCGTGCTCGTGTCTGTATCTGCCTTCACAAGATGCCTACGTACTTTGATGCGTATCAAAGATCAAGCCAAAAACGTAGTTCTAGAGGTGAAGGAGCAGATCCTTATATAGGCTGAGAAGCCTGAGAATTAGGGTAGGAATAGGAGACTTGGTGGGCAAGCCACCGCCTCAAGGAAGGTTCCGGATCCATTCCTTTTAGGAATCAGTTTCCATGTTGAGATATGTATCTTGGAGGCTAAGTCAGGCAAGGGTTGTATCCTTGTTTGACTCTTATTGGCTGAGCTGTTTATTACCCTTAATATTAATTACGAAATTAATATAATAATTAGGGTTTGGGCCTATCTGGTGGGCCACACGTTTGGACCATTCTAGGTCTAATTAATGCCACATTAAATGGGTCTTTAGGGCTTATTTTTAGCCCATATCATTTGCCCCCCAACTTCTAGGAAAACTGATCAGGTTTTCCTTGAAGTTTTAACGGCCTTTTACGAGACTTGAGTCAGGGTTTATTGCTCTTACATGAGTATTTTCAACAATATCACCTCAATGTAAAGCGTGGAGCGACCGACGCATTTATGATGAGGTTGAACGACACTAAACGGTGTTAAACGGCACTACACATCGCTACTCAGCCTTAAACAACGTTTAAACAGTGTTAAACGATGTCAAACGGCATAAAACGGCACTACACTACTACAGAATAGGCTTTTAGCGTCGGTCAAAATAGGCTTTAGGCGTCGGTTATTGGGCGTAATATATGAAGGCGACGCTATAGGTATAGGTCTATAGCGTCGGTTAATTGGACGACGCATATAATGTAATAATAGCGTCGGTTATTTAAATAACCGACGCTTAAAATCTTTTATAGGCGTCGATTATTTGAACAACCGATGCTTAAAATCTAGTTATAGGCGTCAGTCATTTAAACAACCGACGCTTAAAGTCTGTTATAGGCGTCGGTAATTTAAACAACCGACGCTTAAAGTATATTATAGGCATCGGTCATTTAAACAACCGACGCTTAAAGTCTGCTTATAGGCATCGGTCATTTAAACAACCGACGCTTAAAGTCAATTTTTAAAAAATAAAAATAAAAATTGCAATTCTGTTATGAAACAATACAATTTCAGAAACAATTTAGCCCATGCCAGAACACCAAATTATATATAAAATCAATTTAAACATGATACAAAATCAAGAATGAGATCTAATTAATAAACAATATATAAGACTACTCTACATTCAACAAGTCAATACTAATAACAAAGTTGACAAACTGATCTAATTTCTCTAATTTTATGGAGAACAACTTCTTCACAGATGACGAGCAAATGTATTGAAGGAAGGAACCAAACTGATAATATACATCAACGATGTTGCGACCAAATCATCCTCCACACCGGTACAAGTGCCTCTGTTCAGAATACATGTTTCAGGAACAAGTCTTGGCTCTTTGGTTTTCTCTATCAAATCATCATCCACATGGACGTGTAAGCCATTATCTTTCTTGATAATTGCTTGATTATGCTGAGGTCGAGTATTGATTGTTATGATCAAAATGAATGAGTATCAGATACTGCCCGGATTAAACTAAAATTGATAGCGATGATAGGTACCTGATCCTTTGCGCATTTAAATATTCCTTGCTGTCAAAAGCACCATATATTGAAAGTGCTACCCTTGCAACAACTCATGAAGTAGATATTAGGAGGCAACATGGTCTTTGGACGAAAAGATGCAGAGGAAAGATTAAAATCAGAACCTGATTGCGTGGATAATATGTCAGTGTTTATAGCAGTTTAATTCAATAAATTGCTATCTCTAACACTTGGGGATAAACTAGTGGAATATATCACCCTTTAAAAATGTTGAGGACTTTGTGCTGGAATGCAGCGAGTAGCAGATAAAATAGCACTCTGTTTCACAAAGTAACAGTTGAATTAGAAGATCAAGATTTTCAAACAAACACCCAAGTTCTCGAATCAGTAATACAAAATCATGTGTGCAATATGTATTTTAGTATGTGTAATATGTTAGATGTACAAATAATACCAGTAGAAATAAGTGATTACATATGTACCAGAAACAATATATTGCATATAGTAGGTGACCACTATATAAATGGATATGGAATAGCTAAAAGCACCCCAATAGTGTCCCCATACTATTTATCACCAGTATAGAATGAATAATGCACTACTATCCCAAATCCGTGCTTCTTTACACGTAGCACAGATTACTACATATGTTCCTGCTGTTCACATAAACATGGAACAAATCTTTTACGTAAATGTTTAGTACGACCTAGAAATTCATAGCACTTAGACAACCAACTCTTTTATGAACAGAATTGGTCAAACAAAAGAAGGCACAAATTCTAGACATGTAACCTGAATACTCTTACACTGTTATAAGAATTGTAGATCGGGTTTCATGTTAATAGGGGAAGAAAGAGAAATTGTAGGCATTCCTCGAGTAAACATGGTAGTGAGCATCATGAATTATTATAATTTACACATATTGCAACCTTGCAGACCCTTCTGGGTTGTGTGTGCTAACAGAGTTGATTTTGTAACTGAGAGACAAATTCTATTTTAGATATAAAAAAATGAAGGACACGTAGCAATTACTCATATGCATCTCATCATCCCTCTTAACAACAATAAACAAGAAATCCTAGTAACAGGAGTGTAGCATGGGTAGACAAGCTAGTAAATCATTATAACCAATTAAGCCGACAATAATATAGACCATGAAACCAATTAATTTATTGGAAACCTTTAATAGAATCCCAAACACGTAACAGGTAGAGAAATTACGACATGTAACAAATACCAGTTTCATTAGTGAGTTGAATATAAGTTAGCAGTATGAGCATTAGGTCGATCGTGAACAGACTAACACAGACTTGTGCCTAGGTAACATCCATATTAAAGTAATTTATTCATATGAAAAGGAAAGAGAAATTCAAATTTAACAAAACACAAGAAAGTCCAAAATGAAGAGGTGTACAAATTTGATAGCATTTAATATAAATGTACATACCATTTGTCCAACGGCGGTGGTCATGACAGCAGGCATGTTTCTAAACCGCAACCACTCAGCCTCAAATACTCCTGATTGCTCAATTACCTGGATAACGCAAGTAAATGAAGGGTGGAAACAGAATCAGGAAGCTAATATTTTCACTGCTTTACCCTTACCCTGACTACTACCAGACTATTATCAGTAAGAAAAGCAGATGGCATGTACAACAAAATAAATTTACGTCCACAGCCTCCTTTCCATCTCTAGATAACTTCTGTAAATTTGAACTTAATAAATTACTTTATTTACAAGTTTAACATAGACAAGAATGTAAATTTAATTTAATAAGTTTCTGATATTGAATACATAGACGGGCTCAAATTTATTACATTTCACAAATCTACTCTACCGTAGACGAGAAGGATTGGATACCAAAAAAATCAAAAGAACTCCACCAGATAGTGCAATCTGCATAAGATATATGTACAACTTTAGTTTTATTATCAGTGTTGTTGTGTATTATGTCTATTAGATAAAACAAACAAAAAAAAAGTAATATTGTAGTTGATTCCATAACAGAGAGAAAAAAAACAGGTGCAGTTATCTACCAGTTTCTCGGATATCTATTTTGGCAAGCTTTTTCGTCCAATGACTGCAGTAATGGTACACAGAGCTTGTCCTCTGAAGCCAGAAACAACACTTATGTTTTGGAAAAGAGTGAATTTACAAGATTCCGCCAAGTACAATGCCAAATGGATTCTCATCTGCAGTCAAACCAATAGTTGCTAGCTGAAAAAGAAACAGTGATAACAATGTAAGTAGTGTAAGAAAATACAGGCTGCAAGTTCTAGTTCTGAGCATTTGAAGGAAAAGATCAGTTTCACAAAATTAAAAGGCAAGACATATAAAACCTCAATTATTAAGTCCAAAGATGCCTGAATATACATACCTGAATTGATCCAAATAAGAAGAACCATAAATTGATACAGAAAACACTAAATAGCTAGAATGTTTGTGTATATACATCATACAGAGTACTTGTCTGTTATATATGACTTTTGATAGTTACAGTACAGTTTGAGTTCTTGATTGTTGAAAGAAGCATGCGTAGCCATGCTACTATAATTGGTCAATGCCTTTAAGCAATTTTGTTACATGAAAAAGCGATAGCATATGTCAACTGTCAGGGCAACCTTAAACTTTTACATTAATCTTAAACATGTGCTTATGTCTTAGGGGCTTGATTATCCAATAATTTTCCTTTTCTATAGCCATTCAATCAAAGATAGAAAGAGAAAAGTAAAGTATAACAAGTCGACGAACCACTCCAATAGTCCAATGTGTTAGCTACATGCGCCTAACTACCCTTATAGGGAAAACTTTGGTTTCTGAATTACACTTAACAGCGCAGACAAATAGCCAAGGGCCGTATATCCTATACATAAAAACTGACCTCATTCTTTTCTTAGAGGGAAAAAGGTCCCACTGCTGGAATTTCCATCTGCAGCAACTTGGTAAAGCTCATTCTTTGTCCCATCAACAAAGTTTATCTTAACTGAGGCAGGAGACAGATTCAACTTCTTTCCAGCATCTACATAGATACAATAGTCCAGCATAAATATTATGGAGTATTTAACTTAATATTTAATTAAGTGCCTCATAATGATGATATGTAGAAAGACTTTACCCCTACTCCCAGAAGTAGAGTGCAACTTATTAATATGCATGTTATCCAAAAAAAATTAAATAGAGGGGAACTAATCTATTGACTGGAAAGGCTTATAACTTCATAAACTATTTAATTAACTTTAGTAAATAGTCATAATTTACACATGTCATGAAGTAATTTGGAGTCTATCGCATTTCTATTTCTTCATACCTCGATCCGCATATTTGGATTTACAAGAAGGGCACTCAGATCCAAACTTAGTAAAAGTCTTAACACAACAACTGCAGACATACATAAATAAAACAAGAACCAATCTCTTTAGAACCAGACCAAACAAGATTTAAAAAATCAAAAAAGTGCATAAACATAATCCAATTAAAAGAACTAAAAAGATCAGGGAAAGTTACAAAATTGCAAAAGATATGGTTACAGGGTAATTACAAATTACAAATTAACAACGCAACAATTCGTTCAATTTGTACAACAATAAAGCAGTGAGTTTGTTCAATTTGTGCATCCTTAAAAGAATCTCTTATGCTATTAATGTTATATTTAATACATTTTAGGCAACCTGCAGAGTAGGTCAAGTGTACGTCAACTGATTATCATGTTCTGGTTCGTGAGTTACATCTTCAAATTTAGTTCTCGCGGTAGCTGTGTCTCCAAGTGGAGGGGTAGAATCTATGTACATGTTATCTTCATAAGATCTGATTTTCGAGTAAAACATACTTGATGTGTTTGGTTTAAGTTCATTATTAGTACCATGATCATCTAGCTTTGGACTAGTGATCAGTGACTTTGTGCATTGTAGGGCCGAAGTCGGAGTGTTCTGATTTGCCTGGCGCTTATTCCTGTCTTTCTTCTTCATGTTGTTTTGTTTAGTTGAGGCCTTTAGAGTAGATGAAGTGGAGGCAATGTGATAATTATCACGAATCTTTCTCCTTAAAGTTGTGTTCCAGTAGTTTTTGATTTCATTGTCTGTTCGGTCCGGGAGCCTACCAGCTATTAAGGACCATCTATCACAAATAATTTAATGTATAGTAAACAACTCATCTAAAGTCTGGAGATACTAAGGAAGGCTTACCAGGATGTATAATATATTGTAACAATCTTACCAGGATGTATAATATATTGTAACAATGCATATGGACATACATGTTACCGAGAAGCTTGTGAAGGCGTATGATGAGGTCTTCTTCATCATCAGAGAAGTTACCTCTCTTAATATCGGGTCTCAAATAATTCAACCATCTTAGCCTGCAACTTTTCCAGCATCTCTTTAAACCTGCACCCATCATTTTTTTATAATTTTCTTGCATTATGCAAATCTCTACCACTATAAGAAAACATGCCACTTACGACCAACTAATCCGATTTACAGATGTGATATAAGAATTAACATAAACATGTACACATGCATTTATCTCTACCAAAATTATTTCATAAACATGTTCACGCAAAAAGCTGCAACAAATCTATTATTTCATACTCCTCCCAAAATTATTCTTGAAATAACTTCAGTAAATTTGTAAATAATGAGTGTACCAAGTTTCCAGGCAGACAACAAAAATCTGGATTCGGCATAGCCAGTGTACACTCTTTATCACAGTTGACCTAGTTTTGGTACACTATATATAGCATTAAAACACTAGAGCATTATTGTTGGGTATAGACATGCTACTACACTAGGGCATCGTGAAAACGGGCTAATATTTTATTTATAAATGTTGTTGTTAGATAAAATTAGTGTGAGTATTCTTTATCAATCATACAAGGAATTTCAATTAGATAAATTTGTAGAAGTTTTGTATAAAATACTCACAGCAAGTTCATTTGGAACATAGGCCTTGATGAAACGAACAAGGAATACATAAGGAATGCTACCGATTTTGCTGCCACAACCCCATCCCCAACTACAGCCCTTTGTTTCTAAAAATTAAACAAGATAGTGGACATAAAATTCAACATATAGATAAATTAACAAGGGGTTGTACTAACTAAAAGGTACTTTGTTCTCTACAGCTACTTATGCGTTAGCAAGTAATTGGGCACAGAAACTCCTGAAACAGAATAAAACCAGAAATTGAATACATATCATTCAAGAAGTTTATAAAATTGATAAAATGTGTAGGTTTGTCCTTGTGTGTCTCTTTTACCTTGTGACGGGGCAGGAGACTTGAGGGATTCGCTGCTGTTTTTCCTCAATTCCATGGACAGCAACAAGATTTCCGATATCTCCAAGTGCTCGTCGATTCCTCCCTTCATCAGCTGCCATGTTCTTCAGCTTTATTGCTCCTTCGGCTATCTCTGCTGCAAAAATTTACAAATCAGCAAATAGATAATAAAACCCCCAAAACAACGAGACAACATACTAAAGCGTAATAAACATCTAATCTTTCAATACCACACTGAACTGAATTATTTATAGCCTAGACTTGATTTGTGCACTGATATAAGACATAAGACACAAAACCCAAGTCTAAGGAACATAAACAAGCCCCTTTCTTGTGGCAGCACTTGCACTGTCTAAGAGAGAGAGAGAGAGAGAAAGTACCAACACGAGGGACTGAATTAATCGAGATGACAGACGGAGTTGTAACTCTTCAAATCTCACAATCGTCCTACAAATCCCTAGAAACCAAGAAGCAAAGCCCGATTGAGTATGACAATAATCGAGCCATAGAAACCCAGCAACAAATTAGATTGAGAGACTGGGAGAAGTCGAACCCAACATTATCAAATTGAAACTTAATAGAGCTCGTGTATCATTATCAGAATGCAAATGAAATAGACGGAGTGGAGTAGGCTGCAGTGGAAGTACGCATATATAACTCAGACCCAGATGTAGATGCTCTGTGTATGATAATATGACCGAAGTGTTCTTTTATGTATATTTTTACTTTTTTTAATTTTTAATTAAAGTACGCATATTTTTATTTTTTTAATTTTTTAGGCGTCGGCATTTATAGAACCGACACATAAAAAGAGGTTTAAGCGTCGGCAAAGCTAACAACCGACGCTAAAGGATCAGTTTTAGGCGTCGGTTGAGTAAAGACCGACGCTAAAGACTTAGTTTTATGCGTCGGTTGTTTATGACCGACGTTAAAAGTTGATTTTAAGCGTCAGTTGTGTAAAAACCGATGCTAAAGGGTCAGTTTTAAGCGTCGGTTGTTTCATGACCGACGCAAAAGGCCCAACAAAAATGACTTTAAGCGTCGGTTAATCTAGAAACCGACGCCTAAAGTATGTATAGGCCACGGCTCTCTAGATAACCGACGCTTAAAGTGCGACACTAAAAGCCTATTCTGTACTAGTGCTATCGGCACTAATCGGTGCTAAACGGTGCTAATATGCACTAAATAATGCTTAAACAGCACTAAACAGCGCTTAATCGGCACTAATCGGTGCTTAGTTTTCACTTCCCTTAATTACCAAATTAGAAAAACAAAAAACAAAAAACGAAATTTTGCAAACCCAACTCGAACATCGCTGTCGGTCGGCCGGGAAAAAACCCGTACCGACCATCGCTTCCGGTCGGCTGGGGCGTGTCTCGGAGGGCCGGTCGGCCAGGAACCCGGTCGGCCGGTTTTTTTTTTTTTTGAAACGAAGGCAGAAAACCCGTACCGATGATCGAAGTCGGTCGGCCGGAGGGTTCCCCGGAGGGCCGGTCGGCCGGTATGTCAGTCGGCTAGGGGATTTTTTTTTTTTTTTTTCAAACCCGTACCGACCGTCGACGTCGTTCGGCCGACGTGTGCACAGAAGGCCAGTCGGCTGTGACACCGGTCGGCCGGTTCAATATCCTTGCCGGCGGACGATTCCGGTCGGCTGGAGGGCTTCCCGGAGGGCCGGTCGGCCGGGACTTTACTCGGCTGAAAAATTTCATCCCTGTTTATTTTATTTTTTTTGAACCCATACCGATGATCGACGTCAGTCGGCCGGAGCTTCTCAAAAATGGTCAATCGGCTGGGAAGGTGATCGGGAGGGTGAAAACCCGTACCGACGGTCGATATCGGTCGGCCGATGCTCCCTCGGGAGGTCAGTAGGCCGGGAAGTCAGTTGGCCAAAAAATATTCACCTACCGACATCAATCATCAACATGGAATCTTTTGGTTGTTCGCCTTTGGAAATCAACACTTGGCCACTCATGGCTTTGTTTAGAATTTTACTTAGGACCTTGATCCACATTGCTAATCCCATGTTTTAAGAATAATCTTCCCATTAAGCTTTTCTTAAGCGTACTTAGCTTTCTAAGCTCATCTGACTGCTTTGGTAGAATATTTTGCCGAGTATTCACTTAAATTCTTCGTTTCTTTCCCAAAATATCATGAGTTTTTAACGACTCTTTCCGTCCATCACAGATAGCTTTTTGCTCTTTTTCGTATTTTAACGATACTTGACCTACAGATGCGAACTGAGCTGTACTTCAACCTGAGATAACAGGTCACCCTTTCCTTATAAAAGGAGGGGAGCACCCTTCATTTCTCTTCACTTCTTCACTTCTCAAACTTTCTTAAGTTCTAAAGCTCTTGAGTTCTCTAGTTTTCAAGCTTCCAAGTTCAAGCTTCCAAGTTTCAAGATTCAAGGTTCAAGATGGCTGACAAGCAAGCTGCTGCCCCCCAACTCTCCTTGGAGGAGGCTTTCAGAAAAAGAAGCATGGCGCGAACAATGAAAGGTAAGCTAAAACTCATGCCTCCTAAATATATTGAACGTCGGTTTGAGTCTACGCTAGATTTGTTAAACACTATGGGAGAGTCATTCCCAAACAGCTCCAGCTTAGTTGCTTTTAATAGCCCTTCTAAATTAAGAAAGAAGGATGTTGAGAAGATTAGAAGCACTTATGGCTTTCTAAGCGCCATCAAAGTATGCCTTCCAAATCCAGGAGACAGAACCTGCAACTGGCATCCCGAAAGGATTTGCGTCATGAAAGGAGCATTGGAGGCGGGATTTAGGTTCCCCGTCCACCCATTTATCATCAGGTTCTTAGCAGAACTTCAAGTCCATCCTTGCCAACTATACCCTAACTCCTGGAGGTTCCTGATCATCTTCTTGTTAAGATGCCACGAGTTGGAAATCCCTTGGAGTACAACCATGTTCAGAAGCATATTCGCAGTCAAGAACTCCACGGAGGCTAAGCCGGGGTGGATCGGCTTTCAGCTTAGAAGCAAGCTTCCACATATAGTAAACTCTTTCTCCTTCCTTGACTCCCACCATTCTTGGGAGAGGGACTTTGCTATTTTGGAGTGGGAAGGTGGCGACTGGGGTCGCTTCTTTGTTAAGAGATTCGGAATTGTGGAGGATAGTTCACACTTCGTGTGTGAACTTGACCTCAAAGAGTTGGCAGATCGAGATAGGCTACTTGCTGACAATGGTTGCTCCCACTAGCTATAAATCCATTTTGACAGAAAAGAAACTCATTGGAGCTGGCTTAAGCTTCCTTTCTTTAGAGGGTAATTTTTCTTTCATTCCACCATTATGAGCTATGTTAGTTCTTATTCCAATGTTTTTTCTTCATCTTTCAGCTGCTGAGGAGCTGGATAGCCGACCTGAGAACCAACCTCAAGTTACAAGAAGAATGATAAAAAAGGCGGCAGAGCAATGGAATCCTCCTGACCGAAGGGTACCTTCCTTCTTGGAGGGATGTTCCCAAGGGGGAAAGAGGTCCCGGAACGCTGCTGAGGACATGAGAGTCCCTTTTACCCCAGATTGGGGTATTTGCGAGCAAGACTCCATCTTAGGGAGTACTGACTTAGCCATGTCCTGGTCCAGGCTATCTATCACCTCCCCTGATCTCCTTACGGCCATGGCAGGAGATAAGGTTGATGAAGCTGAGCGCCTTGGTGCTCAAGCTCTTTACCAGGTACCCACTTTTACATTCGATCTCCTTGTTTGCACCTCTTTTTTCTCCTAGAAGATGTCTTACTAATTTTTGTATTACAGGCCAATGTTTATCTTCAGTCTGCTACTCGTCAGGGCCGTGCCTATAGGGACAATAATGAGGAACTGAAAATCGAGCAATCAAAGTTCAAGGAACAACTCCAAGATTTGAACGCCAGGGTTGTTCGAACCGAGGCCAACAGCTTATCTTATCAAAAGAAACTTCACTCAGTTGCTAGGAAGAAACTTTCTGATGCTAACAAGATCATCGATTCATATCACAAGTCGGAGGACTTTATGAATTTTATGGACAAGCATGATGATGAGCTGCGACCTTTTAACATGGAAGTTGGGTGGAACAAAGCTATTGGTGTTGTGAGCAACAAATACCCTTCGGTGGTGAATCCTACGGACTTCCTCTGCCCTAACTAGGCTGTTGCTAGCGGAATTCAAAATGTGGAGCATGCGTCAGGCTCTCGGGGTAGTCGTCGTCCTTCTGGTACGAGGAATGTAGCTAATGTTGTTAGCTCCGGTTCGACCTCTTCCCGTTCTGCAGGGAGGAAAGCTATGTCAGAGAGGGAAGCAGCTGCAAGGCGAGCTTTTCCCGGTAAGCAACTTCGTGCCAGGGTCGATTCATCAACCGAGACTTCGGAAGAGGAAGGTGACGCGGCAAAGAAAGGGACGGCGCAGCCGATGGAGACGGAGGCCGAAGAAGCCGAGGAAGATGAGGAGAGCTCCGGGGATGAAGGCTCTGAGGAAGATGGGGAAGAAGATGATGCTGAGGAAGAAGAGGGCAAGGAGGTGGTGGAGGAATCCGCCGAAGAGTGAGTGGCCTTGCACGGTCTTGTTGGCCACTTGTGGCTTTATGTTTTTCTACTTTCAATCAAGGTCCTTCGGGACTTAACTTTCATTTGGTGATGTAATTTAACTTTGACCTTTGCCCCATGGGGGTGTTTATTTATGCACTTGTTTCATTTCCACTTGTGTATCTTTATTTTCGTTACTTGGTCATTTTTGATTTGCACTCATCAGGTGCTTGGCACATAAATAAAATCACACAGTCACAAATGGAAAACAAACTTGCATTAATAACTCGAAACGGGTTCAAACCTTGCATATATAATCTATCTCCTACTAGGAGCAACATGCTCTGTAGTGGCTTCATAAAACCTTATTTTTACTTCTTCTAATAGATAGATAAAAGCCAAGTCCTTACTAGGAAGGCTTATACATAATAAATCTTGAGGTTCAAGGCATGCCAAGTACGGGGCACCTCAACCCCATCCAAGGTCTCCAACTTGTATGATCCTCGCCCAACTTCTTCTTGACTCGATACGGCCCTTCCCAGTTTGGGGCCAGTTTTCCCTTCTGGCCAACTCCAGAAGCCTCTATCTTCCTCAGAACCAAGTCTCCTTGCTGAAAGAACCTTTCCTTCACCCTGTGGTTGTAATAAAAGGATGCTTTTTTTTATGCTCCGCATTTCTGACGTTTGCCTCGTCCCTGACTTCATCAATCAGATCTAGGGCGAGCCTCATGCCTTCTTTATTAGCCTCAGGTTCAAATGCCTCAACTCGAGATGATGCATGCATGATTTCCAGTGGCACAATTGCCTCAGCTCTATAAGCTAGCAGAAATGGGGTTGCTCCGGTAGTCACCTTACAGGTAGTGCGATAAGCCTAGAGTATTGGTAGCAACTCATCCACCCAAGTGTTCCTCGAGCGTTCGACCCTTTTCTTCAATCCATCCAGGATGATTCGATTGGCCACCTCGGCCTGTCCATTTGCTTGCGGATGTGCTACTGAAGTAAAACGAAGCTCAATAGCATTCTCCTCACAGTACTTTTTGAACTCCTCATTATTGAACTGTGTCCCGTTATCCGTCACAAGGATTCAGGGGATGCCATATCTACAGATTATGTTCTCCCAAAAGAACTAGGAAACTTGCTTGGTGGTTATCTTGGCTAAAGGTTTAGCCTCAATCCACTTGGTGAAGTAATCGATGGCCACAATCAAAAACTTCCTTTGTGCTGACGCCATAGGGAAAGGACCAAGTATGTCCATCCCCCACATTGCAAATGGTATGGGAGAGCTAATTGAGGTTAATCTCTCAGGCGGCCGGCTGCCTTACAATAGGGGCGTGCTTTTGACATATGTCACACTTCTTGACATAATTCTGGGCATCTGCTAGCATCTCTGGCCAATAGAATCCCAGGCGAGTTATTTTGTGAGCCAGGGCTCTGCCCCCCAAATGCTGCCCACAAATTCCTTCATGAACTTCTTCCAATGCTTCTCTTGCCTCTTGGGGCCTCAAACACTTCAAGTATGGGATGACAAACGAGATGTACAGAAGCTAACTGGCCGAGTTGCGGCTCTAGGGAGATTCATCTCCAAGTCCGGTGACAAGTGTCTGCCTTTCTTCCAAACACTGAAGAAGGTGAAAAATTTTGAGTGGACCACAGAGAGCCAAGAGGCCTTTGAGCAGCTGAAGAAATACATGGCTAAACCTAGTCCTGGGGAGACTCTTTATCTGTACCTGGCGGTATCTGAACAAGCATTGAGTGTTGTCCTTGTTCGAGAAGAGAAGAAGGTTCAGAAACCCATATACTATGTAAGCAAGGTGTTGCATGGGGCGGAGTTGAATTACTCTCCCATTGAGAAGTTTGCCTTGGCATTAGTTACTGCCTCGAGGAAATTGCGACCGTATTTCCAGGCCCATAAGATTGAAGTCTTGACCGACCAACAGTTGAGAAGCATCTTGCACAGCCCGAAAGCAAGTGGAAGATTGATCAAATGGGCAATTGAGCTCGGAGAGTTTGACATAACGTACAGGCCTCGGACGGCCATCAAGGCTCAGGCATTGGCTGACTTCGTGGTTGAATGTACCATTAGCAACCAAGAAGTCGGGGGGCAAGAGATAATACCCAGCCAAGGAAGTGAGAATAAAAATGAAGAACTTGTACCTGATCTGAAGGAGTATTGGGTGCTCTATTTTGATGGAGCATCAAAAACAAAATCCAGTGGTGCAGGTTTAGTTTTGCAAAGCCCCGATGGGTTCACAGTTGAATATGCTTTGAAGTTGGACTTTCCGACAACCAACAATGAAGCTGAGTATGAAGCCTTGATAGTCGGTTTAGGCTTGGCCAGAATCATGAGAGTCAAAAATCTCAAAGTTTGTGGAGATTCAAGATTGGTAGTCTCGCAGGTGAATGGTGAGTTTGAGGCCAAGGATGAAACTATGGCAAAATACCTCAGAGTCGTGAAAGCTGTTATGACTCAGTTTGAGGAGTGCTATGTGGAGCACATTCCTAGGGAAGAGAACGTTAAGGCCGATGCCCTCTCTAAGTTCGCTTCTTCTAAGATAGAGAATTATGTAGGAAGTGTTTACTTCCAGGTCTTGAAGGCCCCGACCGTCAACTCTAAGTTGGTAGCACCGATCGATGTTGGAAGCTGTTGGATAGATCCTATTAAAGCTCATCTAGAAACCGGATGGCTCCCTGACAATGCCTTGGAGGCACGAAAATTGTCAGTGAGGGCATTGAGATATGCCTTGATTGAAGGCATCTTACACAAGAGATCGTTTTTCGTTCCCTACTTGAAGTGCTTAAGGCCCCAAGAGGCAAGAGAAGCATTGGAAGAAGTTCATGAAGGGATATGTGGGCAGCACCTGGGGGGCAGGGCCTTGGCTCACAAAATAACTCGTCTGGGATTCTATTGGCCAGAGATGCTGGCCGATGCACAGAATTATGTCAAGAGGTGCGATAGATGCCAAAAGCACGCTCCGATTGTAAGGCAGCCGCCTGAGATGTTAACGTCAATCAGTTCTCCCGTCCCGTTTGCAATGTGGGGGATGGACATCCTTGGTCCTTTCCCTATGGCTTCAGCACAGAGGAAGTTTTTGATAGTCTCCATTGACTACTTCACCAAGTGGATTGAGGCTAAGCCTTTAGCAAAGATAACCACCAAGCAAGTTTCCCAGTTCTTTTGGGAGAACATAATCTATAGATATGGCATCCCGCGAATCCTTGTGACAGATAATGGGACACAGTTCAACAATGAGGAGTTTAGAAAGTACTGTGAAGAGAATGCTATTGAGCTTCATTTTACTTCAGTAGCACACCCGCAAGAAAATGGACAGGCTGAGGTCGCCAATCGGATCATCCTTGATGGACTAAAGAAAAGGGTCGAACGCTCGAGGAACACTTGGGTGGATGAGTTGCTGCCTATACTCTGGGCTTATCGCACTACTTGTAAGGTGACAACCGGAGCAACCCCGTTTCTGCTAGCTTATGGAGCTGAGGCAGTGTTGCCGCTGGAGATCATGCATGCATCACCTCGGATTGAGGCATTTGAACCTGAGACTAATGAAGAAGGCATGAGGCTCGCCCTAGATCTGATTGATGAATTCAGGGACGAGGCAAACGCCAGAAATGCGGAGCATCAAAAGAAAGCATCCTTCTATTACAACCATAGGGTTAAAGAGAGGTTCTTTCAGCAAGGTGACTTGGTTCTTAGGAAGATCGAGGCTTCTGGAGTTGGCCAGAAGGGAAAACTAGCCCCAAACTGGGAAGGGCCGTATCGAGTTAGGAAGACATTGGGACGAGGATCATATAAGTTGGAGACCTTGGACGGGGTTGAGGTGCCCCGTACTTGGCTTGCCTTGAACCTCAAGATTTATTATATTTAAGCTGCCTCTGCGACGATGTAGCTTTTTATTTATCTAGTAAGAGAAGTATAAATAAGGTTCGATGAAACCATTCCAGGGATTAATGCCCCGAGTAGTACAATAATAAGCTATGTAAGGGTTGAACCCATTGAGTTATTAATGCAAAGTTTGTTTTCCATTCTGTAAAGTCTATGTTTTGTTTAAGTACCTAGCACCTGCTGAGTGCAAATCTAGAAAGATCAAGTACCGAAAAATAAATGAACATACGAATGGAAAAAACGAGTGCATAAATAAAGACCCCGAAGGGCCGACAGTTAAGTTACATCACTTAGCCAAATAAAAGTTTGATCCCGAAGGACCTTGATTGAAAGCTAAAAATACAAAGCCACATGCGTCCAATCTAGGCCATGTAAGGCCACCGAGCAATCCCAACTACTCATCAGAATCCTCCTCCTCACCACTCTCTTCTTCACTGCTATCTTCCTCACCGCTCTCTTCCGCCGAGCTTTCCTCGTCAGGGCCCTTATCTGGTTCGGCTACCACCATTGGTTGAGGCACAACCTCTTCCTCCTCAGAAGATGAGCTATCCTCGATCTGAGCCACTCTTCCTTTCTGCACGGTCATAGGCCGTTTCCCTCGAGGGTCCGAGGAAACTGAATCGTCCATCTTGGCTCGGACACCTCTCGAACCAGAGCCAGCACGTCGGCGACTTCCCCTAGAGCCTGAACCCGAAGCCTGAGCTACTGGGTTGGCTTCTGAACCCGAAGCAACTTAATTATAAGGACTTGGAAAGTCCCTCGGGTTAACTACAGTAGGGTGCCTCTTGCTCACAGCATTGATGGCTCGATCCCAACCAACAGACATAATACCCGGGAGAACTTCATCGTCATGCTCATCTATAAGACGGAAGAAATCCTCGGACTCCTGGTAAGCTTTCACCACCAGCTTGTAATCTGCCGCCCTTTTGTTATACAGGGAATCATACTGTCTCTGGAGAGAATGAGCATCAGCTTCAGCCCGGATGGCCCTAGACTCCAAGTCTTGACGTTTCTCATCAAAAGTTGCTTTCTCCTTCTTCAAGGCCACATTTTCCTCTCGATATGCACGGCCTATGCGAGTGCTGGCCTGGAACTAGGCATTGGCCTGGAACAAAGAATCAATGAGACATTTATAATCATAAGTTATGTGAAAATACTACATCTAAGATGAAAAGTTGGGAACCTGGTACAGGGCTTGAGCTCCTAGTTTCTCCGCCTCATCAAATTTGTCCCCAGCAGTCACTGTCAAAAGATCGGGGGGAGTGATGCAGAATTTGGACCAATCCAAGGCCGACTCTGGGCATCCCAAGACAGAATCTTGCTCACATATGCCCCAACCAGGGACGAAAGGGGTCTTGACTCTCCCGTCAGCATCTCGTGATCTCTTTGAAGAACACCCCGACAGGAACTACGGGATCTTTGGCTCAGGTTGGATGCCAGCCTGAGCGTCGGCTCTCTTGGTCATCCTTCTAGTAACTTTCGGCTGGTTCTCGGGCCTATCTCCTCCGCAACTGAAATGGCAACAGAAAAAATATCGGAATAAGAACAAACAGAGTTCATAATGTGCAAATAAAAAATTACCCTCAGCAGAAAGTAAGCTAAGGCCAGCTTCTACAAGTCTCTTCTCGGTTAAGAAAACTTTGTAGTGAGTACGGCTGATAAGTGGAGTTTATATCCACTTGGAGCATTCTAAATCGGCTTAAATTGATTGTCTTGGGCTCAAGTTTCTTGTATTTTTGATGTGTTTTGTTTAGTTGTGCAGATTTACAAGGATGATGATTATGGTGGATGTTTTTGTTGTTTTTGGAGATTTAATTTATTAAAATTCGGATTTATTGGGCTGCACGCGTGAGATTCACTGTTTGGGCCATATCTTGAGTTCTATAAGTCTGTTTTCAGCCCGTAAGCAGTCCACGCGAAGATAACGAGATTCTCTATCATTCCAAGGTGGTCCAGAGGCCCAATTACGTCTGGAACGACTCTGGAAAACAGAAGAAAAGTCAGCTACGAATTTCCTTAAGAAAACAGAATCAGTTTAGGAAACGCATCTTGCAGAAATTCTATTATAATTCTGTTTTGGTATTTTCTTGCTGGGCAAGACTTTTAGAGCCTATTTAAACACATCCTATCCTTGTAATAGAGATATACACATTATCATAGCTTTATTATTGTAACCTAGCTTAGATCTGCAAGGAAGAAAAGGAGAGAAGGATTCAACGCTCGTGACAAGCAACGGATCTAGATCTACTTCATCCTTTGTGTTACTTTGGATTATAGATTTGTTTTCTCAAACTCTTGTTATTAATATAATTACTTCTTTTATTCATATCTTGTTATTTACCATGTTTTCATCAAATCCCATGGTGACGAAAGGTTTAATTATGAACTAATCGTTGTCATGGGATCCTAGTGGATTTATCTATGTAGCTTAGTAGTTTGCATGCCTTAAAGATTTATGTGTGGTGAATACTGATATCCTCGTATGGTTAATCTTAATGCTTTTGGATGCGTAACTAACATCTAAATTGAATTGTTAATCTCTTGCTAAACGAGAGTGGATCTTGAGATTTAGAACTTGCCATGCTAGCATAGGATAGGTTGGTGTTTTGACATCATGATTTGTGGCGTAAATAGAGATATATTATGCTGCCCTATGTGATCTAAATGGATAACTTGTGCTTCAACCTTTATGTTTTCAAATTCTATAGAGATATAGGGTCTAAACATAATAGGTGCCTATTCATCTTCTATCTCTTTTGTGGATGTATGTGTAGATTGGTACTAGTATACCGAGAGGTAACTTTTACTCTTTTCGTGTTATTCGATCAGATATCAAAACCATCGCATGTTTTAATTAAAGGCTGCAACTCTAAGTGAAGTAGATGATGAAACTAGGATTCCATGTTTTATTCTCATATTAGTAATTCGACTTTAATCTCTTTAATTAGTTAATTTTTAGTTTGATAATTAATTTAGTAGTTAATAAAAATCCAATTTGTTATTTGTCTTAGCAGTGGATAAAAACCATACATTGTTGCATAGGCATATTTACTGAATTGAACACCATTCTAGATCTCTGTGGGAACGAACTTGATTTAATCATATATTACTTGTGATAACGTGCGCTTGCGTAATTTTGCATAACAAGTTTTTGGCGCCGCTGCCGGGGATCATCGGTGTTTTTATTTTAGTTTATGTGCTTGTCATCAGTGGTCGTTAGCGTTCACTGACTCGGATTCTTACTTAGTTTGTTTGTTTCGTGGTGTTTGCAGGTACTTAGGTTTGTATGCAAACACGTTTGCAAGCTCGTTTACAAAAACTGGCAAAAGACGATCTTGTAGAGAATTTAGAGAATAAGGAAGAGGAATCTGAAACTACAGTAGCAATGGCAGATGCAGCAGCAGCAGTTAAGGCTTTGAAGGAGTATTCTCAGCCGAAAATCAATGATATCCAGTCTAGCATTATCAGGCCAGCTATTGCAGCTAACACTTTCGAGATCAAGCCGGGCACTATTCAGATGCTACAGAATTCAGTTCAGTTTGGGGGTGCTCCTGCGGAGGATCCTAACATGCATATTCGGGACTTTACCGAGATCTGTGATACTTTCAAGTTTAATGGTATTTCGGATGATGCTATCAAGTTGAGGCTTTTCCCATTCTCTCTAAAGGATAAGGCTAAGGGATGGTTACACTCTCTACCACCTGGTTCCATTACTACATGGGAGGATCTTGCTCAGAAGTTTCTTACTAAATTCTTCCCTATGGCAAAAACTACAGCATTGAGGAATCAGCTAGCCCAATTTCAGCAGCAATCTGGAGAATCTCTGTGTGAGGCTTGGGAACGTTATAAGGAGATGCTAAGGAGATGCCCACATCATGGGATGCCAAACTGGATGGTAATCAATTGTTTTTACAATGGGCTGGGAGCACAGTCTAGGCCCTTGCTAGACGCAGCATCAGGAGGAGCCTTATGGGCTAAGAGCTACGAGGAAGCTTACGATCTAATTGAGATGATGACTGCTAATGAATATCAAAATCCAACTCAAAGACTACCACAAGGCAAGGTTGCAGGAATTCTGGGAGTTGTCACAGTTACAGCTCTAGCAGCCCAGCTAGAGGCACTTAATATGAAATTAGATTTAATGACAAAGCATGGGGTGCCTCAGGTTGCGAGAGTATGTGAACTATGTGCTGGCGCACATGAGACGAGTCAATGCGCCATCTCCAGTGAATCAGTGCAGTTTGTGAGCAATTTTCAAAGGCAACAGCAACCAGCTCCAAATTATCAACATCCACATCAGTCTTATAACCCGTTTCAGGGTCATCAGTACGGAGTTGAGCCATTTAATTCTTCAGGTTTTCAGCAACTGTATGCTCCAAGGCAACAGTTTCAACCTCCTGGTTTTCAGCAGCAACAGTTTCATACTGGTTCTAGCCATCAGTCGAATGAAAATTCTGAATTAGAAGAGTTGAGATTAATGTGCAAGAGTCAGGCAGCAACTCTCAAGAGTCAGGAAGCATCTCTCAAGACATTGGAGAGTCATATAGGACAAATTGCAAGTGCCTTGGTAAATATGCAACAAGGAACTCTTCCAAGTGATACAATGGGTAATCCAGGCAAGAGGGAGGTTCATGAGCAGGTGAAGGCTGTGACTTTGAGATCCGGAAAAGTCACGAGTGATCCTAAATCAGCAACTGAAGAAGAGGAAGATGTTCAGAATCAGCAGGATGAAAAATCTGCAGTACTAGAAATTGAGAAATCTGATTTAGTGGCTGATCAGCTAGATGGTGAGAAGAGCAAGAAACCTGTTGAAAAGTCTACTCCGGAACAATCTTCAATGAATAATCAGATTTATCCGCCTCCTCCATTTCCTGGACGTTTGAAGAAAAGTCAAGAGAAACAGTTTCAGAAATTTATGGATGTCTTCAAGAAACTGTCCATTAACATTCCTTTTGTTGAAGCGTTGGAGCAGATGTCGAGATACGCGAAGTTCATGAAGGATATTTTGTCAAGGAAGAGAAGGTTGGAAGATTTTGAAACAGTGGCATTGACGGAGGAGTGTAGTGCCGTTCTGCAGCAGAAGTTGCCTCCTAAACTTAAAGATCCGGGAAGTTTCACTATTCCATGTACTATTGGCAACCTTTCTTTCAACAAGTGTTTATGTGATTTGGGAGCTAGTATTAATCTCATGCCCTTGTCTGTTTTCAAGCAACTTGGTCTACCGGAGCCAAAGCCAACTAACATCTCTTTGCAGTTGGCTGATCGATCTATCACGTATCCGAGGGGTATAGTGGAGGATGTTTTGGTGAAGGTTGATAAGCTCATCTTCCCAGCTGATTTTGTTATCTTGGATTTCGAAGAAGATAAGAAGATTCCCATAATCTTGGGAAGACCGTTCTTGGCTACAGGAAAGACTTTGATTGATGTGCAGAAAGGAGAGCTTACAATGAGGGTGCAAGATCAGAGTGTCACCTTTAATGTGTTCAAGGCCATGAAATTTCCAACAGAGGATGAAGAATGTTGCAGTGTGGATATAGTTGATACGGGTCAGAGAAAGAAATTTGATCAGTTATTGAGCGAGAAGTCAGACATGTATGTGCTAAAGCATCCTATCAGTGATTCCTTTGACAGTTCTTCAGTTCGTGATCTTTCGAAAGTAAAGCTTGGAAAACTTCCACCACATTTGAGGTAAGTCCTTTTAAATAATGAGCTAGTGATTTTTGAAGAGGGGCATGATAACGTGTTGCGAAGGTGGAAAACCAATGATAAGGAAGAAGAAATTGTTGTTCAGTCAGTTGAGTCGGAGAAGCACTTTAGAGGTGTGAAGAAGAAAAAGAAGAAGAAGATTTGGCCGTTGGGTAGTAAAATTAAGTTGAAGTATGAAGGAAGAGATTTGTGGAAAGCAAGCAACAAAGATATCAACATTCGTTTGAGTGGTTTGTCTGTTGAAGATGGTTCGGTTATTCTTTTGAAACCACCTTGAGTTGAGGAAGAACGTCAAGCTATTGACGTTAAAGAAGCGCTTGGTGGGAGGCAACCCATGCATTAGTATAGGAAGGAAAAAAAAAACAATTTTGAGTGTTGTGTGAAAAAAAAAAAAAAAATTGAATTTCGGGCAAATTGCGGGTCTGTAACGCAGCTAGCCCCTGCGTTACTGCTCTGGAGGCAAGCTGCGGCGCTGAAACGCAGATTGCGTATGCGTTTCTGGAAGGGAAGCAAGTTGCCCCTGTGTGGCGCAGCTTGCAGTTGCGTTTCTGGAATAACAGCAAGTTGCATTCAACTTGCGCAACGGGCGCGTGAGTCAGAAAAAAAAAAAAAATAAATTTGTCAGCGTGTTGGTCAGTGATTGTGCGCCTGTTTGCTGTTGTCCTGTATATAAAAAAAAATCTTTCTACACCCCATTCTTTTTATACCCCCATTCTAAACCTATTCTAATCCTATTTCAATTCCAAAACCTCCCATCTTTTCTCCAAAATTCTATACCAATTTCTTTTCTAATTCTAATTTTATTCTTATTATTCTTCTTATTATTATTATTATTATTTATTATTATTATTATTATAGTTATTATTTATTATTATTATTATTATTATTATTATTTTCTTTATTATTATCTTTATTATTATTATTATTATTTATTATTATTATTATTATTATTATTATTATTATTATTATTATTATTATTATTTGTATATACCCACCTATACATACAAATCCAATTCCTCTTCTATTTTCTTTTAATCTCTAAAAAATTCAATTATATAGAGGAATTTGTTGCAAGTTCACCTCTTTGATTCGTATTGGGTAAATCTTTTTCTCTAATTTTATTTTTATTACGAATTTGTGTTCTTGTCAATTGTGGGTTTTGTAGTATTCAGGTAAGGTGACCAGTCTATGGAGCTCGTGCGCAATATCCTCCACCAGATTCATCCGAGAAGGGTGACTGCTTCGGTATTCAAGTATGTTTTCTGCTATCCCTTGTATTTACTTCCATTCAATGTGGACATTGAATATTTTAAGTTTGGGGGTGGTTTGAGGGATTAGTAGATGTTGTTGTATAATTTGTTCATGTAAGATTTCATGCTTTGCATATTAGTATTAGTAAATTATGCATTTATGTTCGTGTTATCTACGTTTGTTTCATATCGGACATTCTGTTTTTATGTTCGTATACCATGTGAGTTTTCATTTAGTTGCATTTTCATGGCATGCATATTTCATGATCCCTTAGGACGAGCTGATTCTGATTGATAGGTGGATGTTGATTTGGGTGTGATGATGATGAGTAGAGGGCTGATTTATAGTTTCTATGAAATTGACTTGCATGTTATGGGAGCAAAATTTATTACACATTCTCATTGGGGTGCTTTTGGGCTAGGTTAGGGTCATGCTTGTGGGATGTTTTGAGATTTAATCACTTGTTTATATTTAGAATTTTTGTTATTCCCTTTATAGCGTAGGAACATTAAAGTCTAAGTTTGGGGGA
This sequence comes from Kitagawia praeruptora, assembly GCA_037693485.1. Taxonomy (NCBI): domain Eukaryota; kingdom Viridiplantae; phylum Streptophyta; class Magnoliopsida; order Apiales; family Apiaceae; genus Kitagawia; species Kitagawia praeruptora. The sequence continues at coordinate 95,824,538 of CM075354.1, read as the reverse complement.
AAGCAGGAATTTTCATGCTAGTTGTTCATAATTGTTAATAATGGCTAGGCGTCAAATGGCTAGTAGCCGGCTCATATTTATATGAGTAGTCTAGGGTTGGAAATGAGAAAGGCTCATTCCAGATTGCAGAAAAAAAAAAAGTCAATAAGTTATTTGTTCATATGCAAAATTAACCAGAGTGAGCTCTTTAATACTCGAGTAATTAAGTCTGAGGGTTAGTCCTAGTAACCTAAAGCTCTTGTGGTTTGGGATTGCTGACCTAACACTCGCTACATGGGTATTATTGTATAAGCCTTTTGGGGTCTCATTCATTGCACGGTTAAATAAGCATGCGTATTGTATATTCTATTATGTGTCATAGTAATAAAGCATGAGTTTCTGTCTACCTTGGATAAGGGTGGAGGTGTTCCTAGGTTATGGAGTGTCTACAGTCTATTCTGATTATAAACCTGTGATTGTCTTGACGGAAAGCATGTATGATTTTTGACCTAGTTTTGGGAGTATTTCTGATGAGCATCGCACACACACACGTTTCTGTTCATGTATTTGTTAGTATACGGGGATTTAGTCGAGCTCTGCTTGGATTTGTTACATTCATTGAGATATTTGCTTATTAGTTGGTTTTGGTGAGTTTGAAGGGGATCTTGCATTTTCATAGTAGTTGCATTCATGCATTGCATTGCATTAGGTTAAATGGATTTTGTGGCCGGTACATTCGCTATAGGCCCTCACGAGACCTTACTCGTCCACTAGGGCTGCCTAGGGGTTTAAAGGGCTTGTTGCATATGCCAAATGCAACCGTGATCACCTACGGAAGTGGTACTAGTTAGTTAGTTGTAATTGTTAATGCTTGAGGACAAGCATCGGTTTAAGTTTGGGGGTGTGATAAGTGGAGTTTATATCCACTTGGAGCATTCTAAATCGGCTTAAATTGATTGTCTTGGGCTCAAGTTTCTTGTATTTTTGATGTGTTTTGTTTAGTTGTGCAGATTTACAAGGATGATGATTATGGTGGATGTTTTTGTTGTTTTTGGAGATTTAATTTATTAAAATTCGGATTTATTGGGCTGCACGCGTGAGATTCACTGTTTGGGCCATATCTTGAGTTCTATAAGTCTGTTTTCAGCCCGTAAGCAGTCCACGCGAAGATAACGAGATTCTCTATCATTCTAAGGTGGTCCAGAGGCCCAATTACGTCTGGAACGGCTCTGGAAAACAGAAGAAAAGTCAGCTACGAATTTCCTTAAGAAAACAGAATCAGTTTAGGAAACGCATCTTGCAGAAATTCTATTATAATTCTGTTTTGGTATTTTCTTGCTGGGCAAGACTTTTAGAGCCTATTTAAACACATCCTATCCTTGTAATAGAGATATACACATTATCATAGCTTTATTATTGTAACCTAGCTTAGATCTGCAAGGGAGAAAAGGAGAGAAGGATTCAACGCTCGTGACAAGCAACGGATCTAGATCTACTTCATCCTTTGTGTTACTTTGGATTATAGATTTGTTTTCTCAAACTCTTGTTATTAATATAATTACTTCTTTTATTCATATCTTGTTATTTACCATGTTTTCATCAAATCCCATGGTGACGAAAGGTTTAATTATGAACTAATCGTTGTCATGGGATCCTAGTGGATTTATCTATGTAGCTTAGTAGTTTGCATGCCTTAAAGATTTATGTGTGGTGAATACTGATATCCTCGTATGGTTAATCTTAATGCTTTTGGATGCGTAGCTAACATCTAAATTGAATTGTTAATCTCTTGCTAAACGAGAGTGGATCTTGAGATTTAGAACTTGCCATGCTAGCATAGGATAGGTTGGTGTTTTGACATCATGATTTGTGGCGTAAATAGAGATATATTATGCTGCCCTATGTGATCTAAGTGGATAACTTGTGCTTCAACCTTTATGTTTTCAAATTCTATAGAGATATAGGGTCTAAACATAATAGGTGCCTATTCATCTTCTATCTCTTTTGTGGATGTATGTGTAGATTGGTACTAGTATACCGAGAGGTAACTTTTACTCTTTTCGTGTTATTCGATCAGATATCAAAACCATCGCATGTTTTAATTAAAGGCTGCAACTCTAAGTGAAGTAGATGATGAAACTAGGATTCCATGTTTTATTCTCATATTAGTAATTCGACTTTAATCTCTTTAATTAGTTAATTTTTAGTTTGATAATTAATTTAGTAGTTAATAAAAATCCAATTTGTTATTTGTCTTAGCAGTGGATAAAAACCATACATTGTTGCATAGGCATATTTACTGAATTGAACACCATTCTAGATCTCTGTGGGAACGAACTTGATTTAATCATATATTACTTGTGACAATGTGCGCTTGCGTAATTTTGCATAACAAGTTTTTGGGCCGTTGTCAGCAAGTAATCTATCACGATCAAGAAGCTTTTTCACGTCAAGATCACATATAAAGTGTGTCGCGTCATGCACTTCCCCAAACTTAGACACAAAGAATTGGCCCCAGTCGCCACCACTCCATACCAGAATCACGAACTCTCTGTCCCAGGAGTGATGGGAATCTGGGAATGAAAATGCATTCACAATATGTGGAACATTAGTTCAGTGCTGAATAGATACCCATCCCTTTTGAAGCTCAGATGAGTTCTTGATGGCGAATATACTCCGGAACATTGTGGTAGTCGGTTCGATATCTAGATCCCGACACCTCAGCATAAAGATGATGATAGCCCGCCATGCATTAAGATACATTTGGCAAGGATGAACCTGAAACTCTGCTAGAAGCCTTATGATGAACTGATCGACAGGGAATCGCAGGCCTGCTTCCAGGGTGCCTTTGTAGACACATAGCCTCTCTGGGTGCCAATTATAGGCTCTATCAGCTAAGCCAGGAAGGCGAACCTTAATCACGTCCGGGAAGCCATAAAGCTCCGTGATTTTGTTAACATCCTCCTTGTTAAACTTACACGGGCTATGATATGCAGCTAACTCAGAGTTGTTGGGAAATGCATCCCTCATGGTACTCAACAAGTCATACAAAGAATCAAATCTACGATCAATATACGAAGGGGGATTTAGTCTAAGATTACCTCGCAATGTCTTGGCCAAGGTTCTCTTGGCCATCGCCTCCGACATAGAGACTGATGAAGCCGAAGCGTGGTTGCCATCTGCCATCTTGAAGCTCGAACTTGAAGCTAGAACTTGAAGCTTTAAAGCTTGAGAGCTTTAGAGAGAATTTTAGAAGTAAAAAGAAGTGAAGTGAATGAAATGAAGGCTCCCCCCATTCTTTTATAGAAGATGGGTGACCTCCTATATCAGGTTGAAACACAGCTCGGTTCGTGTTTGCAGGTCATCTATCGTTTATGCATGAAAGAAAATGGAACTCATCTGCTATATCTGGAAAAAGTTATATCAGTTCGTATGATTCTGGGAAAGAAAGGAAGTATCTACACGGAGAAATAATAATTAGTTCTGCTCGGACACTCATCTAAGCTTAAGAAGCTGATTACGTTTAAGGAAGATAAAACACAATCATTTAGTCTTTGTTAATAAAGAGACTGATTATGCCCTGAAAGGGAGTATACAACATACGAATGTCAAGGACGTGATTCAAGAACAAGATTCCAAGCATTGCAAAAAGCTCTGAGAGGCACGACAAAGTAGCCAAGGGGCACCTGGTAGGCAACCAGGATCACCTGCAGCCGACCAGGTGCCAGGGGAAGGGTCTGGCTGACCAGGATCTCCTGGCAGCCGACCAGGATCTCCTGGCAGCAGACCAGGATCTCCTGCAGCTGACCAGGTGCCAGGGGAAGGGTCTGGCCGACCAGGATCTCCTGGCAGCCGACCAGGATCTCCTGGCAGCAGACCAGGATCTCCTGTAGCCGACCAGGTGCCACATAGGAGCTTCATCCGACCTCCTGACACCTCCCGTCAGTTGGTTGAATCATTTGATGGCTCTGTTGAAGGTTTTTCAATTTTCGGAACAAACATCGACCTCCAACTAAGCGTCGTTCAAGCATCGATTAGCACCATATAGTGCCGTCTTATTCCATTCAACGTCGTTCAACGTATATTGAAATGTCGCTCAAGCACTCCCGGGCAACCTGGCAGGCAACCAGGATCACCTGCAGCCGACCAGGTGCCACAGAGGGGGTCAGGCCGACCAGGATCTCCTGGCAGCCGACCAGGATCTCCTGGCAGCCGACCAGGATCTCCCGGCACCCATCTTGGCATCTCCCGTCAGTTGGTAGGATCGTTTGATGGCTTTGTTGAAGTTTCCTTACATTCCGGGATAAACATCGACCTTCGACTTAGCGCCGCATATAGTCTATTAGCACCATGAAGTGCCGTTTTATGCCATTTAACGTCATTTAACAAACATTGAAACGTTGTTTAAACATCGTGTGGCATAATTAAAAGATAACATGGGTCTCCCATCGAGGAGCACCTTCAGCCACCAAGACGCACTTGTCAGCCACCAAGGCGCACCTGTCAGCCACCAAGGATCTCCTGCAGCCGACCAGGTGCCACAGAAGGGGGTCTGGCCGACCAGGATCTCCTGGCAGCCGACCAGGATCTCCTGGCAGCCGACCAGGATCTCCTGCAGCCGACCAGGATCACCTGGCTGCTGACCAGGACCCTTGTCGGCTGACTAGCTGCCCGGAAGAGGCTGTAATTATCCCGAGTCTTCTCCGATAAGCACAGATTAGTGCCGATTAGCGCAGATTAGTGCCGATTAAGCACAGATTAGTGCCGATTAGCGCAGATTAGTGCCGGTTAAGCACTGATTAGTGCATGTTAGCACAAATTAGTGTCGTTTAGCGCTGTTTAGCACCGATTAGTGCCCTTAGTGCCATTTCATGCTATTTAACATTGTTTAACACTGTTTAAACGTTGTTTATGGCTAATTAAGCACTGTCTAGTGACATTTAACACCGCTTAGTGTCGTTCAACATCGTCGTAAATGCGTCGGTCGCTCCACGCTTTACATTAAGATGATATTGTTGAAAGTACTCACGTAAGAGCAATAAACCCTGACCCAAGTCTCGAGTAAGGCCGTTATAACTTCAAGGAAAACCTGATCAATTTTCCTAGAAGTTGGGGGTAAATGATATGGGCTAAAAGTAAGCCCTAAAGACATATTTAATGTGACATTAATTAAACTAGAATGGTCCAAACGTGGGGCCCACCAGATGGGCCCAAACCCTAATTATAATATTAATTTCGTAATTAATATTAAGGGTAGTAAAACAGCTCAGCAAATAAGAGTCAAACAAGAATATGATTCTTGCCTGACTTAGCCTCCAAGATACATATCTCAACATGGAAATTGATTCATACATGGAAGGAGACTAGAACCTTCTTCTAAGTCGGTGACTTGCCCACCAAGTCACCTAACCCTACTACGATTTTAGGGTTTCTCAGCCTATATAAAGGGTCTGACCTCTCATTCTCAGAACTACGTTGGTGGCTTGATTCTCAATACGTGATACGTAGGCACTCTGTGAGGACCGATCAGTCTCGAACACGGAAACAGCGATTAAAGCAAGAAGCTCCCGAACCCTAGCATTAATTGCAAATTCGTGACCTAGATTTTAATCCACAACAACAAGTGTAGGGGTATTTTTGGAAAAATTTAAAAAACATGCATTGAAATATGAAAAGAGACAACTAATTAGGAACAAATTTTTTTCTCAAAATGGACTACTAAATAAGGACGGAGGGAGTATATTATTTCTTATACTAAGAGATTTGAGCAAATTTATCAATTATAGATACAAAATTCTATAAAATTAATAATTTGTCCAGTCCCAACTTGGGACCAGTACAAAATTGGACCCCAATCGATAAAATAATAAGATCATAACTTTTTTGAAATCCCAGTATATATATATTGGTCCCAACGAAACTATAAATTAATAATTACTAAAAGATTTCAAATTCTAAGATTGTCTAGTAAAAAAAATGAATATGTAGTCAATTATTTTTTGTTGAACTTCAAATCTATATTGAGTTCATCTTTAAATTTTCTCATTGCACTTAAGAGTTGGGGTTTTCTTCTCGTATTTCAACAAAAAGTTATGAAGAGTTGTTACCGCTTGCAATGCTTCTTCCGAGTGACCGGTTTCAAAGCTAGTGAATCATCCTCAAATTCAATTAATTTGTGTATGTACATTAATAAAATGTGCCTTGGAACTTGTTTTTGTAATTTATTTTTTATTTTTCATTTCTAACTAATATACATTGTAAATAGTACATTGGACTTGGAAATTTAAAGGTCATACGTAAAATCTCTTTAAATTAATAAATTATTAATTTATCGATATAATAATATCTCGCTAAATTAATAAAATATTCCGGTCCCAACATTATTACTCCCTCCGTCCCATTCATTTCGATACACTTACTATTTTGAGGTGTCCCATCATTTCTATACATTCCAAAAATAGTAAAGTTTTAATAATAAAAAATACTATTACACCCACTAACTTTCTTCCCCTATCTCAAATTTATAATATAAAACACTATTACACCCACTACTTTTCTCCACTATCTCAAATCTATTATTAAATATGGATAGGTCCCACCACTTTACCCACTTTTCATCTAACTTTACTCATTTTTTATACATTTTCTTGATCTCCGTGTTCAAACCAAATGTATATAAATGACCGGGACGGAGGGAGTAATTTATAGAGGTTTTAGTGTACTCTCATTTTTTGATACAGATTTCTCACCCTTACTCGGCGGCAAAGCAATTGAAACTTCTAGATATATATAATGTCAAACTTCGGCACGATGAGACACTCCCAATAAAATTACATACGTACCCTCTCAAATTTTTTTTTTTTGTCAGACATACCCTTTCAAATTTCTTTTTTTTTTTTTTGCCAGAAAGATAAAGGTTTTCATTAATCAATAACAAATACACCATCGGGACAAACCCCCAATTGGCGCTACAACCAGGTTGAAAAACAGAGACGAGCTAAAACACTTAGCTGGTTTGTTTCCTGACTGTTTGACAATACAGAACTGAAAAATTCTGTTAAATGAGAATGCAATCAAAGACAACCCAATAAATCTAAATTGCACACACATCTCTGAATACAGTAATATCACAATTGACCTTAACACGTAAAAACTATTGGTAGTCCATTGTTCGGATGGAGCACCCCAGCTATCTAATTGCCGGTATCCAGCTATAGACTTGCCGTAAGTGAAGACTCCCCAAGGTTGAACATTCTCCTGTTGCGAAAGGTGAGCTTTTGCAATAACCGTTACTGCCACAGCTTCGATGCGGGCTTTCCAAATCTCTCGAGACTTCAAATTAAACATCCTCGGAGGACGGGCATAACAAAACCAAAACAATAATAACTGAAAACGATAACAATCGCACATAAGGCGATACACACGCCAAGAGGCGAGACGAAAAACCCAACAAAGATGAGTTTTCAAAGCACAAACTAGCTCAAGATCGGACCAGATCTGAGAAAATTCGAAAGAATTTTCGGAGCTTTATTGAATGAAAAACTGAGTAATTGAAAAGGAGAGGGAAAGGGGACAAAAAGGAAAGAAAGGAAAGCAGGCGGCGGCGGGGGGCGGCGGCGGGGGGCGGTGGCGGGGGCGGCGGAGGCGAGGGGGAGGGGGAGGGGGAGGGGGAGGGGGAGGAGGGGGGGGGGGAGGGGGAGGGGACGGCGGGGGTCGACTCTCAAAATAGGTTTAGTATTCCGGTATGTTTTATTTTGCTTTAGAGTTATACCCTTTCAAATTTTAATTACACAAAATGCTATTGAAAATGAAATGTCATTTTTACCCCAACCTATATATCTATATTCTATACCAAGTTTCTATATGCACGGTAGTCGGAAGGTGAAAGAAATGTAACTCAATGTGGAACATTACATATTACTGGGATTGGTTGGAAAATATTAGAAATGACACAATAGATGTGTGTGTATATTAGTAATGATGTATTTTGTTCTTTTAATCGTAGTGTCAATTACCTATGACTTTGATTTTCGTGTTTAAGTTATACAGTAGTAGTTTCTTTAAATGCCAATTTTGCTTCTAGTACACAATCTGACTAAATAATGGTGCCATGATAATCACAATCCTTAGATCCCAAATTAATCAAAATCGTTAAACATAATACTTAAATTTATCATTAAAAAAAATTAAATCGAGAAAAATGGACCTGAGGTTGTCCTCGGGAATCTTTCCTGAGATTTGTACTATAAAATTAGGGGCCCCGCAAGGGCATTTTTGTAACTATCTATGTTTTTATTAAGTAATTTACATAAATACCCATCAATTTGTATGTGAATTGTTTTAACCTCAGGATTTTACCTGAGGTCAACCTCAGGCACATGAAACTCAATTAAATTTTGAATTCCACTAACAACATAATAAATTTTTTCACTAACAACATAATAAATAAAAATTTATTATATTAGACCAAAAATAAAAAATAAAAAAATTACTAACCCCATATTATTACATGTTACTCCCTCCGTCCCTTTGAATTGTTAACGTTTGCGGACCAATTTTCGACACGGATTTTAAGGTGCATTTTAAGGATAGTTCTATAACTTATTTTTGATATTTTCTGTATAAAAATAGAACAATTCCTATTTTTATACAAAAAAAAATATCAAAAATAAGTTATAAAACTATCTTTAAAATGTACCTTAAAATGCGTGTAAAACACGCAGTTTTTTATGTTAAAAAATGGAAGGGACGGAGAGAATATTTTATTTGATCAAGATAACTTCATTTTTAAAAGAAAAAGTTTCAAATGTAATCGATATTTTTTGGAATACAATCAGAATTTCTTTAATTCTTTAATTATTCATTGGCCATGGGTTCAATAACTACTTTTCTTGGGTCGTCACCAACCAAGAGTTCTTATAAAACCTTACTCGGCTTCATGGATTTTATGGATTCAACGTTCGTCAATTAGTTCCGTATTTTGAATTTGAGGTTTCAACTTCATCTTTACTTATTGTTTTTCTTGAACTTCTTGATTCTAGAACTAAAGTTCAAGGTTCTTTGTTGACATTCTTCTTTGGATTCTCAACCCAAATACTTTTTCAAGAGAAAATTAACCCACATCTTAATCCATAACTAGGATTGTTAATTGGATTTTCTTTCTCTAAGCATATACTAGTACAAAAATTGCCATATACGTCTGTTAAAAAGGTCATTTATTGTTTTCAGCAAACGCGTATGGAGTTACATCAGCTAGAGAGTATAAGACGCATATAGTCTACTGCGTCCGTTATTAACTAACGCATAAAATAGGGCAACTGACGCAAAAAGTTTTATCTTTTGCGTATGCTTCTTGTTAACCGACGCATAAATTTTTTGCATCTGTTTACAACCGACGTATAAAGTCCTTCAACAGACGCAAAAAGTCTTTTTATTTGTGTCTGTTATACTAGAACAGGCGCAGAAAAGTCTTTTTTTTGCGGCTGTTATGTTTAGATGCAAAAAGTCTTTTTTTGCGTCTGTTATACAAGAGCAGACGAAAAAGTCTTTTTTTATATATTTATTTTTTATTTTCAGCTATACCTGTCCATACGATAATTTGAATGTATTACCTTATATTTTCACTGAACACCTGTCCATGCCAGTAATTTGCATGCATACATATTTCTGCTCGACCACAAAATATCGAATTCAAGTCGAGCAAAAATATTAAAATTACTAATTTGACAGAATGGAAAAGTACTCGATTAACAAAAACCAACAATAATCTTAAATTTCAACTTGTTCCACTAAAGTACAGGACAATTAAAAAACCATAACTTCAAATATTTTCACAAACTAAATTAACAACTCCATCATACCTACCAATCCTATAAATATTCATTCGTAAATAATAATGTCTCGAATATCATCAATTTCTTGTCGAGTATATAGGATGCCACCCTTCCAATACCCTACAATAATTTTTACACACCGATATTAATTTATAGTCTACAATTTCTTGAAACCAGAGTCAGATATTTAGTAATTGATGATACAAGAGGAACAACATCAGTGTTAATACACCAACATATATTATGCTTACTCTTGAATGTTTGGTGCCAAGATAAAACGTTTCATCTTAGCTTTTTTCGTGGTGGTGAGAATGGAGAAATTTGAATACTAGGCATGTTTGATACTAATTTCACAAACCAAGGGCTGACACTTCACATTTTGTAGCAAATCGGGGTCATCCCAGGTGACCTCGTAGTCTGGAACACAGTAACTTGATTAGGTACTGAGGAAAACAAGCACTTTAGGAAGTTCTCTGGAAATTGATAAAAAAAAATAAAATCCAAACCACATTCAGCTAACATATCATGATATGATGATAGAGAAGCAGTAGTATCTTGATACAGATATTTCACAATCAGGTTATAGACAAATAAGAATGGCCACAGTACTTATAGTATAAGACTAGAGAAGAATAGAGAGAATGTTTTCCGTGTGATTCTCATTGATCAGCCGAGGTTAATATACCAGTTGTACAAACATATTCCTAGGCTAGAAACTAGGAAATTATTTAACAGAATCATTCTTTCCTAATTATATGCTAACCATAATTTGTTCTAATCCTAATTGTATGCTATCCATAATTTACAAGATTAAATATTTACATATTTATATAATCTATCACACCCCTGCAGTCGAAGCGATAGGTTTGCGAACGGTTAGCCTGTCTCGAAAATCATCAAAAAGTACTCGCGGAAGGCCTTTAGTGAAAATGTCCGCTATTTGATAGCGGGACAGAACATGTAGAACACGAACTTCCCCTTTTCTAACCTTTTCCCGAACAAAGTGTATGTCCATCTCAATGTGCTTAGTACGTTGATGTTGTACCGGGTTACCAGATAAGTAGATAGCACTAACGTTATCACAGTAAACCAAGGTTGCTTTAAGAACAGGGCATTTAAGCTCAAGTAGAAGATTTCGAACCCAACAAGATTCAGAAACAACATTTGCGACACCTCTGTATTCAGCTTCGGCACTTGATTTGGACATGGTTGGTTGCCGTTTTGAAGACCAAGATATCAAGTTGTCACCAAAAAATACACAATAACCGGAGGTGGATCGACGAGTGTCCGGACAACCTCCCCAATCTGCATCTGTATATGCTAACAGAGATTTTAAAGGGGTCTTATACAGATGTGTGCCAAAATCCATCGTACCTTTAATGTAGCGTAAAATACGCTTCAATGCATCCATATGCTCGACTTTAGGGTCATGCATGAATAGGCAAACTTGTTGAACCGCATATGATATGTCCGGCCACGTAAATGTTAAGTATTGTAGGGCACCTGCCAGACGACGATATTTAGTAGGATCTTCACATAGAGCGCCAGAAGTAGCACTTATCTTGCCTTTTGTATCAACAGGAGTGGGACACGATTTGCAATTTGACATGCTCGCTCGTTCAAGAATATCTTCTGCATAAGAACTTTGAGACATGAAGATATTGTTTTTGTTCCGGGTTACGGCAATCCCCAAGAAATAGCTCAATGGACCCAAATCTTTCATTGCAAATTCTGTTGCTAACTTAGACATGATGCTAAGTCTGAGTGAGTCTGAAGATGCAGTGAGAATAATATCATCAACGTATAAGAGAATATAAGCAATATCCTTTCCACAACAGTAAATGAATAAAGAATTATCAGAAGTACTATGTGAAAAACCAATCTTGGCTACATATTCAGCAAAGCATTGATACCAGTCCCGGGGGGCTTGTTTCAAGCCATAAAGGGATTTGCGCAAGAGACACACATGGTCAGGTTTTGCTGGATCTCGGAACCCCAAAGGTTGATACATATACACCGTTTCATTCAAGTTGCCGTGTAAGAAAGCATTCTTGACATCAAGTTGGTGAATCGACCAAGAAAGAGACAAAGCTATAGTAAGCACCTTCCGAATAGTTGCCGGTTTCACAACCGGACTGAAAGTTTCATCACAATCCACACCTTCCTGCTGAGACCTGCCATCACCTACAAGACGGGCTTTATGCCTCTCAAAAGAACCATCAGATTTCTTTTTATGCCGAAAAATCCACAAAGAACGAATAATGTTAACATTGGAAGGACGAGGGACTAACTCCTAAGTCTTACTATCAATTAGAGCATTATATTCATCTTGCATTGCATTTTTCCAATTTTGGGCACTGGATTTCGGGGAATGGGAGAGATTGTGGTGGTGATGGCACTCAAGGCTTGATTAGTGTATTTCAGGTTCGGTTTAAAAATACCGTGCTGACTACGCGTAGCCATACGAGAAGATGGATGTATAGGAGGCTGGACAGGATTGGCATGTGGTGGACTTCGTTGGTGGGGACGACAGTAGCGTCCGGGACTCCCAGTAGGGGTTGGTGGAGTCTGTTGTTGCACCAAAGGTGAGAGAGGTGGAGAAATGGGCCGAGGTGGTGTATCAGGTCGATTTGCTTGATGATGGAGCATATGAAGTCTAAATGGAGACTCATTATCTAAAAAATCATATGTGGTTGAGCTTGGGGTATTAATTTTAGAAAAAGGAAATGAGGATTCATCAAACCACACATGACGTGCCAAAATGATTTTTCGGTTCGATAAGTCGTAACACTTGTAACCCCTATGATTGGAAGGATAGCCAAGGAAGACACAGGGAGTGGACCGGGACTGAAGTTTATGAATTTGTGTGGATGGGAAGAGGGGAAAACATAGACACCCAAACACTCGGAGGTGAGAATACATGGGATTCTTTTGATAAAGAATATGGGTCGGTGTTTTGTAGGCAAGAATTTTCGTAGGAAGAATATTGTGAAGGTACGTAGCTAATGCCAAAGCATGATGCCAATAAGAGGGAGGCATAGATGCATGGGCAAGTGACGTACGAACAATATTATTGATGGTTTTGATTTTTCTTTCGGCTTTACCATTTTGTGGTGAGGTATGCGGACAAGAAAATCGAAAAGTCATCCCATGTTGGCTACAAAATTTTTGAAAGGGGCCATTATTAAATTCACGACCATTATCACACTGAAAAGATTTAATTTCTCTTTCAAATTGTGTGTGAATATATGTGCGAAAAGCCAAAAATATATTGTAAACCTGGGATTTGGCAGAGATGGGGAAAGTCCAGAGGAAATTTGTATAATCATCTAGGAAAAACACATAATATTTATGGCCAGCGGAACTAGGGACAGGTGATGTCCATAGGTCACTGTGAATGATATCAAATGGCATAGTAGTAGATGAATTAGAATCATAAAACGGCATTTTAATCAATTTGCCCAAGGGCATGAATGACAAACATTGTTCTGAGCCTTATTACATGCAATCAAATTACAACTATGTAATGAATTAAAAATTACATCGCCTGGGTGACCCAAATGAGAGTGCCAAATATGGGAAGAAATAACATTAAAAGCAGACGGTGCAGACAAGGAAATGGCTCTGGAATTTTTGGTGAAGGGATAAAGATCACCCGTGCTTTCACATCTCATTAGCTTGTTCCCCGTCCGGAAATCCTTCACAGAAAACCCAAAAGGATCAAATTCAACAGAAACCATATTATCAGTAGTAAATTTACGGACTGAAATAAGGTTTTTGATTAGGTTGGGTGCATGGAGAACATTGTTCAGGTTTAGGGTAGGTTGATTTTTAAGTGCAGTATGCCCGTAACCATGAATTGGAATCATATGACCATTACCAACTACAATGCCATTATTTTTGCTCAACTGAAAGTAAGACGAGAGAGTACCTGAGGAGTTGGTCATATGAGATGTAGCGCCAATATCCATGTACCAATTGTTGTCTTCTGGTGGATGAAGAGACAGAGTGTGCATAGCCTGCTCTATGTCAGTAGGAGCATAGGAAGGTGGAGTAGCAGTGAAGAAAGATTGCGGAGGGCGTGAACCCAAGATACCCTGCTGATTATTTTGACGGGGCTGCTCCCATCTAGTGGTCGGATATGGACACGGCGGCGTGGCCCAATAAAGAGGAGGCAACCTTGCCCAAGGAGGATAGACCCACTGTTGTGGTTGTTTCAAGCCATAAGGAGTTTTTGTGGCTGACTGATTTCCACGGTAGCCACCACCATTACCACCATTGTTACCGCGGTTGTTGTTGCGGTTGTTGCTTCCGTCATGGTTGTTGTTATTATTTTGACCACGGTTGTTATTATGTCTTCCTCGATTGGTATTATTGCCACGATTATTGTTGGAATTTTCAGCATGATTAGACTGTCCATTAAGAGCAGGAGGATTAGCAATAGTATTTTGAGAAAGAAGGGCAGTATTTGTACCTGGGTCACTGGTAATGTCTTCGACATTATTTTCCTCCTCAAGATCAAGGAAGGATCGCACCGCCTCGAAGGAAGGGAGAGGCACTTTACTCTGCACATTTATGCGAAAATACTTGTATTCTTCAGGGAGCCCACGTAGGAGACGAAGGACCAGGCGCTCCTCTGACACCTTGTGACCAACGTTGGCTAAGATATCATCAAGAACCTTGAGCCGCGTACAATATGCCTTGACATTAGGGAAATCCACCAGTTTTGTGTTAGTGAATTTTGTGTCAAGCGCAAGAGCCCTAGCAGATTTGTTGTCTTGAAAAAGACGTAAGAGGCGATTCCATGCTTCAGCAGCAGTGTCATCTTGATCAATTATCGTGTTAAGAAGATCATTAGAAATCGTGCCATAAATCCATTGACGGACAATGTCATCTAGTCGATCCCAGAGAGCTTTGGCGGCCGCTTTTTCCGCATCGATGGCTGTAGATGCAGCAGGTGCCGGGGTAGTTGGTGGAATGATGTGGTCAATGACAAAGTTTGCTCGACAATGAAGCTTGAACAGGGTTGCCCAGTTGTTGAATTGAGTGCCTTCATAATCTAGGACGACAAGAATGCACGATTTTATGTTGGTGACAGTAGTTGCAGGGTGCAACTTGGAGACGTCAGCCATTGAAGAGGAGAAAGAAAAGAGAAATATGAAAGAAAAGAAGAAGAACAGCTAGGGTTTAGGAAACCCGCTCTGATACCATAAAAGACTAGAGAAGAATAGAGAGAATGTTTTCCGTGTGATTCTCATTGATCAGCCGAGGTTAATATACCAGTTGTACAAACATATTCCTAGGCTAGAAACTAGGAAATGATTTAACAGAATCATTCTGATCCTAATTATATGCTAACCATAATTTGTTCTAATCCTAATTGTATGCTATCCATAATTTACAAGTTTAAATATTTACATATTTATATAATCTTTCATATAGTACGCTGAAAAATTCAGGTGAAGGCTTGGTCACATTGATAAAATTAGCTTGAGCAGATCATAGAGGACAATCACTATAATGATTACAAGATTACTGAATAATTTGTTTATACTTTTTGGTCATTATTTGTTTCACCTTTTCTTTTTGTATCTAGATTTGATTTGAGCCCTTTTTCGTTCTGTTCCAATCGAAAACTAATATTATTTGAAATGCATTTCTTTTAGCAAAGATTTAACCTTACTAATGGACTAAAATTCAAAAAACAATCTTAATGATATAAGAACAAACAACTCTACTAATGCTCAGTTGTACCTGTTCATTTCACGGTACTTCTCCGCCTCTTCATGCCATGTTAATTGGTGGAAAGCCTGTCATTTCCAGCTGATGTATACCAGTCTGGTATTATTGTATGCTGAATCAGTTGTAGTATAATAGAGTAGCAGTATTCGTGTCACTACTAGAAATATGTCAATAAACATCGGTTTCTGGCCGTTGTTAAAAAAAAATCTGACCGATGTCTATGTGAGTGTAGAGAAAGGTAAAAAATTTTAGACATCGGTTTTTAGCCGTTGTCTATTATCGACTTAGACATTGGTTTCTTAAAAATTTCTGATGTTTAAGCTTCATTATGTGCAGTAGTTCTTTTTAAATTATGATATATTATGTGCATTAGATCAACATAAACATAGCACATACAATGTAAATATAGACATATACATCGATTTCTTAGTAAAAACCGATGTTATATATCATCTCAGACATCGGTTTCTTGGTAACACCGATGTTGTATGTTCTAATAGACATTAGTTCTTTTTAAAAAATTTGATGCAACAGCCCATCATTTACATCGATTATTTTAGAAAAAATGATGTGAATTATAGTTAGACACATCAGTTTTGTTTTAATAAATGATGTATCTTGTTGAGGTTTTAGCATGTAGTGATCCTTTATATGCACCCCAAAACTAAAATCAAACCAAAATGCTAAAATACAAAAAACCAAGTACTTGCCATTTACCAAACATGCCAATGTTTACAATAACCATAATTGGTACCAAAATTCTACCTGTCCAACTATACTATTTGCACTCTTTACATTAATGACAAATATTTACATAGAACAATACATTGAGATTTTCTTTTATCTTTCCTTCATCAATCCTACCTGCAGGATGTCAGAGGAGATCAGGCTGTTGGCGATCTGCAGATCTATAGGCTTCAGGGGAACTCACACATGCAGGCTGTTGGCTTTCGCTGTCCTCCGGATATACCTCGAATCATGTTATCACCTACCAATGTATCAGCACGGCTATCAAGTCCCAAAATTTGCACTTAGATTGAAGGATCAAGTTAATGCACTCATATGTTACCTACTGAGTCACACACACCCCGTCCGTATTGCAATTTCCAGCAGCAACAGCAACATTCACTTACAGCAACACCCTGCAATGTAAATTAGGAAACTATTTATCAGGCTGCAACATCCACGATGAGTACGCAACAATTCACAGTAGTCTCATAAAGTATCGGATCGAGATTGAATTTTTCAGATTCCCTCCAGATAAGTTCCTTGATGTTTTTTTAGTGTATGTTGGCTCCTCCAAGTCGAAACTGAAAGGCTGCGGATACACTGGCTCCTCGTTGATATCATGTAAAGGTGCCAAGTATGGGTGAGAAAGTGCTTAATCAACTACAAATGAGAGAAAAATGTCATCACCAATTAGTGGTCATTTCTTATTTTATAACAAGTTTAATCAAAGAACATTAGTATGTAGCCAATATGAGGGAACTGGATCTTCTTGCTGTTCAACAAAGATGTTACATCTGGTTGTTTAGTCCTCTTTCCCCAAGCCAAGTGAGGACTGTTACACTGCCAACTCCATTGTTCAATTCAAACATATGGGTAGGACTCTAAAATCTGTGGAACCGGACTAGCTCCTATTAGTTAATTTTTGTTGCGATATCCTTTAAAAATCAAGCACTTCCATTTTGTGTTATTAATGAATATCCTACATGTGTATCTTCTTGTCTGTCAATATTAATTATTGACAAGACTGAAATTGAAGATCATCTTAGGCCCCAGGTAGGAAAACTGGAACTAGTTCCTATTAGCATTATCCTCAAGAACATCATCCCCCCTCCCTACCCACCAACCATTGGAGTCACAGGAGTTGTCATGTCGTAAATATATATAAAATGAAGAAATGGGAGTACATCACAGTTCAAGTAAACCTGTAATACGCCTGCGAGGGTCGAATATGAGCATTTTCTCCAGCAAATCAATAATACCTGGAGATGCATTAGGGAATCTAGTGGAAAATGGTTGTTTGGTGTACTTGGGAAGCTGACTTGTATTTCTTTGCACATGATCGCTTCTAAGAAACCCAAGACTGGTGTCTTCAGGTGAACCTATTAGCTGTTACAAATAAAAAAACAAAGTTAACTCAACTTCAAGACAAAAAAAATATGTCTTCAATTCTATACATTTAAAAGGTTTTTCTTTCATGAATGTACCAAATAACTGTAAAAGTAAATGGCTCCGGCTAAACTTTTGAATTTTGCAAAGTATATTTTAAAAACTCAATAGCGAAAAGAATTTTCTTGCAGATAATAAAGAAGTGGAGATACGAGAGGAAGAAGGAAAAACCACAATTGACTCTCTGTTCTAGTTCCCTTATGTACCAGGTTCAGTTGGTCTACATTTATCTTGTAAGTTGTAACGGAATTACAATATCTGAAATTAGCAACAAAAAAAAAAGAATTACAATATCTGTCACAGCAGATATAGCTACTCCAGGAAAACCTATCAGGAAACATATTGTACTTATGTACATTAACATGTCAATTAGTCAATATTAATTTAAGAATGGCCATTGTAAATCAAGATTATAGTGACATACTATCAGATGTCAGTGCAACCTTAAATCACAATTAATCTTTTATTTGATTTGTGACTTGAATGCTAAATTAGGTCCCAATTTAAAATAACAAGACGATATTTACCATAGAAGTGAGATGTATTGAAAAAAATTAAAAAAGAAACGAAGACTGACATCCAAGAATCCAAGATAAAGGTATTTGTAGCATTTTACCTCTATAATAAGTCTCCACTGATGAACATAATTGTTGCCAGGAAACATGGGTTTCCTAATCAAAATTTCACCAAGTATACAACCAACTAACCACATATCTATAGCTGCAGTGTACTCTGAACAATTAAGGAGCAATTCTGGTGCGCGGTAACATCGAGTAACAATAATGAGAACTTTGTTAATTGCATTTATATCATAGCCAATAATGAGCTGTAACTAACAGAAAGGTATATGACTTGGAATCTAACACAACTAGAAGATAATTTGGTACCTAATTTTAAATTAGCCCTTCGAGTACCAGTCGTGTAGGTCTCGGAATTAACTTATTACAAATCCCAAGCTCCTTAGAAGTGAACATCTTCCATACAGGTGCCTTGTCACCATCATCAACCCCTTCAATCCCAAACATCAAACTTGCATTACATAACATTCTTTCGCTACATTCTCGAAAACCCGTATACAAAATTAACATAAAAATAAGATTACTTACATCCAATCGTTATAAGTAGAAACAGACTCAGAACCCCTGTTACTATACCCCTTAAAGAAACTATGAGGCTCCTCAATAACAGCCGCCACTGACCCAAATCGAACTTGCAAACAAAGTTCAAGCACAGACAATAGTTACTACTAAATTTAAACCTTGCAACCTAAGTACATATTTGTATTGTATGTATAGATGTGTGTATATATAAGTGAGAAACCTTGCGAATATACAAACAAAACAGAAAACAAGAATTACACACAAGTAATACAAACAAAAACACAAATGCTGAAAAATACAAACAAAAATCTACAAGAAAAACAAGTAATTAACACAAAAAACTTACTAATTGAAGATGACCCAAGCAAAAAGAGCAACAAATCTGCAAAACAAAATTGTTCAATTAAAAAAATCGAGCTTAATTCGAACTATTAATTGGAAAATGACTTACGATTCGAGCTTCCTCTTCTCTTAAATTTGAGCTTCCTCATCTCTATTTCGATTTAGAGAAATCTATTTCGATTTAGAGAAATCGTAACATCTTGGTGAGAAAGACAGAGAGAGGGTCGTAAGAGAGAGATGAGGGTGTGTGTGAGAGAGAGATGAGTGAGAGAGAGAGAGTAGTGAGAGAGAGATGAGAGTGTGTGTGAGAGATAGATGAGTGAGAGAGAGAGATGAGTGAAGAGAGAGAGATGAAGGAGAGAGTCGGCTGTGTAGAGAGAAATTAGGGGAAAGTGACTAAGGCGGGATACTAAATTAGGGTAAATGTTATCTAGGCGGGATACTAAATTTTTTTAAGGCAAATGTTTTATGAGAACCGGGGGAAATGACTCAGCACATTTTTTTTATTCTGAGAAAAAACATTTAGACATCGGTTATTTAAGCAACCGATGTCTAGAAAACTGTTTAACATCGCTTTTTAAATTACTGATGTTGAAAACGCTTTTAACATCGGTGGCTTTTCAAAGCGTTGTTAAAGGCCCGATGTCTAATCCAAATTTTCTTGTAATGTGTGTTCCGTGTTGACTCTGGAACCAATTTAGTAGCACCGTCTAAGGCAAGGCATGTGCTGTTATGCAGCAGCCATTTAGTCTTACCAAACATCTCACCAACTCTTTTCACCAACCATGCATTTCACCAACCCCATCTACTACTTCCCTCCTATAAATACCCCTCTCCCCTTCATTAGTTATTACACCTTAATTCTCTCTTCTCTCTCTATAGCTGCTAGATAGTCCGTCTAGTAGGGGAGCCGGTTTAGTCCGCTTTCAGGAAGTGTCGGGATAGAAGGTCCTCGTGCCTAAACTATTCCTTAGGGTACTTGGGTCTGACTGCAGCCATCGGAGGTGGTCCCGCTGCAGGGGGTCTTTCTATCAGGTTGTGTGACACTGTCCGGGTTGGGAGAGGGAGAGAAGGAAAGGTTGTCGGGAAACAGTGATAGGGGGAGGTTTTGGGATAAACACTTCAGTGAGTTGGGGATATACATAATAGGTATTGTAGGGCTGAATTTTTGTATGAAATTCAAGGGGCCGGATACCCGGATATTGTAATCTCTTTTATCTAGTGTGAAGTTGTTACTCTTGTGGATGTAGGCTGGGCCGAACCACGTTAAATCTCTTGTCTCTTTTACTGTATTGTTGGTTTGTTGCTTCATTACTATCACGTATATTTGTGGGATCTAAGCGCACACATTTACCAAATCGCTTCCGCATTCGCATGGAATTGGGCAGATTCCTAACAGTTGGCATCAGAGCTAGTTGTGTCTAAATTATTGGTGCCGAAGGAAAGTCGTTAAGAAAAGTGGTTGTCTAATTTGGCGCCGTTTTGACGGAAGTGCTCCCATTGTTTCTTACACTTACCTGGCCAATTGATTTAGTTGTTTGGATTGGTTTGTGTGTGCAAACGGAGATCATGGCAAATGTTAAAGGATTCACGGTGACTCCATATAATGGTAAAGGAAGTTTTACTCTTTGGCAGAGAAGGGTAAAGGATATCCTAACCCAACAGAAGCTAGCAAGGGCTTTGAAGGGGAAGGAGGGAAAACCAACAAAGATGAGCGATGAAGATTGGGAGGATGCTGAGTCGCAATGCATGAGTACCATCAGACTATGCATTGCTGATAACATTATCAATAATGTTGTTGACGAAAGCACGCCGAAGGAATTATGGTCAAAGTTGGAGACATTGTATCTCGGGAAGAACTTGACTACAAAGTTAAATCTGAAGCGCGATTTATACAAGCTGAAGATGGCAGCTCAAGGCAATGTTATTGAGCACATGAATGTGTTTAATGGTATTGTTGATCAACTTGAAATGGTTGATGTAAAATTGGAGGAAGAAGATAAGGCCCTTGTTAGGTCCGGAATAACGTAGAAGGGGGGTTGAATACGTTATTCAAAAATTATTTCGATTTTCGAGATGTAAAAAATGAGGTCAACAACTGAATCGAAATAAAACAATTGGTTCGGGAAAATATCTTTGAACTGATAAAAACCCTAGGGGTGTTACAACTTCTAATCCAATGGATTAGCTTCAAAAACTCGAACACTCCTAAGGACAGTTTAGGCACGAGGACCTTCTATCCGACACTTCCTGAAAGCGGGCTAAGCCGGCTTTCCTACTAGATGGACTGTCTAGCAACTTACACAGAGATGATATAAGAGAGAGAATAGAAAGTTGTGTGTTGAGGTGTGTTTCAAAATGAAATACAACAGGCCTATTTATAGATTTTTAGAAAATCACTATTCAGCCAAAATACGTAACTGATGACGATAGTTTTTTATCAGTTTGGCTGCTGTCTGCTTCTTTGAACAATCTGCACGAAGACTTTCATTTCTTCATTCAACATTTATATTCATGTGGGCCCCACCTGATGAATAGTACTATTCATATGAATAGTGATTTCGGTTACTATTCATTTGAATAGTACTATTCATATGAATAGTGATTTCGGTTACTATTCATGTGAATAGTGATTTCGGTTACTATTCATATGAATAGTGATTTTGGATACTATTCATTTTCTCTCTTCTGTTTATTCTGCTGTTTTAATTCACCTCAGAAAATAATTCAAGTACCAGATTAATTTAATTATTTTGTTATAAATAATTAATTAATCTGTTACTTATTTAATTTTCAGAGTAAATTAACTTTTGACAATACCTTGAGATATTATGTCTGTCCTTGATCGTCAATAGGCTTTGGCAATTCTTTCTATGAATTAATGTGTTGATCCTTCCTGTATGTGTTGACACTTGGTGTACTGGTCTGGTTCACAAGTGACTATCACTGATCTTGATCTTCACACCTTCGTTACATTCCAATTTATTAGCCTGCAGCAATATCTTCAAATACATGAAATCTTTTGGCCCTTCAACTGAATCATCTGTACATCTTATTATGTCACTGAGGCTTGATCATGTTAATGAACTTCTTTCAGCGACTTGATCCTTGTTGGTGCCTGTTCTTCAAATTTCACGATCCCTGTATAGAGTTAATATTATTTATCTTTTATCCTAGTTGAGTTATATATGTCCTCCATTACATATTACATTTCATTATACTTTACAATCTCCCCCTATTTGATTGTTAGGGTTTGACAAGCAAATACCTAGAGGATAACTCAACTAATACAAATAAAATACAAAGATAAATAATATTAAAGTGCATTCTGGATCATATATATACATTTTCCAGATTTCTAAAAATTAACCAAGTGCAAGACAATTGTTCCTGTAGACTGAACATATCTTCAAGTTTGGCTTTGCTTTCTTTCCACAATGCACTAATACTCCCATTAGTTTTTCCTTTCCTAAAATAAAGTTAATTCCGTGTCAACAACCTTTTCCTTGCCTTTACGCCTAGTAGATATTTCTTGTTCATCCATCTTCTCCCCCTCAGTTGGGTTATCCTCCAGAGTAGTAGGATGTGGAGTTGGTAATTTAGACGAAAATCCTTTTACCAAGGAGTTGATTGCTTGACTAAACTGGGCTGCCATGGAACTTAATTGAACCTGGAATGCATCATGTTGAATGAGTTGTAAATTTTTTATTTCTGCAATGGACTTACAGATATTTGACAACTCTTTCTCCATTGTTTGGACCCGTGTAAGGAGTCTGGTGTATTCCTGTCTGGTTATAGGTGCATGTGGTTGAGTAGGTTGCTCACTCGTACGTTCTACAGGTGTTTCACTCAATACTATATATTCACTCGGTTTAATGGTTTGGGTTACACTTACATGTTCTGTTGGTGTTTCCCTCAACTTTCCTCTAGAGCTTCCACCGATATGTGTACCTGCAAATGAAATCATCCTAGCCCCTTTTTCAGAGGTCACGGATGGTGCAATGAAAGTTCGTGAGCTTCCGTCCTCGCGTGAAGCGATTTGCCGACCACTGGTAAAAAGTGGTAAATCTCGAAAGAGATCCAGAGATTTTCCCTCTGGGAGGTTAAACTTGAATCGATTAAATGGCACAAAACCCAAGTTTCCCTCGTACGTCTGTGAAGACATTCGGTTCATAAAAGAACCACCCACCAATGGATCTTTCCATAAAATGGAAGATTCACCAGCAGTTATTGAGGTAGGTAATTCAACCTCGGATGCCTCTGAAGGCATTTGATCTTTAGAAAGATCATCAACCACTCGTATGTTCCGTGAAATGGAACTCAAGATAGTTGCTCCCGTCAATTCAACCTCATTTACATTTGCACTCATTGGATAAGAAAGAATTGTTTCACTAACAGTTGCCGTTACCTCAGGTTCATTGGGTTTACTTCGTTTAGAATGAGGTAGAGCGGCTGTTGTAACTAACTCCTTATGTGGTGCTGCTGAGGCACTATCTCCCTCAATAATGTGGATGACTGGTCGTTTAAGTGACAATTGAGGTGTAGGAGTTTGTTGTGTTTGTGTTTGCATTTGTAGAATGGGCTCTTCGACCTGTGTTAGAGTCGGTGGGATTTCCTGCTCTTGGTCGGGTAAGATGGCCACTGGGGGCTGTAGAAACTGTATTTCCTGTGACACAATAGGGAATACAAAGGTTGGAATAGCAGGGATTGAAATATTACCTTGTCGTATACCTGCTCTCACTGGTCGTGGTAACAACGGAAGTGGGACAGTCTTTAGATATTCAGTTAGGACTGTAGGCACATCCGTATATTTCTTTTTGCTTATGTAATTAATTACATTCGTCTTCATGGAAGAACATTCCACCTTTTGACCATTTTCCAAGCGTACCCTGTCTTCATCATTCAAAAAATCATTCAATATTAACTGTAGAAACCTTGGATATAGACATTTGACATTTTGAGTCCGAACATCTCTTGTTCCCAAGCGTTTCATTTTTAAAATGATTTGACCAAGCACTATTTTTCCAAAATTAATCCTCAAATTATTGGCGACCGCATACCCTATTATTTGAATAAATTCAGGTATTCGATCTTGATTTGTTCTATCTGAGGAAAAAACATGGTTAAGAGTGTGAAAGAAGAAATTCCAGTACTGGGTTAGAAACGTTCTAGAAAGATTACCAGTATTGAAATTGCCATCTTGGTACCTTATAAAACGAAAGAACATTTCAATCTGTTCAGGTGTAGGACCAGAAACGAGATTTTCCATAGGAAAATGAAGAATTCGATTAACATCTCGTTCAGTGACCCTAATCGACTTACCAAATAGTCGATATGTGAATGCACACCCGTCCTATCCAGAAGTGTTAACCGCACTGCAATATAGTTCACACAATGCATCATGGTTAAGCTGCACCTGTGTAACTAAAGCATAACGGATTAATGAATGTTCATTCAGAAATTGTGTCCAAGCCCGAAATTGCTCATCCTGAATGGTTTCGATTTGCTGAATAGAAACAGGATTAACTTTAGCAATTAAAAAGCTTCCCTGCAATGCCATTTTCAAAAACTTTGAGGAAATTCAAAAACAAGGGTTAGTGCGTATAACAAGAATATGAAATCCGCTATAAAAACCACCAGCTAGATTGTGAGATCTTTCCGGTCAAAGCTTGAAATATTCAGCAATTGTGTGTGTATGCTATGTATATCTGAAAATTGATGATGTTAAACACAAACAAAAACTCATCATTTATAAGGTTTCAAGTATTAGTGGGTTAGGTGTAATAGTGACAGGTTATGTTTGAAAAATAACACCGCTCCATAATTTCTCACCTAACTACCTAATTAGCCGAAAAAACATCTTATCACCGAAACCTGTCGGCCGAAAAAACTTCTTATCGCCGAAACCTATCAGTTTATACACATACACATATAATACTTCTAATTATTATGGATTTAAAAAATAATCACACAGTAAATCAAGAATTAATCCACAATAATCAGATAAACTCACAATTAAATAGACATAAAATTAACAAAATATCATTAATTGATATATGTCAATAAATATTTATTTAATTATGCTACAATTAACTCAATTATTTACTAACTAATAACCATAAAATATAGCATTTATAAACGTGGTAATTAATATAGAGATAACTTTAAAAAGAGGACTGGATGCAAAGTAAATTCACAAGTCCTAAAAATATGGACATTTAAAATACCTGTGAATTTATAACAAATTGCAGTTATTGATTATCCAAAATTAATTAGACAGATTTAACATCCCAAGTTCACCAACTAACCTGGAGAAAGTGGATTCATCCAGTGGTTTAGTAAAGATGTCTGCAATTTGTTGATCTATGGGAACAAAATATAATACCACAGTTCCATTCATGACATGGTCTCGTAAGAAATGATACCTGATATCAATGTGCTTAGTCCTGTTGTGTTGAACTGGATTGTTGGCAATGGCAATGGCACTCGTGTTGTCGCATAGAATTGGAATTTTGTCCAACATGAGTCCATAGTCCTGAAGTTGATTCCTCATCCACAGGATCTGAGCACAACAACTACCTGCCGCAATGTATTCTGCTTCGGCTGTTGAGGTAGATACTGAGTGTTGCTTCTTGTTGTACCAAGATACCAACCTTCTTCCTAGAAACTGACAGCTTCCAGAAGTACTTTTCCGATCAATCTTACAACCTGCGAAGTCAGAATCTGTATAGCCAACTAGGTCAAAACCTGTTCCTTTAGGGTACCAAATCCCAAGATTGGGGGTTCCCTTAATGTATCTGAAAATACGTTTAACAGCTATAAGATGTGACTCTTTAGGGTTAGCCTGGAATCTAGCACATAGACAAGTTGCGAACATAATATCTGGTCTACTAGCAGTTAAGTATAAGAGAGAGCCGATCATACCTCGATACTTCGTGATGTCAACTGACTTACCAGATTTGTCTTCATCAAGCTTGACTGCAGTTGGCATCGGGGTCTTGGCAGTAGCTGCTTCTTCCATCTCATACTTCTTCAGAAGATCCTTTATGTATTTTGATTGGCAGATGAAAATACCATCAGGCTTCTGAACAACTTGAAGTCCAAGGAAGAAGGACAACTCACCCATCATGCTCATCTCGTACCTACTCTGCATTAGCTTAGCAAATCTCTTGCATAGCAAATCATTAGTAGAACCAAATATTATATCATCCACATATACTTGCACCAGAATTATATCATTTTTATGCTTTTTATGAAAGAGAGTTTTGTCGATGATACCTCTTGTAAAACCATTTTCAAGTAAGAACTTGGAGAGAGTATCATACCATGTTCGAGGGGCTTGCTTGAGACCATAGAGAGCTTTGAAGAGAAAGTACACAAAACCTTCAAATTCCTTGTCTTCGAATCCAGGGGGTTGTTCAACATAGACTTCTTCCTCTAGATCTCCGTTCAAAAATGCACTCTTCACATCCATCTGAAAAACCTTAAAGTTGGAGTGTGCAGCAAATGCTAAGAACATCCTGATTGCTTCAAGCCTTGCAACTGGAGCATAGGTTTCATCATAATCAATTCCTTCTTCTTGAGAGTAACCCTTTGCTACCAATCGAGCCTTGTTCCTCGTAACAATACCATTTTCATCCAGTTTATTTCTAAACACCCATCTAGTGCCAATTACAGATTTATCTTTTGGTCTTGGCACCAGCTTCCATACTTTCTGCCTTTCGAATTGATTGAGTTCTTCCTGCATTGCAATTACCCAATCTGGATCATCAAGAGCTTCATCAACCTTTTTAGGTTCAATTTGAGATAAAAATCCTGC
Source organism: Kitagawia praeruptora (assembly GCA_037693485.1). Lineage (NCBI taxonomy): Eukaryota > Viridiplantae > Streptophyta > Magnoliopsida > Apiales > Apiaceae > Kitagawia > Kitagawia praeruptora. The sequence continues at coordinate 95,797,548 of CM075354.1, read as the reverse complement.
GAAATTGCATTCATTCTGTGTTGCTCTTCTAGTCTGTACACCCGTGTCCGGTTCACCAATGATCTGTTCAAAGGGATGCGCTCTGCTCCATACCCTTTGTCTTGGCAGATTTGATCTTGATGATTCCCCAAGTTCATAATTGTGTTGAGTGTGATGACTAGTAGATCCAAAATCATTGTTTGCTCCCCCTGAGCTGTTGCTTTCAGAGTTTGATGAATCAGAGTTTAATGAACCAGCAGATGCATTCTTTGATGTTTCTTCACTTAATTGGGGTTTATTTTCATTGTTCACTTGCTCCCCCTCAACATGTGCTGCTGTCTGATCTACTGGTATAGATTGAACAATAGAGTCTGAAAGAGTATCAGAATTTTGTTCATTCTCAAATCTTAGCTGGTCATGTTCATCAAAATCTTCAAGTCCTGTTATCTTTTTATCATCAAAAGACACATGGATAGATTCCATGACCACTTTTGTTCTCAGATTGTAGACTCTGAATGCTTTTGTGGATAGTGGGTATCCAACAAAGATTCCTTCATCAGCTTTTAAATCAAATTTGGAAAGCTGTTCTGGATGAGTCTTAAGAACAAAACATTTACATCCAAACACATGAAAGTACTTCAGGTTCAGATTCTTCTTTTTCACCATCTCATATGGTGTTTTACCATGCTTGTTTATGAGTGTAGCATTCTGTGTGAAACAAGCAGCTTGCACAGCTTCAGCCCAGAAGTAAGTTGGCAGCTTTGCTTCATCAAGCATGGTCCTTGCAGCTTCTATGAGAGTCCTGTTCTTTCTCTCTACTACTCCATTTTGTTGTGGAGTTCCAGGTGCAGAGAATTCTTGCTTTATTCTATTTTCTTTACAAAACTCTTCCATGACTGCATTCTTGAACTCAGTGCCATTATCACTCCTTATGATTTTCACTGTATGCTTAGATCCTTTGTCCAGTTGTCTGACATGCTCTGTTAAGATTGATGCAGTTTCTTCTTTCTTGTGCATGAAATATACCCATGTATATCTGGTGTATTCATCAACAATAACCAAAGCATATATTTTCTTTCCAATAGACATTATATTTACTGGACCAAATAAATCAACATGCAATAAGTGATATGGCTCAAGAATTGAGGATTCAGTCTTACTTTTGAATGAAGTTTTCCTTTGTTTTGCCTTTTGACATGAGTCACATAGGCCATCTGGAGTAAAAACTGATTTGGGCAATCCTCTCATAAGATCTTTCTTCACTAGCTCATTAATGCTGTTGAAATTCAGATGAGAAAGTCTCTTGTGCCAATCCCAGCTTTCTTTAATTGATGCTCTACTCAGTAGACAGATTGCAGAGCCATCAAAGTTTGTTGAAAGCTTGGCATCATAAATGTTACCATGCCTGTATCCCTTCAGAACAACTTTTCCTGTAGATTTGCTTACAACTTCACCGTGTTCTTCAAGGAAATCCACATGATAACCTCTGTCACAGATTTGACTCACACTTAGTAGATTATGTTTGAGTCCTGAAACTAGAGCTACAGATTCAATGATGACATTCCCAAGTTTGATATTGCCATATCCCAGAGTCCTTCCTATGTTGCCATCTCCATAAAAAACACTTGGGCCAGCCTTCTCCACAAATTCTGATAGCAGGGCTTTATTTCCAGTCATGTGTCCTGAGCATCCACTGTCCAGAACAAGGATATTTTTCCTGTTACCCTGCAATCACAAAAACCACTAATGATTAGTTTTAAGGACCCAGACTTGCTTGGATCCTTTGGTCTTATTAAGTTTGTTAGCTTTTGCAGCAGAAGTCTTATCAGAGTTTGTGCTAACATTCTTTTTATCAGAATTTATACATGTAGAATCAATCTTGAATTTATTCAAATAGGGTTTAAGTTCATAATAATCATAATACAACTTATAATACTCTTTGCATGTATAAATAGAATGCCAAATACTGCCACAGTGAAAACAAGGATTCTGTGGCTTAAACCTAACTGAACCACTCTTAACTCCTGACTTAGGAGGTATAGAGTTTATATTTTTATTCTTCCTGCAAAAAGCAGCAAGATGGTTAGGACTTCCACAGTTATAACATTTCTTCCTAGGAGCATTTGGAATAGGCATATAGTTATTGCTTTTACTGATGCCTACCTTTCCATTTCTGTTTTTCCTAGGTTCTTTTACCTTGTTTATTCTTTTTAACTCCTTCAGCTTGTGTTTAAGCTGTTTCTGAGACATTGAACTAATATCTACTGATTTGGCTTTATCCTGTTTTGGTTTGTCAGATTTTGGTACAAACCTCACATGATTAATTTTGGGTTTTGCAGCTTTTTCAGTAAATACAGGTTTAGAGGTCTCAATTTCTAGGTTGACAGTTTTCCTTTTATCAGTGTAACCTAGACCTTCTTTCCAACAATCATTGTCTATGATATCCTGAGTTTTCTTACCAGAGTTAGTCCAAATTTTAAGAATGTTTCTTTCTTTAGCAAGTTCAGATTCAAGATAAGCATGCTTTTTCAATAATTCAGTTTTAACAAAAATAGCATCATCTCTCTCTTTCTGAATTTCTAACATCTGGACTAATTCTGATTCTAGATAATCATTTCTCTTTCTAAGGTCTAGACTTTCAGATTTTATTCTTTCATTTTCTAAAGTCTGATCTCTATAGCTAACATGCAAGTTTTTAAGAAAGAGTCTTAACTCAGATATATCAGTAGTATCAAAAGCTAGAATAGAGTGAGGTACCTTGGTCTCAGTAGCTTCAGAGATACTATCAACATTTGCCATCAAGGCGTAGTTCACCTCATCTTCAGAGTCTGAAGTGTCAGCCCAGTCCTTCTTCTTTGTGATGTAAGCTTGACTTTTATCAGCTTTGGCTCTCTTGCACTCAGGTGCAAAATGTCCTTTCTCACCACAATTATAGCATGTGATCTTGGACTTGTCGACTTTCCCAGACCTGCTTTCCTTTCCCTCAGCTTTTCTGAAATTCTTCTTGTCAAAATTTGAATCTCTTCGTGTGAACTTCTTTCCCTTCCTGAAGTTCTTGTAAGCCATCTTCTTGAAGCCTTTAACCATTAGGGCTGCAAGTTGTATCATCTCAGCATCACTACCATCATCATCAGAGTCGGTGAGATTGTCAGAGTTTGAGTCATCATCAGAATTTGATGACTCAGTATCAGACTTTGTAATAAGAGCCTTTCCTTTGGATTGACTCTTTTTCACAGCAATTTCTTTAGAAGCTTTCTCCTCAGCTTTAAGAGCAATTGACTTGGTCTTGCTTCCATGCCTCTTGCTTCTTTGTTCCATCTCAAGCTCATGAGTCTTAAGCATTCCATAGATTTCATCAAGGGACATGTCTTCTAGATCATGATTGTCTCTAATGGTAGTGGCCTTTAAGTCCCATTTCTCAGGAAGAGCCAACAAGAATTTCAGATTGGAGTCTTCAAGATTATACTCCTTATCTACCAGTGATAGATCATTCAACAATTTCAGGAATCTGTCATATATGTCTGTTAATGACTCATCAGCATTTGAGTCAAAGTGCTCGTACTCCTGTGTGAGTATTGTTTTCCTGTTCTTTTTGATGGCTTTGGTTCCTTGACATCTGACTTCCAAAGTATCCCAAATCTCCTTAGCAGTTTTGCATCCAATGACCCTGTTAGACATAACATTGTCAAGGGCGTTATGTAATAAATGCCTTACTTTAGCATCTTTGCTAATAGAGGAGATATCTTCAGGAGTGTAGTCTCTCTTCTCTTTTGGAATCATTTTCTGTTCTTCTCCAGCAACTGCAACAGACAATTTTGTAGGCTTATGTGGACCATCATGGATTCTGTCTAAGTACTCTGGATCTGTAGCCTCCAGAAACATTTCCATCTTCACCTTCCATATGGGATATTCTGATGCCCTGAGTATTGGAACTCTAATTGATTCATATCTGCTTGTTGTTGGAGTTTGTGTTTTCTCTGTCATGATTGTATGGCTTTTTGTATAGTAACAGAGTGGCTCAAAATGAACAGTACGGTATTTATGAACAGTACCGTATCTGTGAATAATACCGTATATGTAAATAGTACCGTATCTGAGAACAGTACCGTATTTGTGAACAGTACCGTATCTGTGAATAGTATCGTATTTGTGAATAGTGCCGTATATGTGAATAGTACCGTATCTGTGAACAGTACCGTGTCTGTGAACAGTGACGTACAACACCGGATCTGATCTGTATATCGATCAACCTGCTCTGATGCCAATTGTTAGGTTCGGAATAACGTAGAAGGGGGGTTGAATACTTTATTCAAAAATTACTTCGATTTTCGAGATGTGAAAAATGAGGTCAACAACTGAATCGAAATAAAACAATTGGTTCGGGAAAATATCTTTGAACTGATAAAAACCCAAGGGGTGTTACAACTTCTAATCCAACGGATTAGCTTCAAAAACTCGAACACTCCTAAGGATAGTTTAGGCACGAGGACCTTCTATCCGACACTTCCTGAAAGCGGGCTAAGCCGGCTTTCCTACTAGATGGACTGTCTAGCAGCTTACACAGAGATGATATAAGAGAGAGAATAGAAAGTTGTGTGTTGAGGTGTGTTTCAAAATGAAATACAACAGGCCTATTTATAGATTTTTAGAAAATCACTATTCAGCCAAAATACGTAACTGATGACGATAGTTTTTTATCAGTTTGGCTGCTGTCTGCTTCTTTGAACAATCTGCACGAAGACTTTCATTTCTTCATTCAACATTTATATTCATGTGGGCCCCACCTGATGAATAGTACTTTTGGGTACTATTCATGAATACTACTTTTGGTTACTATTCATTTGAATAGTACTATTCATATGAATAGTGATTTCGGTTACTATTCATGTGAATAGTGATTTCGGTTACTATTCATATGAATAGTGATTTTGGATACTATTCATTTTCTCTCTTCTGTTTATTCTGCTGTTTTAATTCACCTCAGAAAATAATTCAAGTAGCAGATTAATTTAATTATTTTGTTATAAATAATTAATTAATCTGTTACTTATTTAATTTTCAGAGTAAATTAACTTTTGACAATACCTTGAGATATTATGTCTGTCCTTGATTGTCAATAGGCTTTGGCAATTATTTCTATGAATTAATGTGTTGATCCTTCCCGTATGTGTTGACACTTGGTGCACTGGTCTGGTTCACAAGTGACTATCACTGTAATAACCCGGATTTTTCAAGAAATGATTTTATTATTATTTCAATAATAATAATGTTTTCCTAAAATGAGGAGGAAATTTTTTTTTATTTTATTATTCAATTATTTAATTATTTTCGGTTAAGTGGAGCCTGGTGCTCCTATTTAAAATTTTATTGACTGAGTAGATACCCCGAGTCAATAGTTCATTTGTGCAAAGATTTAATTTTGGAATGTGAAATTATTCAGTAAAGATTTTATTTTAAATTATTGAATAATTTAGAGCTTTTAAAATCCTTAGAAAATGATTGTTTTAATTATTTGGGGATTTGTAGAAATTACTTGATTATTATATAAAATCAAGATTTTGAGATTTTACTAAAACAACAGTGTTTGTAGTATTTTTATAAAGCCCTGTAAATTGTGAATTATGAATCACAATTATTATTTTTATGATTTGTTTTTATAAATTATTAATATTTATAAAATGCATATCAATTTAGAAAATTTAGATTTAATTATAATTCTTTCTCCAAAAGTCTTTAAAAATAATCTAGTATTTAATTATGCTAGAAATTTTATTTTTACAAATTAGAGTTTTTAACTCTAAATATTATTTAGAGTAGGTAGTGATTAATTGTATTGTTTTAAATGCTATTGGGCCAAGCCCATTAGGGTAAAGGAAACACACAGCATACATACATACACCCGATACACACACAAACACACACAGGAGCCGCTCAAGACTAATCGGGGAGGGGGAGAGGACAGCGGGGGGAGGAAGAGAGATTCGCGGAGAGAGAGATTCGCGAAGAGAGAAAGAGAGAAAGAGAAGGGAGGAGGCAGGTCGGGGAAGAAAGGGAGAGGGAGGAGCGCGCGGTGGAGGTCGGCCGGAGCAGGGATGGCGCGATGCAGCAGTGAGGAGGGGAGATGAAGCTGCTTAGGTGGTGAAGGCTGGGTAGCAGCAGCCACGCGCGCGAGAGAGAGAGAGAGAGAGAGAGAGAGAGAGAGAGAGAGAGAGAAGGGAGAGAGATGGTGGAAAGTTTTTCCGGTGACTTGATTTTGGGCGACTCGAATTGGAATCGGAATGGTATAATTTCGCATTTTATTTATTTAATTTTCGTATTGCATTAGTTGTAAATTTTGATATAAATTAATGGTTGTAATTTAATTAGTTTTAAATTGTGGTAATTAGTTAGTTTAAATTGCGAGGTTAATTATGGTGGTTTAATTAGTTTAAATGGAAAGCTTAATGTGGTAATGGGTATAATTAGACTAAAATCGTAAGATTATGATTATTGGTTGAATTTCCGATATTTAATTCGGAAGGTAGGTTTGTAATTATAATTGTTGAGTTTAATTATGAGTCCGATTAAAGGTTCGGGTTAGTGATTGTTAATTGTTAAATTGCTAATTGTTAATTGTTAGTGAGTAATTATTAATTGTCGGATAATATATTTGGGTTAGTTGTCAAGTAATTGTTAAGTGCTAATTGCTAATTGTTAGTTTCCAATTGAAATTGTTAATTGCTAAGTGCTAAGTGCTAATTGTTATCGCCATATAATGTAGTCATAAGAGTTGGATAACTTGTAAATGTCTATGTGCTAGATGGTATGAATCAAGTTATAGTATATGTTGATAGTATAAGTGCCAACTACGTGGTGTTGGCTTAAATGTGGATAAACTTAGTTTACTTTCCTTATGTGCTAGTTGCCGCATGTCTGGGCGGATACTTTTCCTTATGTGCTAGTTGCCGCATGTCTGGGCGGGTACTTTTCTTACTTGTTTACTTTGCTGCAAGTTGAGGCAGCTTTATTTTTATTTAAAACAGGGTTGAAATGTTTTGATTGGCATGGAGGGGCTGTGCCCATAGTCCGATAAACGAATACTACATGCCGAAATTTTCTAAAAATCCCCTGCATTTTAATTTATTTAACTTATTTGGTTTCAAGGGTTTAGAGGTATGATTTGGGTGTTAACTGTTTATGGGTATATGTGTTAAGTGAATTAATTCGAGGGTAATTGTTGTCTCGAGGATTAATTATGTTTGAGGACTATCTATATACTAAGTTGATTAAGTGGTATGGTTTGAGGTGTTTAGCACCAGGAATTGTCCACTTTAAAGAGGGGACTTTTCCATTTCTTTTCTTTACTATAGTATGTTATGTGCAATAAGTGGTATTAGAATAGTCAACTATAGGGAGGACACCTATTGTTTGACTTTATGTTATTTAGTGATAATTCCGAGTTGTGTCTACTCGATATACGAGGTAGGACTGACACGCACTCATAACTATTTCAGTACCATTAGGGCATAATCGAGTTGGAATGACGTGCATCAAAAAGGGAAGATCGAGGCGCCGTATGAAGAAAGGTAAGCTACCTCCAGGGAATTGCTTGGACGAAGTGCGAAAGGTTATTCGCGGTTTCTGCTTTCTGCTAAGGACCAGAGGCAAGTTTATTTACACATACTCTATCGTTCAGAGTATACCTATTTTGAATTATATAAAATGTGCGGAAAAAGGTTTTCAATCCCTAATTGCGAGTTTTTAATCTTGCGCTCCTCTTTCCAAATCATTTTATTCTTGACTTTGCTAGCGATATTAAATTCTTCTCGTGCAATAATCAAAACCCATGTCTTATAATACTGTCGATGGGCGGTGACATTCTTATGGTTCTACATCTCGATTTATAGGTTGTATATTTATAAACTTTTGTAATGTGGTAGAGGACTATATGTTATGAGGTATATATAGATACATATACGTATATATGGAACTACGTGGTAAAGGCTCCGAGGGTAGAGCGTGTATTGAGTTATCGAGCTTAGCCCGCGTGTCGGGGCTATTTTGTATTGTATGTTTTCGAAAACCCGGGCAAAGCTTTTAAAAAGAATTTCGCAATAATTAACCTAAAGGCAACATCACCAGTAAACCAGTGTTTATTTAATTAATAGATGCTCCTGAAAGCATTTACTAATTGAATAAACCTCATTCGCCTAATTAAATTTATTTAATTAGATGAATATCATTTTCAAAACGCTTTCTTAAAATCACTTTGTCCCGGAGAAATAATAAAAACAATTTAATGGAGTGATTCTATCTAGTATATTATTTATCGGAGATAGTTTATTTTCAATACGGATTAAAGATATTCCAATGGTTATAAATTGGTTACTTTCAGCTTAAAACAGCTAGATTGATATCGATATATGTTATTTGAATGCTTATTTAATTCGATGAATACTAATTATAATATTCATTAAGAAAAAAAAAAGGAAAGAGAAGAAGGATTTTCATGCTTATTAATTATTTCTTATTGACCGAGAGTCAGTAGTAGTTATTTGATAAAGTGGCTAAAGTTTGGAGACTGCTGGAGAGATTGTGTCTTGATTTTGATTAGAAATATTCCAAGAGTTGTATTTGGGTGTTTTGAGGTTATTAAATATTCCAGTATTAATAGTAAGTATTATTTGAATATTACTTAATAAATGAATATTAATTTGAGTATTCTTTTAAAAAGGGATTATTGAATATTTATTATTTGTTACGTAGTAGTCAAATATTTATTAAATACTCTAAGTGTTTTGAAGGTTATAAACACTATTTAAAGGTTGTCTAAGGACTTTCATAGTCATTTAAAATATTATATTTTAAATCTATCTAGGTAAGTTACTTTTCAAGAACTTATATATATATGGAATTACCCTGTTGTGGTTACAAGCTTTATGCGTACCATTTTCCATGTGTGATCACAAAACCCTGTGTCGAGATTGATATCGGTACAAGTGTATATCTATACTTGAACTCTTTTGAACTCAAAACATTTTCGAAAACCCCCGGTCAGGTTTTACTCTCTTTCTCGTTTTTCAAGAAATTATCGGTCGACTGAAGTCGAACTTCAACTACTCAAGTTTTCTATCAAAATGATTTTGACAAGAAAAGAAAAAGGGGACTCTGGCAGGTGTGGGAATCGTTGACGAACGATTCCCGGGATGTGTAAGCGGCCGTGAGCCAGGCGGTCCATCAATTATTATTCCGGCCCAGGTGTTGCCGAAGGATGATTACGGATGTAGTTTTCATCGAGGGTGATTACGGATGTAGTTTTCACTCGGGGATAGTTACGGATGTAGTTTCTATCCTTCTACCGGTAGAGAAGACCCGCGGATTGTTGGACTTGGTTGTGGTGATTGATCATCGTCAATCCTTGTCAGGTTTTTATGTTTTCTTTAAGTCCCATCCTCCACTTTGGAAAAATACTCAAACACTGCTTCTTAGGCCTAAGTGCCAAGTAGTCGATAGTGTTGTTTTAAATTTTGAAAGATGATGAATTCATGCAGTATCTAGAACTGCAAGATTATTCTAACAATAATGGCGCGTGCTTGTGCACTTTTGCAATTATTCAAAAGATGAAAGATGGTTCATCGGTTATTGATGTTAAGTCCCAAATGTTTTGCTTCAAGAGCTTTGACTCTCTTCCTATCAGTTATTTCTGAGTTTAACTTATCAAGTGGTTAACGATCTTATATCCTGTACAGAATCTTGAACTGTAAAGTGTTTTGATGATAATGATATACTCATGTGTATATACTTACAAACTTGAGGAGTATTAAAAAGGGAACTTTATAATGGTTTGGTTTATGAAGGGTGGTAATAGCTATCTTAGCAGCATATTGAACTGCGTATTTTGAAAAGCTTTCTAAATGATTAGCAATACGGTAGTGTACACTATTTCGCTAAGGTATGAGGATTACTACTGTTGACATGAACTTACTTTATTTATCTGATGTTACTCGAAATGTCATATATTCCCTATTGAGGTTTCATTGTTGTAAATATTTCGAAATTGATATTAAGTATCGTTATATTTCGAAAACTCCATGTGTATATTGATATATATTGTTTTGCTCTATTAATACTTGCTGGGCAATTCTTTCGCTCATACTTGCTTGTTTTAAATATTAACCTTTCAGAGGAAGGTAGATGATTGAGGCTTATCTGCATGGCTCAGAAGAAGCAGGCAGTACGCCCTTATGAAGATGTTATGGTCTAGAAAAGTTATAGCTGGAATAAGATATATGTAAGTACATTGATGTGTAATATATATTACTTTGTACTGAGTAGTACTAGTTGCTGGTGTACTTCCCAACGAAGCTATACTAGTAGTATAAGATTTTTAAGACATAGTGCGATGTAAGAGAATGGATGTAATAAAGATGTAAAGATTTTAGTTCTTGTTTCTAGCCCTATGACCTAAAAGATGCTTGGTGGTTGGGGTCGCAGAGTTATATTTCAGTATTAATGATTACAGATGGTTTAATGTTGTTAAACATGTAATTTGATGTTAAGGATTTCCGCGTGACGACCAAATCCCTGACCCTGGATTTGGGGCGTTACAGAAATGGTATCAGAGCTTAGGTTATAGTAAACTAGAAACGAGAGTGAGTAGGAGTGTGTATAGTTATGTGAGAACGTCAGAACTCATATAGAGTTCTTGTTGGACTATTGGATATAGTGCCAATGATTAAGTTGAGATTGGAATGTATAATGAGGAATATGTTGAGATGGACCTCACCTTGGGTAGTTGTGGATGTCAGCTAAAGGATCCTCAGAGACAAGTATTGGTTGGCAGGGGCATAGATCGCCCGAGGTATGAAATTAAGATGATTTTAGGGGATTCATGGAAACAATTATGTATCCTCCGAACAATAGGGAATTTCAATATGATGATGAAGGATAGAAAGTTGGCATCTGGTATTATGACATTGATGTGCTGAGATTGTACTCGTACTGTTAAAATTCCGAAAAGGAAGTGAAACAAGATCTCTATGAAAGATTATTAGTCAAAGTTGCGGGCGTTTAAATCCTCTCGAGCTTAATAGATTTTGAGGTAATATTACAAATGGAGTGGTGGATAGACACCGATTGTTTCAATTGATTGTAGAGATAAATGGCAAAGTTGAGGTTTGTCAATAAAGACGAGATATATTTTAAGAACCAAGACGGATTGAGAAAGTCAGAGAAATACTTAAATAGGAAGGCTGTTGTGCCAAAACTGCTAAGCTTAAGTTGCACACGGAATTTTCATGAGGACAGGAACGTGTGGTATAAATACGGTTATAATGGTGACTGGATCTAAGTATGTATCTCCAGCAATGTTCCGGAATCTCGCCCATTCGACAAGCGGAATTCGTCGTTGCTAGGGGCGACACCGGTATCGAAGTCTTCTCAAAGAAGAGAACGCTTGCGTGAGATGCTTGCGCCGAGTCGAATAGAACTCCTTAATATCGTAAAATGCCGATGGTTGAATCTCTAGCGACTATTACGAGTCGACGATGACGTCGGTTATCGAGCGCCTTAGGGTGTGCGTGGAAAAGAAGAGCGCTATAATCGAACAATTATCCGTCAGAGGAGCCGACATGAAAGGCATCCGTGGAGACCTTGGCATTACCCTCCCCAATTATGAATCATTTTGATTATCTCCCCAATCTGAATTGTTTGACATCTCCCCATTTGCAACTTAAGTTTATTATCTCCCCAATGTGAATTATTTGACACATCCCCGTGCATAAATTATTTGGATTACCTCCCTAATCTATGACCTATCTTGACATCTCTCCAAGAGAGAATTTTGATAAAGAATATACTCCATCTTCGAAGTTGTTTTATAATACTCATGTTAAACCATATTGGTTTCAATTTAGCTAGAAGCTGTCATTATACCTACTTTCAGATTTATGAGGCCCTATCGATTGATGATATTTAAATTCCCACTTTTCTTCAAATATTGGATAATCCTATGGTGCTATAGCACCACTTGCTTGTTGTATACCAGTATCTTTCTGGTTATCCTTTTCCTTGGAAATTGCACCTTGGAATCTGATCAATTTTAATCCAGGGTGTCCACTTGAGAATTATTTATCGAAAGACGATAATTATTATCTTCACTTCGAATTGCTTTCATACTTCTCAACTTCCACTGAGACGAACAACCCTATACAAATAGGGGCCACAAGGACTATCTGTCTGTGTGATAGAAGTCTGACGGGACGCCGTCACTTGTGAGTTGTGAAATACAAGAAGGCTAACTACCTTTAGTAATGTCTTAACTGAGACACGCAACGTGAGTTCTTATGATCATATTGATCTCTCAGTAAATTCTCTCATTTCAAATGAGGTTTACTTTAACACTCATAACCTTATGATCACCAGTGTGTGACAATTGCCTTGATATGACAGCTATCTTTTCAAAGTTTCATAATTCTTATTATCTCTAATAAATTTGAAGGGGTACCAACCAGGTCTGCCAAGTCATAAATTCGCTGATAGAAATTAGATTCGAACGGAATCGCCAAGAGCAGGAGCGAATTCCAAAACGAATAGAATATCAGTGACGTATCAATCGAATTATTTAGTTCATTCCCTCTCTATGATATTATGTTAATGGAATTAGTGCACTCTCTCTCAAAAGTGTTATGTGAATAGAATCAGTGAACTCTCTCTCAAGGATAGTATGATAATGGAAAGTTGGTCAAGACATATGTGTGAAAAGAATAACGTGGTAAGACTAAAGTGATAACTGTGTCAAATAGAGATCCTATGGTTGGATTGAGGTTTCGGAGAAGTTGTTTATGAATGGACACTATCTCCGGTTTGGTAGAATAAGTGTTGATGATGAAAGAGTTAAGGAATCCCAGTAGTGGCCTTAGCTGATTCCGAGGACGAAATCCTTTTAAGGAGGGTAGACTGTAATAACCCGGATTTTTCAAGAAATGATTTTATTATTATTTCAATAATAATAATGTTTTCCTAAAATGAGGAGGAAATTTTTTTTTATTTTATTATTCAATTATTTAATTATTTTCGGTTAAGTGGAGCCTGGTGCTCCTATTTAAAATTTTATTGACTGAGTAGATACCCCGAGTCAATAGTTCATTTGTGCAAAGATTTAATTTTGGAATGTGAAATTATTCAGTAAAGATTTTATTTTAAATTATTGAATAATTTAGAGCTTTTAAAATCCTTAGAAAATGATTGTTTTAATTATTTGGGGATTTGTAGAAATTACTTGATTATTATATAAAATCAAGAATTTGAAATTTTACTAAAACAATAGTGTTTGTAGTATTTTTATAAAGCCCTGTAAATTGTGAATTATGAATCACAATTATTATTTTTATGATTTGTTTTTATAAATTATTAATATTTGTAAAATGCATATCAATTTAGAAAATTTAGATTTAATTCTAATTCTTTCTCCAAAAGTCTTTAAAAATAATCTAGTATTTAATGATGCTAGAAATTTTATTTTTACAAATTAGAGTTTTTAACTCTAAATATTATTTAGAGTAGGTAGTGATTAATTGTATTGTTTTAAATGCTATTGGGCCAAGCCCATTAGGGTAAAGGAAACACACAGCATACATACATACACCCGATACACACACAAACACACACAGGAGCCGCTCAAGACTAATCGGGGAGGGGGAGAGGACAGCGGGGGGAGGAAGAGAGATTCGCGGAGAGAGAGATTCGCGAAGAGAGAAAGAGAGAAAGAGAAGGGAGGAGGCAGGTCGGGGAAGAAAGGGAGAGGGAGGAGCGCGCGGTGGAGGTCGGCCGGAGCAGGGATGGCGCGACGCAGCAGTGAGGAGGGGAGATGAAGCTGCTTAGGTGGTGAAGGCTGGGTAGCAGCAGCCACGCGCGCAAGAGAGAGAGAGAGAGAGAGAGAGAGAGAGAGAGAGAGAGAAGGGAGAGAGATGGTGGAAAGTTTTTCCGGTGACTTGATTTTGGGCGACTCGAATTGGAATCGGAATGGTATAATTTCGCATTTTATTTATTTATTTTTAGTATTGCATTAGTTGTAAATTTTGATATAAATTAATGGTTGTAATTTAATTAGTTTTAAATTGTGGTAATTAGTTAGTTTAAATTGCGAGGTTAATTATGGTGGTTTAATTAGTTTAAATGGAAAGCTTAATGTGGTAATGGGTATAATTAGACTAAAATTATAAGATTATGATTATTGGTTGAATTTCCGATATTTAATTCGGAAGGTATATTTGTAATTATAATTGTTGAATTTAATTATGAGTCCGATTAAAGGTTCGGGTTAGTGATTGTTAATTGTTAAATTGCTAATTGTTAATTGTTAGTGAGTAATTATTAATTGTCGGATAATATATTTGGGTTAGTTGTCAAGTAATTGTTAAGTGCTAATTGCTAATTGTTAGTTTCCAATTGAAATTGTTAATTGCTAAGTGCTAAGTGCTAATTGTTATCGCCATATAATGTAGTCATAAGAGTTGGATAACTTGTAAATGTCTATGTGCTAGATGGTATGAATCAAGTTATAGTATATGTTGATAGTATAAGTGCCAACTACGTGGTGTTGGCTTAAATGTGGATAAACTTAGTTTACTTTCCTTATGTGCTAGTTGCCGCATGTCTGGGCGGGTACTTTTCCTTATGTGCTAGTTGCCGCATGTCTGGGCAGGTACTTTTCTTACTTGTTTACTTTGCTGCAAGTTGAGGCAGCTTTATTTTTATTTAAAACAGGGTTGAAATGTTTTGATTGGCATGGAGGGGCTGTGCCCATAGTCCGATAAACGAATACTACATGCCGAAATTTTCTAAAAATCCCCTGCATTTTAATTTATTTAACTTATTTGGTTTCAAGGGTTTAGAGGTATGATTTGGGTGTTAACTGTTTATGTGTATATGTGTTAAGTGAATTAATTCGAGGGTAATTGTTGTCTCGAGGATTAATTATGTTTGAGGACTATCTATATACTAAGTTGATTAAGTGGTATGGTTTGAGGTGTTTAGCACCAGGAATTGTCCACTTTAAAGAGGGGACTTTTCCATTTCTTTTCTTTACTATAGTATGTTATGTGCAATAAGTGGTATTAGAATAGTCAACTATAGGGAGGACACCTATTGTTTGACTTTATGTTATTTAGTGATAATTCCGAGTTGTGTCTACTCGATATACGAGGTAGGACTGACACGCACTCATAACTATTTCAGTACCATTAGGGCATAATCGAGTTGGAATGACGTGCATCAAAAAGGGAAGATCGAGGCGCCGTATGAAGAAAGGTAAGCTACCTCCAGGGAATTGCTTGGACGAAGTGCGAAAGGTTATTCGCGGTTTCTGCTTTCTGCTAAGGACCAGAGGCAAGTTTATTTACACATACTCTATCGTTCAGAGTATACCTATTTTGAATTATATAAAATGTGCGGAAAAAGGTTTTCAATCCCTAATTGCGAGTTTTTAATCTTGTGCTCCTCTTTCCAAATCATTTTATTCTTGACTTTGCTAGCGATATTAAATTCTTCTCGTGCAATAATCAAAACCCATGTCTTATAATACTGTCGATGGGCGGTGACATTCTTATGGTTCTACATCTCGATTTATATGTTGTATATTTATAAACTTTTGTAATGTGGTAGAGGACTATATGTTATGAGGTATATATAGATACATATACGTATATATGGAACTACGTGGTAAAGGCTCCGAGGGTAGAGCGTGTATTGAGTTATCGAGCTTAGCCCGCGTGTCGGGGCTATTTTGTATTGTATGTTTTCGAAAACCCGGGCAAAGCTTTTAAAAAGAATTTCGCAATAATTAACCTAAAGGCAACATCACCAGTAAACCAGTGTTTATTTAATTAATAGATGCTCCTGAAAGCATTTACTAATTGAATAAACCTCATTCGCCTAATTAAATTTATTTAATTAGATGAATATCATTTTCAAAACGCTTTCTTAAAATCACTTTGTCCCGGAGAAATAATAAAAACAATTTAATGGAGTGATTCTATCTAGTATATTATTTATCGGAGATAGTTTATTTTCAATACGGATTAAAGATATTCCAATGGTTATAAATTGGTTACTTTCAGCTTAAAACAGCTAGATTGATATCGATATATGTTATTTGAATGCTTATTTAATTCGATGAATATTAATTATAATATTCATTAAGAAAAAAAAAGGAAAGAGAAGAAGGATTTTCATGCTTATTAATTATTTCTTATTGACCGAGAGTCAGTAGTAGTTATTTGATAAAGTGGCTAAAGTTTGGAGACTGCTGGAGAGATTGTGTCTTGATTTTGATTAGAAATATTCCAAGAGTTGTATTTGGGTGTTTTGAGGTTATTAAATATTCCAGTATTAATAGTAAGTATTATTTGAATATTACTTAATAAATGAATATTAATTTGAGTATTCTTTTAAAAAGGGATTATTGAATATTTATTATTTGTTACGTAGTAGTCAAATATTTATTAAATACTCTAAGTGTTTTGAAGGTTATAAACACTATTTAAAGGTTGTCTAAGGACTTTCATAGTCATTTAAAATATTATATTTTAAATCTATCTAGGTAAGTTACTTTTCAAGAACTTATATATATATGGAATTACCCTGTTGTGGTTACAAGCTTTATGTGTACCATTTTCCATGTGTGATCACAAAACCCTGTGTCGAGATTGATATCGGTACAAGTGTATATCTATACTTGAACTCTTTTGAACTCAAAACATTTTCGAAAACCCCCGGTCAGGTTTTACTCTCTTGCTCGTTTTTCAAGAAATTATCGGTCGACTGAAGTCGAACTTCAACTACTCAAGTTTTCTATCAAAATGATTTTGACAAGAAAAGAAAAAGGGGACTCTGGCAGGTGTGGGAATCGTTGACGAACGATTCCCGGGATGTGTAAGCGGCCGTGAGCCAGGCGGTCCATCAATTATTATTCCGGCCCAGGTGTTGCCGAAGGATGATTACGGATGTAATTTTCATCGAGGGTGATTACGGATGTAGTTTTTACTCGGGGATAGTTACGGATGTAGTTTCTATCCTTCTACCGGTAGAGAAGACCCGCGGATTGTTGGACTTGGTTGTGGCGACTGATCATCGTCAATCCTTGTCAGGTTTTTATGTTTTCTTTAAGTCCCATCCTCCACTTTGGAAAAATATTCAAACACTGCTTCTTAGGCCTAAGTGCCAAGTAGTCGATAGTGTTGTTTTCAATTTTGAAAGATGATGAATTCATGCAGTATCTAGAACTGCAAGATTATTCTAACAATAATGGCGCGTGCTTGTGCACTTTTGCAATTATTCAAAAGATGAAAGATGGTTCATCGGTTATTGATGTTAAGTCCCAAATGTTTTGCTTCAAGAGCTTTGACTCTCTTCCTATCAGTTATTTCTGAGTTTAACTTATCAAGTGGTTAACGATCTTATATCCTGTACAGAATCTTGAACTGTAAGGTGTTTTGATGATAATGATATACTCATGTGTATATACTTACAAACTTGAGGAGTATTAAAAAGGGAACTTTATAATGGTTTGGTTTATGAAGGGTGGTAATAACTATCTTAGCAGCATATTGAACTGCGTATTTTGAAAAGCTTTCTAAAAGATTAGCAATACGGTAGTGTACACTATTTCGCTAAGGTATGAGGATTACTACTGTTGACATGAACTTACTTTATTTATCTGATGTTACTCGAAATGTCATATATTCCCTACTGAGGTTTCATTGTTGTAAATATTTCGAAATTGATATTAAGTATCGTTATATTTCGAAAACTCCATGTGTATATTGATATATATTGTTGTGCTCTATTAATACTTGCTGGGCAATTCTTTCGCTCATACTTGCTTGTTTTAAATATTAACCTTTCAGAGGATGGTAGATGATTGAGGCTTATCTGCATGGCTCAGAAGAAGCAGGCAGTACGCCCTTATGAAGATGTTATGGTCTAGAAAAGTTATAGCTGGAATAAGATATATGTAACATTGATGTGTAATATATATTACTTTGTACTGAGTAGTACTAGTTGCTGGTGTACTTCCCAACGAAGCTATACTAGTAGTATAAGATTTTTAAGACATAGTGCGATGTAAGAGAATGGATGTAATAAAGATGTAAAGATTTTAGTTCTTATTTCTAGCCCTATGACCTAAAAGATACTTGGTGGTTGGGGTCGCAGAGTTATATTTCAGTATTAATGATTACAGATGGTTTAATGTTAAACAGGTAATTTGATGTTAAGGATTTCCGCGTGACGACCAAATCCCTGACCCTGGATTTGGGGCGTTACAATCACTGATCTTGATCTTCACACCTTCGTTACATTCCAATTTATTAGCCTGCAGCAATATCTTCAAATACATGAAATCTTTTGGCCCTTCAACTGAATCATCTGTACATCTTATTATGTCACTGAGGCTTGATCATGTTAATGAACTTCTTTCAGCGACTTGATCCTTGTTGGTGCCTGTTCTTCAAATTTCACGATCCCTGTATAGAGTTAATATTATTTATCTTTTATCCTAGTTGAGTTATATATGTCCTCCATTACATATTACATTTCATTATACTTTACAGCCCTTATTCTTCTTACTTCGCTTCCGGAGTCATTCGATCATTTGGTCACAACCATTTTGTACGGAAAGGACACGATAAAAATGGATGAGGTTCAGTCAGCACTTTTGTCAAATGTTGGAAGGAAGAACCAGGATGGTGACAAGGACGGAATGACAATTTTGGCTTTGCGTAGTCAAAATAATAGAGGAAGGGGTGCTGTGAGAGGATCTACCAATAGCAGGGGTAAATCCAGATACAGTGAAAAGGGCATGCAGTGCTTTGGTTGCAAGGAGTGGGGTCATATTAGGCCGAATTGTCCGCTTAATAAGAAGGATCCAGATGCATCATTGGCTGTGGTTACTCTCGATTGTGAAGATATTTGCACCGTCTTCAATCGAGGCACTAGTTCTCCAGGAGAATGGATATTAGACTCAGGGTCATCTTACCATGTATGATCCGAGAGGGGGCATTTTGACAAATTCCAAGATACAAAGAATGAAACAGTTTCTTTGGCTGATGGATCTACTTGTGAGATCAAGGGGATTGGAATTGTGAAAATCAAAATGTTCGATGGAATAGTTCGCAGCTTGAACGGGGTAAGATATGTGCCTAAGCTGAGGAAGAATCTAATATCTATCGGTCGGTTAGCTTAAGAAGGCTACAGATGCTCTGTAGTAGGGGGAGCTATGAATATCAAAAGAGGCCGTGTGGTTCAGATGAAGGGAGAGCTACGTGGGGGAATATATCGTCTGATTAGTACGTGGCCAGAACGTACTGGAACTTCGAAAATCTGGTTATCTCGTGCACGAGGGAAGAGTGACTTGAAGGATACTGCTGCGATTGTATTGCCTTCCAGTCTAGACGATGGTGCAAAGACTGCTGGGATGGATGCTTGGTCGAAGGGCTTCCACGACATCAACGAGTAGTTGATGTGTTGCAGCTGCATATGGGCATCGATCAACACAAATCAAGTGAGCAGTGAACCATGCAACAGATTGATTTGTTTGATATGCAGTTGGGGAGTAAATGAAAGATCGATGGTCACACTTGTGTGTGTGATGGACTACATATGGGATTGGCCGACGTGAATCAAGTGAGTATGTGTGTATACAACAGATTGTTTCACATGTATATAGTTGGACAAATAGAGGTCAATGGTACACTTGTGCGTATAGCAAGTGGGCATTCGAGAATGAATGTGCAAACTAGGGTATAGTTCGGAGTCTTGGACTCGGGGGGAGTTTTGTCGTAGGGAATGATACGGATCGAGGAAAAGTTGGAGTTGTGTCAACAGGGTGCATGTATGGAATGCAAGTGAAGAGCTGTGAGTTTGGAAAGAGGGGGAGATTGTTATGCAGCAGCCATTTAGTCTTACCAAACATCTCACCAACTCTTTTCACCAACCATGCATTTCACCAACCCCATCTACTACTTCCCTCCTATAAATACCCCTCTCCCCTTCATTAGTTATTACACCTTAATTCTCTCTTCTCTCTCTATAGCTGCTAGATAGTCCGTCTAGTAGGGGAGCCGGTTTAGCCCGCTTTCAGGAAGTGTCGGGATAGAAGGTCCTCGTGCCTAAACTATTCCTTAGGGTACTTGGGTCTAACTGCAGCCATCGGAGGTGGTCCCGCTGCAGGGGGTCTTTCTATCAGGTTGTGTGATACTGTCCGGGTTGGGAGAGGGAGAGAAGGAAAGGTTGTCGGGAAACAGTGATAAGGGGAGGTTTTGAGATAAACACTTCAGTGAGTTGGGGATATACATAAAAGGTATTGTAGGGCTGAATTTTTGTATGAAATTCAAGGGGCCGGATACCCGGATATTGTAATCTCTTTTATCTAGTGTGAAGTTGTTACTCTTGTGGATGTAGGCTGGGCCGAACCACGTTAAATCTCTTGTCTCTTTTACTGTATTGTTGGTTTGTTGCTTCATTACTATCACGTATATTTGTGGGATCTAAGCACAAATATTTACCAAACCGCTTCCGCATTCGCAGGGAATCGGGCAGATTCCTAACATGTGTAATGTAGTATGCATACATGCCTGATGCCTATGCATTATGATGTAATTTAAATACCAGAATTGTTGGACTCCTGATGTCGTCGACCATTATATTTTCAGTTGCTACATAGGCTGGTGTGCCCGACCCTATTAATCATCGAATTATTTAGGTATTAAACAATCAACCGTACACATTTCCTGCTTCTGTGTTGGTTGTGGGCTTGTGGCACATTTATATCTGCACCCATGAGAGGTTAAACTAGGAGGGTGTTTGATATTGCTTAAAATAAGTTACTTTTGACTTAATGTAGGTGTTTTTAACTTAAAGGAGAAAGTAAAGTTGTTTACTTTAAGTTGAATGAATGTGTTTGGGTAATTTTACTTAAAGTTAAATGGGTATTTAATAATTTTGACTTAAAGTGATATTTGACTTAAAAAAAATTTAAATTCATGATATTTAAGCTTTACAAGAATTGTGAAAAAAAAAAAAAAAAAACTCCATAAGTCATAAGTCATAAGTCAAAAGTACATAAATTTAACTTCTGACTTAAAGCAGTTTTTTAACTTAAAGCGGGTTTAAAACCACGTTATACAAACACACCAAAAACTCCTTAAAAGGAGCTTTTGGCTTTAAGTGCCGTTAGCCAAACAGGATGTATGGTTTTTTTACTTGTGCATTTTACTTATATCTCACACACCGACTTTCGGAACAGGATTACAAAGACTGCAAGTTGCAACCAACGGCTCTTTTAGTAATATTTTTCAAATACACGGGACTCAGAGTTGTTTGCGAACTTCGTATATCCTAGTCAAAATCGTTTACTAGACCTTGCAAATTATACTGATTTCTGGTAGATCAAAATTTACTACAGATACTCAACTGTGTATATCCTAGTCAAAATCCGTTTACTATGTCTCTTGGTACCTAACAGCTGCCTATATTTTAATTTTTTTGAAGTTTTAATACTTTTAAATCCCAAAAAGTATACTGATTTCTGGTAGATCAAAATTTACTACAGATACTCAACTGTGTATAGTAACATTTCTATAAATATATTTCACCAACATTACATAAAATAGTTAAATATTTGATTCCTTGACAACAACTAATCTTTATAAATGGAATTGTTTTTGTTTTTGTAGAAAACTAGTGAATTATTAAGGCTTAGTTCATTCTAGGGCTTAGTTCATTCGAAAGTGATGTTCACATTTACTAATACAATGGAAAATGAGGATATCAATGTCCTATAGAATATGTATTTTAACACTATTAGGTGAGTAGTCATTTGAACTACAAGGTAGGCTGATACAGTAACATGGTACACTTACTTCTTTTCTTACAGGTAACTCTCCTACAGTACCTGAAATATGAGGACCTCTCAATTTTATTCATTTTACATCATGTAGTACTAAATATCTTACATTTAAATTTAATAGCTTAAATTTAATAAAATTAGCTTGAGCAGATCATAGAGGACAATCACTAAAATGATTACTAGATTACTGAATAATTTGTTTATACCAGATCATATGACAGTAAATAACCCAAAAGGACCATATAAGAAGAGAACAACATAAGATATTCCCATGAACCAACTTATCCTTGATGAATCTTCAGTTTCAAAGGGCATCTTGAATCTCATTCCTGAATACCAGCGGATTTGCATCGCAGATTTTACCAGCGTGGCTTTGACACAGAACTCTGGAGTGCTTACTCGAGGGTAGTAAACAACTTCAAGGGGCTGCCCATCAGCTGCAAGATTTGCGGCTTCAATTACTGATTCAGCCCTTACTTTTGCCTTGCTCATTCCATTTCCACTTCTAGGTGGACTTCTGCCATTACCATATATATCTTGCTAATTTGTTTTCGTCATCCCTAAGAAAAGCTGAGAACCCTCCATATGGCACAACACAATTTCCACCAGCTGGATTCCAACCAGAAGTAGATTCAGGGTTACCTCCAATTCCCCTCTTCGCTCTCCGTATACCAACACAAAGGTCCCCGTTCTTTGCCCTCAAAAACATGAATGAATCCCCTGCAACAAGCTTCTTCTGATTTACAAATGTACTCCACCCTATCGTCAAAAGATGGCGTCTTGGTGTTCCCCTGTAGATATGATGAAACTTCCAAGTTTCACCATGAACATCTTTAGGAAGAATAGTTTGTACTGGAGGATCAGCAGAGTAGTCCAGCCTTGGAAAAATTGTCTCAGCACAATAACGTGGAATAGAAAACCCCTGAAATATAGGCAATAACTGTTAGAATATAATATAAGATCCATATAAGGCCTCCCTCTAACACCTTAAGGTTTTAGATGAGTTAGTTACTTAACATGGTATCAAAGCTCAGGTACGCAGAGGTCCCAGGTTCGACTCTCTGCGACCCCCAATATTCTCACAATTTATTATGGACACGAAAGGCAAATTATGCTCTAAAGATGAGCGTCCTTGATCCACTCTTCGACCCAAAAATGGGCTTTCGAGTGAGGGGGAGTGTTAGAATATAATATAAGATCCATATAAGGCCTCTCTCTAACACCTTAAGGTTTTAGATGAGTTAGTTACTTAACAATAACTGCAACTTATGAAGCTCTAATGTGAAGAAGATGGTAAGTAGAGGTGGAAGTTACATTAAAACAGAAACTTTAAGAAAGATATAGTGAAAGATGACAGAACTTACCAAAGAAAGGAAGAAGCAGCGCAACGGCAAGTGATTATATGACAAGAGTTGTCCGTATAAGAATAAAACACCATAAAGTTTCAGGCCATCCGGCAGGTAGCAGTTCCTCTATACTTCGCGTCAAGGGGTTTATAAACAGAGCGAACTTGGTGAGTGGTATGATTACCTAAAATTATATAATAACAGTGAAGTTGAAAAATTAAATGTCATTTAGCAAAAAACAATGAATAGTACTTGGTAAAAAAAATAATAATTAGCAAGATAGTGGTTTAAAGGCAATTAAGAATTTTACATAAAATGCAGATAACTACTTTCAAATAGTAAAGGTACTTGTAATACTAAGCACGAAGACGGAAAACATAGGTGGTCATATTAGCAAATAACAAAGAGAGTGTCACTCTTAGTCTTATACTCACTGTTGTCCACAATGCAACTTTTGAAGCAGCATAATTTGGTGGCATGTTTAAAGTTATCTGGGACAATGTCCCTTCACCAAACATGAGAAAACCTACTACAGTAGCTCCTTTGTACATCAATATGCACAACATAAAACTGCAAGACAACAAAACAATTAGATTTATTGATACAAATACATGAAAGTAATGTATATATAATTATTTAAGGAACAATATCAAGAATAAGTATTTCACATGACAGGTAACATTCTATACCATATTATCAGTGCCTTGGTAAATTGGGTTTTATCGGCCATTGAGTGGTAGATATTTGAAAATACAGAATGTCCTGAATAGCAAAACCCATATAGACCAAGTGCAAAAGGAACTCCACTCCAGTCCACAACAGGACCACTAATGAAATCCAACTTCATGTACTGTCCCAAGCAGAAGCATACAGAGGACTATAGTAATAATAGTCGCAATGACTACACTAGCTGCAAGATGAACATGTACATTTAGATTAAATGCATACGTAGTCCTCAGTGTGCACGGGTCGGTTTGGCTCGGTTTTTACCGAAAACCGTTACCAAACCGTGCATGTCAGTTCGGTTCGGTTTTTACCTATTAACCGTAACCGAACCGTTCGGAACGGTTTTTTCGGTTCGGTTAACCGTTTATCGGTTTCGGTTTTTTCGATTTTTTAACTAATTTAAAAGTCTTATACAAGTTTATACTCTAACATTAAAAAAAAAATTAAAATTTACAATGACACGATTTTTTTTTTTGAAAGGCCAAAATTTTTACTAGAAAAGTAGACAAAGCCTGTGAAAATCCATATGAAACATAACTTATAACATCCGGCTAAGATTTTAAACAGAAAAGTAGTAGATTACCTTAGCCTAGATTGAGTTACCATGATTTAAAATAGATTTAGTAGACTGCACAAAGCAACTACAAAGAAACTCCTGTTAACACAACTTCGATTTATAGTACTCGTACTTATCGTTTTTGTATATACAGTAAATTAAACAACATCTTCTGCTTACATTAAAAGGAGTAAACAACAAATTCTTTTTGTTAATTATGCTTTTTTTTAAAATTCTGTTATGGTTATTATAACTAGTTATACTAGATTTTATATATTAAATAATACTAGCCGATAACCCGTGCGAAGCACGGATTGTGATAAATTATCTTAATTCCTAATTTTTAACTTTTTTAAATGAATAAAATCTTGAACCACCAAGTTGTATATAATACTATATTCTTGACTTTTATTTCGATTGTTAGTTAATAGACTCCTAGTATATAACTTCAATAATAAATTAAATTAATTAAATAAAATCTTGAATCACCAAGTTGTATATAATACTATATTCTCGACTTTTATTTCGATTGTTAGTTAATAGACTCTTAGTATATAACTTCAATAATAAATTAAATTAATATTTAATTTTATTATTTTAATTAATTAAATTTATATAACTTATCTCTGGTAATATAAGAATAGTTATATTATTAATTGTATTTATTATTAATCTATTATAGATATATTTTAAATATTAATTAATGGAGCCCTAAGTCCTATATTCTCGAATTTTATTTCAATTTTTAGTTAATAGACTGCTAGTATATAACTTCATTATTAAATTAAATTAATATTTAATATTATGATTTTAATTAATTAAATTAATTAATATTTAGTGCCATATCGCTGCATACATGGCATATCGCGGTATACATTAATTAATTAATTAATTGGTATATCGTATTTTAGTTCAGAAAGGACTTGTTTCATTAGTAGTTCTTATTATTATTGACCTTCTATACACTAAAAAACAGTTTTTAAAGTAAGATCAAATAGTAAAATAAAATATTAATTAATTAATTAATTAATTGCCATACCGTGCATACCGCGGTATACATGGCATACCATTCAAAGGGGGTTTCTGCTTTTAATAAAGAGTATAGATATTATATATAATTATATGATAATAGTTTAATTATATATAATTTTATATGAACGGTTCGGTTTTTCGATTCGGTTATAGGGATAAAACTGTAACCATTACCAAACCGTTCCATCGGTTCGGTTCGGTTACGGTTTTTTTTTGTTTTTATCGGTTTCGGTTTTTTTCGGTTTGGTTTTTCGGTTTTTCGGTCCGGTTTCGATTTTTCGGTTTTTTTTGCTCACCCCTACTCCTCCTAATCCCCATAACTTGGTATATATATAAAAAATAAATAATGATGGCAGTACATAGATGTAGTGAATCACCTAAAAGATAAGAGATCAACCTATGATCTTTCAAACAAACAGTTGGTAGAATAACAAGGACAACAAGTATTGCCAAGAAATGTGTAGCTTCACAATCGATTTAGATGGGCTTCTAATTAGGGCTTCTCAATCGAACTAGATGAGCTTGTCAATCATAGTGAATCGTTGAAGATTTGTCACGATTTGAGCTAGGTGATAATGTTGGGCCACATATTATTATTTGGCCAAGTATAAAGTTGGGTTATAGGTTTGTCCGGCTAGTAACTTAGTCTCTGAGGAGATATATAATGTACTCTCTTCTTCAATTTAGGACTTATGAATGAAATGATATGAATTTTATTTTATCTTTATATTTTATTGCATTTTCCCTTCCTATTCTTACTTTTTGTTCTTAGCTTAATTTCACAAAAAACCCAAAAATACAATCATGATCATGACAAATGGTATCAGAACAAGCGATTTCTCGGACATGACAAACAATGTTTCCGTTGATTTGCCTTTCACCCCATATTCTTCAAATTCCTTCGAAAACCCTAATTTCTATCATCCGTACCACTATACACCACCTCCATCATCTCTCTATATCTACCACTTTCTTCAACCACCACCAGAACCACCGTATCAATTCCATCTTACTACTCACATATCCAACATACCTACACATCTACCACTCACAAATGGACTACCTGGTTGTTTCACTTACCAGGCTGGATTCCAACCACCTCTTACATCTCATTCCTATGAAGCCCAACCTGTACAAAGTTGCTACATGAGTTCTTCCATCACTACACAACACTATCAAGCTGGAGCTATCTTCGTGCAGCAATCTGAGGCGCTCCTATGCAGATTTCCAATGCCATCATTGATAATATGCATCAGATAGAGGATACAATCACTAAAATGCTTCATACACTTGAGAATATGGGAAAAATCTTTGCAGATTCGCCAAAACTAGTTGAGAAGAAGATTGCTGGGAAGGTTGCTAAAGCTAGTGGAGAGGATTCTCAATCAAGGGAGTTGTCCACAAATCAGGTAAATCAGTCTTCTAATACACCTACTCTTATTTTGGTTGTTGATAGTCTGGATGATTTGTGTAAAGTTGAGAAAATAATTGATGGTAACGGTGAAGATTTGAGACAGTTAAAAGTGTCACAAATTGGAATGTATGCCCCTCAATTGTTTGACGAAAGTCCTGAGAAAATATATATGGCTCAAATTCCACCAACACCTCTATATTCCCATAAGACTGAAGTTTTAATTGTCAAGTCAATTGAGAGAGGTTTGTCAGCAGGTTCGGGCAGTGAACATAATGAACAAACTTATATCTTGCTACACAGATTCAAGAACAAGAAAAGTTTAAGAATCCATTCACCCCCTCTCTGTATTCTTTAGTCGTATTCAATACTCAACAGAAAGTTCAAGTATCTTTCTTGATGATGATGCATTTGATCCAATTGAAGAAGAAAGCGCCACTCCACCATCCAATTCTCCTCTAAGCTCATCATCATCTTCAAGTTCCGAATCACCACCTAGAAAGACAAGATCAATGGCGGACCTTTATGGAGCAACAAGAAGAATTTTGGAAGATGAATTTGTGGATTTTGCCTTATATGCAAATGCGGATCCGATTGCTTTTGAAGATGCCGCTAAGGAAAATAAATGGAGGCAAGCTATGAATCAAGAAAAGCTATGAAAAGGGCAAAACTGTAATTTTTCAGCACCCCGCGCGCGCAGCCTGCACGAGTTTTGGCGCAGCCTGTGCATGGGCCTCTGTCGCGTCGTTTTTCAGCTCTATTTCCTTCGTTCTTGCTCCGTTTTTTCCCGTTCTTTTTGCGTTAGATCACATTCTTTATTTCCCTTGACTTAGAAACCTTCATGAGAGTTTAATGACAACTCCATTCTTCATTCCATTGCACAAATTTAACTCCAAAAACGACGGAAGCATCAACCATAATCGACATTCTTACAAACCTGCACAACTACACAAAACACATCAAAACTACAACAAACTTGAGTTTAAGACAATCAATTTAAGCCGAATTGAAGCGATCCAAGTGGATATAAAATCCACTTATCACACCCCCAAACTTAAACTGATGTTTGTCCTCAAGCATAAACAACTAACACTAACTAACTAGTACCACTTCCGTAGGTGATCACGGTTGCATTTGGCATAGGCAACAAGCCCTTTAAACCCCTAGGATTCCCTAATGGACGAGTGAGGTCTCGTGAGGGCCTATAATGAATGTACCCACAAAATCCATCTAACTAACAATGTAAAAATAATGCAATGCATGAATGCAACTAATATGAAAATGCAAAGATCCCCTTTAAACTAACCAAAACCAACTAGCAAGCAAACATATCAAAGAATGCAACTAATTCCAAATAGAGCTCGTCTAAGTCCCTGTATACTAACAATACATGAACAGAAACGTGCGTGTGTGTGATGCTCATCAGGAATACTCCCAGAACTAGATCAAAATCATACCTATTCTTCGTCAAGACAATCACAGGTTTATAAATAGAATAGACTGTAGACACTTCATAACCTAAGAACACCTCCATCCTTATCTAAGGTAGACAAGAATCCATGCTTTATTACTAACAACTACGACACATAATACTATATACAATCATGTTTATTTAACCGTGCAATGGATGAGACCCCAAAAGGCTTATACAATAATACCCATGTAGCGAGCATTAGGTTAGCAATCCCTAACCACAAGGGCTTTAGGTTACTAGGACTAAGTCCCCTCAGACTTAATTACTCAAGTATTAAAGAGCTCACCCGTAGCTAATTTTGCGTTTAACAATTAAACTTTTGACACTTTTTTTTCTCATATTTTTTGTTTTTTTATGCCATTTTTTTATTCATGCAATCTGGAATGAGAATTCTCAATTCCAACCCTAGACTACTCATATAAATATGAGCCGGCTACTAGCCAATTGACACCTACCCAATAACTAGCATGAAATTCATGTTTTCCCCCAAACTTAGACTTTAGTGCTCCTACGCCATCAAGGGAATAACGAAAATTCTAAATATAATCAAGTGATTAAATCTAAAACAACCAAACAAGCATGACCCTAACCTAGCCCAAAAGCACCCAATGAAACTGTGTAAAAGTTTTGTTTCATAAACATGCAAGTCAATTTCGTAGGAACTATAAATAAACCTTCTATTAATCATTACCACTCTCAATTAGACATCTACCTACCAATCAGAATTAGCTCGTCCTAAGGGATCATGAAATATGCATGCAAATGCAACTAAATGAACTCACATGATATACGAAAAATAAAAAACAGAATGTCCTATATGAAACCAACATAGATAACAAGAACATACATGCATGAATTACTACTAATATGCAAAATATGATATCTATATGAACACAATAACTCACATAATCATAACTAACTACATATACACTACTTATCCCCCAAACCACCCCCAAACTTAAAAGATTCGATGTCCGTATTGAATGGAAATAAATACAAGGGATAGTAGGAAACAAACCTAAAAATACCGAAACACGTGGGTTGCCTCCCACGAAGCGCCTTTGTTTAAAGTCTTTAGCTAGACATGGCCACCGTAGCTTAATATTGCCATTTAATTATCTTTTCCGGTGCTACATCCTTGATAACAATTTTCAGCCTTCTTCGCTCTTCAGAGGTGTTAGCAATAATGTTCTCTTCACTACCTGGAAAGTTAGAAACAATAATAATAGGCAAAGTAGATGATTGACCCAAATATGCATACCTCCTGTGATCTGGTAGTTTAAGCTCAAGTTTGGAAGCTTCTTTAACATGATGATTTTCTACCAAAGACTGATCAAGAATGGAGATAGACGGACTAGGAACAGAGGTGGGTAGTTCACCAATAGAAGTCTTAACAATAGACTTAGGATCAAAAGAACAATCCTCAAGCTAACTTCCATGATTAGAACAAATAGCATTCAATTCATCTAACATCTCTTCAGAAGTAAAATTCCTATACAACTCATGAAGATCTTTATTGCTCTCATACTCTAACAAAGCATCTTCCTCAAGAAAAGACTCAATTGCACTATCCTCAAGATTTGACCATGAAACAACCTCATCAATCAGCACCTGAGAATCCCAAAGATCAGCCAAGCCTAGTTCCTCATCTTCTGTATCAGACTTTTCTTGTAAAGCAACGTCTACTGGATCTGACTTACCAAAACACTCTTCCTCCTCTGCCGGAAATTCCAAGAATCTCTTTGGATATGAAGGAGGCGGGTAGATCTGATTGCTATTTGTAGATTGCTCTGGAGAAACTTTTTCAACAGGATTCGTACTCTTTTCCACTTCACCGTCCAACTGCTCAGCTACCAAATCAGATTTCTCAATTTCTGGCCCTGTAGATTTCTCAATCTGCTGAATATTAACTTCTTCATTTTCCATAGCTGCTGATTTCTGATCGTTTGTAGCCTTTCCAGATCTCAAGGTAACTACTTTCACCTGTTCTTCGACTTCCCTCTTGCTTGGATTAGCCTCCGTGTCGCTAGGAAGAGTCCCTTGTGGCCTACTCAACAAGGCATTAGTAATCTGCCCAATCTGAATTTCCAAGGTCTTAAACGATACAACGTTGCTTTTAAACATCAACCTCAATTCTTCTAATTCAGATTTGTCATAAGTGGAATGCCCAGAACCAGCATATGACTGTTGTTACTGAAAACCCGAAGGTTGAAATTGCCACGGGACATACTGTTGCTGAAAATTCTGCCCTTGCTGCTGCTGAAAATTCGGGTGATTGTAAAGGTGCTTCGTATTGTTGACCTTGAAACTGCTGATAAGGCTGTTGTGGTTGCATCATGCCACCTTGATTGTTGCTCCAAGTCACTGATGCACTATAGATGGCACACTGATTCATCTCATGTGCGCCCGCACATAGCTCACAAACACTAGCCACTTGCTAAACTCCATAGTAAGTTAGAAAATCCATCTTCAAAGTCAACGCCTTCAACTGAACTGCTATAGCTATAACTCATCACCCAGATCTACTGCACACGTACCTGAAACACCAACGAACTACACAAGATAGGCTAGAGAAGCAATCTGAGTCAGTGAACTCTAACGACCACTATTGACAAGCACATAAACTAAAAATAAAACACCAATGATCCCCGGTAGCGGCGCCAAAAACTTGTTTGCACTAAATCACGCAAGCATACGTGGTAACAAGTAATATAGAATTAAGTTGAGTTCGTTCCTACTGAGATCTGGTTTAGGTTTCAGTTCAGTAGATGTACCTATGCAACAATGTATGGTTTTTATTCACTGCTAAGACAATTAACAAATTTGGTTTTTGATTATCTAAAATTCACTAAGGAAGTAAATTAACAAACTAAGAATTAATTAACTAACAAGAATTATAATCTAATTACTTATGCAATAGAAAACATGGGATCCTAACTTCATTAAATACTTCACTTAGAGTTGATGCCTTTAATCAAAGTATGTGATGATTATGATATCTGATCAGACAACACGAAACAAGTACACGCTACTTTTCAGTATACGAATACCAAACTAAACATACATCCACAAAAGAGATAGAAGATGAATAGACATCAATCATGCTTAGACCCTATATCAGAGCTGTGTTGCGAGAATGGTGGCTGGTACGTCGACTGCAGAAAGGTTGCTAAGGCTAGAAGAGTTTCTGGGTGTGCCTTTGACAACAGATGAGATTCCGATAGCGAATCAAGTGCAGGTTCTGAGGGAGGGCCTGGATGAGTTCAAGACGACGGTTCATGATCTTATGAGGGTTATGAAAGAAGGGTATGATGCCAAAATTCAAGAGTTGAGTGATGAATTGGTGTTGGTTAAACGTGCCGCTGTTTCCGGTTCGACAAGTGGTAGAGAGGGCCACACGAAGTTGAAAATTCCAGAACCCTAGTCTTATGATGGGGCAAGAGTTGCCAAGGATTTGGAGAATTTTCTGTGGGATATGGAGCAATATTTTAAAGTTGCTCATATTGAGGAGGTTGAGCAAGTTTCAATTACAAGTATGTACTTGGTTGGTGATGCTAAACTGTGGTGGCGTACACGGACGGATGGTGAGGCTAGCGCGGACAGGCCAGAGATAACCACGTTTGAGGCGTTAAAGAAGGAATTGAAGGAACAGTTCTTACCTCTTAATTCTTCTTGGCTTGCTAGAGATAGTCTACGAAACTTGAGGCAAAAAGATTCTGTGAGGGACTATGTGAAAGAATTCAGTTCGTTGTTGCTAGACATTAAGAATATGTCTGATGAGGATAAGTTGTATAATTTCTTGGCTGGGCTAAAACGCGGTTAAGGACTTGCCTACTGCAATTGCAGCCGTTGATAGTCTGGTGGACTTCAAAAACGCTGGTTCTAGTGATGCTGATAAAGGGAAAGGCAATGGAAGGAACAACAAGGTTGAGGGCAGAGACAAGAAATTTGACAAGAAAAATGGTGCAGGTGACACCAAGAGTGTTGGGCAGTCCCAAAGTTTGAAAGAGAAGGGATGCTATATTTGTGGAGGACCACATTTGATGAGAGCGTGTCCAATGAAGGAGAAGCTTAATGCGATAACCGTGGACAAAGAGAATGATGCTGAGACTAAGGATGTAGCTGCAAGGGTTAGTCCTATACGTTTGGTGACTTTAAGGATGGGAAAGTCAGTGCCTAGTGATGGGCTTATGTATGTGAATGTTCAGATGAATGGGCATGAGATGTTTGCGATGGTTGATACAGGGGCCACAAATTGTATTATTGCAGAAAGGTGTGTGGAATTGCTGGGGTTAAAGATGAAGTCTAGTAATTTGAAGTACAAAGCTGCAAATATGGATGCACAACAGATTCGGGGCACTTCGGATGTGAGCTTGAAAGTTGGGGCATGGCAAGGTAAATACTTGTTCAGTGTTATACCTTTAGATAATATTGATTGCATTCTTGGTATGGACTTTTTGAAAGATGCCAATTGCATGATAATGCCGCATATTGGTGGTATGTTGATGGGAAATGAGGAATGTTGCTTTGTGAAGGCAGTTTCAATGTCTTTCGAAAAGAAAACAGAAAAATTGAGATTAAGTGCAACTAGGGTGTTGATTGGCGATGTGTTGTGTGATCTTGAGCCTGAAGTGCTAGGCAAGTCAGGAACGCATGGTTGCAAGTTAGAGTTTCCATCTGTTGGGGACATTGTTGGGAACTGATGAGTAGCAAGGCTAGCAGGCGGCCTAGGGTCTGTACTTGTCATCAAGCTGGTGTACTTGGGCGACGTTGTTAAGAATATACAGTATGATTTTTGGTTGTTGGTTCTGCAAGGTGAAGTAGGACTACTGAAGTAGCAAACAAGCTGATGAGGACATCAGGCTCAAATAGTGTGGGTGGGTTTGTAAGACCTCTTGGTTACTAGTTGGTTTTTGGCTCGACGGTGGCTGATCCCCAAGGCCGCCAAGACCAGGCATCGATGGTTGGTGCCAAGTCTGGATGTGTCAGGTTGATGCTAAGCTATGGTTATTTGTGGGAGGCACTAATTTGCTGGGTTTTGCCTTAGTGATTCTGTTGGCTTTGGGCTGAAGAAAATGGGCTACTGAGCATTAGAGATGTGGGCTTCAATTATCCAAAGGCTTGGGTCATTTGCTGGGCACTTATGGGGGAAATGTGAGTGTGGGCTTTACAAGTCGCATGGCTGAGACAACAAAAACGTGGGTAAGCTATTGGGTGATATATATACGTGTTATATATATTATTGTGGGTTATTAGAGTTGTTGGTAACTACCCAAGGGTTTGCACAATTGGTTGGCTGGCTGACAGGTGTCTTTGTAACTGCTAAAGATGGGAGTAACTACTGGTAACTACCCATGACTTGAGAAAAACGTGGCTGGCTGTAGATTAGCATAAATACATGTATTCTATAGCATTGTATAGGCAGAGAGAGTATTCAGATATGTGCAAGTGAGTCACATATAGTTGTATTCTGAGAGAAAGCCAAGTGAGTGCTTTTGTATGTATTTTGGTGAAGCCAAGTGAGTGCTTTTGTATGTATTTGAAAACATAACGGTTGAAGAACAAGTTGTCTATTAAGATCACATAGGGCAGCATAATATCTCTATTTACGCTGCAAATCATGATGTTAAAACATCAACCTATCCTATGCTAGCATGGCAAGTTCTAAATCTCAAGATCCACTCTCGTTTCGCAAGAGATTAACAAATTAGATGTTCGCGACGCATCTAAATACATGAAACACAACCATACAAGGATATCAAGAATTCACCACACGTAATCTTTAAAGCAATCAAACTACTAAGCTACATAAATAAATCCGTTAGAATCCCATGACAACGATTAGCTCATAATTGAACCATTCATCGTCATGGGATTTGATGAAAACATGATAAAAACAAAGTATGAAAAAATAAAAATAAACCTAAGTAATTGATATGTAATCGTGATCCAAATTACAATGGTAGGATGTGTTTAAATAGGCTCTAGAAGTCTTGCCCAGCAAGGAAACTACCAAATCAGAGTTAAATAGAATACGTTTCCTAAACTGATTCTATTTTTAAGGAAAATTCGTAGCTGACTTTTCTTCAATATTTCTGGGCCGTTCCAGTTGTAATTGGACCTCTGAACCACTTTAGAATGATAGAGAATCTCGTTAGCTTCGCGTGGACAGTAAGATCATCCAAAACGGACTTGTAGAACTCAAGATATGGCCAAAATAGTGAAAAGGGCAAACTTTAATTTTCCAGCATCGCGAGCGCGCAGCCTGCACGAGTTTTGGCGCAGCCCGCGCCTGGGCCTCTGTCGCGTCGTTTTTCAGCTCTATTTCCTTCGTTCTTGCTCCGTTTTTTCCCGTTCTTTTTGCGTTAGATCACATTCTTTATTTTCCTTGACTTAGAAACCTTCATGAGAGTTTAATGACAACTCCATTCTTCATTCCATTGCACAAATTTAACTCCAAAAACGACGGAAGCATCAACTATAATCGACATTCTTACAAACCTACACAACTACACAAAACACATCAAAACTACAACAAACTTGAGTTCAAGACAATCAATTTAAGCCGAATTGAAGCGATCCAAGTGGATATAAAATCCACTTATCAATGTCAGACTTAGGAATTACAATAGTCTTCTTCTTACTCCTCCTGCAGTCAATAGCAAGATGATTAGAGTTACCACAATTAAAACATGTCTTTCTTGGTGCATTTGGAATATACTTATAATTATTCTCTTTGTTTATTCCAACTTTACCATTCCTGTTTCTTTTAGCAGTAGGAACTCTCTTTTTATCTGTAACTTCACAGATTCTTTCTCTCAGTTGTTTCTTTGACAAAAGACCTACATTCTTGTTTTGGACAGACTTTAATTTTGAATTTTGTGTAGAAGTGGATCCCTCTTCAGTACTTGATTTGGGATTCTCTGGATACACATAATTCACAGGCTTTAATTTAGTCTTTGTTCTGTCTGTAATATATCTATAGGTTTTTGGATTGGTTGAGTCATTAATAATAACTCTTCCTGGATTAGATGAAACAACTTTTTCCTTGTTTTTTTTCTCATTCTCTAGCTTATAACCTAGACACTCTTTCCAGTTTTTATCTGTGATAATTTCATCAGTTTTTGTTCCAGAGTATGTCCAAGTTCTGAGTTTTTCATATGCATCCTTAAGTTGCATTTCAAGTTCATTACATTTAAACTCTATTTCAAGTTTCATGTGTTTAGCATTATCACATTCTGTTTGAACTTCCTGCAAGAAAATTAACACAGCTTCTAAATGATCATTTCTTTTAGTTACCTCTGCCATTTGAGATTTTATTCTAGTATTTTCAAGAGATTGACTCCTAAAGCTGATATGCAGAGACTTAAGAAATGACCTTAACTCAGAGACATTATTCGTATCAAAATCAAACAAGGTTTCAGATACCTTAGATTCAGCAGCAACAGCAGTCTCATCAGTATTGGCCATTAAAGCATAATTCACCTTTTCTTCTTCAGATTCTGAGGAAGAGTCCATCCAATCCTTGCTTAATGAGATAAGAGCTTTGGTCTTTGCCTTTTTGCACTCAGTTGTAAAATGACCCATTCCATCACAGTTGTAGCATCTGACTTTTGACTTGTCAAATTTGCCGCTTTTCTCTTCTTTCTTCTTGTATCTGTCTCTGTCAGCATTGAAGATTTTCTTCTGAAACTTTCCATGCTTCCTACCCTTTCTGAACTTCATCTTCTTGAAGCCCTTGACTATCATAGCAACCATCTCCATCATATCAGAATCAGTAGAGTCATTATCAGTATCAGTATCAGACTGAGCATTAGTATCTGATGATGAGTCATCAAGAATTGACTCCACAACTCTACTTTTTCTTGAAGAACCTTCTTCAGCTTTTCCTTTTGATTTTGATTCAACATTCAAAGCAACAGATTTTGCTTTGACATTTTTCTTGTTCTTTCTCTGTTGAACCTCAAGATCGTAGGTTCTTAGCATTCCATAGACTTTATCAGGAGACAGCATTTTCAGTTCATACTAATGTCTAATGATTGAAGACTGTGTATCTCATTCTTCAGGAAAGGCTCTTAGAAACTTGGTATTTGAGTCCTCTGGATCATACTCTTTCCCAACTAATGATAGATTGTTTAGCAGTGTTAGGAATCCATCATACATATCAGTCAGGCTCTAATCAGATTTAGCATCAAACTGTTCATACTCCTGAATCAACAGAGCCCTTCGGTTCTTTTTAATAGATTCAGTACCTTGGCATTGAGTCTCCAAAGTATCCCAAATTTCTTTAGCAGTCTTGCATGTTATTACCCTGTTTGACATCACATTATCAAGACTGTTATGCAAAATATTCTTTACATTTGCATCTTTGAGCACTTGTGTCTTTTCTTCTGGAGTCCACTCACTTTTTGCCTTCACGACATAGTGTTCAGGAACAGTCTCAATTCTTGCAACTAATCTTGTTGGAAGAAATGGTCCATCATTGATCCTGTCAAGATAGTCAGGATCAGTAGCTTCCAGATACATCAACATCTTTACCTTCCATGTTGGATATTCAGTTCTCCTCAGAATGGGAATCTTGATACTTTCACACTTGCTTGTCGACATCTTCAGATCGTTCCTGATTTAGATAATCAGTTTGAGCTCTGATACCAATTGTTGCCCAATAATAAACAATTGTAGAAGGGGGGTTGAATACAATTGTATAAGATTTTCGACTTTAATAGAATTAATAACACAAGTATGAAACAATAACAGCTTTATTAATTCTGATATAAAACTGTTACAAACTCTCTCAAGAAATACCAAATTCTCAAGAGCTGCTAGGTTACAAGATGACTCGAGTAAGTGATCACAATCATGTAAAACCTAAACTGTGTTTATATACTCTACACAGCTACACTATCAATTACAAGATATATTCAATCAATTACATATGACTCTTAATTCATATCTTGAATGATAGCTGCCTTCCTACAATCTATGAACCGCCATATCAATTCTCCTTGATCTCTGGACTGATGAGAATCTCCACGTAATCCTGACCAGCTTACAATCCTGATAACAACCCAATACTGACGTTGTATTACTGATGATGTCAGCATCAGTATCTGATCAGTAGTCCAGATCCTAATATCACTTGAATCAATATCTAACAAAAACTTCTACAAAAACTTGAACGTTTTTCCAGAAGTTGGGGGCAAATGATATGGGGTAAAAATAAGCCCTTAAGACACAATTAATGTTGCATTAATTAGACTTAGCCTGGTCCAAAGATGAAGCTTATTTATGAGGCCCGAAACCCCAATTAAATATTAATTTCGTAATTAATATTTGGGGCTAATTAACAGCCTGCAAATAAGAGCCAAATTAGGATATTATCTCTACAAGGAGTAGCCTCCAAGGCACATAGTCATACAAGGAAACAGACTCCTACAAGGTTGGAGTCTGGAACCTTCCTCAAGGTTGACTTGCCCACCAAGTCACCTAACCCTACTACGGTTCTAAGGCTCCCAAAGCCTATATAAGGGCTTGACCCCTCATTCTCAGAACTACGTTGGCTTAATATGTCACTAACGTCTTGGCTTAATCCTCAAATAAGGACATACAAGCCACTACGTCCTTGGTGTGCCCTCGCCGCCATAGCCCCGAGGGCAAACACCAAGAACTACGTTGGCTTGATTCTCTAACAATACAGAGATACGTAGGCATCTTGTGAGGATCGTTTAGTCTCGAACACAAAAATAGCTATTAAAGCTCGAAGCTCACCAACCCCTCAGCATTAAATACACACAAACCTTAGCCGCAATTCGATAACCTAGTTTTTATTCCACAACAATGATGCACCATATTGCATTGGAATAAAAATAATATGGTTTAAAATACCATATTCTTGCAATTTTTTATCAAACAATAAAATATAAATTTTAAATTGGTAGAATACTACAATATTAAAAATTGCAATGTATTCTAATTAAAAGGCGACGCCGAGAAGATTTTTAATTATTTTTCAAAAAAATGCAACAAAAAATATTTACATTTAGGAAAAATTTGTAATCCAATTTTATCTTTTTTTTTCTAAGTTAATCCAAATTTATCTTTCAAAATTTGAGTGATGTATTTTAATTGCTTGCTTATTGAAAGATGTTTTTAAAATACGAATTCGTGTTTCACAATTTTATGGAAGGTGACCCGCTTTTATAGGATTTCTGGACAATAACTTTTTAAAAAAAATGATGCACCATATTACTTTGGAATATAAAGAAAATGGTTTAAAATACCATATTCTTGCAATTTTTTGTCAAACAATAAAATATAAATTTTAAATTGGTAGAATAATATAAAATTAAAAATTGAAATGTATTCTAATTAAAATCCAAGGCGACGCCAAGAAGAGTTTTAATTATTTTTCAAAAAAATGCAATAAAAAATATTTATATTTAGGAAAAATTTGAAATCCAATTTTATCTTCTTTTTTCTAAGTTAATCCAATTTCATCTTTCAAAATTTGAGAGATGTATTTTAATTGCTTGCTTATTGAAAGTTGTTCTTAAGATATGAATTCGTGTTTCACAATTTTTATGGAAGGTAATCCGGTTTTTTAGTATTTTTGGACGATAACCTTTTTAAAGCATTTTTAAAAAATGATGCACCATATTACTTTGGAATATAAATAATATGGTTTAAAATACCATATTCTTGCAATTTTTTATCAAACTATAAAATATGAATTTGAAATTGGTAGAATAACATAAAATTAAAAATTGCAATGTATTCTAATTAAAAGGCGAGGGGTCGCCGAAGGCGACGCCGAGACGAGTTTTAATTATTTTTCAAAAAAATGCAATCAAAAATATTTATATTTAGGAAAATATATCTTCTTTTTTTCTAAGTTAATCCAATTTCATCTTTCGAAATTTGAGAGTTGTATTTTAATTGCTTGCTTATTGAAAGATGTTTTTTAAATATGAATTTGTGTTTCACATTTTTTATGGAAGGTGATCCGCTTTTTTAGAATTTCTGGACGATAACCTTTCTTAAGGTTTTTTAAAAAATGATGCACCATATTACTTTGCAATATAAATAATATGGTTTAAAATCCCATATTCTTGCAATTTTTTATCAAACAATAAAATATAAATTTTAAATTGGTAGAGTACTCTAAAATTAAAAATTGCAATGTATTCTATTTAAAGGTCGAGGGGTCGCCGAAGGCGACGCCGAGAAGTTTTTTAAATCATTTTCACAAAAAATGCAAAAAAATATATTTGTATTTAGGATAAATTTGAAATCCTATTTTATCTTATTTTATTCTAAGTTAATTCAATTTTATCTTTCAAAATTTGAGAGATGTATTTTAATTGCTTGCTTATTTGAAAGATGTTTTTAAAATATGAATTTGTGTTTCACAAATCTCACAATAAGTGAGGGTTCTCATTGGAGTAAGACCATATATATCTATATGTGCTATAATTACCTTTATAAATATAATAAAATTAAATAAATTAATAAGC
The DNA here is from genome assembly GCA_037693485.1 of Kitagawia praeruptora. NCBI lineage: Eukaryota > Viridiplantae > Streptophyta > Magnoliopsida > Apiales > Apiaceae > Kitagawia > Kitagawia praeruptora. The sequence goes on along the minus strand of CM075354.1, from coordinate 95,757,625 downwards.
CAACAAAGGGTTGGTGAAGTGGTCGAGGTCTTCGCTAATAGAGGTCAAGAGTTCGACTCGTGGAGTGTGCGTGTGTTTAACTATAAAAAAATATAAGTAATATTGTTTAAAATACCGTATTCTTACAATTTTTTATCAAACAATAAAATATAAATTTTAAATTGGTAGAATACTATAAAATTAAAAATTGCAATGTATTTTAATTAAAAGGCGAGGAGTCGCCGAAGGCGACGCCGAGAAGATTTTTAATTATTTTTCAAAAAAAAAATGCAACAAAAAATTTTTATTTAGGAAAAATTTGAAATCCATTTTATATTTTTTTTCTAAGTTAATCCAATTTTATCTTTCAAATTTGAGAGATGTATTTTAATTGCTTGCTTATTGAAAGAGGTTTTTAAAATATGAATTCGTGTTTCACAATTTTTATGGAAGGTGACCCGCTTTTATGGGATTTCTGGACGATAACCTTTTTTAATGTTTTTTTAAAAAATGATGCACCATATTACTTTATAATATAAATAATATGGTTTAAAATACCATATTCTTGCAATTTTTTATCCAAATAAATATTCATTTAGAAAGATTATTTTTTTATCGATTAATAAATATTTTATTTATTTATTAATAAATGAATATTTATTCATTTAGAGGTTATTTCCATTTTTTTTTAAATTTTTTTAATACATTTTATATTCAAATGTACCTAATTTTTATTAGTGATTCATCGAAACCGTGCTAAAACGAAAATGATGACGAACCGAATGACATCAATTGTCATATCACATTTGTCCTCAAAAGAAGCCTTTCAAGGCCATAAAAAATTACCCGTTGCAGAAGCATGAGAACATTCGAGAAAGCGTGCATTGAATTATACAAAATTAAGAATTAGATATATTTTGGTGGGAAAAAAAATTAATAGATGCATTTTTTGACAAAATATAATTTATTAATATGTATAAAAAGTATTAATTGGATTAGATGTATTCATACTCTTATATAAATTTAAATATATTATTTGAAATATAATGATTATTCATTTATATTTAAATAGGGCATATAAAGACTTATTTTTTTTAATTCGTTAATGCATTTAGGGTTATTCATTAAGCCCATATGTCCAAGTTAGGACCGAAAAAAATTATTTATTTATTGAGGTTATTCATTTATTGAACATTAGTTCTACTATAATCAGAATTGAACACTCATTAGGAAAACAAAAGTAAAATTTATTACATGTGTTATGTGTAGCACATTTTTTAATATTAATTATCAATGCATGCCTTTTATCAAAACTAAAACCCATTTACAGATGTAATACTTAATCGTAATACGTGAAAACAACATACAATTACATAACACAATTGTATCTGTTAATAGTATAAAACCTGTTGTGTTTTTCAGCTGTAAATAACGTCTTTATCCCATATAAACTTCCGTATTTACTCTGTTAAACTACTTGACTCATTTGACTTATACTATGAATAGATCTAGACCGTTAATCTAACTACTCTTATTACAACAACATTTAACTTTAACACCAACTGACAACTGCTTCTCTTACTTTAACATCAATTCAAATTTTTTTGGAATTGGGGAATTGGGGAGAGAAGGTGTCGCGTCTTTCCTTCTTTTTTATTATTGTTCTTTCTTTCATTCTCAATTTGCTTTGATGTTTATTTGGATATGTATTACGTCTTTCCATTTTCATTGATGGTTCTTATTGTTGCTGTTGTTTCATGTCTTGAAGATTTGTGAGTGATTATTAACCGAATGACGGATGAAAGAAGTGCTTTTCAACCTAGGGGGAGGACAACTTTTGGAGCATCTCTCCCTCATCTTGAAAGAGTTTGTGAGTTTTGCTCTGTTTTTTTAAGTTTTATATGGACTGATTATTGTTTCTATTTGTAATGATGTTTTGGTTGTTTGATATTGTAGTTAATTATGAAGTTGGAATGATGAAAGAAAATGTTGAGCCCAGAACAATTGGTAAATCTGTATAACCTCATTTCTTTACGCCGAAGATTCTTATTTCTTATATCCTGTTTGTATTTATGCGCAAGATTTGTATTTGTTCATTAACAGATTACAAAGTTTGTTAGATAATCCTGTTGTGTTTGAACAATCTAATCTAATGGAAAATTCATCTCCGCTTTGTGATAATCTTTGTGAGTAATTTAATCATGTTCTTCAGTTGTTAATTTATTTTTGCATTTGCTCATATTCTAATTTCACTGTGAAATTAAGATAATCAGCCAGTTAGGACAATGAAAAAAAAGGAAAGCGATGGTCCCTTTGCTGTCTAATGTTTGTGAGTGTACTCATATTTTTTACCTCATATTTTTGTACAAACATTGTTATACGTCATTTCTAAAAAAAATTATTTGTAGTTAATTATGACCTTGGTATGATGAAAGAAAAGAATGTGGAGGGTATGCAAGACAAGTGTACAATATCAAGAAAACCAGGTACACAAAATGTAAAAAATAGATGAACTTATATTGTCATGGTTGGATTACACTTTTAATTTCAGCTGTGTACTCCTTCTAAGTAAGTATTCAATGAAACAACTGATGGATGATTTTCTTTTTTGTTTGTAAGCAGGTTACTTAATGAAGGAAAATGTCAGGCCTCACCCCAAAATGCCATAGTTCGAAGGTTCCTCTAACAGGCCAGTATTACATAATTGTGGTACAAAAAAATATGTGCATGTAAAATTTGTGCAAAATTCGTGCATGACACTTTATAAGCTAATATTATGAATTAGGTAAGTGTAATAAAATTTGTGACCTGGCCTATTGCCATTATCCTTTTCAATTTCGTTGTATTATTGTTTTAAAAAATGGCTTCCCCCATAAATTTAAAACGTGTTGCCTCTGCAACCATTTGAATAGCGATAAAAAAATAGCCTCTACATTGCCCTAATTTAGTTCATTTTCTTTTCTCCCGCATATTGTTCTCAGGTCCCGTCAGGATTCTGAATTCTAAATACAAAGTTCCTTCAACTTACATTAATAAGGTACAAAAAAATATGTGCATGTAAAATTTGTGCAAAATTCGTGCATGACACTTTATAAGTTAATCTATACTCTTTATTAAAAGCAGAAATCCCCTTTAAATGGTATGCAACGTATACCGCGGTCGCGCGGTATGCCATTAAATATTAATTATTTTAATTAATTTAAAATTTTAATATTATATAATAATTTACTATAATAGTGAAATTATATTATATACTATGAGTCTATTAACTAAAAATTAAAATAAAATACAGGAATATAGTATTACATAAAACTTAGAACTTCTTTAATTAATATTTAAAAAGTATCTATAATAGATTAATAATAAATACAATTAATAATATAACTACTCTTATATTACCATAATGAAGTTATGTAAATTTAATTAATTAAAATAATAATATTAAATATTAATTTAATTTAATAGTGAAGTTATATACTAGGAGTCTATTAACTAGCAATCGAAATAAAAGTCAAGAATATAGTATTACATACAACTTGGTGATTCAAGATTTTATTTTATTAAAAAAAATTAAAAATTAGAAAATTAAAATAATTTATCACCATCCGTGCTTGGCACGGGTTATCGGCTAGTATTATGAATTAGGTAAGTGTAATAAAATTTGTGACCCTATTGCCATTATCCTTTTCAATTTCGTTGTATTATCGTTTTAAAAAATGGCTTCCTCCATAAATTAAAAACGTGTTGCCTCGGCAACCATTTGAATAGCGATAAAAAAATAGCCTCTACATTGCCCTAATTTAGTTCATTTTCTTGTTCCCACACATTGTTCTCATGGCCCCGTCTAAAAGAATGTTGTAAAGTATTATGTGAATGATAAAAGAATGGTATATCTTTCATTACTCATCCAGGAGCTTTATATACAAAAGTACAGGCTGTGACTAATTCCTTTGATGATGGAATTAGTTATACACAATCTATCATATCTACAATAGTTATACAACAAATCTTCAAGATTGTAACAGAATGATTTGCGGAAGAGAGAATATCTCCAGCTGTGTTAAGCTATCTAGGTTTCCTTATTATGCTCCCTCAAGCTAAACGACGTGTCAACAAGTGCAAGCTTGCGAAACTGAGAGGCAAAGGCAGGTCTGGGAAGAGGTTTAGTCAGGGTGTCTGCAACTTGATCAGCTGAGTGTAGGTGAAGTACTTTAACAGCCTTCTGTTGAACCTGATCACGGACAAAATGAAAATCAATGGTAATGTGCTTCATACGACTATGGAACACCGGATTTTGACACAAGTATGTTGTGCTCACATTATCGCAGTAGATAGTTGGGGGACATTTCAGCGGTAGAGCTAATTCCCTAAGTAAATTGGTGACCCAATTAGTTTCTGCCAAAGAAGTGGCAACCGCACGATACTCAACTTCCGTGGACGAACGAGCAACACCTCTTTGTCTTTTTGAGGACCAGCTGACAGGATTGAGACCATAGTACAAAACGTAACCTGTTGTAGAGGTGCGATCAGAAGGATTACCTGCCCAATCTGAGTCAGAATAAACATTGACGGAATTTGATTTTGTACGACTTAATTTCAATCCAATTGTAACGGTGCCTTTAAGGTAGCGGAGAAGTCGTTTAATTGCCTGCCAATGAATGTGATGAGGAGAATGCATGAATTGCGATAATTTATTCACTGCAAATGAGATATCTGGCCTTGTAAAGGAGAGATATTGAAGCTTTCCCAGTATGCGCCTGTAATTAGTGACATCATGGGAAGAAGTGTCATTGGTGACATGCAATGCAGATGAAGAACTCATTGGAGTGTGAACTGTGTGACATTCAGACATATTTGTGTCAGCTAATATGTCATGAATGTATTTAGCTTGGGAAAGTATAATTCCATCCGTCCTGTGTAGCACCTCAACGCCGAGAAAATAATGTAGGGGGGCTAGATCTTTTAAGGAAAACCGAGATGAGAGTCCCTGAATCACTTTGTTCATAATATCATGATGAGTGCCAGTAATAACAATGTCATCAACATAGATGAGAATATAAATAGTGTAGGAAGCATTGTGCTTGATATACAAGGATGCATCAGAATAAGATCGGTAAAAACCTGCTGACATGCATAAATAATTGGTAATCTCTGTATACCAGGACCGAGAAGACTGCTTAAGACCATAGATAGGTCTCTTTAACTTACATATGTGATTCGGAAAATTTTCATCCACGAATCCTGGTGGTTGCTCCATGTAAACTTCCTCGTCAAGGCGGCCTTGAAGAAATGCATTATTTACATCAAGTTGATGTATATGCCAGTTTTGTTGTGCTGTTATAGACAATACTAAGCGGACTGTTGTAGGCTTGACTACAGGACTAAATGTGTCATGATAATCAATCCCGGGTCGCTGTGTGAACCCTTTTGCAACCAAACGAGCTTTGTAACGCTCGATAGATCCATCAGCTTTATGCTTAATTCTGAAAAGCCACTTGCAAGAGACAATATTTTTTGAAGTGTCTGCAGGCACAAGATCCCAAGTCTGATTTTTCTTCAAGGCCTGTAATTCAGTTAACATGGCATTTTTCCAATGTGTGTGTTTAAGAGCATGCTTATATGATGTGGGTGTGTATAATGGAGAGGAAGAGGCCATAAACCCATAAAAGTGGTTGGGCTTACGTATGTTATTGTGAGATCTTGTGATGATTCTGTTACTTGGCTTGGGTTCTGGTTCCAAATTAGTAGCAGATTGTGGATATGTGGTGTCTAAGGAGGCAGATGAGGATTGCTCATATGGTGAGACAATGGTGTCTAAGGGGTCATTCAAGCTTGTGGATTGTGAGGACGATGTGGACTGTTGTGGAATATGTGATTGTTGTGGAAATGTGTGAGAAATATGAGAGGGGGAAGGAGTGACCTGGGTAGAGGATGAAGTACTCGAAAACATGGTGCCGTCCGACGGTTGTAGAGTGGCAGGATGCACGGGAAGTGGCACAGGTAGCGTAGGTGGTGCTGTTGATCCAACATTAGGGAGTGATGTATATTGGTTAGTTTGTGCATGAGGGATATCCCAAGAGATGCCACTGGGCAAGTGTGGTAAATTAGAGAAAAAGGTGGTATATGGAAATACTGACTCGCAAAATATGACATCCCGTGATACATACATTTTATTTGTCATGGGATCAAAACATAAATGGCTATAAAATTGTGTAGAAAATCCCAAGTAAACACATGGTTTAGATCTTACATCAAGTTTATTTTTTGCATAAGGTGTTAACCATGGATAACATAAGCTTCCAAAAACTCGAAGTGACTTGTAATTGGGTGAATCTTTAAAAAGCATTTCGTGTGGAGATTTGTTTTGTAGAACAGGTGTAGGAAGTTTATTTATAAGGAACGCGGCATGTTGACAAGCAAATGACCAGTACTTGGGAGGAAGAGTTGCTTGATGTAAAAGAGTTTTAGCCGTCTCAACAATGTGTCGATGACGGCGTTCAGCGGTGGCAACACGCTGTGGAGTGTAAGGTGGAGACTGAAGTTGTTGGATTCCTTCGCTCTTAAAGTAACTACCGAGAGCAACAAATTCCCCACCTCCATCACTGTAGAAGGATTTAATTTTACTTTGGAAGTAACGTTCAACTAGACTTTGGAAATGTTTAAAAATCTCAGGAACTTCAAGTTTCGATTTTAGGGTATATAGCCAGGAGTACTTGGTGTAATGATCCACAAATAAAATGTAGTATAATTTTTTATCAACCGAAAGAATAGGCGATGGCCCCCATAAGTCACTATATATAAGTTCTAATGGTCTAGAGCTGTGCAAAGAATTTATTGAAAAAGGAATTCTGTGACTTTTATTACAAAGACAAGAATTGCATAATTCTGGAGTACGAGGCTTACAAGGAGAAATTGAAAGGGAATGCAAAATTAAATTCAACGACTGATTATTAGGGTGTCCCAGTCGTTGATGCCATAAAGAAGGAGATTTGCTGACAGCTAGGTGACAATTCGGAGTAGGTTTACTGTGCATATGTGGAGGCCACTCATACAGTCCGTCTTTATTCCGGCCGTACACCAGGGGTGCTCCCGTATTCAGGTCCTTTACACAAAAAACATCAGGAAAAAATTCGATGGATGTTAGATTATCATGGCAAAATTGGGATACAGATAATAAATTATTTTTTATTTTTGGAGCACAAATGGTATTTGATAATTGAAATGAATGATTAGACCCAATTAAATTTGCAGTACCAGTATGGGAAATGGAAATTTTGTTACCATCACCCATGGAGATTTCATCAGGTCCATGATAATCTTGCACAGCTGAAAAATTATGAACATCATTTGTTATGTGATGCGAGGCACCAGAATCAACCACCCAAGGAGCCATTGATGAAGATGTAGTCTGAACATAATTAGCTCGTGCCTCATTGTGATTATTAGATTTCGAATGACATACTTTAGCCGTGTGACCAGGTTTGTCACAGAGTTGACATTGAACTCTATTAGCTGGATATCTATTTGAATTGTTTCCATTGGCATTTTGGTTCCTCCATGGTTGATAAATTTGGTTTTGCTGGTTGGATGCTGATCGGGCTGGCCATTGACCACTAACACGACGCTGATTGCGATTTTGAAAACCACCACGTTGGGCTACTGTTGCAGTGATTGGTTGGTTTGGTTGTAAGCTGATTTCATTGAATTGAAGAGAAAGTTCATGATCTGTGAGTTGTTCGAATAGCTCTTCGTAAGTGATTGGTGTCGGCCGTGCCCGAATTGTTGAAGCAATAACATGATATTCCTTTCCCAGTCCAGCTAATATCTTGACAACTAATTCAGCATGTGAAACAGGTGAACCCGCCATTGCTAGTTCATCAGTGATTGAGCGTACTTCACGAAGGTATTCTGTAACAGATCGCTGGCCTTTGATAATTCAGCCCAATTGATCTCGCAAGCTATAGATTCGAGTTTGCGATTTATTTGCAAATGCCATATGCAGCGAGTCCCAGGCACTCTTAGAATTACTTGCTGTAGCCACGGTGGATGCCAGTGTAGGGTCTACTGATGCTAGGAGAGCATTATGAATTAACTTATCTTGGCGAAGCCAAAGGCGATAAGCAGGATTAGAAACTGATTTTGAATTTTCAGTAATAGTTGGTGATGGGATGACTAGTGATCCATCAAGATGACCGAAGAGATCATAGCCAATCAAGAGTAGTTCAAATTGAGCACGCCAAATGGTAAAGTTATGACTTCCAAGCAGTTTAATGGGAAGTTGTGAGGCATGATTAAATTGGATTATTTGGCCAGGCGTTGGGAGATTAGGGGCATCTGAGTTAACAACGATACTGGATGAGTTTGCCATCGAATGAATGGTTAAGCTTTTGATAAAATAAAAATGAATGTTTGGATTGTTTAACCGATTAACTCGTTAGAGCGTACAAAGCTCTGATACCATAAAAGAATGTTGTAAAGTATTATGTGAATGATAAAAGAATGGTATATCTTTCATTACTCATCCAGGAGCTTTATATACAAAAGTACAGGCTGTGACTAATTCCTTTGATGATGGAATTAGTTATACGTAATCTATCATATCTACAATAGTTATACAACAAATCTTCAAGATTGTAACAGAATGATTTGCGGAAGAGAGAATATCTCCAGCTGTGTTAAGCTATCTAGGTTTCCTTATTAAGGTTCTGAATTCCTAATACAAGTTTCCTTCAACTTATGCCAGCAGTCGGTTGAATTGTTGCCAAATTCCAACCACGAAAATGGTTATATTTTTAAATCAGAGAAAATTGCCCCGTTTGACAATCCGAACCCTAGATTTGGAGGTAACTATAAAATTTTGAACTTTGTATTAGGAATTTAGAACCTCGAACAGGCCATCAGATCAGCGTACATGAGACAAGAAACTCAAGTAAACCAGGGTAATGCAGAGGCAAATTTTTTTACTCAAAGATGTCCCAATGGTTGTAGAGGTAGCACATTTCAAATTTTTGGAGAAGGTGACTGTTCGGATCGATAACAACGAGAATTGAAAAGAAAAATGGTAGGTTTTAAAATGATTGTCAATCAATCTTAAGAGTGATTCATGAAACAAAAATTGAAACACAAAAAGGTACTAGGATTACGCTAACCCTTGTATTGAGTAACATTACATAGATGAGGTGAAGAGGTGAGCATTGCTGAAATAAATAATGACATGGTCAATACTAGCTTATAACTCGTGCAACACATCACCCCTTTTTTAATATTTATAATTATATTATTTTTTTAATAATTATACATTATTAATTTATATATCAAATTAATTGTTGTTAAAAAACTGATCTATATATAAGATTTTACACGTTCAATTTAATATCTGTGCTCTATTTTGAATTATTAAAATTTGTTTTAGACGATTTTACAGTCCACATGAAATGAACAGAATAATCTTTAATTTAGTGACGTCTTTACAAATATATTCCAACTAAAACTACGTAGAAAATAAGAAATTGACGATTTTTTATATTAAAATTCTATTCGATTTTTTTTTCAATACAAATAAAAGGGTATTTATGTAAATTACTGAGAAAAATTTAATATTTACAAAAATATCCCTGTAGGCCACATGTTTTATAGTGTTAATTTGTTTTGAGCTCACGGTTCTACCCGAGGTCACCCTTAAACACATTTTTCTCTTTAAATTAATCAAATCATGTTTTTATCGGACATTATATCTTAAAATAATTTTGATTGAAAAGGGTATACTGGTCTTTTTATGTTACAATTTGATTGAAAAATTGATTTTAGGATATATTTGAAATTTCAAATAAATATGGCGTAATGACATTTTGGCCCTTCAAGTTTGCACACTTATACCCATAAAACCCTAACGTTTAAACTCGTTCCTTTTTCCCACTCCAACTTCATAAATGTACCTTTTTGCCACAAACCGTCGTATATTCGTTCTAAAAGACGACGGTTTTGTGTAAAAAAGGCGACGGTTTTGTGGCTAAAAGGTACATTTTTAAAGTTGGAGGGGCGAAAAGGAACGCTTTAAAACTGTAGGGCTTTATGGGTATAAATGTGCAAACTTGAAGAATCAAAAGGTCATTAAACCTATAAATATAGGACATATTTACAAACCATGTTTCAAATTGGGACATATTATAAAAAAACCCTTCTAAACGTACTTAGGGAGCATTTGAATATTGATGAAAATGACGGTACTATTTTTGGTTTCCATTGTATTTTGGTTTCCATTGTATTTTGGTTTCACCCTACAATTCTATTTCTACTATAATTATATTTTATTTTTTAATAAAATAGAAATCCGATTATAATTATAATTTTTTTATTACAACTTTAAATAAAAAAAATAGTTTCACCCCTAAAATCATATTTTACAACTTTAAATAAAAAAATAGTTTCACCCCTAAAATCATATTTCCCTTATAATTCTATGCTATTTTTTTAAAGAAAATAATAAAATTTGAAATCCTATTATAATTATAATACAATTTTTTTTCATCATAATTTAGAATAAAAAAAATAATACGATCAATTCTCCAAAAAAATTTTGAAGGAGAACAGCTAGGTACATGTTTTTATACACCAATCTAGAATCATCTTTCATGCGATTATATTTTAATTTTTTAAATTAATAATAAAATTGAAATCTTATTATTATTATAATTCTTATATTGCATTAGCAATTTTTTTATTATAACTTTAAATAAAAAAAGATTACGATCAATTATCTTAAATATTTTTCAATGAAAACAACCGAAACGTGTTTCCATGCACTTTTATTAAACAATCTAAGTTTATAGTTTGTTAATCACATAATTTTTTTTATGAAAATAACATAGCTCTTTTTATAATTTTGTAATATAATTTTATAAATATTTAATTAAATAAAAAAGAAGGCCAAATTTTATTTTTTTTTGCAAAAATACTTTTTCTAAAAAAAATAATTTTCAAAAATACCAAAATATTTGCAAAAATACGGAGGTTGCATATGAACTGGATGCAACCACATGCAAATGAATGGAATCAATGCAACTGAATGCAACCTGCTACGCAACCAAAAAATACAAGTAGTATACAAGGGCGGCACAGTCATATATGAAAATTCAATTTTCAATTACGTATAAAGTTAGTTGCATGCAACCACATATGCAACTGAATGCAACCACATGCAACTGGATGCAACTAAATACAACTGAATGCAACCTGTTGCGCAGCCAAAAAATGTAAATTCAACTTTCTTGTATATATAAGGGTTGCGCCACATATGAAAATTTAATTTTCAATTACGTATAAAGTTAGTTGCATGCAACCACATATGCAACTGGATGCAACCAACCACGTATGCAATTGAATGCATCCTCCGTATTTTTGCAAATATTTCCATAAGATGGAAAAATCACAAAAAATAAATAAAAACAATACTCCCTCTGTCCAATCCATTTTTTTACATTTCTTTTTCACTTCTTGGCACGCATTTTAAGGCTCCTCTATAATATAGTTTCATAACTCATTTTTAAAAATTTCTTTCTCTGAATAAAAAAATAAATATTATATTTTTATTTAGAAAAAGAAAATTTTAAAAAAGGCTATGAAACTATAATTTACAGGAGGCTTAAAATACGTGTCGAGCGCACCGCTCCCAATGTAAACTATTGGGAGGGACAGAGAGACTTATATTTTTTGTAAATAACCAATAAAAATTAGTAATTAACTAATAAAAACCCCAGCCCGTCCTTCGCACGGTTATCATCTACAGTAGTTTATTTATTCTTTGCTCGAGTAATGTTCACTATGAATTAAATTTATAATATTGAGTATGAAACAACTTAAAATTATTGTGTACTTCCTTTTGTGAATCTCTAGCATATATAATGCTTCTGGGTACAGACAAAGTCTCCAGTATCAAGGTAGAATATTCTCTTCCCAATTAGTAAACATATTATTTGTGACATCTATAACCTTTATTAATAAGCGAAACTCTCTTTCAAAGGTACCTAAAGTTTGGTTCGCACTATATTTTGGTTTCACCCTTTTTTGGTTCGCACTATATTTTGGTTTCACCCCTAAAATCCTATTTTCCCTAGAATTCCTATAAATCCTATTATAATTATAAATCTTTTAGTAATTTTTATCCTATTATAATTATAATTCTTTTATTTGTAATTTTTTTTAAAGGAATCATATTTCCCCTAGAATACTATGTTTCTTTAAAAAAAAAATTAAAAATAGAGTTCTTAATTACTTAGGATGATTATAATTCTTTTGTTTATCATTTTTTTAATAGAAAAAACCAACGATCAAAAATCACCAATAAATAGAGGGTAAAACACCAACGAATACGTAACCAGATCGTATAACATTTGATAAAACACTAACGAATCTATAACCTTTATTAATAAATTTCTGTTTAATGATATTTTCGTAACAAATTTGGTTTCACACTTATTTCATCACAGATTCCTACTCCCCTAAAATTCATATTATTTTCTAAAACAATTGTTTGGAATTTTGTTATAATTATAATGTTTTTACTATAATATTACTGAATTGTACAAATAAGATATCTATTAGAACCATAACCATGTATGTTATGTTTTCTTGATTGTTTAAAATATAATCTTAAATAAATAATAAATAAATCTATATCTATAACGTGTATTAATAACAAAACCCATTTTTAATGTACTATTTTATACCAAATTTGGTTTGTACCATATTTTGCTTTCACCCGAAGACTCCTATTTTCTCTAGAATTCTGTGTTATTTTATAAAATAAATAAATAAATTCTATTGCAATTATAAATTTTTTTATTACAACTTAAAAAAAAAGACTACGAATACATATGTTAATCTACGGTGACATGCTTATCTATAACAAACGAAATACATTTTTAATGGTACTTCGGTACCAAAAATTGATTCCACCCCTAAGATTTCTATTTCTCCAAGGATTCTATATTAATTTTTATTAAAATAATAAATTGTTAATACTATTATAATTGTAATTTTTATTATAACTCTATTCAGTTCACAAATAACGTATTTATCATAATCATGTACATTTTAACGTTTATATATCAGAATCATTTAGTTTTTTTTCTCGATTTTCTTAAATAAACTTAAATAAATAATATATAAAGTAACCTTTATTAATAAACAAATTCTTTGTAAATAACGTAATTTTTTATAATAAATTAATGATCAATTTAATTAAATTTTCTTGGACCCTTATCATCTAATATCTTATTAGTAAGTGAAATCAAGTTTTAATAATACTCACTTCTAGATTTGTGTCTCCTAGAATTATTGGAATTCTGATGTAATTACAATTTTTTTTATAAACTACCGAATTGCATAATCGTAGTTGTCTTTTGTACATTTATCATTTCTATAGTATATTTTAATGATAAATAAATTTCCTATAAAAATTTAATACGAAATTATCAATTTTAATAAATTATCTCGAGGCACGGGTTATCATCTAGTTTCTAGTAAAGAATAAATTGAGTTTAGACGAGAATGACAATGATATGGTATCTCAAATGATAGGAATGGGATCCTCACTTCATACAACAAAATTATTAATCCAAATTTGAAAACTTTGAATTAAGATTTCAATTTTCGATAATTAAGTTCTTTTACCATGAATCAAATGTCCCCTTAACAGATTTCCACTTTGACAAGTCTATGTATCTCTTGCATCAAATGTTAACCAATCAATGTGAAATAAATTTCTCAACCCCCTCTAAAACTTCATTCCAAATAAGAAAATTAAACTCGTATTTTCTACCTAAAAGATTGGCAAGTTTTGTATCTTTGAAACAGTACGTTGAAAGTTTCAACTTGGAACTTGGCAACACAAACTTTAATTTCACACATAATGGAAGGCGCAGAGATGGCCCAACTCGTATTTTCTACCTATAAGTCTGGCAAGTTTTCTATCAAGCATTATGTTGAAAGTTTCTACCGTATTTTCTACCTATAAGTCTGGCAAGTTTTCTATCAAGCATTATGTTGAAAGTTTCTACTTGGAACTTAGTCACACAAACTTTAACTTCACAAATAGTGGCAGGAGCTTAAGAGGGCCTAACATGGAAGTCAAAGTCTTTCTTAGTTTAGTTTGCTACTTGTGTATATTTTTCTTCAATCTTAGCTAAGTAAACATCGTTAACTTCCAAACATTTTCTTCTTTTATTCATGATAACTTAAACTTTTTACTCCCACTGTTTTTTTCAGTTCTTTACGTTTGCTTTTTGCACGGAAATCAAGATAGTGGGTGTAATATTGTTAAAATAAATGAAGTAGTGGGTGTAATAGTAATTTTATTGTTAAAATAAGTGAAGTAGTGGGTGTAATAGTGTAAAGGGTTGAAAAGGTGGAGTGAAGTAGTGGATGTAATAATGTATTTTATTGTTAAAAGTTACTATTTTTAGTAATGTAAAGAAATGGAATGGACGACCCAAAATAGAAAGTGTAAAGAAATGAAATGGACGGAGGGAGTATGTTTCTGAGTTTAATATTAGAATGGAAAACATGTTACTCCCTTCGTCCCACTGGGATCTTTACGGTGGGCACGGAGGACAAGACAAGTGGGTATAAAGTGGATCTAATATTGTTAAAATAAATGAAGTAGTGGATATAATAGTGATTTTATTGTTAAAATAAGTGAAGTAGTGGGTGTAATAGTGATTTTATTGTTAAAATAAGTGAAGTAGTGAGTGTAATAGTATAAAGTATTGTTAAAATAAGTGAAGTAGTGGGTGTAATAGTGTTAAAACTTACTATTTTAGGAATGTAAAGAAATGAATGGGACGGCCAAAAATAGTAAATGTAAAGAATCCATTGGGACGGAGGGAGTATTATTTAATTTCTCTATTGTGGTTCACAAGATAAATTATATATTACATTTTAACACTTTTTCCCATTCAAAAATATAATTTCGGTCTGAAAAGTATTATTTAATTTCTCTATTGTGGTTCACAAGATAAATTATATATTACATTTTAACACTTTTTCCCATTCAAAAATATAATTTCGGTCTGAAAATTTGATTACAGAGAAAATTGAACTTAAAACCTTTACCAACCGGATCTCATACGATGTTGTTACCTCTTCTAAAATTGTTAAGTGTCGGGAGCATGGTTCTAAAAATCCCCGATTTAACCGATTAATCCCCGATTAATCCTCTACAAGGCATCCAACCGATTCGATTTTTGAAATCCGATTAATCTCGTGAATTTATTCAAAATGATATGTTTAATTGTAAATTAGACTAATATATTAAATATTATTATAATATCCGATTAATCCTTCCGATTAATTCCTGATTATCCGATTAATCTTAAATCGGTACCTCAACCGATTTATACCGATTACCGATTTTTACAACCATGGTCGGGAGTAATTATCAAGATCATACTCTATCTTAACAATATCTTAACAATTTTAAGTTACTAGCCGATAATCCGTGCGAAACACGGATTGTGATAAATTATCTTAAATTCCTAATTTTTAACTTTTTAAAATGAATAAAATCTTCAATCACCAAGTTGTATATAATAATATATTCTCGACTTTTATTTCGATTGTTATTTAATAGACTCCTAGTATATAATTTCAATAATAAATTAAATTAATGTTTAATTTTAACTTTTTTAAATGAATAAAATCTTAAATCACCAAGTTGTATATAATAATATATTCTCGACTTTTATTTCGATTGTTAGTTAATAGACTCCTAGTATATAATTTCAATAATAAATTAAATTAATATTTAATTTTATTATTTTAATTAACTAAATTCATATAACTTATCTCTGGTAATATAAGAATAGTTATATTATTAATTGTATTTATTATTAATCTATTATAGATATATTTTAAATATTAATTAATGAAGCCCTAAATCCTATATTCTCGACTTTCATTTCAAATTTTAGTTTAAATTAAATTAATATTTAATATTATGATTTTAATTAATTAAATTAATTAATATTTAGTGGCATACCGCGGTATACAATAATTAATTGGCATGCCGTATTTTAGTTCAAATAGGACTTGTTTCATTAGTAGTTCTTATTCTTATTGGCCTTCTATACACTTAAAAACAGTTTTTAAAGCAAGATCAAATAATAAAATAAGTTATTGTTAATTAATTAAATAATTAATTAATTAATTGGCATACCGTGCATATCGCGGTATACATGGTATACCATTTAAAGGGGGTTTCTGCTTTTAATAAAGAGTACTAGCACATATTGTGATAAATTATCTTAAATTACTAATTTTTAACTTTTTAAAATGAATAAAATCTTCAATCACCAAGTTGTATATAATAATATATTCTCGACTTTTATTTCGATTGTTATTTAATAGACTCCTAGTATATAATTTCAATAATAAATTAAATTAATGTTTAATTTTAACTTTTTTAAATGAATAAAATCTTGAATCACCAAGTTATATATAATAATATATTCTCGACTTTTATTTCGATTGTTAGTTAATAGACTTCTAGTATATAATTTCAATAATAAATTAAATTAATGTTTAATTTTATTATTTTAATTAATTAAATTCATATAACTTATCTCTGGTAATATAAGAATAGTTATATTATTAATTGTATTTATTATTAATCTATTATAGATATATTTTAAATATTAATTAATGAAGCCCGAAATCCTATATTCTCGACTTTTATTTCAATTTTTAGTTTAAATTAAATTAATATTTAATATTATGATTTTAATTAATTAAATTAATTAATATTTAGTGGCATACCGCGGTATACAATAATTAATTGGCATACCGTATTTTAGTTCAAATAGGACTTGTTTCATTAGTAGTTCTTATTCTTATTGGCATTCTATACACTTAAAAACCGTTTTTAAAGTAAGATCAAATAATAAAATAATTTATTATTAATTAATTAAATAATTAATTAATTAATTGGCATATCGTGCATACCGCGATATACATGGTATACCATTTAAAGGGGCTTTCTGCTTTTAATAAAGAGTACTAGCCGATAACCCGTGCCAAGCACGGATGGTGATAAATTATTTTAACTTTCTAATTTTTAATTTTTTTTAATAAAATAAAATCTTGAATCACCAAGTTGTATGTAATACTATATTCTTAACTTTTATTTCGATTGCTAGTTAATAGACTCCTAGTATATAACTTCACTATTAAATTAAATTAATATTTAATATTATTATTTTAATTAATTAAATTTACATAACTTCATTATGGTAATATAAGAGTAGTTATATTATTAATTGTATTTATTATTAATCTATTATAGATACTTTTTAAATATTAATTAAAGGAGTTCTAAGTTTTATGTAATACTATATTCCTGTATTTTATTTTAATTTTTAGTTAATAGACTCATAGTATATAATATAATTTCATTATTATATTAAATTATTATATAATATTAAAATTTTAAGTTAATTAAAATAATTAATATTTAATGGCGCGCGACTGCGGTATACGTTGCATACCATTTAAAGGGGATTTCTAAAGAGTATAGATAGATAGATTAGTTCTAAAAAAATGTTAGCAGAAGGGTTTATCATATAATCATATATTTAAATGTTTAGGAGAAGAGATTATCTGGATTATATATTTTATATTAAAATCACGTACAACTTTTTGTTGGTGCACAGAACCAGTATCACGTTCGTAAAGCTTGTGAAGCAGAGAACTGCACAGAGTAGAGCAACTATAGAGGGCACAAACCTTACGGAAAAACATCAACAAGTCTATTTGAGCATTTTGCCTCTTTGCAAAGTATATTTAAGAACCTTTAACATGCTTCTCACAGGAGAAATAGTACATCACGAGCAGTAAAATATTTAAAAGCAGGCTATGTAAGTAAAATCTTTGAATTAAAAAATAAGTCAGTTTTTCTATAACAAAAGTACTTCAAGACTGAGAAGTGTGAACTAAAGTACAGTGTTTCTCCCGACATTTATATTGGTTATGAGACATTTATATCAAGTTTTTTTTTGTATAGATATTATTATCAAACCATCAGTAAGAAGCATGGACCTCACCAAATCTATAACAGAAATGGTGTACATGAATGACCATACGTGAATGTTGATCCACCCCTATATTTATCACCTGCAATCACATAATAAAAACATGACTTGCACAATTGGCAGTTGAATATAATAAATAAAATTAGATTAGTGGAAATTTAGTAAATTCTTAACTTAAAATTAACTCATACCAACTGAAACAGCTATGGACCGATTCCAGAAAGTAGGAGAGGCTCGTCAAGTGTACTAGGAATGTCGCCATTTTATCATGTTGTTAACCTTTTTTGTATGGAAGCCTACCTGAAAGAGTTACATGTGTGACATAAAAACAGGAATATTTTTTTAAGAGATGCAGAGTTCAGAAAAAGCACAGACTACATCAAGCTCTAGATGGTATTTTCACTGGTCTTCTCAGTAGCATCTGCATTAAGAAATTCTATCTCCAGAAGTCGCTGAATGTTCCCTGCAGAGTCAAGAGACCTAGGTCAAATTAAAAATATGCACTAAAGAGTATTGTAGCTACTTTTATCAAATGACCAGCTTGTTAGTACTAAGGGTAGGTCATGAAATGCATTCTATACTTGTAAAAATGACCACCCATTTTTGGATAATATTGCTATCATAAAAGAGATGACAGAATCGCACGAGCAAGCACTGGCTATCATAATGGTTCTACTGCATTATGGAAATTGGATGAAGTAATGAACGGATTTCAGCCTTATTAGTAACAAGTAACAAATGAAACAGAGCTAATGAGAGTTGTCAAACAAATGAAAGATCCTGGCAGAAATTAAGCATGAGCCTGGTAGCATTAAAAAAAAATAAAAATAATCAATTGGATGTATCACGTGATATTTGGCAATGTTCATTGTGCGATGAAATTCCAAACTTCAGAGCACTTTAGAGCTAATTCCAAGGAGCATTGTGTAATTTGGTAGAAGGAATCTCAAACTTGGGAACATCGTTAAAGCCAATTCTGCGTACGGAAAGATACGAGACAAATGGGAGGTTAGGAAAGTTTGTCTGTTCATACAAATCTATTAGAGAGAAGAGGCGTGAAGGACGTAGTTGAGAGTACAAGGTTTGATTTGAAGTTCAGGAAACGGCATGTACTGATTAAAAGGAGGCAAGGTTTGATTTGAAGTTCAGGAAACGGCATGTTCTGATTAAAAGGAGGCAATATTTTTTACAGGCAGAGCGATACAGAGTGGTGGAGAGGCCTGCTGGTGAAAGCCGTTAAGTTCCACCTGATCAGGAAAACAAGTTCAGAATCCAGATTGCCCTGGAAAACTCACAATCAAAGACTTATATAACAGCTTCTTGATACTCCAGTGCCTTCCTCTGCGCCCACGTGAATGGAGATAAATAAGGTTGCCTGTTTACTTATTGCTTAATGGATACAGAGGCCGGTCTTGTTGCTTATTGGATCTATGTATACAGATATAATATACAGATTTCAGCCAGATGCGAACTTATTACTCATGATGTCTCTAGCGTTAATCAAGCTACGCAGAGCTTCTCTGATATTGATGCGTCCATCAGGTGAATCTTTAGTGCATGATAGCCCCACTCCGATGACTGTTATCAGACATTTATTTTTGGCTTCTGCGTTAATGCTTTGATCTTCATTTTTGACCTCGTTATCTAAATTAAGAACTTGCAACTCTTTCTCAAAAAGTTTTGACTCAACCCATCTTACTAGATTTAGGTCTCCACTAAAGCAATCTTGCAAAGGGCTCATTCCTGTAAAGAGTTCCAGTAACATCACGCCATAGCTGTAAACATCTCCCGCAGTCGAAGATTTCTCACATAAGCCGTATTCTGCAAATTTTTTATACTGATTAGTGAAAGTATTTATATATTGTGCATAAAATTGAAAGAAGCTTTTCAGATATATAACCTGGTGGTATGTAACCGATGGAACCCTTTACAATAAATGTAGAGCTAATAGAAACTTGATTGCTCATTCTCTCTTCCAAGAGCCTAGCTAGGCCAAAATCTCCTACCTTCGCTGTCATTTCTTCATCCAAAAGAATGTTGTCTGGTTTGAGATCACAGTGTGCTATCGGAACTTCACAATCATGATGGAGGTAATTCAGAGCTGTAGAAAATAAGAGTGTATTGATGTTGAAGACTACATTGTGTTGAGTAGCTTAATTGATATTACATTAGTAAGAACTAATATATAGAAAATTAACATATAAGAAAGTCTATGCTATTACAAGAAAGTCTAAACTTGTTTGTTGTATATTGTTTATTGTTGAATGTTGAGTGAAGAAATATGACTTTGTTGAGTGTAGAAATATGACTTTAACACCCCCACTCAAACTTAAGATGGTTGAAGGAACATCTTGAGTTTGGAAACGATAGCGCGAAAACTGGCAGGAGAATGAGCTTCGTAGAGAAGACATAATGTAACAGAATCATGTCATCTTGAACTTGTTGACCGATGAATGTAGGAATTGTGAGGGTAGCTCTGCTTGTGTGTATATAATAACGTAGAAGAGTTATAAATATTGTATAAGCAATGTGAGCTTGGTGATGATGGTGACCTTGTGCCATTGCTTGTGTGTGCATATGTGTAACGTAGCAGAGTTACAATATCGTATAAGCAATATGAGGCTACAAGGGAAGCTTTCGCGGCTACGTTCTGTCCCAAAGGCTGTACCCGTAGTGACTGTGAATGGATTCAAGCTCACTAATTGATGCAATTTCTGATGTAGAATCTGAGATTGTATTAGTGGACAGCCAAATATGTATTTCGTTGAAAAAGCTACGCATACCTTGAGATCAAGAAAAATGATGTATTCATCCAAAATGCATAAAGAAAACACTCAAAAGTAATTTTGAAATTTTTATGGACTAGAATGTAGAGTTTAATAGTCCAGATGTATGGAATGTAATTTATGCCAATAAATCGTGGATTTATTATGTGGCTCAGATGGGCTAATTTTGAGGTGATCCAAATATTGTTACTGAACCCAACTAAATAAAATCAATGGGCTCGTAAGTTGGCCCAGTAGAGGAAATAAGTATTAAGTATGCTGATTAACCGGGCGTAGAGATATGTAACCGGGCTTAAAAACACAGAACCTTCAAGCCGTGCTGAATTGTATCAGAACAGCGTGATCTACGACTTCTCCTTGGCAACATCAAACAGCTCCATCTCCCTCCTCGTTGACTCTCTCCCAATTTCTCTCCAAATCTCTCTCTAAATTTCTCCCCACCATTTCTCTCCACCCACATCATATCTCTCTCCCCACACTCTCTCTCTCCGCCTCCTCTCTCGAATGCAGTCGGCGCCGGTGGATGTGGTTGACAAAACAGAAACTGGGTTGGTGGAGAAATCAGTGAATACGATCAGGTTCTTGGCTATTTTGGAGGTGGGATCAGATGTGAGCAAATTCAAGGTAAGAGAATGTGTTGGCGTTGGCACAATTGTTGGAAGCTGCAAAACTTGTGGCCCTTGCACAGCATATGTTGAACAATACTGCAACAAGAGGATTTGTCCTACAATGAAAGAAGGTTGTAATTGATTGTAGGTTGTAACTTTGTTCGAGATGAGTAACCCACCAAGTGTTTGGTGTAATGACTCAAAGATGATGGTTCTGCAAGTTGAAGTGGGCGAGTCAGTGAGTTGACTCGTTACTCAGCTGTTTGCTGGAAGTTTGGTGGTTGGTGGTGCAGCGGAAAGAGGAGTGAAGCAACAAGATAAGCAGGTAGTTTGATAGAGGTTTGCAAAAAACTGACGGAGTATTCAGTTTTTCGAGAAAAGAAAGACCTTTGCCATCCGGGTGCTTTCTTTTACCCGAAATCCAGTCTGCTAAGCTTCCATTACTGAGAAATTCATAAACTAGAGCAAGAAAATCCATGTTTCTCATATCCAAGCTTGAGCATGATGTGATTAACTTCACAAGATTACGGTGCCTTACATTCCTCAAAGCCTTGCACTCAGAGACAAAGCTCTTCCAATATCCAGAAGTTTTGATGTCAAGAACCTTCACGGCAACTTCTATATTTTTCTTAAGATATCCTTTGTATACAGTCCCAAAGCTCCCACAACCAATCAAATTTTCTTGGTCAAAATCTCTTGTTGCTTCTCGGAGCTCATGGTATGAAATCATTTCAGGCTTCCCATCTTGAAACTCAGGAAATTTGGCATTAACCTTAATTTCTCTTCTCCTTAATACCATAAACATCACAACCAGAAAACAAACTACTGCCGTTGCTATGATAGAAAGGATTACCTTAAATTTGATTTGTCGTCTGTTATTTAGAGAGTTTTCACATCCTGAATGCAGGCAAAGATTCTGATTTCCTTCTAAATGGACATTAGACATGTTTCCAAATACTCCCAGGCTAGGAATGTTCCCTTCTAAATCGTTGAATGATAGGTTCAACGATCGAAGAGCTTCTAGTTTCTGTATGTCCGGAGGAATAGATCCAGAAAGTTGGTTTGAAGAGAGGTCTAGAACTTCCAATCCCCTCACTTCTCCAAAAGCAATTGGAATGGGGCCTGAAAAATTATTGCTGGCCATAAATAACTGTTCCAAGCTCTTACATCTTTCAAAAGATTTGGGAATTTCACCAGAGAGGCGGTTTCCTGAGAGGTCAATGGCAACAACTTTTTCTAGGACCCCAACTTGAGGCAATGGCCCATCCAAGAAGTTTTTGGACAGATTTAAAAAGGTACTCAAACTCGGAAGATTTAAAACCTCTTTTGGTATGCTTCCGTTGAGTTTGTTGTTCGATAAGTCTAACGAAAGTAGACTCTGGAAGTTCTCAAAACTAGTTGGTATTCCACCAACCATTTCATTTCCTGATATATCAATCTTGTTTAGCTTTCTGAGATTGCCGAGTGAACTTGGAATAATGCCAGAAATTTTGTTACTTGCCAAACCAAGATATTGCAGTTCTTGTAATTGGCTTATGGCCTCTGGGATTCTACCTGAAATAGAATTTTCATTCAAATCTAGGAGTGTTAACTTCCTAAGAAGGCCAATCGTTGCTGGTATTTCACCGTGAATATGATTTTTCCCTATGTAGAGTTTTGAAAGCACCTTGGAAAGATTGCCAATAGATTCCGGAAGAACACCTTCGAAAGCATTGCCATCAAATGCAAGAAAATTTAGACGAGTGCTGTTTGCTAAAGAAGAGATAAATGAAAGACCATCATCACGAGGATTTTGAATCTTGTTGAACCCAATATTGTACATCTGTAGAAATGGGAGATTTCCCAAACCTGGTGGCACTGTACCTACTAGAAGGTTATGTGCCATGCGAATAACTTGTATATTAGTGAGGTTGTGCAAAGACCCTGGAATTCTTCCGGTGAAATTATTGAAGCAGTAGTTAAAGATTAGAAGATTCGGAAGTTTAATCCCAACATCGTATGGAATTTCACCCGAAAGTATGTTTGAAGCAACTGCCAGGTTGGTTAAAGAAGACATATTGTAAATTGCTGAAGGAACGGTCCCAGTAAGTCCGTTTATGGTGAGATCAAGAACTTTTAGGTTTTTAAGCTTGCCCAACTCACCAGGTATAATTCCAGTTAGGCGATTAGTACCCATATTCAAAACAGTAAGCGAAGAAAGATTGGACAATGACAGTGGAATTTTACCCCAAAAGTCATTTTGCCTCAGCTTTAAAACGTCGAGCTTGCTTAGATGACCGAGTTCTTGAGGTATTTGGCCTGTAATCTTATTAGCCATCAGATCAAGGCTCTGAAGCTGAGCTAAATTGCTTATATTGAGTGGTATCCTGCCTTCCAAGCTATTTGAGCTAAGATTCAAGAATCTTAAACGAAAAAGGTTACCAATTTCGGGTGGTATGGCTCCTCTGAGCTTGTTGTTACTGAGGTCAATGGAACGAAGGAAAGAGAGATTGGTGATATGGGGGCTTATGGTTCCTTCCAATCGGAATCCCGAAAGGTTCAGAGAAATGACTCTTTGGGCAGAGCCAGAGCCAGAGCCATTGCATGTCACCCCAGTCCAGTTGCATGGAGAGGTATTTTTGTTATCCCAGGAAGACAATAAATTTGGAGCCTCTGGACTGTTTAACTTAGATTTGAACGATATTAATGCATCCTTATCTGCGATAAGGTCTGTAGGAACAGATAATGATTTTACAGAAAGAAGCGAAATACAATAGAGAACGGTGATGAAAAATACTACAAGATGCATTATAGTGGGAATTATAGAAGACACTCTTCTGTTTCTATTTTTTGTGTGTGTTTGATTGCATGCATGACTAAGGTAATTTATAGTAGAAAGAAAGCAATGCAATCCTAGTAAATGACAACACCAGGACTGTGATTTGTCTATGAATTCCACACCCGAATTCAACTTCAAGAACTGAGTTAGTTTGGTTTCATACGTAATTACAATAAAATGCTGAAAGCTTCAATGCCCCGACTCCATTTTCTACCTTACAATTTTTTTTTTTATCAAAATGTAATATTGAGAATTTAAGTAATAAAATTAGATATTAGAAAAATAAATATGAAAATCATTCTAGCTTGAAGTAATGAAATAATGTTGTCTGCACTATCTCAAAAATTTCTAAATCGCCAGCGAATAACTTATATTGCATCATTATGTATACCTAAATTATAGAAGATATATGCATATAATTTTGTCTTTCACATATTTACATAATATAATTTCTATCTAAATTATATATGTAGTGAAAATTTTGTGGTATTGATGACTTTCATTTTCCCAATAATGTTTATTACAATTATATATGCTTGTATAAAACTTATACGAAAGTATATTCTACAGTCCACCCCTATGAAATTTCATTTCTAAGAAAAAACAAAATCTTATTTTCAACCTCTTAACACTTAAATTCCTGAGTAGAAAATCATACCCAGATAGAAGTGCCAAAAATCATCTTCCCATCACTGGAGCAAAATGTTGAAAGTTTCAACGCAATTCGAAAGGCAAACAAAGAAATTTGGCCAATGGACGGAGGAGCCCAACACTCAAGGTAAAGTCGTTAGGACCTGGCAATGAAAAGTTTCAGGGCGTGGGAATTTAAGTGTATAATGTTGGAGATTAAAGAAAAAAAACTTGTTTTTAATAATTCACACAACTTACTCACATAAAAGAGATAAAAAAAAAACTCACAAAAGTATTTCACTTAAATGATTTGATAATTTTTTGATTGATTACAAAGCTTGAAAGATTGTCCTATTTATAGAACTACATAGAACCTACTAGAATGCTTATAGTACGTACATGTATCTTAATTATTATGTAACTCTCTAGGAACATGAAAGGTATATAAAAAGACATGAACTTAAAAGACAAGAGCTCAAAGGACATGAACTCAAAGGACTAAACAAGATATTTTCAAGAACATTTCTAGATAATTAAAATAATAAAATAAGTTTAGCTTATAATATTTTAACATCTCCCCTTAAGCTAAACTTTGCACATGCCAAGTTTCTTCTTCAACTCTTTGAAAATGTCGGGTCTCAAAGGTTTTGTAAAAATGTCACCAATTTGATCTCGTGTCTTGCATTGTTTGACCATGACTTCTCATTTCTTCACCAAATCTTGAATAAAATGATATTTGATTCTAATATGCTTACTCTTCCAATGAAATATCGGATTTTCCGTGAGTGCTATAGCGGACTTGTTATCACAATATATAATCGGGCTTTCTTTTATGGCATGCTTGAGGTCCTCTAACACCCATGTGAACCATAAAGCTTGACAACTAGCTAATGATAGAGAAATATATTCCGCCGTTGATAGAGCCACAACTTGTTGTTTCTTTGACATCCATGTGATGGCACTAGAGCCAATGAAGAAAACATTTCCCGAAGTGCTTTTACTATCATCAATACTTCCGGCCCAATCACTATCGCAATATCCAAGTATCTTGATATCATTTCCCTTTTGATAATAAATTCCATCTCCAAGTGTTCCACGAACATACCTCAAGATTATTTTTTCGGCCTCCCAATGTGTCTTCATTGGTTGCTCCATGAATCTACTAATCAAACTAACACTGTTGAGTATTGAATACAGTAAAAGAATACAGAGGGGGGTGAATGGATTCTTGAACTTTTCTCGTTCGAGTCTATGTAGCAAGAGTGTTTGTGTGTGCAAGATAGAAGGTGCGGATAAAGAATAACACAAGACACAATATCACTTTAATCTAATGTATTATTAGATAAAGGTTGCTACAATCTGTGAATACAAATGATAGTATTCTCAGCTTCGTTTTTCTCAGAGAGATACAGCTTGTAGTGTATGAAAAACTTGACTCACAAAGTTACTAAGTTCATTGACTAAGGAAGTGAGGCTGTATCCTTATAGAACATGGATACAACCTACTTACACCAAATAAGGTAGCTAAACAAATTACTTTCTAGTCTGTATATCCTTTTTGAGTAAGTGTCCAAACGGTTACAGATTTGACTTTGCAAAGCCTGTTCAGATCCACTTCTTTAGCCCCTTGTCTCTTCTATATCTCTCCAAGCTTCCTTGTAGGCTTTCCAGAGCACGTTACAGATTGTGGTCCATAAAGTGCATTGGCTTGTTGCTGGTTTCTGACTTGTACAATTTCTTCAGTATTTTGTCTCCAAGAATGTATTCGAGAAGTGACTAAGTAATTGATTCGAGAACTAGAATTGACTTGATCGATAACTCTGAGTTCTCGAACACTGTTATATTGACATATCGAATTACTTCTCGAATAGCTCTTTTCTTCAGGATTCCTTGAGTTGTCGAATAGAACACTTGACTTGTCGAATCTTTGAGATATCGAATAGCTTTCTGAGTCCTTGAGATATCGAATGGAACTTTGACTTGTTGACTCCTTGAGAACTCGAACACTACTTTGACTTGTTGACTTCCTGAGTTCTCGAATAGAGTACATAGACATATCGAATCTCTGAGATATCGAATGAGATATCGAACAGTGTATTCAGAGATATCGAATAGTGTCTTGAGATATCGAATCCCTGACTTCTCGAATGCTGGACTTCTCGAATAGACAAATATACTTCTCGAATTGGTACTTAGGCAAATTCTTCATTTCTTCAAATCCCAACTGTGATTA
Source organism: Kitagawia praeruptora (assembly GCA_037693485.1). Classification (NCBI taxonomy): domain Eukaryota; kingdom Viridiplantae; phylum Streptophyta; class Magnoliopsida; order Apiales; family Apiaceae; genus Kitagawia; species Kitagawia praeruptora. The sequence goes on along the minus strand of CM075354.1, from coordinate 95,730,488 downwards.
TTTGACAGTCTTTATCTTCTTGCTTGAGGCATGAACCTTGGAACTTCTTTCAAGCATTATTCTAGACTCTATAAGTACAGTTACACAACTAGGATTTGATGCCTACTACAAGTACAATACAAACAGAAACTCTACAACTAGAGGTTCCCTCAGTTAAGAGGTCATGTAAGTAATGCAAAACATTACAAACAATTAGGCTTGTTATTAGATGTATACAGGCATGCCTCTGTAACTAACAATCTCCTCCAAATTGTGAGTGAGACCCTTAGTCACAATTTCATGTCTGATAACAAGCCTAACATACATAAAGATAAAACTTTAAAAGTACAGGTATGTAGATTGATTGAAGAAAGTTCACAGAAGTGTTCTTACAAGTTATGAGAAACTACTAGCCATATCCTTTTGGATTCATCTCTTGAGCTTTGGCTTGCAGATTCTCATTTTTCATTTTCTCCTCAGCTTCTTTGGCTTTCTTCTTTGCATTTTCCTCCATGGCAAGAATAATGTCTTCCATTGCAGTGAGTTCTTCAATTAGAGGGGAGCTTGATAAATCCTTAAGTACTTCATTCAGCTGTTTCTCAGAATAGGAACTGATGTAGTCCATTCCAATCTTTACATTTCTACCATATTTCTTGTACTCAATGATGTAAGGATTAAACTTGACTCTACACAGACCCATAGCTCTCAATTCATCAGCCTTAGTTAACATTGCAGCAAACTCCTCCTCCCTTTTCTTTAGAAGCTCCTCACTGTTCTTTCTCATTTCTGCCTGGTGATCTCTCTTCATTTTGACAAAGTCAATTAACTCCAGCTTCCATATCCTTTCCACTCTGTCTTCAGAATCCAACATTGCAATTATTCTTTCTATGTCATATAGCTTGCCCCAGTGCTGACATGTTCCTTGTCTGAATTTCTTCTGTCTTCCATCAGTATATTTTATTTCAAGAAAATCATCAACAATGGCAACATGATAGATTCTTTGAGCCCATATGAACTGCAGTTGGTCTTCATCATAGATTTCATCCAGAGGTGGTAGGTTCAATCCTGGAATTATTGTAAGTGCCTTTGATTTCGATATCTTCACCCTTCTTGCAGCATGCTTAATTTTACTCCTCCTTGTATGATTGCTAGGCAGAAACTTATGACCCTTGTTGGTAGACCATAGTAGTATTCCATTAGCAGTTTGCTTTCTGAAACATACACATGGTTTCTTGATTTGAATCCCCTTCACTTTATGAGGTGCCAAAACAGTTGCATACGCTAGAGATGTAGATCTTGACGAATCATTACTAGTGACATCCACCCTAGACATTGAGCCTTGTGTTATGGTGGAAGTGTCATTAATAATGTTCATGGCTTGCTGTTTTCCACTCTTCTTTTCATATACCTTTCCTCCACCCTTGTCATCATCCTTCTTTCTATTTTTATCATCCCTTTTCTTTTTGTCATCACTGCCCTTATATCTCCCTTGATCTCCACCTCTGCTTCCACTTTTATCATGATCATCCTTGTCTTGATTTGACTTTCCACCTTGAGCAATAGGCTTGATGTCTAATTGAGAGTTGATAAACTTCACCAGAATGTTAAGAGCCTCCTTTTCAGATTCAGATTTTCTATTTCTTGAATGTAGAACTCCAGCCAGAAACTTTATGGTGGACATGTTGTTTGCTTTTAGATATTGGCCAAATCTGAAAGCAACAATGTCTTGATCCTTTTCATATAGAATACAATGAGGCTGAGGAACTACTTGAGGCAGTTGAGATTTCATGCACTTGGTGAGAATCTCTTTGAGCATCTCATTGTCTAGTGAGTTATTCCTTTCTATCTTCTTGATGATTGTTCCAAGTTCAGAACTAGATAGAATTTGAAAGGCTTCAATGTGGATGTGAAAGAGGTTCTTGGTAGTGTGAACTAAGACTTCTCTATCATTCGAAATAATGATGGCATGGGGATTGGTTTGCACAATTTCTCTTCTCACTACAGTGACTAGAAACACATCTTGCACAAGAAGCTTGATGTAGTCAAAGTAATGGAAATTGGCTCTTTTTCTTAACTCTTGTAGATGCTTCAAAAAGGCTATGTCATGGTATAGTCTAGAGTTTGCAGTTTCTTGACATACCCTTTGAGTAAGCACATTTCTGAATTCTGAAGGTTCAGATTGAAGGGATTGTTTAGCAATGTCAGGGATGTCAAATTCATATTCTGACTTCCCTTCAGTTTCAGATGGCTTGGCAACTTCATCTACAACCACTTTCTTCAGCTTGTCATCCTTGGATGTAGATTTCTCAGACTGAGATGACTTAGCAGTTCTTGATTGGCCACCCTCATTGGTTGTAATGCCTTTGGTTTGAGATTTCTCCCCCTTATTCTGAGGCTCCCCCTTAGATTTTGAGTTCCTTGTTATCCTCTTCTCCCCCTTAGGCTTGTTGTCAGGCACAGAGGCTGTAGTAGGAGCCTTTGGAGTTGAAGATTCTTCAAGTAAAGGGATACCCATGTGCTTCATCATGGTAGACATCATAGATTGTTGATCCAAAAGAACATTAGCAGTGGTAGTGGCTTGAGTGTTCAATTGCTCAGTTAGATTTGTAACTTTGCCTGCCAGATGGGCATTGGATTCTTTGAGAGACACCACCTCTCTTTCAAGAGTATCAACCTTGGTGAGCAGTGCAGTGGCCTTGAAACCAGTTAAAGATTGATCTTGCAGTCTTTTCACTTCAGACTTGGTCATTTCATGCACAGGGACTTCAGTGACCAGCTTGTCTCCATACTGATTTTTGAACAGTGTTCTGAGCATGGCATTGGCCTCCGTAGTCTGGTCAGATAGATTTTGAAATTTGTGTCCTAGGCCTGTGACTGTATCTGTGAGGAGGGCTAGGCCATTGTCCATCTTGGTGCAGGTGGTGTTGCAGTGTTTGAGATCTTTGACCACACTGTCTAGTTAAGGAAATTTAGCATCAAAGGCCCTCTGTACTTCTGCTACTGAAGTGGCTATCTTGTCACACACCCTGTTGACTTCAGTATTGACTCCCTTGCCAAGATAGTGTGCAGCCTTGAGGAAACCCTTGTAGGAATCATTGACAGCTTGATACACTTCACCAGGAGACAAGGATTTTGCATTGGAGCCCAGTGAAGTGATGTATTTCTCTCTAAGATATTGAAGTGCTTCACTGAGAGTTACATCATACTTTCCTTGCAGCCAGGCATCTGCATTGCCATCTCTCTCAGCATCATCAATAATCTTGGCCTTCTGCATCTCCACATCATCCCTATGGCATAGTAAGATGGCCTCATAGTCTGGATTAGAGATGTTGGAGGTGACAAGGTTCTGAGCTATTTTTACAAACTCAGGAATCTGATCCACAATTAAGCTTTGAAGTGCTTCAACTGTCAATTTTTGTGGAGCAGACCCTGATCCTGAAGCACTGTCATGTTGCACAGGCTTCAGCCATTGTGACATAAAGTCAGAGCTAGAGCTGGGTAAACTAGACTCCTCAGTTACAGATGCAACTTCTGTAACCGGATGGATTGACTCTACTACTGTGTCTCCACAGAAGTGGGATGAGTTACACCAGCAGTTGACACAGGCACAGAGTCTCTAGTAAAAACTAGTGAAGCCTCTGTGTTTGTGATGGTGTCATTAGGATATGCCCCAGCATGCATTCCCTCACCATCTAAATGTGGGTCCTGGGTGGTGAGCAGAGTGTCATGCACTAAGTCACTTGAAATTATTGGCTCATCAAGAGAAAGAAATTCTTGATGATCAATGCCTTGCATCTCAGTTGCCTGAGTTGCAGGTTCCAAAGAAATTTCAGTGTTAGATTCTGGAAGAGGAGTGTCTTGTAGAGTAGATTTTGGCAATTCCCCCTGAGAGATAGAGGGAGTTTCAAGTGTGATGTGCTCTCCACTCAGTGTAGTGCCAGCCTTATCACTCCCATGTGCTGACTCAATACAAGAAGGTGCATTGGGGAGGATGCTAGATTCTATAGATGCACCCTGTTGAGAGGACACATCTAGTGAGCAGTTTGCCCCTGATTTTACAACTTCAGCCATTTGTGTGACTGAAGAGGTGGTTTTAGTTTTCTTCTTCTTCTTTGGCCTTAGTAAGGGTGACTCTGGTTCCTCACTTTCTAGACCTAGTTCAACAGCTAATGCTGCTTCAGATAGAATATTTAAAGGTGTAGACATTACTTCCTTTCTTTTTTTTTTTTACTAACATCACCCTTTTGAGAGGATGATGCAGTTGGCTCAGTGATTGGTAGAGTGTTTGGTTAAGAGGATTGGTTAGCTAGCCCTGGGTTAGCATTTTGTTCTACTTGCTTGGGCTTAGCTAACTCAAACTTGGAGGCAAATGTTGGCATGTTGTGGGGGTAAGTTCTAAACAGACTCTCCATATAGGGAGTTATGTTAAGTCTTACATCCACATCATTCCTAGTCTCCAAATTACCAAAAATAAGTTTGGTCATGGATTTAGGATAGCTTATTCTATTTTTATTCATCCCATCTAATTCAATCAATTTATCATCTAAGAAATTAAGGACAGATTGAATAAAATGAGGGAAGAAAATTTCATTACCTCTCTTGGCTGAATTCTTACCAAGTCTCCCATACAGCTCCTGCAGAATAATGAGACCAACGTCTATCTTCTTTCCATAAGCTAAGGCATAGCCTATTTGCTGTGCAGGAGTACTGATTTGGTCATAACTAGATTTTCTTGCAATGAAGACTTGAAGAAGTGTAGCAAACACATAACTCCATTCCTTCCTCAAATGCTTCCTGTTCAAGTGTCCAAGACTGATTCTGTCTGCATATTTGATGAAATCAAAGAATTCTTCTAATTCAGCATTTGTAGCAAGTGGGTCATACACCTCTCCTTTGGTACCCATCCCAAGTGCCTCATTCATATCCTCTGTGGTGATAGTGAGATTTTTGTCTTGAATCTTGCAGTAGATGATGTACGAGGATATTGCAGAGTCAAGAGCCACCACCTCCACTGTAGCAGACTGCCAAAACTGTTCTAGAATGTCGAGGTACAGAGTTGGGTTAACAGATAGAGCATTCTTAATGTACAATTCAGACATCCACTTCACAAAGCACTTGAAATTGGCGTTGGGTGCTTCAACATCACTAGTTAGAGCAATGAAATTGGTGTTGAACTTTACTGTTGCCATTTGTGTGAGAGAGAGAGAGAAGAAATCGAAGGTTGAAGAAGAAATTTAGCTTTTGCAGTTAGGGTTTCAGAGGTTTTGGGAGTTTGGATGCTTGAGAAATCGAATGAAATGAATCGAATAAATGTGAAGTTGTAAAAGTATGAAGTACTTGAATTGTCGATTAGATATATGTTCTGTATCGACAAGTCAGGCATTCGAGAAGTAGAAAACAACTATTCGAGAAGTCAAGAAAGGCTTATTCGATAACTCAAGCAGATTGTAGCTCACAGCTGGCAGTTATCTAACTTAGAAATAAATCTAAATTAGGTAAAATATGTTTTTATGAGTAATTCTGAATTCTGAATAAAAATCCAAAATCGGTTAAAATTCAGCGAGAAATCAGCCTTTTCAAATGATTCGAGAACTCAAATATAGTATTCGAGAACTCAGTCAATCGAGAACTAAAACACTATATTCGAGAAGTCAAGGAAACCTCTATTCGAGAACTCTAAAAGACTCTATTCGAGAACTCGAGAGTGCTCTAATGAGACTTGTTAGAGATGTCGAATAGTGAATCACTTGAGAAGTCTGACTTGTCGAATTATACTCATAGAAACTCAATTTTCACTATCCTTTTAAATTTACCAGCCATATTCATTCACGAATATTCTAGCAAATTAAACAGTGATTTTCTCAAAATTTCATGGAAATTTCGAGTTAACAAGAGAATATGATTTTCTAAATATGCAACAGATTTGAAATATTTATAAATCATATTTCAGCCAACACTTACTCCAAAAATATTAAGAATTTAGATAAAGTAAGTGTTTACTGCTGCAACAATCTAGATGCTGTATTCACTTAGCCAGAATCTGAAGAATTCAGCATTCCAATCTCACTAACCAACCTTGTGAAGGTGGCTTCATCTAATGGCTTAGTGAATATATCAGCTAGTCGTTTGTCTGTAGAAACATAATGCAACTCAATGGTTCCATTAGTTGCATGTTCCCTTATGAAATGATATCTGATGTCAATGTGCTTTGTCCTAGAATGATTGACAGGATTGGCAACTATAGAGATTGCACTTTTGTTGTCACACATGATTGGAATTCTTTCCAACACAAGTCCATAGTCTCTAAGTTGATTTCTAATCCAAAGCACTTGAGCACAGCAACTTCCAGCAGCTATGTATTCAGCCTCAGCTGTAGAAGTTGACACAGATTGTTGTTTCTTGCTATACCAAGAGACTAACCTTTGTCAAAGAAACTGGCAGCTACCTGAGAGTTTCTTTTAAGTGTGTTATGCAGGTGTGGCGTACTACTGTCTTTGGTGAATGTATGACATTAGGAAGGCCAAATATGACTTTTGAATACAATGGTGTTACGCATCATGTTACTCCAGATGTTGTTTGTAAAGCTCTCCAACTACCATCTCTAAATGGTGAGACTCCAGAAAAGATTACTGATGCTTTTCTTCTGGAGTTTGCTCTAAGTTTGGGCTACAATGGACAACCAAAGAAATTTGGAGATTTATTCAGAACCAAGCTAAAGAAGGAATGTAATTTCTTCTTTGATACCATCAGTAGGTGTTTTCTGAATAAGGTGTCTAACTTTGATGCCTTACCTACTGCTTCAGTTCACATTGGGTACTCTCTAATCTATGAAACTCCTTTTGATTATGGGTCTTTCATATTACGAGCATTAACCGCTAGAAAGAAAGATAAATTTGGCTTTGTCTGCTATATTAGATTTATTCAGTTAATGTTCTCGTACTTATGTCCCAATGTTGAATTTGCTGATGATACAGAATTGCCTATCTTTAAGATTTCTGCTAATAATATCAGTTTTCTGCTTAAAAGTGATAAGGCAAATGGTTTTGAAGGTACTAATGCATTTATTCCTAATGAGGTCAGGCTTCTTTTAGCAAAGAGAATGTCTACTTATTATGGATCGATTACTAAGGGTCATGGAACTGATTTTGATGCTATGAGACAGGACACTACACATTCTATTTCTGACCAAAACATACTACCCAAACACTTCTCTAAACAATCAACCACCTCTAATGTCTCTCAAAAGACATCAGTTGTAAAATCTAAGAAATCAACTAGATCTGATGTGTCTGGAAGGCAATAGGATCAAAGGATTTCTCCACTCCACCACACTCTTAAAAGAAGGAACAAGGAGGTGAACAAGGGGTCCTAGTGTTGAAGAAACCTGATTCAAAAGGTGATCAGTCTTTGATTAACATAGGGGAGCATAACGAAACAGGAGAAAAGAGGAAATTCACTCAGAAGGTGGATTCTGGCTCTGATTATGACTATGAGGATGACAGAGTACCTCTATCAGTTTCTTTAAAGAAAAGGGAAGTAGTTGTAGTTGTTACTGAGGAGACAGAAAGGTTAGAAAAACCAAAGAAACGGAGGAGATTGATAAAGAAAACCAAGTTCTATATTTCACAGGAAAAAAATGACATTACTGAAAACGTAAAGTTGATGGCAAACCCTGGTATCATCACATCATCTGTTCCTGATGCATCTTTTGATCCTAATATTTCCACTCAGCAAATCTCTTCTGAACAAGTAGTCGAAGTTTCTGATTCTTCAGTCTCTACTTCACCACAGAAGAGGACGTTTGATATGTCACTGGAACAGGTTGTTGGCATTGCTGTCAAACTTGGACAAAAGCCACCACCTCTTTATGAACAACAACTAGCTGCAGCAAAAGTTTTTAAACGACAAAAGAAACAGAGGACATTATCACCTCTGAAAGGATCTAGTCCACAAGAACCTGAACTTCAAAGTAGTTCAACAACTACTACAGATCCAGTCACACAAGAACCATCCACACAAAGTGTGGATGCAGACATTACTGAAGGAACAGTCCCACAAGAACCACTTTCTCAAAGGGAAGGTGAAGACAAGAATGTTCCTGCCCCACAAGAACCATCTTCTCAAAGTGAAGATGCAGGCAAAATCACATCAGCACAGGCATTTCCTGACATTGCTCAAGGGATTTCTGAAATTGAAATTGATTTAGATCAAAGTCTGGCAGATAAAGCTGCTCATGCTCAATATAGTGCTGATTGTGATGAGGTACTAAAGGAAATTGCATTTGAGGGAAGCACACAAGATCCTTTGACTCAAAGTGTTGAAGAAGCTTCGCAACATCAGAATATACAAGAACCATCAGTACCAAATACTGATGCAAGTCACCATCCTAATGCAGATGATCTTAGTATTCCATTGTTGATAGAACCAATCTCTTCGAGACCTATGGAATCTACTTCATCAGGTAACACTTCTATCTCTGTTTCTCTTACTATTGATAGTATGATTACAGATAGACTTGATACAAGGGATACCTCTATCTGTATGACTTCAGACCACTCTTCTCAGCCACCTCTTATTTCTTCACAAATAGTGAGCCAGAGCCTTTCTAGTGAGAATGAGAGTAAACAATTAGAGAAAAAGAAGAGTGATGAGAGGTAGTCTCCTGAACTGGCAAAAGGAGAGGTAGACTTGAGTGAGAAGTTTCAAACTTCTAGTGAGGTAGAAGTTGCTAATGAAAGCAACTTAGGTCATACTGTGAGAAGTGATGAGATCACTTTAAAAGAACAGAGAGATGTAGGTTTTGTTCTTTTGCTCATGCAGGTTGTCAGGATACAACCGTTCCATCTTTTGTTGATTTGAAGTTAAAAGGTGTTATGCATTCTGATGACAATGTGGATGATGAAATTCCTGAGGCTAATGATAGCTCAGATGATGATGTAGATGATGATAATCATGATCCTGAAGAAGCACAACTGCAAGTAGCTTTGAAGGCTAGTATTGGTTCTGGACATGGCTCATCCAGTAAGTTTATGCAATCTCAGGCTGATCGAGATGAACGATGGGGAGAATACAATAACATTATTCCTGTCCATATTCAAGATGTACGGAGGACTGAGTGGAATCAAGAGTGGGATTCACATACTAGTCATATCAGTTTTCCAAATGCTCTTTTTCACTCTAAGCATGTTGTCTCGAAGATGACCAAGTCTGATCTTAAAGCACATTTGAAGACGACTACTATTCTGGCACATGGATTGAAGGATGAAATTAATTCTGTCTCTGCACATAGTGACAGAGTACGTGCTGATATTCTTGTTGCTTTGTCTACACATGCTACTTCTTCTCAAATGCACAATGTTGCGAAAGTAGTTCAAGGAGTTGAGCAACGTGTGGATTCTCGCTTATCTACTCTGGAATCTAGGATGACTACTGTTGAAGAATCTCTTAAATTTATTGTATCCTTCTTGCTTGGAGATGATACTGATGTCAAAAAGGGGGAGAAGGTAGTCAAAATGCACACCTAAATCAGTTGTGAGAAAGGATGATGATGATACTTCTGGAAATGATGGTGGTGCTAGTGCTCAACAATATGGAAAAGGAAAAGGAACCTCTGATGCTGGTTTGGTAAAGGGGAGGAGTTCAACTCAGACTCAAACTAATCAGTCAACTCATGTTTCTAAATCTGGAAAAAGAACTGTGACAACAGTTGTTAAATCTCAAATCGAGATAGAAGAACAATTTTCATCATCTAGTCGAAGTCAAAGGCAAACTCTTCCTACAATTCTTGAAGGTGATGAAGAAATGTTAATTACTTGTGTACATGATGCTCCTCATCTTTTTGAAGAGATTATCACTGAATCAGGAGGAAGTGAACTTGTTTATCGAAATAGTGATAAGTTTCATCAGTATCATGCTAAGAAGGCACTTGAATTAACTTCTGAAAAAAATCCTGATATGACTACTGATGAAATTGTAAAGGAGCAAAACAGGATTTTTGAGGAGATCGCTAGACAGAAAGAAACTCCTACTGCAGGTAGAGGAAGAGGCAGAGGAAGCAGAGGCAGTGGTAAAGGAAGAAAGCCTACTCAGTCAATCAAAAGGTAGAAAAGATCTAGTGGAATCAGAATAGAGAAGATTACTGAAGATTTAAAGAAGAAAACTCTATTATCTCTTGAATATTTTCCATCATCAAATGTATTTGATGAGCCTGGTAGAACAGAAGAAGAAACTCCTTTTGTGAGAAAGAAAAAGAAAGTTGAAGAAGCAAAGAAGGAGACTGTTGTCTCTGATACTGGTGATGTTAGAAAATCTAGAGAAGTCAGAGACAGTGCAAATGATATTGCTGAAAGTGCTAGCAAAGAATATTTCAGAAGGCTGGTTAATTCTGAAAAGGAATTATTTGTTGATAAATCTAAGCAAGTGAAGGAGGAAGAATCAGAACCTCCACAAACAAAGAAGAGAAGAAAAAAGTGGATAGAAGTTGATGACATGAAATATATTGGACCAGTTGTTTTTAAGTCTGGTAGAGTAATCTCAGAACCTCCAATGATCCCTGGACTTCAGAAAGCAAAATCTTATAAGCCTGATAAATCTCCACAAGGTGGATTAAGATGAATTATGATCTGAAGGGACTGGAACCTTACAATCGAGGAGGATTTGGTTCTAGGGATTTGGAATTCAAACCTACATTTCAAGCAGATCAACATTTTCTTACTAGAAGATTGGGTGACAAATTATCTGTTGATGATCTTTGGGAGCTTGAATCTGTTGCAATTGTTGCTTGCAAGATGGATGGTAAGATGATGGAAAAATTATTGTACTTCATGAAAGACAAAAGTGTCAAGAGGCTGAGTATTCATGAGGTATTATGTAAATCAACAAAAGAGCTGAAATATGTTCTCTATTTTCTTGAAAATAGAAGCATTCCTGATGTAGAAGCCAGTGTTTACAAAAACTGGTGTACTATGATCTTCATGACAATCAAATCCAGATATTTGGAAGGAGGATCAAGGTATGATGGTAATTTCACTCCCATGTACTTGAATTCAGAAGGGCAAAAAGTACAAATGCAAAAGGGTTCAGCTGTTAAAGAAGTAATACTGTATCAAGAACAGTTGTCTTTGAATCCTGGTGGAAGAGATCTTGCATATTTACTGTTGGGAGAGTTAGACTTACCAAGGAAGTCAATTCAAAATCTCAGGGCTGGTATCTATCAGATTAACAAGAATAGTGAAGAACATAAGAAGTTGAAGAAAAGATTGATTCAGATTCTGGAAGAAAAAGAAGAAGAGTTACTATCAAGTTTCTTGCAGATAAGTAATTTCTTTGTAAGGATTTCTGAGACTGAGCCTAAAGATTTCTTGTAGAATTTTGTTTTGAGTTTTTGACATCATTGAATCAAATAATTTGTGCTTTATTTCATTAAGTACAAATTGGGGGAGATTGTTAGATATTGATTCAAGTGATATCAGGATCTGGACTACTGATCAGATACTGATGCTGACATCGTTAGTAATACAACGTCAGTATTGGGTTGTTATCAGGATTGTAAGCTGGTCAGGATTACGTGGAGATTCTCATCAGTCTAGAGATCAAGGAGAATTGATATGGCGGTTCTTAGATTATAGGAAGGCAGCTATCATTCAAGATATGTATTAAGAGTCGTATGTAATTGATTGAATATATCTTGTAATTGATAGTGTAGCTGTGTAGAGTATATAAACATAGTTTAGGTTTTACATGATTGTGATCACTTACTCGAGTCATCTTGTAACCTAGCAGCTCTTGAGAATTTGGTATTTCTTGAGAGAGTTTGTAACAGTTTTATATCAGAATTAATAAAGTTGTTATTGTTTCATACTTGTGTTATTAATTCTATTAAAGTCGAAAATCTTATACAATTGTATTCAACCCCCCTTTTACAATTATTTATTACTGGGCAACAGTTTTAATTTGCCTTTTTCGAGACTCGGGGTTTTTTTTCGTTCCCTTACCGGGGATTTAATACACTAGTGTTTCACGAGTATCGTCTTATTGTAAAGTGTGGAGCGACCTACACATTTACGACGATTGGCCTTATTCGAGACTTTAATTTGTGCTTGCTTTTAGCAATTTCGGCACTTTTATAGAGTTTTTATGCATTGTTAGCATAAATTATCTCTCAATTTGTCAAGAAAATTTTTCTAAAATTTTCCTCGTATTGTTTTGTACTTTTCCAAATTTATAAGGAATTTTTGCGTACTCACAGGTATTTTCCTTAATTTTTCCTAATATTTTAGGAATTATATGTACCCACAGGTATTTTCCTTATTTATTCCTAATAATTAAGAATTTTTAGGTACCCACGGGTATTTTTCAAAATTTTTCTAAATAATTCAGGAATTTTTATGTACCCACAGGTATTTTTCTAAATTTTTCCTAATAATTTAGGAATTTTTAGGTACCCACAGGTATTTTTCTTAATTATTCCTAATAATTTAGGAATTTTAATGTACCAACAGGTATTTTTATTAATTATTCCTAATAATTTAGGAATTTTAATGTACCAACAGGTATTTTTATTAATTTTTCCTAATAATTTAGGAATTTTTATGTACCCACGGGTATTTTTATTAATTATTCCTAATAATTTAAGAATTTTTATGTACCCACATATATTTTTCTAAATTTTTCCTAATAATTTAGGAATTTTTGCGTACTCACAGGTATTTTCCTTAATTTTTCCAAATATTTTAGGAATTTTAATGTACCAACAGGTATTTTATTAATTATTCCTAATAATTTAGGAATTTTTAGGTACCCATGGGTATTTTTCATAATTTTTCCAATTAATTTAGGAATTTTTATGTACCCACAAGTATTATTATTAATTATTCTTAATATTTTAGGAATTTTTATGTACCCACAGGTATTTTTCTTAAAATTTTGTAAATTGCATTATTCCTTTTGTAAAGTGTACGAAACTTGAGGTACCAAATTGCATTTTTGCCAAAAACATTAACATGGTCGACTTCGACCAGGCCTGGTCGAATTAAGCACCAAATTGTAGGCTGGTTGATAGAGTATATTTTTATATATATTTTAGATGATTTTATTCTCATATTTATTGTGTTTTGCATTGATTTGGATTTTTATTTAATAGATTTTATTGTTTTATTGTAGGAAATAAAGAATTCATAACTTGGAAGGATTTGGAGCAAAAAGAGCTATTTTGGAGATAAAATAGGAGAAAATTCGTAATATTGGGCTATACGGGCTGCCTGCACTGTTTGGGCCATATCTTGAGTTCCAGAAGTCAGAATTTGACGATCTTACTGTCCACGCGAAGCTTGTGGAATTTTCTTTAATTCAGAGGTGGTCCAGTAAGCAAAATACGACTAGAAGAGCCCAGAAACAGAGGAGAAAAAGAAGTGACGAATTTTAATTAAGGAATCCTATTCAGTTATGGAATCCTACTTGTAATTGATTTAGAGTATTAAAATACTTTTATTGGGCAAGCCTTTTAGAGGCTATATAAACACATCTAGGGTATGATGAAAAATTATTAGGAGGTAATATTAGATCAGATAATATAGTTTAGAGTAGATTAGTATTATTAGTGGGAGATGTAGAGAAACACCATGACTCTTCTTTTGGGTGACAACATTGAAGTTTGAAGGTTTTGTTCTCTTAATCTTTTCTTTGTTCTTATTAGTTTAATTATGTTTTCTTGTTTTACTAGTTGTTTTACTTGTTTAATTATTAGCGAGTAGTTATTTCTAGGGCTTAAAGGGAAGCCATGTTTGCACTAATATTGGCATGATTTTCATAGTGGTTTGATTGGTTATGGTTAATTCTAATTGATATGTTTTAATCATTAATTTGTGTAATTGGCCAATATCATGGATTAATTATATGCAAATAGGGGTATGGATCGAGAGATTTACTTACTAGAGGCACACATACGATTAGCAGAATTGAATTTGAGTGCGAAAGCATCATTGGATTTCTGAGAGCGTTAATTCTTGAAAGAGATTAACTTGACTCTAATTACCTGATTGATTGAATTACTAAAAGTGGTTAATTGTGTTGAATGTTTCGAGAGTGTTAATGCTTGAAAGAGATTAACAAACTCTAGTTATAGGATCACATTAATTGCTTTAGCTTAAGAGCCAATTGTGTAAGCATGGTGGACCTGATTGCCCTAGGTTTTAAATAATTTGTTTATCATCTGTTTAATTAGTGTTAATTTAGTTTAATTAGTTAATTAATAATTTCACATATTCGTTTGACCCTTGAAACAATTAGCGATAACTGAAAAGGAATTAGTAGAACCTGTCTCCTTGTGGATTCGACCCGCTTGCCATCTGTACTAGCAATAGACACCGTGCGCTTGCGGTTAGGTATAATTTGACACATCAAGTTTTTGGCGCCGCTGCCGGGGAGACAGCGAGTTTCTATTGATTTTAATTTAGTTGTTTAGATTGTTTCCATTGTCTCATTGGAACTTTTGTTCCAATTGAGGCAGATTTTACGTTTTCTTGGCTTTGTTGAGAGTTTACAGGTTTGCAATGGGTGAAGTTGATACTTTTGCACTACTCTCTTCCATGTTGGAGGCACGCACTCAAGAAATTGCCTCATTCAACCCTACAGAGCCCATTATGCGTCCAATGAGTATCAATGAGATGTCACAAGTGGCCCCTAAAACTTACAACTTCTGTCCAATTTGTGGTGTCCAGGGTCATTATGGTTTGGAATGCTATTACAATGTCTATAATTCTCAGAGTGCTCAGTTGGGACAAATGAATTCTTTTGAAGAAGGATATGGGTACAATCAGTATTCAAACACTTTTGATCAAGAATGCGTGAATCAACCAGATTTCTAATACCAGGACAATGGTGCTCAAAATTTTTCATATCATAATCAGCAACAGTTTGAGCAACAATATTATCAGTCATATGAGCAACCGCCACAGCAAGAATATCAATATCCTCCTCTACAAGAAGATCTACATGTTTCTCAACCCAGCGTAGATGTGCAAGCTGATCAGACAAATGAGATGTGGGATATCTTGAATAAATTGCTAAAGAGTTCTGAAGAACAAGCCGAGGCAATCAAAGGATTAGAAACTCAAAGTTTGGCAATTGAATCTCAAATTGCACAGTTGGCTAACTCTTCTACTACAGGGCAGCTCGACTATTTACCATCATCATCTATCCGATCCGAAGAGGACCTGACTGCTATCAATCTCACAAGCGATCAGGAATATGATAGTTTCTCCATGTATGTTGATGATAAGGCCATTGATAAAGAGAAGGAGCATGCCACCGATGACGAGATCAATGATGTGGCTGCTACCAAGGACAATGTGACTGATGATGAGGCTACAAAGGAAAGCAATACAGAGATGGTTGTTGTTTCTCTTCCACAACCTGTGCCTAAGCTACCATGTATTGATAAATTTGCTCTCGATCTAGCCTCTACTTACAAGGCTTCTTTGCTCAAGACTACTTATTTCAAGGTTGATGTGATAACAAATATTGTCCAAGATGATATTTCTCAAATTCTGGTTGAGGATCCATACAAAGTGGCTCATACGTTTCAAGCTCGAGAAGAGGGAGAAGATGGAAGTGTCTTATTAGCCAATGATGTGATAAGCCAAGATGTCCGAATGACTCTAGTGAAAGTGAGGAGTGAAGAAAAGCCGCCACAAGAACCTCCACCTTATGTCAAGGGAGTTCAATATTTTCGTGGTGTCGAATTTTATCGTTGTTTTATCACAAAGTTTTCCAAAACTGCACAAGCACTTAATTCTCTATTGCTTATTAATGACATATTTTATTTTACTGATGCTTGTTTGGAGACTTTCTGCAGGATAAAGACAACCACAGATGTTCTTGATACTTTTTGTGGTGGCGAGTTTATGATTGAGAAAGTGGATATTACGCCTTTACCGGATGTATTTTTTTTTGAGGAGGTCAAGCTATTGACGTTAAAGAAGCGCTTCGTGGGAGGCAACCCACGCATTAGTGTAGGAAAAAAATGTTGTATCTAAAAAAAAAAAAAAAAAAAAAAATTGTCGGAACAGTACTCGCCAGCGCGTCATGCGCCAGCACGCGCACCTGACCAGAACCTCTCCGCGCGTGAAGCGCCAAGGCATGCAAGAGGCGCCAGCCAGGTGAGTTTTTGGCCATGTTTTTTTTGTCTTATAACGAGAATTGTTTATGTATATATATATATTAGTATATATTAAATATTATTCATCTCCTAAATCAATTCCTACCCCTTTTCTAATTCTTTTCTCCACCTAAAATTTTAATTCTAGCCCCATATTAATTCCAAATTATTCCCAATCCATCTCCTATTTCATATTTTATTTTATTTTATTTATTTTATTTATTTTTATTTTTATTTTTTTTATTTTTATTTTTATTATTATTATTATTCCCCCATATATATATACCCACCTATACATACAAATCCAATTCCTTTTCTACTTCTTTAAAAATTCAATTCTAAAGAAGAATTAATTGCAAGTTCACCTCTTTGATTCGTATTGGGTAAATCTTTTTCTCTAATTTTATTTTTATTACGAATTTGTGTTCTTGTAAATTGGGATTTTGTATTATTCTTGGAATTTGGGCTATTTTTGGTGTGATATTGCTTGGAAATTATTGGTGGAGCTTCTTGGGAGTTGGGTTATGATTCTTATGGCTCTTAAGCGTGGGAGAGGTGATTCTAGTGTTGTGCAATTTTCGTCTCCAACGGCGGATGTTGAATTTATAGGCGGAGGTTACATGGATTCCAGGGGAGTTTTCTTTCTTTTCTTTTTAGTGTAGTTTTATTTTGTTTTTAGTTGTAGTTTTATATCTTGTTTATTAGTTCATTGGGGACAATGAACCGCTTAAGTGTGGGGAGGTGTTCTCAACGTAGTGTATTATTTGTTTAAAAAAAAAAATCCAAAAAAATTAAAAAATTAAAAATACCAAAAATAATTCTAGCCATGCAAGTTGATTAGTTGTTGTATTTTGCTTGATACACCCATGCATGCGTAGAATTCTTGTGTTTATGGACGCTTTTGATTGAGAAGTGATGTGTTTTGTTCTTGTGCACACACTTACACTAGCAAGTTGAAGCTGGTAGACTTAATTGGATGTTGTAAGTGATTAGAATGACATGAATATGTGCAAGATGACTTGGTTTCCATGCTTTGAGTACAAGTAGATGCGTTAGAGAGTCTTGTTACTTGGGATTGATTATGTTTTGTCACACCAAGTGAGTTTTGAGCCTATATGCATATCTTTTGCATGATTTTTCGTTTGCTTGAGTGTCCACATGTTGTTTACATTGCTAGCACTTACTTGAGATCTTTCTTGAAATGCATGACATTAATTGATGATGAGATGATAAAGGCACTTAGGTTTAACCTCGTGTTTCCCATATTTCCACACCTTTTAAACATGATCAATTAGTTAACCCGTTGAGCCTAATCCTATTCTTTCGGTGACACACTACATTACTTGCCTATATCCTTTTCTTGTATTGGCCTTACATTGAATTTGAACCTAAATTGTCAAAGGCTAGTATCGTGCTTAAGGGAGTAATAAGGTGTTCATAAAAGGGGGGTTATTGATGATCATACTTTTGGGGAATATTAATTTTGGGTTGATGCTTGCTAGTCGAAATTCATAAAATATCTATGGATCATTGTGTTTATTCTTTAGCTCTCAAGAAAAAAAAAATAGAAAAAAAAAAGAAAGAAAAAAAAACAGAAAAAAAAGAAAAAGAAAAAAAAAGAAAAAAATAAATAAATTTGAGAGCATTCTTATGTTTGTATGATCCTTCTTCATTCGACTAGTCAAGTTATTATGTAAGGGTTATTGAAAAATCCAAGTGTGGGGAAGTATTTGTTTTAATAGAAAGGGAATTGAATAATGATTATTGTTGGGTACTAGCTTTTGACATTTAACCTGTTTTAGCTTTACTTGACATACCTGGTCCCTAGCCCACGCTACAACCCGAATAAAGACCTTTTGATTGTCATCAGTGATGTATGTTGTGTTGAGAGTGAGATTGATTGCGAGTGTCAAGTTGTGTTTATGATTTTGTTGGAATTGAGTGATACACTTAACCTTGTTCTTGAGTGAATATTCGTTTTTGAGTGAAAGGTGAGTTATTGCTTGTTTTGGCATAGGAGATCCCGGGTTTAGACTTAAAGATGTATTTCTTGTGGGCTTAGCATGATTACCAACGATTTTTACACTTGCCATGAATTTTTATGACCTTCGGCATGTTGGTTGAGTAGACTACGTGAATACTTGCACTTTCGACACCAAGACATCGTATGTTTACTTTGATTCTTAAGTTGATGTGGCATGAGAGGACTTGTGTGTGTGGTTGTTAGGTCCAAATGTGTTGTAGAGGGGGGGGTGAATACAACTTTTCGATTATGAGAAGCAATAAATACGATGCAATAAATGAACACACAGATTCAAGGAATATATTTCTTTATATATAACTTGAAAAGGTTGCTACAACATTCATTACAAAGTATAACAGAAGTTCAGAGAGAAGTGAATGATTCTAAGCTCTGTGAATATACTCTCTCTCTTTCTCTTGTGTTTTTCTCAATATTGCTCACTAACTAAAACATTACACAAGTGCTTCTATTTATACTACATGTAATCTATGACCTGTAGTCTTCAAAGACTAAGATGTACGTGGCCCAATGATGTCCACATAAATCTTGCCTTATCTTGAAAGCTTGGAAATCTGCCAATCAGAAGATGCCATGTGTCATGTTGAAGCTGCACTCTAAGTAGAACTTCTACTTGAGAATTTCTACTTAGCCATCTCGAAATTTCTAAGTCGAACTTCTACTTAGAAATATTCTACTTGGCCATCCAGAACATTTAGTACTTAGAAAATATTCTGGTCTTCAACTTGAAACTTCAATGCACATCTTGAGCTTGTGATATCTTCATGTCTTCTTTATTCTTCAGCAAGCTCTTGAACATGGGTCTTTATTACTGACATAAACTTGCTATCAATGTCCTGACACTTGATGCACTGGTCTGGTTCATAAGTGACTAGTCTTGATAGTGTTTCTGCTTCTTGAATAAATTACCATATTCACTTAGTAACTTGGCTTTCCAATATTTGCTTTCCTTCTTGTTCACTTGAAATCAATTGGTCTTGTTGATACTGATAGTTATGATCTTGAATCTCGAATTCTCAAATCACTGAGGCCTGAACAACTTTGACTTGAACTTCTCTCAATGATTTCTTCTTGGCTTGATCATAGTTAACATGTTCAATTGTATCAATTACCTTGTCTTCATTTAGTGTTGATTTCTTGTGACTTCTTGTTCTTGATTGTCTTCTGGTTAAGTATCTTTTCTTTTAATTGAGTTACATCAGTTATAGTGTTACAAGTTAATACACTCTGCCTTTCAATCTCCCCCAATTTGATTGTCTAACAATGACATTCAAATTAATGAAGGATAACTCAACTAAACAATGAGACGAGAAAAGATAATTAACATTACAGTCTTGAAAAATATACAATTGAAAAGTATTTGAAAACAATACAAAGAACTTAAACTAGAAACAGAATTCGAACCTCGAATTAAAGATCATTTGAATGATTCCTATCACCTGGATTATTTCATATCTTTTAGTCAAACTTATATCACCTTATTGGATTCATTCTAAGATGAATTTTCCTCAAGTGAGTTAAAGCAACCGAAAGACATGAAGTTTTTCCAACTTCAAGTTCACACCACTCTGACCTTTAACCCTAATTCCGTTTCCTCTTCCTAGCTTCAGCAGCTTGGTCCTTTTCTTCTTTCTGCCTTCTGCGCTTCTCCTCCTGCTGCTTTTGTTTCTTATATACTGGATTATGAAGTTGCGTCCACCTAGTATTCAACAAACTTACTGCTTCCATCTCTAGAGGGTTCCTGGGTTCTGGGTAAGGATGTTTGAAAAGCCTTCTGAGTTTGTCCACCTCCTGAGTAGTCCTGATCTCTGGAATTTCCTCAAATTTCTTCATTATAAGCCGAGGTTTCCTATG
This sequence comes from Kitagawia praeruptora, assembly GCA_037693485.1. Lineage (NCBI taxonomy): Eukaryota > Viridiplantae > Streptophyta > Magnoliopsida > Apiales > Apiaceae > Kitagawia > Kitagawia praeruptora. The sequence goes on along the minus strand of CM075354.1, from coordinate 95,710,458 downwards.
AGTTTTATCAGCTTTAAACTGACAATAGATCATTTTGGGATAGCCTATGACACGGTTAGTATTGTGGACACTAGCCGCCTCTCGCTCCAATCGCTTCTTTTCCACTACTACATCAGATAGGTAACTCACGAGTCTCTGCTTTTCTGTCACATACTTAACTTCCACATCTTCCCATTTGAACAAATATAACACTTTCTCCAGAAATGCAGCATCTTGAGTCTGCAGCAGCCATTGTTTACTCATATGCAAGAATGTTTGATTCTGGTCTGCATCTATGAATACTAAGGCATCAGCTGTATTATCAACAAAAGAATGTATCCAGTATACGCTGTCTCTTCCTGGAACACCAACTGCCTCTCTTATCTCTCCTTGTTCAAGTGCTCCAGAAGGAAGATTCAGAGCTTCATCAACATTCTTCATTGCTTGAAGAATATTCCAATTCCTCTCTATCAGCTCTGGTTCAATCTTCACATTATCAAGAGGGTTTGGAGCAATGACATCACACTTCCACACCTCATTGCTCTTCTTTAGTATGACACTTTCAATGGTCTTCACTGATTTATCTTTAAGCTCAGAAGCGAATCCCTTACTCATCATTTGCCTACAGACGGCCTTAAGAGATTCCACTGAAAGTTCCATTAAGTCCTTTTCCTCCAGGCTCACCCTCTTCAATTTACTGTCAACCACCATCCGGACAACATTTGGATATGCTGAGAATTCTGGACCCTTGTCCTCTGCTAGCCGCATTAACTGATCCCTATACAGAATGCTTAGGTTCTCAGAATGAGAGTATTGAATTTTTGTTGCTAGCAAGAACAACTCTGATGCAGATCTTCTCGTCATGAATTGGTCATCCACATACATGAAAGACATTGGGACTCCTTCTGTGAAAGACAAAATAACCTGCCACTCCTTTTGCGTTGAATTGTATCCAACCCTGACTTTAGAAATTAATCTCTTTAAAGCACTTATGTAGTCAGCAGCCATTGGATTCTGCAAATTTAGATTGTAGAAAAGATCATCTGCCTCCTTGTTATGATCTCCTTTTGTACAGGGTCCCATCAATATCTTCCTTGCGTCATCCCACTTCTGCCCTATCCTTCTATTGTCCAGATCAATTTGAGGATCAGCTAGCCTTGCAAGCTCATAATCGTACTGCTTCCCTTGTAGCTCCGCTTTCTTTTCCTGAAACGCAGCACGATTTTGCATTGCCTTCATTTTAAAGAACTCAGCTTGATCTAAGGCTAACTGTTGGGCTTCAAGGGTTTCCTCATCAACAGTAATTTCTTCAGGCTTTCCGACAGACATCCCAGCACCGCCACCTTGATCTTTCAATGATCTCTTTATAGCATGTTTCAAAGGTGCGTCTTCCATATCAGAGTCTGAATCAATTACCTCCTGTACTTTTTCTTGATGACTTAGGTCAATGAATGGTTCATCTTGCTCAACCATTATTGCCTTACCCTTTTTCCTCCTCAGAGCCTCTTCTTCAACAGACGGCTCAACTTCAATTTCTTTGACAAGATCAGCATGTTCTTGAATTTCTTCGATTTGAACTCCCTGCTGTCTCGTCTCCTTTATACTCTCCCCCTTAGGTGAGTTATCCTGAACTCCACCCTGGTCTCCAGATCCACCAGCTGTATCAAAATCTTCAAACCCGGAACCATAGGCTCCTGCTCCACTAGCACCACCTGTACCAGCATCGGGGGGAGGTTGTTGCGGCGCGAAACATTCCTGGGGCACAAAACTTCTGATTGCGAACATAACTCTGCTTATCTCCACAGCCAGATTATCCATTGTAAGCTCCATTGCTCCCATCCTGTCATTCAGGGTGTTTCCCAAGACACCAGCAGCATGGCCCAAGTCATTTACCTGATTTGTCAAAACAGTAAAAGCTGAAGCTTGAATTGCCATTCGTGCTGCGTAGTCGTCAAGTGCCCTTTGATTATTTCCAACATTCATCCCTAACTGCCCCATTGACTGCCCAAACTGCTTCATTTGATTTTCCATAGAAGACATACGAGATTCAAGATTTTCAGAATTAAGGGACGGTGTTTGGTTTAGGTGACCTCGCTCTAATACTCGTTCTGTTGGTATTTGGCGCTCGGTTTCGGGCCTTAAAAATGAAGGTCCCTCTCTCCCTAACCTCTCACACACACTCCCTGTCTCACGCTCGTGTATGTCTTCAATAATTGATCCAAAATATGAAGAAGTACCTGCAGAAACTTGATAAGAAATATAATTTGCAGTTAAGGGATCAATTGCTGTTTGTTCCTGAGTTGGAATCTCAGGCTGAGAGGCTACAAAGTGTTCTTGTACAACATCAGAACCGATCCTCTTTGTAGCATCAGTACGTACCGGTGAAGGTACGGCTGAAGCTCTTAAAGCTTCATGTCCTTTTGAAGTAACAGCATCTTCAAGAGGTACATACTCATCATCAAAATCAAAATCCCTATGTGCAGATTGTTCAAGGGGTGAACCACTCGCGTGAGGTGGAGTGGTTGCGTGTGACACTCTAGGGTTTGACTGAGGTTTAGAAGTAGCAGCATGAGAAATTTTGGCTTTCTTTCGAGTAAGAGGCTGCTCTTCGGGGTCACTCTCCTCATCATTTCCTACATCTATATGTGCTGGCTGTTTGGATTCCGGTGACTTAGGTGACAAGGAATTAGAAATATAGCTCTCACCCTGGGATAGATCCTGCGGGCTAGCAGTCTCTTGGGTCTGGGAATCAGAAACATAGGAAGAGGAATGAGTAGAATGTCGAGAGAGATTACCTGATTCATTACCTTGTTCATCACCGCTTTGCTCATCAGGAATCTCTTCAAATGCCTCAGCATGAGCAGACCGATTCTGAGCATGTGATGAAGCTTGCGAGAATTCCATCAAAGTGGTAACCCCCTCATCATATGTAAGCCACTTTTGTAAGGTATCAGGAATAGACATCGGTTTTCCATGATGTTTATCCTGATTTTCAACTGTTGAAAGTGACTTAGTGCCCATCCCTAGCGGTGCAGATGATGGACCTCTGGCAAAACTCCGTCTAACTGCAAGAGCATCCTTCGGTACTAATCCATTGATCAGCATCTGGAGGAACCGAGGAAACCAGCAGACAACATCTGTAGTGTTGAGGTCTCTGCTTGCAGGAGATCCCATCACAGCCACTATCTCAGAGAGAACTATTCGTCCATAATTGATATCCAGCTCTCTTGCTAGGGCAATTCCAAGGTTTTGCATGGGAATGGAAATTTGATGGTAATCGCTTTCTCGTGCCCGAAAACATCTTGTGATGGCCTCGAAAAAGTAATTCCATTCCACATGAAGAAATTGTTTTTGGATGTTTCCAGTGATCCGGCCAGTCGGAGGATAACACCCTATTTCTTCAAAGAATCTGAGGCGTTCTGTAGCTGTAGGTTCTGAATCATAAGCATCTTTAATGGGGAATCCCAGAACCTTGTTGACAATTTGTTCAGTCACCTCATATTCCTGACCCGCTAAGGTAAACCTGAAACAAAAGGGGGTTGATTTGCTCCCAAAAGAAACCGCACTAGTCCATAATTGCTGTAAAGCATCATGTACTAGTGTAGGTTTAGCAGTAAAAGCATCGCTAGCTTTGGAATACAAATTGAGAAATCGTATCCAAGACTTAAAGCGCGGGAGTTGATCACCAATTTCCGTAGAAATATTATATAAATTGTTTTTGGCAAGTGAAAATTGGTGAGCCATTTTAATTAAGAGTTTTTCCTTTAGAAAAATATGAATTTTAATTTTAATTTATGAAAAACAATTAATTGTTGAATTAACCGTAATGTCCCTTTTAATTTTTCAAGAACACAAAAGCCTCTTTTTGAAAAATTAAACTACGGGAGCAAATTAACAGTTAATGGAAGGCAAGTTTCAAACCACTAATTAAATCTGCTTTAACAGTGAAGTGTTTGTGTGTAAAATCGTTTTTGAACAGATCTGTTAACTTTTGTGTGTATATACGCGTGTATATATCTCAAGAAAGATGAACAGTGACACAAACAAACAAGAACAGAGATTAATGGTAACACACAAGTTATAGCAGTCTAAAAATGGGCATTAATTCGTTGTCTGTAAGAGATTAGTCACAAAAATCACGAATCAATGATTGAGAATATGAAATCGCCTGTATGTATATGTGCGGCTGTAAGACTGAACTAGGTAAAAGTGAAAGAAAATATCGAGTTAAAGATGTATATATAGACATTACTGTGAAATGACCAAAGTGTCCCTGTTAAAAATCATGAAAACTTTAAGTACATACAGGGAGAACTCAAGTCGAAATCCTATCTCGAAGTCTATCTCGAAGTCTATCTCGAACATTTTAAGTCAAACTTCGAGATAGAGTTCGAGATAGCTGTTAACTCGAAAAACTTGAACCACTTGAACCATTAATCTGTCAAAGATCATGTACAGCACAAACCACCAAGAGTACTAGGGAAATCTATCTCGAAATTCAAGTAGAAATTCGAGATAGACTTCGAGTTAGGAGTTAACTCGAAAAAATCCTCTTAAAAACAACTGATAGCTCTATCTCGAACATCAAGTCGAAATTCGAGTTGAGTTTCGAGATAGAGTCCAACTCGAAGTTGTAAACTAACTCGAAGTATTCTCAGTTCTTTTCAAAAATATTTCCAAAAATGGAACCTTATCTCAACCTTCGAGATAAAGTTCGAGATAGAAATTATCTCGAATATTTTGAAGAAAATAAATAGGCACACTGGTAACTCTAAGTCGAACTCTAAGTCGAATTTCGAGTTGAATTTCGAGATAGAGTCTAACTCGAAATTCTTCACAGACTTAGAATTTTCAAAACTTCACTCTGGAAGCTCAAATCGAAATTCAAGTCGAATTTCTAGATGAGTTTCGAGATAGAAACTAACTCGAAATTTTGAAGATACTTAGATTAATTTGACAATTTTTCTTTGAAAAACTCAACAATTAATTTTGCCAAATTAATATAAATATCAATTCAAGGATTTTTAATATATGACATAATTAAAACATTCCTTGATAATTCTAAGGCCTCTAATTACATGAAAAACACAGGTAAATTCATCTAAAAATCATGCAAAATTTAGAATAGTATGAATTTAACTCCCCCTATGTTCATGCAATCTAACAAGCATAAATTCAAATATTTGTGCTATAAAAGACACTTAAAACACACTGAATTCATGCAAAATCACACTATATGCATCCTATAATAATCATTAATTAGGCATTTTAAAGTCTAAACACATAATGATTAAATAGCTTGCATATACCAACATAACCATGGATTTTACAGATAGAAGGCTTTACTAACTTGTGTTAAGCATTCCCAATTCACCAACCAACCTATTGAATGTTACTTCATCAAGAGGTTTGGTGAATATATCTGCAATTTGTTGCATTGTGGGCACGAAATGTAGCTCCACAGTCCCCTCCTCGACATGTTCTCTTATGAAGTGATACCTGATGTCGATGTGCTTTGTTCTTGAGTGATCTACAGGATTGTTGGTTATGGCAATGGCACTTGTGTTGTCACACATAATTGGAATTTTCTTGTGTTCCATGCCATAATCCTTCAATTGGTTCCTCATCCACAGTATTTGAGCTACACAGCTTCCAGCAGCAATGTACTCAGCTTCAGCAGTAGAAGTAGATACTGTATGTTGCTTTTTACTTTGCCAGGACACCAATCTTCTGCCAAGAAATTGACAAGCACCAGATGTGCTTTTCCTATCAATCCTGCAACCTGCATAGTCTGAATCCGTATAGCCAATTAGATTAAAACCTGTATCTCTTGGGTACCAAATTCCTAGATTTGGTGTGCCCTTGAGATACCTAAAGATTCTTTTGACGGCTATGAGATGTGATTCTCTAGGATCCGCTTGGAATCTTGCACATAAACAAGTCGCGAACATTATATCGGGTCTACTTGCAGTTAAATAGAGAAGTGAGCCAATCATACCTCGATAGCTTGTGATGTCAACTGGTTTACCTGTTTTGTCTTCATCAAGCTTCGTGGCTGTTGCCATGGGAGTCTTGGCTGCTGATGCATCTTCTAGATTGTACTTCTTGAGTAACTCTCTGACGTACTTGGATTGACAGATAAAGATACCATCTTTTCTCTGACTGATCTGTAACCCAAGGAAGAAGGACAGCTCTCCCATCATGCTCATCTCGTATTTGTCTTGCATTAGCTTAGCAAATTTCTCGCACAAGCGCTCATTCGATGACCCGAAGATAATATCGTCCACATAGACTTGAACAAGTATTAGATCATTCTTCACATTCTTATAGAACAATGTTTTGTCAATTACTCCCCTAGTAAAGCCACTTTCAATTAAGAATACGGATAGGGTTTCATACCAACATCTTGGGGATTGCCTGAGGCCATAGACAGATTTGAAGAGAAGATACACAAAATCTACAAGTTCTGGATCAATGAAGCCAGGCGGCTGTTCCAGATACACTTCTTCTTCTAACTCTCCGTTCAGGAAGGCACTTTTCACATCCATCTAGAAAACCTTGAAGTTCTTATGTGCTGCAAATGCCAAAAACATCCTGACTGCCTCAAGTCTTGCAACTGGTGCATAGGTCTCATCATAATCAATTCCTTCTCGCTGAGAATAACCTTTTGCAACCAAACGAGCCTTGTTTCGTGTTACAAGTCCGTTTTCATCCATTTTATTTCTGAATACCCACCTTGCTCCAATTACTGATTTGTTCTTTGGTCGGGGTACCAGCTTCCAAACTTTCTGCCTTTCAAACTGATTGAGTTCCTCTTGCATTGCAATCACCCAATCAGCATCACCAAGAGCTTCTTCTATTTCTTTAGGTTCAAGCTTGGATAAAAACCCAGAATATAAGCAAATATTAGCCAGGTCAGCTCTTGCATTTCTTCTAGTAGACACACCAGCATCTGGATCACCAATAATCAATTCAAACGGATGGTCTCTATTCCATACTCGTTCTCTTGGAAATTGTCTCGATGATTCAGCATGACTTTCTGAATTGTGGTGCTGACTACTTTGAATACTTTCACTAACTCCCCCTGAGTTAGTGCCAGCTCCTACAGAACTAGAGTCAACTCGATTCGAGCCTTGAACAGTAGTCCTTGAGCTGCTATTTACTCCCCCTGAGTTGTTGTCGGTTCGTACTGAAGAAGTCTCTCCTGATCTTGTAGAATTAGCTTGTTCACTAGACTCAGGTTCTTCACGTACACTTGGAACATTTAATGGGACAACCAACTCAGGTTCATCTTCAAAATCTTCTAAGTCCAGATTCTGAAATTTTAGGGACTCAGGTTCACTAGAATCTCTTGAAATTGATGAGAGTTTGGTATCGTCGAATCTGACGTTGTAGCTTTCAGTCACTTTTCGATCATTCACTAAGAACACCCTATAAGCTGCAACCACATCTGTGGAGTAACCAACAAAGATTCCTTCACGAGCTTTTGCTGCAAATTTGCCTAGATTTTCATCATCTATAAGTACATAGCATTTTGCTCCGAAGACATGAAAGTATTTGATTGTTGGTCTTCTTCCGTTCATTAGCTCACATGGTGTCTTTTCTTTATCTTTTATAATCAAGGATCGATTTTGAGTGTAACACACGGTACTCACTGCTTCTGCCCAGAAATACAGAGGAAGTTTCGAATCATACAACAAAGTTCTTGCTGCTTCAACCAATGTTCTATTCTTCCTTTCAACTACTCCATTTTGCTGTGGAGTTCTCGGGGCTGAGTATTGACGACGTATTCCCTTAGATACACAGAAGTCATTTAGCACTGCGTTTTTAAATTCAGTGCCATTGTCTGATCTAATCGTCTTCACAGTAAGTGTTGAAACATTCTCAATTTGAGTGATGTGATCAATGATTAGGAAAGGTACTTCGTCTTTCGTCATTGCGAACAATACCCATGTATACTTGGAGAAGTCATCCACGATTACCAATGCATATCTTTTCCTAGACAAAGATAGGACATTCATTGGGCCAAACAAATCCATATGAAGAAGTTGCAGAGGCTCAGTGATACTAGAAATTTCTTTGCTTTTATGCGATGCTCGTTTCGACTTTCCCATTTCACAGGCTTCACAGAGTCCTTTCGGAGCGAATTCCATTTGAGGTAGATCTCTCACCAATTCTCGCCTCGCGAGAGCATTCATCGTTTTGAAGTTTAAGTGAGATAATTTTTTGTGCCATAACCAGCTTTCATCATCCGAAGCTTTGCTGTAGAAACAGGTGACTTCATTCTGATTTGCTGAATCCATGTCTGCAACAAAAAGATCTGTCTTTCGAACTCCTCTCAAAGCCAATGAACCTTCCTTGATGTGAGTGATTGATACACCTTTCTTGTTGAAGACAATTTCGTAACCTTTGTCACAGAATTGACTGATACTCAACAAATTATGCTTTAATCCCTCAACATAGGAAATATCTTCAATGATGACATTGCCAGTTTTCAGTTTGCCATATCCCTTTGTCACACCTATGCTGTCATCTCCAAAGGTAACATAAGGGCCAGCTTTCATAACCAACTCTGTAAGCAGGGACTTGTTTCCAGTCATATGCCTCGATGCTCCACTGTCTAGCACCCATATAACTTTATTTCTCTTTTGCTTAATGCCCTGCAATAACAGATTGATTAGACTTTCTTCGGAACCCAACTTTGATTGGTCCCGGCTTTTCGATAAGATTTAGAATCAACAGATTTAACAACAGGAGATGCACTTTTCTTAACATAACTAGAGCTTTCGACTTCCTCCTTTCCTTTCTCAGACTTGACATATTTATCAGTCCTAGGAGAAGGTTTGTCACTCCTAACTTTAGGAGGACTGACAGTCTTGGCTCTCCCAAGCTTCTTTTTGATGTTTGAACTAGCAGCAGTATTTGAGCATGACTGGCTAGATGCATTCATTAAATTCACAAAAGTTTGCATGACGTTAAAAGTGCATGGCATACAATTAGGTTGACCACACTGTGCATGATTCTGATGCAGATTATTCATTGTATGTGTGACAGGCATGGCATGTGCAGCAGGAACATTTATGTTAGCTTTACATGCATAAGAAAGATGTTCAGTAGATTTGCAGTGATAACATGCTTTCTTTATTCGTTCAACCTTAACCTCTTTTATGCCTTTCTTCCCTTGTTGTTTAACAGCCTTAGCTCCTATTCCTAGTCTAGATTCATCACTAGGGAAATTGATTTTAACTTGTTTAATAGGAGTTATAGGTTGTGATTTCTGACGATCTTCCATCTCAATCTCATATCTAGCTATCAATTCAGTCTCTTCTTCTTCTATTCTAGGAACAAGGTGTTTGTAGATGGGTTTGACAGAAGATTTAAGAATACTAGGTGTTTCCTTTTTAAGGTCACTGGAGCTAGGATCGATATGTCTCTTGCCTTCTTTCTTAGAAAGATCAGAATAATCAAGTCCTACACCTACTCCAGTTATCTTCTTAAATACGTCATTATCTACATACACTTTACTAGCAGCTAGTTTGTAAGCTTCACATTTAGTTTCTAACTCAGCTAGTTTGTTCCTTAAACATGATTCTATTTCTTCCTTAAGGACGAGCTTGTGTTCCAAAGATTTAATAAAATCTCTTAGAGAAGTATCTACAGTGCAAGCAGCCTCTAACTCTTCCACTTTTGCCTCAAGCATTCTGCTTTTGGCGACAAGTGTTTTCTGTTCCTTTTGAGAAGTGTCTAGGCTTTTGCACAACATGTAGATCTCTTCGCTAAGAGCCCCGTTCTGTTCCTTATAATCATCAATAGACATTTCTACTTTAAGGGTTAGAACTGGTACCTCTGGTTCCTCTGATGTCTCAGCCATGAGCGCAAAGTTTGCTACATGAGTAACATCTTCCTCATCTGAATCATCCCAAGCTCTTCCTTCTGTTACTACTAAAGCTCTTTTACCATGTTTTTCTTTCACCAGCGATTCATACTTGCTTTTGAGGGCTTCAAATGTCTCTTTTGGATAAGTCTGTTTAGGCTTTTTGCAGTCCGAGGCAAAATGTCCAGGTTCACCACAATTATAGCAATTGAACTTCATTTTGAAATCCAACGGAGATTTGTAGCTGGTACTCTTGCCTTTGCTTTTGTAGCCTGATGAACTACCACCACCCTTAGCAGCCCGATAGTAAGATGAAGAATTTCTCTGTGGTCGGTTGCTCTTTCTGAATCTCATGTTGCTGAACTTCCTTGCCATGTATGCCACGACACTATCGTCCATGTTGTCCAGCTCTTCTTGGGTGAAGTAGTCATCATCACTGTTAGATGCACACTCGTCATCATTATCAACTTGATGCGGTGCAGGTGATGATTTAGGCTTTGCTGCAACCATTGCCTTCTTAGACTCTTCCTCATCAGCAACTAATCCTGATGCAGTTTCTTTTCCTTTTGAATCATTGTCCCATGCTTGATCTTGAAGTGTCTCCAGCTCATAGGTCTTCAGAATTCCATAATATTCTTCCAGAGAAGTTGTATGCAAATCTCTGGTTTCTCTGATTGCGTAGACCCTATGTTCAATGCTCTTTGGCTGGTTCCTCAGATATCTCGTATTGGTCTCAACCATGGGGAGAGTAACACCTCTCAGATTCAAATCCAATACCAACTGACTGAATCGTAGATAGACATCTGTTATGCTTTCTCCTTTTCGTATTCTAAAGGTGTCATACTCCATCTTGAGTATAAGTGTCTTGTTGCTTCTAACCTCTGCAGATCCTTCCATGACAACTTCTATCTTGTCCCAAATCTTCTTTGCTGTATTCAAACCTTTGACTATGTTGAACATTTCATGATCAAGAGATTCCATCAAGGTTTGTCTTACAGAAGTATCATAAGCTATTTGCTCCTTGTCAGCATCCGTAAAGTCCGCTGCTTTTTTAGGCTCAGACCGAGCAGGTATAACCTCCTCTCCTTCCGTACGCTCAGGAATAGCTTTCATTGGAACAAATTTACCCTTTTCAAGGACTTCCAGATACTCAGGGTTAATAGTCTCTAAGTAGAGTCTCATTCTGAAAACCCATTCTTCATAGTGATCTCGGTTGAACATTGGGATCTTGAAAGAATTTTTAGGAGTCATTTCAAATCTTGTCACTAAAAAATTCTAAGTACCCAAGACTAGGCTATGTAGAATATCTATGTAGAAATTCTGCCAAGTCGAAATTTTTCTAAGTAGAAATTTTGCTCAAGTCGAAATTTCTCTAAGTAGAAATTGTCCAAGTCGAAATTCACCAAGTAGAAATTGTCCAAGTCGAAATTCTATGTAGAAAATCTCAAGTAGAAATTCTATGTAGAACTTTTTGTCCTTAGAATAATTTTCTGCAGATTACTTTAATATTGAATAAACAATATCACCTTTTTGACTTTTGATTACTTTACACACCGAAAGTGACTAACCCACTTGCAAAGCACTGAGTACACTTTCTTTTGCTTTCGGCCAAGGAATAATAATCAAATCAAAAGTACAAAAACACCTTTTTGACTATCTTTGTTTGTTTGAAAAAGGAGATCAAAAAGTTGTTGGGTTATCTTCTTTGACAAGAACAGATGATGAACACTCAAGAACACCAAATATCAATGAACCCAGATTAATTCACAAAAATTAATTAAAATACAACCAAGCTAAATAATCACACCTGGAGTATTTAAATAATTTTTCTGGATGAGTTTTCACTAGAAGCGAATTAAAGCACACTTTTCGAAAAAATGAAAAGTAGATCTAGAAAATGAAAACTCACGATTCTTCTACCAAACACAAGGATCTATGTTTTGTATGTTAAACATCCGCTCTGATACCAATTGTTAGGTCCAAATGTGTTGTAGAGGGGGGGGGTGAATACAACTTTTCGATTATGAGAAGCAATAAATACGATGCAATAAATGAACACACAGATTCAAGGAATATATTTCTTTATATATAACTTGAAAAGGTTGCTACAACATTCATTACAAAGTATAACAGAAGTTCAGAGAGAAGTGAATGATTCTAAGCTCTGTGAATATACTCTCTCTCTTTCTCTTGTGTTTTTCTCAATATTGCTCACTAACTAAAACATTACACAAGTGCTTCTATTTATACTACATGTAATCTATGACCTGTAGTCTTCAAAGACTAAGATGTACGTGGCCCAATGATGTCCACATAAATCTTGCCTTATCTTGAAAGCTTGGAAATCTGCCAATCAGAAGATGCCATGTGTCATGTTGAAGCTGCACTCTAAGTAGAACTTCTACTTGAGAATTTCTACTTAGCCATCTCGAAATTTCTAAGTCGAACTTCTACTTAGAAATATTCTACTTGGCCATCCAGAACATTTAGTACTTAGAAAATATTCTGGTCTTCAACTTGAAACTTCAATGCACATCTTGAGCTTGTGATATCTTCATGTCTTCTTTATTCTTCAGCAAGCTCTTGAACATGGGTCTTTATTACTGACATAAACTTGCTATCAATGTCCTGACACTTGATGCACTGGTCTGGTTCATAAGTGACTAGTCTTGATAGTGTTTCTGCTTCTTGAATAAATTACCATATTCACTTAGTAACTTGGCTTTCCAATATTTGCTTTCCTTCTTGTTCACTTGAAATCAATTGGTCTTGTTGATACTGATAGTTATGATCTTGAATCTCGAATTCTCAAATCACTGAGGCCTGAACAACTTTGACTTGAACTTCTCTCAATGATTTCTTCTTGGCTTGATCATAGTTAACATGTTCAATTGTATCAATTACCTTGTCTTCATTTAGTGTTGATTTCTTGTGACTTCTTGTTCTTGATTGTCTTCTGGTTAAGTATCTTTTCTTTTAATTGAGTTACATCAGTTATAGTGTTACAAGTTAATACACTCTGCCTTTCAGTGGTGTTGTGTTAGCATTGATCTGTTGCATGGTTGGATGAATTTTGTGGGTACATTCACTATAAACCCTCACGAGACAACACTCGTCCTACTAGGGCTGCCTAGGGGTTTAACGGCTTGTTGCATATGCTCAATGCAATCGTGTCATCTACGAAAGTGATGTTTGTTAGGACTTAGTTTTTATTTCACTTATTTGCCCGAGGACGTGCAAATGCTAAGTGTGGGGATGTTTGATAGAGTATATTTTTATATATATTTTAGATGATTTTATTCTCATATTTATTGTGTTTTGCATTGATTTGGATTTTTATTTAATAGATTTTATTGTTTTATTGTAGGAAATAAAGAATTCATAACTTGGAAGGATTTGGAGCAAAAAGAGCTATTTTGGAGATAAAATAGGAGAAAATTCGTAATATTGGGCTATACGGGCTGCCTGCACTGTTTGGGCCATATCTTGAGTTCCAGAAGTCAGAATTTGACGATCTTACTGTCCACGCGAAGCTTGTGGAATTTTCTTTAATTCAGAGGTGGTCCAGTAAGCAAAATACGACTAGAAGAGCCCAGAAACAGAGGAGAAAAAGAAGTGACGAATTTTAATTAAGGAATCCTATTCAGTTATGGAATCCTACTTGTAATTGATTTAGAGTATTAAAATACTTTTATTGGGCAAGCCTTTTAGAGGCTATATAAACACATCTAGGGTATGATGAAAAATTATTAGGAGGTAATATTAGATCAGATAATATAGTTTAGAGTAGATTAGTATTATTAGTGGGAGATGTAGAGAAACACCATGACTCTTCTTTTGGGTGACAACATTGAAGTTTGAAGGTTTTGTTCTCTTAATCTTTTCATTGTTCTTATTAGTTTAATTATGTTTTCTTGTTTTACTAGTTGTTTTACTTGTTTAATTATTAGCGAGTAGTTATTTCTAGGGCTTAAAGGGAAGCCATGTTTGCACTAATATTGGCATGATTTTCATAGTGGTTTGATTGGTTATGGTTAATTCTAATTGATATGTTTTAATCATTAATTTGTGTAATTGGCCAATATCATGGATTAATTATATGCAAATAGGGGTATGGATCGAGAGATTTACTTACTAGAGGCACACATACGATTAGCAGAATTGAATTTGAGTGCGAAAGCATCATTGGATTTCTGAGAGCGTTAATTCTTGAAAGAGATTAACTTGACTCTAATTACCTGATTGATTGAATTACTAAAAGTGGTTAATTGTGTTGAATGTTTCGAGAGTGTTAATGCTTGAAAGAGATTAACAAACTCTAGTTATAGGATCACATTAATTGCTTTAGCTTAAGAGCCAATTGTGTAAGCATGGTGGACCTGATTGCCCTAGGTTTTAAATAATTTGTTTATCATCTGTTTAATTAGTGTTAATTTAGTTTAATTAGTTAATTAATAATTTCACATATTCGTTTGACCCTTGAAACAATTAGCGATAACTGAAAAGGAATTAGTAGAACCTGTCTTCTTGTGGATTCGACCCGCTTGCCATCTGTACTAGCAATAGACACCGTGCGCTTGCGGTTAGGTATAATTTGACACTGGTCGAAGCTATTCTTGAGCAGAAGTCCTGGTCGATTCGAGCAGGATCGTGATCGAACACCAAATTTTTTTTTTTTTTGCTTTTCATCTTTTTTTTTCTTTCGATCAAAGCTGATCGAAATAAGGCCTCTTTTGGCTAGCTAGTCGAAGCTTTTTTCGATCAGGATCTTGGTCTTTTTCAACCAGGTGGTCGAATGAATAATTTTTTTTATTTTGAATATTATTAATCGATATTAGTATTTCTTTTGTCCGAATCTCGGAAAATTTCGATCCTCAATCGGAGGTGTCCCGCTTGGATAAAATTTAATTCGAATAAAGTCCGACCTGGATTTTATCATTATTATTTTTAACAATAATTTTTATATATTATTGTAAATAATAATATATTTGTAATTTTAGAGGGGTCTTCAGCCCTAATATTTTCGTAATTTAAGATCGTATTTGTGGTTTTATTGGCTCCCAAATTTACGAAATTCGTCCGAAATGAGGTCATTCATGACTCTAGGCACGTAAAAATGTTGCAGAACTGCGATAACTTAGTTGCACTTTTGCCATTTTTCATGTGCTCCACGCGCCTACTTCGTTCCTTCGACGAGGCCTGGTCGAAATAACGTCCCTTTTTTCTGCTGGTCGAACATATTCTCGAGCAGAATTCCTGCTCGGTTCGATCAGGATTGAGATCGAACCCTTTTTATTATTTATTTTTTTTAAATATTATTATCAAGTAATAATATTTATTTTACCCAAAATATGGATAATTTTGGCCCCTTATTCGGAGGTGTCCCACTTGGATAAAATTTCATTCAAATGAAGTCCAACCCGGATTTTATCATTATTGTTTTTAACAATAATAATAGTAATTTTTGTATATTATTATGAATAATAATATACTTGTAATTTTAGAGGGTGAAAGCCCAATATAACTGAATTTAATCGAGTATTGCCCAAAATGACAGTGGGCGGAAAAGTTGCCCATAATGACCAGACCAATGCCCATATATTGAATGCGGATACAACATGCGCATAGGCCAAATGCGTGGATTTTGCAGTCCCCTCAAATATCCCACCCAACAAACCACCTAAAGAAGCCATCGTCTTGACGGGTCATCGTGGACCATAATCAAGAACCTTCCTATGACTAGCCCATCTTCTCCGCCTGGCGCCTGCGGCCCATGACTGTATATTGGTAAGTTAGTGAAAGTAGTGAGGTGGAGGAGGAGGTGAGCGAAAGAGATTAGAGGTGGGTCAACGCCGGCAGCGCAGCATCGACGATGCACACGCATTCCTACGATGCGAGGACCTTTCTAATCTTTGTTTACTCTATATTCTTTCTCAACTATACGCATCTATAGAATGCGAAATCGAGTACACGCATGCGATTACTGCGTAGCGGTACTTGCTCTAATCGATCTGCTTTACCTCATGAATTTCAAAATTCTAAATGCAAAAACATAAAACACATGGTTGTATATGTGTGTAATAGGAGCATATTACTGTATCTATGTTGTGTGTGTTTGTACGAGTGTATAGTTGCACTACTAAAAAACTGTTAATAGACATCACCGTTTTTAACATCGATTACAATAAAACCGATGTTAAAAATCAATTTAACATCGCCCGTTTTAAAACCGATGTCTTTTAAACATTCAGACATCACTTGACATATCAACCGATGTCTAAATGTTTTCTTAAAAATTTTTAGACATCGCTTCATTTATGAACCGATGTCTAAATGTCTACTTAAAAAATAAACGCGCGTTCCCTCTTAATTATTCCCCCCTTAATTTTATTTTCCCCCTTTTTACTTTCATTTGCCCGCCTACTTGCCAAATCTGTTCCCCGCTTAACAAAATTTTTGTATTTCCCCCCCTCTATTCTAATATCTACATTCACTTAAATTAAATCAAAATAATTAATTAAACCTAAAAACAAAACCTACCTCTCTCTCTCTCTCTCGACATACCTCACCTCTCTCTCTTTCTCTCTATCTCTCTCTCGACTCTCACCCCCTCCCTCAAGAACCCTAAATCTCGCCCTTCTCTCTCTCTCTCTCTCTCCCTCTCTCTCTCTCTCTCCCCCTCTCCCTCTCGCTCTCCTCTCACCCTTCTCTCTCTCTATTATCACCCTTCTCTCTCGATTCAACCGGAGATTATTCGATTCGAAGCTACAAAACTATGAACTCATTTCAATTTATTTGAAGATCAAATTGGTAAGTGCCTAAGCTTGTGTTTGATTTCAATTAGTTCAATTTAGTTTTCAATTGGGGATTTTTGAATTCAAAACCCTAATTTTTTTTGTACGGAGAATTAGTAATAGTTTAATACAGATACCTCGAGGAGAAGGGAACTACCTGCTGTGGGTATCAGTTATTTATGTACAGGTTTGGTGTTCTTTGGTTAAGTTTGGGTTAATTATTTTTTGGTTTAATTGGTAATTTATTTGTTTGTGTTTGTTGTTTGTATTTGTGTTTGAGTAATTTTTTTATGTGTATTCTGTGCGTAGCCATGGACTGAAGCATTAAAATCTTACAATCCTTTGGATGTGTCCAAAAACTTAAAGTCTTCTTGTGGTTTACCTTATTCGAACAGGGAGAACATTGGAAGTGAGAGAGATTTATTGAAAAGGTAATTAGTACAGTTTTGTCTTAAATATCATAGTTTTTCTTGAAGCGTGAGTAATATTTGACTGGTTCCATAAATTTTGTAGGTGAGAAAAAGGAGAATCTATGATATAACCAATGTTCTTGAAGGAAGAGGATTGATTGAGACAATAGCAAAGAATCACATCCGTTGGAAGTAAGTTGTAAATTTTTGGTTACGTGTTGTATTGTAGTACAGTTTGATGTTTAATATGAGCTTTCCTAACAGGGAATTCGTTACGAAGCCCAGAGAATCAGAGTGTCAAGCAGCTCAACTAATGGTACACAAAATATGTTAACGCTTCCATTATGTAATTTTTAGGATAATCTTATCTTGTAAATGAATGATGTAGCTGGTAGATTTTATAATTAACAGAACTATACAATTCTAGAGGTCTAGGGTCTACCTGAATACATTAAAATAGTTTTGTGCTGGCAGAATTTAGACTTGAGAGAACTTTGTTGAAAGATGACACTCTCTATGTTCCACAAACTTACAAATAGAGACTCAATTACCATTTTTTGTGAGACAAGTTCTGACAATATAAAATATTGTTGGAAGTAAGTTGTAAATCAAACTTAAGGACATTGTTATGTCTTACATATTCAGCGTATGATTCTTTTTAGTGTTTCAGAGCAAAAGAACAAATTTCTATTTAAATTTCTCGAGGAATAAGATTGTGTAGTTTAGGTTGGTAGTATATTTCTTCATTGTAGAATAGGCTCATTTTAGCATAAATTGTATTTATAATTACCATCTTCTTTGGTGTTATGATTTAAAGTTCAAATTTTTTGGACAAGGAATTGTGCTCAAAACTAAAGTCAAAATCTTTTCTTTGATGACAGGCTGACAAGACTTACATTTTCTTTCTTAATTTTATATTGGGTCAGATATTGCAAGAACACAAGGACAAAGTGTGGTTTCTGCAATTTTCTCATAATGGCAAATATTTGGCATCTTTCTCCAAAGATCAGACTGTTGTTGTGTGGGAGGTACTTACTGTACTCACTAGTTTTCGATAATTCTTTTGGTTATTGGTAAGGATATATTTCGTAATTTTTGGTACGTGTGTGTGCATCTCCAGAGTGCAGATTGATAAATATGAGTTCTTGCTTGTGAAGGACATCGCCGAGTACGATTTAAAATTAAAAAGTACATTAGCAGTCTAGTAACCTCAGGAGCAGACACATCGTCCTAAATCAAAAAATGAAACAGATGAAGAAATGGAATTCAGAATTGGAATATGACCCCATTTATATGTTAAATAAAACCTCAAGACTTGACCATATTCTGCTGGTAGTTCATGTGTGCATACGATAATAGATTATACTTCTAAATCTGCTTATTCTATTTTGATGTGATAAATAGTGATTGCATGTTAATTTTACTGCAGTTTCATGTCGGAGATGCAGAATTTAAATGATTCTGATTGTTTTGCATGATAGGAAAAGCTAAACGTTAGTCCTTTTGCAGGTTTGACAATAGCCACATTTTGCTATTTGCAGTTCTTCCCTCCTCTCTATCTTAGTGAAGGTATCTTTCTGAATATATTACTAGTATATGGTTTCATCAGTATAGAGTTCTCTATACTAATATATTATATGTGCATTTTTGGTGTAGTGTTTATCCTGGCCTCTACTCTCTTTATTAGCACAATCTCATTAGGTAAGCACCATCTTGCATTCTAAAAGCTCACATTTGTATAGATGTTTTAAACTTGGATGGTAAACTTCTTATTGCCTTTTTTCCTCGTTTTAGGAGGCTGCTATATACATTTTTTTCATGGCTACTGTCTTAGGTCTTAACTATATCTAGATTAGCTTTCCACGAATTTGTGCTTCCTTGACAGAATTTAATCCAGGGTAACGCAGGAGATATGGGAAACAATCCTAAACAGAAAAAGAAACTTGGAGGAGTAAAATCTACTCTGTTTATATATAGTACTTTGTACTTTATTTTCCTAATACTATACGATATTAAAATCAGCACCATGCTCACAAATTACATGGGGACTGCGTATCTACTATCATTATTTGGAGGATTTGTATGCGATACATACTTGTCTAGATACCGAAGTTCTATCCTCTTTGGATCCATAGGTGGTTATGTAATGTTTATGTATTTATTAGTAGTTGCATATATATTTAAACAGGCCTCAACCTGGCCTCAATCGCAACAGCCCATACCATTGCTCAAATAGGGTCATTATATTTTATGATACTGTTTCATTGCATGTTTGGTTATCTTTAAGTTAGTGCCTTATTTTTAAACCTTCCACAGTTGTAATAAGTTGGCTAATCTGAATATAGGTTCAAGAAGCTGCTGATTGCTTGGGTGCTGACTCTGTGCCACGTTTTGTGGAAATGAAGCAAGTGCAAAACCTTGGCCTGGAAGTCTCTGCTGGATGAACTATCGAGTCAGGCTGAGAATAAAGAAATAATTGTGGCAGTTGCTGATTCAGCAACTAATGTGGCAGTTGCTGATTCAGCAGCTAATGTGGCACTTTTAAGCCATTGCCTAAATGTGACAAAAGAATGGATGGGTTTCTTTCATCTTGATGCTGGTAGCATCAGTGTCATTGACTTCCCGGATGGACCTGCTGGAAGAGGTGTCATCCGGTGCATAAACTACTGCACATTTAGGAAGGTGGTCGATACCCATTACAACATCAAAAATGGACTTCTAACCATATTTCTAAGAATTTCTGATATAAAACATTTTAATTCCATGTAGTAACAGCTATCCAGTAAAAGGCTTCCTTCTAGTAAACCATCTATTGAGAAACCAATTCTGCTTTGTACAGTGTCCAGGGAGCGATTACATTGAGATGGAAAGCATGTGAAAAACAAGCTGTGCCATTGGCTCCTTTCTCCTCTTTGGATCCATAGAACTGGAGATGAGATTCTCAAGAAAACAGAGCAGTTCAGTAAGTGATTGATAATTAAAATGTTTTTATTCATCGTCCTTATAGTCATGTTTATATATTTTACAAACAAAAGTAATATTAATCCAACCAAAGAGAAATCCCTGGTACTTCCAGTAATATAAATCAAGATATATGCAAACGTTACTCAAAATTATAATCTATTTGTTGGACGTTATTTAACAAATTGGTCATGCCTGCAATATTCTTTCTATATGTTAATAGTACCATGATTTGTACGTTTGGGTACATGGGTCAGCCACTTTTGGGTATATATGTTGAATTCACATTTCATATTACAAAGCTGAGAATGATCCCTGTATCGTGCTTATTGGAACCAGATGCAGTTTTACTATATACTTGTTCATGTCTCAAGTTTTGGTCTTTGTATTTATTTAATGTTTTCAGGATGGGTGCATAAGTTATGAGGAGTTTGCTGCAATGATGAAATCTGGAACAGACGAGAACGATAAAATAGCCTGAGCTTGTTGTTGTGGATGTTTTGCTAGTTTTTGTGGATTGTAGTAGTCATTCTTATTTGGTATAGACAGTTTATAATTGTAAGCCATTTTGGTTTACTTTTTACATTGACTTGTATATACTGAATTTCTTTGGTAATGATAATTGAGTTTTGGTTATTTTGGTGTGAGACTGTGATTTTTTGCTTGTTTATGGTATTAATTTGGTGCATATGTATATGAATACAACAAGAAAAAAAGAAAACATAACACATCACTTCTGATATCATTTTTATGTTATGCTGAAATATGTAACCAATGCAATAGGTATCTTCAGCATCGTCTAAAACCGATGTTTATGATCACATTATACATCGATTTTCTTTATATTTACCGATGTTAATAAAGGATTAGATATCAATATTTGGAAAAAAAATAGTTGTCTATGTCGAATTATTCTATGTTTGCTACATGTTAAATAACAGCTAAGACCTCTAATATAACAATTCAAAAGATAACCTCATGCAGTTAACCCAACAAGATAGTTCATGAACATCAGAAATATTTTTAAAACTGATGTATTATACGCTATAAGACATCGGCCAGAAACCAATGTCTAAACGTTCAGACTTTAGACATCACCGACAAAGACATCGGTCAGAATTTTGCAAAGACATCGGCCAGAAACCGATGTCTATTAGCGTTTTTTTAGTAGTGTTGCCAAGAATAAGTGGAGAGACACCACCACATTGAGGATAGCTAAAGGCGGTGAGATACATAGTCTGGGAGTCACATCATTTTTAGATATACGCATCTGTGGTATGCGTGGGTAATTAGGTAAATTCTGGACACAATTCTCGAACAGTGATATTTTGGGCATTGTAATACCAAATTTATGTTAATTAGGTCATTTTCTCAATTTTAGAGGGGTCCTCAGCCCTAATATTTTCGTAATTTAGGATCGTATTTTTGACCTCATTGGCTCCCAAATATATGAAATTCGTCCTGAATTAAGGTCATTCATGACTCAAGGCATATATAAATTTTCATTATATAGACTATGAAACATCTTCGAAAAATGCTAGAGAGAGAAAATTCTCTCCCTTCTCTCTAATCCCCTGTTATCCTGCCTAGCTAATCTAAACACTTTTTGTTACCCCGCCCACCTTTTATTACTATTCTGACAATCTTTGACCGCTCTATCCTATACTTCTAGCCACTCCACTCGCTTCACGATACTGATTTCTGTCATAACCTCAATCTCCTTTATTATCTATTGGTGGTAATATTCTCGATCTGCTTTATTTAGATGGGTTCCCGTAATTCTTAAAATTCTGGCTCCATGGACTCCGATGAGTTTGCAAATTTTATCGGTCATAATTATGTAGCTCCTATGCCAGCAATAATTAACCTGATTCCAGAGGTTGAAGGATCATTTAATACCGATGAAGTAATGGGGGAGCCTCTATCACCGACAACCCAACGAAGAATGCAAGAACAGATCCAATTAATTCTAAATGATGGAACTGAGTTAAACGCCAGTGGACCTAATGTTGCAAATTCCTCTAAAGCAAGTCAGGATTCCTCGCCTAACAATGTTCAATCTCCTGAAGAAGTTAACTCTGGTTTACATCCAGAAAACACTCAAGTCCGGGCACCAGGTATTTCTAATCTCAATACTGCTAATATAGCAAACATTGATCTTGAACATGTAACTACTAGGGAGACGAGTAAGATTAAAAGAACAGTCACTTGGAGTTCTTTAGTCACGAATTCAGTACCTAAATAAAACGCTACTACAATTCCAAATATTGAAGTCACTTATAATGAAGATGGTTCTGCTAACATCTTCCCTCCTCGTGTTTTTCTTTTGAATGCACAAAAACGTTGGGAATCTAGTCTTATAGGACACTTTATTGGGGGTAGCTGTTAGCAATATGTTGTACTTGATGATAACTTCATATTCTATGCACAAAATTGTATAAGTCATGTTTTGTAACTGTCAACGGATGAGACATTATAACTTTATTCGTTGACAGGTAGCTCATCAACGGATGAGGTTTTGTAGCATACTACAGTATCTCTATTTATCAATTGATAATGTTTTTATTCAGAGTCATGTTGACCATCAACGGATAGGCAGAATAGGGTAGCCAATTGTAAATAAGCTATGCTATGTAATTCTGTCTAAGTGAAAGTGTATCAACAGATGAGAACATGACTCTATCAACGGATACAACTCAAATCTACAATATCAACGGATACAACTCAAACTACCATCAACGGATGACAGTGTACAACATCAATGGATAATCATTAACACTTTCTTCTATGCTAGCTGGGAATTAACAGTTGATAAGGACAGGTTTGATTGAAAGATCACATGGGTTGATAGTAGGTATAAAAAGCAGTATGGCAGCCATACTTTAGAAACGCAGAAGAAAGAAGCATTTCCATTTTACACAGTATATACAAGAAAGGTGCAAGGGACATAACTGTTCACAAGGACAACCTTTCGGCTACATGTGGATTTGGAGTGGAGTAGAAAGTCAACTTGAATTAGATTAATATTATCTTATTCCTGTATTACTTGTAAACTTGGGATATATAACCAAGTGTAGCAACTCTTTAGAAACTAAGAAAACAGATACATTTGCTTAGGGTTTTATTGAATATCCTTAGAAAGCAAATAGTTGTAAAACAGAAGTTGTGTACATTTGTATCACAGAGTTTTCTTCGAATAAAAGTCTCAGGGGGTACATTTAACCACCTGATTTTTTATGTGTTTGTGAATCATTTCTCATTCTGCAATTATCTCCTTATAGATTTCTGTGATTCTCATCAGAAATTTATAAATATCAAGAATTGTATTCAACCCCCCTTCTATAATTATACAAGTGTGTAATATGGGAATAACAATTGGTATCAGAGCAAGCTTCTAACATATTTGAAGTTTAAAGATCAACACACTTCCAACATGTCTAAGAAGGATTATGGAGTAAAGATACCAGTTCTTGATAGAGAAAATTACTTTCACTAGAAAGTAAAAATGCGTCTACATCTCATGTCTATTGATGAAGGTTTTGTAGATTGCATTGAGAAGGGTCCGCATGTTCCAATGAAGACTGCGTCAAGAGTTGGCCTTGCTGCAGATGCACCAGACATTTAAATTCCCAAACCTGTTTCTGAGTGGAGTCCTGAAGACATCGCAGAAGTCCACAAAGATAAAAAGACCATGAATATTCTGTTTAATGGCTTAGAAACAGACATGGTTGACAATGTTATCAACTGTACTACCTCCAAGGAAGTATGGGACATTGTTCAAACCCTTTGTGAAGGTACAGAACAGGTAAGGGAGAACAAGATGCAACTACTGATCCAACAGTATGAGCACTTCCATTTCAAGAATGGAGAGACATTGAATGACACATTTAGTAGATTTCAAAAGCTACTGAATGGCTTGAAACTGTATGGAAGAATCTACCAAGTGAAAAATTCTAATCTCAAATTTCTGATATCACTGCCTAAAGAGTGGAAGCCAATGACTGTTTCTCTAAGAAACACTCAAGAGTACAAGACATTTACTCTTAAAAGGCTCTATGGAACTTTAAAGACATATGAACTAGAAATGGAGCAGGATGAAGAGATTGAGAAGGCCCAAAAGAAAAGTGGGTCAGTTGCACTTGTTGCCAACTTGGAGCAGAAGGAGGAGAAGAGGACTGAAGCTGCTAAATCTACACCAAATAGGGAGGTTTGTGAAGGTAGAGCAGAATCAAGCAAAAGCAAGGAAAAAGTGTCTGAAGAATTGAATGTTCTTCAGCAGGATGAATTGGATGAGATATATGAGCACTTAGCTTTTCTGTCTAGGAGATTCTCTAAGCTGAAATTCAAGGGAAACTCTAGGGTGGCCAAGCCATTTAACAAGGATTTTTCCACAAGCAACTATGTGGATAAATCCAAAATTAAATGCTACAATTATGGAATTGCTGGTCACATGATAAGTGAATGCAGGAAGCCTAGATCTGAGAACAAGGGAAAGCCAACTGAAACTGTTGACTACAAGAAGAAATATTTTGATCTTCTCAGGCAGAAAGGAAAGGCATTCATGACCCAAGAGTATGATTGGGTTGCTGATGGCAATCATTCTGATGAAGATGTTGAGTTTGTCAACCTTGCATTGATGGCTGATTCTGGGGAGC
Source organism: Kitagawia praeruptora (assembly GCA_037693485.1). Taxonomy (NCBI): domain Eukaryota; kingdom Viridiplantae; phylum Streptophyta; class Magnoliopsida; order Apiales; family Apiaceae; genus Kitagawia; species Kitagawia praeruptora. The sequence continues at coordinate 95,685,785 of CM075354.1, read as the reverse complement.
AGGAAGCAAGTTCAGCTAGCAATCAGATATTTTCTACTAATCTCTCTGAGCTCATCAAAGAGGAATGCAATAGCGTTATAGATGAAATGTCTACTGAACTATATCACTTGAGTGTTACTCTTAAATCACTTACTAAAGAGAACAATAGGATTAAAGAGACTAATCTATTTTTAAGTGATAGAAATGGTGCTCTAGAAATTCAATTTCTAGAATTTGTGAAAATGAGAGTTGATTGCAATGATGCTAAAAGTGAACTTGAAGCTGTGTTGAAAAGGGAACTAATTTTAAGAGAGCAGCTGGAAAAGGAACAAGGGATAATTGCTAAATTTCAAAGCTGTAGGAATATTTCACAAAACATAATAGAAGTCCAGGGAATAGAATCGTTTGTGAAGGATACCTGAACTCAAATATCCCACCCAACAAACCACCTAAAGAATCCATCATCTTGACGGGTCGTCGTGGACCATAATCAAGAACCTTCCTATGACCAACCCATCTTCTCCGCCTGGCGCCTGCGGCCCATGACTGTATATTGGTAAGTTAGTGAAAGTAGTTAGGTGGAGGAGGAGGTGAGCGAAAGAGATTAGAGGTGGGTCAACGCCGGCAGCGCAGCGTCGACGATGTACACGCATTCCTACGATGCGAGGACCTTTCTAATCTTTGTTTACTCTATATTCTTTCTCAACTATACGCATCTATAGAATGCGAAATCGAGTACACGCATGCGATTACTGCGTAGCGGTACTTGCTCTAATCGATCTGCTTTACCTCATGAATTTCAAAATTCTAAATGCAAAAACATAAAACACATGGTTGTATATGTGTGTAATAGGAGCATATTACTGTATCTATGTTGTGTGTGTTTGTACGACTGTATAGTTGCCAAGAATAAGTGGAGAGACACCACCACATTGAGGATAGCTAAAGGCGGTGAGATACATAGTCTGGGAGTCACATCATTTTCAGATATACGCATCTGCGGTATGCGTGGGTAATTGGGTAAATTCTGGACACAATTCCCGAACAGTGATATTTTGGGCATTGTAATACCAAATTTATGTTAATTAGGTCATTTTCTCAATTTTAGAGGGGTCCTCAACCCTAATATTTTCGTAATTTAGGATCGTATTTTTGACCTCATTGGCTCCCAAATATATGAAATTCGTCCTGAATTGAGGTCATTCATGACTCAAGGCACATATAAATTTTCATTATATAGACTATGAAACATCTTCAAAAAATGCTAGAGAGAGAAAATGCTCTCCCTTCTCTCTAATCCCCTGTTATCCTGCCTAGCTAATCTAAACACTTTGTGTTACCCCGCCCACCTTTTATTACTATTCTGACAATCTTTGATCGCTCTATCCTATACTTCTAGCCACTCCACTCACTTCACGATACTGATTTCTGTCATAACCTCAATCTCCTTTATTATCTATTGGTGGTAATATTCTCGATCTGCTTTATTTAGATGGGTTCCCGTAATTCTGAAAATTCTGGCTCCATGGACTCCGATGAGTTTGCAAATTTTATCGGTCATAATTATGTAGCTCCTATGCCAGCAATAATTAACCTGATTCCAGAGGTTGAAGGATCATTTAATACCGATGAAATAATGGGGGAGCCTCTATCACTGACAACCCAACGAAGAATGCAAGAACAGATCCAATTAATTCTAAATGATGGAACTGAGTTAAACGCCAGTGGACCTAATTGTTGCAAATTCCTCTAAAGCAAGTCAGGATTCCTCACCTAACAATGTTCAATCTCCTGAAGAAGTTAACTCTGGTTTACATCCAGAAAACACTCAAGTCTGGGCACCAGGTATTTCTAATCTCAATACTGCTAATATAGCATACATTGATCTTGAACATGTAACTACTGGGGAGACGAGTAAGATTAAAAGAACAGTCACTCGGAGTTCTTTAGTCACGAATTTAGTACCTAAACAAAATGCTACTACAATTCCAAATATTGAAGTCACTTATAATGAAGATGGTTCTGCTAACATCTTCCCTCCTCGTGTTTTTCTTTTGAATGCACAAAAACTTTTGGAATCTAGTCTTATATGACACTTTATTGGGGGTAGCTGTTAGGAATATGTTGTACTTGATGATAACTTCATATTCTATGCACAAAATTGTATAAGTCATGTTTTGTAACTGTCAACGGATGAGACATTATAACTCTATTCATTGAAAGGTAGCTCATCAACGGATGAGGTTTTGTAGCATACTACAGTATCTCTATTTATCAGTTGATAGTGTTTTTATTCAGAGTCATGTTGACCATCAACGGATAGGCAGAATAGGGTAGCCAATTGTAAATAAGCTATGCTATGTAATTCTGTCTAAGTGAAAGTGTATCAACAGATGAGAACAAGACTCTATCAATGGATACAACTCAAAACTACAATATCAACGGATACAGCTCAAACTACCATCAACAGATGACAGTGTACAACATCAATGGATAATCATTAACACTTTCTTCTATGCTAGCTGGGAATTAGCAATTGATAAGGACAGGTTTGACTGAAAGATCACATAGGTTGATAGTAGGTATAAAAAGCAGTATGGCAGCCATACTTAGGAAACGCAGAAGAAAGAAGCATTTCCATTTTACACAGTACATACAAGAAAGGTGCAAGGGACATATCTGTTCACAAGGACAACCTTTCGGCTACATGTGGATTTAGAATGGAGTAGCAAGTCAACTTGAATTAGATTAATATTATCTTATTCCTGTAGTACTTGTAAACTTGGGATATATAACCAAGTGTAGCAACTCTTTAGAAACTAAGAAAACAGATACATTTGCTTAGGGTTTTATTGAATATCCTTAGAAAGCAAAGAGTTGTAAAACAGAAGCTGTGTACATTTGTATCACAGAGTTTTCTTCGAATAAAAGTCTCAGGTGGTACATTTAACCACCTGATTTTTTATGTGTTTGTGAATCATTTCTCATTCAGTAATTATCTCCTTATAGATTTCTGTAATTCTCATCAGAAATTTATAAATATCACGAATTGTATTCAACCCCCCCTTCTACAATTATACAAGTGTATAATCTTGGAATAACAATTGGTATCAGAGCAAGCTTCTAACATATTTGAAGTTTAAAGATCAACACACTTCCAACATGTCTAAGAAGGATTATGGAGTAAAGATACCAGTTCTTGATAGAGAAAATTACTTTCACTGGAAAGTAAAAATGCGTCTACATCTCATGTCTATTGATGAACGTTTTGTAGATTGCATTGAGAAGGGTCCTCATGTTCCAATGAAGACTGCGTCAAGAGTTGGCCTTGCTGCAGATGCACCAGACATTTAAATTCCCAAACCTGTTTCTGAGTGGAGTCCTGAAGACATCGCAGAAGTCCACAAAGATAAAAAGACCATGAATATTCTGTTTAATGGCTTAGAAACAGACATGGTTGACAATGTTATCAACTGTACTACCTCCAAGGAAGTATGGGACATTGTTCAAACCCTTTGTGAAGGTACAGAACAGGTAAGGGAGAACAAGATGCAACTACTGATCCCACAGTATGAGCACTTCCATTTCAAGAATGGAGAGACATTGAATGACACATTTAGTAGATTTCAAAAGCTACTGAATGGCTTGAAACTGTATGGAAGAATCTACTAAGTGAAAGATTCTAATCTCAAATTTCTGAGATCACTGCCTAAAGAGTGGAAGCCAATGACTGTTTCTCTAAGAAACACTCAAGAGTACAAGACATTTACTCTTAAAAGGCTCTATGGAACTTTAAAGACATATGAACTAGAAATGGAGCAGGATGAAGAGATTGAGAAGGCCCAAAAGAAAAGTGGGTCAGTTGCACTTGTTGCCAACTTGGAGCAGAAGGAGGAGAAGAGGACTGAAGCTGCTAAATCTACACCAAACAGGGAGGTTTGTGAAGGTAGAGCAGAATCAAGCAAAAGCAAGGAAAAAGTGTCTGAAGAATTGAATGTTCTTCAGCAGGATGAATTGGATGAGATATATGAGCACTTAGCTTTTCTGTCTAGGAGATTCTCTAAGCTGAAATTCAAGGGAAACTCTAGGGTGGCCAAGCCATTTAACAAGGATTTTTCCACAAGCAACTATGTGGATAAATCCAAAATTAAATGCTACAATTGTGGAATTGCTGGTCACATGATAAGTGAATGCAGGAAGCCTAGATCTGAGAATAAGGGAAAGCCAACTGAAACTGTTGACTACAAGAAGAAATATTTTGATCTTCTCAGGCAAAAAGGAAAGGCATTCATGACCCAAGAGTATGACTGGGCTGCTGATGGCAATTGTAATAACCCTAACTTTAGAAAGGCTACAGTGCCCAAATGAATAATGATCTCGGGGAATTTAGGAAAAGGGTGTGTAGGTACCCTAGACTGGAAATGGAAAATGAATAAACAGAAATCATATTAGTGATATACTAAGGAAATAAGTGACTCGAAATGACGATGGATTTCAGAAATTCCTGTATTTAGATTTTGAGGATTTTGAGCTCGAACGAACTTCTATTTATTGGATATTAAGGAACATAGAAATATTAAAGGGATTATATATTGAGGAATTAGTGAATTTAAGTTAAACTAAGGGATTTTTAAGTTAAGAGAATGCTAAGGGAATTTGGATTTTATAAACGATTTCAAAACCACTGGATAGTGAGATATATTCGAAACGAACCACAATTAGACGAGTCTGGAAACCAAACAACCAAGATTAGTAGAATAACAAGGATTGTATCACATTATAATTACCAAGAGTACTAGCATTACATTTAGAAAAGAAAATCAAGAAAAGAGAATTATGAAATCACTAGCATGACATCACTTTCCACTAAATTGTTTTAAGGGGCAAATTAGTACTTTTGCTAGGTTTTAATCACAAATATCTTGCAAAGCTTCCACAAGACACTAGACAAACCAAGATTTAGATGAGATAAGATCAAGAAACAAGAGCAAAAATCTCTCCCCCTCCATTATCATCATTTTCGGCCAGATTTCCAGCAGCCCAGTAAAACCGCTCTAGAGACTTCGTTACTCAGCCAAATTTTGTGTTCTTTATATGGTTAGAAAGCTGTTAAGATGCCCTACAACTTTCATTTAGAAGCCTCATCCAGAAAACGTAGGTAAGGTCTTCGTTTTTCATGTTCTTTCAGCTGCAGTTTAGTAACTCCGAATTGTTAACTTTGTTTTCATGGTTCCTTTAGTTGATTCAAGCTATATTGAGGTTGTTTAAGGAGTACCCAAGGTTTATTAAGTGATGTTGAAGCTACAAGGAAGGTATAAACCCTAACCCCTTTTTATTATGTGAGCTTTAGTGATGTTAATGGATGATGTGTGGTTAAAAGTGATTATTGTGATGTTAGCTAGCATAAATTGTGATTGATTGATGGGTGATGGTATTGAGGCCTCACCACTGATTATATGGCTTATGAGGATGTAATACTGATGTGTATGGGGTGGTGGATGATTATATGGCTTGGTTGTGATGGAATTGTTTTTGGAAAGTATGAAATTATAGCCGTTATAATGTCCGATTTTTGTTAGAATCACAAACTGCCCTGTTTTTGGGACACCAAACCGTATGGTACCTTACTGTCCAGAGTGCTAAGTGACCATGGTAGGGTAGAGCTTAGTTCATAGATCGTTTTGATATAAAGTACGTTAAAATCTGATGAACGGTTTAGGAGAAAAGTGAGTTTTAGTGAAAGACGTTCGAAAACCGAGAAAACGTATTTGTGTCAACTTTGAGGCCATAACTACCATACTTAAACATTGTTAAAAATTATGAAATTTTGGGATATTGTAGTAGGGTGGTCAGAGAGCCATTACCAGTTGACCTTGTGTCAAAATTCGAAATTTATATTTTATGAGAATTCTTACAGTTAAGTGTGGTTGTTAAGGGAAATGGTGAAAAACACTGAAACTTTGATCGAGTCTAAAAATGATTAAGTTCTTGGAACTTTTGGAGTATGAAGGCTATGTTAAACATATATTATGTGTCAAGGGTATTACTATATAAGGGTTAAGTGGTTAAGTGAAATATAGTCTGATGGTGATCCTTTTCGTTTCTATAGATACTCGAGACGAACACCGGATCATTCCTCTGGGGACTTAGAGATCGAGGCAAGATTTCTTTTACCTTTACTTTGGAAAACTATTTAACTTCAAAGTAAAATGATTTCATGGAATATATATATGTTATTCTATGGTTGCTATATTGCTGAGAATTTATTTTCCCTGATTTTGGGAATTAAAGAGAGATGAATATGGATTATGAAATATGAATGTGGAAATGATTATGAATGGAGCGAATATGCTTTATGGAAAAAGGGATATGAAAGAGAATGGTATCAGTTGTTATCTAGGGTTATATGGTTTATAATATTCTGTTGATTATAATCTTTGAATATTTGTGATTTAATAAATATTATTTGATTATTATTTAATACTTTTAAATAGACGGAATATTTTATGAATATAAAAGCATATTTGAATTCTTGAATATAAAAGAGATGTCTGAATCATAATCAAAGAATTATGTTATATATATATTTTATAGAAATAATGTGTGAGAATGGAAATGAGATGAGTGAATGATATATGGAAATGAAAGCGAGAAAATGGAAATGTGGAATGATATTTTGTAAATGGAATAACGATTTGACAAAAGGGGGGGATAGCAACAAAAAAAGCGTAGGAGGCTGTGTGCTGCACAGTCCAGCAATCAATATTTTAATTCGGCCCAAGAGTTGCCGAAGGAGGATGTAGTGGTGTACCTTCCTCCAGGGGGATGTAGTGGTGTACCTTCCTCCTTCTACTGGTAGTAAAAAGGGACGGGTACGGAGGACGACTGATCATCGTGGCTCACGTATTCGGCAACAGTGGAAATCCCCAACGTTTTCTTTAAAGGAAAGGATTGAAAAGTGGTTTTCAGATTTTTGTACTGGAAACAGAAAAATGATATGAAAAGAAGGAATTGTGTTATAAATGGAAGAGAAACTGATTTTATATAATGGTATAAAGTTGTTGTGTAAAAAGGAAATGGAAGGATTATACTGAGATATAATTCAAATGTTTATACTATCTTGAGATAATATATATATTGAAGAAGTGTGGGTTATTATATGAATGTAGAAGAGAAATTGATATTATATTGTTGTATTTTTCTTTTCTTATAATAGAAAGTGGATGATGTATTATTAAATAAGAATGTTATACTTTCTTAAAGTCTATAATTGGTTTCCCAGCCGTATATACATATATTTAGATGTTTAAATGTTACCTTTTAGTGATAGAAATTATCTTGCTGAGCTATTTTAGCTCACTCTTGCCACTTAACTATATACATCTAGGAATGCCAATACTTCGCAGAACGCCCCGCAAGAGGGTAGGGGGAAGGCGACCTTCTGAGAGCACGCTAGCATCGATTCCTGAGGTAGCGTAGAGGCAGACGGGTTCTGAGAACTTATGTATAATTATGGGTGTAAGAATGTAATAAACTTTTGATTGTTGGAACGCTTCATGTCGAAGTGTTATTCAACAATGTACTTAAGTATGATCCTGGTTTGTAATAACTGTTCAGCTCTTAACTTTATTATGGTGAATGTTGTTCTCTGAGCATATGACTGGTGTGTGTGTTTATTATTACGGGGTCAATGGCATAATTATTAATTGAAAAAAAAAAACTCAAGAGATATTGATATTGAATGGAAATTGGTCCGTGATGGCCCGGATTTATGACCCCGGATTTGGGGCTGTCACAGCAATCATTCTGATGAAGATGTTGAGTTTGTCAACCTTGCATTGATGGCTGATTCTAGAGAGCAGGAAGCAAGTTCAGCTAGCAATCAGGTATTTTCTACTAATCTCTCTGAGCTCATCAAAGAGGAATGCAATAGTGTTATAGATGAAATGTCTACTAAACTATATCACTTGAGTGTTACTCTTAAATCACTTACTAAAGAAAACAATAGGATTAAATAGACTAATCTCTTTTTAAGTGATAGAAATGATGCTCTAGAAATTCAATTTCTAGAATTTGAGAAAATGAGAGTTGATTGCAATGATGCTAAAAGTGAACTTGAAGCTGTGTTGAAAAGAGAATTAATTTTAAGAGAGCAGCTGGAAAAGGAACAAGGGATAATTGCTAAATTTCAAAGCTGTAGGAATATTTCACAAAACATAATAGAAGTCCAGGGAATAGAATCGTTTGTGAAGGATACCTGGACTCAAAAGAAAAAGGAGCTAGAACCTGGCCTTGAGGATCTGGAGACTATTTGTGAATCAACGGATAGTGATCATCCGTTGACAGATGAACCATCAACGGAAGAGAGGTATCCGTCGACTAACAAAAAGTTTGTTAGTAAGAAGGAACTCAAGAAACTGGATATTAAGTATGGTCCAGTCAACAAGAACTTTGTTAGTGGTGAGAGTAGCCAAACCAAATCTAGTAGGAAGGCTAAGGCAGGTGATTTACATAACAAAAAGGCTGTTGGTAAATCAGATAATGAAAAGGTAGAAACTGAGGGTAAAAAGAAAAAGAACATAAATGGTAAGATAGGCATCAACAAGAAAAATAATTATTCTCCTGACAAGTTTGCCCCTAGGAAAACTTGTAGTAATTGTAATAGTGTCAATCACATATCTTCTAATTGCAAAATTGTTAATAAGGCTCCTGTTCATGTACCTCAAACAATACCATGTATGCCTGCAATGCCTGGTTTGTATCAAAATGCTAGTTTTTCAAATCCATATGTGAACATGCCATATGTGTCTAATCCTTATTTTCAATCTGTGAATTTGTCACAAATGTCATGGAGCATTCCTAGCATGAATAGTATGTATGCCAATTTTCCACAAATGCATGCATCAAATATTCATGCAAATGAGCATTTGTCAAACCTCATCACTCAAGCATCTACACCTAAGTTGAAGATTGCTAAGAGTGCAAAACCAAAGGCTAACAAGAAAGGACCCAAGGAAACTTGGGTACCAAAATCAACTTGATTTGTATTTTGGAATGTGTGCAGGGAAATAGAAGGAATCTATGGTACCTAGACAGTGGATGCTCTAGGCACATGACAGGAGATTCAACCCTGCTCATAGAGTTCAAGGAGGCAGCTGGCCCTAGAATTACCTTTGGAGATGACAGCAAAGGATATACTAAGGGATATGGCTTGATTTCAAAGGACAATGTCATCATTGAAGAAGTGGCCTTAGTTGAAGGTTTGAAGCACAATTTGCTTAGTGTCAGTCAAATCTGTGACAAAGACTATGAAGTAAGGTTCACAAAAGTATCCTGTGTTGTTTCTACCAAGGAAGACAACAATGTGATATTGACAGGCTTTAGAAAAGGAAATGTTTACATAGCTGACTTCAATTCAGTATGCTCAGAATCCATTACTTGTCTCTTCAGCAAAGCAAGCAAGGATGAGAGTTGGCTATGGCATAAAAAGCTGTCACATTTGAATTTTAAAGTTATGAATGATTTGGTAAGAAAGGATCTGGCTAGAGGAATCCCTCAATTGGAGTTCATAAAGGATGGATTGTGTGATGCTTGTCAATTAGGGAAACAAAAAAAATCATCCTTCAAGAGCAAGACAGAGTGATCCATTGTTAAGCCACTTCAATTGCTGCATATGGACTTATTTGGTCCAGTAAATGTCATGTTCATTTCAAAGAAGAAATACTTTCTGGTGATTGTAGATGATTTTTCTAAGTTTACATGGACCTTCTTTCTGCCCTCCAAAGATTGTGCAAGTGAAATCATCATCAATCATCTCAGACTAGTAAACAATGGTTCTGAAGTCAAAGTACAAAGAATCAGGAGTGACAATGGCACTGAATTCAAAAATTCCACAATGAAGATTTTCTGTGAAGAGAATGGAATTGTCTATGAGTTTTCTGCTGCTAGAACACCTCAAAAAAATGGGGTTGTTGAAAGGAAAAACAGAACTCTCATTCAAGCAGCTAGAACAATGCTAAGTGAATCAAGATTGCCAACATATTGGGCTGAAGCTGTCAACACTGCCTGTTTCACTCAGAATATTTCCTTGGTCAATCAAGCTAGAGGAATGACTCCTTATCAGTTATTTACCAACAAGAAACCAACTTTAGCTTTCCTTCATGTCTTTGGATGTAAGTGTTTTGTGCTAAGGAACCATGGAGATAACTTTGGCAAATTTGAAGCAAAGGCAGATGAAGCTATCTTTGTTGGGTATGCAGCAGGGAAAGCCTATAGAGTCTACAAGCTAAGAACCAACATTGTTATGGAATCTGTACATGTTGTGTTTGATGATCAAAAGATTCTAGGTCTAAATGATGAAGGCTTCCATGAAAAGTTTAAATTTGAAAATGAGGTAGAAGGAAGAATGTACATTGATGATGATGAGGAAAATGAAGATCATGACCATGAAAATTCACCTAGAGTTGTTGGCCTAATTAGAAGTGATGCTAACACTGGAAATGAAGCATCCGTTGACAGTCATATTGGAGCATCAGATGCATCCGTTGACAGGCATTCTCATGCATCCGTCGACAGGCAAAATGGAGCATCCGTTGATAGACAAAATGATGCATCCGTTGACAGTCAACTTCATAATTCCGCAAGGACAACAAACTCAGGGGAAGTTTCTCAAAGTCAAAACTCAATGACCAATCAACAAGATCATGCTCATTTAGATGAAGCAACCTCATCTAGATCAAACCTTCCACCTTCAAGAAAATGGACCAGAGATCATCCTTTCGAGTTAATCATTGGTGACTCAAACTCAAGAGTCCAAACTAGGAGGTCCACACAAGCAGAATGCCTATACAGTAGTTTCCTGTCTCAAGAGGAACCTAAGAAAGTGGAAGATGCCCTTCTAGATCCAGATTGGATCTTAGCAATGCAAGAAGAGCTAACCCAATTTGAGAGAAATAAAGTATGGAAGCTTGTGCTCAAACCTGATGATAGAAGTGTCATAGGTACTGTTGCCCAGTAAATAACAATTGTAGAAGGGGGGTTGAATACAATTGTATAAGATTTTTGACTTAAACAAATAACACAAGTATGAATCAATAACAGCTTTATTAATTCTGATATAAAACTGTTACAAAACTCTCTTAAGAAATTCTTATATTCTTAAGAGCTGCTAGGTTACAAGATAAATCGTGTAAGCGATTACCATAATGTAAAACCTAAACTGTGTTTATATAGCATACACAGTTACACTATCAATTACAAGATATTCTATATCAATTACATATATCTCTGAATGCATATCTTGTATGATAGCTGCATTCCTATAATCTAGGAACCGACATATCAATCTTCCTTGATCTCTGGTCTGATGAGAATCTTCACAAAATACTGACCAGCTTCTAATCCTGATAATAGTCCAATACTGACGTTGTATTACTGATGACGTCAGCATCAGTATCTGATCAGTAATGCCCAGATCCTGATCAAACAATCTCCCCCAATTTGTTCTTTGTGAAACAAAGCACAAATTCCTTGATTCAAAGATGTCAAAAACTCAAAACAAAATACCTTCTAAAAATCATCAGGAACAGTTTCAGAAATTCTTTGATAAAACAGATTCATCTTCAAGAAGTCAGATATCAATTCTTCTTCCTTGCTTTCAAGAATTTGAATCAGTTTCTTCTTCAGATTTTTTGAGTCCTTCATCTTCCTCATTAATCTGATAGATAGCTGCCCTGAGATTTTGAATTGAGCTTCTTGGAAGATCTAAATCACCTAGCAACACATAAGCAATTTCCTTCCCATCTGGATTAAGAGACAGTTGTTCCATGCCTAGATACACTTCTCTAACAGCAGTACCTTTCTTCATTTCAACCTCTATGCCTCTTAAATTTAAGTACATAGGAATATAATTGCCATCATACCTCGTTCCTCCATCCATAAATCTCTGTCTGATTGTCCTGTAAATCAAAACAAACCAATTGTAGTAAACTTTTCTTTCTTTAACATTGATTCTTTTACTTCTGAGCAGATACAGAAAATATTTCAGCTCTTTTGCAGATTTGCACAACAACTCATGAATAGCAATCTTCTTTACACTTCTGTCTTTCATGAAGTACAATATCTTTTCTATTTTCTTAGCACGAGCATGACAATCAGCAATGATAGCAACAGCTTCAAGTTTCCAGAGATGATCAACAGTTAACTCATCACCAATCTTGTCAACTAGAGCATGTTGATCAGTTTGTACAATGAAAATAATCTGTGCATGACTATACCCAATACCTCCTCTTGTTCCAGGTTCCAATCCTTTCAAACCAGATTGCATACTTACCCATTTTGGTGGATTTTCAGCAATAAATGCAATAGACTTTGATTTAACAATCGATAAAGATTCATTAATCAAAGAAGACTCTGTTATCAGTAGTCCTGCAGATTTGAAAACAATCGGTTTCCTATAATCACACTCACTCTTCTCCTTTTTCTTACTCTTCTTCTTCTCATCTGTTGGATAATACTGATGATGTTCAGGAACAGATTTATTTTTATCATACCATAACTCCCTGTTAGATTTATGAACATTTTTCAAGTAATCTCTGTTTGTTATCCTTTCTGCTTCTCTGGCTTTAGCTCTGATTTCACTTTCTCTTTCAAATCTTCTGAAGTTCTCTTGCTCATACTTCAGTGTTTCTTCAATAACTTCCATATTGTGAAATTCAACCACAACCTTAAGAATCATAATCTTAAGTTCTTTTAAAATTTCAGCTTCTTCAGAATCAGAGACAACATCAGGAATTGAACCAAAAACTGACTTCTCATTAGATACAGTAGATTGAACAGCAACCTTGCTCTTTCTTTTTAAAGGCAATATCTTCTCTTCAATTTCTTCAGGAGCATTGAATCTGTTGTCCGGAGTTAGTGCAAGAGATAGTGGAGTTTTCTTCTTTTCATTTTCAGAAACATCTTTTAATTTGATTCCACTAGATCTTGTTTGCCTTGTACTTGTTTGAGCAGGTAATCTTCCTCTACTTCTGTATCTTCCTCCTCTGCCTCTTCTTCTTCTTGTAGCAGGAGCTTCATTTTGTTTTGCAATCTCTTCAAGAATCCTGTTCTGTTCTTCTAAGAACTCATCAGTAGTCATGTTTGGATTCTCTCCAGTAGTTAAGATAAGTGCCTTCTCAGCATGATATTGTTGAACTCTTTTGTCTTTATGAAACAGCTTAAGAACACGACCATCCCCAGTATCAAGTTCATGAAACAGATTAGCAGCATCTTTATCCTGTTCCACATACACATCATCCTCAGGAATGGTTGACAGAGTTTGACCAGGTGTTACAAACTGTTCTTCTTTTGGACTCTGAGATTGTACCATTGTTGTCACTATCTTCTTTTCAAATCTAGAAACATGAGTTGACTGCCTAGTTTGAGTATTAGATTGACTTCTCTTTGTTACTAAAGCAGCATCAGAGGTTTCAACTTTATGTGACTTAGCACCACCATCATTTCCAGAATTATCATCATCCTTTTATACAACTGGATTAGGTGAGCATTTTGTTTTGACTATCTTCTCCCCCTTTTTGACATCGGCATCTTCTTCAATGAAGAAAGACAAGATAAGCTTGAGGGTTTCATCAATATTATCAACTTTTGATTCCAAGACAGTCATTCTGGAATCCATCTTCTTTTCAAGTGCTTTAACATCATCAGCAAGAAGACGTGCTTGAGAAGCAGTAGCAGATATAGAAACAGATGTTTGAATACCCGCTTGAAATTTATCAGTAACAGCCTTCATAGAGTCAATCTCACTCTTCAATCCCTTTGCTAGAAGAGCATTAGTCTTGAGAAGAGCCTTAAGTTCAGGAGTAGGCATCCTCGTTGCAATATGACCAGAATGAAAAAGAGCATTTTGAACATTCATCTCAGCATTCGGCTGATTCCATTCAGTATCCCATTCATATCCCCTTGCAGCTCGAGTATCAGGAGGAAATATGGAACTGTACTCCCCTCTGAACTCTTCTTGAGTAACAGACTGCATGTATCTACTCGAAGACCCATAAGTAGATAGTAGACTTGCTTTTATTGCTGCCTGCATTTGAATTGCTTCAGGATTATCAAGATCATCATCTGAATCTGAACCAGATTTATTTGTCGGAATCCTATCATCAACATTCTCATCAGGAAGCATAACACCTTTCAATTTTAATTCACCAGTAGATACAGCTGGTGAATCCTGATGACTGCAGACAGAATAGTAACATTTCCTAAATCTCTCGTTTCTTTTAAAGTGATCTCATCACTTCTCACAATGTTACCTAAGTTACTGTCAATAGTAACTGCTACCTCACTAGAAGTTAACAACTTCTCACTCTGTTCTACCTCTCCTTTTGCCAGTTCAGGAGACTGCCTCTCATCACTCTTCTTTTTCTCTAAATGTTCACTCTCAATCTCACAAGAAAGGCTCTGACTCATTAAATGTGAAGAAATAAGAGGTGGCTGAGAAGAGTGGTCTGAAGTCATACAAATAGAGGTATCCCTTTTATCAGGTCTATCTGTAATCATACTATCAGTAGTAAAGGAAGTAGAGATAGAGATGTTACCTGACGAAGTAGTTAAAGAATCCATTGGCCTTGCATCAGGATCAATAAGCAATGGAACAAGTGGATCAGTAGTACTTACATCAGGATCGACCACTGCAACTATAGCATGACTTACATCAGTATTAGCTACTGATGGTTCTTGTGTAGTCTGAGGTTGTGAAGCTTCTTCAACACTTTGAGTCAAAGGTTCTTGTGTGCTTCCCTCAAATGCAGTGTCAGCGATCACTTCATCACATTCAGCAATGTGCAAATCATGAGCAGCTTTATCTGCCAGACTTCTAGCTAGTTCAATTTCAATTTCAGAAGCCCCTTGAGCATTGTCAGGAAACTCCCCTGCTGATGTGATTTTGCCAGCATCTTCACTTTGAGAAGATGGTTCTTGTGGGGCAGGAATATTCTTGTCTTCACCTTCCCTTTGAGAAAGTGGTTCTTGTGTGACTATTCCTTCAGAAATGTCTGCACCTACACTTTGAGTAGGTGGTTCTTGTGTGACTGGATCTGCAATAGCTTCTGAACTCCTTTGAAGTTCAGGTTCTTGTGGGCTTGATCCTTTCAGAGTTGACATAGTAGTCCTCTATTTCTTCTGTCTATGAAAAACATTTGCTTCAGCAGTTTTCTTTTCAAGTGGTGAAGGTTTGAAACCCAACTGAGCAGCAATAGCATTTACTTGATCAACAGACACCTCAATAATTCTTCTCTTTGGAGATGCAGGTGCTGGAGAATCAGAGATCTCAACAGTCTTCACAGGTGAATTATCAGGAGTAGGGATGTCAGGATTAGCAGTAGTGTCAGGAACTGATGATCCATCTTGATTAATAGGTACATCAGGATTGCTCTCCATAGCATCAGTAAGATTCACTAATTCTGTATGAACAACAAATTTGCCTTTGCTGATTAATCTTCTTCTTTTCTTCGGCTTTTCAGAGACAGCCACTTCTCTAGTATCAACAACATCAATCTCCTTTTTCTTCATCAAGACTGATATAGGCATTTTGTCATCATCAGAATCAGAATCAGAATCAGCTCTTTGACTAACTTTCCTCTTTACTCCTGTTTCTTTATTCAGACCAGATGTTCCCAGAACCCTTTGTTCACCCCCTTGTGACTTCATTTGAGAGTGAGTTGGAGTGGAGAAATCCTTTGATCCTGATTGCCTCTCAGACACATCAGATCTAGCTAATTTCTTTGATTTTACAACTGATGCCTTTTGTGAGACACCAGAGGTGGTTGACTGTTTAGAAGAGTGTTTAGGTTGTGTGCTTGTGTCAGGAATAGGATGTGTAAGGTCCTGTCCCATAGCACCAGTTGCTGGGCCATATTGAATAGGCATTCTCTTTCTTAAAAGAGACCATACTTCATCAGGAATGTATGGAGTTCCATCAAACTTATTTGCCTTATCAGAATTGATTAGACTCTTTATATTGTTTTCTGAGATTTTACATATAGGCAAAATTGTATCATTCTCAAAAACAGCATGAGGACATAAGTGAGAGAATATTAATTGGAAAAATCTAAGAAAGCAAACATAACCACATTTATCTGCTTTTCTTTCACTTAATGCCTTTAGTATAAAAGACCCATAATCAAATGAGAGATCATGAATTAGAGAATACCCAATTTTGGCTGAACCTGTGGGTAAAGCATCAAAATTTGACACTTTATTCAAGAAACATCTGTTGATAGTGTCAAAGAAGAAATTTCATTCCTTCTTAAGCTTTGTCCTGTAGAGCTCTCCAAACTTCTTTGGCGTTCCATTGTAACCCAAACTTACAACATACTCAAGGAGTCTTGAATCAGGAAGTTTAAATACTGGCTTACCAATGATTGATGGTAAGTGTAGGGCTTCAGTGACAATCTCAGGAGTCACATAGTATGTAACATTATTATACTCAAAGCTCATTTGAGGCTTTTCTGATGGAAGTCCTTTCCCAAAGACACTTGTGTTCCAAACCTGCATTACAGACTGAAAAGATATCTTGGCAGGTTGGGTTAGAGCATAATTGATTGGGCTTGAGGCCAAAAAGTCCTGAATAATGTGGAAATCATTGGGCAAGTCCTAATGATCTAGAACTGCAGTGAAGTTATTTGTGTTAAAAGTAACTCCATTGATTACCACCTTGTTGTTCATGAAAGATGAATTCTCCATTGGAATTTCAAACACAAGAATTGCGCTAATTTTGAAATTAGGGTTTAAGAGTGCAGAGATAGAGAGATGATGTTTTACTGATGGTTTTGAGAATAATAAATCAATTAGAAAACTAAATTGATATTTGGACAATACTTATGATTTCTCAAAAACAGGTGTCAGTAAACTTTTCGTTTATACTGGAGTAATGGACCAAATTACGTGAGAGAGTGGTGATGATTGCACGCGTCACGACTTACCATCTGTAACTATATGTAATGATTTAGTGAAACACACACGCTTGTATTATTTGAGAAATAAGATTGTGATTAAAATAAAACATGGTAATTTTGTTCTAAATAAAGAAATTTAAAACATCACAATCAAATAATACCTGGTACTTACACCAGAAATATGAATCGTTTCATATTCTTGTTCCACCCTTCTCTATTTAATCTTAGAGACTTGTCCACTTACTTCCTTAACCCTTCATTCTCTCCTGAAAAAAAAATAGAAAAACCCTTCACAGCAAAATTTTACAACAATGTCGAACCTTACCATCAAAGAGAAGAATCTCCATCTCTTAGAGAAAAGAGACATCTTTAGCTAAACTCATGAAGAGTTTGTTACTTTCGACTGGGAAAGACAACTTGAGACTCTCTGGTTGTAGATGGATGCAGGTCTCGAGGAAATCGAGAAGGAAAAACCTGCAAAAGTGATTGACATTGATGCTGCCCTTCAAGCAACATTAGCATGGCTTTCATCTAAGGCATCCTCATCCAACTCCATCAACCATTGTTAATGAATATGTCACCAAAAATAACCTTATCCCTGTCAACCTCCACCCAAACAAAGTGGCAAAGATGGGATCTGGGATGGCTACTAACAATGGAGTGGATTGGACTTTTATTTCCTGTTGAATAGATTAGTAGATAGAGAACAAAAAGATGTAATCTTTGAATGTAATCTCTTTCTTATTATCAATGAAAAATTCAGTTTCTCTATTCTATTCAATGTTTTCCTGATTTATCATGTTATCTAAGAAATAAATATGAAGACTAATTAAAGTGATCACATTATCAGTAGTTCAATACCATTTGTCATAGCTAGCATCAGGAAATTGAAATAAAACGGAAACAGTTAGATTCTGAACATAATACTGATGATTGAACCGTCGCATCAGGATTCGACGTTGACCACTGTCAGGATTGACTTTTCATCAGTATTTGCAAGTCGTCAGTATCTGATGACTTCTTTCTCTCAAGTACTGTCATAGTTTACCATTCCAAGTTCATTCACCAACTTTGTAAAAGTAGTCTCAGGTAGTGGCTTGGTGAATATATCAGCTAACTGTTGATCAGTAGGAACAAAATGAAGTTCAATTGTCCCTTCCAGTACTTGTTCTCTTATGAAGTGATACCTGATACTGATGTGCTTTGTAAGAGAATGTTGAACTGGATTTCCTGTCATTGCAATAGCACTTTGGTTATCACAATAAATAGGTATTTTTGAAAATGACAAACCATAGTCCATTAGCTGATTTCTCATCCACATGATCTGAGCACAACAGCTTCCAGCAGCAATGTACTCAGCTTCTGCAGTTGATGTGGAGATAGACTTTTGCTTTTTACTAAACCAAGAAACTAGTCTTCCTCCAAGAAACTGACAACTGCCTGAAGTACTTTTCCTGTCTATTTTGCATCCTGCAAAATCAGCATCTGAGTAACCACATAAACTAAAGTCTGATTCTCTAGCATACCAAAGGCCAAGAGAAGAAGTGCCCTTAAGATATCTGTAAATCCTTTTCACTGCAATGAGATGTGGTTCCTTGGGATTTGCTTGAAATCTTGCACATAGACAGGTTGCATACATGATATCTGGTCTGCTAGCAGTTAGATATAAGAGTGAGCCAATCATTCCTCTGTAGTTGGTTACATCTACCTCAGTTCCTTGATCAGGATCAAGCTTTGTAGCTGTAGCTATAGGAGTTGAAGCTATAAAGCTGTCTTGCATGTTAAACCTGTTAGGAATAATTCATAAGTTGTGATGTTAAGAATAGAATTTACACATTATATTTCTTGTAATCCTGATCTTATAAAGGATTTAGCACTGTATATAGGATTTATGTGTAAGACAGTTATCTATATAGTTTAGTCAGGACTGAACAGTGTATCGGAGACTACATGTCAGGAACAGAGAGCAAATCCTGATGATGGTCCAATACTGATGGTTGATCAGATACTGATGCAGTGTGCAGATCCTGATATCAGTTTTGTTACTGATGATGTCATTATGGATGCTACAGAAACTGGCAAGTGCTATAAAACAGGATCGTTGTTTGAAGAACAAGCAAGAAGATATTATGAAGGAAAGAGTTTTCTATTGATGGAAACTATCGACTAGAAGGCAGAACATTGTCATGTATAGATTATATCTTTCTGTTATTAGTTGATAGGTAGCATTATAAATACTCTCTCTATATCATTGTAAAAAGAGTCGAAAGTGTGTTAAGCAAGTGTGCGTAGCTCTGTATAAGGTTTGTATTCGAGAGTTCGAAACAAACAGAGAGAGAGAGAGATTTGTATTGTCAGCAGCTGCTAAAGGTATTGTACACCTTTGGTAGAGTTTGTATTTGATCTTATTAATACAAACAGAGTTTGATTCATTCGTTTATTCTTGTTCATATAATCAAGCCAAAAATCAGACACGATTATATAACTTGTATTCAAACCCCCCCCCCCCCCCTTCTACAAGTTATTCGAGTTAACAATTGGTATCAGAGCAGGTTGATTTCGAATAATCATAAAGATCTGCAATCATGTCTGGTTACAAGGATAGGAATACTAAAATTCCTATGCTCAAGAGAAACGAATATACTCTATGGGAAGTAAAGATGTTGCATCATCTGGAAGCAACAGATCCTGATTATCTTGACAGAATCAGAGATGGACCTTTTGTTCCAACAAAGGTCGTTGGACAAGCAACTGTTGATGGTGTGGTTGTTCCAGAACATACAGCAGAGAAGCCAAAATCTGAATGGTCAGATAAGGACAAGGAGAATGTTCTTAAAGATGCTAAAGTGAGAAACATATTATTCAATAGTCTTGATTCTGTTCTCACTAACTATGTTCTCTCTTGTAAAACTGCTAAGGATATATGGGACAATCTTAAGGTTCACTGTGAAGGAACTAAGCCTGTCAGGAAGAATATGAGAACATTACTTATACAACAGTATAAGTACTTTGAATCCAAGTCTGGTGAATCACTTACTGATACCTTTGATAGGTTTACAAAACTCATCAATGAGATGGCCATGCATGGTAAATATTATGACTTGGAGGATATGAATACAAAGTTCATGAAAGCTTTGCCTGATTTCTACAATGAGAAGATATCTGCGATTGAGGAAGCTAATGATTTAGATGAGATTTCATTAGAGGCAGTATATGGAAAATTGAGAGCTTATGAACTTGACAAGCAGCAGAAGAAGAGCAGGAGTGAAGGAAAGATGAAGACTATTGCACTTACTGCTCAATCTGAAGTTAAGAAGCTTCCTGAAGAACAGCATGAAGAGATTGCTGTAAAGAATTCAAGGAAGAAGAAAAGCAAAGAAAGTTCTGAGTCAGAGACTACTGATATAGACTCTGACAACAATGATTCTGAATCTGAGATGCAGGAACTCTTTGCTATGTTTGCTAAAGCTTTCAAGAAAGGAAGATTCAACAGGAGAAGATTTAGCAAAGGACCTTTTCAAAAGAAGGAGGAGAAGAAGAGTGACAAAAGCAAAAGTACAATTGTCAAGCTTGATAAGGCCAAGATCAAGTGCTTTAACTGCAGCGAGCTTGGACACTTTGCTAGTGAGTGTAAGAAGCCTAGGAATTCAGGAAAGGGTAATGCACTTATGGTCACACAGAAGGATTGGGCTGATTCCAGTGACTCTGAAGATGAATTGGATTATGACAACATTGCATTGATGGCCAATAGTTCAGACAAACCTGGATCTCCAAAGAAAACTTCTCCATCCTCTGTTAAGGTATCACTTCACTCTCTTGATTCATTTGATAGCTTAAATTCTGATGAAATTAGATCTATCCATGCTGAGTTTAAGAATCTTATGACTAATTTTAGAATTCTTACTTGTGAAAGAGATGAACTTAAGGTTAAGAATGATAAATTAGTTGATAGAAATAATTTTCTTGAGTCTGAATTAATTCAAATGGAAGAATACAAGTTAAGTTCTGATAAAGCTAAGCATGATTATAGTGTTATTCTTGAGGCTTATGACTATGTCAGAAAAGAACTAGAAGAAGAGAGAGATGTGATTAAGACCATTAACAATTCCAGTAAAAAGACTATAGAAATCTTTGAAAGTGGAATTCGTGGTAAGGTTAATGGTTTAGGTTTTGATAAGGCTAGACAAGAAGAAAAAGTAGCTATTGTCAATGATGATAGTAAGGTAGAAGCTAACACATCCAAATCTGAAGGTAAGAAAAGTGTTTCTGAACCTAATCATGTTAAATTTGTTGATTCAAAAGGTACCCTTGTTGTACACAAAAGGATTAACAATAGTAATTCAGATGAGAAAGTGTTAGAGAAACCTAAGAATGTAAACATAGGGTTTCTGTCTAAGTCTCAGTTGAAACAGAGATTAGATGGTCTTTCAGAGTCTAGCAAGATCAAAAGAAATAGGAATGGAAAAGAAGGTATTAACAAAGAGAATAATTACAAGAATGTACCTGATGCACCTAGGAAAAAATGCTATAAGTGTGGAAATCATAATCATTTGGCACTAGACTGCAATCAAAAACCTTCTTGGAAAACTGAGTCCAGATTCCCCAAGACTCAGAAAATTCAATACCAACCACAAAAAGCTTGTTATCATTGTGGTAGTTTACTTCATTTCATTTACATGTGTAGAGAATATCATGAACTGTATTATGACTATTATTCTTTGAATTCTGAAACTCCTAGTCACAAACAGTTTGTGAAATCAGAGTCTAAAGTTGACTCTGCAACAGGTAAAATAAAAGTAAAATCTTTAAAGCCTGTTATCTCTAAATCTAGTAAGAAAGGATCCAATCAAAGTTGGGTCCTAAAAAATTCTAACTAGTTACTTTTTGTTTGCAGGGCACAGGAAAGAAGCATTCAATTATCTTGGACAGTGGATGCTCTGGACATATGACTGGAAAGAAGTCCCTGCTTACAAAGTTTGAGAGGAAAGCTGGCCCAGTAATATCTTTTGGAGATGGCAACAAAGGAGAAACTCTGGGATATGGCTCAATTGTTTTTGGGAATGTCATCATAGAAAATGTAGCACTGGTTGAAGGCTTGAAACATACTCTTTTAAGCATAAGTCAACTGGGTGATAAAGGTTACAAATCAATCTTTGACAGAGAAGGATGCAAAATCTTGAATATGCAGAATGGAGACATTATTCTAACTGGTCAAAGATATGGTAACATATATGAAGCCAGCTTAAGTGATACATCTAAAGGAATTGTTAGATGTCTCTACAGTAAAGCAACAAGTGATGAAAGCTGGAATTGGCACAAGAAGCTCTCACATCTTAATTTCAAGAAGCTTAATCAACTTGTTAAGCACAATTTGGTGAGAGGCCTACCACAGGCAAATTTTGTGCAAGATGGACTTTGTGATGCATGTCAGCTTGGAAAGCAAAGAAGAACCACTTTCAAGAGCAAGACTGAAAATTCGATTACTGAACCATTTCACATGCTACATCTTGATCTGTTTGGTCTAGTAAAGATTATGTCTATCAGCAAGAAAAGATATGCTCTAGTAATAGTGGATGATTTCACAAGGTTCACATGGGTGTTCTTTCTACACAAGAAGGATGAAGCTCCTCAGCAAATCATTGAACTTATCAAGAATATTCATAATAACTCTGAGTACAAAGTCAAAGTACTTAGAAGTGACAATGGTACAGAATTCAAGAATTCTACGATGGAGGGGTTTTGTGCAGACAATGGAATCACTCAACAGTTTTCTGCACCTGGTACACCTCAACAGAATGGTATAGTGGAAAGAAAGAACAGGACTCTCATAGAGGCAGCAAGAACCATGCTTGCAGATGCAAAACTTCCAACCTACTTTTGGACAGAAGCTATTAACACTGCATGTTTCACTCAAAATTGTACCTTGGTAAATAGTCATGGAAAAACTCCCTATGAGATGATTAAAGGAAAGAAACCAAGTGTGAAATACTTTCACATCTTTGGATGCAAATGCTATGTCCTAAAAGTTCATCCAGAACAACTTGGAAAATTTGAAGCCAAATCGGATGAAGCAATTTTTCTAGGATATTTAGCATCTAAGGCCTTCAAAGTTTATAATCTCAGAATTCACATTGTTATGGAATCAATTCATGTTGCATTTGATGATAAGAAATTTGGAATTTTGCAAACTGATGAAAGCCATGACAAATTGGAATTTGAAAATCTGAAGATTTCTGAGATACTCTCCAGTGATGATGAAGGTTCTCCAGAAGGAATTTCTATTGCTTCTCAAAGGAATGCTACTGTTGAGGGGGAGCAAATAAATCAAAGAGAACACAGTGATCATCAGGAGCAGACTAGTCTTTCAGAGTCTATTCCATCAGGAATTGACGTTTCAGAGTCTACTCCATCAGGAATTGACCTTTCAGAGTCTACTGAGGAAAGATCAGTAACTAGCAGCAATATGGAATCTACTGATTCTATTGATCAAAGTAGAGTTTTTGAAGGTAGAGAGAATTCTTCTACAAGAGATACCACTAACCTAGGGGGGGAGACTAGCAGAATTAATCTACCACCTGTTAGAAAATGGACAAAGGATCATACTGAAGATTTGATAATTGGTGATCCAAATAGTGGTGTTCGAACTAGAAGATCAATTCAAAATGAATGCTTGTATAGTTGCTTTCTCTCAAAGAATGAACCTAAGAAGGTTGAAGAAGCCTTACAGGATCCTGATTGGGTAATTGCAATGCAGGAGGAGTTAAATGAGTTTGAGAGAAACAAAGTCTGGAAACTAGTACCAAGACCTAAAGATAGATCTATTGTTGGTGCAAGATGGGTTTTCAGAAACAAGCTAGATGAATCTGGTATGATTGTAAGAAACAAAGCAAGACTGGTGGCCAAGGGTTATTCTCAGGAAGAAGGCATTGATTATGATGAGACCTTTGCACCTGTAGCAAGATTGGAAGCAATCAGAATGTTTCTTGCATTTGCAGCTCATTCAAAATTCAAGGTATACCAGATGGATGTAAAGAGTGCTTTTCTAAATGGCAAACTTGATGAGGAAGTGTATGTGGAACAGCCACCTGGATTTGTTGATCCAAAGTTTCCAAATCATGTCTACAAACTTGACAAGGCACTCTATGGACTAAAGCAGGCACCAAGAGCATGGTATGAGACTTTGTCTAAATTTCTTCTTGAAAATGGCTTCACAAGAGGTACAATTGACAAAACTCTATTCTTTAGAAAGATAAAAGGTGAATTGCTTTTAGTTCAAGTTTATGTTGATGATATTATTTTTGGTTCTGCTAATGAAAAGTTGTGTGCTAAGTTTAGCAAGCTTATGCAGTCTAAGTATCAGATGAGCATGATGGGTGAATTAAATTATTTCTTAGGCTTGCAGGTCAGACAGACTGAGACTGGTATTTTCATTAATCAGTCAAAGTATATCAAAGATCTTTTAAAAAGGTTTGACTTTCAAGACTGTGCAGTTGCAAAAACACCCATGGCAACAGCCACTAAACTAGACTCTGATCCTAAAGGAAAGAGTGTGGATAATACTAGTTATAGAGGCATGATAGGCTCATTGTTATATCTAACTGCAAGTAGGCCAGATATAATGTTTTCTACCTGTTTATGTGCTAGATTCCAAAGTGATCCTAAGGAATCTCATTTAATTGCTGTCAAGAGAATTTTTAGATATCTCAAAGGAACTCCAAATCTTGGTTTGTGGTATCCTAGAGAATCTGATTTCTTTCTAATTGGCTATTCAGACTCTGATTATGCAGGGTGTAAGATAGACAGGAAAAGCACTACAGGTACATGTCAATTCTTGGGAAATAGATTGATTTCTTGGGCAAGCAAGAAGCAACAATCTGTTTCAACCTCAACTGCAGAAGCTGAGTACATAGCAGCAGGCAGTTGTTGTGCACAGCTCCTTTGGATAAGAAATCAGTTGATGGATTATGGTATGACACTTAGTAATATTCCTATGTTTTGTGATAATACCAGTGCTATTAAAATTGCAGAAAATCCAGTTCAACATTCAAGGACTAAGCACATTGATGTCAGGTATCATTTTATTAGAGAACATATTGGAAATGGTACTGTGGAACTTCATTTTGTTCCTACTGACAAACAGCTTGCAGATATTCTAACTAAACCACTTGATGAGACTACATTCAGTAGATTAGTAAGTGAGTTAGGAATGTTAAATTTTTAGATCTTTAACATCTGCAAAAGTAGCAAGGTATGTTGTTCTTAGCTTATAGTCTTGATATTCTTGTCAGGATCTATAATTGATAGTTAAATCCTTGAGCTATAATACATTGCCTTGATAAATTTCAGTATGATAGACTTGTTAATAATCATCAGGATTAGATTTGTCATCAGGATGCTGACGTCATCAGTATTGTGTCAGTATCAGGATTATGAAAATTGTTTCAGATCCTGATGTTTACCTTGTGTAGTAATCTGATTTTGTGATGTGTTAAGTCTATGCTAGCAAGTTTTAATATTTGCATACTGATAATTTATACATCATTCAATAATCAAAAGACAAGCAGATAACAAGAAACTGTATTTTCATTAATAAAAATCATTACATGGAAATGAAATACAACTTCTTTTTGTCTAAATTTCTACTGATAATTCTATACTTGTCTATTGATATGAACTCTGAGGTACAGGACAAGGAGCATCTCAAGAAATTCATCAAGGGATGAACAGCCTCATTTGCTCTTGGATTCCTTGTCTGGGCGACTTGAATGAGAGCAGCTAACTTAAATGTATAGCATCCCCATCAAGATCAACCTCAGACTCTCGGCCAAATTCTTCATCCTCAAGTTTTGAGGAGGTTAGGTAAAGATTGTATCCAACAGATGGATGTTCTAGGAGAAACCTCTGGATATTTTCGAAAACCAATCCATTCATGATTAGTTCGATGAGAAGAGTTGTCTGTTCAAAGAGATGATCAAGAACAGGATGTTCATCGATCGAGAAAAATCTGAAAAATGGGTTTGAAGGGAATTTTGGTTTGAGAAGCATTGTTGAGAAGAAAAGAAATTGAAAGGATTATGGAGAATGGCATAAGGCGTCTGGTTCTTTTAAAGAAAGACGTGAGAAGCTGAACAGTCACTTGGAAGTTTTAATGAAGTCAAATGCTAATTATTGCATGTGACTGTGTTTCTTGTTTTCAAGAAATATTGAATATATCTAACCATTTGATTTTCTGTTCAGATTATTTGTTTATTTCTTTTTCAGATAAAAGAATAATGCCACGTGGAAACTCCATATTGATCAGGATTTCATGTGTGACCATCAGGATTTGAGAATTATTATCACATGTTTTGTGATTATTTTTATGAGAGGTCAACAGGAAAAGGAAGCTGATCAGTATTGATTATTTATACCCTGATTTATTTCATGAAAATCAATTTTGGATTTTATTTTCCAAAAATCGTGGGTAACCGCATTTTTCAGGGACTGACACCTGTCAATCTACGTGTCAACGTGGGATAGTGGTCTGAAAGATTTGTGAAATATATTTGTTTTGAAACTCTAATCGTGTAATTGCTTTCTCTAATTTTACATTCTCTAAAGCAAAAACCACTTTTGAGTTTTCAAAATCACTAATCCATTTCAAGAATTTTTCAAGTTCTTTTCAGATCAAAAATGGCAGCTCAGAGAAGATTACCTAAATCAGTAGCCTTCAAGTTTGGTGACTTTGATTTTATGACAAACAATCATGTTGCAGCTATCACCAACAAGGAAGGAGTGTCATCTGATTTTCATCCAATCATGGACTTTCTGGCGTATGGACCATTAAGTTATGCATTGACAGCATCTCCACAAATTAATCAAGCAGCTGTTTCACAAGCTTGGGAGAATGCTGAGGTAATTGATTCTACTCAGAGTCAATCAGGTAAGATTGTTCTACATTTAGGACAAGATTCATTTGACATTACTGAATCTGTTGTTAATTCAGTACTTTGCTTACCTGTTACTGATAGTTATGAGAATGTACCATCTGATGATAATATAAGAACTATGTTGTCTGAATTAGGTTATAGTGGACCTCTAGATAACATGAGCCAGTTGAATAGGTCTTTTCTTAGAAAGGAATGGTCTTTTTACTTTGATCAAATTGCTAAATGTTTTACTGGCAAATGTAGTTCTTTTCAGCAAATTACTTCTGTTACATTACATATTGGTTATAGTTTGCTTTATGGCAGAGTAATTAACATTGGTCATATTATCTTAAGTCAGATGAGTATCAAACTTGGGTCAAGAGATCAAAACAGGAAAATGGTTTATTATCATAGATTTATGCAAATGTTTGCTAACCATTTCATTCCTGATGTTGAAGCTAGATTTGGTAGGGAACATTGTGTTTCTTCTTATGAACAGCAAAAGAGAATTTTCTCTGATATTACAAAGAAGGACAATGAAAAGAATCTAGATGAAATACCTGCAATTCATTATCCACATCATGTTCAGGTAATTCTTAAAACTCATCTTCCTACTCTCTACAATTCTTCTTTCTTTTGTGGTGAAATGGCTCAGGAATCTCAATTGGAGGAGAACCCACCTGTGTCTACCCAAGTAGCCCAAAACATTATAGTCTCTGAAACAATTCAAGAACCAAATTTTGATCCACAGCCTATTGTTTCAAAGAAACCAACCTCTGGTGTTTCTCAAAAGACATCAGTTGTAAGGAAGAGAAGATTTGTTGTGTCAAGTAGTAGTAGTAATTCTAGTGAAGATGATGATTTAACTCTTGCTGAGAGAGCAAAATTGAAGGCTGCAATTCAACTTTCTTTGTTAGCACAAAGAGATGAAAAACCTAGTCACAGCCAGGCTGCAGTCTCCCAAAAGGCTGTAGTTCTTAAAAAGGGAAACCAGTTACTGGAT
Source organism: Kitagawia praeruptora (assembly GCA_037693485.1). Lineage (NCBI taxonomy): Eukaryota > Viridiplantae > Streptophyta > Magnoliopsida > Apiales > Apiaceae > Kitagawia > Kitagawia praeruptora. Next base: position 95,657,943 of record CM075354.1, on the reverse strand, counting down.
ACTGTCTCTCAAAAGACTGTGTCTATTGAAAAAGGATCTCATCCCAAGATCACTTCTGTGTCTACACCTCTTGAGTCTTCTCAGGATAAATCTTTTGCTCACTATATCAGGAGAACAAGGAGAAAGATTCAATTGTCACCTACACACACAGAGTCTAGTCCAACTAATATCATGCAGGTTTCTACAAATCAAGCTACATCCATGTCAGTATTTGACAAGAGAAATCTGGATATTGATTCTTCATGGGAAACTACATTATCATACAGACTGGCTATGGGACTAATTTCTCTCAAAGTGAAGTTGTCAAGGCCTGTTCTAGATTTTCTGGTTGAAAGAGTACCAAAACTTTTATTTCCAGATGAATATGGACTTCTACATCAAAGACTTGACTTAATGAAGATGTATTTCTATGTATCTGTCAGAAGACAATTAGTCAAGAAATTTGGACTCTCAAAGCATGTTGCACTTCAATCACTTCATGCATATTTATTTGACAAGGATGTCATTATTGAAGATGCTTTAGCTCAAGGTGAACAACTGGAGGAAGTAGATAGAGAGAAGCAGTCAACAGAAGATACTATTGCACCAGTGGTGAATAGTAGGAAAGATCAGATCACAGTCACTGCAACACAAGAATCATCTAGTCAGAGGAAGGATGACTCAGGAGCTGTGATAGCTGATGTTGAAAGGTCTTCTGTGATGACTGAGAATGCAAGTGAGATACCCTATGATATGGGAGGAATGACTTTGGTTGATTTTTCTGAAGATCAAACAAATTTTGTTCAGTCAGAGTCTATCCACCTTGAGGGTGTGTCTCAGCAAACAATACTTAAAGACGGTGATGTACTAACTATGGTGTCTAATGAAGTATTACTGAAGACATCAGAGTCTAGTAAAGAACCTGAAAGTGGTATACTGGAGCCTGTAGTTTCTGAAAGGAAAGAAGATGATTGTAAGGGTTCAGAGACTATAGCAGCTCACTCCTTGGAGAAAACCTCAAGCCACATGCCATATGAGGAACCCTCTCTTCATGTGAGTTCAGGTATAAAAACTCCTTCTAAACCCTATTTTTCTGTAGGTCATGAGAGCACTTATCTAAATTTGAGTGATACACTTGAAAAGATGGACTTAGATCCACAATTTGAGCGGCTGGCTCCTGACCAGGCAAAAGGTGAGGTAGAAAGAGTGTTGACTTTAGTAAGTCAAAGTGAGAATGAGGGTATGGATGATCAACTCCATAGTGAGGGAGAGAAAATTAGGAAACCATCATTTGATTTCTGGGATCAGGTTTTTCCTGAATCTTGGTCTAAAAATTTGGATATGGATGCTGGTACTTATTCATTCATCAAAATGTATCAGAAGAATGACCTAGCACATCACAATGCAAAGCCAGAAGTTAAAGCTCAGAAGCAAAAGGAGAGGCTTGCAGGAATCATTAACAGAAGAGGTGCCAGGATAAAGCAATCTCTTGATACATATGTACCAGATGAAGATCCTAATGATCCTAGTGTTCCTTTATATGTACTTCCAATATCAGCTCGAATTGAGACATCTACAGTCTCTGATCACTCTAAGGAGGTGTCAGGATTTGAAGATGTTAGTACACAAAATACTGGTGAAGGAGATGATGATCATGTTTCAGTTCCAGATCAGAAAGATGAAGATGTTGATACTTCTAATCAGGTTTTATTACTTGAATATCATACAATTCAAGCAACTTCTTCTACAAGACTTGAAGATACAGTTCTTTCTGATTCTGATACTGAAGATACTAGAAGCACTTCCAACATTGAAGTTCATTCTGATGTTTTGAAAGATATTCAGAATTCTCAAATTGCTATTCAAACAAGACTTCAATCACTTGAAGATAACCAAGTCACAATTATGGAAAATCAAGCAATTCTTATGAATCTCATTTGTTCTGTTTCTGAATCTCTTGGAATTAATGTTGCTGATGTCAAAAAGGGGGAGATAAAGACAGTTCAAAGACAACAACAACACCACCAGACTGGAGGAGATAAAGCTGGGGGAGATAAAGAGCAGACAAAGGGTAGTAAAAAGAAGAACCAGGAGTGACAGTGGTGAATCTCAGCTAGGAAGTGGTAAAGGAAGAGCAGCATTAATAGTTAAAATTCTTTCTTCTAAGTACTAGATAAACGTCTACATCTGGGAAGGAGGTACTTAACTTCATAATTCTACATTCATAAATTCTATTCTGGTTGTATTGTTATATGTTTTGACATCCACAACTTAGATTTATGCTTCAGATTTTAAAGCATAAATAGGGGGAGTTTGTTAGGAATAATTCATAAGTTGTGATGTTAAGAATAGAATTTACACATTATATTTCTTGTAATCCTGATCTTATAAAGGATTTAGCACTGTATATAGGATTTATGTGTAAGACAGTTATCTGTATAGTTTAGTCAGGAATGAACAGTGTATCGGAGACTACATGTCGGGAACAGAGAGCAAATCCTGATGATGGTCCAATACTGATGGTTGATCAGATACTGATGCAGTGTGCAGATCCTGATATCAGTTTTGTTACTGATGATGTCATTATGGATGCTACAGAAACTGGCAAGTGCTATAAAACAGGATCGTTGTTTGAAGAACAAGCAAGAAGATATTATGAAGGAAAGAGTTTTCTATTGATGGAAACTATCGACTATAAGGCAGAACATTGTCATGTATAGATTATATCTTTCTGTTATTAGTTGATAGGTAGCATTATAAATACTCTCTCTATATCATTGTAAAAAGAGTCGAAAGTGTGTTAAGCAAGTGTGCGTAGCTCTGTATAAGGTTTGTATTCGAGAGTTCGAAACAAACAGAGAGAGAGATTTGTATTGTCAGCAGCTGCTAAAGGTATTGTACACCTTTGGTAGAGTTTGTATTTGATCTTATTAATACAAACAGAGTTTGATTCATTCGTTTATTCTTGTTCATATAATCAAGCCAAAAATCAGACACGATTATATAACTTGTATTCAACCCCCCCTTCTACAAGTTATTCGAGTTAACAAAACCTTTTCAGTAAATTCTTTGTGTACTTTTACTGATTGATAAAAATCCCATCATTAGTTTGTTTAACTTGCAGACCTAAGAAATAGCTCATTTCTCCCATCATGCTCATTTGATATCTAGACTGCATTAGCTTTGAAAACTTCTCACATAGCTTAGAGTTAGTTGACCCAAAAATGTTATCATCAACATATATTTGAACTAACAGCAAATCCTTACCATGATTCAAATAAAACAAGGTTTTATCAATTGTACCTCTATTGAATCCACTTTCCAGTAAGAATTGAGCTAGGGTTTCATACCAGGCTCTTGGAGCTTGCTTTAGTCCATAAAGTGTTTTATCCAGTCTATAGACATGATCTGGATATTTGAGATCAATGAAGCCAGGAGGTTTCTCAACATATACCTCCTCTTCCAATTCTCCATTGAGGAATGCACTTTTTACATCCATCTGGAATACTTTGAACTTCTTGTGGGCTGCATATGCCAGAAAAATTCTGATGGCCTCTAGTCTTGCAACAGGAGCAAAAGTCTCATCATAATCTATTCCTTCCTGTTGAGAATACCCCTTTGCTACTAGCCTTGCTTTATTCCTCACAATTGTGCCGTCTGAATCTGTCTTGTTTCTGAATACCCACTTTGTACCCACAATAGACCTACCCTTGGGCCTTGGTACAAGTTTCCAGACTTCATTTCTTTCAAACTCATTCAGTTCTTCTTGCATAGCTGTCACCCAATCAGCATCCTTAAGTGCATCTTCAACTTTCTTAGGCTCCTCCTTTAACAGAAAGTTATTATATAAGCATTCATTCTGAGTTGCACTTCTTGTCTTAACACCTGCTTCAGGATTCCCAATAATTAAATCAGGAGTATGACTTTTAGTCCATTTCCTTGCTGATGGTAAGTCATTTCTTGAACTAGATGCTCCCCTTGGATTGGTGTTATCTTCAAAAGAACTAGAATTGCTAGAAGCTCCCCCTGAGATAGTGCTATCTCTCCCTGATATACTGTCAGGATTGTCACTTGATTCTGTTTTTGATGAGTCTCTACTTGATGTTAGAGTTGTATCAGTACTGGTGATGTCTTGCTCTTGCTCCCCCTCAATATTTGTATTATTTGAGTCGTCATCAGTAACTGGTATTCGATCAGGAATTGATCGATCGTCAGGATCTGACAGAGGATCAGTATCTGACATGACTTCATCAGAATTCTTGGTAGCTTCATTTGCAAAGATCAAACTATCATGAGAGTCTTCTATAATCCCTGTTATCTTTCTATCATCAAAAGATACATTAATAGACTCCATGACTGTCTTTCTTCTTAGATTGTAGACTTTAAAGGCTCTTGTTGTTGGATAGCCAATAAAGATGGCCTCAACAGCTTTTGTCTCAAATTTTCCTAGCTGTTCAGGATGAGGTCTTAGAACAAAGCACTTGCAGCCAAACACATGTAAATGCTTCAAACTTGGCTTCTTTTCCTTGATCATCTAATAAGGAGTTACACCATGTCTATTGATTAGGGTGATGTTCTGAGTGTAGGATGCTGTGTTGACTGCTTCTGCCCAGAAATATGTAGGTAGTTTAGCTTCCTCCAACATAGTTCTGCCAGCTTCAATAAGAGTCCTGTTCTTTCTTTCAACTACTCCATTTTGCTGAGGTGTGCCAGGAGCAGAGAATTGTTGAACTATTCCTTTGTATTTGCAGAACTCTTCCATTGCTGAATTCTTGAATTCAGTCCCATTATCACTTCTCAGAATCTTGACTTTGTATTTTGTGCCAGTTTCAATAAGTCTCACATGGTCCAGCAGTATTTCAGTAGTTTCATCTTTTCTGTGCAGAAAATAAACCCAGGTAAATCTAGTATATTCATCAACAATGACTAGAGTATACCTTTTCTTACTGATGGACATAATATTCACTGGTCCAAACAAGTCAAGGTGAAGCATGTGATATGGTTCATCAATTGAGGATTCAAATTTACTCTTGAATGATGTCCTTCTCTGTTTAGCCTTCTGACAAGCATCACAGAGTCCATCAGGAGTATACAGTGCCTTTGGTAATCCTCTTACCAAGTCTTTCTTAACCAACTCATTTATATTGTTGAAGTTGAGATGAGAAAGCTTCTTATGCCAATTCCAACTTTCATCTACAGAAGCTTTACTAATGAGGCATGTAGTTGAATTATCAGTATTGGTGTGAATGTTGGCTTCATAAATGTTACCATGTCTTTGACCAGTTAATGCAACCTTTCCTGAAGATTTGCTGATAACTTCAAAATGAGTATCATTGAATTTGACACGATAACCTCTGTCTGTGATTTGACTAACACTTAACAGATTGTGCTTGAGTCCTTTCACCAGAGCTACTTTTTCAATAATGACATTTCCAATTACAATACTGCCATATCCCAAAGTTTGTCCAATGTTGCCATCTCCATAAGACACAGTTGGGCCAACCTTCTCCTCAAATTCTGATAGCAAGGTTTTGTCTCCAGTCATGTGCACAGAGCATCCACTATCCATGACTAACACATTTTTCTTTTTACCCTGCAATCAGAATCACAAAGAACTCAGTTAGAATTTTTAAGAACCCACACTTGTTGGGTTCTCTTTTCATGCAACTTAACATTTTTAGCAGCAGAAGATTTTCTTGTAAAGACACCTTCATCAGGATTAAGTCCATCAGAATTAATCTTTTTCTTAACAGATGCATGATTAGTATTCAAGTTCTTTGTTTTTCCAAAATTTGCACTTTTATTGAACTTAGGCAAAGGCTCATAATAATTATAGTACAAATTATGGTATTCTTCACATGTATAAATAGAATGCCATTCACTGCCACAATGGAAACAAGGATTCTATGGTTTATAAAATACTGATTTATTCCTAATGTCAGACTTAGGAACTACAGTAGGCTTCTTTTTACTCCTCCTGCAATCAATAGCAAGATGATTAGAGTTACCACAGTTAAAGCATACTTTTCTTGGTGCATTTGGAATATACTTATAATTATTCTCCTTGTTTATTCCAACTTTACCATTCCTGTTCCTTTTGACAGTTGGAACTCTCTTCCTATCTGTTACATCACAGATTCTATCCCTTAATTATTTCTTGGACAAAAGACCTACATTTTGTTTTTGACAGTTCTAGACTCAGAATGATGTGTAGAAGTAGATCCCTTTTCTGAAGTAGATTTGGGAATTTCTGGATACACATAATTAACAGGTTTTAATTTGGTTTCAGTACTGCCTGTAACATATCTGTAGGTTTTTGGATTTGTTGAGTCATCAACTATAACTCTTCCTGGATTAGATGAAACAATCTTTTCTTTGTCCTTTTTCTCATTCTCTGGCTTATAACCTAGACACTCTTTCCAATTTTTATCAGTAATAATTTCATGAGTTTTTGTTCCAGAATGTGTCCAGGTTCTGAGTTTTTCATTTGCCTCTTTAAGTTGCATTTCAAGTTCGTTACATTTAAACTCTGTTTCAAGTTTCATGTGTTTAGCATTATCACATTCTGCTTGAACTTCCTGCAAGAAAATTAACTCTGCTTCTAGATGATCATTTCTCTTAACAACCTCTGCCATTTCAGATTTTATTCTAGTATTTTCAAGAGATTGACTCCTAAAACTAATATGCAGAGATTTTAAAAAAGATCTTAACTCAGAGACATTATTAGTATCAAAATCAAACAAAATTTCAGATACCTTATTTTCACCAGCAGAAGTCTCATCAGTTTTAGCCATCAAAGCATAATTCACTTTCTCTTCTTCAGAGTCAGATGATGAGTCCATCCAATCCTTGCTTGAAGAAATGAGAGCTTTGGTTTTGGTCTTCTTGCACTCAGTTGCAAAGTGACCCATTCCATCACAGTTATAGCATCTGATTTTTGACTTGTCAAATTTGTTGCTTTTATCTTCTTTCTTCTTGTACCTGTCTTTATCAGCATTGAAGGTTCTCTTTTGAAATTTCCCTTGCTTCCTAGCCTTTCTGAACTTCATCTTCTTGAAGCCCTTGACTATCATAGCAACCATTTCCATTAAATCAGAATCAGTAGAATCATCATTATCAGGATCAGACTCAGTATCAGTATCTGATGATGAGTCATCAGGAATTGACTCTTTCACTCTACTCTTTCTGTTAGAAACCTCCTCAGCTTTTCCCTTTGATTTTGATTCAACATTCAAAGCAATAGATTTTGCTTTGACATTTTTCTTGTTCTTCCTCTGTTGAACCTCAAGATCATGGGTTCTTAACATCCCATAGACTTCATCAAGAGACAGCATCTTCAAATCATATTGATGCCTTATGATTGAAGCTTGAGTATCCCACTCCTCAGTTAGAGCTCTGAGAAACTTGGTGTTTGAGTCCTCTGGATCATACTCTTTGCCAACTAGTGATAGATTGTTCAGTAAAGTCAAGAATCTATCATACATATCAGTAAGGCTTTCATCAGATTTAGCATCGAACTGCTCATACTCCTGAATCAATAGAGCCCTTCTGTTTCTTTTGATAGATTCAGTACCTTGGCATTGAGTTTCCAAAGTATCCCAAATTTCCTTTGCAATCTGCATGCTATTACCCTGTTAGACATGACATTATCAAGACTGTTATGCAAAATATTTTTTACCTTTGCATCTTTGAGTACTTGAGCCTTTTCCTCTGTCGTCCACTCACTCTTTGCCTTAATGACATAGTGTTCAGCAACAGTCTCGGTTCTTGCAACTACTCTTGTTGGAAGAAATGGTCCATCATTGATCCTATCAAGATAGTCAGGATCAGTTGCTTCCAGATACATCATCATTTTCACTTTCCATGTTGGATACTCAGTTTTCTTGAGAATTGGAATTTTGATGCTTTCATACTTGCTTGTCGACATCTTAAGATCGTTTTTGATTAATATTAATCAGTTTCGCTCTGATACCAATTGTTGCCCAGTAAATAACAATTGTAGAAGGGGGGTTGAATACAATTGTATAAGATTTTCGACTTAAACAAATAACACAAGTATGAATCAATAACAGCTTTATTAATTCTGATATAAAACTGTTACAAAACTCTCTTAAGAAATTCTTATGTTCTTAAGAGCTGCTAGGTTACAAGATAAATCGTGTAAGCGATTACCATAATGTAAAACCTAAACTGTGTTTATATAGCATACACAGTTACACTATCAATTATAAGATATTCTATATCAATTACATATATCTCTTAATGCATATCTTGTATGATAGCTGCATTCCTATAATCTAGGAACCGACATATCAATCTTCCTTGATCTCTGGTCTGATGAGAATCTTCACGAAATACTGACCAGCTTCTAATCCTGATAATAGTCAAATACTGACGTTGTATTACTGATGACGTCAGCATCAGTATCTGATCAGTAATGCCCAGATCCTGATCAAACAGGTACCAAATGGGTTCTCAAGAATAAGACTGATGAAAATGGCATAATTGTGAGGAATAAAGCTAGATTAGTGGCAAAGGGCTATTCTCAAGAAGAAGGGATAGATTTTGATGAAACTTTTGCTCCAGTGGCAAGACTTGAGGCAATTAGAATCTTCCTAGCCTATGCAGCACATGCCAATTTCAAAGTCTATCAGATGGATGTCAAAAGTGCCTTTCTAAATGGGGAACTGGAAGAAGAGTTATATGTCCATCAACCTCCTAGCTTTGAAGATCTAGAATTTCCAGAATATGTATATCTTCTCATGAAAGCACTTTATGGTTTGAAGCAAGCACCAAGAGCCTGGTATGACACTTTATCTCAATTTCTTTTAGAGAATCACTTCACTAGAGGTACAGTAGATAAAACCTTATTTCATAGAAATGTCAATGGTTCTTCAATACTTGTTCAAATCTATGTAGATGATATTATTTTTGGGTCTACAGATGAGAAGCTTTGTAAAAGGTTTGCCAAACTTATGCAAAGTAGGTATGAAATGAGCATGATGGGTGAATTAACTTACTTTCTTGGTTTACAAGTGAAGCAAGTTAATGAGGGCATTTTCATAAGTCAAACAAAATATATTTATGATCTTTTAAAGAAATTTGACTGCAACTAAGCTTGAGTTGAATACTAAGGAAAAGTCTGTGGACATCTCAAGCTATAGAGGCATGGTAGGCTCACTTCTATATCTAACAGTTAGTAGACCTGATATAATGTTTTCCACTTGTCTTTGTGCAAGATTTCAAGCTGACCCTAGAGAGTCTCACTTGATTGCTATTAAGAGAATTTTCAGGTATCTCAAGGTAACACCAAACCTTGGCATTTGGTACCCAAGAGATTCTGGCTTTGATCTAATTGGCTATTCAGATGCAGATTATGCAGGTTGCAGAATTGATAGGAAAAGTACTACAGGTTCCTGTCAATTTCTAAGAAATAGGCTTGTGTCATGGTTTAGTAAGAAACAGAACTCAGTCTCCACTTCTACAGCTGAAGCTGAGTACATTGCTGCTGGAAGTTGTTGTGCACAGATTCTTTGGATGAAAAATCAACTTATTGACTATGGTCTAAAAGTTGAGAAGATTCCAATTTTCTGTGACAACACAAGTGCTATTGCCATCACAGAGAATCCAGTACAACATTCGAGAACCAAGCATATTGACATCAAATACCACTTCATTAGAGAACATGTGATGAATGGTATAGTAGAAATGCACTTTGTGCCAAGTGAAATGCAGCTTGCAGATATCTTCACCAAGCCCCTTGATGAATCATCATTCACAAGATTGGTAGGTGAACTAGGTATGCTTAATTTTTCATAATTCCTAATGATATCTAATCATACTAAATTGCAGCTAGAAATGTGTTTTGATTTACTTGAGAATTAAAAACTCTCAGAAAATTTTTTTGCAGAAATTTTGTCTAAGGCAAAATTTGCTTATCAACGGATATCCTTTTAGCCGTTGGTAGTATAAACATATTACTAGATTTTCGTATGTCAACGGATAACAGGTTGTCCACGTCATCGATGGATAAACTGTTTCTTAACCGTCCATTCTATATCCGTTGATATACATCTCTTTTTAATTATAGCCATTGGTGAACGTGTATATTGAGTCATGGCTGTACTTCTTTTCTTTTCATTTATTATCTGACAGTTACTTTTGTCCAATGGAGTAATTACTTTTAATTATTTCATTTTTAACTCTTGAAAAATATAAAAGGCTGTCTTGTGCTCTCACATCTCACTTTTATTCATTTTCAAGAATCTCATAAGTTATCTGCATCTTCTTCACTAAAACTCTTCGCAACAAAAGTTCAAACACTTCAATGGCGCCTATTATTAAGATGATGTCTTCCACTGGGTTTACCTATGAGAAGAACAATTTCGCGGCCTTTGTTGATACAGTGAATGCTCCAGAAGCTTATCACACCTTGATGAATGTCGTGAAAAATGCAAACTATCATATGCTATGACTGCCACCACTCCTCTAATCCACGAGGTAATTGAAGAGGTGTGGGCATCTGCTGAGTACATTGGCACAGACGGTACACTTGCTTTTTCTTTGAAGGGTAAAAACCATGTAGTTAATTCTGATGTGATAACTGCTTGTTTAAAATTGCCTGAGAATAACTATCTGGAAGTACCCAGTAATGCTGAAATTGTTGCCATGCTTAATTCCATAAATTATGCCCTTAGTACTGAGAACTTAGGGAAATTATTAGGAAAGGTATGGTTAAAGAATGGAGTTATTTTTGTGATGCCTTTATTAAAACTTTATCAGGCAAATTAGTAATTTTGATGATGTTACCCATTCCATGCTAGTTATATTGTGTATGCTTCTTACTGATAAATTCTATAACTTTGACACACTAGTCATGTATGAGATAGCAGCAAAATTAGGTAAAAAGGAAACTAGGAGCAAGAATATCTATTTTGCTAGATTTTTGATGCTCTTAGCACTGCATGTATCTGAGAATGAGCTATCCATTGCTAACCCGGATAGCAAGTTCAATTGTTTTGTTCAGGAGAAAATAGTCTTAAGTGATTTGATTCGAATGAACTTAAATGCAGAAGTACAATTGGTATATCTACCAATTGTTCAGGTAACTGTATCTAACCCTGAAACTCCTATCTCTAACCCCCAAATTTCTTTGCCTTCTAGTGTCACAATGGAGTCTGTAGTTGTGACCAAACAGGCTCCTACCAAAGTGACCAAATCCAAAGTTTCAAAACCACAATCTGAAAAGCAAACCTCAAGTGTCTCTCAAAAGACACATGTTGTAAAACCTACCAAAACTCTTGAGGGGAGTGTGAAGGTGGTAGTGAGTGGTGAGGGACAGGGTGAACATCAAAGAATCCCTAAGGATAAGGTAGGTGAGGAAAGTGCACCAAGTAGCCAAGCCCAAGTTACATCCTCTCAACAGGGTGTGACTGCTAGTTCCACATCAACTCTACACAAAAGGGTAAGGGACACTAGCCCTCTCTCAAAAACCTATGAAAGAAGAGTAAAATCTAAAACCATAGGGGAATCACAGGGTGCACACACAGTACAGCAAACTGTACCTTCTCAAATTTAGTTTGATGTGACTTCAATAAATGTGGAGTCACAGCCCCTTGATCTTAACCTTGAAATCGATACACATTTCAATCCACCATCACCAACTTCATCTCTGGATGTGGATATGATATCTACATCAATTCCTGATTCTCCATCTTTAAGATTCTTGGAGAAGCCCCACTCTGCAATTGGTGGTCATCATCTTCTAGATGATTTGTTGGGCCATCAATCTTCCATTCCTGAATTCACAACAACATCTGTGGCCTCATCTTTAAAATCAATCTCCATAGATTCAGTGTTGGTTTTCACTTCAACGGATACTATCTTTCCTTCATCAATGGATATCCTTCATCCATTGACAAGTGTTTATCCATCAACGGATGCGCCTATGTCTAGCCATCCGTTGACAGCTATAACTACTCCATCAACGGATATTCCTTATCCGTTGATAACTCACTCTACCACTACTATATCTGACATTCCTGTGTCAAGTGTGGAGGAGTTCTCAGTAGTTGAAACACTTTTAGGATTGAGGGAAGGGAGTGAGAGGCTGCCTTGTGAGCAGGCAAAAGGAGAGGCAAATAATGAGAGGCTGGCCATTTCTTCAGGTCAGGAAAAAGGAGAGCAAGAGAGTTCCACCTTAGTAGGTGAAGGTGAGGGTGTGAGAGGTGTGAGCCAGGGGGAGCCCTTGATGCAAGAAAAGAGAGATGAGTGGAGAGAAGGGACTACAGGAGAAATAAGGCAGGAAGATCCAGTCATTGCAAGTGAGTTAATGGAGGTTAATGAAGCTTCTAAAGAATGGAATTTCGACAAGAATATTAGTCAATCATTGACTCCATCTCTTTGGATCCTGAAACCTTTACTCATCCTGTTTCTGCCTATCAAGTCATGGCACAACAGGGCAATATGGAGGCAGAGGAGGCAATGCACCTAGTGCACACCTCATAATCTCTACAAAGAGCAAAGGAAGATTTGACAGCTCTGCCTTCAGATGCTGACAGTGAAGAGTTTGGCAATAATGACAGTGATAGCACATCAAGTGATGAAGAAGTCAATGTGGAGGATACTCCGGAATGGCTATTTTCTACTACCACTGTGGTTGGTGACTTCAATGTGGAGATTATGAAGCAATATCAATATGCTATGGCTGAGCACCAGAATGCAGATCCACAGAGGAAGGCTGTCCTTCAACAAATACTGGCCTCCCTCAAACTTCACAAGATGCATATGGTTATTCAAAGAACATAACAGGAGGAGGTCCAAACTTCACAAGATGCCAGGATTGAGGCACTAGCCCCTACTACCACTCAGAAGGTGCTGACTAGCAAATTATTGAAGGAAGATAGTCTGGCCAAATCTGTTAGGCATCTTTCCTCCAGAGTGGATAGTATGGAATCTCAAATGCAGACATTCATTGCCAACCAAGCCAAACAGACTGAGCTACTGGAAAGGCTACTTGTAGCCTCACCTCCAGCCCTTGATGCTAACAAAAAGGGGGAGAAAAAGGTAGAAGAGGTTTCAGCTACTTCTAGTCAAATTCCATCTTCAAGTAGGAAGATAGCACAAATTGAGGGGGAGCAACAGCCAATTATAGTGGTCAATCCAACGGAGTTCTCTATAGAGGCTTCCTCTGTGAAGAAGAAATAAATGGTGTTGCCTGAGATTCAGAGTATATCAGAAATCTCAGATGGTGAAAGGCAAGCCAGAATAGAGGCCTTAGAAAAGATCAACAATGAGGCAAATGAAAGAATTCTGAGGACAGAGAGAATGATCAATGCATCAATTGTATCAACTCTGTTCTCTACTCAGTCCTCAGCTCCAACAATATCAACTACAATTCTGAAGGTGCTCACTCCAGAGATTGTGGCTCCTACATTCTATGATGCTGAACCATCTTATGTCAAATAATTTGAACCATACATAAGAACCAGAGCCTACTCTCCACCAAAGGCAAATGGGAAGAACAAGTTACAATTGGAATTTCCATTTCCCAAGGATGATGATGAGAAGCTAATGGGAAAGACAATCAAAGAGTTGAAGGAAAAGACAAATAAGAGTGTAAGAGATTGGATGGCTGTAATAATAAGGAATGGAAAAATGTTAAATATATCCAACAGCCATCCTAGATTTGTTGAAGCAAAAAGAAAGGAGACCTCCAAACTTCTAAGGGATGCTCATCCAAGTGAAGAAAATCAATATGAAAACTCAGATGAGAAGCAAGCCAGGCTGGCTCAGGAGTTAATGGATGAGGTAGAGGATGAAATGAGGGAACCTGAGGAAGTCCCCAAATCTAAACCTAAAAGGAGAGTGAAATCAAAGGCAAGGAGGCCTGTCTCTCCAGAAATTGTAAGAAGTGAAACTTTTGGCTCATCACAATCTATTTCTGCACAAGTATTCAACCCAGCTGTGAATTTCCATGGTGACCCTATAATCCCTAAAGAGGAACCAATGAATCTTGACTCCATTGAGGTTTCTTCATTCTTGCTGAAGCCTCAACATAAGCCTAAACACAAGAAAAGGATACCAAGGAAGCAACCTTCAAAGGAACCAATTCAAGTTGCTAGGGTATCTGCTATTGTCAAGCAGCCAATCTTGGAAAACAAGGATGATTTTATCTATCAGGCAGATATTGAAGAATACTCTAGCATGAATCTGTATCTGGATGAATTGTCAGAAGTAAGAGGAATTGACAAATATAAACATTTGCCTGAGAGATTGGTCTTTGTATACAAGGGAGGAAAGGAAAGGACATGTCCACTACAGAGGGTTCTTGGAGAAAATTATCTGACCTTAACCAAAGTGTTCTCTGCGATCAAGAGATACACAGGGTTCTCCAAGATAGCAAAAGGGGAGATACTGGACAGGATAGAACAGATAAGGAGAGAATGGAACTCACCATCAAGACTACCAAGGAAGATGAAAATGGACAGAAAATCCACCTTCAACCCTTCTGGATGTTGGAGTTCAGGGATGAAGATGGTAACAGGAGATTCTTCAGGTTAGAAGACCAACTATCAAAGGCTAGTTCTCAATACCTGAGATGGTTACAACAAAAGCTAAATCCAAAAGTTGCTGAAGAAGATGCCTTCTATAGGCAACTCCAAATGCAGATTGAGTCCAACTCTGCCAAAGAAGGAAAATCAAGGGTGATGCCAACCAGAGAGAAGAAACAATATTAATCTGCTCAGTCTAGAGGAGCACTTCTCTATAAATTTCTCAAACTTTCTGTGTTTAAATCACTACGTCAAATTTGGGCTTTCGTCACTCTTTTGTACAGTAAGGGCTGTGACACTTTGGAAAAAACGAGTGGCTAAAGGTCATCGTCCCAAGTTTTAGCCACACAATTATTTTTTGAGTGACCGAAAACACATTTTTTGGCAGATTTAGTCACAATTTAAAAAAGGTGTGACAATTGAGAGATAAAACAACATGGTTTTTTGTTGACTTTGACCAATTCCAAAATTTATAGTCATACTTGAGAGATAGAAGTGTGACAATAACTAGCGACTCTTCTTTGCCGTGTCTAAATGTTACGAAACAGCCACAATCATTTTCGATGATGTGGCTAAATGGGAAATAATCTATGGTCACTACATTTTATATGTGACTAAAAAGTAGAGTTTTCTGCATATATGTCAGAGTTTTGTTCGCTTAAAGAAGCTAAAAACTAGTGACTGTATTATTGTGTGACTAAAAAGTACTCATGTAACATTATTATTAGCTTGTAAAACAAAGCAAAGCTTGTGATGTGTGAATTGTTCGATCATAGTGAAGTGATTTATGTGTGTAATTGAAGGCTTTATGTTCGAATTAGACTGAGTCGAGTTCTCTTTTTTTACTGATTTTAATTCATTCGTTTGGATTGATGTGATATAGTTTGGTTAATTTGATGTTGTGAGCAGTTTGAGGACAACTAAAGCTTCATTTTAACACTAAGAACGCTGAATTTGGTTCACGTTTCTGGATTTACGAGTGTTCGTTGGATTCTGGGCGAAGCTCGCCGGAATTTGATTTTCTTGGTTCGTTTCGACGGGATTCTGACCGATAAAGTTGTCGTATGTTCAAAACTTCCAACAACTGTGTAATTTAGATTGGCATAATATTTTATACAAAATGCTTTTGGTCCTGAACAAAGATTGTGTGTATTAATTTACAATGTTAGCTAGGCAACTATAATCACAATGTTACTTATAAATAAATCACATTGTATTTAGGCAACTGTAACTAGAAATCTAGATACAATGTTGGCATTCAAGCTAAATCTAGTTAAAAGGGAGCCAACGAATGCAAAAAAAATGAAGATGATGATTGACCAGTTTTACGGAAGCCAAAATTTGACCAGTTTTCACTTATTCTGATTCCTCTCTGTTTAGCAGTGAAATCAGCATTCACCAAGTTAACAAAAACACTTGAGATAGGCTCAATGATACCCTTTGTGATCATGGCATGGAGCAGCCTTGTGTCAAGATCATGAGGAGCTCTAGCAGAAGCATAGGTTACTTTTACAGATTTTACACGACTTCCACCTGCTACCAGTTGGACTGCCAGTCTTCCTAGTTTCTCAGCAGGTACAACATATGGCTTTAACTGTCAAACCTGCAAATGAAAAAGATTAAATACATGCATCAGAGTTTGTTTATCTTTACCACTAAAATAAAAATGACAGGTTAATAACAGTAGTAACCATCCCGTTAAAACTTGAAAAATTGGGTACTACAAGTTTGTTCATTGAATGTCTATTTTCTGCATACGCTTTGGGGCAAATAAGATTTTATTCAGGAGGGAAAAGATGCACTACTAAGTTTCATTTGTAGCTTTTAAGCTAGAAATATGTAGTACCACTTGCTCACAGAATGTAACAATGGTATTATCCATGCTTATTTTCAATCAGTCTGAATAATAAACTCCAGAAAAGTTTGTTATTGACTAACAACACTACTACTTCATATTATAATTAAGGCCAAAGGAAGGCGATTCACGTGAAGAAAATATTTCAAAACAAACAATGCAGATTTTGTAAAATTACCTCAGCAGGAACCATGGATGCATTCACTGCAGTTGCAGCAAGCTCACCCTTTAGGGCTCCAACAACAGCTTCAGCTACTTCAATAGCCACTCCTTCCTGCATTTTATGAACTATATTGAAATTGCTTGAAGTCGATGAAATGTTCTTGTCTGTGACAGATTTTAATACATGTAGGACAACTAGTTCATCAATATAGTAGTTATATATACGAGAACAATAGAATTTGAAATGTAGAAGGAGAGGGATATAGTTTCATGGAATTCAATGATATCAGGATATTCACAGCATGGTTATGGAACAAAGGCACTTGAGATTTTCGAGGAAATGCAAACTCACAATTTTGAAATGGATGACGTAACGTTTATTGCAATGCTTACTGCCTGTACACTTCTTTGAGCTTGCCATGTTCATCGAAATTTAGAGCTAGGAAAACGCGCAGGAGAAGAGCTCATGTCTCTTGAGCCACAACACTCTGCTGTGTATGTGTTATTATCTAATCTATATGCTTCAGCTGGAAAATGGCAAGAGAAAGGGAAAGTTAGAAAACTAATGGATGAAAGGCAAGTGAAAAAAGAAGCTGGGTACAGATGGATTGAGGTTAAACGCGAAACTTACTCATTCCTGGCTGGAGATCGTTCACATCCCTTACATGAAGTATGTCAATATGACCTTCATTATTGTAATGTAATCATTTAAAGTGGTCAGCTCCTCACTATTAGTAAAGCTGCAGTATTTAGCAATTATGCTAACCATGCACAACTCTGTGATTCCTCATTGAAACCCACCTTCAAGTTCCTGAAGAAAATATCATTGAACCTTGTTAATTCATCTTGAACCTCATACCTTTCATTGAACATTTCAATTAATTCTATTAAATCAAGTGCAACTATTAAATCAAGTGCCATATGTAGTTAATCTATTAAATCAAGTGCAACTATCAATAGTTGTTCATCTATTAATAACAGGGCTTAACAGGGCCAAGATACCCATCAATTAGTTGTCATGCTTTTGTAGAACCAAAAATGTTCATCTACAGCAATATCCAGTGTATTTTGACCAAATAAATACAGATAATACATAAACTAATTCAAATCTGATACAGATAATACACAAACTAATTCAAATCTGAATCCAGTGTATTCTAATCATATAACTGTATTTATATAAATATACAAGAAAATGAAATAGCTAGGGATGAAGAGACCTTACTTGAAACATCACAAGACCCAAGGGCAGCTCCATCGTTACCACGATACACAAACACTCCGTCTATGTTGCCTATTCTATCTAAATCAAATTTGGGGAAATCCCATAAATAGACGGAAAAAGAAAGTGAGAAGATTAAAAAATAAAATTTGAGAGAAAAGAAAGATCTTATCTGGTGAAAGAGTTTTCAATGGCGGCATGTTCAAGTTTTCCCCAATTTTTGGGCGCCACAAACCCCCGCATGTGCCCAATAATTTTTATATTATTTGATTTAATTAATAATACTTCCAAAAAAATTAGAAAAACATTGGTGAAAATAAAACTTAATATTTTTAAAATAAAGAGCATGAAATTAGGAACACATGTGTATTTTTAGAATATTTTTAGGATAAAAAACGAATTAACTATGAATTTTGCAAGTATAGATTCCTAAAATGCAATATAATCCATAAAATCAATTTTAAATCCTTAAATCATTCCAAATTTTTAAAAAGTAAATAAATGTACAATGATAATATTATAAAATGAGTGTTAAGATGAGACACAACCGGGCCTTTATATTTTTTAATTATTTTTTCCCAACACTGAAATGAGTATCTATTAACATCCGTACGGTTGGATCATCGAAGAAATCATTTAAAAAAATCATTCAGTGAATCTGGTACGCGCCCCGTTACCGGAATCTGTACTATTACAACGTTTCCATTAAGATGAGACACAACCGGGCCTTTACATTTTTTGATTATTTTTTCCCAACACTGAAATGAGTATCTATTAACATCCGTACGGTTGGATCATCGAAGAAATCATTTAAAAAAAATCATTCAGTGAATCTGGTACGCGCCCCGTTACGTGAATCTGTACTATTACAACGTTCCAGTTGAGATGAGACACAACCGGGCCTTTTTATTTTTTGATTAATTTTTCCCAACACTTAAATGAGTATCTATTAACATCCGTACGGTTGGATCATCGAAGAAATCATTTTAAAAAATCATTCAGTGAATCTGGTACGCGCCCTACGTGAATCTGTACTATTACAACGTTCCAGTTGAGATGAGACACAACCGGGCCTTTATATTTTTTGATTAATTTTTCCCAACACTGAAATTAGTATCTATTAACATCCGTAAGGTTGGATCATCGAAGAAATCATTTAAAAAAATCATTCAGTGAATCTGGTACGTGCCCCGTTACCAGAATCTGTACTATTACAACGTTTCCGTTAAGATAAGACACAACCGGGCCTTTATATTTTTTGATTAATTTTTCCCAACACTGAAATGAGTATCTATTAACATCCGTACGGTTGGATCATCAAAGAAATCATTTAAAAAATCATTTTTTCCTAACACTGAATTTTCAATCTCTTTGTCTTTTTGCCGCTCACAAATTTCCCCAGAATTTTCAATCTCCCCAGAATTTTCAATCTTTTTGTCTCTTTGTCTCTCATAAAGTCATAAACAAAAAAACAATTTATTCTCTGGTTTCTTTTTTTATTTATTTGAATAATTTTTTAATTTTTCATTAAGTATTTAATTCTTTTTATATAATATGTGATAATATATTTAAATATTTTTGATCATATACGAAATTATTTTTAATTTAATAATATATTATTTGACCCGCTTCACATTTCTAAAATTCGTTGCAACAAATTACACATTTAAATGGAAAATAGGTGAAAATAAAACTTAATATTTTAAAAATAAAGAGCATGAAATGAGTGTTTATTAACATCCGTACGGTTCGATCGTCGAAAAAATCATTCAAAAAAAATATTTAGTGAATCTGGATCATTCAAAATCATTAATAATACTTTTATTAATGGGGAAAGAGGTTTAACAAAGTAACTTTTATTGAATTTTTTTTCTATACTCTTATCTTAATTTTTTTTATGCATTAACCAAATAACTGAAAAAATAATAACAAATTAAATAACACATATTTTATAAATATATAGAATTATTTGTAAAAATTATTGGCATCCAAATTTAAATTCCCTCTCATTCATTTTGCCCCATTTCAATATTTCATTTCCCCCCATCCCAATTTCACTTTCCCCCTAAATCAAATTTTCGGTTCCCCCCTTTTATATCAAATAATCCCCCTTTTATCCCAAATAATCAAAATTGTGTCTACAGAGTCCGTTTCTACAAATTTCGTTTATTGATTCGCACAATTGTTTTTGCTATGGGCATACCTGTGATTCGTCTTCAAAAAAAATGCCACTCACCACGTTGTTGTTTGACGAAATGCCGCAATGAAATTCATCACTCACCACGCTGTTGTTCGACGAAATACTGTTGTTCGACAGTTTAATGGTTTAGTTTATGTCAACAAGAAGACATTAGCAAGTGATTGAATCTCTACTTTGGAATGTATGATTCTCTAAAGCCAGTTTTCCTCACTGGAAAGATGCAGCTATATGTTATGGCGTAGTTATTGTTATATTGTTATAAGACAAAAGGATGACTCAAATAATTGTTTCTACTGCTATTACCACTCATCTGCACCTATTTCTTGTAGTAGTTTCAGCAAGTCCTTGAATTGATTATCTTTTTCTTACAAAAGGTGCTCGCAACCTCGCATGTAGGAGACATAAATTCCTATGAAAGTGATGGACAAGGCATCCCTTGCGAGCAGGAAGAAGTTGACCAGAGCTCAAACTGAGAGGGAGATATTGCAGTTGCTAGACCATCCATTCTTGCCTACTTTGTATACTCATTTTGAGACCGATAGATTTACGTGCCTGGTCATGGAAAATTGTCCAGGTGGTGATTTGCACACCTTGAGGCAGAGGAAACCTGGAAAACACTTCTCAGAGTATGCAACACTGTATGTTATTGGTCGTAATGCTGATTAAGCTTAGTTTTGATATGTTCCTCTACTTACAAGTTATAATAACTTTTTCAACAGGACATACCACTAAGAACGTCAATTGTTATATTGTTTACATTTTTTTTTATTATAGGACTACTTTAAGTAGAATTTCAGTTGTTACAGTCCACTTTGAGCGGGACAATAGTCATGTGTTTTGTGTTATAACTAAGGCCCTTTGTTGCAATCTAATACACATGTAAATCACGGGTTACATATATTATATCTACACTACGCTTAGTCCAAGGGACAGGGTTCAGAAGTATACACATAAACACCATAAACACAGGAACCCACACCCAGACATACTAATGTTTGTGTGTGTATTTGAAAGGAGATACTGTGCTCCCTAATGTAATAGAAACTATAGATAGTACTTCATGCTATATTTTGTGCTATATACTCTACTTTGTTGCTGTTTTTTAATCATGTTATACATCTAAGTAGTAAGTACTCAGAATGGTAAGGAAGTACTCAGAATGGTAATTATGTATGCTTGTCACTTGTAGTCTTGTACGTATCACTACAATTTTGTTTTGACTAATGCAGTTTTAATTTTATGTTTTCCATTGGGTTACTAAAAGGGAGTGTAACTTCTGCTCATTCTTGGTATTCAGGTTTTATGCTCGCAACTTAGCTCATAGGCCAAATTCGGGAGAGAAAAAATGATTATATCACCGGACATCACTTATCGAGATTTGACAATAGATAAAGTTAGTATAGATCAAGGTTTTGGAAGAGTGCTTTTATTGGGGAAAAACTGGTTTTGCGAACTCATTTAAATTGTTGCTGCAAATGATTAAACTACTCACTGAAGCAGTGTTCTTATGGCAAAGTGTTTTCAAGACTTGCATAGTTATTGATTTAGATTATTCATTATCAAGAACTAATACAATTTTTATTATTTAGTGAAGCTATTGGTATATTAAATGTGTTACTGCTATGATTGGCTTGGCTATGCACGTGGCGTCGGGGGCACCTGGGATGTTATCAGCTCTTGCTTTAGCTTATAACACTAGTCTCTTTGGCACTATAACACATTATAGCAAAGGTCAGACTGATGTGTTCTTTGGAGGTATGTTAACCTCTTCGTATCTTTCTCTTTACACACTTTGATTCATAAAGTACTTTTATAGTAAACCATGTCATTTCAATAGTCAGTATCCTCACCCTTCGTTCCGAATTCAAGCTTCATATACAAAATTGTGGTTTTGTTCAGATAACCAGGCTGCATATAAGGATCCTTTTTCCAGCTACAGTATTCTGCAAAGCTTTTGAAGAAGCCAGAGCAAGTGCAAAGCTGTTTATGCGTGCTCTCATCTCTTTTGGGTTGACGATCAAGATATCATCCTTCATTTCTAGCTAGTTGATCATACTTTTGTTCTAATTAAAGTTGTGGTTTTAGTTTGGTGATGGATTATGTATGGATTGCTCTTAGCTATACATTAATTATGTTGCTATTTAGTTTGGTGATGGATTATGTATGGCTAAGTGTTTGAATTTTATAGAATAGCATTGTGTTTCAATTTTGGCATTTTGGTATTATTAATTACTTATTATGGATCTTTATAATACAAACCAAATTCTGTATAATTTAGTTAAGTGTGTGTGGCTATTACTATCCTTTAGCCACACTATATATTACAAAAATTCTATAAAAATAGGTTTTAGCCAGTACTATAGTTACTACAATTATTAATGACTAAAAGCAATTGTTTAATAGTATATAAAACATAGAAACGACCACACAAAAATTATAAAATGTGGCCATACCCAAGTTTTTTGCCATGATTTACCAATAAATAGTGCGACCAAAACTAAGCCTTTGATGATTGTTGGTATTTAGCCACATTATTATTTCTCTTTAGCCACGACGCATCTTGTGGCTGCAAGCTGGTATGATTTAGTCACTCTGTTTTGAGTTACAGCCACACAGCTGGGGTGTGGCCGTAGGGGGGCATAAAATGACGAGACCTTAGGTCACACTTGGCTGAAAAATTAAAACGTGACGGAAAGTGCTTAGCCACACATATTTGATGTGACGGAAGCCAAAATTTGACGTAGTGAATTTTGAAGCTTAATACAATTATGCATCTATCAGTAAATACCTCTAGGGAAATGTTTTGTTATCATCAAGGTCCTAAATTTATGGCTTTATGTTCATCAAGCATAAATTGGGGGAGATTGTTAGGAATATGTTGTACTTGATGATAACTTCACATTCTATGCACAAAATTGTATAAGTCATGTTTTGTAACTGTCAACGGATGAGACATTATAACTCTATTCGTTGACAAGTAGCTCATCAACGGATGAGGTTTTGTAGCATACTGCAGTATCTCTATTTATCAGTGGATAGTGTTTTTATTCAGAGTCATGTTGACCATCAACGGATAGGCAGAATAGGGTAGCCAATTGTAAATAAGCTATACTATGTAATTCTGTCTAAGTGAAAGTGTATCAACAGATGAGAACAGGACTCTATCAACGGATACAACTCAAATCTACAATATCAACGGATACAGCTCAAACTACCATCAACGGATGATAGTGTACAACATCAACGGATAATCATTAACACTTTCTTCTATGCTAGCTGGGAATTAGCAGTTGACAAGGACAGGTTTGACTGACAGATCACATGGGTTGATAG
This sequence comes from Kitagawia praeruptora, assembly GCA_037693485.1. NCBI lineage: Eukaryota > Viridiplantae > Streptophyta > Magnoliopsida > Apiales > Apiaceae > Kitagawia > Kitagawia praeruptora. Next base: position 95,634,640 of record CM075354.1, on the reverse strand, counting down.
TAGGTATAAAAAGCAGTATGGCAACCATACTTTGGAAACGCAGAAGAAAGAAGCATTCCATTTTACACAGTACATACAAGAAAGGTGCAAGGGACATATCTGTTCACAAGGACAACCTTTTGGCTACATGTGGATTTGGAGTGGAGTAGCAAGTCAACTTGAAGTAGAATAATAATATGTTTTGAGTACCCCCATTCCAGAAGTGGTTGAGGATGAAACCGCTGAACGAACAAAGAGGCGTTGCAAATGGGAAAACGCTGATTACATCTGCCGCGGTCACATCTTAAACGGTTTGTCTGATTCCCTTTTCGATGTATATCAAAATGTTGAGTCAGCGAAAGAATTGTGGGATTCTCTTGAATCCAAGTACATGGCAGAAGACGCTTCTAGTAAGAAGTTTCTGGTCAGTAATTTTATGAATTATAAAATGGTCGATTCTAGACCGGTGATGGAACAATACAATGAATTGTTAAGGATTCTGGGTCAGTTTGCCCAACACAATCTGAAGATTGATGAATCTATCTCAGTTTCTGGTGTTATAGACAAACTAACACCATCATGGAAGGATTTTAAACACTCCTTGAAACATAACAAAGAGCATATGACTCTGGTTCAACTTGGAAGTCACTTCAGAATTGAAGAGGCTTTGAGGACTCAAGAAATTGAGAATAATCCTAAGGGCAAGAACCAAGTCGGTAACTCTTCTGTGAATATGGTTGAAGATGGTGGATCTTCTAAGAATTCTAAGTATGGCAAGGGTGATAAACGAAAGTTTAAAGGAAACAACAATAATTCTTCCAACAAAAGGCCTAAGATGGCATATTGGAAGTGTGGCAAACCTGGACATTTCAAGAAGGATTGTCGGGTTGGTAAAGGCAAGCAAGAAAAGCAAAATGCTGGTCCAAGTGGATCCAAGGATCCAGAAAAGCAACAAGGTCAGATTTTAGTACAAAATTATAATTCTGGTCAGAATTATGTATCACTGATATTTGAGGCATTTTATGTGCAGGATGACAATGTTGCTTGGTGGATTGATTCAGGAGCAACGAGTCATGTATGCAAAGATCTTCGTTGGTTCATAGACTTTCAACCAATCGAATATGGATCTATCTTAAAGATGGGAAATGTTGCAACTGAACCGATCAAAGGACTAGGAAATGTCAAGATAGTTTTTACTTCTGGCAAATGTATATTGTTAAATAAAGTGTTGTATGTTCCTGGGATTCGTAAGAATCTCTTGTCTGGTGTTGTATTGAACAATTGTGGATATAAACAAGTTTATGAAAGTGACAAATATATAGTGTCAAAACATGGCTCTTTTGTTGGCTTTGGCTATTTGTGTAATGGTATGTTTATGTTGAATGTAAAAACTCCATTTATTGAAGAATCTGCTTGTATGGCTTCTACTAGTACTGGCAATAATTTGAACAAACCAGAATTATGGCATGCTAGACTAGGACATGTACATTACAAAAGAATAAAGGATATGTCAAAAATGAGTCTCATACCTGCTATTGATTTAGACAATGAAAAATGCAAAACATGCATGTTAACAAAGATAACAAGAAAGCCCTTTAAGGAGGTCAATAGGGTGTCTGATGTTTTAGAATTAATACATAGTGATTTGTGTGATTTCAATTCTACACCATCATTAGGAAATAAAAAGTATGTAGTTACTTTTATTGATGATGCTACTAGATATTGCTATGTATATTTATTGCATGCTAAGGATGAAGCTCTTGACTTCTTTAAAATTTATAAAGAAGAAGTAGAGCTACATCAGAGTACCATGATTAAGAATCTACGTACTGATAGAGGAGGTGAGTATTATGATCCGGTTTATTTTCAATCTACTGGTATAATACATCAAACCACGGCTCCTTACACACCACAACAAAATGGTGTGGCAGAGAGAAAGAATAGGACTTTGAAAGAAATGGTTAATTCCTTGTTATCCTACTCGGGTTTGAGTGAGGGATTTTGGGGTGAGGCTATGTTGACAGCCTGTCACTTATTGAATCGAATTCCTAGTAAGAGGAATAAGATTACCCCTTATGAACTTTGGTATAAAGAGTCACCAAAATTAAGTTTTCTGAGAGTTTGGGGATGTAGAGTAGTTGTAAGACTCACTGAACCCAAAAGAAGAAACTTGGGTGAACGAGGTATAGATTGCATATTTGTTGGCTATGCTGAGCATTCTATAGCATATAGATTCTATGTGTTAGAATCTAATGACTATGTATCTGTGAACTCGATTATCGAGTCAAGAGATGCTATTTTTGATGAAAATAGATTTACATCTATACCTAGACCAAGGGACATGCTTCAGAATTCTTCTAGTAGGAACTCAGTTTCTACTGAAGATGTGAATGGACCGTCCGAACCAAGGAGAAGCACTAGAGCTAGAAAAGCAAAGTCTTTTGGAGATGACTTTCATCTTTATCTAGTAGAAGGCTCTAGAGATGAAATTGAATATCAATACCAATATTGTTTTCTTATTGAGGAGGATCCAAATACTTTTAGCGAAGCTATGAAATCTAGGGATGTTGCATTCTGGAAATAAGCTATCCAAGATGAAATGGATTCTATCATGAATAATAATACTTGGGAATTGAGTGATCTGCCCCTGGCTATAAAGCATTAGGAAACAGATGGATCTTCAAAAGGAAAATGAAGGTGGACGGTACCATAGATAAGTTTAAAGCCAGATTGGTAATCCAAGGTTTTAGACAAAAAGAAGGGATTGATTATTTTGATACCTATGCTCCTGTTGCTAGAACCTCCACTATTAGGTTGTTAATAGCACTTGCTGCTATACACAACCTTGTCATTCACCAAATGGATGTGAAAACTGCATTCTTGAATGGTGAATTAGATGAAGAGATTTATATGAAACAACCCGAAGGGTTTGTTATGCCTGGTTGTGAGAACAATGTGTGTAAATTGAAGAAATCAATTTATGGTCTGAAACAAGCACCGAAGGATTGGCATGATAAATTTGATACTGTAGTCTTGTCTAACGGTTATTTTCTTAACCAAGCAGACAAGTGTGTATATAGCAAATTTGATGCTTCTGGTAAAGGAGTTATAATTTGTTTATATGTGGATGACATGTTGATTTTTGGTACTGACCAAAATCAAGTGGATAAAACCAAGAAGTTCATGTCATCTAATTTTGATATGAAAGACATGGGGGAGGCTGAGGTGATTCTTGGTATAAGGATCAAGCGTGAGAACAATGGTATTTCAATTTCTCAATCTCATTATATTGAGAAGATTCTTAAAAGATTTAACTTTAAGGATTGTTTTCCTGTTAGCACTCCTCTTGATCCTAGTATTAAACTCCTACCTAATACAGGTGTTGCAGTATCTCAACTTGAATACTCAAGGGCTATTGGTAGTCTCATGTATGCCATGATAAGCACTAGGCCAGATATTGACTATGCTGTTGGAAAGCTTAGTAGGTATACTAGCAAACCAAGTTCACATCATTGGCAAGCCTTAAGCCGAGTGTTCAAATACTTGAAAGGAACCATGGATTATGGTTTGATATATACTGGATTTCCTTCGGTTATTGAAGGTCATTCAGATGCAAGTTGGATTTCCAATAAGGAAGATCATTCTTCCACAAGTGGATGGGTATTCCTTCTTGGGGGAGGTGCTATCTCTTGGGCATCGAAGAAACAAAGTTGCATTACTGATTCAACGATGGAATCTGAATTTGTGGCATTATCAGCGGCTGGTAAAGAAGCTGAATGGCTAAGAAATCTGATTTATGAGATTCCATTGTGGCCTAAACCGATATCACCCATATCTATCAGATGTGATAGTGAATCTGCCTTGGCTAATGCTTATAGACAAGTGTTCAAAGGCAAGTCTAGACACTTGGGTGTTAGACACAGCATGATTCGTGAGCTTATCACGCATGGTGTTATATCAGTGGAGTTTATAAGAACTCAACATAATTTAGCAGATCATCTAACCAAAGGATTGAGTAGAGATCTTGTGCACAAGTCGGCTGTAGGGATGGGATTAAAGTCCATCCAATAACCTCTCATGTTGAGATACCCAATTCCCATCTAATATGACATTAGGTGCTGAATTCAATGTGGAAAGCTTAACATTTAGAGATTGGAACACATTAAAGCATCATCCCAAGGTATGTGTTCAGACCTGCAAGTTAAGGAGGTTGAAGTTTGTCTTCTTAATAGTTCTTTTGAAAAATTGCATATGCAGGTGCGAGAATAAAAGAACTACCTATTTGAGCATGAAGTTTAGCCGCTTCGAGAAGCTTGGACTTGGCTTTGATATGCTTGAGAAAGATTTGGACACTAGGCTAGTAAAATATGGTGTCAAGTAAGAACATTTGAGAATGTAAATTTATGTGTATATTATCTTCATGTATTCACTATGAATAACTAAGGTTCAATCCATAGTGACACCTTAGTATTCGAATATTTGGAATGTGTAATATACTAATGTGAAATTCAATCGTCACGATATTTCATTTATGCATAAATTTGTCGTTTGTTGTGATTTTGTTTAGTTAATCATGGATTACGCTAAAATGGGGGAGGATTGTTGGATATTTTAGTGTAATTGGATTGACTAGTTGATCAATGTAATCGTAATGTTACATCGAACAAGTCGGGAGAATGCAGAGTGATTTCAGAATTATTGCTTATGAGACATGTCTATTGGCATCAAACACATCTGTTAGAATGAGATGTGTCTATTGGAAAAGACACATCTTGAGGTGCGTCTATTGGCATTGGACATGACTGTTGGAAATGAGATGTGTCTTTTGGCAAAAGACACATCTTGAGGTGTGTCTATTGGCAAAAGACTCATCTGTTGACATCTATAAATGGGTGTAGCATTGATCATTTTACATATAGGTTCATTCTGAAATACACAGCAAAATACATTCTCTCTTCTTGCAGAATTTCTGATTTTATCCGATTGAATTGTTTGGGTGAACCACAAATAACTTCAAACTGAAATGTTCACACGACTTCAGAAAAATCCAAGTAATAATCACCCAATTCCCCGACATGAAATGTTTTCTACACGTATTGTATGCAATAGTGGTGTTATGATGAGGTTTATGCTTGGTGATGCAGCAAATATGAGAAAGTAGGGTAAATATAAGAAACCGAGAACATAATCATAACTTTGTGTTCGGGTTGGAGTTCATTACTGTTAGGTTGGCCATTTTTACCTATTTTGCCGAAAGGCCTCCTTAACAATACCTTCAATGATCGATTTGTTGCAGCAATTTACTATTCGCACTATATGTACGCATAAACCTAGATTGTTAGGAGTTATTTGCTAGAGACTCTTGTAACAAATTAAATCTAAATACGAAAGACGAATATATTTGAACTGCTTTGGCAATTAAAATGTGATTAAAGGGATAAATATGGATCATATGTAAATTACAGGGAGTAGCAATTACAAATGAATCCAGCCACACTTTCGAGAGGATGGCACTCTCCAGACTTACGGCCACTCAATACAATAATCTCATAATATAATAAACCTAACCCTAGCTCTTTCCCCTTTTTAGCTGATGTTCCCTTTTCTTGTGAACTTCCCATTTTACCCTCCTGTCTTTGCTGATACTGTTTTGCCCTTCTTTGATTTTCTTGCATACGTTATTAGTCCAGGCCCATTCCCTAGTCCAGGTCCACTTCCTTGTTGGGCTCTAGCATTACCCCGGGCCCAGAGAGTCACTTTGTCCTCAAGGTGAAAATCGGGAAAGCGTAGGCACAGAGCTTCATATTCTTCCCAAGTGGCCTCCCAAGATGGTGAATTCTTCCATTTAATTAAGACCTCCATAACAGTGTGAGTGTCTTGCTCCCTATTGCGAACGTCCAACAAGGACTCTGGTTCAGCTGAAAAAACCAACTCTGCAGTTATGTGAGCTGGAAAAACTGGCGACACTGGAGCTTGCCCGACTGCTTTCTTTAGTTGGGAAATGTGAAACACGTTATGAATCTTGGCAGTTGATGGCAGGTTCAAACGATAGGCCACTTTGCCCACACGACTGTGCACTGTGAAGGGTCCATAGAATCTGGGTGATAGCTTCTCATTTGCTCGGCCTGCAAGAGATGTTTGACGATAAGGTTGCAGTTTTAAAAACACAGAATCCCCTTCTTGAAACTCAACATCCCTTCTGTGGCTGTTTTCATAGCTCCGCATTCGCTGTTGGGCTGTCAACAAATTTGTTTTAAGATCATCCAGAACCGCATCCCTCTCCATCAATTGTTCTTCTAAGGATGCCACCCCAGTGCTGCTTCCAGTGAACCGAACTAAACGGGGGGGCTCTCGTCCATAGACAATCTCGAAAGGAGAGTATTTTGTTGAAGCTTGCGTGGAAGTATTGTACCAATATTCTGCCCATGGCAGCCACCGAGCCCATCCTCGTGGTTTTCCTTGAATGAAACAACGTAAATAACCTTCTAGTGTCTTATTTACCACCTCCGTTTGGCCGTCCGACTGGGGGTGGTATGCAGAACTGCGATGCAACCCAGTACCTTGCACTCGGAATAATTCTTTCCAGAATAAACTCATGAAAATTCGGTCTCGGTCGGACACTATGGTGGAAGGATATCCGTGCAGCCTTACTACTTCCTTGATAAATACATGTGCCACCGTAGGAGCTGAGAACGGATGGCTTAACCCGATGAAATGAGCATATTTCGAGAGCCTGTCAACCACCACAAGAACTGTGTCAATCCCAAAGGACTTGGGTAATCCCTCAACGAAATCTAACGAGACATCCTCCCATATTCGGGTGGGGATTGGCAATGGCTGCAAGAACCCAGCAGGGGTGAGGGTCGAGTGCTTCTGTTGTTGACATGTGGTACACTCTTTAATGTGTTTTGCTACGGACTTCCGCATGCCCACCCAGTACCATTCCTTCGCAAGACGTTGATATGTCTTGTATTCTCCAGAATGTCCCCCGATCGGTGAATCGTGATATTCACCTAGTAACAGATCTACCAGTTTTGACTTAGCAGGTACCACCAACCTCCCCTTGTAGCGAACTATGCCCTGTTCCACTTCGTATCCTTTTGGACACGGTTTCCCTGATAGAAGATCAGCCTTAAGCTGTTGTAGGAATGCATCTCGCTCGATCAGTTTTACAATTTCACCCCATTCGACTCCCCCTACTGATATCATGGTGCCAAGCTCTACCTTCTCGGGTTCCATGCGTGATAACGCATCAGCCACTTTGTTGGTTTTTCCCGGTTTAAATTCGATACGAAAATGGTACCCCAAAAGTTTATAGACCCATTTCTGGTATTCCACACCCACCTCACGCTGTTCTAACAAGAATTTTAAGCTTCTTTGGTCCGTTCGAATCACAAATGGATGCCCCAACAGATAGGATCGCCATTTTTGCACCGCAAGGACTATTGCCATAAGTTCTTTCTCGTAGATGGGTTTAAGGCGAGCTCGTGATCCCAAAGTCTTGCTAAAATAGGCTATGGGGTGTCCTCCTTGTAATAAGACAGCTCCTAGACCATACCCCGAGGCGTCTACCTCCAAAATGAATGGGAGGTTGAAATTGGGCATTGCTAACACCGGAGCATTAACCAAAGCCAGCTTTAACTGCTCAAACGCCTTCGTTGCCTCTTCAGTCCACCCATAACAATCTTTTTTAAGTTGCTCAGTCAAAGGAAACGCTGTCTTAGCATAATCGCGTATGAATTTTCGATAATACCCTGATAAGCCCAGAAACCCTCGGAGATCCCTAATATTGCGGGGCAGAGGCCAATCTAATAAGGCCTGTACTTTAGCAGGATCGACTGCCACTCCTGTAGACGAAATCTTGTGACCCAAATATGCCACCTCAAGCCTTCCGAATTCGCACTTTTTGCTATTAGCATACAAACTCTGCTCTCGTAATAATCCCAACACTACTTCGACATGCTTCACATGCTCTTCCCGAGATGAGCTATAAATTAATATATCGTCAAAGAAGACGAGAACAAACCTTCGGAGATAAGGGCGGAATACATCGTTCATGATGGCTTGAAACGTAGCCGGCGCATTGGTTAGACCGAACGGCATGACTAGGAATTCATAGTGACCCTCATGGGTCCGGAAGGCCGTCTTAGCCACATCCCCGATTTTAACTCTCACTTGGTGGTAACCGGATTTCAAGTCGAGTTTCGTGAATACTGTCGACCCATGTAGCTCATCCAATAGCTCATCCACCATAGGTATGGGATACTTGTTTGGGACTGTGGCCTTATTTAAGGCTCGATAATCAACGCAAAAGCGCCACGAGCCATCCTTTTTTTTGACTAGAAGCACTGGGCTTGAATAAGGGTTGTTGGAGGGTCGAATAATTCCTGCAGTAAGCATATCTCTCACTAACCGTTCTATTTCCCCCTTCTGAACTTGTGGATTTCTGTAGGGTCGAACATTTACGGGGTCGGTACCCTCTTTGAGAACAATACTGTGATCCTGGTGTCGAACTGGAGGCAACCCAGTTGGCATAGAGAAAACATCCTGGTAATTCTGAACTAACGGGGCTAAAAATTCTGGTACCTGGTTCCCCTCCACCTCCTTTTCCTGTCCTTTTTCCGTGCCCAAGTAATTAAATTCCACCAAGAATCCATGTTTTTCTTTCCTCAAGGTTTTTATCATGGCTTTGAGGCTGATTCCCGTGCGCCCCAGGGAAGGATCCCCTTTTAATGTTATCCACTCTGTCCCGAGCTGAAATTTGATAGTCTGCGTTTTCCAATTCGTTAACATAGTACCAAGCTTCTCCAACCATTGTAGGCCTAGAATCAGGTCCGAATTACCCAAGGCAATAGGCAGAAAATCTTCGATTACTGTAAGCTCTTGCAATTTCAAGATCACGGACTTGCATTCCCCTTGACTCTGCACTGTTTCCCCTGTACCTAATGACACCCCAAAACTTTTTGACGATGCACATGGCAGTCCCAACTCTTCTACTGCCTGTTTTGCTATGAAATTATGTGTGGCGCCTGGATCTATCATCACCACAACCGGACTGCCATTCACCTCCCCTCGGAGTTTAAACGTCTTTGGGCTAGTGAGGCCAACGACTGAATTCAGGGATATCTCCGGTTGAAGTTTCTCCTCACCCTTCTGTTCTTCTTCCCCTTGTGATTCCACCGACCCCAAATCATCCTCTATGCTTCCATCATCCTGGGTAAGCAAGACACTCAGTTCACGGCGCTGGCATTTGTGTCCAATATTCCACTTCCCATCACATTTAAAACACAACCCTTTGGCTCGTTTCTCCTGCAATTCCTTGTCACTTAGCCTTCGTAATTCTCCTGTCGATTTGGCCACTGGGCTGCTTGCCGTAGACATACCCGATTGAGAAAACCCTCCCAGAGATTTTGGTGACGAGTTTGCACTGGCAGAGTAACTCGTACGTGGGGAAACAATAGACGGACCCACCCAACTGTTGATTTTACTCAGTGGACTGAAAACCCCTTTACTCTCCCCTTTTTGCTTACTATACTTCAACTTTTCCTCCACCATCTGTGCTAATTCCATCGCATGGTCAGTGGTGACAGGTCCTAATAGCCTTACTTCAGCCTTAATATCCTCACGCAGCCCATTTAAAAACTGGCCTAGAGTTAATTCCTCCGAAACATTCTCCAAGGGCGCTAATAATTCAATAAACTTAAGCCTATAATCAGTGACATTACCTCCCTGCCTATGTGCGAGCCATTGTTCTTGCAGAGTTCCTGTAGATTGTGAACGGAATTGGCGTCTGAGCAATCCTTTCACTTGGTCCCATCTCTCTATTGGCCTCCGTCGATGTTCCCACTGGAACCATAATAGAGCTGAGCCTTCCAGTGCCACCACAGTGGCCTCCACTTTTTCCTGCTCCGTTAGATTGTAAAAATCAAAGAACCGTTCAGCTCGAAGAATCCACCCGTCTGGGTTGTTGCCATCAAACAGTGGCATGTCGAGTTTCTTGTGTCTCCAGGCACTTCTTCCATTTCCAAACCCACCCGGTCCACCTCCTGAACCCGACCCGACTCCAAACCCGTTTCCATAACCCTGACCCGACCCGAGTCCAGACCCGTTTCCTTGACCCGACCCGCCTCCATCAAACCCTACCTTCTTCTTCCCCGCCGCCGTACTACTTCCTTCGCCAAACCCTTCATCCACCTGAACTATCACCGGAGGTTTACCATGGCTTGATTGGAGGGAGGTTAATGTAGATCGGATGTCCGATTGGAATTTAAGTTGTTCGTCTCTCATCGATGAGATGAGGGACTCTTGGGTAGCTCGAGCTCTGGTAATTCTCCCCTCTAGCTTGGTCGCTACAGCTGCCAACTTCTCATCCTGTTGCCTTACAATATCTTCGAACATGGTGTTTAGACGATTCACAAGGACCTGTTGCATCGCCGCCACCTCCTGTTTCATCGTCTCCCTGATCTCTTGGTGACTGATCTCTAGCCGTTCCTCCAGTTCGTTCAATCGTTCGCTGTCCGTTCGATCTTGCGCCATGGATCAAAAAGAGCTCTGATACCACTTTTGCTAGAGACTCTTGTAACAAATTAAATCTAAATACGAAAGACGAATATATTTGAACTGCTTTGGCAATTAAAATGTGATTAAAGGGATAAATATGGATCAGATGTAAATTACAGGGAGTAGCAATTACAAATGAATCCAGCCACACTTTCGAGAGGATGGCACTCTCCAGACTTACGGCCACTCAATACAATAATCTCATAATATAATAAACCTAACCCTAGCTCTTTCCCCTTTTTAGCTGATGTTCCCTTTTCTTGTGAACTTCCCATTTTACCCTCCTGTCTTTGCTGATACTGTTTTGCCCTTCTTTGATTTTCTTGCATACGTTATTAGTCCAGGCCCATTCCCTAGTCCAGGTCCACTTCCTTGTTGGGCTCTAGCATTATTTTTGAGTTATTAACACTCATAGTCAGCTTTTATTATTAAAAATCATCTGTTTTAATTCAATTTATACATTCATCTAATTAATTGTGTTAGGAACAAAAAAGAAAACCTAATGAATTGTGTTTTTGTTTGCTTTTAGAATGGATTATACACATGTTGATGACCTCGAGTTGCGGCTTGGACCTAGAGATCATTCCTTGTTAAAGAGCCATAGGTCAACCACTAAAAGCTAGTGCATATATTTGGTTCTATCTAGAACCAAGTTTCTATTTGTGACCTTTTCCATTTGTATCCGGTTTTAAAATTTAGTGACCACTCTTTATAACTGCTTTCAGTTTATTGTTAAATGGTCATATTTAACAACAGAAGAGTTTTTGATATAAATAAGTGTGATTTAGATGCAATCTTCGGAGAAACAGTTACAGTGGTTGGTTATACTTTCTTCTTATGAGAATGGTTAGTTGTTTATACTCTTTTCATATGATCGAGAGTGCTTAATGCTTCAGCAGAGGATAGGGTAAGAAATATGATTCCTTGGGCTTAGAGAATCAATGAAGGCCTTATTTTCTTTGTATTTTATAATATGAGAGCTTATTAAGCTATACCTTCCAATTAGCGTTGGTGATAGCCATGATTATGGCATATTAGCAGTCTGCTGAAGAAACTACATGCATATGTGAACCACCAAGCCTACTTTCATGAAGATTAATCTGGTTCCTCAACTTGCACAAGTTTACGATGCATCTTTATTAATGTTTTAACTCTTAAAGTTAATATCTTTTACCAGAATATGGCATAACTATGGAATTTGTGTCACAAACTTAAAAGGGTCAATTTTAGTATAAATGAAGCAAAACGGATAGGCAACTTTTGTTATTTGATGAATCTTGTAATTGATGATTTAATGTTGGATTAGATTGATTAGACATGTTTTTGAGCAATTTAGATTTTAAATTCCAGACATAACTTGTACATTTGATACGAATCTTTTTGGTTTTAGTGCTGTTGATATTTTTCTATAGACTTATCTTAATGATGTCTACAACATGGTTTTTCGTGTGCAGTGAGATGTTTTTATGGGACAAACTTTGATCATGAGCTGGGTATATGTCGAATGACGGATGAAAATAAGTGGAGGTGTTCTAAGGATGACTATTCAGACTCAAGACGGCACAAAACCTTGTAGAATCTATGTATTCTTCTCGGTCATTGTCGACTACAGATATCAAAAATATTAGTTGTGGCAACCTTGTAAAATCTGTATCTACTTCTCAGGCATTGTCGATTATAAACATCACCAACATTAGCTAAGGCCACTTTGCAGGCACAGATCCATTTTCACCTAGAAAAAACCATGAAAAACCTGGAGCAAGTAGCAGGCACCTAATAAAGTTTTTACTGCCTACCAACAGTTTGATAAAGTGCCTCACATCTCATAGAAACCATTTTTTCTAATTATCAACTTTGACATATTTGCTCCCAGGTTTTAATATTCCTCAGGTTAGCTTTCACATATCTCACACACTTGTATGTAAATTTCTGTAAAATTTAGTATGTTATATGTAAGAGAAAGGTAGATACGTGTCAGAAGTCTGCAAAGAATTTTATTACTTAGAGAAGTGTACAATGACAAAGGTAAACATTGGAATTCAGGGTCACAAGTCTGCAAGGATTTTTAGGATGTGGAGAGAGGTTTCGTGACAGGAGCAATCAATAGAAACTGCTACGCAGTCTCGCTTAAATGTTGGCGTGGTGATTTCCAAAAGTTCGAAAAGTTACCATGACAGGGAAACCTTCCAAATGTTCGAAAAGTTACCATGACAGGGAAATCAAAATTTGCAGACTTCAATGTGGTGCAAGAATCTGGGGAGCTGATATTCAGTCATGGCTCGTAGTGTGTGCTAAAATTTCCCTTTCCTGGAGGAGCTTAGGTCGACAAGAATGACAGTTACTAATGCAAGTTTGGAGTATTTACAGACTTTTCTTTCGGTATTCTGAGCCTTATCTCTGTTAAGCTGTGATGGTTTTACTGCTGATAGTCTGGAGGCGGCAATTGCAGCACACTGCAAGCAAGAATGTAGGATTCTATATATTCTTCCTTTTAAGATATTGAAGATATTTGTACAGACATAAATGGATACCAGGTTCTTCTATACTAACATCAAATGTGATCTTTGTTTTTAAACTATTTATTTCTGTTTCTGCGGTTGTGCGTGATTTTCAAGTTCCATTTTCATTGGCAGGGGCTTGATTGAGCTTTGACATACAGGAAAATGACATGGATGATGTTAGTGGGATTGGTGGTTATTTTTTTTTTCCAAAGGTCTCTTCCTTTTTTCGAAGTGCTACACTTTGCCAGCCTAAACATAATGGTAGTTTTGATGTCCTTGAAGACCTTGTTTGAAGATGCCAATCACTGAAGCTTTAGAAATTTATCAAGAATATTACCCTGGAACCACTAGAAAGGCTACTGATATGGAAATCTCAGTGGATGGATCTTGGTAATGGTTCTTTCAATCAAGAGCTAGGACCTCGCCAGTTTCAAATGCTAGAAGGTGCATTTTGAGAACTGCAAGAATCTAAGCACCCTCTCAGGTTTATGGGAAGCTATTTCTTACAATCTCATTGCCCTATTTACTGCACTTGCCGAGCTTCTTTTTCACTGCTCAAATCTACGAGGATTCTGGGTAGGAACCTCTCTGTATTACAGCCCCTTAAGCTAAGTTATTAAACGTGTAAGTTGTTTGACATATTTTTTCTAATCAGAAGAACAACGTTACTTTTGTTGATCACCATTCATCATATTTACATTGCAATCCTGGTATCAGAATTCAGAAGGCATGTATTCACATAGTAATCATCAAACATGACATGTGCGCAATATTTACTACGATAATTTAAAACAAAATCCCAACTTTTTACTTTTATAAATGTGTCAATTTAACTTTGAAATTTGTTCAACTTGAAAGGGAACAAGGACAAAAGGAAGTATTCTATTATGCAGGGTAAATTTCAATTGTTTTGGCAACAGTTGTATGTCAGTATATAATTACATCTCAGTAACTTCTGGTACAGGTCTTGGACACAGTGGGAGATAAGGGACTAGAAGCTTTTAGATATTTCTTTCCTTTGCTTGAGGACATAGACTCTTTTGTGCAGATCCTTTTGACCAGGATATAAATCATGGGTTGGCTGAATCAGGCCTTGTGGTTCTATCTAAGGGATGCCAAAGACTTATGCATGTTGTTTTCTAATGAATGCAAATGACTAGTGATGCTGTTTCAACTCTTGCTCAGAACTGCCTTTATTTTACTCACCTTCACCTCTGCCTAATGAAACCATGGAAGTCAAAAAAATGTAACAAGTAAACTAATGGACGGGGGGCATTCGATGCAGTGGTGTAGACTTGCACTAACCTCTACAGACTTTCTTTATCAGGACTATTTGACAAAGTTGACTTTTGAGTTTATCAGAAAGTATTAATATGATGCCAAATATTTGGAAATACTCCATCTGTCCCATCTATTTCTTTACAATTTTCTTTTTGGGACGTATCACCAATTTTTTATATTACTAAAAATAGTAATTTTTAACAATAAAATACATTATTACATCCACTAGCTTCACTCCACTTTTTCAACACTTTACACTATTACACCCACTGATTCACTTATTTTAACAATAAAATCACTATTACACCCACTACATTTATTTTAACAATATTACACTCACTATCCTTGGTATCCGTGCCCAGCCCCCATGTTAAGAACCTAACGGGACAGAGGGAATACTTTCTGTGGATTTTGCTGGAAGTAGTGATTTGTGAATGCATCTAGGGTTGGTGGGCAGCCCTTTTTGAGATGCATTAATTTGAATCAATCGGTCTCTGTGGATGTCAACGTGTAATTCGACGAAGAATTGGCAAAGGAAGTGACAAGATTGAATTTTGAGGTAATAAACGATGACGAGAATGCTGAGAAGGTGTTTGCACTAAATCATGTACGTGATCATAAGTAATATAGATATAAGTCAAGTTCGTTTTCACAGAAATCTGGTTTATGTTTTAATTCAGTTATTATACCTATGTAACAATGTATGATTGTTACTCACTGTTAAGACAATTAAAAAATTGGGATTTTGATTAACTAAAATTAATTAAGGAAGCAAATTAACAACTAAGAATTATTTAACTAATGAAAATTGGATTCGAATTACTTATGTAAGAGAAAACATGGGATCCTAACTTCATTAAATACTTCGCTTAGAGTTGATGTCTTTAACCAAAATATGCGATGGTTATGATATCTGATCATACAACACAAAACAAGTATAGACTACCTCTCAGTATACGAATATCAAACTACTCATACATCCACAAAAGAGATAGAAGATGGGTAGACACCAATTATGTTTAGTCCCTGTATCTCTATAAGATTTGAAAACATAACGGTTTAAGCACAAGTTATCCATTAAGATCACATAGGGCAACATAAGATAGTTCAAATTACACAACAAATCATGATGTCAAACATACATCAAATTATCCTACGCTAACATGGCAAGTTCTAAATATCAAGATCCACTCTCGCTTCACAAGAGATTAACAAACAACTTAGATGTTAGCTACGCATCCAAGAAGAATAAGCACAACCATACAAGGATATCAATTATACATCACACACAGATCTTTAAAGCAATCAAACTACTAAACTAGGTAGATAAATCCGTTAAAATCCCATGACAACGATTAGTTCATAATCGAACGGCTCGTCATCACGGGATCTGATGAAACCATGGTAATAAACAAAGTCTGAATAATAATAATACTAAAGTAATAGAGTTAAGAAAACAAATCCCCAAAACATCAAAGAGTATCGCCTAAATGAAGAAAACAAAAAGTAGATCTAGATCTCTGTTGCTTGTCACGAGCGTTGAAATCCTTCTCCAAGTCTGAATCTCCGCATCGGCTCTCTCTCTCTCTCTCTGTGTTTATTCTAAGTAGTCGTTATGAATTACAAGGGTAGGATATGTTTATATAGGCCCTAGAATACTTAACCAACAAGAAAAGTCCCAAAAATATAATAAAATTCGAAGTAGGATATAAATCAGCAAAATTCCAGGATTTCCCAAAGCAATCTGCACCAGAATCAAAGCAAACTGCGCCCGGACATGTCCTCCAGCGCAATCTGTGCCCAGTCAAGGCAATCTGCGCCTGAACATTCTGCCGAATTTGATTTCTTGCTTTATTTTCTTTCATCCCTTTTGCACTAGCTTCCGTTCTCAATCCTTTGACTTCTGAAACTCCCTAGTAGCATAGAAACATACTCCTTGCTTTATTCCAAGCTAAAAAATCTACTCCAAGAACAACAAAAACCTCCAACCCTAGCCAATAATTGCAATCCTGCACAACTACACCAAACACATCAAAAGTACAACAAACTTGAGGCCAAGTGAATCAATTTAAGCCGATATGGAATGCTCCAAGTGGATATAAAATCCAATTATCAGGAGGCCTGATGTAATATATGAAATGAACAAGATAGAAAGCTTACTGAGATTGAAACAACAGAATGAACGTGTATTTACAAGACTCCATTGATACACAACCAAAGCTTCATCTTTATGTTATAGAGAAGACAGATACAGAGAATGTATTTACATATTGTGAAAGAGATGAATGTGACTAACTGAATAGAGAAAAGTAAAGCCACCATCTATTTTATATTTACAGGAATAACAAGAAACTAACTAACTTCACAGCTGTCATTCTCCATAACTGTCATTCTTTCTTCTGCTGATGTGTCATGTCTAGCTGGCATACTGCTCTGTTATTTTTCTTTTCTTCAGAATTATGAGCATCACTTATATTCTCAACACCCCCCCTTCAAACTAGGCATTCTTTTGATCATGCCAAGTTTGGAAAGTAATTCATTAAAGTGCTCAGATGGTAAGACTTTAGTGAAGACATCTGCAATTTGTGACTGAGTAGGTAAATAAGAAATCTACAACAGTCCTTCCATTACCTTGTCCCTTGTGAAATGCACATCTATCTCAATATGCTTAGTCCTCTCATGATGCACATGGTTTTTAGCTATGTGTATTGCACTCTGATTATCACAGTAAAGAACAACTGGCTTCAACCTTTTTACTCCTAGTTCTTCCAATAGCCTAACCATCCAGGTTACTTCTACTGCAGCTGCAGACATTGCTCTATATTCTGCTTCAGATGAACTTTTTGATACTACACTTTGCTTCTTGGATTTCCAACTTATTGGTGATTTTCCTAGCATTAGAATATATCCAGAAATTGATCTCCTTGTATCCAAGCATGCACCCCGGCCAATCTGAATCCGAGTATGCTTGTAGCACCAACTGATCACTACCTTCCAGTAAAATGCCTTGCCCAGCTGTAGAAGCTACAAATTTTATAACATGTGTCAAGGCCTTGAAGTGTGATGTCATAGGCTGTTGTAAAAATTGACTCAAGTGTTGAACTGTGTAAGCAAAATTAGGTCTTGTGTGGGTAAGAAAATTGAGCTTTCCCACCAAACATCTATACAAACTTGGATCATCAAATGGTTCTCCTTCATTAGCTTGTAGTTTCAGATTTATTGGAAGTGGTGTAACTACAGATCGAAAATCATCAGATAAACCAGCTTCAACTAACAGCTCTTTGGTGAACTTTTTCTGTGTCAAAGTAATTCCATGATTCAAGTATCCCACTTCAATACCAAGGAAATAACTGAGCCTTCCAAGGTCCTTAATACTGAACACATGATCAAGATGCTGCTTGATATCATTTATGCCACAAATATCAACACCAGTTAGAATGATATCATCTACATAAACAGCTATAACTGTGATAAGATCTCCATTGTTCTTTAAGAATAAAGAGTAATCATTTTTAGACTGATGATAACCTTTATGTTGCAATTCCCTCACTAACTTAGCAAACGATTGCCTAGAAGCTTGCATTAAACCATAAATGGATTTGACAAGTTTGCAAACCTTAGAGAAAGGATTTGGTAAGCCCTCTGGAACAGTCATGTACACTTCTTCACATAAGTCATCATGAAGAAAAGCATTGTTCACATCCAACTGATGCAAAGTCCATTTCCTATGTGTTGCAACAACAATGACACATCTAATTGTAGACATCTTAACTACTGGAGAGAAAGTCTCAAGATAATCAATCCCCCACTTAGGGGTGATCATTCGGTCGGTTCGGTTTTTAACCGAACCGAATAACAAAAACCGAATAACCGAAATCCGATTTTTACCAAACCGAACCGATTTATCAGTAGAAACCGAACCGAAATATTTTGCCAAAACCGAACCGAACCGATTTTAAAAAAAATTATATATAATATTATTTTTTTATTTTAAAATTAATTTTAATAGCAAATATATTAAAATATGTAACAATTAAAACAAAATAAAACACAAACTATCAATTTAAATATTTAAACTTAATTTTGAATTAATTAAATAATGCATATATATAAAATATAAACATATACATATATAATATAAATAAAAAATATATATAATTCGGTTATTTCGGTTTGAACCGAAGTTTTATAAAAAAAACCGAACCGAATTAAATTTCGGTTTAAACCGAAATAACCGAAATTTTCAGAAAAATACAATCCAAACCGAACCGAAATTCAACATTTCGGTTCGGTTTTTTGGTTTCGGTTCGGTTTTGCTCAGCCCTACCCCCACTTCTGGTTATAACCCTTTGCCACTAAACGAGCTTTAAACCGTTCTATAGAGCCATCAGCTTTGAGTTTGATTTTAAAAACCCATCTGTAGCCAATGGGTTTCTTGCCAAGTGGTAAATCAACTAAGATCCAAGTATGATTTTTCTGTAAAGCATCTAACTCCTTTTTCATAGCATCAACCCACCTAGGATCCTTAGAAGCTTTGAAGTAATTAACTGGCTCAACAATGGAATCAGATTGACTAACAAAAGAATGAACAGAAGCTGGTAAAGAAGCAAAAGTGACTAAATTGCACCAATGAGAAACACTAGAACCACATATATAATCAGTGAGATGAGGTGGCAATTTAGGAACTCTACTACTTTTTCGAAGAGTAATATAATCTGTATCAGATGGTGTATGAGGAGAAGAATGATTATTATCACCATTAGAATCAGAATCACCAGTAGTATCAGCATGTGAAAATGCTTAATCAGAATGAAAAGAACTGGTATCAGGTGAATTCTGAAAAATAGTAGGAATTTCATCATAAAAAGATGTGTAATCAGTTGATATAGGAAGAAAAAATGATGGTGGAGATTGATATTTTTGAATATGGAATGGAAAAAAATTGCTCATGAAATACCACATTTCTAGAAATGGATAACTGAAGTGTTTGAATGTTAAGAACCTTATATCCTTTCACTCCAATAGGATAACCAAGAAAAACATGAGGAGCATCTTTTGTGTCAAATTTAGATCGTTGATGAGAGATTGTAGAAACATAACATAAACAACCAAAAACTCTGAAAGTAGATATGTCTGGAGGAGCATTAAAGAGTTTCTTATAAGGACTTACATTGTTAAGAACTGACAATGGCATCCTGTTGATTAAGTAAACAACAGCAAGAATACATTCTCCCCAAAACTTGATTGGAACTTTAGATTGAAAAAATAAAGCCCTTGCTGTGTCCAAGAGATGTCTATGCTTCCGTTCTACAACTCCATTTTGTTGAGGAGTGTAAGCACAAGTTTTCTGATGTAAAATCCCTTTTGATGAACAAAAATCAGTAATGTCTTTGCCACACAACTCTGTAGCGTTACCACTTTTGACTGTCTGAACTGTGATGGTAAATTGAGTCTGAACATATTCAATGAAATTCTTTATGGTATGTACTGCTTCAGACTTGTGTGCCAACAGAAAAACCCATGACATTCTTGTAAAGTCATCAACTATAGTCAAGAAAAACTTACAACCATTATAAGTTTCATCCTTATAGAGACCCCAAGTATCTACATGTATCAGCTGAAAAGGATGTTGAGTTTCAATACTACTGATAGGAAAAGAAATCCTTGTTTGTTTAGCTAAAGGGCAGATTTGACAAATACCATTTAAAGTGTAGGAACTAGCTTTGTCAAAATCTGAAAGTCCAGTATGTATAAGCATATGTACTGGCATGTGGCCAAACCTAAGATGCCAGAGTTTGGTTTGAGCCACAAGTTTATTATGTTGAGCAAGAAAAGAACAGCTCTCTGGAGAAGCTCCTCAGTTGAATTAGTACTACTTGTTTCTGATTCAGCATTCTCTTCCAAGTAGTACAAGCTATCCTTGAATTTACCAAGATGCAGTGGCCTCATTGAAGGGCCCTGAAGAAAACAACCATCAGTATTAAAAGTGACATTGCACTACATGTCCTTGCAAATCTTCGGTATAGAAACCAAATTAAACTTAAACTCAGGCACATACAGTACATCCTTTAATATGACATTGTCATTAATTGCTACAGTTCCAGTATAAGCAATTTGCACTTTTTTCCCATTTGGTATTGTAATATGATTGCTAAGACCACTTAATGTGTTAACATTAGTGAATAAAGACAAATCATAACACATGTGGTCTGTTGCTCCACTATAAACTATCCAATTTGTACCAGAAGAAGATATGAGGCAAAATTTACCTGCAACATTAGCAAATTTGTTGCCTGTTGTCTCAACATTAGAAACAGTCTCTTCATTCTTGTCTTTTCCTATTAACTTCAAAATTTGTTGATATTGTGTAATTGTAAAAACCATACTTTCATTATCATTATCATTTCTTGCTCCCTGAACATCCTCATCATCCTCATATTGAACTGCAGCAGATAGTCTTCTTTCACCTTTATTATTCTGAGGAAAACCATGAAGTCTATAACATCTTTATATTGTGTGTCCAGTCATTTTGTAATTATCACAGAAGAAAGGACTTGATCTGTTTCTTGTGTCATTATACCCATAATTTGACCTTCCAGTCTAATACTGTGAATTCTTAAATCTATTTTCTTGAAAACCTCTTCTATTGGCAATAAAAGCCATTGACACTTCCATAGCAGAATTAAGAGCTTGAAATAACTTTTATGTTTTTCTTCTTGCAAAATCAATCTGTAAGCCTGTGAAATAGCTGGAAGTGGACTCATAACCAGAATATTTCCTCGAATGAACTCATATCCCTCATTCAACTTCATGAGAAAATCAATCAATCTCCTATCTTCTTGTGATTTCACTAATTTCTGTGTAATCTGACAAGTACAATTAGTACAAGCACAAGCAGGAAGAGGATCTATTGAATCAAGTTAATCCCAAAGCATTTTGATCTTAGTGTAGTAAGCAGATATATCATCTTGACCTTGTCCCAAATCATGTAGCGATTGTTATAACTCAAATAACGAAGTTCCAGAAGCTTGTCCATACCTTTCTTCTAGATTCAACCATATTTCTCTAGCTGTTTTGAAATACAACACACTCCTAGCAATGTTTTGATCTAAAACTCCTAACAACCAAGAGATCAACATAGAGTTACATCTTTCCCATGCCTTTTGTGTAGAATCAATGAATACCGGTTTACTAATCGTTCCATCAACAAAACCTGTCTTATTCTTAGCTTAAAGACTAATCAGAATTGATCGCTTCCAATCAGCATATGAATTTCCACCAAACTTCATTGAAACTAACTTCATTCCAGGATTATCAGACGGATGTAAATAATATGGAGAAGTAGGATCTTGTGAAGGATCAATGTTTTGAATGTTGTTCATTTTAGATAGATTTGAGTAACAACCTGTAAGTGTTTTCAGAAATTTGACAGATCGTAATCGAGATTCAAGAGATTACGAAGCAAAACAACAAATCGAAGAACAATGGAATAACAAATCACAGAACAAATCAAGAGATGAATCAATCAATAAGATATCGAAGAAATTTGAGTCAAATATACTGAATCACAAATCTAAAAATGAAGAAACAACATATCGATGAAGCAAGAACATAAAAATTCGCAAGAAACAGATCAATTTCAACAAGAAATGAACAGAATCATAACTTGGCACTCTGATACCATGATATAATACATGAAATGAACAAGATAGAAAGCTTATTGAGATTGAAACAACAGAATGAACGTGTATTTACAAGACTCCATTGATACACAACCAAAGCTTCATCTCTATGTTACAGAGAAGACAGATAGAGAGAATGTATTTACATATTGTGAAAGAGATGAATGTAACTAATTGAATAGAGAAAAGTAAAGCCATCGTCTGTTTAATATTTACAGGAATAACAAGAAACTAACTAACTTCACAGCTGTCATTCTCCACAACTGTCATTCTTTCTTCTGCTGATGTGTCATGTCTAGCTGGCATACTGCTCTGATACCATGATATAATACATGAAATATAAAGCTTATCTGTCTTTAGAAGGTCCTGGAAGTGATGCACTACCTTTTTTTCTAAAGGTTCCTTAAGCTGCAGATATAATTATAGGTTCTAAGTTATAGTAAGTTGATGTAACGACCCGAAAAATTACGTGTAATTTATTATATTAAAATATGTTTTTAGTTGATTTTACTTTGGTTTAGTTTATTTTTAATGCATTTAAACGCGTTATGATTTTTATTAAATAGGAAAATTATCTCATTCGTGTTATGTGACTTCTGTGTATCATAGAATATTTTATTTTATTTTTCTGTAATTTTTATATTTTTAGAATACAGTTATTTCGCATTTTAATTTCCGGACCCAGCCCCTGTATTGAATTCGAGGCCCTGTTTTTCATAAAATTATTTTTATATAATAATGGGATGTTCAAAAATGTATTATTTTGTAATTTTTGTAATATTCGTAATTTTTGGGAAATTTTGACATTTATATTATATTTGTTTTAAAATAAAATTGTACATTTTTTATCCCATAAAAATTATTTTTAAGGCTTAATGATTTTAATTAGGGGTTGAAAATATTTTTGGGGTATTATTTTTGGTTAATATAAATATCAGCTAAATTATCTTTATTTACTAAAACAATCAGAAAATCAGATTTTCTGATTTTATTTTCTGGAAATTGCTGGGAAATTGTTCTTGGTGTTCTTGAGGATCAATCGAACTTTTGACAGTGATTACGACATCCAAATCGATCATGTGGGTAACCAAATTGAAGCTCTTGATCTCTACTACATGTTTATGTACGTGTGTTTTAACATCCTAATTTGCTTGAATCGTAAATTCATGATTTTAGTTTTAATATTCGACTTTCTCGAATTTATTTTGGATTGTAGGATGATTTGTTGTTGATGTGGTTAGTATCTATAGATTGTATATAATCCCAGGAGCATCATGATATTTTGGTTTGATTTTTAGTAGCTTAAAACTCGAAATCGAATTTTGTGGGGGTGATTATAATTTTCAATTTTCCGGATTTCTTGATGATTTTTTGATGTTTTTGATGATTGATATGAGTCATTGAACTCCTGGGCTTTGATTTGGTATATATAACGTTCGATTTGGTTGAGAAATGAGTAAAATCGAATTTTGCCGGTGAGGTCGCCGGAAAAGTTCCAGATTCCGGCATACCTCCATTAATGGTCGTTTAAGTGTTCTTGGTGTTCTTGGTGATTAGGGATGGCAACGGGTTGGATCGGGTTGGATATCTGTGATATCCAAATCCAAACCCGAATCCTTAATCCAAATCCAAACCCGATCCAAATCCAAATGGATTTGGAAATTCAAAATCCAAATCCGATCCACTGGGTTTGGATCGGGTTCGGGTTTTATCCAAACCCAAAAGTTTTAATTCTTTGTAAAAAAGTAGTAATATTTTTTAAAGTAAATTTCATAAAAATTAAAATTACAATAGCAAATAAATATCTAGATTTCATAGACATGAAAATAAATAAGTCCAAGTTATACCACTATTAATATCTAAAGACATAAAAATTAAAATACAATTGCAAATAAATATCCACATAAATATCCAGAGGCAGAGTGTAGACTAGAAGACTAGCAGTAGCACAGCATGTGTATCAAAATTGTCTGAACTAAGAAATTTCATAGTATCACAGCATGTATATCAAAATTGCCTAAACAAAATTACCTAGTGTAACTAAGTAACGGGTATTTATTTTTAAGGAATAAATTATAATATATATATATATATATATATTATAATTTATATATGTATATATCGGGTTTTTTTCGGGTTTCGGGTTTGGATCGGGTTTTCGGGTTTCGGGTTTGGATCGGGTTGGATATAACTAATATCCAAATCCAAATCCAAACTCTTTCGGGTTTAAAAATCAAATCCAAATCCAAATCCAAAAAATCGGGTTCGGTAAGATCCAATCGGGTCGATTTGGATCGGGTATCCGTCGGATCGGTTTTTTTTGCCATCCCTATTGGTGATGAATGTGTGGAGATGGTGATGAATAGTAAACGTTTGATCTTAAAAATCTGAAAACATTTTCTGAAAAATGTTTTTGGGTCAAATTTTTATAAATTTTTTTTAAAATTCAGATTTCTTTTATGTATTATTATTTTAATTTCTAAAAATTTAATTGAATTAGTTAATTATTTTTAAATAATAATTTAATTGATTTAATTAATTGATTAATTCATTTTAATTGATTAATTATATTAATTAATTATTATTTAAATATATTATTGACTTCATTGAATTTGAATATTTTTGTTATAAAAGATTTATTATTTTTATGAGTTGATTAATAAATAATTAATTTAAATATTCAATTAATTTAATTATTAATTGAATTATTCTTATTAATTGCGTATTAATTAAACCTCTTGTCCGTTTTTAACGAGAAATTTTTTTCTGAAATTAGAAAAATGACCCGGTTCTTATAAAAATAGTTTTAAATTAAAATTCAACTTTTAAATTTGGGTCAACTTTTTACCAAACCTTTTTATTGAGTCGGTTATATCCGGTAATTAGGGTTTTGACCCATTTTCTGTTTTAAAAATATTAGATAAAATCTTTTTATGATCTGATCAACGTGCTATGTGATTATGTGATCTACTTATTGAGTCTCTTTACGTGCAATGTGAATTATTAAGGTATTAAGTATCGAGGGTTATGATGTAAATCGAGTTTTGATCGATATATATAGTTAATGTGTGTTAATTGTTTATATGGTTTATATTATAAGATGTCGGTAAGAGTAGACGATGTTTTCTTTGATTTACTGTCAACGATGGTCGGGTATCGTTTATTTTCACGAGGATTAATTGTTGAATATTGACTTAGGAATGTCAGCGGAGTTAAGTTGGTATGAGACAAAGAAAGTTGGAGATGGATGCAGTATTGTGTGGATTGTAATAAAGAAGGTTGGAGATGAAAGTATTGTTTGTGGAATTGCTGGTTTACTTGTGAGGTGTTTTAACCCCGGGAAAACGTCTATTTTCAAAGGGGACATTTCCAATTATTTTCTTCTGGCAGAGATATTGGTAAGCATGGTTAATACGTTCGAATTGAGTTTATAAGCGTTTACAAAATGTCAGAATTGTCGTCCGAGGCTGAGGTACTATCTTATGTTTGACTATAGAAGTAGACGCGCGGGCTCGATGTCGACGGATCAGACTCGTGGCAATCGCAAGAGCATTTTACCAACGAATGATTGGAATAGAAGATTGTGATGCCGTAAGATAGAAGAAGGAAGTAGTATTACTGCGATGTTACGTAATAGCTAAGGACCAGAGGCAAGTATTTTCTTGATCATCCAAAACACTTTTTATTTTCTGTTTCATTTATTCATATCATGACAAATAGGTATTGTTCAGAGCTATTTGTGGTTCTTAAATATTTTTGTGCGAAAACAGTTGCTTGATATTGGTATCCTTGATGTGGGGAATTGTTTAAGATAAACTCTTCATATCCTTATTATCTAGTAAATAATAGGGATGTGAACTGTATGTGAAACTAAGCATTTCCTGTTGAATTCGGAAATTGCTCTATTGGATTGGAAGATGGTAAAGCGTAGGAGGCCATGATGATTTCATGGTCCAGCAATATTTATTGGAAAGCGTAGGAGGCCATGATGATTTCATGGTCCAGCAATATTTAAGGAGGATATGGTAACCATACCATCTTCTAATAGGCTAACATTACTTGCCTATTTTAGTACCTTAATTGAAATCCGGGTTATACACATGGGTATAGAAATGTACCGGTGGTAGTATAAAGGGTCCCATTGCTTTTGAACCTGATCAGGGGGCAATGGTGGTTTGTTTTTTTATATATCCAATCCATATCGCCCGAATGGCTATTATATATTGTGAGTTGGCAGATGATTCATTTTTATGAAATGCCAAATGATTTCAGTTATGATTTGAATTATATCACAGTTGTTGATTCAGTTTCCCTATAAACTGTTTTACATTTCAGTTGATTTTTATGCCCCACTTATCCTGGTTTTATATCAAAAATTTTATACGCTTGCTGAGCATTTCTTTCGCTCATACTTGCTGTTGTAAATTCTAACATTTCAGTAAGGTAGTTTGGCGAGACTTATCCGCACAGTTCAGAAAGAGAAGAAGCGTGATGCTATTTCGAAGATGACTTGGCTCAGGATGTCTGGATTTAGAGTAAGATCTATTTTATATAATTGAGTTCTAATATTTATTATTATTATGTGATGGTCTAGTTAGCCTGGCGTACTTCTTATCGAAGTTACACCATTGGTTTAAGATTTGATAAAAGGGAATGTTGTACAGAAGGAATGTTTTTTTTTCTAATGGAATTTGGATTACTGTTTCTGGCCCTATAGCCTTAAAAGATCTTGGTATGTTTGGGGTCATAGATGTTATATTTCCAGTGTTGGACAATCACAAGTGAATGATTATTATTAAATAGATATTTTATTTTGAGGATTTTCGCGTGACAACCAAATCTCCTGACCCCGGATTTGGGGGGTGTCACAGTTGGTATCAGAGCTGAGGTTATAGTAAACTAGAAACGAGAGTGTGTAGGAGTGTGTATAGCTAAGTAAGGAACGTCAGAGCTCATGTAGAGTTCCTGTTGGACTATTGGATATAGTACCAATTAGTAAGTTAAGATTGGAGTACTCGTTTAAGATAGTTGTGCTGAACTGGATTGACCGCCTTGCTAGTGGAGATGAATACTGTGGAATCTTCAAAGATTATTACGAGTCAATGACGACGTACAATATCGATATTTTTAAAACGTGGAACGGAAGAAGCTTAAATTCGAATGACGAGCTATCGAAGGAATTGGCAAAGAGAGGCATAAGTAGTGACCTTGGCAATACCTTTTCTTTCTATGAATTATTTTGATATCCCTCCTAAAGAGGTATTCGTTAAAAGATATATCTCCTCTTCTAAATAGTGACATTTTAATTTTCAACTTTTTGTTTTCTCCAATGGTTAATAACTTTATTTACAATATAGTACCACTTGTTCGGTACTTTCTTTTGGTTGTTCATCTTCTAAAAAAAATTACACCTTTGGAATTTTTTCAGTTTTAATCCAAAGTGTGCTTCAGAGAATTATATGTCCGAAAACATCAGTTATTAATTTGATTTCATATTCCTTTCATATTTCTATACTCCTACTGAGACGAACAACCCTATTTATAGGGGACACCAGGTATATCTGTCTGTGTGATAGAAGTTGGATGGGATGCCATCACTGGTGTGTTGTGTATTACAAGAAGGCTGATCACCTTTAATTGTAAATGTCGGAGCTAAGACACACAACGTCGGGTTCATGTGATCATATTGATCTCTCAGTTATTCTCTTATTTCAAATCAGGTTGCTTTAAAATTCATAAAATTCATAACCACAATTGTGGGACATTTCCTATGATATGGAATCTGTTCTCTTCAAAGTTTCATGATTCTTGTTATCTCTATTGAATTTCATGGGTATGCCAATCAGGTCAGAATAAGTGAAATTCGCAGATAGAAATTAGATTCGTAACGGAATCGCCAAGAGTAAGAACGAGTCCTAAAATGATTAGAATATCAGTGACATATCAATGGAATCAGTTCTCTCTCTCTCTATCAAGGATATTATGTTAATGGAAAGTTGGTCAAGCCATATTTGAAACGAATAATGATGTGTTGTAAGACTCCAATGATAACTGTGTCAGATAGAGACCCTATAATTGAATTGAGATTTTTGGAAAAGTTGTTTACAAAGGAACACTATCCCCAGTTTTGTAAAGCAAGTGTTGATGATGAGGAGTTATGGAATGTTAGGTCGAATACACAATATGTAATCAAGTATTGTATGAGTAATTAACAAGAACACAAGTTTTAACACTTAAAAACTGTTTGGAATTAACAATTCCTCTCTCAGTGATGTAAAATATCACAGAGAGCTGCTTAGGTTACAATCAATGAATTTCTCTACGTTCGATACCCTTCTAGGGTTAACCTAACTGTATTTATAAAACATACAGCTTCGTACAATCAGTAATTGATTCTCCTATAATTAAGCTATACAATTGATATTAATCACGATTGCTACACGTCTTCTAAGTC
This sequence comes from Kitagawia praeruptora, assembly GCA_037693485.1. NCBI lineage: Eukaryota > Viridiplantae > Streptophyta > Magnoliopsida > Apiales > Apiaceae > Kitagawia > Kitagawia praeruptora. Next base: position 95,606,183 of record CM075354.1, on the reverse strand, counting down.
AACTCAATCTCTTTGACAGCTATCCAATCTTCAAAGATATTACTTCCATATTTATCTTGTATCAATCTTCAAACACTGTTGACTCTCAGACGCTTCCGCTACAGAGTTTAACAACCTCTGTTGCGCTTCCAGTCAGTGTTTAACTAAACTCTGACTGCTTCCAGTTAAACTCTGTTTTGTCACCTTAGCTTCCAAACACTGTTCTCATCAATCATTTCTAACAATCTCCCCCAACTTGTTCATTAGCAAGAATGTACAAGTTTTACAGTAAATGATGATGTCAAAACAAATACAAAGTCTACACTGTTTAACAAACAGAGTTTAAGCTTTTACTTAACAAATTCTACAGAAAATAAGAAAATTCTTACAGACTTCAATTTCTAATCTCTTGAAGATCTGGCATTGTTCTGAGATAGTCTATAAGCAATCTTCTTTCAGCATTTTCAAGCTCTATCTGCATGGCTTCTTTGATTTCTCTCAACTGAGGATCATTCTCATCAATCTGATAGATAGCAGCTCTAAGATCGTAGATTTTGTTTCTCCTCATTTCATTTCCCAACCTGATATATTTCACTTCCTCAGACTTCACATTAAAATCCAGAATAGTAATTCCAAGATCTGTCTTCAGCTTTGTAGTCCCCTTCTCCATTTCTATCAGATTGCCATTCCAATCTCTGTACTTAGGAACATACTTACTGTTGAATTCCATACTTCTTCTTGCAAGATTTTGAATCATCTTTTGTCTGAGTACATTTGCAACTGACTGAGCTCTTTGATTTCTTACTCTGAAAAGATACAGAACATATTCTAGTTCTTCCCAGTATTTTAAATCAATATCCTTCTCATCGGCCTTAAACACTGTTCCATCAGCCATGAAATATAGCAGAAAATCCTTCTCTAAACTCTTCTGATACACAAGCTGTACTGACTCCAGTCTGTCTAAATTCTCTTGAGTAACACCACGACCTGGAACAGCCAATGAAGAAGGATCTCTGGGACCAACATATTGTCTTTTGTCTCTGTGTGAGCCTATACCTTCTTTGTTGTATCCAATTTTACCAGATAAGGCTCTACCATCAGTGAAATCCATTGGAACTGTAGATGCTAAATTTGGATCATGAAGAACTCCTTTTCCAAACTTTGATTTCAACTGAGAAGACAATAGTGGTGTAGTCACAACTTGTGTAGCAACAGAGGTTGTGTCTTCATTCTTCTGTGTATCAACAGGGGTTGTAACAACATTCTTCAACTTTTGCTTAGCTTCTGCATCTGTTGGTTTTCTGGATACTTGCATCCTTTGATTAGTACCAACTTGCTCTTTGAATTGAATGCCTTTAAGAACAGGCTTTGCAGCTTTAACAACTTTCACACTCTTCTTCAACTTATCAGACTTTAAAGCTTTTAGATGCTTTTCTTGCAGACTCTTTTCTTCAGCTTTAGCATCTTCTAGAGTAACTCCTTCTGCATTTTCTTCCATGAAGAGCTTAACAGCTAACTCTTCATCAGTCTTTGGATTAGATATTAATTCCAAACTCTTGGTTTTTGAAGTACCTTGAGTTTCAGTGTTTATTCCAACAGACTGTGACTTAAGAGATTTGCCAGATCTCAGAGTTAGTGACTCAGAGTTTAAAGCCTTACTCTTGTCACTTGCTCCTCCATCATCTCCAGCATCATCCTTTTTGAGCAAAGTTTGAGAAATTTTGCATTTTGACTTAGCAACTCTCTCCCCCTTTTTGACATCATCAGGAATGAGTATAGATGTAATGAGCTCCAAGGAGTTAGCAATGGAATCAACCTTATCAAACAAGGCAGCCTGATTCTCTTCAACCTTTCCTAACCTGGCAAAGAGAGTATCTTGGACTTTAGAAAGCTGTGCAGCTTTGATTTTTGACTCTCTTTCCATTTTCATTTCTCTAGTCTGTATCTCAGTCTTCAAAGAAGCAATTTGTTATTTTGTGTCAGCAAAACTTCCATCCAGGGTTTTGACTTGTACCACAGTTGCCTTTAAGCATGATAAAATCTCTGGATTGGAAATTTGACTAGCAGTTTGCTTAATGAAAGTAGCTGCTCTCCCTTTTGGAAAAATACAGTCTTCTTTATACTAGTTAGCAGCAGATTTAGCAAGGTGCTCTTGTTCAATTGCATGAGATGGACAAGGCTGATCAAAAGATGTATGTTTGTTATCAGTCTGTACTGGTGCACTCAGAGAAGAATCAGAGTTTGCACTATTTTCAGCTTCATCTTCAACACTTGCATCATTAGCTTGAGCATCTTGTAAAGAACCACTGTGCTGAGCTTTGTCAGCCACAGTTTCTACAACAACTTCTGCATTCTTTTCAATATTCTCCTCATGTTGCACAGGCTCTGCAACAGAGTTTGGATTTGTAGCTTCAACTGGCATAGATTTAGAGTTATCCTTAGTTGCTTGATCAACCTCATCACCTTTGTCAGGAATTTGATAAGCATCAGATATCAGCTCTGTGTGTGATGCTGCAGCTTCAGGAAGAATAACTGCAGGCTCATCAGCTACACTAGGGGCTTCAGTATGAACAACAGGTGAGATAGGATCAAGGATTGGTTGAAATGAGTCAAGAATATCATTCATTGGTGAAAAACCATCTCTGTGATCCTCTTCTGCAGGCATGTTAACCTCTGCAAGCATTGCAACCTCTGCAGATATATCAACCTCTGCAGGTATATCATTCACTGCAGGTATATCATTCACTGCAACCTCAACAGTAGGTGTTTGTTGTGAAACCACCTCTGATGCTGGAGCTTCAGGAAGAATAACTGCAGGCTCATCAGCTACACTAGGGGCTTCAGTATGAACAACAGGTGAGATAGGATCAAGGATTGGTTGAAATGAGTCAAGAATATCATTCATTGGTGAAAAACCATCTCTGTGATCCTCTTCTGCAGGCATGTTAACCTCTGCAGGCATTGCAACCTCTGCAGATATATCAACCTCTACAGGTATATCATTCACTGCAGGTATATCATTCACTGCAACCTCAACAGTAGGTGTTTGTTGTGAAACCACCTCTGGAGCTTCAATTGCTTGCTCATCATCAGATTCTGAAAGAATTAATCTCCTTCTCTTGGCTTGAGGCACTACAGTCACCTCTTCTTCTTCACTAGAGCTCTCCTTAGTTGGTGAAAGTGAAGGTCTGTTTGCCTTTTGTTTCTTTCTTCTGGTATAAACAGCTCCAGGTAATGTCTGTTTAGCCTTTGAGTGTTTAGTGTGTTGTGCAGTGTGTATTTTTCTTTTTGGTTTGGATTTGGGTTGATCAGTAGGTACTGGCTCAGAGTTTAAGGATTCAGAGTTTATTGGTTGAGAGTTTATGTGTTCAGATTATGGTTGATGAGATGTAGTAGGTATAGTGGTTGTGGGTGTTGGCTCAGATGCTGGTATAGGAGGAGAATGTATGGTGTCTAATGGTTCAGGCATTTGTTGTGGTTCATATTGTTGTGATGATTGTGTAGATTGAGAATCTTGAGGTTGGTTGACATAGTTTTGTAAGGCTAGTGCCATAAACATAGCAGGTATTTGCTGTTTAGTGACATCTTTATTTGTCAAATCAGAAAACATCCTTTTAGCAACTTGAAAAGGCTGAATGACATCAGCTTCAGCAATTGTAAGATTAGGCACACAAGCATTGAATAACACTTGACAAAATCGAGAAAAATAAACAGATGTAGGCTCAGACAAACGCTCTCCCAAATTCATTAGAACTAGTCTACCAAAATCGAAATTACCTCCATACAGTAGAGCATGACCAATTTGGAGAGTGTCAAGAGGAAGTGCATCCCAATTTGTTGTCTTCTTTCCAAAGGTCCTTGTAATGCAATCGAAGAAAAAACTCCATTCCTTTCGCAAAAGTGGCCTCCTAAGAGATCCCAGCTTATTCAAATTTCCTGAACAACCAATTTGCTGCAACATTGTCCGCAAGCGGTCGTGACCAACAACACTGTAAGAAGTATGAGTCTCAAAATCCAGAGCATCCCTAACCGTAGTTGGAGTAATGATATACTCTGATTCATCATGAGTGAAAGTAATTGTTGGAGTGCCAGACTCTTCTCCATCATCATACACAGAGTTTGTCCAAAAAGTAGCAATTTGTGAAGCAGAGAGTATTGGTGGTGCAGTTAAAGCCTTCCCAATTTCAGAATCTTTCAAGAAATTTTGAAACAAATGAAACGCCTCTGGAGCGTTTGCATTCTCCAGTGGAGCTGCATAATTGCTAGGAAGAAAAACTAACCCTGCTGCATCAAAAGCTTTGGTTGCCATTAGTGAGATATGATACAAAAATATTCAGAGAAAAGATGTGTATAGTAAGTGTTTATCAATATGTGAAAGAGAGTGAACAAGAGTTTTGAAAGTGATTTAGTATGCAAGTAACTGTGAGTGGGTGAATATGAATCGATGTGAAGTGAGAAAACAAAAGCGATTAGAGTAAAAAAAAACTCAATCGTTTATGTATTGTAAGCACGCAACTAATTTTAGAGTAATGTGAGAGTGGGACACAATAATGGGACACGTGTCAAACAACCAATGGATCACTTAATAGTTACCGTTGTCATTCCTATAATCACGACACTATGACATATTTACACTAATTAACAGTTGTCAACTACCCCAATTACTCCAAAATAATCAAATTATCTCAATGAAACTTTACCTTAGAGTACTTAACACAACTCGACAGTGTTTGTCAATTTTCCAACTTTATCACTAAAACCCTTTCAAAAATTGCACAGTTGTGAATATGAATGTGTGTGAAGCAGAGTTTACCAAAATCAATTTTTAGAGCATCTAATTTTTCATAAAATCCATAACACAAATCAATAAACACTGAATGCACAAACTCTCATAGTAAACACTGATTGTTTGATGAATGCTAAACTCTGTAGTTACTGTAATACAGAGATCTGAATACTTCTATTCCCTTTGATGTTCATGATTATCCAAGTAAGCACACAGTCTTTGAAGAAAAAAAAAGATCAAGAGATAGAAATCAGAGCATCATTCAGTGAGTAACAGTCATGAACTTGATAAACTCACAAACTCTCAAAGCACACAAGTGTTTAGGTGAAGTGTTTACACTCACATTCAATCAGTAAAAGTAGATACTACCATATGCTTGAATGTCCACCAAATCTACACTACTTTGAGTACATATATGCACAAATCAAAAGGACTTTATTCAGGGTTGTAATGTAGTAAGATCAAACAGATGAGAAGAGATGTTTTAATCATGAGTGAATTTCAAGCTGAACATTTTAATAGACCAAAGTGTTCAGTCACACTGTTAGTACATATTTGTACAAGATGATCAGTATATATGCCTTTTTTTTATTATTTTTTTTAACATATATACTGAGTAAACTTTTCTTTTCTTGAGAAACACTCACCTGCTTGCATTTGATTTTTCAAAAGAATATAACTGCTCTTAATACTACAGAGTTTAAGAAAAATGAGCAGTTAATTAGGCTCAAAGGGGTTTACTAAGGGTGAAATTTATGAACAGTGTTTGAACAGTGTTCAAAAGAATTTTGAACAGTGTTTGAAGAAAGGTAAATCCTATTGCCTTTATCATTTTCATGCACACACATATCATGTAGTCTTCAAAATGGTTTAATACAAGTTCTAGAGAAACATACTTCTTGATGAACATCACACAACAATAAAAACTGATTGATAGAGAATGTATCAATCACTGATTTGGCTCAAAATCTCACAGGGTGCAGACATGAATCTGAACTCACCAAACTAATCAATGACACATCTCATGTTTTATAGTTTTTACAAGTACAAACAAGGAATCATCAAGAACCATGAATTATCTTTGGGAACAGAATGTCACTTATCAGAGTTTAGAGTTCATTAATATCAAAAATTATTTATGAGAGGCAATGCACACAATATTCATAAACTCAGAGTTTAGGACTGAATAAACTAAGAGATGCTATAAATATGAAACAGTATCATGTTGTGTTGATTTACTGCACAAAATCTGATTAGATTACAGTGACTCAGAAAGAATCATGATTTAATTACTGAGAATCATGCTTCATACATTTTTCTTCATTGGTGTTTTCATTCAGACAATAATCAATTCTGAATTCACAGAGTGTATCAACATGTTAACAGTGTTTAGCAGACAGACATGCTGACAGAGTTTAACAAAGTTTAAACATAAGCATGCATAACAGAGTTTAATACTAAGATTCACATAGCACTCAACAATTTGCAGAAACATGAGCAATATATTTTAAAAGTAAGATCTTGAGTCTAACCAACATCTCTAGTCAAAACTAGAGACCATTCCTAGTTCATTGACCAGTCTTGTAAATGTAGCTTCACTCAATGGCTTGGTGAAGACATCTGCAAGTTGTTGTTCTGTAGACACAAAGTGAAGCTCAATGTTGCCTTCCTCTACATGCTCTCTGATAAAGTGATACCTTATGCTGATGTGCTTTGTCATTGAGTGTTGTACTGGATTACCTATCATTGCAATAGCACTTTGATTATCACAAAAAATAGGTATCTTGGTATACCTCAATCCATAATCCAGCAGTTGATTCTTCATCCATAGAATCTGTGCACAGCAACTACCAGCAGCAATATACTCTGCTTCAGCTATAGATGTAGATATTGACTTCTGTTTCTTGCTGTACCAGGAAACAAGTCTATCACCTAGAAATTGACAACTTCCACTGGTGCTTTTTCTGTCAATCTTACATCCTGCAAAGTCTGCATCAGAGTAGCCAAGAAGCTTAAAGTCTGATTCTCTGGGATACCATAGCCCTAAAGTTATAGTGCCCTTGAGATACTTAAAAATCCTCTTTATTGCTGTTAAATGTGGTTCTCTTGGATCTGCCTGAAACCTTGCACACAAACAAGTGGCATACATGATATCAGGTCTACTAGCTGTTAAATAGAGTAGAGAACCAATCATTCCTCTGTAACTTGTCATATCTACTGATGACCCTGCATCTTTGTCCAATTTTGTTGCAGTTGCCATGGGAGTTGTTGCAGATGAACAGTCAAGCATGCCAAATTTCTTGAGAAGATTTCTGGTATATTTTGCTTGATTTATAAAAATTCCATCATCTGTTTGCTTCACCTGTAGGCCTAGAAAATAACTAAGCTCTCCCATCATACTCATTTGATATCTTGACTGCATGAGCTTGGCAAACTTCTTACAGAGTTTATCATTAGTAGATCCAAAAATGATGTCATCAACATATATCTGAACTAAGAGCAAGTCACTACCAGATTTAAAGTAAAACAGAGTTTTGTCAATAGTACCTCTATGAAACCCACTTTCTAGTAGAAATTTAGCAAGAGTTTCATACCATGCCCTTGGTGCCTGCTTAAGTCCATAGAGTGCCTTGTCTAACCTGTAGACATGGTCTCGATATTTTGGATCTACAAAACCTGGTGGTTGTTCCACAAACACTTCTTCTTCAAGTTTTCCATTTAAAAATGCACTTTTCACATCCATCTGAAACACTTTGAATTTCTTATGAGAGGCATATGCTAGAAAAATTCTGATTGCCTCCAATCTTGCAACTGGAGCAAATGTTTCATCATAGTCTATTCCTTCCTGCTGTGAATAGCCTTTTGCAACCAGTCTTGCTTTGTTCCTTGTGATAACACCCTCACTGTCAGTTTTATTTCTGAAAACCCATTTAGTACCAACAATGGATCTGTTCTTGGGCCTTGGTACAAGGGTCCACACTTCATTTCTTTCAAATTCATTTAGCTCTTCTTGCATTGCTGTTATCCAGTCAGCATCTTTAAGAGCTTCTTCTACTTTCGTTGGCTCAGATTGTGACAAGAATGCATGAAACAGACATTCATTTGTTGTTGCACTTCTTGTCCTTACTTTTGCATCTGGATCACCAATAATCAAATCAGGTGTGTGTGACTTAGTCCATTTTCTTGCAGAAGGCAAATTGCTTCTGTCATTATGTGATCCTCCCCCTTGATCCATGCTCTCCTGATTTTCTTGGTGCCTTTCTTCATTTTCTGATGCTCCCCCTGAATGTGACTGTTCAGAATTATCAACAGAGTTTGAATCAACAGAGTTTGATTCAGAATTATCAACTGAGTCACTATCAGTATTTGAATTATCACTTTGATGTGATTCTTCATGCTCCCCCTCAACTGGTTCTTCCCTTGTTTCTGATTGAAGAGTCTCTTCAGTATTTACCAGTAGAGGTTCAGAGTTTAGCTCAACAGAGTTTGTCAGATCAATCTGATCAGAGTTTACTTTTTCAGAGAATAAATCTTCATTTTCAAAGTGCAGTTGATCATGTTAATTGACATCTTCAAGTCCAGTTATTTTCTTGTCATCAAATGACACATGAATTGATTCCATGATCACTCTGGTTCTCAGATTATAAACTCTGAATGCCTTAGTTGACAGTGGATAGCCAACAAAAATTCCTTCATCTGCCTTTAGATCAAATTTGGTCAACTGCTCAGGATGAGTCTTCAATACAAAGCACTTGCATCCAAAAATATGAAAATATTTTAGATTTGGCTTCTTCTTTTTCACCATTTCATATAGTGTTTTACCATGCTTGTTGATCAGTGTTGCATTTTGAGTAAAACAAGCTGTTTGAACTGCTTCTGCCCAGAAATATGTTGGCAGCTTTGCTTCATCTAGCATGGTTCTTGCAGCTTCTATCAAGGTTCTGTTCTTCCTCTCCACTACACCATTTTGTTGTGGAGTACCAGGTGCAGAAAACTCTTGTTTGATTCCTTTACTCTTGCAAAATTCTTCCATTGATGAATTCCTGAATTCAGTTCCATTGTCACTTCTGATAATCTTCACTTGATTCTCTGACCCTTTGTCCAGTTGTATTATATGTTCTGTCAGTGTTAATGCAGTTTCATCCTTCTTTGCAAGAAAATATACCCATGTGTATCTGGTATATTCATCAACAATGACTAGAGCATATTTCTTCTTTCCAAGAGACATAACATTCACTGGTCCAAAAAGATCAACATGTAGGAGATGATAAGGATCAACAATTGAAGACTCAGATTTGCTTTTGAAAGATGCTTTTCTCTGTTTGGCCTTTTGACAAGAATCACACATGCCTTCTACATTCAACAATGACTTTGGTAGACCTCTTACATGATCATTCTTTATTAGCTCATTGATGTTGTTCAGATTCAAATGAGAGAGTTTCTTGTGCCACTTCCAACTCTCTTCATTGGACATTCTTGTTGACAGACACACTGCTTTGCCATCAGTGTTTGTTGACAATTTTATTTCATAGATGTTATTTTGTCTGTTTCCAACTAGAGCAACTTTCCCTGTAGATTTACTGATGACTTGACAATATTCAGGCTGAAAATCTACATGATATCCTCTGTCACAGATTTGACTCACAGATAGCAGATCATGCTTGAGTCCTGGAACCAGAGCTACATTTGTGATGATGACACTCCCAAGATTAATATTGCCATATCCCAGAGTATGTCCTATGTTGCCATCTTCATAGGAAACTTTTGGGCCAGCCTTCTCCACATACTCTGAAAGCAGGGCTTTATTTCCAGTCATGTGTCCTGAACATCCACTGTCCATGACTAGGGTGCTCTTCCTTATGCCCTGCAATCACAAACAATCACTAATTATTAGTTTTAAGGATCCAGACTTGCTTGGATCCTTTGGCTTTCTTAATTCTGTTAGCTTTTGCAGCGGAATTCACATTATCAGAGTTTAAGCTAACTTTTTCAGAGTTTACATTTGCAGAGTTTACTTTAACCCATTTCAAATTTGGCTTGGGTTCATAGTAATTATAGTAAATAACATGATAATCTCTGCAAGTGTAAATAGAATGCCAAGTACTTCCACAGTGTTTACATAAAGTCTGTGGTCTAGTTCTCACATAATCATTTTTTACTGTAGTTTTAGAGGGCAAAAAATTAATGTTCTTATTCTTACTGCAGAAACTAGCAAGATGATTAGTGCTACCACAATTAAAGCATGTTTTTCTAGGAGCTAATGTAGCAAGCATTGGCTTAATTCCTGATGTTATGCCTACCTTTCCATTTTTGTTTTTCCTAGGCATTCTCTGTTTGTTGACAGATTTTATCTCTTTAAGCTTATGCTTGAGTTGTTTATCTGTCATTAAACCAATGTTAACCTCTTTAACAAAAGTCTTAGCATATGATTCTTTAACAGCCTTTTTCTCAGCTTCAGTCTTAGGTCCACCTGTTCCCATAACATTACCTTCAGATGAACGATGTGGTCTTACTTTTACCAAATTTTCAAATCTAAGTTCATCTCCCTCAGAGTAACCTAGACCTACTGTATCTGACTGAAACACTTCTTGAGTGTCTTTACCAGAGTGTGTCCAAGTTTTAATAATGTGTTTAGTATCCTCCAATTCAGATTCTAGTTGCTTATACTTACCTAGCAACTCCTGTTCAATAAACACATCATCATCTCTTTCTTTCTGAACTTTATTCATGTTTTCAAGCTGTTCCTCAACAAGTTTATTTCTATCTTTGAGTTGAGAGCACTCATTCTTTATCCTTTCATTTTCTAAAGTCTGATCCCTATAACTGATATGTAATGCTTTAAGATAAATTCTCAATTCAGTTATATTATCAGTATTATAAGCATAGGTAGTTGGGGGTACCTTTAGATCATCATCTTCATTCTGAGTAGTAGCCATGAGAGCATAGTTGACTTCCTCATCTGAATCTGAAGTGTCTGCCCAATCTCTGCCTTTGGTGTAGAGTGCCTTTTCAGTTTTACCCTTTTTGCACTCAGGAGCATAGTGACCCATCTCCTTACACTTGTAGCATTGAATCTCAGACTTATCTTTCTTACCAGATTTGAAGTCCTTTCCCTCAGATTTCTTGAAATTTTTCTTGTCAGACTTTGAGTAATCCTTGGAGAATCTCTTTCCCTTCTTGAAGTTCTTGAATCCCATCTTCTTGAAGGTCTTTACCATCAATACAGCCATTTGCATCATCTCTTCTTCATCTTCAGAATCAGATGTTCCATCTGTGTTTGAGTCAACATCAGTGTTTGATGACTCACTTTCTGAATATATGATTAAAGCTTTTCCTTTTGCCTTTCTCCTTGATGCTTCTTTCCTTGAAGATTTTTCTTCAACTTTCAGTGCAACAGTCTTTGACTTTTTACTTGATCTTTTGTTTCTCTGCTCCAATTCCAGTTCATAGGTTTTGAGCAGTCCATATATTTCATCAATCTCTGTTTCAGCAAGTTCATAGTTATCTCTTATGGTGGTTGTTTTCACATCCCACTTTTCAGGTAGAGAAAGAAGAAACTTGAGATTTGAGTCTTCTAAATCATACTCTTTGTTAACCAATGACAAATCATTGAGCAGTTTACAGAATCTGTCAAATGTTTCTGTCATGGTTTCTTCAGACTTTGCCTCAAAATGCTCATACTCCTGAGTGAGTATGTTTCTTCTATTTTTCTTGATTGCAGGAGTTCCTTGACACCTAACCTCAAGTGCATCCCATATTTCCTTTGCAGTTGTGCAATTAATCACTTTATTAGACATAACATTGTCCAAAGCACTGTGAAGTAAATGCCTTACTTTTGCATCCTTTGCAATAGATGAAAGATCCTCAGCAGTTAGATCTTTCTTTTCTTTTGGAATCACCTTTGATTCCTCACCAGCAGCAGCAACAGATAACTTTGTAGGTTTGTGAGGACCTTCATAAATTCTATCAAGATATTCTGGATCTGTAGCCTCCAGAAACATGGTCATCTTCACCTTCCAAATTGCATACTCTGATGGCCTAAGTATTGGAACCCTAATCGTTTCATACCTACTAACAGTAGTAGGGGCTTTCTCAGAACTTGATGGAGGAGGTATCTCTGCCATTGATTACTATTGTGTTTGGATCTTAAACTGTAATAAAGTAACAGATTGGCTCTGATACCACTTGTTAGGTCGAATACACAATATGTAATCAAGTATTGTATGAGTAATTAACAAGAACACAAGTTTTAACACTTAAAAACTGTTTGGAATTAACAATTCCTCTCTCAGTGATGTAAAATATCACAGAGAGCTGCTTAGGTTACAATCAATGAATTTCTCTACGTTCGATACCCTTCTAGGGTTAACCTAACTGTATTTATAAAACATACAGCTTCGTACAATCAGTAATTGATTCTCCTATAATTAAGCTATACAATTGATATCAATCACGATTGCTACACGTCTTCTAAGTCAACTCAATCTCTTTGACAGCTATCCAATCTTCAAAGATATTGCTTCCATATTTATCTTGTATCAATCTTCAAACACTGTTGACTCTCAGACGCTTCCGCTACAGAGTTTAACAACCTCTGTTGCGCTTCCAGTCAGTGTTTAACTAAACTCTGACTGCTTCCAGTTAAACTCTGTTTTGTCACCTTAGCTTCCAAACACTGTTCTCATCAATCATTTCTAACAAGGAAGGAGTTAAGGAATTAAGAAACCCCACTAGTTGCCTTAGCTGATTCCGAGGACGGAATCCTTATAAGGGGGGAAGAATGTAACGACCCGAAAAATTACGTGTAATTTATTATATTAAAATATGTTTTTAGTTGATTTTACTTTGGTTTAGTTTATTTTTAATGCATTTAAACGCGTTATGATTTTTATTAAATAGGAAAATTATCTCATACGTGTTATGTGACTTCTGTGTATCATAGAATATTTTATTCTATTTTTCTGTAATTTTTATATTTTTAGAATACAGTTATTTCGCATTTTAATTTCCGGACCCAGCCCCTGTATTGAATTCAAGGCCCTGTTTTTCATAAAATTATTTTTATATAATAATGGGATGTTCAAAAATGTATTATTTTGTAATTTTTGTAATATTCGTAATTTTTCGGAAATTTTGACATTTATATTATATTTGTTTTAAAATAAAATTGTACATTTTTTATCCCATAAAAATTATTTTTAAGGCTTAATGATTTTAATTAGGGGTTGAAAATATTTTTGGGGTATTATTTTTGGTTAATATAAATATCAGCTAAATTATCTTTATTTACTAAAACAATCAGAAAATCAGATTTTCTGATTTTATTTTCTGGAAATTGCTGGGAAATTGTTCTTGGTGTTCTTGAGGATCAATCGAACTTTTGACAGTGATTACGACATCCAAATCGATCATGTGGGTAACCAAATTGAAGCTCTTGATCTCTACTACATGTTTATGTACGTGTGTTTTAACATCCTAATTTGCTTGAATCGTAAATTCATGATTTTAGTTTTAATATTCGACTTTCTCGAATTTATTTTGGATTGTAGGATGATTTGTTGTTGATGTGGTTAGTATCTATAGATTGTATATAATCCCAGGAGCATCATGATAATTTTGGTTTGATTTTTAGTAGCTTAAAACTCGAAATCGAATTTTGTGGGGGTGATTATAATTTTCAATTTTCCGGATTTCTTGATGATTTTTTGAAGTTTTTGATGATTGATATGAGTCATTGAACTCCTGGGCTTTGATTTGGTATATATAACGTTTGATTTGGTTGAGAAATGAGTAAAATCGAATTTTGCCGGTGAGGTCGCCGGAAAAGTTCCAGATTCCGGCATACCTCCATTAATGGTCGTTTAAGTGTTCTTGGTGTTCTTGGTGATGAATGTGTGGAGATGGTGATGAATAGTAAACGTTTGATCTTAAAAATCTGAAAACATTTTCTGAAAAATGTTTTTGGGTCAAATTTTTATAAAATTTTTCTAAAATTCAGATTTCTTTTATGTATTATTATTTTAATTTCTAAAAATTTAATTTAATTAGTTAATTATTTTTAAATAATAATTTAATTGATTTAATTAATTGATTAATTCATTTTAATTGATTAATTATATTAATTAATTATTATTTCAATATATTATTGACTTCATTGAATTTAAATATTTTTGTTATAAAAGATTTATTATTTTTATGAGTTGATTAATAAATAATTAATTTGAATATTCAATTAATTTAATTATTAATTGAATTATTCTTATTAATTGCGTATTAATTAAACCGCTTATCCGTTTTTAACGAGAAAAATATTTCTGAAATTAGAAAAATGACCCGGTTCTTATAAAAATAGTTTTAAATTAAAATTCAACTTTTAAATTTGGGTCAACTTTTTACCAAACCTTTTTATTGAGTCGGTTATATCCGGTAATTAGGGTTTTGACCCATTTTCTGTTTTAAAAATATTAGATAAAATCTTTTTATGATCTGATCAACGTGCTATGTGATTATGTGATCTACTTATTGAGTCTCTTAACGTGCAATGTGAATTATTAAGGTATTAAGTATCGAGGGTTATGATGTAAATCGAGTTTTGATCGATATATATAGTTAATGTGTGTTAATTGTTTATATGGTTTATATTATAAGATGTCGTTAAGAGTAGACGATGTTTTCTTTGATTTACTGTCAACGATGGTCGGGTATCGTTTATTTTCACGAGGATTAATTGTTGAATATTGACTTAGGAATGTCAGCGGAGTTAAGTTGGTATGAGACAAAGAAAGTTGGAGATGGATGCAGTATTGTGTGGATTGTAATAAAGAAGGTTGGAGATGAAAGTATTGTTTGTGGAATTGCTGGTTTACTTGTGAGGTGTTTTAACCCCGGGAAAACGTCTATTTTCAAAGGGGACATTTCCAATTATTTTCTTCTGGCAGAGATATTGGTAAGCATGGTTAATACGTTCGAATTGAGTTTATAAGCGTTTACAAAATGTCAGAATTGTCGTCCGAGGCTGAGGTACTATCTTATGTTTGACTATAGAAGTAGACGCGCGGGCTCGATGTCGACGGATCAGACTCGTGGCAATCGCAAGAGCATTTTACCAACGAATGATTGGAATAGAAGATTGTGATGCCGTAAGATAGAAGAAGGAAGTAGTATTACTGCGATGTTACGTAATAGCTAAGGACCAGAGGCAAGTATTTTCTTGATCATCCAAAACACTTTTTATTTTCTGTTTCATTTATTCATATCATGACAAATAGGTATTGTTCAGAGCTATTTTTGGTTCTTAAATATTTTTGTGCGAAAACAGTTGCTTGATATTGGTATCCTTGATGTGGGGAATTGTTTAAGATAAACTCTTCATATTCTTATTATCTAGTAAATAATAGGGATGTGAACTGTATGTGAAACTAAGCATTTCCTGTTGAATTCGGAAATTGCTCTATTGGATTGGAAGATGGTAAAGCGTAGGAGGCCATGATGATTTCATGGTCCAGCAATATTTATTGGAAAGCGTAGGAGGCCATGATGATTTCATGGTCCAGCAATATTTAAGGAGGATATGGTAACCATACCATCTTCTTATAGGCTAACATTACTTGCCTATTTTGGTACCTTAATTGAAATCCGGGTTATACACATGGGTATAGAAATGTACCGGTGGTAGTATAAAGGGTCCCATTGCTTTTGAACCTGATCAGGGGGCAATGGTGGTTTGTTTTTTTATATATCCAATCCATATCGCCCGAATGGCTATTATATATTGTGAGTTGGCAGATGATTCATTTTTATGAAATGCCAAATGATTTCAGTTATGATTTGAATTATATCACAGTTGTTGATTCAGTTTCCCTATAAACTATTTTACATTTCAGTTGATTTTTATGCCCCACTTATCCTGGTTTTATATCAAAAAATTTATACGCTTGCTGAGCATTTCTTTCGCTCATAATTGCTGTTGTAAATTCTAACATTTCAGTAAGGTAGTTTGGCTAGACTTATCCGCACAGTTCAGAAAGAGAAGAAGCGTGATGCTATTTCGAAGATGACTTGGCTCAGGATGTCTGGATTTAGAGTAAGATCTATTTTATATAATTGAGTTCTAATATTTATTATTATTATGTGATGGTCTAGTTAGCCTGGCGTACTTCTTATCGAAGTTACACCAGTGGTTTAAGATTTGATAAAAGGGAATGTTGTAAGGAAGGAATGTTTTTTTTTCTAATGGAATTTGGATTCTTGTTTCTAGCCCTATAGCCTTAAAAGATCTTGGTATGTTTGGGGTCACAGATGTTATATTTCCAGTGTTGGACAATCACGAGTGAATGATTATTATTAAACAGATATTTTATTTTGAGGATTTTCGCGTGATAACCAAATCTCCTTACCCCGGATTTGGGGGTGTCACAGTTGCGACTATTTCATCACTATCGGCTAAAGAAATCTAAGTTTTCTTTTATTTGTTCTTTTATCGTCCAACTCATCTGTTCTTTGTATACATATAGTATGTAACTCTGTGTTTAATGTTGAGTCTACGGGGTTATTGCCTTGTTGGGTATTATTTGATATGTTTTAAAGTTCGTGAGTATTTGATACATTTTATTCAGTTCATATTCTTGTATTTCTCATTCCAATTTATTTTTATGATGTTATCAGTAACTTAGGAAGGCTATAACTAAGTAATTTAATTTATTATCCTCTGAAAATATTGAACTATACAATTTGATTTTGTTGTCCTTTACTAGTTGGCATGATAAAATTACCACCATATATACCTATATCCATATGAGACTCTCAACTTGTCAGCAATTTTATGTTTTCCCAGAATTATAGATATAGATAAGTTGATAAAATAGGGTAAACAGGGTATTTATATGTTAAAGTCTAATACAATTCCTGTGTCTGAACTCTGGCCTTTGGGTAAGCTAAAAGATCAATTTTGTTACTTTATCTATGTAGTGCATAACTCTTTGTATCTTTATAACATTCTATTAATAGATATATTTTGAAACACCTTCATTTATATAACACTCAGTTTTCTTTAACTTTGCATAATAATTCTGAAACATGTGTGACTGATAATACTTTGCTTTTTTCCGATGGTAATAATTTCACAATTTTACATATTCTTTCATCTTCTTGTACAACTTGATTTGTTTGGTAAATATGTTTTAATCAGCTTTGTATTTGCAAGGTATAGAACATAGTGAAAGTTTGGAAGTTAAATCTTTCACGGAGGAGCAAGAAGCTCTGGTTGTGAAGTCATGGAATGTCATGAAAAAGAACGCAGCAGAACTGGGGATTAAATTCTTTTTAAAGTAACTATTCTCTCCATCTTATTTGCTCAATAAAATGACCGAAATAACAAAATAAGAGAATGGACCTAAATTTGCATTTCAGCGACACTTGTTTGCAAAAGGAGTAAAGTTGCTTTGTTCAAATTTCTGGAAAAAAATCAAATGTGCATTGCACAGGGTGCTACACATCACCCTGTGCATAATACTATTTTTTTTCTTGTATCTGATGTAGTCCATTGTTAAAATTATGTGTCAATATTTGAATTGTGATACTTCAAATATTCTGATTAATTGTGGTAAAAATCGTCAGCTCCTTTTTTCACTTACTACACCATAAAAGGGCTATGACCACATTTAGAGCCTATGTTGCCTTTGGATATGTTGCCTTTGCCATGCACGTTTTTGACTATTACAACATTATCATTTTTGTGTTGCCTTAGGTAGCAAAAATATGTTGACATCGAATAAAAGTGTTTACATGTTGCCGTAGGTATGAAGTTGTGTTGCCATAATTTTGTAATGAACAAAATGTTATTTTTTCTACTAAAAATAAAGCAAGAAGTTTTTATAAAAATCTAGGATATGTCCGTAGAAGTGAATATTCCATTAAAAAGGTTAAAACATTTTTAAGGTAAATAATTTTATTTTTATGTTCATTAAATATTATTAAACAAAATTTTTAAAATGATTTTTTTTTCTAAACAAATTTTAATATATCATTAAAATATTTTTTGTTGTATATGGTTTAAAATATTAAAATATATTATTTCAAATTATGTAAAAGAAATTAAAATATTTAATAAAAAAATATGAAATAAATAAAAAATGAAAAAATAAATTGTTTTTTGTTGAAAATTTAGGATGAAAATTGGTGAGCGGGAAAAAGATGAAAAATTTGGTCTGCGGCAAAAAGACTGCCCTTCTCCAATTTTTTCCTATATCAATTTTATCAATTTTGTTCAAAACTTTATCACATTCACATACAATCCGCCGTCTCCCTCTCCCCCTCTCTCTCTCTCGTATCTCTCTATATCTCTCTCCTCTTAGCTCTCCATCTAATTCGTTCTCAAAATACAACGAATTAGACCTTCTTCAAAAGATGATGATTTTTTCTATTTGAGGCTTCTTCTGTTGATTGGTATCGAATGGAGCATCTTTTCGAATTAGGGTTTTTTTTATTTGGATTTAAATTGATTTTAGTCTAAGAATTCAAATTGATTATTTTTTCTATGATTGATTTGGGTTTTCCTTGTTTCTTTCAAGGCTGATTTGGATTCTCTCTACTTAAATGTGTTTGTTTCTTCGATTTGAATTAGAACTTCAATTTGGGGTTCTTTGTCTTCAACAAACTGCTTTGGTATCCCCGTTGAGCTCTCTGAACAAGAGAAGTATCATTATCGCTCTCACAGGTACCCCTCCCTCCCTCCATCCCTCCATCCCCCTCTCTCAACAAAATCAAGTAGACAATTAGCACAAGTGGAAATATAATAGAAAAATAATATTAAAATATGCGTTTAATTATAATAATAATCCCCTGATACAAACGTGGCCTTGGTGAATTTGTTGCTAGTTACCAAAGTAACTGCCAGAGCTCATGCTAAATTTGTCGTGTGCTAGTTGTATTGTGTAAATGTGTTAAAGAAACAAAATTGTTATTTTTTCCTAGCAAAGATTTGCTTGTTTTTTTACGGTCCAGATTTGTAGTCATAATTAATGACGTGTTTATACCTTCTCCTTGTTTTTTTTAGGTTATTGAAATAGGTTCGAGCATGGTGCTACATTGAATTGAGCACTTGTAAATATTATGAACATTTGCATTGTGAGGTTGAATTTATATGCATATTTTTGTTTATCTAGATGTAGTGTTTATGTTGGATATTAAAGAGGTCAAGTTTCCAATGCTTAATACAATTATTGATGTTTGCTATAGGATTCGGTACGTTTTTTCTCAATTTCACCGAGGTATGGTATAGTTAATCAGCTGGAAAAGGGGATCATACATTTTACTCTTAATGTATCTTTTTGTATGTGTGCACGGCAACTCATGTTAAGGTCTGTTCCTTCATGCCTCTCCTTTTTGTTTACAACTACTTATTTTGTTGAATTATAGTTTATTTTACATATATTAAATGAAAAGTGATTAAGATTTGAAGCAGCATTTTAGCTTATTCCATCGTATAGTAGTATTGTTATATAATCTATGAAAGTGATACTTTTGTGTGTGTTTGTGTGTGCGCTATTAAAAATTACAGTTTACAAAAGAACTTTCAGCTTTTCAAGGTTTTTCTTTTACTGTTAATCGTTCACACATAAAAATGTGAAAAACTGATATATATATATATATATATATATATATATATATATACTTGATTTATACATGTGGGTAATGACGTTTTGTATGTGCTTAATTAACTTCTTATGCAAGTATACAAATTTGTAAATTTTCATATGCAACTACTTAGCACAACTAATATTCCAAATTGTTAGCCTCTGTTTTACCATATCATTGACTAGTTTATGTTTCTCATCTTATTCTGCACCGTGGTTCATTTTTCACGTTGATCATCAGAATCCTGTTGATCCTAGTTTAGTTGAGCAAGATTTTAAAGCTTTACAAACTTTGCTTCCAGAGATTCTGGTTTGGATAAAATATCCAGACCATGACCGCGTAAGTTCCTACTGTTTCAAGCATTTATATAAATAGTTATATATAGTTCCTGTAAATCATGACAGCCAAACTTGCACTTGATTTTTTATCTATCTTGTTGCATGCAACATTGATATGTTTACAATTATATTCAGATTGATTGGCTAAATAAGTTCATCGAGACGTTGTGGCCTTATTTGGACAAGGTACTTTTGAGCTTAACCCTTATGTTTCCCTTGCATTCCCATTCTCAGGAAAAACCAGCATCTGAAAATGGTATATCAGATGACAAAAGAAGAATTATCTGGTGATACTTGGGCATGGCGGAAATATGATCAAAAACCTATCAAAGGCTCACCTTATCCCATGTTCCATATAACTATATATTCATCTGATTCCAATTTTTACAAATGTGCATACACGAGCTTTTCTACAAATTCAATGTACTTAAATAGGACATACTTGATGTAGATGGTGATCAAGAATTTGGCTACCGAATTTTTAGTGTCTGGCATGAAAAAAAGAGAGTTAGTAACTTTAATTTAACTCCAAAGTTAAATTGTTAGACAATACATAAATCTGGTTCCTTGAAGTGTCCCTTTGTATTAATACACAACTCTTACTTTTAATTTTTATTTCAGTCCTATCCAAGATGTTGATTCCTATCTTTGCCATTGCAGTTGGCATTTTTGTCAGCTTTAGTTTTGCTACTATATATGGTATTGTAGTAGCTGCACTTGGAATGCTCAGCACTATTGCTACGGGTTTAGCCATTGATGCATATGGTCCCATCAGTGACAATGCTGGAGGCTTTGCTGAAATGGCTGGAATGAGCCATAGGATTCGGGAGAGAACTGATGCTCTTGACGCTATAGGAAACACCACTGCACCTATTGGAAAGGTATATATAATCTTTATTGTCGAGTATTTTATAGTTCTTACCAAAATTGGTGGGGACATTTACATATTACTTTAGGCTATTATTTTTTTATTGGTAATATTATGATATGACCTTTGTCAACTGTTGAATTATTTTCATATAGACTTAACATTTTATAATCGAACGAAGTTATAATAGTCTCTCATAGCCTGTGAAAGTGTTAAATCTGTGATAAAAAAATGTGTTACGAAAAAAAAACGTATAATAATCTTAAGACCTTGATACCTAAATGTAAGCAACTCTGCACATACAAACATAACTGAATTTATAATATTAATTTTGTGGTGACCGACATCCAGTAGCAGACATTTACTTGGCTCCTATTTTATTGTAATCAGCACTGCATGGACTTACCCACTTTGGGGCAGTTCATAATTTTGATCTTTTTACTTCACAATAACAGCTGCTCAGTAATGCAATTCTATGCAGAAAAGAGCACCAGCCACCAGATGCCTTGAGTTTATAATCATACTAATAATATCATCACAACTGGATATTATACCTCCTTATATCATATATATACATATATATACATCACAAGGCACAATATTTGAATATTTATAGATATCTCACTTTCTTGTTTGTCTCCTCTCTTTCCCGTCTACAATTATATAAGCAAATGTTAAATTTCTCTTTACTAAATATATAATTTATTCAATGCAGCATGCTGATGAGGTTCAAGAGATTGTGGAATTCATACATGCAGCCAGGAGACTATAATCAGTTGGTGGTAGCCGGAGAAAGTGAGTCAAGTGACTACCTAGAATCAGATGTTGGAATAGTTTGTTGTTAACTAGTGGAATTTATTTTAGTCACTATGTGTTAGGAATAATTCATAAGTTGTGATGTTAAGAATAGAATTTACACATTATACTTCTTGTAATCCTGATCTTATAAAGGATTTAGCACTTTATATAGGATTTATGTGTAAGATAGTTATTTGTACAGTTTAGTCAGGAATGAACAGTGTATCGGAGACTACATATCAGGAACAAAGAGCAAATCCTGATGACGGTCTAATACTGATGATGATCAGATACTGATGCAAGATGAAATCCTGATATCAGTCGTGTTACTGATGATGTCATTATGGATACTACAGAAACTGGCAAGTGCTATAAAACAGGATCGTTGTTTGAAGAACAAGCAAGAAGATATTATGAAGGAAAGAGTTTTCTATTGATGGAAACTATCGACTAGAAGGCAGAACATTGTCATGTATAGATTATATCTTTCTGTTATTAGTTGATAGGTAGCATTATAAATACTCTCTCTATATCATTGTAAAAAGTGTCGTAGTCGAACAAGTGTGTTATGTGAGTTCGTGTGCGTAGCTCTGTATAAGGTTTGTATTCGAGAATTCGAAACAAACAGAGAGAGAGATTTGTATTGTCAGCAGCTGCTAAAGGTATTTGTACACCTTTGGTAGAGTTTGTATTTGATCTTATTAATACAAACAGAGTTTGATTCATTCGTTTATTCTTGTTCATATAATCAAGCAAAAATCAGACACGATTATATAACTTGTATTCAACCCCCCCTTCTACAAGTTATTCGAGTTAACAATTGGTATCAGAGCAGGTTGATTTCGAATAATCATAAAGATCTGCAATCATGTCTGGTTACAAGGATGGGAATACTAAGATTCCTATGCTTAAGAGAAACGAATATACTCTATGGAAAGTAAAGATGTTGCATCATCTGGAAGCAACAGATCCTGATTATCTTGACAGAATCAGAGATGGACCTTTTGTTCCAACAAAGGTCATTGGACAAGCAACTGTTGATGGTGTGGTTGTTCCAGAACATACAGCAGAGAAGCCAAAATCTGAATGGTCAGATAAGGACAAGGAGAATGTTCTTAAAGATGCTAAAGTGAGAAACATATTATTCAACAGTCTTGATTCTGTTCTCACTAACTATGTTCTCTCTTGTAAAACTGCTAAGGATATATGGGACAATCTTAAGGTTCACTGTGAAGGAACTAAGCCTGTCAGGAAGAATATGAGGACATTACTTATACAACAGTATGAGTACTTTGAATCCATGTCTGGTGAGTCACTTACTGATACCTTTGATAGGTTTACAAAACTCATCAATGAGATGGCCATGCATGGTAAATATTATGACTTGGAGGATATGAATACAAAGTTCATGAAAGCTTTGCCTGATTTCTACAATGAGAAGATATCTGCGATTGAGGAAGCTAATGATCTGGATGAGATTTCATTAGAGGCAGTATATGGAAAATTGAGAGCTTATGAACTTGACAAGCAGCAGGAGTGAAGGAAAGATGAAGACTATTGCACTTATTGCTCAATCTGAAGTAAAGAAGCTTCCTGAAGAACAGCATGAAGAGATTGCTGTAAAGAATTCAAGGAAGAAGAAAAGCAAAGAAAGTTCTGAGTCAGAGACTACTGATATGGACTCTGACAACAATGATTCTGAATCTGAGATGCAGGAACTCTTTGCTACGTTTGCTAAAGCTTTCAAGAAAGGTAGATTTAACAGGAGAAGATTTAGCAAAGGACCTTTTCAAAAGAAGGAGGAGAAGAAGAGTGACAAAGGCAAAAGTACAATTGTCAAGCTTGATAAGGCCAAGATCAAGTGCTTTAACTGCAGCGAGCTTGGACACTTTGCTAGTGAGTGTAAGAAGCCTAGGAATTCAGGAAAGGGTAATGCACTTATGGTCACACAGAAGGATTGGGCTGATTCCAGTGATTCTGAAGATGAATTGGATTATGACAACATTGCATTGATGGCAAATAGTTCAGACAAACCTGGATCTCCAAAGAAAACTTCTCCATCCTCTGTTAAGGTATCACTTCACTCTCTTGATTCATTTGATAGTTTAAATTCTGATGAAATTAGATCTATCCATGCTGAGTTTAAGAATCTTATGAATAATTTTAGAATTCTTACTTGTGAAAGAGATGAACTTAAGATTAAGAATGATAAATTAGTTGATAGAAATAATTTTCTTGAATCTGAATTAATTCAAATGGAAGAATACAAGTTAAATTCTGATAAAGCTAAGCATGATTATAGTGTTATTCTTGAGGCTTATGACTATGTCAGAAAAGAACTAGAAGAAGAGAGAGATGTGATTAAGACCATTAACAATTCCAGTAAAAAGACTATAGAAATCTTTGAAAGTGGAATTCGTGGTAAGGTTAATGGTTTAGGTTTTGATAAGGCTAGACAAGAAGAAAAAGTAGCTATTGTCAATGATGATAGTAAAATAGAAGCTAACACATCTAAATCTGAAGGTAAGAAAATTGTTTCTGAACCTAATCATGTTAAATTTGTTGATTCAAAAGGTACCCCTGTTGTACATAAAAGGATTAACAATAGTAATTCAGATGAGAAAGTGTTAGAAAAACCTAAGAATGTAAACATAGGGTTTCTGTCTAAGTCTCAGTTGAAACAGAGATTAGATGGTCTTTCAGAGTCTAGCAAGATCAAAAGAAATAGAAATGGAAAAGAAGGTATTAACAAAGAGAATAATTACAAGAATGTACCTGATGCACCTAGGAAGAAATGCTATAAGTGTGGAAATCATAATCATTTGGCCCTAGACTGCAATCAAAAACCTTCTTGGAAAACTGAGTCCAGATTCCCCAAGACTCAGAAAATTCAATACCAACCACAAAAAGCTTGTTATCATTGTGGTAGTTTACTTCATTCCATTTACATGTGTAGAGAATATCATGAACTGTATTATGACTATTATTCCTTGAAATCTGAAACTCCTAGTCACAAACAGTTTGTGAGATTAGAATCTAAGGTTGACTCTACAATAGGTAAAATAAAAGCAAAATCTTCAAATCCTGTTGTCTCTAAATCTAGTAAGAAAGGATCCAATCAAAGTTGGGTCCTAGAAAATTCTAACTAGTTACTTTTTGTTTGCAGGGCACAGGAAAGAAGCATTCAATTATCTTGGAGAGTGGATGCTCTGGACATATGACTGGAAAGAAGTCCCTGCTTACAAAGTTTTAGAGGAAAGCTGGCCCAGTAATATCTTTTGGAGATGGCAACAAAGGAGAAACTCTGGGATATGGCTCAATTGTTTTGGGGAATGTCATCATAGAAAATGTAGCACTGGTTGAAGGCTTGAAACATACTCTTTTAAGCATAAGTCAACTGGGTGATAAAGGTTACAAATCAATCTTTGACAGAGAAGGATGCAAAATCTTGAATATGCAGAATGGAGACATTGTTCTAACTGGTCAAAGACATGGTAACATATATGAAGCCAGCTTAAGTGATACATCTAAAGGAATTTTTAGATGTCTCTACAGCAAAGCAACAAGTGATGAAAGCTGGAATTGGCACAAGAAGCTCTCACATCTTAACGTCAAGAAGCTTAATCAACTTGTTAAGCACAATTTGGTGAGAGGCCTACCACAGGCAAATTTTGTGCAAGATGGACTTTGTGATGCATGTCAGCTTGGAAAGCAAAGAAGAACCACTTTCAAGAGCAAGACTGAAAATTCAATTACTGAACCATTTCACATGCTACATCTTGATCTGTTTGGTCCAGTAAACATTATGTCTATCAGCAAGAAAAGATATGCTCTAGTTATGGTGGATGATTTCACAAGGTTCACATGGGTGTTCTTTCTACACAAGAAGGATGAAGCTCCTCAGCAAATCATTGAACTTATCAAGAATATTCATAATAACTCTGAGTACAAAGTCAAAGTACTTAGAAGTGACAATGGTACAGAATTCAAGAATTCTACAATGGAGGGGTTTTGTGTAGACAATGGAATCACTCAACAGTTTTCTGCACCTAGTACACCTCAACAGAATGGTGTAGTGGAAAGAAAGAACAGGACTCTCATAGAGGCAGCAAGAACCATGCTTGCAGATGAAAAACTTTCAACCTACTTTTGGGCAGAAGCTATTAACACTGCATGTTTCACTCAAAATTGTTCCTTGGTAAATGGTCATGGAAAAACTCCCTATGAGATGATCAAAGGAAAGAAACCAAGTGTGAAATACTTTCACATCTTTGGATGCAAATGCTATGTCCTAAAAGTTCATCCAGAACAACTTGGAAAATTTGAAGCCAAATCGGATGAAGCAATTTTTCTAGGATATTCAGCATCTAAGGCCTTCAAAGTTTATAATCTCAGAACTCACATTGTTATGGAATCAATTCATGTTGCATTTGATGATAAGAAATTTGGAATTCTGCAAACTGATGAAAGCCATGACAAATTGGAATTTGAAAATCTGAAGAATTCTGAGATACTTTCCAGTGATGATGAAGGTTCTCCAGAAGGAATTTCTATTGCTTCTCAAAGGAATGCTACTGTTGAGGGGGAGCAAATAAATCAAAGAGAACACAGAGATCATCAGGAGCAGACTAGCCTTTCAGAGTCTATTCCATCAGGAATTGATGTTTCAGAGTCTACTCCATCAGGAACTGATCTTTCAGAGTCTACTGAGGGAATATCAGTAACTAGCAGCAATATGGAATCTACTGATTCTATTGATCAAAGGAGAGTTTTTGAAGGTGGAGAGAATTCTTCTACAAGAGATACCACTAACTTAGGGGGAGAGACTAGTAGAGTTAATCTACCATCTGTTAGAAAATGGACAAAGGATCATACTGAAGATTTGATTATTTGTGATCCTAACAGTGGTGTTCGAACTAGAAGATCAATTCAAAATGAATGCTTGTATAGTTGCTTTCTCTCAAAGAATGAACCTAAGAAGGTTGAAGAAGCCTTACAGGATACTGATTGGGTAATTGCAATGCAAGAGGAGTTAAATGAGTTTGAGAGAAACAAAGTCTGGAAACTGGTACCAAGACCTAAAGATAGATCTATTGTTGTGCAAGATGGGTTTTCAGAAACAAGCTAGATGAATCTGGTATGATTGTAAGAAACAAAGCAAGACTGGTGGCCAAGGGATATTCTCAGGAAGAAGGCAGTTATTGTGCACAGCTCCTTTGGATAAGAAATCAGTTGATGGATTATGGTATGACACTTAGTAATATTCCTATGTTTTGTGATAATACTAGTGCTATTAAAATTGCAGAAAATCCAGTTCAACATTCAAGGACTAAGCACATTGATGTCAGGTATCATTTTATCAGAGAACATATTGAGAATGGTACTGTGGAACTTCATTTTGTTCCTACTGACAAACAGCTTGCAGATATTCTAACTAAACCACTTGATGAGACTACATTCAGTAAATTAGTAAGTGAGTTAGGAATGTTAAATTTTTAGATCTTTAACATCTGCAAATGTAGCAAGGTATGTTGTTTTTAGCTTATAGACTTGATATTCTTGTCAGGATCTATATTTGATTGTTAAATGCTTTAGCTATAACACTTTGCCTTGATAAATTTCAGTATGATAGACTTGTTAATAATCATCAGGATTAGATTCGTTATCAGGATGCTGACGTCATCAGTATTGTGTCAGTATCAGGATTATGAAAATTGTTTCAGATCCTGACATTTACTTTGTGTAGTAATCTAATTCTGTGATGTGTTAAGTCTATACCAGCAAGTTTTAATATTTGCATACTGATAATTTATACATCATTCAGTAATCAAAAGACAAGTAGATAACAAGAAATTGTATTTTCATTAATTGAAATCA
This sequence comes from Kitagawia praeruptora, assembly GCA_037693485.1. Classification (NCBI taxonomy): domain Eukaryota; kingdom Viridiplantae; phylum Streptophyta; class Magnoliopsida; order Apiales; family Apiaceae; genus Kitagawia; species Kitagawia praeruptora. Next base: position 95,578,903 of record CM075354.1, on the reverse strand, counting down.
TTACATATATGGAAATGAAATACAACATCTTTTTGTCTAATTTCTACTGATAATTCTATACTTGTCTATTGATATGAATTCTGAGGTACAGGACAAGGAGCATCTCAAGAAATCCATCAGGGGATTTGAACAGCTTCGTCTACTCTTGGATTCCTTGTCTGGGCGACTTGAATGAGAGCAGCTAACTTAAATGAATAGCATCTCCATCAAGATCAACCTCAGACTCTCGGCCAAATTCTTCATCCTCAAGTTTTGAGGAGGTTAGGGGAAGATTGTATCCAACAGATGGATGTTCTAGGAGAAACCTTTGGATATTATCGAAAACCAATCCATTCATGATTAGTTCGATGAGAAGAGTTGTCTTTTCAAAGAGATGATCAAGAACAGGATGTTCATCGACCGTGAAAGATCTAAAGAATGGGTTTGAATGGAATTTTGGTTTAAAGAGCATTGTTGAGAAGAAAAGAAATTGAAAGGTTTATGGAAAATGGCATGATGAGTCTGTTTCTTTTAAAGAAAGACGTGAGAAGCTGAACAGTCACTTGGAAGTCTTAATGAAGTCAGATGCTAATTATTGCGTGTGACTTGAATATATCTAACCAATTGATTTTTGTTCAGATTAATTGTTTATTTCTTTTTCAGATAAAAGAAAAATGCCACGTGGAAACTCCATATTAAGTCTTTGGAATCAGGATGATATTGATAAGGATTTCATGTGTGATCATCAGGATTTGAGAATTATTATCACATTGTATTTTGATGAGAGGTCAACAGGAAAAGGAAGCTGATCAGTATTGATTATTTATACCCTGATTTATTTCATGAAAATCAATTTTGGATTTTATTTTCCAAAAATCTTGGGTAACCGCACTTTTCAGGGACTGACACTTGTCAATCTACGTGTCAACGTGGGATAGTGGTCTGAAAGATTTGTGAAATATATTTGTTTTGACACTCTAATCGTGTAATTGCTTTCTCTAATTTTACATTCTCTAAAGCAAAAACACTCTTGAGTTTTCAAAATCACTAATCCATTTCAAGAATTTTTCAAGTTCTTTTCAGATCTAAAATGGCAGCTCAGAGAAGATTACCTAAATCAGTAGCCTTCAAGTTTGGTGACTTCGATTTTATGACAAACAATCATGTAGCAGCTATCACCAACAAAGAAGGAGTATCATCTGATTTTCATCCAATCATGGACTTTCTGGCGAATGGACCATTAAGTTATGCATTGACAGCATCTCCACGAATTAATCAAGTAGCTGTTTCATAAGCTTGGGAGAATGCTGAGGTAATTGATTCTACTCAGAGTCAATCAGGTAAGATTGTTCTACATTTAGGACAAGATTCATTTGATATTACTGAATCTGTTGTTAATTCAATACTTCACTTACCTGTTAGTTTGATTTATGAGAATGTACCATCTGATGATAATGTAAAAACTATGTTGTCTGAATTAGGTTATAGTGGACCTCTAGACAACATGAGCCAGTTGAATAGGTCTTTTCTTAGAAAGGAATGGTCTTTTTACTTTGATCAAATTGCTAAATGTTTTACTGGTAAATGTAGTTCTTTTCAGCAAATTACTTCTGTTACATCACATATTGCTTATAGTTTGCTTTATGACAGAGTAATTAACATTGGTCACATTATCTTAAGTCAGATGAGTATTAAACTTGGGTTAAGAGATCAAAACAGGAAAATGGTTTATTATCATAGATTTATGCAAATGTTTATTAACCACTTTATTCTTGATATTGAAGCTAGATTTGGTAGGGAACATTGTGTTTCTTCTTATGAACATCAAAAGAGAATTTTCTCTGACATTACAAAGAAGGACAATGAAAAGAATCTAGACGAAATACCTGCAATTCATTATCCACATCATTTTCAGGTAATTCTTAAAACTCATCTTCCTACTCTCTACAATTCTTCTTTCTTTTGTGGTGAAATGGCTCAGGAATCTCAATTGGAGGAGAACCCACCTGTGTCTACCCAAGTAGCCAAAAACATTATAGTCTCTGAAACAATTCAAGAACTAAATTTTGATCCACAGCCTATTGTTTCAAAGAAACCAACCTCTGGTGTTTCTCAAAAGACATCAGTTGTAAGGAAGAGAAGATTTGTTGTGTCAAGTAGTAGTAATTCTAGTGAAGATGATGATGATTTAACTCTTGCTGAGAGAGCAGAATTGAAGGATGCAATTCAACTTTCTCTGTTAGCACAAAGAGATGAAGAACCTAGTCACAGCCAGGCTGCAGTCTCTCAAAAGGCTGTAGTTCTTAAAAAGGGAAAACAGTTACTGGATACTGTCTCTCAAAAGACTGTGTCTATTGAACAAAGATCTCATCCCAAGATCAATTCTGTGTCTACACCTCTTGAGTCTTCTCAGGATAAATCTTTTGCTCACTATATCAGGAGAACAAGGAGAAAGATTCAATTGTCACCTACACACATAGAGTCTAGTCCAACTAACATTATGCAGATTTCTACACATCAAGCTACATCTATGTCAGTATTTGACAAGAGAGATCTGGATATTGATTCTTCATGGGAAACTACATTATCATACAGACTGGCTATGGGACTAATTTCTCTCAAAGTGAAGTTGTCAAGGCCTGTTCTAGATTTTTTGGTTGAAAGAGTACCAAAACTTTTATTTCCAGATGAATATGGACTTCTACATCAAAGACTTGACTTAATGAAGATGTATTTCTATGTATCTGTCAGAAGACAATTAGTCAAGAAATTTGGACTCTCGAAGCATGTTGCACTTCAATCACTTCATGCATATTTATTTGACAAGGATGTCATTATTGAAGATGATTCAGCTCAAGGTGAACAACTGGAGGAAGTAGATAGAGAGAAGTAGTCAACAGAAGATACTATTGCACCAGTGGTGAATAGTAGGAAAGATCAGATCACAGTCACTGCAACACAAGAACCATCTAGTCAGAGGTTGGATGACTCAGGAGCTGTGATAGCTGATGTTGAAAGGACTTCTGTGATGACTGAGAATGCAAGTGAGATACCCTATGATATGGGAGGAATGACTTTGGTTGATTTTTCTGAAGATCAAACAAATTTTGTTCAGTCAGAGTCTATCCACCTTGAGGGTGTGTCTCAGCAAACAACACTTAAAGACGGTGATGTACTAACTATGGTGTCTAATGAAGTATTACTGAAGACATCAGAGTCTAGTAAAGAACCTGAAAGTGGTATACTGGAGCCTGTAGTCTCTGGAAGGAAAGAAGATGATTGTAAGGATTCAGAGACTATAGCAGCTCACTCCTTGGAGAAAACCTCAAGCCACATGCCAAATGAGGAACCCTCTCTCCATGTGAGTTCAGGTATAAAAACTCCTTCTAAACCCTATTTTTCTGTAGGTCATGAGAGCACTTATCCAAATTTGAGTGATACACTTGAAAAGATGGACTTAGATCCACAAACAGAGAGGCTGGCTCCTGACCAGGCAAAAGGTGAGGTAGAAAGAGTGTTGACTTTAGTAAGTCAAAGTGAGAATGAGGGTATGGATGATCAACTCCATAGTGAGGAAGAGAAAATTAGGAAACCATCATTTGATTTCTGGGATCAGGTTTTTCCTGAATCTTGGTCAGAAAATTTAGGTATGGATGCTGGTACTTATTCATTCATCAAAATGTATCAGAAGAATGACCTAGCACATCACAATGCAAAGCCAGAAGTTAAAGCTCAGAAGCAAAAGGAGAGGCTTGCAGGAATCATTAACAGAAGAGGTGCCAGGATAAAGCAATCTCTTGATACATATGTACCAGATGAAGTTCCTAATGATCCTAGTGTTCCTATGTATGTACTTCCAATATCAGCTAGAATTGAGACATCTACAGTCTCTGATCACTCTAAGGAGGAGTCAGGATTTGAAGATGTTAGTACACAGAATACTGGTGAAGGAGATGATGATCATGTTTCAGCTCCAGATCAGAAAGATGAAGATGTTGATAATTCTAATCAGGTTTTATTACTTGAATATCATACAACTCAAGCAACTTCTTCTATAAGACTTGAAGATACAGTTCTTTCTGATTCTGATACTGAAGATACTAGAAGCACTTCCAACATTGAAGTTCATTCTGATGTTTTAAAAGATATTCAGAATTCTCAAATTGCTATTCAAACAAGACTTCAATCACTTGAAGATAACCAAGTCACAATTATGGAAAATCAAGCAATTCTGATGAATATCATTTGTTCTGTTTCTGAATCTCTTGGAATTAATGTTGCTGATGTCAAAAAGGGGGAGATAAAGACAATTCAAAGACTTCAAAGACAACAACAACAACACCACCAGACTGGGGGAGATAAAGAGCAGACAAAGGGAAGTAAAAAGAAGAACCAGGAGTGACAGTGGTGAATCTCAGCTAGGAAGTGGTAAAGGAAGAGCAGCATTAATAGTTAAAATTCTTTCTTCTAAGTACTAGATAAATGTCTACATCTGGGAAGGAGGTACTTAACTTCATAATTCTACATTCATAAATTCTATTCTGGTTGTATTGTTATATGTTTTGACATCCACAACTTAGATTTATGCTTCAGATTTTAAAGCATAAATAGGGGGGATTGTTAGGAATAATTCGTAAGTTGTGATGTTAAGAATAGAATTTACACATTATACTTCTTGTAATCCTGATCTTATAAAGGATTTAGCACTTTATATAGGATTTATGTGTAAGATAGTTATTTGTACAGTTTAGTCAGGAATGAACAGTGTATCGGAGACTACATATCAGGAACAAAGAGCAAATCCTGATGACGGTCTAATACTGATGATGATCAGATACTGATGCAAGATGAAATCCTGATATCAGTCGTGTTACTGATGATGTCATTATGGATACTACAGAAACTGGCAAGTGCTATAAAACAGGATCGTTGTTTGAAGAACAAGCAAGAAGATATTATGAAGGAAAGAGTTTTCTATTGATGGAAACTATCGACTAGAAGGCAGAACATTGTCATGTATAGATTATATCTTTCTGTTATTAGTTGATAGGTAGCATTATAAATACTCTCTCTATATCATTGTAAAAAGTGTCGTAGTCGAACAAGTGTGTTATGTGAGTTCGTGTGCGTAGCTCTGTATAAGGTTTGTATTCGAGAATTCGAAACAAACAGAGAGAGAGATTTGTATTGTCAGCAGCTGCTAAAGGTATTTGTACACCTTTGGTAGAGTTTGTATTTGATCTTATTAATACAAACAGAGTTTGATTCATTCGTTTATTCTTGTTCATATAATCAAGCAAAAATCAGACACGATTATATAACTTGTATTCAACCCCCCCCCCTTCTACAAGTTATTCGAGTTAACACTATGTACTTAACTAGTTTGTCGAATATTGTGTTTAGTTGTACTTTCCTAGTTGGTTGATGATTATAATTAATTTGGATTGTTGGTTATGATTGTAGTGAATATGGATTATATAGTATGGATTATTATGATTGTACTTTCCAAGTTGGTTGTGTTGATTTGGTTATTTAGAGAATGCATATTTTCGTATTTATTATTTTTTGTCTGAAATAGAAAAGTGTTGCTATTGAGGCTATAAAGTGTTGGCAAAAAGGAAAAATAATGTTAAGAAATGTTGTTAGAAAATGTTGCTATAGGCAAAGTTTGTGTTGCCATAAAAGTGGGTCCCAAATAGTGGACCCATTGGTGGGTCCCAAATAGTGGACCCATTGGTGGGCCCCACTTTTTTTGCAAAATATTTAACCCAAAGGCAACATAATATCATGTAGTTAAAATCTAATAATATTGTTGCCATAGCTAGTCTACGACAACAGAAAAGCTGTGTTGCCATAGAGAAGTAGAATGTTGCCTTTGACCCCAAAGGCAACGACAAAAATAGCAACATCAACAAAATGTTGCCTTTGGGGTTTTTTAGGCCTAAGGCAACGTATTTCAGGCCTACGGCAATACTTTTTCGGTGTTGCCGTAGGCCTTTTATGGTGTAGTGACTTATTCTCAAATTCAAGCACAAGTATTATTGCTAACAATAGTTTCTTTAATTTATGAGTCACTTAACACAAAGAATACTCTAATTATAGCAGTTCTATCATTAGTATGGGTCCAATTGTGCAGGATATTCGAGATTGCACCAACTGCCAAACAGATGTTCAGTTTTTTAAAGGACTCGGATGTTCCACTAGAACATAACATAAAACTCAACCCTCATGCTATGACAGTCTTTGTAATGGTTAGTCAATCTTTACCACAATTAAGTGTATTAAATGTTTTATGTATTAATGGTTAAACTAATTCTCAGAAAGCAAATTTTAAGTGATAGGCTAGAAATAGCTCAGGCCCAATTAGGCCCAGCCTCAGGCCCAAAGCCACAAGCAATCCAACTCATGAGAATTAGAGCAGGCCAGCCCAGGCTAGTGGGCCCCGGACCCGGAGCCACCGCTACATGGCATGGTCCCCTCCCTAGACTAGGGGACCCCAGATTGGTGACAACCAGCGCACGTGGCAGTCCAGCTCAGCCGACATTCCCACACTTGGTGCTGACCAACACTAAAAGCCAAGGAATAGCATGTGTCAAATCATATCCACAACAACACTGCCACACTCAAGTCAACGGTCCCCACAAATAGGGACACGTGTCCTACATCCCGGGAATCCAGCAGCTTGTCTCCCGGATCCAACGGTCAGGAGTAGAGGTAACCTACCCCTGGACCCTAGGCCTAGGGCTACAAATACTCCTAGAAAATAGGGTTTAGGGGTTAGACATTATTACACACCTACACACATTTATTACTTTGGTTATACTCTGCTTGATTATTATCTTCCAATGCCAACTCTTATTCTCACGCCGGAGGCACCTCGGGGCCAAACCCCTCCTCCGGTGTTGTTTTGCAGACACCCCACTAAGATTCCGAGGTAGGAGTTGGTGAGGAAGTACCCGATCAAGATTCAGAGTTATCATTGGCGCTAGAAGGAGGGGGAACCTCCGACCCCAATCCAAACAGCCGAGCTAAACAAACCCGAACCCCTCAAACTAGCTCAAACCGGCAACCATGCCTCGACCACGTAAATCCACCCAACGCCAAGCACTCAGTGCCACTAGAGAAGAGCCCCTAGTCCCTAACCCGGAGCAAGTACCTCCTAACCAGATCCCGATATAGGAGAGGCTAGAGATCGGCCCCAACGATGCTCGGGTCACTGTTGAGGTGAACCGATACAAATATACAGATGTGCCTGTTGACTCTGCGCAAATGGAAAACCTGACCCCGGAGGAGCTGGCCGAAGCAATCCGAGCCTACCGGAGTCGTCCCCCTCCAATACCCGAACCCCAACAAGCGGAAAACTCCGAAGGGTCAACAAACTCCCACCAATCCCGAGCTTCGGTCTTTGCCCGCCTCGAAAACCAAGGCAAAACAGCTAAGAAAGATAATGCCCAAAGCTTGGTCAGGGATGATGGGACCGACAAACTCAAGAAAATGGAAAGGCTCCGGGAGAGAATAAGGCCAGGGGAACAGGCCAAGTTGGAACTTAGAGTCCAGAGAAGGCTTCAAGAAGAGGAGGAAAGGATAAGGAAGTCCAAATCCAAAAGAACTCACCGAGAGATCAGCCCGGAGATCATCTCGGATGATGAAGAGCACCCAAACAACTTAGTGCAAATGATCCATGAACTACAAAGAAAAGTCAATAGTGACTTCGGATTCGAGGTCCAGGACACACTCACCCCTTTCAGCCACTCCCTTGAAGCCATACCCCGACAAAAGAACCTTAAGCATTACAACTTTGACTCCTTTGATGGGCTGGAAGACCCAGAGGAACACCTCAACTACTTTGAACAGATAGCCCTGATATACTTCTACAATGACCTTAACAAAATATAGATTCTTTGCCTCCACACTGAAAGGAGCAGCCCAGATGTGGTTCAGCCGGATCCCATCCCGGAGCATACATAGTTGGAAAGAGTTCAGAGAAGCCTTTCTCCGGAGGTTCCGAGCTAACAAAACCCCGGAGTACCACATGTGTCACCTCGAGACAATCAGGCAGCACGACAATGAAACCCTCTCCGCCTTCATGAAACGATTCCAAGAGGCCATAAACAAAGTTACAAACCTATATGAGAGGGAAGCCTTGAGCATATTCCGAAAAAACCTGGACCCAGAGCATAATGAGCGCTACGTACTAGAGCTCGTGCACAAAGAACCCCAGAGCCTGGCCGCGGCCTATGCCATGGCTGCCAAATTCATCAAAAAACTGATATCTTACAGGCCATGAGAATGACCAGGTAAGGCGCCTCCTCCAGCAGAAACAAAGATGACCGCCCCAGAAGTGAATACTAACCAGAAAAGAAATTCAAGCCCAACAAACAGAGTAACTACATCCCCAGCTCTCAACTAACCATCCCGAACAGAGGCCATTTTCCCAAGCCCAAGTCTGATGCCAGGCCCCCGAGCCGAAATTTTGAAAGAAATCCAGGACAAACCATTCTATTCCCCACCTAAACCCATGGAAACAGCTCCGGAAGACAGACCCAAACAAAAACACTACGACTACCATGCAACTCATGGGCACAACACTGAGAACTGTGTCTCTCTCAAGTTCTTCATCGAGGAACAGATCAAGAAAGGAAACTTGAACCAATATGTAGCCCGAAAGACAGCCGAATGGGGACAGGGTCCCGGGGCGCAGAAAACTAAAAACGTGGTACACGTAGTGTTGGGGGGCTCCCGCTCTCCGCCAAGGAGCCCAGACTCCGGAGATGAGGTGATGATGGTAGAATGTGCTCTGGAGCAAGTCATATCATTCAGCAACGCTGATTTTGAAGGAATAGACCCCAACCACAATGAAGCCTTGGTGGTGAGCCTAGATATTGCTGAAAATGAAGTAAAAAGGGTCCTTGTGGACAACGGCTCCTCGGTCAACATATTGTTTAAGCATACCATGGACAGGATGTAGCTCGGAAGTGTTAGAATGAATGAATGTAGAGAAGACCCACTATACGGCTTCGGCCACAACTTGGTCCCTATTCAAGGAACCCTCTACTTGCCTGTCCAGTTTGGCACCGCCCCGAAGCAAATAACTCATATGGTCAAATTCTATGTGATCAACATTCCCTCCTCCTACAATGTGATTTTAGGGCGCCCAGCCCTAACCAAGCTCCGAGCTGTGACCTCAACTCGGCACCTCAAATTCAAGTTCCCGATAGCCGCCGGGGTAGGAAAAGTAAAGGGCGATACTGAAACAGCTAGCCGATGCTGTGGTCAAGCCTTAGTTATGGCTGAAACTGACCTAGAGAACAAAAGCAAAGCCTCCTCTTACCACAAGAACCGAAGCAGAAAGAAACACAGAAGCTCAACACACAAGGGCCCCGGGAAAGAGGTTCAGAACATCAAGAGTGCTGAAGTCCCTAGCCAAGAAGCCCGAGTTACCACGGCCCGGGAGTACCTAGCCTCAAACTCCCAGGCCCGGGTCCAAAATTCATCCACAATGAAAGATCAAGCCAAAGTTGAGCCCGCAGTGGAGACAGAAACAATTGAACTGATACCCGGAGACTCCGAATAGAAAATTAAGATTGGGGCGGGGTTAGAAACAGCCTATAGACCCCAACGACACATCGAATCCCTCAGCCTATGGACCGAAGCAATCTGAGCCTACCGGAGTCGTCCCCCTCCAATACCCGAACCCGAACAAGCGGAAAACTCCGAAGAGTCAGCAAACTCCCACCAATCCCGAGCTTCGGTCTTTGCCCGCCTCGAAAACCAAGGCAAAACAGCTAAGAAAGATAATGCCCAAAGCTTGGTCAGGGATGATGGGACCGACAAACTCAAGAAAATGGAAAGGTTCCGGGAGAGAATAAGGCAGGAGGAACAGGCCAAGTTGGAACTTAGAGTCCAGAGAAGGCTTCAAGAAGAGGAGGAAAGGATAAGGAAGTCCAAATCCAAAAGAACTCACCGAGAGATCAGCCCGGAGATCATCTCGGATGATGAAGAGCACCCAAACAACTTAGTGCAAATGATCCATGAACAACAGAGAAAAGTCAATAGTGACTTCGGATTCGAGGTCCAGGACACACTCACCCCTTTCAGCCACTCCCTTGAAGCCATACCCCGACAAAAGAACCTTAAGCATTACAACTTTGACTCCTTTGATGGGCTGGAAGACCCAGAGGAACACCTCAACTACTTTGAACAGATAGCCCTGATATACTTCTACAATGACGTAACAAAATATAGATTCTTTGCCTCCACACTGAAACGAGCAGCCCAGAGGTGGTTCAACCGGATCCCATCCCGGAGCATACATAGTTGGAAAGAGTTCAGAGAAGCCTTTCTTCGGAGGTTCTGAGCTAACAAAACCCCGGAGTACCACATGTGTCACCTCGAGACAATCAGGCAGCACGACAACGAAGCCCTCTCCGTCTTCATGAAATGATTCCAAGAGGCCATAAACAAAGTTACAAACCTAGATGAGAGGGAAGCCTTGAGCATATTCCGAAAAAACCTGGACCTAGAGCATAATGAGCGCTACGTACTAGAGCTCGTGCACAAAGAACCCAGAGCCTGGCCGCGGCCTATGCCATGGCTACCAAATTCATCAAAAAAACTGATATCTTACAGGCCTTGAGAATGACCAGGTAAGGCGCCTCCTCCAGCAGAAACAAAGATGACCGCCCCAGAAGTGAATACCAAGCAGAAAAGAAATTCAAGCCCAACAAACAGAGTAACTACATCCCCAGCTCTCAACTAACCGTCCCGAACAGAGGCCATTTTCCCAAGCCCAAGTCTGATGCCAGGCCCCCGAGCCGAAATTTTGAAAGAAATCCAGGACAAACCATTCTATTCCCCACCTAAACCCATGGAAACAGCTCCGGAAGACAGACCCAAACACAAACACTATGACTACCACGCAACTCATGGGCACAACACTGAGAACTGTGTCTCTCTCAAGTTCTCCATCGAGGAACAGATCAAGAAAGGAAACATGAACCAATATGTAGCCCGGAGGACAGCCGAACGGGGACAGGGACCCGGGGCGCAGAAAACTAAAAACGTGGTACACGTAGTGTTGGGGGCTCCCGCTCTCCGCCAAGGAGCCCAGACTCCGGAGATGAGGTGATGATGGTAGAATGTGCTCTGGAGCAAGTCATATCATTCAGCAATGCTGATTTTGAAGGAATAGACCCCAACCACAACGAAGCCTTGGTGGTGAGCCTAGATATTGCTGAAAATGAAGTAAAAAGGGTCCTTGTGGACAACGGCTCCTCGGTCAACATATTGTTTAAGCATACCATGGACAGGATGCAGCTCGGAAGTGTTAGAATGAATGAATGTAGAGAAGACCCACTATACGACTTTGGCCACAACTTGGTCCCTATTCAAGGAACCCTCTACTTGCCTGTCCAGTTTGGCACCGCCCCGAAGCCAATAACTCATATGGTCAAATTCTATGTGATCAACAGTCCCTCCTCCTACAATGTGATTTTAGGGCGCCCAGCCTTAACCAAGCTCTGATCTGTGACCTCAACTTGGCACCTCAAATTCAAGTTCCCGATAGCCGCCGGGGTAGGAAAAGTAAAGGGCGATACTGAAATAGCTAGCCGATGCTATGGTCAAGCCTTAGTAATGGATGAAACTGACCTAGAGAACAAACGCAAAGCCTCCTCTTACCACAAGAACCAAAGCAGAAAAAACACAAAAGCTCAACACACAAGGGCCCCGGGAAAGAGGTTCAGAACATCAAGAGTGCTGAAGTCCCTAGCCAAGAAGCCCGAGTTACCACGGCCCGGGAGTACCTAGCCTCAAACTCCCAGGCCCGGGTCCAAAAGTCATCCACAATGAAAGATCAAGCCAAAGTTGAGCCCACAGTGAAGACAGAAACAATTGAACTGATACCCGGAGACTCCGAAAAGAAAATTAAGATTGGGGCGGGGTTAGAAACAGCCTATGGACCCCAACGACACATCGAATCCCTCAGCCTATGGACAGAAGCAATCCGAGCCTACCGGAGTCGTCCCCCTCCAATACCCGAACAAACGGAAAACTCTGAAGGATCAGTAAACTCCCACCAATCCCGAGATTCGGTCTTTGCCCGCCTCGAAAACCAAGGCAAAACAGCTAAGAAAAATAATGCCCAAAGCTTGGTCAGGGATGATGGGACCGACAAAATCAAGAAAATGGAAAGGCTCCGGGAGAGAATAAGGTAGGAGAAACAGGCCAAGTTGGAACTTAGAGTCCAGAGAAGGCTTCAAGAAGAGGAGGAAAGGATAAGGAAGTCCAAATCCAAAAGAACTCACCGAGAGATCAGCCCGGAGATCATCTCGGATAATGAAGAGCACCCAAACAACTTAGTGCAAATGATCCATGAACAATAGAGAAAAGTCAATAGTGACTTCGGATTCGAGGTCCAGGATCACCCCTTTCAGCCACTCCCTTGAAGCCATACCCCGACAAAAGAACCTTAAGCATTACAACTTTGACTCCTTTGATGGGCTGGAAGACCCAGAGGAACACCTCAACTACTTTGAACAGATAGCCCTGATATACTTCTACAATGACCTAACAAAATATAGATTCTTTGCCTCCACACTAAAAGGAGCAGCCCAGAGGTGGTTCAGCCGGATCCCATCCCGGAGCATACATAGTTGGAAAGAGTTCAGAGAAGCCTTTCTCCGGAGGTTCCGAGCTAACAAAACCCCGGAGTACCACATGTGTCACCTCGAGACAATCAGGCAGCACGACAACGAAGCCCTCTCCGCCTTCATGAAACGATTCCAAGAGGCCATAAACAAAGTTACAAACCTAGATGAGAGGGAAGCCTTGAGCATATTCCGAAAAAACCTGGACCCAGAGCATAATGAGCGCTACGTACTAGAGCTCGTGCACAAAGAACCCCAGAGCCTGGCCGCGGCCTATGCCATGGCTGCCAAATTCATCAAAAAAACTGATATCTTACAGGCCATGAGAATGACCAGGTAAGGCGCCTCCTCCAGCAGAAACAAAGATGACCGCCCCAGAAGTGAATACTAACCAGAAAAGAAATTCAAGCCCAACAAACAGAGTAACTACATCCCCAGCTCTCAACTAACCATCCCGAACAGAGGCCATTTTCCCAAGCCCAAGTCTGATGCCAGGCCCCCGAGCCGAAATTTTGAAAGAAATCCAGGACAAACCATTCTATTCCCCACCTAAACCCATGGAAACAGCTCCGGAAGACAGACCCAAACAAAAACACTACGACTACCATGCAACTCATGGGCACAACACTGAGAACTGTGTCTCTCTCAAGTTCTTCATCGAGGAACAGATCAAGAAAGGAAACATGAACCAATATGTAGCCCGGAGGACAGCCGAACGGGGATAGGGACCCGGGGCGCAGAAAACTAAAAACGTGGTACACGTAGTGTTGGGGGGCTCCCTCTCTCCGCCAAGGAGCCCAGACTCCGGAGATGAGGTGATGATGGTAGAATATGCTCTGGAGCAAGTCAAATCATTCAACAACGCTGATTTTGAAGGAATAGACCCCAACCACAACGAAGCCTTGGTGGTGAGCCTAGATATTGCTGAAAACGAAGTAAAAAGGGTGGTCCTTGTGGATAACGGCTCCTCGATCAACATATTGTTTAAGCATACCATGGACAGGATGCAGCTCGGAAGTGTTAGAATGAATGAATGTAGAGAAGACCCACTATACGGCTTCGGCCACAACTTGGTCCCTATTCAAGGAACCCTCTACTTGCCTGTCCAGTTTGGCACCGCCCCGAAGTAAATAACTCATATGGTCAAATTCTATGTGATCAACATTCCCTCCTCCTACAATGTGATTTTAGGGCGCCCAACCCTAACCAAGCTCCGAGCTGTGACCTCAACTCGGCACCTCAAATTCAAGTTCCCGATAGCCGCCGGGGTAGGAAAAGTAAAGGGCGATACTAAAACAGCTAGCCAATGCTATGGTCAAGCCTTAGTTATGGCTGAAACTGACCTAGAGAACAAACGCAAAGCCTCCTCTTACCACAAGAACCAAAGCAGAAAGAAACACAGAAGCTCAACACACAAGGGCCCCGGGAAAGAGGTTCAGAACAACAAGAGTGCTGAAGTCCCTAGCCAAGAAGCCCGAGTTACCACGGCCCGGGAGTACCTAGCCTCAAACTCCCAGGCCCGGGTCCAAAAGTCATCCACAATGAAAGATCAAGCCAAAGTTGAGCCCGCAGTGGAGACAGAAACAATTGAATTGATACCCGGAGACTCCGAAAAGAAAATTAAGATTGGGGCGGGGTTAGAAACATCCTTCAAAGAAGACCTTATATCGCTACTCCGGGAATACGCAGATGTGTTTGCCTGGAGCCCGACGGACATGCCAGGACTCCAGAAGTCCCTAGCCATGCATAGCCTGGATGTTGACCCAGAAGGAAACCAGTGAAACAAAAGAGAAGGAATGTTGTCTTGTAGAGACAAAAGGCCATAGACAAAAAAGTAGACAAACTCCTCAAAGCAGACATAATTTGTGAAATGAAGTACCCAGAGTGGTTAGCCAATGTGGTTCTAGTAAAGAAACCCAGCGGAAAGTGGAGGATGTGTGTCGACTACACCGACCTCAACGAGGCCTGCCCCAAAGATCCATACTCATTACCTAGTATAGACCAGCTCATTGATGCTACCTCAGGCTATGTAATGCTAAGCTTCATGGATGCCTTCTCCGGATATAACCAAATCAAGATGAATCCCGCAGACATAGCCAAAACGGCTTTCATCACCCACAGAGCGGTATATGCTTACAAGTTCATGCCCTTCGGGCTCCGGAATGCTGGGGCTACATACCAGAGAGCAATGATAGAAGTGTTTAAGGACCAGATAGGCCGAAATCTGTAATCCTATGTTGATGACATCATAGCCAAATCTAAAACCATTGAGGAACACATCCCCGATCTGTGAGAATGTTTCGAGAACTTGAGGAAGCATAAGATGAAGCTGAACCCGGAAAAGTGTACTTTCGGTGTGGCAGCAGGCAAATTCTTGGGCTTCATGATCAGCCAGAGGGGAATTGAAGCCAACCCCGAAAAGATAAGAGCCATCTTGGAAATGCAGCAACCCCGGACCCAGAAAGACATTCAAAAACTAGCTGGATCATTGGCGGCCTTGCGAAGGTTCATCTCCAAGTTGGTAGAAAAATGTTTGCCTTTCTTCAACCTGCTCAAAGGAGCAAGCAGCAAAAGAGAAATCGTATGGAGCCCTGAGTGCCAGAAAGCTTTAGACACAATCAAAGAATATCTCTCATCACCACCTCTGCTGACCAAGCCCGAGCCCGGAAAGCCCCTACACCTATACCTCTCCGCTGGGCCTTTGGCTGTGGCAACAGCCTTAGTCCGGAAAACCAAGGGAAACCAATAGCCGGTATACTACATCAGCCAAGTCCTAAAGGATGCAGAACTCGATACCCTAACCTGGAGAAGTTTGCCTTTGCCTTGGTTACAGCCTCAAGAAAACTCAGACACTATTTCCAGGGAAGAGAGATCAAATTGGTAACAGATCAGCCGTTAAGACGGATAATCCACAAGCCGGATGCATCCGGGAGATTGATAAACTAGGCAATCGAGCTAAGCCAATTCCACCTGACCTTCATACCTCGGACGGCCATCAAAGCACAAGCCCTGGCAGACTTTATCGTAGAGTGCTCCTTCCCCGAACCAGAGCCAACTCTCATTGCCGAGCATGGAGCAACCCCGGAGAGGAGCCCAGAGTCGTGGACTCTCTATGTAGACGGATCATTAACGGCTGAAAGATCCGGGGCAGGGCTAATTATGAAGAGCTCAGATGGTTTCCAAATCAGGCAAGCAATAACTTTCAAATTTCAAGCGACCAACAACTAGGCTGAATATGAAGCTCTCCTTGCCGGGCTAAGGCTAGCCCGAACTCTAAAAATCCAAAGCTTGAGCATCTATAGTGATTCCCAAATTGTAGTAAGGCAAACAAAAGGGGAGCACTTTGCAAAAGATCCCAAACTGGCCTAATATCAAGCCCCGGTCAAAAGCTACTTAGCCACCATACCGGAACATCAAATCAGCCAAATTAACAGAGAAGAAAACTCGAAAGCAGATGAGCTTTCCAGACTAGTTCAGAACTCAGCCAAACTAGATAGCTCAGTCTATTTTGAAGAGCTAGATAAGCCAGCTATTGATCAAGAAGAAGTGATGGAAATTGATGACAGCCCAAACTGGATGACCCCTTTCATCCTCTATCTGGAGAAGGGGGAGCTACCCGGTTACAAGAATGAAGCTAGGAGGTTGAAGAACGAGGCAGCCAAGTACTTCATTGAAAACAAGCAACTCTATCGTAGAACTTTCTCATCTCCAGTTCTGAAGTGTGTGGGCCCGGAGGAGGCCAACTACTGTTTGCAAGAGGTACATGACGGAATTTGCGGAGACCACATGTCCGCAAAAGCCCTTGCCTACAAAATCATAAGGCAAGGCTACTACTGGCCAACCATCCACTCAGATGCAATAGAATTTGTCAAGAAATGTAGAAACTGCCAGCTATTCGGCAATGTACCAAGGCAAAGCCCTTTCCCCTTTGCTGTATGATGCATCGACATAGTGGGACCCTTTCCCCGAGCTAAGGGGGACCTGAGGTACTTGCTAGTAGCTATTGACTACATGACTAAGTGGGCGGAAGCCAAAGCAATGAGGACTATCAATCAGCAGGATTGCATCAAGTTCATGGACAATATTTTAATGTGGTTTGGACTACCCAGGGTCCTGGTTTCAGATAACGGACCTCAGTTCGTTGGCTTAGACTTTGAAAAATACTTGAAAGAGAGAGGAATAAAACACAAGAGGTCATCAGTAGCATATCCTCAGGGCAACGGACAAGTTGAAGTCACAAATAGGATTCTACTGAGGGGAATTGAAAAAAGGTTGCAAGAAAGCAAGAACAAGTGGCCCGAAGAACTACCAATGTGCTATGGGCATTCCGAACAAGCCCGAGGTCCGAAACGGGAGAAACTCCATTCAAGCTAGCTTATAGGACCGAAGCCCTGTTACCAATTGAAATGGGCTCCCCTTCCCACAGGGTGATTAATTGTGATTGAAATTGCAAACGAAGAAGGGCTCCGGGCAAACCTCGAGCTAGTAGATGAGGTCAGGGACAAAGCAGCGGAAAAAATGGAGAAATACAAAGAAAAAACAAGAGAGTACTTCGGAAAGAAATTAAGGGTAAAGAATTTCCAAGTCGGTGACCTAGTGCTCTGGGACATGAAGGCATCGGATCCCAAAAACACTGGCAAGCTCATGCCTAAGTGGGAAGGTCCCTACCAAGTCAAAGAAGTACTCCAGCCCGGAACCTACAAGCTCAATCATATGGACGGATTCGAGGTCCCTAACACTTGGCACGGCCTCAGGCTCAGGAAGTAGTATCAGTAGATCCAAGGACTTCAGCTAAAGCAACAACTATTTTGTAATAGGAATGCAAATATGCTTGTAATCGTTCAAAGCTATTAATGAAAAAGAGCACGATTACATATCAAAAACTTGTTTTTTCCAATGTTTTCTTTACAAAACAAATTTCTACTTGGAAAGTTTGCATACTTTCCAAGTATGGCTGAATCCCGGGTCACAAGGCGAATACCTTGGCCCGGAGCAAAACAACCAAAACAAATTCCTACTTGGAAAGTTTGCATACTTTCCAAGTATGGCTGAATCCGGGTCACAAGGTGAATACCTTGGCCCGGAGCAAAACAACCAAAACAAATTCCTACTTGGAAAGTTTGCATACTTTCCAAGTATGGTTGAATCCCGGGTCACAAGGCAAATACCTTGGCCCGGAGCAAACAACCAAAACAAATTCCTACTTGGAAAGTTTGCATACTTTCCAAGTATGGCTGAATCCTGGGTCAAAAGGTTAATACCTTGGCCCGGAGCTAAACAACCAATACAAATTCCTAATTGGAAAGTTTGCATACTTTCCAAGTATGGCCGAACCTCGAAACACAAGGTGAATACCTTGGCCCGGGGCTACATAAACATAAAAAAATTCCTACTTAAAAACTTTCTGACCACCAACTCCCCTAGCCGGGTTACCCGCATAAGGGAGTGGGGGGCAATACGAACTGCAAGAAAAGACAAGGCAAAATATGGAACTTCTAAAAAAGAGACGAAAAGTGCATAAATAAAACGAACAGGCCAGGCTGACTAACAACCCGAAACACCTGACAGTTGAGCAAAGTTATGATGAAGGTCACAAAAATTTAAAGAAAAATTCAACATGGATGGAATGGTTAAATATTACACGGGCACAGCCCGGACTCTGGACGCAGCCAGTCTGGAGGATTAAGCTTCAGGAGGAGGAGAAGAATTGGGAGCAGCATATGGAGTAGGTTCGCCCTCACCCCGGACCAGAGCTTCTTCGGCATCCATATAAGTCGTAATAAACTTTTCCCAGGTGGCGGTTCCGGGATCAACCTTACACATTTTCTCAGCAATCACCCAGCAAAGGTGGATTTTCTTCGAAGCAACAGTGGTAAGATCTTCATCATAGGCATCTGATTTTCAGAATTTGGCTATCACCTCTTCTTCGGATTTCTTGGCCTTCAGCTCACACCGGAGTTTGTGTACCTCCTCTCTATACTCTTTGAACTTAGCCTTGGCGGCATCTCTTTCTTCAGTAAGGGTCTTCGCCGCATCCCTAAATTTGTTTATCTGGACTTCAACCAATTTTCTCAGATAGGCAAGCTCCATTCTCGCAGCTTTTGCCTCCTTCTCCATCTCCTTCCTCTTCTCGGTCACCAAGCTCAAAACATCTCAGGCCTCCTTAATCGTCTCCAACTCTCGGCATGCAGCAGCAGCGGTCCCAGCCATCCGGACCCCGAGTTGCCAAAACAAAAACAGAGATTAAGAAAACAAGAATCAAACAAGCAACATAGAAGGAGCCCAGAGAAGTATATACCTAGCAATAAACCGCCATCATATCCTGGAACTGAGAGATGGCCGAATTTTTGCCCATCTCTTCCCACTCCACTTTGCTAGGGAGGTCGGCAAGAAACCCGATGAAGTTCCTCTCCTCTGGGGAAACAGGGGCAGGCTCATGAGGCTCGAAGTTAGCCCTCTTCGAGCAACCGTCGGCTGGATGCTCAACAACAATCTCGCAGTCGGACTACATGGTCCCAAACTTCTCAGCCTGGACAGCAGAAACCCTCGACCGCTTCCTCGGGTTCAACCCGGACTCCTTAACCCTAGTCTCCAAGTTCACGAGCTCTGGGGTCACCTCCCTGTTCTCGGACCCCCCCTCCGGATTGGCTTGCGAACCGCTAGCCTCCCCGGGGGCCTTGGTGTTGTCACGAACATGCCCTATGTTCCGGAGGGCAGCGACCAGAGCTTTGTTTGCCTTGCTCATCTCAACAAATTCCTCAAACTCGAGCTTATATCCGGGTAGACCTAAAAAAAATGAAAAGAGCACATTAGCCCAGAACAAAGTAAGTACTCAGGCAGAAGCTAAAAGTAAGTAAAACGCAACCCGAACTTACATCCCATTTCGAAAAGATATTTGTGACTCATGAAGTCGTCCCTGGTCATCTGTCTCTTAAGACCGTGGCAGAAGGCATAAACCCGGTACAATGCTGCATCTTGAAGATCATAAACTTCAAAATGCGTGGCCAGAGGCGCCTTCTTAAAAGTGGGCATAAACCGGATATCGACTCCTCGGAGAAACACAAACTCTCCATTCCACCCCTTTAAAGAAGGCAACATGCCAAGGGGCTTGGAGGCTAAAGTAGGGTACCCACAAGCTTTGCTCTGAAATCTGAACTCAAACAGGGGCACATTGTTGGAATGGACCAATCGAAACAAATGATGGAAGAGATTAAAAGTGGGCAATACCCCGGCAGCATCACAACACCCCAGGAAATAGTAAATCCACTTCACCGCGTTCGGGGTAAGTTGGGTTGTGGGAATCACGTACTAAAAAAGGCACAATAACTTGACGAACTGATGGCACCGGGGCCCGTAGCCCAACCTGAGGTGCTCCAGCCATACCCCGACCCAGCCGCCCTCCGGCCTATGATAAATCTTTTCACCGGGCTCGGGCCACCTCCATTCTACATCCTCATCTAAGTGAAACGTGGCCCAAAAAATCTGATCCCACTCAACGGGTTCCTCTATGTACGGGGTCCTGAAGGGGGCAACATCCATCCCGGAGCCAGGTTTATCCCCGAACTACGAGTCTAACAAGGATTCATCATATTCTGTCATAAGGGCCACATCCCCGTTTTGGGAGAATTCCGCACTAAGATCCCTGAAAAAATAGGCCTGGAGGATCCCCGGGTCCCTTTTGACGAAATAATACTTGGAATGGCCCCAACTACCATCCGGTTCACTGAGACTGTACCACGGGCCCATATCCTTAGTGGCAATCTTTGTAAGCATTGGTAGACTACTCTTCTTCTTTCCCATCAGGCACCACTCTAGGTCTACTAAGTCAAGGCAACTATCTGAAGAACTAGCACTGGTAGACGAACTACTAGGATCGGAAAGAGGGGTTAGCACGCGCTTAGCAGTCACACGGGTTTTTCTAACCATAAAAGGGAACTACCCCGGGCTACCCACCAAAGCAAGAAGACAAGAATAAGAAGCTACAGATAGGAAACTACCCCGGAGAAAATGACACAATAAAACTAAAAGAGTAAAGAGCCGGAGTAAGGAGACTTACAAAAAGTGAAGAAGTCGAAAGAGAAGGAAGCTGTTAGGAGACTCTGAATTGCCACTAGCCCGGAGTTCGAGTCCTCAGAGAAGCGTGATAATGATAGCAAGTTGAAAACTCATAAAAAAACAAAAATGAAGAAGACGACAACTATTTCTAGGCAAAACTGTGGGATTGAACCGTTGAGACACGTGGTAGCCCATGAATGGCCAACGGTTCAAAAACTCGGAGAAAAGAAAAAGAAAAAAGAGAAAGAAAATTGCTGGCATCCACTATCCGGACCAGACATCTTCAAAAAAAAAAAAAAGAAGAAGAAGAAAAGAAAAAGAAAAAACTTTTTCAGAACATATACATATACCAAAAAATACATATATATGTATATATACGTATACAGATATACGCGAACTGGAAACATCACTCCTAGCCCCGGGGATGCGCCTTTCAACACACACCCCGGACCTGGGGGCAACCAAAAGCCAAAATTTTCTTCTAAGTTACCCAAAGTCATGAAACTTTGGACTTGTGAAGATAACATATCACTCCTAGCCCCGGAGAATCCGTATCTGGAGAATCCGCATGAGGGAGTGGGGGGCAAATGATAGGCTAGAAATAGCCCAGGCCCAATTAGGCCCAGCCTCAGGCCCAAAGCCACAAGCAATCCAACTCATGAGAATAAGAGCAGCCCAGCCTAGGCTAGTGGGCCCCGGACCCGGAGCCACCGCTACGTGGCATGGTCCTCTCCCCAGACTAGGGGACCCCAGATTGGTGACACCCAGCGCACGTGGCAGTCTAGCTCAGCCGACATTCCCACACTTGGCACTGACCAACACTAAAAGCTAAGGAATATCATGTGTCAAACCATATCCACAACAACACTGCCACACTCAAGTCAACGGTCCCCACAAGTAGGGACACGTGTCTTACATCCCAGGAATCCAGCAGCTTGTCTCCCGGATCCAACGGTTAGGAGTAGAGGTAACCTACCCCTAGACCCTAGGTCTAGGGCTATAAATACCCCTAGAAAATAGGGTTTAGGGGTTAGACATTATTACACACCTACACACATTTATTACTCTGGTGATACTCTGCTTGATTATTATCTTCCAAAGCCAACATAGCTACACCACTTCCGAGGCAGGAGTTGGCGAGGAAGTACCCGATCAAGATTCAGAGTTATCATTAAGTATTATTACAGTACCAATTGATCAATACTTGTAAAACATGCACATTTGCAGACTTGTGAAACAGCAGTACAACTTCGCAAAGCTGGAAAAGTTACTGTTAAGTAATCAACTCTAAACAAGATGGGTGCTACTTATTCCAGGGTTGGGGTTGTTGACGAACATTTTGAGGTAATAATTATTTTTTGTCGTTTTAAATGCTGCACTGATTGACCAAGGTGATAATGTTTCGTAAATGCGTACAGGTTGTAAAATTTGCATTATTGGAAATAATTAAGGAAGCAGTTCCAGACATGTGGTCACCTGAGATGAAGAATGCTTGGGGGGAAGCTTATGATCAGTTGGTTATGACAATGAAAGAAAGCGCACCTTCTCCGATGATATAAGATGTGCCAACCGTACGGAGGTCAAGAACAATCATTTCTAATGTTATTGCCAAAATTTCAAAAAATAAAAAAATATTTGATTTGGTAATATAACGGTCGACTACTAGTTTGACTTGAACCCCTAAATAGGGTTTCATCCGGATTTCATGTTTCGATTTTTAAAACCTTATTTCTCGACCCAACCGTACGGTGGTCAAGATCCATCCTTTCTAATGTTATTGCCAAAATTCCAAAAAATAAAAAAAATTTGAACTAACATTCATATACAACCAAGTAGTCATACATACTATTTGTGTGATGAATTTTACCCTACTTTTCTATTTTTTTTGTTTTCCCCCCTTTTTATTTAGTTCGTAAAATAAATTAGAAAATTAAATGAAAAGTAACGAATTAAAACCAACCAATATTGGTAGGAAATGGTCACATTTTTTTGAAAATTTTGAACTTACCGCCGAACCAAAATTTTCAAAAATGGCGCTCACACTCGAAAAATTTTCGTCTAACCCCATAACCTACCAATATTGGTAGGAATTGAGAGTTAATTTCCTGAAAATTTCAAACATGGCGCCTAAACCAAAATATTCAAATATTCCGTCCAAACCCAAAATTTTAAAAAGTGTGCCCAAACATAAAACCTACCACAATTGGTAGGAAATATGTGACTTCAACCTATAAACAACTTTCTTCCCTCTTTTAACTTTCATTTTCATCTTCTCCACCAAACTACTTTCTTCTCTCTTTTCACTTTACTTCCCCTTCATCTCTTTCACATTGACCATCTCAAATATCAAGGTATAAATCATATTCTTCTTACATATGTGTGCACATTTAAATATATTCATTATTGTGTATTTATGTTCTTAATATTCTTCTTCTTGATTAGTTCATATATTCGTTTTTTGATGATGGTTTATGTAATTTGTTCTTTATTCTTTGTCAATCAGCAATCAGATTGACCTGTAATTTACTATCTTTAATTATAGCCAATATTTGGCACCATTGTTGATTGCAACTTTTGTATAATCTCCTGTACATGAGGACATTATAATGAAATTCATGTGTGATTACTTTTGTTTTTCAGGGCCATATCACGCACTGCCAGCGACATAACTTTGATTTTGGTCCTTCCGACAGAAATGAGATTTGCTTAATCTTTTACCCCCTCTGATAAAATGTGATATCAAGCTTCTATACTGCCTTCCTTTTATGCATAAAATTGAAGACCGAGCATATCGAGATTATTGTCACTTCATTCATAAGATATCATTTTGATTGGGATGCCATATTTAAATTACTCCGAAGTTATAATGGACAAGATCGATGAAGAATTAGACAAGACACATGATGCTATAAATTTCCCAGTAACCATTAGAAATGGATATAAATCCAGAACAAGCTGAAGAAAATAAGAAGCAACCCCTTTGGTGACATTACACAAAATAACATTAGAGAACAGAGTTGATGAAATTATAAAATATCATAAATTGATGAATGTGGTAGGAAAAATTTGGTAGGAAATGCCAATTTACATGGCTACTGTTATAAAACCAACCAAATTGGTATACCTTCCGTTGGTAGGAAATAGGTCTGGAGTAAAGGCAAAAATGACCTATTTCCTACCAATATTAGTAGGTTTTGATCAGTAAATTTCCGTCAAAAAATTCGTAAAAAATTGAATTTCCCTCGCATATAAAAACCTACCAACATTGGTAGGAAATAGGACTTGACTAAAGTCAAAAATGACCTATTTCCTACCAATATTGGTAGGGAATAGGTCTTGACTAGAGTAAAAAATGACGTGGCAAAAAGGACGTGGATTCGTCCCAACACGTGTCAACATTTGGGGTCCATTTTTTCGTGACATGGCACGTGATGTGTCATGTGACGTGGCTTGCCACATGGGCATCCACATGCCATGTGGGACCTCTTTTGAAAAAAATCCTCATTTCCTAGCTATCAACCCCCATTTCCGATTGGAGCAATTCTCACCAACGCAGTTGGTAGGAATTGACCCCATTTTCTACCAATCGCGTGGTAGGAAATGACCATTTTTGTTGTAGTATTAAAATGCATTTTAAAATTCGTGTCAAACATACTCTCCGAAATATAAAAAACCGGACGGTACAGAGGGAGTAATGTTCCATGCAAAGCAAGTGTACTAAAATAATAATGTTCAACACAAGGCAAGTGTTGGGAATTCTCATTGATAAGGTGTGGAAATATTGGGCCAACTACCTTGACCTTTGTGTTAGTTATATCACTTTCACTTTTACTATGACTTCATGTTAAGGTAAAGCTGTAAAGGTATAGTTTGTTTGTTTTGGAGATTTCTGGAAAATATATTGAGCTTTTGATGTTTTTGGGCATGGGGAAAACAGCACTGAGAACCTTCACAACTGTATATGTAAAAAAAGAAGAAGAAAAAGAAAAAGAAGAAGAAGGAAGGAAATACTGAATCGGACTATAGTTATCTACGACTACAATTACATGCACAGATATATTCCATGGAAACTTACTTAACACTAAACATTCAGCAGATCTAGTACTATCAAGTGACATGTTTTACAGAGCAAATTTTGTCAAACAAAGCACGAACAGGGAGCTGGGATAGCCACACTGTTACATTAAAAGGGAGACACACCACTTACGTTGCCAGCAACCCTGATCACTTTGAACGGTTTCTTCACCTTTGCAGTAAATTCCTCGAATTCTTGACGAATCACTATGAGGGCAACCATGAAGGCATAATCAACATGGGGGGACACAGTCACTACAAATTTGTCCTTTCCAAGCAGTAAGCTACTACAACTATTCTTCCCATGCATCTGCTCAAATTTAATAATTATCAATTTACAATATAATTGTTAAATTAAAGAAAAACTACGATACTTGACTGGTTATGGGGGTACCTGAGCTATGGCAGTTGAAGATTTTCCGGCATAAATGGAACACGTTTTATTAAACCAGTTGCCTTTGACTTCAAAGTCACAATTATCTTTTGAAGTGTTAGATGCCAAGAAGACATCCAGTTGAGTGTTGAATTGGAAGCGAGATGACCTCCTTACAGTGAAAAGTAAATCTGTGGACTCCTCGCTATCTCCTCTGTAAGCTTTCCAATTACTACGCGCACTCATTATCTGAAACCAAAAATTGTGTCAATTAATAAGAAAAGCATACATCGTTTCTCTCATTTGTCTTCTACATAAAGCGTGACACAAGAATGTACATAGCAATGAACCAAATACCTTTTTCTGGACAGAGATTATTGGATTACCAGAAGCGTCATACAAGACCCGGCGAGAATGACAGCTAAAGACTTTACCCTTGACTTCGAAAATTATGTTACCAGCAGCATCTTTTACACGAAAGTTACCTTCTGATAGTGTCATCATCTTCCTTACTATCGTTAGATCAACTTGGTATGGCGACGTGTACTGTCTTCCCACCACATTATTCTCCGGCGCCATGTAGCTCCCTTAATTATCCAATCTTCTTCTTCTTTTACTTCAGATTTAACTTTGGTTTTTCCTTGTGGTATCTTTGATAAAATCAGGTTTGACTCTGCATCTCATTCAAAGCTTGTAAACTGATAGGCAGATTGCTAAAAAAGAATGTGCAGAGAGCAAGACAGCAATGAGTAATCTTTATGGATGAAGAAAGGCTCAGATCATAATTAAATAGTTATAATATTTCTTTACCTAACAGTCTCAAATATTATATTTAGTATTTTAAAATTGTTGGAAAAAGATTCAGATCTAGAAAATATAAGAAAATAAACTTTAATTCAAAATTAAGATTTAAATTAATAAAATTTAGAATTATAAATTGTATGAAAAATAAATGAATACAATATGTAAATTGAAATAAAATAAAAAACAATCATAATTAAATGAAAAAATATGTGATGAATACATATAATTTGGAAAGTAAAAAATAAATCGTAAAATAGAAAAAATATATTAAATAAAAAAGTATGTGAGTGAAATCTATACTATTATATAAAAGCCGAAAAATTAAAAGGTTGGTTTGTCGGTCGGTACGGTAACTGTTGATTTTACTTATTTACCCTTAAAATCCATATTTGAAATCGTAATAACTTGAAAAATAAGTAAAAAAGTCAAGTATTGGAAAGAATAGATTTTAATTAGAAAAGATAATAGTCGAAAAAGAAGTAAAAAAAGATAAGTTTGAAAATGAGATATTTTAGTTTAAAATTATAGAAAAGATATTACCTTTTTAGTTGAAAAAGGTAATCAGTTAGTTATTAATAATTATAATATTATTAGTTTATTTCATTAAATAGAACGACCCATGTTATTTTTGGAAAGAAGATATTTTAGTTGGAAAATGTACAAAAGGTAATAACTATTTATAATATTATCAGTTTATTTCATTAAATAGAACGACCCATGTTATTTTTGGAAAGAAGAGAGTTTAGTTGAAAAATGTACAAAAGGTAATAACTGAAAAAGGTAATTGGTTACTTATTAAAAAATATAAAATAAGTAAAGAATAACTAAGTAAGGGTAGCTGAAAAAGAAGTAAAAAAACAAGTTTGAAAATGAGATATTTTAGTTATAAATATAGAAAAAAGATATTACCTTTTAGCTGAAAAAGTAATCAGTTAGTTATTAGTATTTATGATATTATTAATTTATTTCATTAAATCAGACGACCCATGATATTTTATCTAACTAAAATTTCTTCTTTTAAAAAATACTACGAGCAATTCTGTTTAATATAATTACTATTAACTAATCGATCAATTACCTTTTTCAACCAAAATATGTTACATTTTCTTTTTTCTAACTAAAATCTCGCTTTCAGCTAAAACGTATCATTTTTTCTATATTTTCTAAATAAAATCCCTCTTTTCTAAAAATATCACGGGCAACATTAATTTCTCCTTTTCTAAAAAAACTACCAGCAATTTTATTTAGTAAAATAACGTAAATAAATTATAATTACTATAAACTAATCAATTACCTTTTTCACCTAAAACATGCACATGATATTTTATCTAACTAAAATTTCTCATTTTTTAAAAACATTACAAGAAATTTTGTTTAATATAATTACTATTAATTAATCGATCAATTACCCTTTTCAAGCAGATCATGTTACCTTTTTTATTTTGTCTAAATAAAATCTCTCTCTTCAACTAAAACGTATCAACTTTTCTATATTTTCTAACTAATTAAAATCCCTCTTTTTCTAGAAATATCACGGGTAACATTAATTTCGCATTTTCTAAAAAAACTATGAGCAATTTTATTTAGTAAATAACATAATTAAATTGTAATCACTATAAAGTAATCAATTACATTTTTCACCTAAAACATGTCACCTTTTTAATTTTCACGTTACCTTTTCTATTTTCTATAACTAAAATCTCTCTTTTTCCAATTATATCACGTGCGGTTCTATTTAATAAAATAAAATTATAATACTAATAATTAATCGATTGCTTTTTTTTTTATAGCTAAAACGTAATCTTTTTTATCTTTTTTGATACCTCTTTTTCTAGATATATTACGCACAACATTAATTTCTCATTTTCTAAAAACGCTATGAGTAATTTTATTTAGTAAAATAACTTAATTAAATTATAATTACTATAAATTAATTAATTACCTTTTTCACCTAAAACATGTCACCTTTTGAATTTTCACCTTACCTTTTCTACTTTTTCTAACTAAAATCTCTCATTTTCCAATTATATCACATGTGGTTCTATTTAATAAAATAAAATAATAGTATTATAATACTAATAATTATCCGATTACCTTTTATCATCTTTTCTATATTTTCTAACTACAATCCCCTTTTTTTAGAAATATTACGGATAAAATTTATATAATTATTATGAAATCACTTATTGGAAAATTTAAATCATTCATGTTTTAAAAAAAGCAATTCAAATTAATAAAAAATATTCATATAATATTAAAAAAATTCTGTGCACGGTAGAGGTTTTAAGATAGTATATAAAACATGTAAAGTAAGAAAACAGCTAACACATAAACCTAGTACGTTAGAGCATCTCCAATGGGAGAGATCCCTTAGCTAAATTTTAAAATTAATTACCATAAATAAGAATTATAAAGAATGTATAAAAAAAATTACACTCCAATGGGACAAAACTGTTATCTATAATTATAGATAATCTCTTGATGTTGGCTATATTTGTCGAACCTCTAGAGACCTGTAGTGAATTGCCACATCACTTATTTCTATATTAAAATTATATATTCCATTAATAACAACTTGAAATATTAATAACATACCATTTTTAAAATATAGCCAATATCCTCGGAACATAATATCTTACAGGTTCGACAAATTTTACATAATCAATATTCCATTGGAGATGCTCTTAGATTGCGCTAAAAGTTTCTGCAGATTTTTTTTTAATCCTAACCATTCGTTCCTCCATCTTAGCACATATGTCAGGGACCGGTTATATATTATACTTGTTTGTTTATAAAACGGCAACAATTAATTGGAGCAAATTTTGGTGACAAATGTATCAAAAATATTACTCATATTACTATCTCCGTCCCACTCATTTTTTTTACAAATGAGATGAGCACGGAGGTTAAGAAAAACATATAAGATAATGTAAAGTAGTGAAAAAGTGTAAAAAAAACTGGGTAAAGGATGGGACCCATTAATATTTTATACTCCCTCTATCCCATCCATTTTTTTACATAAAATAATGCGAATTTGACACGGATTTTATGGTGCATTTTAAGGATAGTTCTATAACTTATTTTTAATATTTTCTTTTTTGTATAAAAATAGAACAATCATATTACTATCTCCGTCCCACTCATTTTTTACAAATGAGATGAGCACGGAGGTTAAGAAAAACATATAAGATAATGTAAAGTAGTGAAAAAGTGTAAGAAAACTGGGTAAAGGATGGGACCCATCAATATTTTATACTCCCTCTATCCCATCCATTTTTTTACATAAAATAATGCGAATTTGACATGCATTTTAAAGTGCGTTTTAAGGATAGTTTTATAACTTATATTTGATATTTTCTTTTTTTTGTATAAAAATAGGATTGTTCTATTTTTATACAAAAAAAGAAAATATTAAAAATAAGTTATAGAACTATCCTTAAAATGCACAATAAAATCCGTGCCGGAAATTGGTCCGCAAATGTAAATAATTACATGGGACAGAGGGAGTATATTATATAAAATGAGTATTGTTATGCCATAATTTTGGCATGTCTAATAATCTCCCAAATTTCTAATATCTATTAATTATTAATTCAGATTAATAATTATTTCTTAACCTCTAAGTTTTATCCTCTCTCTGAAATGAGGAAAAAATCAATCTTAATCAATTAATAACGGAAAATATCTCCAAACGATATTCTTCAAATCAGGAAGATATCACAACGATAAGATTAAATCAGATAAAATCAATCATTACCCACATTAACGTAACTTATCCCTAAAGTCTCTAAGGGATAAGCCCAATTAATTCACAGAACTGCGTGGGGCTTGATCCTATATAAACATATAGGTACGCAGGCATCTTGGTACGATATGGAATCCGATACACGAGACAAATCGAGACACCTGCCAAGTCCAGCCCCTCTATTTTTTCATAAACCCTAATCCCTAAAAATAGTCATATAATCATAATTTAGCTCTACTATTTCAGCAACCCTCCGATTTCGTGTTGTTACGAAATTCCTCCAACAACATTTGGCGCTAGAAGGAGGGGAATTTTATTATTCTTGGAGGACGAATAATTTTAATCACGTTAGTGGGATTTTGGGTTTATCACGGAAAATACAACGGCAAGTGATGATAGCTACGGCTAGGACGAGAACACGCGATATGCGGCATGTAACAGTGGAGGCACAAGCACAAGGATTACGAGACAGCAGGAAGAAAAAAGAACAAGAGTTGAGTGGAACTAAAAAACAAAGCAAGGCAGCAAGCACATGAATGAATACAAAACGGTGGAGCCCACTGCAGGGTAAGCATCACTCACAATAAAAGAAAAATGGCAACCATGTGATGAGTTCGTGGGATCAGTGAAGAAAAAAAGAAGCCGAAGCACTTGAAAAATCCAATCGGCTGGAAACGAAAAACAAAGATAAGTTTTTGTTTTCCTATCTCAATTTTTTGCAATTAACTTTATCCTGCCATGCATGCATATTAAAATCATATTTTTTATTATTTTTTAACAGTAAAATATTTATTATTCAAAAAATTCATGCGAGCTATCTATTTTTATGCTTGTAAAATTATTGCGATTTGGAAAATATCGTACGAGATATTTATGTTGATGAATTGCGGATTTATTTTACAATCTCGTACGAGCTGCATTATTCTCAAGAAAGAAACAATTAAATATGCGAGACGCATAATTTTGTAAAAGATTTTTTACAAAAAGGAGCATTATTTTCGAATAAAATAAATATCGCGACACTCTTAAAAGAGCATATTTATTATTGCGTTTGGATTTGTAAAAGATTTTTCATATATCGTCGCGATAGTACATATATGTCAAAAATATTTCCAAACTTGCGAACTAAATTGCCAAGTAGGGTAGCCTGGACAAGTTATAAATTCCGCAATGCTATATGCTTAGTAAAGTGTAGCACCCTCTGGATTATTATTGAAGGCCCATGACCAGATCTTGAGCTCAAGGTCGCATGGGTGAGAAGGCATCCCTATGCAAAATATCTTTAAGACATGCACAGCCAGTGCGCGTGCAAAGTTCACCAGAAAGTTCACCAGAATTACATCTACAGCTCTTAGTGAAGACCTCGCCAGACACATCCTTATGTGGTTGCATCAGACACTTGAAAAGCGTGTATGCCAAATCGGGATATATACAAGCGCCAAGGTCCTAACTAGACAACAAGGATCGCAAAGGATTTCAAACGAATTATTTATGCTCGCACATTTGAAAACCTTGGCAAAAAAAAATATATCTTATAGTGGACATCGCATGCTATCACACTTGCATCCGCATACGCCTAATGAGCACAACGGTGCTCTAAAAGTTTTTCTAATCATCTATTTTCAGTTTTTTCAGCGACTCAAGAAATTTGGAAGTTTGAAGAATTTTTAGTTCTCCACTGCAGCAAGCTACACTGAAGAACTGGGGGCTAGTTGTTATGCCATAATTTTGGCATGTCTAATAATCTCCCAAATTTCTAATATCTATTAATTATTAATTCAGATTAATAATTATTTCTTAACCTCTAAGTTTTATCCTCTCTCTGAAATGAGGAAAAAATCAATCTTAATCAATTAATAACGGAAAATATCTCCAAACGATATTCTTCAAATCAGGAAGATATCACAACGATAAGATTAAATCAGATAAAATCAATCATTACCCACATTAACGTAACTTATCCCTAAAGTCTCTAAGGGATAAGCCCAATTAATTCACAGAACTGCGTGGGGCTTGATCCTATATAAACATATAGGTACGCAGGCATCTTGGTACGATATGGAATCCGATACACGAGACAAATCGAGACACCTGCCAAGTCCAGCCCCTCTATTTTTTCATAAACCCTAAACCCTAAAAACAGTCATATAATCATAATTTAGCTCTACTATTTCAGCAACCCTCCGATTTCGTGTTGTTACGAAATTCCTCCAACAACAAGTATAATGAAGGAAAGTAGTAGATTTAATTAATTTTTATATTATAAAACTTTACTACTTTTGTAATGTAAAGAAATGAGAGGGACATCCAAAAAAAATCGAAAGAACGTTAGCATAAAATAAACTATAAGTTAGGATTATTTTTGTAAATTCTGATAGATAAATTTTATTATTACAATATTGCCTTCCAATATTTATACTAAAACCAATGTAGGTCATCCTATGGCCATTTTTCTCTAGTTTTAAAATGTGATCACTTTATATATATAAAAGTTAACTTCTTGGTTCAAAAATTTAGCCGTCTAAAGTTGGATTTAATTATTTCGACTACCAAATAACAAAATAATTAGATTATAAGTACAAAAGATGTAATTTTTAGTCTAAGATATTTTAATAAAATTTAACGACATTTGTCGATTTTAAATTCCAAATCCTTTCAATATTTTAAAGATATAAAATTAATTATATAAATAATTTTTTTATTATTTTAACTATTAAAGTACAAAATCAGAAACATATCACTGAACATTTTATATATTTCAGTTCACTTTAGTTGACTTTAGTGTCCTAGTCGTAGTCGATTGACTAGGTCTTCAAACACAGCTGTATTATTTGTAGTCGATTGACTAGGTCTTCAAACATAGTTGTATTATTTTATAAGGTAATGCTAAATATAGTTCTTAGGTTTATGGTTAAAAATTAGAAAAATGCTAGAGGTACCAAAATTAGGTACCAAAAGTTGTTACAAATGATGTGACTTGTTTTAATTGGTTATAGTTATAGTGGGCCCGCCAGGGCTCTCCAATCAAAATATTTTAAATTGACAAGTGTCTGTTGCCATGTCATTTGGTACCCAATTTTGATACCCAATTTGGTACCTGTAGCACTACTCTAAAAATTAATATAAGTGTATAAATACATTTAATATGTCAGTTTTGCACGTAATTCGTAAATTTTTCACGAATGTCAATATGATTATTCAGCAATTTGGAAATTTTTTTCAATTGAAATTAATGTGAATACAAGGGTGCACTATTATTACTTGGAAAACTAAATTAGTGTTATAAAGAAGCATTGGAAAACCAAAAATTAACTAAATAACTAAGACTAAAGGTTGAAAACATGAGAATATTTATATAATGCTTAACCATAGCCCTTAGGGCTATAGTTAGCATTTTCTTTTAATTTAACCACTACTAATTAACCACTACTAGACTGTTATTATTGAGCTGGGATCCTCAATCCACTTCTCCATGCCCCCTTCTGTATATGTTGCTTTTTAATACTCCTTCTGTTTTTTTAAATTAGTCGTTTGACTTTTCTGCACACATTTTTAGATGCATTGACTACAAAGCTAAAATTTTTGTTTTTGATTTTTTTTTAATAGAAATATGTAATAGCGTAGCCGCCGCACATGAGAGTCGACTGATTAAAAAGCCGCCGCCCTCCCCCTCCGTCCCCCCTCCCCCTCCACCTCCCCCTCTCCTCTCTCCTCTTTCCTTCCTCATCCCTCTTTTTCTTCCGTCCCTTTCTTCATATCTTCTCTGCCCTCCCTCCACCCATCCTCCTATTCCGTTTCCTCCATCTCTTTCTAGTTCTTGATTTTCAATAAAATCGAGATCCAATCCTTTTTTGGGCGAGATCTCTTTTATCGTACCCATCTTTTTGGGTTGGTTGTTGTTGTCCCCAATTGTTTGGGGTTGTTTGTTGTCCCTAATTGTTTGGGGTTTATGCTTGGTTGTGTTTTATTTTGGGTTGTTTGGTTGCGTTCTCCACCGAAATTGGTTTATTTGGCATTTTGGGAAATCTTGAAAGCTTGCATCGATGCTACTTGCGGCATGTCTATAGCTGATTTTTGGCATGTAGATAGCTGGGGTATCGGCATGTCTATAGCTGTTTTACGGCAGGTAGATAGCTGGAGTATTCTTGAAATGGTAGTGGAATTCACAAGAGCTCACCTTTCACAATTAAAATTTGTTCTGCTTTCGGGAATTTATGCTTCCCCAACTTCAGTTGAAGGTTTGGAACATTGGGCTTCAGTACGCATTTATGTGAGGGTCAATTGTGCTACTACGGATTTCAGGGCTGATGCTAGTAAGATTGATCGGGATACCATTGTAACTTTTTTTAGTTTCAAGAATCTATGGATTCATTTTGTTAAGCAGTCTGGAAACAATGCGGCTATTTACTTAGCTTGTTTTATTGTTTATCAACCTGATTGCATTGTCAGTTGGGGGTTTGTCCCGGCTAGACTTGTTTAATCTAATGGAATGAACTTGCATTTTGTCAAAAAAAAAATAGAAATATGTAATCAAAATTTTAATTCACAAAAACAATTAATCAAAAAAATTAATTTTAACTATACAGTCAAAACACTTAAAAGTATGTGCATAAAAGTCAAGAGACTAATATAAAAAATAGAGGGAGTATTAAAAGAGAAGGTTGTGACACGCGCTAATAGCTTTGTCGTTGAGAGAAGGTGGGAATGCTTATTAGGAATGAAAATGGTGGCTTTGAAAATGGTGGTTGTTGTGAGAGGAATTTGGTACAACACTTCGAGAGAATATCGCTGGAATAATGGATGAATCGCTTGATTGATCGGGATACCATTGTAACTTTTTTTAGTTTCAAGAATCTATGGATTCATTTTGTTAAGCAGTCTGGAAACAATGCGGCTATTTACTTAGCTTGTTTTATTGTTTATCAACCTGATTGCATTGTCAGTTGGGGGTTTGTCCCGGCTAGACTTATTTAATCTAATGGAATGAACCTGCATTTTGTCAAAAAAAAATAGAAATATGTAATCAAAATTTTAATTCACAAAAACAATTAATTAAAAAAATTAATTTTAACTATACAGTCAAAACACTTAAAAGTATGTGCATAAAAGTCAAGAGACTAATATAAAAAACAGAGGGAGTATTAAAAGAGAAGGTTGTGACACGCGCTAATAGCTTTGTCGTTGAGAGAAGGTGGGAATGCTTATTAGGAATGAAAATGGTGGCTTTGAAAATGGTGGTTGTTGTGAGAGGAATTTGGTACAACACTTCGAGAGAATATCGCTGGAATAATGGATGAATCGCTTGATTTCCGGCTGTTGAATCGGCGTTCAACCGTTTACAGCCCGGCGTTCAACTGCCAGAGTGGGCGGTTGTTTGTAATGATTGGGACTGAGTTTGCAAGGTCACCGGACAGAAAGGACGCAGTAATTCCTACTCAGTGATCCCAGCTGCCAGAGATGTGTATTGCTCAAGTTTTCTACATGATTTTTGTAGAGAGAAGTGAGATTCAACCCTTGCAAAGTGTCTACATATCCTATATTTATAGGAATCGAGTCTCATGTAGTTCTAGGGTTTTGGAGTCCCTTGTTGATAGCCCAACCACGTTTTTGATATGATTATCCAGTAGTTAATTATTCCACCAGCCATGAGAATTATCCTTATGTTTCCATGATTATCTTCATAAATATATGATTTTCCATCATATATCCCCATATATATACATAATCCATGTATATATAATGATTATCTGTGTTAACTGATGTTGTTGACCTGTTCCTGATGTTTAGGACTTATCCTTAAGTCGGTTAGGGCGCCTCCTATCCGATCTCCTATAATTTAGGAAGCTGCATGACTACTGGTGTATTTTTTTGGGAAACTTCGGGGTACGTGCACGTACCCCTGTTTGGGGACCTATCACCCGGGTGAACCCCTATCTTGCCTCCACATTGTAGTACCCCTACCTGGGGGTTCAAACACATAAACCCCTGAATGAATGAACCCCGAACTTAGATGACAAAATCTTCCTCTTCAAGTACATTTCCAAGGCATATTGGGCCCATGCATCCATGCCTAACCTATCATGTTCTTCCATATCCCCACAGATTAGGCCTATAACCTTAATGGGCCTTAAATCAAGCCCACGGCGAATTTTGGGCACAACAAATACCCCCCGATTCCTTGTAGCCAGTGAATGCAAAAGGAACCAAAATAAATCGAGGCCCAATCCTTCCTTAACTTCCTCAGAGAAATACATAGCTTCCACATCATGCTTCCAAGCTTACATGAGCTAACTCGGCGTAAGAAACAGGAAACATAATGCTTCCACATATGTACCCCATCTGAATCCTTAAATGAACTCCTTCCACAAACCTTAGACTATGCATAGCGTACCAATTCCAATCATGAGCTTTTTTTCATTATCACCTGAACCTACCAACTTCCAGCCTTCTTCCTTAAAAACCATAGCTTGACTTCTCGATATAATTCTTTTCCTTGTGAAGTTGGCCTCCATGTGTGAATCCTTGTGGGTGAAGCCATGAAGCTTCCGCTGTTGCATATAGGCTTCAATCTTCCAGAACCCTGTGCTACCAAGACAACTAGAAAAAGTGATTAGTAACATGAGCTAAGTAGCTCACATATATAATGCACATAGCGCATAGATATATAATGCATAGATGTAAATATGATTATGCGAGTGCATATGATTTTGTATAAATAAACCCATTACTTCCTTCACACTCATGTAGAACCTTGGCGAACACACTCTTCAAGACATATGCCACAATATTTAGAGATTTTCATGAAACCATCACAATGGACCTCCCAATATATTACTAAGTATTTTAAGGACTTCTCCAATGATGCCCAGTGTTGTGGGACTTCTCAAAACTGTTCCCATAAACCGTGGGACTTTTCCAAACCATGCCCATAAACTATGGGGCTTTTCCCAAGTGAACCTATAATCGATATGATGCAGATGATCTTATATGCATACGCCAGGGGGGACCAAGGTAAGGTTATAGAAACCTCCTCAATTGTAACTATGACTTTCTAAGTGGTTACGTTATGCGGCATATAGTATGTCTAAGTACTTATTAGCTAGCAAGTTTGAAAATAATTTTGAAACTCATGCATAATGTAAGTAAATATATGTCGTGATGACCCTTTGTGTAAAAATCCATGCAAGTGTGAAATCATGTGATACGCACATCCAGATGAACATGAATTAATGTGTGATAGAAGATAATGATCCATTTGAAAAGATGAACTTCGCAATGAAGTTTTTGGCTAGATGATATATAAATTTCCCTGTATGCATAGAAAACATTTGTGATAGAGAATATGTAAAAGAATGAAAGTAAAACTTATCTTTTCTTTTAGTACGTCAATCCAAGTCAGGGTTCAACCATTGAACCCATAAGGTTGGGACTGCCACCCTTTGAACTTAAAATGGGGACCTCATTCCATTATACAAGCCCTTCCATGGTGAGATGTTGAATTACCCCCCGAGGACTAGATTTCCTTCCCGCACGATATATAAGTCTTCCTCCGCTTGAATCCTTGAATCTTTTTTGTAGCATCCCAAAATCCGGGGTACAAATACGGGGCCAATAACCATAAACAATATTATACAACCCTGGATATAAACAACATAAATAATAACAACCTCTTAACCAAGATCGCTTATAGGTTATGGTATAAAACAAACTATCGAATTATAAATTTACAACCATTCTCTGAATAAAACTATTATACAATTTTATAACTACATGAGATTTCTGTCTATCTAAATGTCCAACCTTGACCAATTCCCAATCACTATCCGACGAGATTCCATAACCCGATCGTCTTCTCTCACTGCTGGAAAGCAACACCACTGACCATTACTAGGTCCGCTAATCCTTTCTATTGACTGAAGAAAACAAACAAGCAAGAGTGAGCCAACAATGCTTAGCAAGTGCAATAGTGATAACAATTTCAATAACGATAACAATGCTCAGCAAGTGCAATAGGCTGCTGATCAGTCACGCACTAACCCCGGACAAACGCACACAGCAATGTCCTTAATTGGATCCATGGCACACATTGACCTTAACTTCTGACCATTAATCTGGTCTCCCCGAAGGGACATCTGTTGACCATAATATGGTCTCCCCGAAGGGACATCTGTTTTAAAAACATTTCCAATTCTAAGTCACACGCATTAGGTGTCGGAACAAACCTTTGTCAACCAACCAACTGGAAAACTCACGTTCCAGGACGACAACTCATAATTTGAAGAATCAATAGGAGAGCAATTTATATCATCAAGTATCGACAAGTTCGATACAATACAGAGGAATAACCAACTAATCAAGATCTTTAATAAATACCGACAAGTTCGGTAATAAGTGGGGTGGAGAATGAACAATACTTTGAATTCATAGCGACATGATAGATATAAGCAATTGGAGACATAACATCATTAACTTGATTAAAGAAAGATTCGAACTTGGGCAATAATAAAAGATATAAAGTGCAACAAGATTATCAACAAGTAAAATTCAAAGTTGGAGCAGGGGTATAATCAAGCTCAGCGCGTTTAAAAAAAAATTTACGACACGTTGAATGGTTTGAGTCCACATAGTTGAATAAAGTAGATTAAAACAATTATTTGTAAGATAATTTTAGGGTGAGTAATAGCGGTTCAGTTTAGGGAAAACATTTTAAAAAGAGAAATCCGTTGGAGAAAATATATTGAAAATCAGGGATTACGCTGGCAGGTTTTCGTAAAGGTTTAAAGTCTATGATTGCTCTTTATTTGGAAAAATTCTTTAAACATTTTCAAAGAAAATAAAAGAATTGGTCTTCCACTAGGGAATCCAATAACGTACGATGACTGAAATATTTTTGAAGAAAAAAAAAAGTTTTTTTGTGAAATCATTTGAAAGTTCACACTTGAACTATAGTGGAAGAAAACAGTATTTGCACACTAATCGAAAAAGTATTTCATTTTCTGGACATAACTTAACCAAATCAATCTACATGCAAAAAGAGCGAAATTGCATCACTTGAACAATAAGTGAAGAGCAATAACACTTGCCTCGATTAACGGAGTTCCTGATTTTCACCTAGATCCTCAACTCAGTTTCAAGACAGCCTTTAGTTGCTAGCCTTTCATTTGGTTCTACCTCCCTTTCCTACTTCGTAACTCACCAGCTCTCATGTCAGTTCACCTGTCGGCTTTAATACTTGTCTTTTTATTCGTCCTTCAGACTACCCGTGCACTCTCCTTGGCCAGGGTTCCCATTCGAACCTTTACAAGGTCAACCACCATTCAGTATTAACTCAAGCAAAACCTTATTGTTTGCTCTAACCTACCCATGCGCGTCCTATAACACTTACACATATAACATAAATAAACATATACAATCATATTCACAAAATAGCTTTAGTATAGCCAACTAAGTCAAATAAACGCTTAACACAGATAGCCACTTATTACTTAGATACCTTCTAGGCAACCACTTCACAGCAAATTCACAACATACTTTCAAGTCATCAAATCAAATAAATTAAATTGATTTTAAATAGATTTGCAGGGGAATTTTAGAAAATTTCGGCATGAAGTATTCGTAAATAGGACTATTCCCCTGTTTTTCAATTCAACAACCCAAGGAAAATCGAGCTGCCTC
Source organism: Kitagawia praeruptora (assembly GCA_037693485.1). NCBI lineage: Eukaryota > Viridiplantae > Streptophyta > Magnoliopsida > Apiales > Apiaceae > Kitagawia > Kitagawia praeruptora. Next base: position 95,539,551 of record CM075354.1, on the reverse strand, counting down.
AATTGCAGCAACATAAAGTAAACAAATTATGAAAAGTACCCGCCCGAACATGCGGCACCTAAACACATAAGAAACGTACCCGCCCAGACTTGCGGCATCTAAACACATAAGAAAAATAAATTAACAGTTTATCATTGCTATATAGCATTTGAAAATTAGACAACCAGGAAATGTATTCTTATTATAAGAAAACTTTTGTCCTCCACCAAATACTACGACTTCACTTATACCATATAGCACGTAAACATTATCGGAACCAATTACAACAAGTAAAGCCACATAAACTCCGCATATTATATGACAATTAATAACTACCCACTAACGACCACTAAGCCCGTATATTAACGAGACCACAAAATAATTCCGACAATTACAACAATCAACAACATCAATCAATATCCAACACAATCTCCAACCATAATTCATCTTTCATTTTAAATTATAACACCTTAGTAATTCTACAATAAACATTTACTATCAATCCATTGTATACCAAACTAGGTATCCAACTAAATAAGATCACAATTAACAACTTTCATTTATAAATCCCCTTCAATTAAGGTCTTTAACTTACACAAAACAACTTTCCAAAACAGGGCAACAAATCTGCCACCACTGCGCACACTATACTCAATCATTTCTAATAAATTGAAAAATCAATATTTTTACCCAAATCTTTTACTGAAATCTTTATAATTCCTTCCTTTATCCTCAATAAAAGTTTCAATCCAATTTACAGAGATTAACTAGGTGAAACATAGTTCCAAAGTACGAATCCCGAGAGGTTCGGGAGTCCTGCGCGGGTTTCACTAAAACATCGTTTTCTCCTTACTCGTTAACTCAAACGACGCACCGTTTTCTCCTACACAAACTAGGCTCCGAAAAGAACAACTTTCATGAAGACACCACTGCCCAGAACAGAGCACAAATGGTTCGAATTTCACTGGCAAGAACAGACAGTAGCTGGGCAGATTTCCAGGACAGTTTTTACTTTTAAACAACATTTATCTTTAATCTATCATTTCACTAATCCATCAAGCAATAATACCCTTCTGAAAGACTCCCCAAAATTAGTCATAACATCAATTATAATCAAACATAAACAACCATGGCAAGAACTTAAGGATTATGGGTCATACCTATCAACCAAAGAATAAATCCAAGCCACTATTCATCATCTTCTCCACTTTTCTTCATCTTCTTCTAAACTCTTTTCTTTTCAATGGCAACATATGGAAGCAAGCAAGGATGGGTAATAGACATGGACTCCTCTTCTTTTCTTCATATCTCTCTCTCTCTCTCTAAATTTCTCCCGCAATTTTTCTCTCCCCCGTTCTTTCTATTTGTCGAGAACTCTCTGGAACAAAGAAGAAGTGGCTGGGTTGCTTAATGGGCTCGGCCCAATCTAATAATAACTACTATTCTACCAATCTAACTCAATTTAAAATGCTAATAAACGACTTCTATAAATCATAATTAAATAAAACCTCTGGAAAAATGTACTTTTTATTTTTAAAATAAAGAATATAAAATTACGAGCGCACACATATTTTTAAAATATTTTTCGGGTAAAAAATGATTTAAATATGAATTTTTACAAATTTTGATCCTTTAAATACAATAAAATCCTTAAAATCATTTTAAAATACTACAACACCCAAATTAATTCACCCTACAATTTTAAAAACTCAATAAATACATAAAGTAAATATTTCAAAAGATTTCATGATTTTTAATCCCTCCGATTATTTTATAAAATTGACAGAGGATCAAAAATACATGATTTAAATATATTTAAATCCTTAAAAATACAAATAAAATTACACAAACCTTCACAGCTTACCCAAATTATCATATAATCACATAAACACCATCTCACATACATTTCACCTTTACAACAATATTCACATAACATAATTCATAATTTATATTAAATAAATAATTTTAAATTCGAAATTTTCTAGGGCGTTATATCCTTCCCCCCTTAATAGGATTCTGTCCTCAGAATCAACGCTAAGGACACAATTAACACTTTTCCTCAAGCATCTTACTTCCACTTCCCAGGTTGCATCTTTCAACTCTAGGATTTTCCCCCATACCAACTCATAAATTTATAAGCTCATTCCATGAGTCCTCAATTTCCGAAATAGCCTTAAGCTTTGGTTTTCGAATCTTATTAACTCTAAACGTTTATCACACATAGCCGAATATCTTATTTCTGAAATTCACATGATTTTTCTATATAACAAACTATACCCCACGTCAAAACTTATATTACCATGCCAATCCTTCGCAATAATAATATCGTGCAATTTGCCTAAATTTACAACGACCTACACTTTGGTACAACTCCCACGCTTTACTTATAACCACACGATTTCAAATAGAATTTCGAGAAAAGAATATCAAGAAATCCTCTGATCGCTTCCACTCCACTTCCACGGACTATGTCGATCGAAAAGGGAACAATTAAGAAATTTCTACTTAACTTTAGTCCCTTTATTCTACCGAGTACTTAATCTGGAAACTTAACATCATATCGTCTATTCTAAGTCACGTCCTTGCAATCGAATACTACAGCTAAACACACACGTCTTTGGGTGCACGTCCAACATATTTCAACTGATAATTCGATTCTCATTCATTTAAAATAGTTTGGTTTGCTAAATCTTTTGAAACGTAGCCTCGATTATTCGCAGCTTTTGATAGCTAATTTACTTGTCACCTTAACTGTGACTTCACTCAATACAAGAACAAGATTTAAATATCCAATTTATTACCAATTCTCCCGAGATCACAACTTTACTCGATACTAATCCCAAAACAATTCTTCAACAATTTCCAACAAGCTCCCGCTTTTGTCACATGAATCTTCTACTCATCATGCATCACTACTTATTTAAATCTCCTAAAACGAACCTTCCTCAGATAAAATTTTGATAAAAAGAATACCAAGAAATCCTCAATCATTCTTACTCCTCTTTCACGTGCAATGTTACTTGAGAAGGGAATAATCAGAACTTCTATCCATCCTTCATCTCATTGTTTTACTGAGTAACCTATTTAAAAATTTAACCTCATATCATCTATTCCAAATCGTATCTTTGATACTGAACAACATGATCAATTTTCGCTGCATGTCAACCACAATTCGGTTCACAATTCCATTTTTCATCTCCTCCAAACAATGGTTGTTAAAACATTTGAAAGAAAATCTCGAACATTTTGTTGGTTTAAAACAAATCAAGGATTATTTTTAGTTACTGAAATTCCTTTTGAAAAAAAATATTTTATAAGAATCATTTTAAAAGAAAACATTTAAAATTATAAAGTTTTAAACAAAAAGCTTTGAAACAAAATTTCTTTAAAAGCATTTAATCCTTGACCTTTAAAATTTTGAAAACTAGTAAACTCCACCTTTGACAAAACTTTCCACAATTATCATGGTGGAAACAACTTGTTTATAACTTCACTATCCAACGCCTTCTGAAATTGACTTCCAATTTTCAATTTTGCATACTTGACGAGTCCTCGAATTTGACTCTATACATTACAACTTCAATATTTAACACCACTCACTTAATCACAGAATCATAATATCCAATATTCACATTAAAATCTTTGTGCCAAAATTTTCTTCCTTTTCTTGGAACCTTTTAAGGTCATTCTCGATTGGTTTGCGTACGCTTCACAAGTCTTCGAATATCTTGGAATGTCATCTATGAACATCATTAAATTCTTCGTCCAAATGTACGTTGTTTGAAATCTTCTTCATTGGGATATGCTCCGACATAACTGTTTTCTCTTTGATATATCTTTCTTGGGCAAAACAACTTCACACCTTCGATATAACAATTTCATGATTTGCCTGATCGTTAAAACTTCTATGTCTGCTTCCGGCTTCAAAACACCGCTTGTTCCTCTCTTAAAATCAAAGCCTCATTTTCTTATCCCTTTCAATTTGTTCATACTTCGTTGTTAGGAAATAAATCCAATCCTGAATCATACTTAACTCTTTCTACCATCATCACATTCAACTTCTTACCAACTTCCTTCATAATAATGTTGAATTTCTGGATTCCTAATAATTATAGAAAACCGTCTTGTCATTCTTATCATAGGTTGCACTAAGATTGATATGATACAATCTCTAGAAAAAATTCTTGTCTTTCCAAGCTCATAGTACGTAGCTTTAACTTCTGACTCTATCACTTGTTACCACACTACCCTTCTGGTTGCAGCCACAATTCTTCACATTCATCTCAACGAAATCTCTATGGATTTTTCTCTCGAAATCTTATTCTTTGAACAGGGGGTCTCATTAATCTCTGTTAATTCTCATCCTATAGGCAACTATTGTGCCATTATTCTTCTAACTCAAAATTCTCAGGATTCTACATTCTTCCCTTAGCTAATTTATATGTCCTTTGTTTATACGCTTCTGAAAACTTCCTATTTTTTTCTATCTTTTTCTTCTCATCATTTTATTCTATCTTGGTCAACTCTCCTCCATCCTTAATAATCAAGATTCTTTAAATTGGCCCGCATAAGATATTTACTTCATACAATCACCTTAATCCTTACCCCTCACTCCGTCTTAGTTCTTCTTGATAATTCTTACAAACCTTTCTGATCGGCTTCACTCTGCTTTACTCAAATCATCTCCCTTGATTCTACCATCTTATGTCCCACATCGGGTTCAAAACATTTAAAGTCTTATAATGTTCCAGTTACTGCCTTCACCATTCAATAGGTGCACAAAGCGTTCTTCCATCAATACTGGATATCCTGTACCAAACATCTCCATCACTATTCTCTTTTCGCCCTTTCACAGTATCTACAATCATGTGTTCTTATTTACTGCTCCTTTCCTTTATTCAATTCTCATTAGCTTCAGACCTTGTCCATGCTTTATCGGTTCAGTAATTATTCTAATTTGACACAACATATATGTCTTAATCACCAAATTCTTAAACTTGCATAACCAATTCTTCGTTCATGCAGTTATAGTTCTATCCTTTAAGACGTCGTTACGCCTATCTTCGCATCTTTTCATCGCTAGCAATTCTAAAATCATTAAGGTTTCTAACAAAGGAATTCAATAGAATGAATGAGCATCAGACATGAATATACACTGGGTTTGTTTGATAAAACTTTTATTGAGGAGTTTAATCGAGAGATCAATATGATCTTTGAACTATTATCAGGTTGTATTTGTCACTAGGTTAACCACCCTAGTACATAAAGATGGCCAGTCTTTAGTACTTTCATGACAAACACAATCAGTGGCGTCCCACCGGACTTCTATCACAAAGATGAGATGTCCCTGAATCCCTATCTACATAGGTTTTTCATCTCGGCTATAATAGAGAAATTCAAGCATTCATGATAATGAAAGGAATTCAAGAGTTTCAAAAATCTTCATGTAAAATTGCATCATGTACTTTCTGAAAAATTCAGATATTTCCGAAAGAATGAGATTGGAATCGACTAAATCCGAATACGAAACTCATCATCGATTGAGGTATAAAAGACTTTTCAATAGATGCTTTAATGATTGATCAAGCAAACATTCAAGAAATTCCTAATTATTCATAACCTCACTCTTGTCGACTAAGCACTAATATACTTAGCTGCCAAAACCGGCCTGACAATAATGAGTTGAATAAATAAAAAGATCTCAATTCATTCTTGATTATTGAACGTCACTGCGCAACGAATGCCTCAGCAATGATACCAACTGGGAATTAATTTACGACAATTCAAAAGAAGACTAAGAAATTTCTTTAAGTAATGAATTTGAATGAATCAACGATTAAGGGTATACAACTACGCTCAACTTCCAATTCTTGCTAATAATCGATTTCTACTTCGCATTCTTAACCTTCTCGTACTATCTCCGAAACGTTCACATCGAAACTAATATCGTAGAAAGTTCTAGATTCTACTCAAAAATCTCGAGATAACGTCCCCCGGACTGATAGCTCCAGCTACCCACTTAGCTTGTACCACTTCGGGTTCGCTGTTTTGCTAATAGCCCAATCCTTAAACGACTCGAACTTCTACTCGCGCGATATGCCGAAAGACCGATTAACGTCGAAACGCTTACCGAAGTATCCTAACGCGATCTTTATCCTAAATCGTTCTACCCAACGTCTATCTTATACACGTGCCCTAACCCTCCTATTCTGTTTCAGTGACCAAAACCTGTAGCTCTGATACTAACTTGTAGCATCCCATAATCCGGGGTACATATATGGGGCCACTAACCATAAACAATATTATACAACCCTGGATATAAACAACATAAATAATAACAACCCCTTAACCAAGATCGCTTACAGGTTATGGTGTGAAACAAACTATCGAATTATAAATTTACAACCATTCTCAGAATAAAACTGTTATACAATTTTATAACTACATGAGATTTCTGTCTATCTAAATGTCCAACCTTGACCAATTCCCAATCACTATCCGACGAGATTCCATAACCCGATCGTCTCCTCTCAATACTGGAAAGGAACACCACTGACCATTACTAGGTCAACTAATCCTTTCTATTAACTGAAGAAAACAAACAAGCAAGAGTGAGCCAACAATGCTCAGCAAGTGCAATACTGATAACAATTTCAATAACGATGACAAATTTGATAAACAAAGGGGTTTCATTTCATTTTATGAAGGAATCAGATATATCGACTTTTAGATTGCCACAAGGGCCAACAATTCACCATTAATAAGGCGCATCAAAAATTAGAACTGATAAGAGTTTTGATATAAAAATATTATTAAAAGAGACTTCCAAGGAGTCAAAAACTGAACATCTCAATCTCAGAGTATAGATTAGAATTGGAATTTTTATTTATTTAAAAAAACATCAAGGTTAGGCTGCTGATCAGTCACGCACTAACCCCGGACAAACGCACACGGCAATGTCCTTAATTGGATCCATGGCACACATTGGCCTTAACTTCTGACCATTAATCTGGTCTCCCCGAAGGGACATCTGTTGACCATAATATGGTCTCCCCGAAGGGACATCTGTTTTAAAAACATTTCCAATTCTAAGTCACACGCATTAGGTGTCGGAACAATCGACAACCTTTGTCAACCAACCAATTAGAAAACTCACGTTCCAGAACAACAACTCCTAATTTGAAGAATCAACAGGAGAGTAATTTATATCATCAAGTATCGACAAGTTCGATACAATACAGAGGAATAACCAACTAATCAAGATCTTTAATAAATACCGACAAGTTCGGTAATAAGTGGGGTGGAGAATATATCGAACAATACTTTGAATTCATAGCGACAAGATAGATATAAGTAATTAGAGACATAACATCATTAACTTGATGAAAGAAAGATTCGAACTTGGGCAACAATAAAAGATATAAAGTGCAACAAGATTATCAACAAGTAAAATTCTAAGTTGGAGCACGGGTATAATCAAGCTCAGCGCGTTTAATAAAATTTTTACGACACGTTAAATGGTTTGAGTCCACATAGGTGAATAAAGTAGATTAAAACAATTATTTGTAAGATAATTTCAGGGTGAGTAAAAGCGGTTCAGTTTAGGGAAAACATTTTAAAAAGAGAAATCCGTTGGAGAAAATATATTGAAAATCAGGGATTACGCTGGCAGGTTTTCGTAAAGGTTTAAAGTTTAGGATTGCTCTTTATTTGTAAAAATTCTTTAAATATTTTCAAAGAAAATAAAAGAATTGGCCTTCCACTGGGGAATCCAATAACGTACGATGATTGAAATATTTTTGAAGAAAAAAAATGTTTTTTTGTGAAATCATTTGAAAGTTCACACTTGGACTATAGTGGAAGAAAACAATATTTGCACACTAATCGAAGAAGTATTTCATTTTCTAGACATAACTTAACCAAATCAATCTACATGCAAAAAGAGCGAAATTGCATCACTTGAACAATAAGTGAAGAGCAATAACACTTGCCTCGATTAACGGAGTTCCTGATTTCCACCTCGATCCTCAACTCAGTTTCAAGACACCCTTTAGTTGCTAGCGTTTCATTTGGCTCTACCTCCCTTTCCTACTTCGTAACTCACCAGCTCTCACGTCAGTTCACCCGTCGGCTTTAATACTTGTCTTTTTATTCGTCCTTCAGACTACCCGTGCACTGTCCTTGGCCAGGGTTCCCATTCGAACCTTTACAAGGTCAACCACCATTTAATATTAACTCAAGCAAAACCTTATTGTTTGATCTAACCTACCCATGTGCGTCCTATAATGCTTACACATATAACATATATAAACATATACAATCATATTCACAAATAACTTTAGTATAGCCAACTAAGTCAAATAAATGCTTAACACAGATAGCCACTTATTACTTAGATACCTTCTAGGCAACCACTTCACAACATACTTTCAAGTCATCAAATCAAATAAATTAAATAGATTTTAAATAGATTTGCAGGGGAATTTTAGAAAATTTCGGCATGAAGTATTCGTAAATAGGACTATTCCCCTGTTTTTCAATTCAACAACCCAAGGAAAATCAAGCTGTCTCAATTGCAGCAATATAAAGTAAACAAATAATGAAAAGTACCCGCCCGAACATGCGGCACCTAAACACATAAGAAAAGTACCCGCCCAGACTTGCGGCATCTAAACACATAAGAAAAATAAATTAACAGTTTATCATTGCTATATAGCATTTGAAAATTATACAACCAGGAAATGTATTCTTATTATAAGAAAACTTTTGTCCTCCACCAAATACTACGACTTTACTTATACCACGTTGCACGTAAACATTATCGGAACCAATTACAACAAGTAAAGGCACATAAACTCCGCATATTATACGACAATTAATAACTACCCACTAACGACCACTAAGCCCGGATATTAACGAGACCACAAAATAATTCCGACAATTACAATAATCAACAACATCAATCAATATCCAACACAATCTCCAACCACAATTCATCTTTCATTTTAAATTATAACACCTTAGTAATTCTACAATAAACATTTACTATCAATCCATTGTATACAAAACTCGGTATCCAACTAAATAAGATCAAAATTAACAACTTTCATTTATAAACCCCCTTCAATTAAGGTCTTTAACTTACTCAAATCAACCTTCCAAAACAGGGCAACAAATCTATCACCACTGCGCACACTATACTCAATCATTTTCAATAAATTGAAAAATCAATATTTTTACCCAAATCTTTTTCTGAAATCTTTATAATTCCTTCCTTTATCCTCAATAAAAGCTTCAATCCAATTTACAGAGTCTAACTAGGTGAAACATAGTTCCAAAGTGCGAATCCCGAGAGGTTCGGGTGTCCTGCACGGGTTTCACTAAAACGTCATTTTCTCCTTACTCGTTAACTCAAACGGCGCACCATTTTCTCCTACACAAACTAGACTCCGAAAAGAACAACTTTCATGAAGACACCACTGCCCAGAACAGAGCACAAATGATTCGAATTTCACTGGCAAGAACAGACAGTAGCTGGGCAGATTTCCTGGACAGTTTTTACTTTTAAACAACATTCATCTTTAATCTATCATTTCACTAATCCATCAAGCAATAATACCCTTCTCAAAGACTCCCCAAAATTAGTCATAACATCAATTATAATCAAACATAAACAACCATGGCAAGAACTTAAGGATTATGGGTCATACCTCTTAATCAACCAAAGAATAAATCCAAGCCACTATTCATCATCTTGTCCACTTTTCTTCATCTTCTTCTAAACTCTTTTCTTTTCAATGGCAACATATGGAAGCAAGCAAGGATGGGTAATAGACATGGACTCCTCTTCTTTTCTTCATATCTCTCTATCTCTCTCTCTAAATTTCTCCCTCGATTTTTCTCTCCCCCAATCTTTCTATCTGTCGAGAACTCTCGGGAACAAAGAAGAAGTGGCTGGATTACTTAATGGGCGTGGCCCAATCTAATAATAGCTACTATTCTACCAATCCAACCTAATTTAAAATGCTAATAAACGGAGGCTGTGTGTTATGCCTGTTTTTCTCTCCCCTCTTCCACTGCAGTTCGCGAAATCAGTATGTATGTATAAGGCGTATACGATGATGTATATGTATTTGCGGGTAGAGGTGTGGAAATGCAATGATGATTATGCGTGTTGTGTGTAAACCGTGTGTGAGTATGTGTAACCAGTGTGTGTGATGTGTGTGTAGGTATATTTTGTGTTTCGAGATTCCTATGTTGATGTTATGGGATTCTTGATTGTATGGATTCGATAGTTTGCTGGTGGGTTTGTGTTGCTTACTCTTGTGTGAATGTGTGGTACTGTGTTTACAGTGAAATCAAACCAAGTCGAGTTTAATTGATTTGTCGATGATAAATTAATTGTTGATTGATCGTATAATTTCTGTGAGTAGTTTCATGTTTAGAAGCCCAGTTCGTTGAAGATATGCTGAGGTTGTGTCCTTAGAATTTTTAGTTTATTCTTGTTTGATCTGAGTTCTTGAATTGAGGTTGCAGTTTCCTGTTTGTCTTTTTTGTTCTTTGTTTCATGGCTGTCCAGTTTTCGTTTTAGTGTCTGAGTCATTGTCTGGGTTGTTTCGTCGATTGACCGCGTGTTTCTGAGTTTTTTTGGTTTAATTTGCTTGTTTTAGGTTTCTAGTTGGAGTATTTGTTTTCTATTATGAAACTTTGTTGTTTACTCCTAATTTGTTTATTCCTAATTGATTCCCTGATTAATGCATTTATGATTAATTGATTTCCCGATTAATTGATTCTCGGGTTAAATGTTAATTGATTTTGATTTTTAGATTAGTTGACCTCCTAATTAATCGTTTCCGAGATTAAATATTTTTTCTTGATTAATTAATTCTCTTATTAAATATAATCGATTAATTGATTCCTTTATTATTTATAATGCTTTTGGATAATTATTTTACTATTGTACCATTTTGGGTGTACCGAAATTGTCGGCTTTTGGATGTTAAATATAATTAATGTAAGTATTAATTAGTGTTTAAGTGTAACAGTGACATATCAGAGTTTAGATGGAAGCGGTCAGAGTTTAGTTAAACACTAACGGATGGAAGCGCAACAGAGTCAGAGTTTAGTTAAACACTGAATGATGGAAGCGCAACAGAGTTTGTTAAACTCTGTCTGGCGGAAGCATCTACTTGTCAACAGTGATTGAAGATTAATTGAAGATAAATATGGAAGCAATATCTTTGAAGATTGGATAGCTGTCAAAGAGATTGTGTTGACTTAGAAGACGTGTAGCAATCATGATTGATATCAATTGTATAGCTAAATTATAGGAGTATCAATTTACGATTGTATAGCAGCTGTATGTTTTATAAATACAGTTAGGTTAACCATATAAGGGTATCAAATAACGAATTATTCATTCATTGTAACCTAAGCAGCTCTCTGTGATATTTTACATCACTGAGAGAGGAATTATTAATTCCAAACAATTTTTAATTGTTAAACTTGTGTTCTTGTTAATCTCTCATACAAATCTTTATTATATTTGTGTATTCGGCCTAACAAGTGGTATCAGAGCAAATCTGTAAATCAATATAGTTTAAGATCCACACACAAAACTATAATCATGTCAGAGATTCCTCCTCCAACAGGTTTAGGTTCTGAGAAGGCTCCTACTACTGTGAGTCAGTATGAGACTATTAAGGTTCCTATTCTGAGGCCAACATATTATGCTATCTGGAAGGTGAAGATGACTATGTTTCTGGAGGCTACAGATCCAGAATATCTAGACAGAATTTATGAAGGTCCTCATAAGCCTACCAAGCTATCTGCTGCCACTGCTGGTCAAGAAGCTAAGACAGTCCAAAAGGAAAAGAAGGATCTGACTCCTGAAGATCTTTCATCTATTGCTAAGGATGCAAAGGTAAGGCATCTACTTCATAGTGCTTTAGGCAATGTCATGTCTAATAAGGTGATTAACTGCACTAATGCCAAAGAAATTTGGGATGCCCTTGAAGTTAGATGTCAAGGAACTGTTGCTATCAAGAAGAATAGAAAGAACATACTCACATAGGAGTATGAGCATTTTGAAGCAAAGTCTAATGAAACCATGACAGAAACATTTGACAGGTTCTGTAAACTGCTCAATGATTTGTCATTGGTAAATAAAGAGTATGATCTAGAAGACTCAAATCTCAAGTTTCTTCTTGCTCTACCTGAAAAGTGGGATGTGAAAACAACCACTATTAGAGACAATTATGATCTTGCTGATACTGAGATTGATGAAATTTATGGGTTACTCAAAACTCATGAACTGGAATTGGAACAGAGAAACAGGAGATCAAGCAAGAAGGCAAAGTATGTTGCTCTTAAGGTTGAAGAGAAACCTTTGAAGAAGGAAGCATCAAGGAAGAAGGCTAAGGGAAAAGCTTTAGTTATATACTCTGAGAGTGAGTCATCAGATTTTGATGTTGACTCAAACACTGATGAATCATCTGATTCTGAGGATGAAAAGGAAATGAGGAAAATGGCTATCTTGATGGTGAAGACTTTTAAGAAGATGGGTTTCAATAACTTTAAGAAGGGAAATAGGTTCTCTAGAGATTCAACTTCAGACAGGAAGAGTTATAGGAAGTCTGAGAGAAAGGAGACTAAATCTGGGAAGAAGGATAAGTCTGAGATTCAATGCTACAAGTGTAAGGGGATGGGTCACTATGCTTCTCAGTGCAAGAAGGGTAAAACTGAGAAGGCACTCATCACAAAAGACAGAGATTGGGCAGACACTTCAGACTCAGATGAGGAAGTCAACTATGCTCTCATGGATCCTATTGAGAATGAATCAGAAGAGTCTGAAAACAAGGTACCCTTAACTATCTATGCTTATAATACTGATAATATATCTGAATTGAGAATTTATCTCAAGACATTGCATATTAGTTATAGGGATCAGACTTTAGAGAATGAGAGAATAAAGTTTGAGAATTCTGAACTTAAACAAAGAAATAAAATTGTTGAAGAGAAACTTGAAAACATGCAACAAGTTCAGAGAGAAAGAGATGACGCTGTTTATCTAGAACAGGAGTTGCTAGGTAGATATAAGCAACTAGAATCTGAATTGGAGACGACAAATCACATAATCAAAACATGGACTCATTCTGGAAAAGACACTAATGAGGTTTTTCAGTCAGACACAGTAGGTTTAGGTTACTGTGAGGGAGATGAACTTAGATATCAGAATCAAGTCAAAATGAGAACTCATCTTCCTACTACTAAATTTGTTCATGGTGTGAATGAATCTAAGTCTAATGCTGAAAAAGGAAATGTTAAGAAAGAACCAGTAAAAACTAGTGTTAAATAGGTTAATATTGGTTTAATGACAGATAAACAACTTAAGCATAAGCTTAAGGAGTTAAAATCTGTTAAGAAACAGAAAGTGTCTAGAAAGAATAGAAATGGAAAAGTAGGCATTTTTAAGGGTAATTATCCAATGCTTGCTACTTTTGCTCCAAGAAAGACATGTCATAACTGTGGTAGCACTAACCATCTTGCTAGTTTTTGTCGGAAGAACAAAAACATTAATTCTCTACCTTTTAAGTCTGAAGTAAAGAAAGTTAATGTTAGAACCAGACCACAGACATTATGCAAACATTGTGGAAGTACTTGGCATTCTATTTATACTTGCAGAGATTATCATGGTATTTATCATAATTACTATGAACTCAAGCCCAATTTGAAATGGGTGAAGGTTAATTCTGCAAGTGTAAACTCTGAAAATGTTAGCTTAAACTCTGATAATGTGAATTCCGCTGCAAAAGCTAACAAATTTAAGAAAGCCAAAGGATCCAAGCAAGTCTGGATCCTTAAAACTAATCTTCAGTAAATGTTTGTGATTGCAGGGCATCAGGGAGAGTACCCTAGTCGTGGACAGTGGATGTTCAGGACATATTACTGGAAATAAAGCCCTGCTATCAGAGTATGTGGAGACGGCTGGCCCAAAAGTTTCCTATGGTGATGGCAACATAGGACATACTCTGGGATATGGCAATATCAATCTTGGAAGTGTCATCATCACAAATGTAGCTCTGGTTCCAGGACTCAAGCATGATCTGCTATCTGTGAGTCAAATCTGTGACAGAGGATTTCATGTAATTTTCAGCCTGAATATTGTGAAATCATCAGTAAATCTATAGGGAAAGTTGTTCTAGTTGGACACAGGCACAATAACATCTATGAAATAAGGTTGTAAACAAATTCTGATGGAAAAGCAGTTTGTCTATCAACAAGAATGTCCAGTGAAGAGAGTTGGAAGTGGCATAAGAAACTCTCTCATCTGAATCTGAACAACATCAATGAGCTGATAAGAAAGAATCTTGTTAGAGGACTCCCAAATTCTCTATTAAATGCTGATGGCCTGTGTGATTCTTGTCAAAAGGCCAAACAAAGGAAGTCATCTTTCAAGAGAAAGTCTGAATCTTCAATTATTGATCCTTATCATCTTCTACATGTTGATCTTTTTGGACCAATAAATGTGATGTACGTCTATCGGAAGAAAGAAATATGCTTTGGTAATTGTTGATGAACACACCAGATTTACATGGGTGTATTTTCTAGCAAAGAAAGATGAAACTGCATTAATTCTGATGGAGCATGTAAAGCTACTGGACAAAGGATCAAAACACAAAGTCAAAATTATCAGAAGTGATAATGGAACTGAATTCAAAAATGCAACAATGGAAGAATTCTGCAAGAACAGAGGAGTGAAGCAAGAGTTTTCTGCACCTGGTACACCACAGCAAAATGGTGTAGTTGAAAGAAAGAACAGAACCTTGATAGAAGCTACCAGAACTATGCTTGGTGAAGCAAAGTTGCCAACTTATTTCTGGGCAGAAGCTGTTCAAACTGCTTGTTTTACTCAGAATGCTACTCTGATCAACAAGCATGGAAAAACACCATATGAAATGGTGAGGGAAAAGAAGCCAAACCTGAAATATTTTCATATTTTTGGGTGCAAATGCTTTGTGCTGAAAACTCATCCTGAAAAGTTGACAAAATTTGAGCTAAAAGCTGATGAAGGAATTTTTGTTGGCTATCCATTGTCAACTAAGGCATTCAGAGTTTATAATCTGAGAACAAAGATGATCATGGAGTCTATTCATGTGACATTTGATGACAAGAAAGTAACTGGACTTGAAGATGTAGATGAACATGATCAACTGCACTTTAAAAATGAAGATTTATTCTCTGATGAAGTAAACTCTAATGAAGCTGAACTGACAAACTCTGTTGAGCTAAACTCTGAACCTCTACTGGTAAATACTGAAGAAAACTCTCATCCACAAACAAGGAGAGAACCAGTTGAGGTGGAGCATGAAGAATCACTTCAAAGTGATGACTCAAATTCTGATAATGAGTCAGCTGAAAAATCTGGATCAAACTCTGATGACTCAAACTCTGAAAATCCAAAACCTGACAGTTCAAACTCTGAGCAGTGAAATTCAGGGGGAGCCTCAGAGAATGAAGAAAGGCAACAAGAAAATCAGGAGAACATGGATCGAGGGGGAGGATCAAACACTGGGAGAAGTCATTTGCCTTCAGCTAGGAAATGAACAAAATCTCACACACCTGATTTGATTATTGGTGATCCAGATGCAAGAGTAAGGACAAGAAGTGCAACAATAAATGAATGTCTGTATCATGCATTCCTATCATAAACTGAGCCAAAGAAGGTAGAAGAAGCTCTTCAAGATGCTGATTGGATAACAGGAATGCAGGAGGAGTTGAATGAATTTGAAAGAAATGAAGTTTGGACCCTTGTACCATGACCAAAGAATAGATCTGTTGTTGGTACTAAATGGGTTTTCAGAAATAAAACTGATAGTGAGGGAGTTGTTACAAGAAACAAGGCCAGACTTGTGGAAAAAGGCTATTCACAGCAAGAAGGAATAGATTATGATGAGACTTTTGCTCCAGTTGCAAGGTTGGAGGCAATAAGGATGTTTCTAGCATATGCCTCTCATAAGAAATTCAAGGTATTTCAGATGTATGTGAAAAGTGCCTTTTCTGAATGGGAAACTTAAAGAAGAAGTGTTTGTTGAACAACCACCAGGATTTGTGGATCCCAAATATCAAGATTATGTCTACAGGCTTGATAAAGCACTCTATGGACTTAAGCAGGCACCAAGACACTACAAGAAAAACTGAATCAGACGACACTCATCAGACAACACTTCGACGAAAAAGTGTTGGCTGAAATTTTTGCACAACGGTTTTTTTTTCAAGCATTTCGGTGTATTGTCTGATCATGAACTTAACGACAGTTTTAAAAAGTGTTGTCTAGAAGATCAAAATTGACATCCGTTTTACAACGGTTTTTGCAAGTAGTGTTGTCTAATAGTTTGTCTTACAATGGTCCTCAAAAGCGTTGTAAAACTTAGACAACTGTTTTTATTAGATATTGCTTTAAAAGTAGTCACACAACGGTGACTAAATACTATTGTCTGATTTTAACAACGCTTTTTGAAAGCATTGTCTGAAGAAACTTCAAACAATGCTTTCAAAAATGCTTTCAAAAAATGTTGTTAAAATCATACAAGTGTTTTGATAGACGTTGTATAAAATGTAATCAGATAATGGTTTGTGAATACTGTTGTCTGAATTGCATTCAACACACAATGGTTTTGTACATTAAACTGTTGTCTTCAACAATTTCAGACAAGCTTTTTGAAATTTAAACAGTTGTAATAACCTTATTCATACAAGCGTTTTACAAATAAATCGTTGTCTGATGTGACAGCACGTGATTGATGGAAAATCTTTCACCTGGATTGCTGAGGTGGCAAAATAAGAGCCCTTGATTGAAATGAGATTAGATATTAGCCGTTAGATTAAGAAAATATTAGTTGTTATTAGACAACGGTTTATTTGTCCAAAATTGTTGTCTGGTATCACTCGAGATAACGGTATCTTTATAACGTACCGTTGTCTGAAGCTTCACATTACAACTGTATTTGTCAAAATAGCGTTGTCTGTTATCAGACAACGGTTATTTGTCCAAAATCGTTGTCTGGTATCACTCGAGACAACGATATTTGACAAATAACCACTTCGTTTAGCAAGACCACTTCGTTTATTAAATATTAAATTTCACAAACCAAATTAATTTTTTATTTTTTGAAAATTTGTGAATATAATTATATTAGATGTGTCTTGACATCCTTAAGGCTGGATTATCGAGAAATAATTTTTAAAAAATAGAAACAACAATCCGTGACAAAGCACTAGTTACGGGTACTAGTCAATATACTAGTGCTTTACTAAGATTTCCAACCAAATCAATTTTCTATTTTTTGAAAATTTGGAAATATCAATATATTGGATATAACTTGACATCCTTAAAGTTGGATTGTCGAGAAATATTTTTAAAAAAATTGAAACAACAATCCGTGATAAAAGCAATAGTTATGGGTACTAGTCAATATACTAGTGATTTACTAAGATCTCCAACCAAATCAATTTTTTATTTTTTGAAAATTTGGGAATATCAATATAGTAGATATATCTTGACATTCGTATGTTTGGATCGTCGAGAATATGACTGAATATATCATTAAAAATTTTCAAATTTATTATGTTAATTTATATTTATGTTAAAAAAACATAACTACTGTCAGACATCGGTATTTAATAACGTATCGTTGTCTGAAGCTTCACATTACAACTGTATTTGTCAAAATAGTGTTGTATGTTATCAGACAACGGTTATTTGTCCAAAATCATTGTCTGGTATCACTCGAGACAACGGTATTTGACAAATAACCACTTCGTTTAGCAAGACCACTTCGTTTATTAAATATTAAATTTTACAAACCAAATTAATTTTTTATTTTTTGAAAATTTGCGAATATCATTATATTAGATGTGTCTTGACATCCTTAAAGCTGGATTATCGAGAAATATTTTTTAAAAAATAGAAACAACAATCCGTGACAAAGTAGTAGTTACGGGTACTAGTCAATATACTAGTGCTCTACTAAGATCTCCAACCAAATCAATTTTTTTTATTTTTTGAAAATTTGGGAATATCAATATATTGGATATATCTTGACATCCTTAAAGTTGGATTGTCAAGAAATATTTTTTAAAAAATAGAAACAACAATCCGTGACAAAGCACTAGTTATGGGTACTAGTCAATATACTAGTGATTTACTAAGATCTCCAACAAAATCAATTTTTTATTTTTTGAAAATTTGGGAATATCAGTATAGTGGATCTATCTTGACATTCGTATGTTTGGATCGTCGAGAATGTGACTGAATATATCATTAAAAAATTTCAAATTTATTATGTTAATTTATATTTATGTTAAAAAAAAGCATAACTAGCGTTAGACAACGGTATTTTAACGTATCGTTGTCTAAAGCTTCACATTACAATTGTATTTGTTAAAATAGCGTTGTCTGTTATCAGACAACGGTTTATTTGTCCAAAATCGTTGTCTGGTATCACTCGAGACAACGGTATTTGACAAATAACCATTTCGTTTAGCAGGACCACTTCGTTTATTAAATATTAAATTTTACAAACCAACTTTATTTTTCATTTTTTGAAAATTTATGAATGTCATTATATTAGATGTATCTTGACATCCTTAAGGTTGGATTATCGAGAAATATTTTTTAAAAAATAGAAACAACAATCCGTGACAAAGCACTAGTTACAGGTACTAGTCAATATACTAGTGCTCTACTAAGATATTCAACCAAATCAATTTTTTATTTTTTGAAAATTTGGGAATATCAATATATTATATATATCTTAACATCCTTAAGGTTGGATTGTCGAGAAATATTTTTTAAAAAATAGAAACAACAATCCGTGACAAAGCACTAGTTACGGGTACTAGTCAATATACTAGTGATCTACTAAGATCTCCAACCAAATCAATTTTTTTATTTTTTGAAAATTTGGGAATATCAATATAGTAGATATATCTTGACATTCGTACGTTTGGATCGTCGAGAATGTGACTGATGAATATATATCATTAAAAATTTTCAAATTTATTATGTTAATTTATATTTATGTTCAAAAAAACATAATTAGTGTCAGACAACCGTATCTTTATAACGTATCGTTGTCTGAAGCTTCACATTACAACTGTATTTGTTAAAATAGCATTGTCTGTTATCAGACAACGATTTATTTGTCCAAAAATTGGTTGTCTAGTATCGCTCGAGACAACGGTATTTGACAAATAACCACTTCGTTTAGCAAGACCACTTCGTTTATTAAATATTAAATTTTACAAAGCAAATTAATTTTTTATTTTTTGAAAATTTGTGAATATCATTGTATTAGATGTATCTTGACATCATTAAGGTTGGTTTGTCGAGAATTTTTTTTTAAGAAATAGAAACGACAATCCGTGACAAAGCACTAGTTACTAGTACTAGTCAATATACTAGTGATCTACTAAGATCTCCAACTAAATCAATTTTTTATTTTTTGAAACTTTGGGAATATCAATATAGTAGATTAACGAATAACCTCATCAAATGAATAATTTTTTCCGGTCCCGATATAATAGAGATAGTGTATTTTTGACCTCGATAAATGAACTATCTCGATTAATGAATAAAATTTTCCGGTCTCGAGCGTATTCATTTATCGAGGTTTAACTGTACTGAGATCTCCGACCAAATAAATTTTTTATTTTTTAAAAACTTGGGAATATCAATATATTAGATATATCTTGACATTCATACGATTGGATCGTCGAGAAATGAATATTCTAAGATCTACAACCAAATTAATTTTTTACTTATTGAAAATTTAAGAATATCATTCAATTAGATATATTTTAATAGAAAACTAGTTAATTTAATATTTTAGAAATAAAAATTATTTTACAAAATTAGTAAAAAAAAATTATTTTATAAAAAAATTTATTTTCATTTCCCTCTTTCGTTTTATCGAACAACCCCAAATTTCCTTCAAATTTCACTGAACTCATATTCCCCCCGTACCCAAATTTCACTTCCCCCCTTATAGGCCTCTTTGTACTCAAATGTCTGTATCCCACGAACACACAAACTCACGGCTATCTCACTCCCAAGTCCCATCTCACCACTCACCGTTCTTAACAACCTCTACCTTGAAATCCTACCTCAAAACCCTAGATTTAATTTTTGTTCATCGAATCTCCAATCCTAGGTGCTCTATTCTTATGCCTCAACTTTCAAAATCTGGCCGAATGTTTGTTTCTCCGACAAATCGATATACATATTCTTGTTCCTACTGTTCTTTACATCAAGATCCATATAGATATTGCTTCGTTTCGTTCTCTTTTTAATCTTCGATTGCAAACTGTCGATTTAATTTATTAATCACTGTAAATGATTGTATTGGTTACAAACCTAGTTTCTACGATTTTTCAGTTCAAAGGTTTTTGATGCTTGACTAGTTCCAGATTCAGCGATTCATGGGTGTTGTATCTCTCTCTCTCTCTCTCTCTCTCTCTCCCAAATCAAGGTACTGCACGATAGATGATTTGCGATGCTATTTGTTATTATCTTTCTAAACTTCCAGTTAGCTGATAAAATCTATTTGCAGTGTTATATGAAGCAATTACTGACCAGGGCTTCATTACTGTCATGTCAATCGAGTTCTTCACCGAGATATTAAAAGTAATTTCTATCTAAAACTTCAATATTATCTTACATAATTTAGATATCTGTAAAGAAACTTTCCAGTCTAATACAAGTTTTTTTAGGTTCCAATCTTCTCATTGTATCTTTGTTGAGATTCTACAAGGGAAAGCGGTTTTACCTGGGAAGGCAGAGGTCTGCTTGTCTTAAGTTAATTTTTTTTTTTCTGCTAGTATATAACATCTTAGCGAAGCACCACAGTGGAAATATCATATATTCTTAGAACCAGCGATGACATGTAGCTTGCAAGATTTTATGTGCTTGTACTAATTTTTAATCAGCTAACAATCGATTAGTCATTGGTAAAAGGCTCTGCGGGCTTGTGAAGTTCAATATACAGGGGGAATAGGAACTATTTCAATATTTCTATGTCAGTAGCCAGTATAAGTCTGAACATGATCTGCTCCAGTGGGAAGATTATTTGAAGTAATATAGGCAGAGACACAGTAGATAGGTTATGAAAGTATCAATATAAAGTATCTAAGCAGGGTGTTCTTCCAAATTAAAGTATCAATATACTGTCGAGTTAACTTGATTGCCAATACCATAATAAAGATGACTAGCACAAGCATATATATCACTCTGGGGAACTTTAAAAGGTTATGAAATAAAACTTTAAAAAGGGAAGGGGGATCTATTTTGATGATAATGATTAACTTCGAGATGTATGTTAATCTATGATTTGGTTCAGTATACACGTAAGGGAATTCTTCTCTATAGTTCAAAACAATGATTTGGGTCGCTGGACAGCAAAAACATTCAATCAACCATGTTTCTCTACATGAAAAAAGTGATTACTTTACAATTCTAAAGTTTCTAGAACGAAATTGCTCCACACACACATATAGATCATTAACGTTCCTTGGCTTTATTGTTCTTTGTGAACTTTTTTCTTTTCTCCCGCCCTCATTCCTGTTGTTTTACGTGTGATTCATTTGTTATGTTTTTTTTAACAGGAACCATCTCTCTGGCAACCTATTCTTCTTGTATATATTTGGTAAGGGAATATATCTTCATTAGATAAACATAGTTGACCTCTTTTCACTGGATAAGTGAAGTTGACAGAAAATTAAGTTTAATAAAGTAAAATTGAAATTTAGTGTTTACACTTTGCTGCATATAGGAAAGCTTATTGAAGAGGAGGAAGGAAATTTCGGATTCTGGCTGTCTTATATCCTTACAGGAGCTAGTGCAAACCTTGTCTCCTGGCTGATTCTTCCTTGAAATGCAGTTTCTGTTGGAGCTTCTAGGGCTCTATTTGGATTATTTGCTATTAGTGTCCTTGTAAAGGTAATTGAACTCATTTTTTTCATATATAAATTTATAGGCTTATTTATTTCAGGTGCACAACTTCTCCCAAGCATACGAAACTAGTTTCTCCAGCTAGTTTCTGTTCTGCAGGCAGTAGGCCTCCTGGCTTGTAAATGTCCAGTTTAGCTTGCTAGAGTTAAATTCTAGAATATGTGTAATTCATATTTTATTGTGATTGCATGCATATTGATGACCTATGGCATTTATCCTCTTCACAGAAGAGTAACAGCTCCATCCTATATACTTATCTGGGTAAATTCCTCACCTTTTTACAACAGTATTGTATTTTATTACATAATTCTTGTACTCTTTTTAAATAACAGAATTTCCAGGGGTTCTTAAATAATTTACAGGACTAAGAATCCTCACTCAAAGACGACAAGGACAAGAAATTAAAGTCTCAATCTTTGAGCAACGAAAAGACGGTAATGAAAATTTATGTATTTATGTTTTTCAATTTGCTTCTCAAATTATGTATTTATGTTTTTCAATTTGCTTCTCAGGGTAATGAAAATTTCAAGTAGAAGAAATACCAAAAAGCAAATTATTGTCAGCAATTCAAGAAGTAGAGGCAGCAACAGTTCAATGCACAAGTTCTAGTATGATAGGGGCTTTGATTTTGTCCTTTTATTTTAGTTTTGTGGACAAGTTTTGTATTTGTAATTTTGGTAATATTTGGATTTTTCTAGTACGTAGCCAATTAGGGCATTTTCTAGTATGTAAAAAAATGCATCCATTGTTTATAAGAAAACATAACAATGCTTTTAGCAAAATGAAAACGTAGTGTCTTATATATTCAGACAACATGTTGTAAGCACAGAAAGTGTGGTGTAGTTATAACACATACAACAGACCAAATTTGAAAAAGCATTGTATGATCCAGGTCTTACGCAATAGACATGTCTGAAAAAACCCTTGTTAAAAACATAATCAGACAATAGACCAAATTTTAAAAATCGTTGTATGATTCAGGTAGTACACAATAGACATGTCTGAAAAAACCCTCGTTAAAAACATAATTAGACAATAGATCAAATTTCAAAAACCATTGTATGATCCATGTATTACACAACAGACATTTCTGAAACAACCCTTGTTAAAAACATCATCAGACAATAGACCAAATTTAAAACACCATTGTACGATGCAGGTATTACACAACATTTTTAAGAAACACTATCGTTGTCTTCATGTAATACACACAACATTTTCAAAAACTTAATGGTTGTATGACCCAAGCTTCTTACAACAGTTCTGAAATCAAGTCTGTTATCTGTCTGCAACAAAGACAACGGTTATGTTGCTGTTGTCTGATATGCATAATAGACGGCATCGAGATAGACATCGGTTTTGAAAGGTATCAGACGACGGTGATGAACCGTTGTGTCATCAAAAATTTCTTGTAGTGAGAGCATGGTATGAAACTTTAGCTCAATTTCTTCTAGAAAGTGGGTTCGACAGAGGTACTATTGATAAAACTCTGTTCTACTTTAAATCTGGTAGTGACCTGCTTTTAGTTCAAATATATGTTGATGACATAATTTTTGGGTCTACTAATGATAAACTCTGCACAAAGTTTGCCAAGCTAATGCAGTCCAGGTATCAAATGAGTATGATGAGAGAGCTTAGTTAATTTCTAGGCCTACAGGTGAAGCAAACACATGATGGGATCTTTATAAATCAAGCAAAATATACCAGAAATCTTCTCAAGAAATTTGGTATGCTTGACTGCTAATCTGCATCAACTCCCAAGGCAACAGCAACTAAGTTGGATAAAGATACATGAGCATCAGTAGATATGACAAACTACATAGGAATGATAGGATCTCTTCTTTATCTAACAGCAGGGGCACCATTACTTTAGGTCTGTGGTATCCCAGAGAGTCAGATTTCAAGCTACTTGGTTACTCTGATGCAGACTTTGCAGGCTGTTAGATAGACAGAAAAAGCACCAGTGAAAGTTGTCAATTTCTGGGTGAAAGACTGGTTTCTTGGTATAGTAAGAAACAGAAATCAATTTCTACATCTATAGCTGAGGCAGAGTATATTGCTGCTGGTAGCTGTTGTGCACAGATTCTATGGATGAAGAATCAATTGCTGGATTATGGATTAAGGTATAGTAAGATTCCTATTTACTGTGATAATCAAAGTGCTATTGCTATGATAGGTAATCCAGTACAACATTCAATGACCAAGCATATCAACATAAGGTATCACTTTATCAGAGAACATGTAGAGGAAGGAAACATTGAGCTTCATTTTGTGTCTACTGACCAACAGCTTGCAGACATCTTCACCAAGCCATTGAGTGAACTATATTTACAAGGCTGGTAAATGAACTTGGAATGGTCTCTGGTTTTGACTAGAGATATAGGTTAGACTAAAATTTCACTTATAGAATGCATTACTTATGTTTCTGTGATGTGTTAAATGCTATGTGAACTCTGTTTTTTAAACTCTGCTATGTAAACTCTATTCATAGATTGTTAAACTCTGTTAGCAAGTTTTGTCAGTCAAACACTGTTAACATGCTGGATAAACACTGATATACTCTGAAAATGTTATTGTCTGAGATGAACATCGATGAAGAAAATATATGAAGCATGATTCTCAGTTATTAATCATTAATCTTTCTAAGTTATCTGTGATCTAATCTTAGACTGTGCAGAAAGTTAACACAAGCATGATACTGTTTCATATTTATAGCATCTCCTAGTTTATTTATCCTAACCTTTGAGTCTGTAAATATTGTGTGCATTGCCTCTCATGAAAAACTTCTGATGTTGATAACTCCTAAACTCTGTTAGCTAAACTCTGTTAGTTAAAAATCTGTCTTAGTCAGATTCTGTATATAGTATATCCCCAAAGACTTGATAATTTCTTGTTTGTGCTTTCGAAAATTATAAACTTGAAATGTGTCTTTGTTAATTTTGGTGAGTACTGAAGCATGCTTTCACCCTGTGAGATCTTGAGCCAAATCAGTGATTGATACGTTTTATATCAATCAATTTTTATTGTTGTGTGTTGTTCATCAGTGAGTATGTTGCTCTAGAACTTGTTTTAAACCATTTTGAGACTGCATGATATGTGTGTGCATGAAAATGATAAAGGCACTAGGATTTACCACATTTATTCAAACACTGCCAGTAATCTTCAATCCTTAGTAAACCCCTTTGAGCCTTTTAACCGTTTTTTTTGTTCACCACTATACACTTTTGAGTTACTGGTAGAGAAATCTGATTCATTTGGGGATTGATGACTAAACAGTGTGGGGATTTCTTGTTACAGTGTGTTCATTTGATGGGAATATATAAAAAAGGGTGTATATATAAATTATTGAGTAAATTGCTCTATCAGTTTGTCAAATTTATAACATGCTAGTTTTTTTTTCTCTTCATTTTAGCCTAGTTTCAACCTTTAACAAAGTCCTTTTGATTTGTGCATGCATGTATTCAAAGTAGTGCAGATTTGGTGGACAACCAAGCATATGGTAGCACATGATTTTACTGATTGAACTTGAGTGTATACACTTCACCTAAACACTTGTGTGATTTGAGAATTATGTGAGCTTTAATAACCATAGCATGTTACTCACTGAATGTGACATTGATATTTATTTCATGATCTTTTTGTCTATCTAGACTGTGTACTTACTTGGATAATCTTGTACATAAGGGGGTATAGGTAATTTCAGAGTTGATGTAAATTTACTTCGTACAGAGTTTAGTATTCATCATACATTCAGTGTTTACTATGAGAGTTTGTGCATCCAGTGTTGACTGATTTATTTTATGGATTTTATGAAGTATTAGATGCTCTAAAAATTGGATTAGTAAACTCTGCTCTACACACACATATATTCACAACTGTGCAGTTTTTGAAAGGGTTTCAGTAATAAAGTTGGAGAATTGCCAAATGCTGATGGATTTTGTCTAAATATTCTAAGGTATATTTTATTTCAGATGATTTCAAATTTGGAGTAAAAAGAGTTTTGCAGCTGTTACTGAGTGTAAAAGTGTTTAATTGTGTCAGTAATAAGGGAGAGAAAGTAGCAGTAATTATAGTTGTAATTACTGAACATGCACATCTGATTCGCTAATTATGTACAACGTGTCCCACTCACACAAATCTCTATGATTGTGTCCCACTAGCACATCGTAAGTGGTTGCGTATTTAATGGTAAAACGATTGGGTTTGTTTTGTTTTACATATCTAATACGATTCATATTCACTTATTCACTTTCTCACACACTCCCAATTACTGTACTTTTTACTCAACCACACAGTTACTTCGAATTTTTTCTTCACTTGAACATTTCATCAAACACCTTTCACTCATATCATTTTCTTTCGTATTTTCTTCTCTAATCATTCTCATGGCCACCAAACCTTTCACTGCTCTTGGACTCTTGTTCGTTACTAACAATTATGCAGCGCCACTGAACACTGCAAATGTTCCAGATACGTTTCACTTGATGCAGAATTTCTTGAGGGATTCAGAGATTAGTAAAGCTCTGGTCGACCCACCAACACTATCTGCCTCGCAGATTGCTATGTTCTGGCAAAACTCTACCTATGATGATGGAGGAGCGAATGGGACTCCATCTATTGTTTTCACTCATGATGAGACACAGTATATGATTACTCCAAATACTGTAAGAGAAATCATGGATTTTGACACTCACACTTCTTACAGTGTTGTTTCTGAAAATGCTTTGAGAGAGATGTTACAGCAAATAGGCTACTCAGATTCTCTTGCCAGACTGGGCAATGTCAAAAGACCAAAGCTAAGGAAGGAGTGGAGTTTCTTCTTCGACTGTATAACTAGGGCTTTTGGTAAGAAGGTCACCAACTGGGATGCGATTCCGATGGAGAGTCTCCAAATTAGGTATTCTCTTCTCTATGGAAGTAATTTCGATTTTGGTAGATTTGTCTTAATGAACTTAGGTGATAGGTTGTCAGAGTCTACTACTGTTTACTTTGCTAGATTCTGTCAACTATTATTCAATGCTTGTGTGCCCAATATGGAAATTGCCGAGGATGATGTAATTCAGCACTTTAAGGTCAACAAGAGGATATACTCTGATCTGACTAATAAGGATGCTACCAAAGAGCAATTACCTGCTCTGGTTTTTCCTCTTGCTTTACAAAATTTTATAAATCAACCTCAAGAACCTCAACAGCCTGAGCAACTGTGACAGCCCCAAATCCGGGGTCAGGGATTTGGTCGTCACGCGGAAATCCTTAATAACAAACCACCTGTTTAGCCACATTAAACCATCAGTAGTCATTTATAATTGAGTTATAACATTTGAGACCCCAACCACCAAGCATCTTTAAGGTTATAGGGCTAGAAATAAGAATCAACTCCTTACTACTAGTATAACTTCGTTGAGAAGTACACCAACAACTAGTACTATTTTATGCAAAGTAACATATATATTACACATCAATATACTTACATATAACTTACTCCAGCTATAAACTTTCTAGATCATATCGTCTTCATAAGGGCACGCTGCCCGCTTCATCTAAGCCATGCAGATAACCTCGTCCGGCTACCTTCCACTGAAAAGTTAATATTTGAAAACAAGCAAGTATGAGCGAAAGAATTGCTCAGCAAGTTATTACTAGAGTTTAACAAAATATCCCATCATGTGCATGGGTTTCCAACATTCAACTGATACTTAATATCATTCTTGAAACATTTATAACTACGAAATTCTATAGGGAAAGTATAATGTTTGAAAATAATATCAACTGAACAATATACCAATATAATATAAAAGATGTCGTTACAAGGTAATTAAATAGCCACATCTTGTTTGCGCAGTAATACACCAACATAAACTTGTTGGTTATTCAATATGAAATCACTTACTTATTGATAATATGATATCAGTTCTCTTCTATAACAAGATAATAATCAATACATCATCTTAGTATAATATCTCAAGGTAATATAACATTAAAAAAATCAAGCTCTCAATATAATCTTTCCATTTCCTTTTATACAACAATTGTATATAAAAGTAATATAAAATCAGTTTCTCTTCAATCCATAAAAATAATTCCATAATTTCATACCATTTCCTTTTTAAGTACACAACTCTGAAAATCATTATCAATTCTTTCTTTTAGGTTTTGGGGATATCTGCTAGTGCAAGATACGTAGGACGATGATCAGTCGTCTGACCGTACCTGCTCTCTGTTTACTACTAGTAGAAGGGATGATCCTACCTGGTCATCAACCCTGGAGGAAGGCTACCTGCTACATCCTCCCTTGGCATCTTCGTGCCGTAATAAAATATTGAGTGCTGGACTGTGCCGCACACAGCCTCTTACGCTTTTTGTTGCAATCCCCCTTTGTAAATCAATATTCCATTTATAAAACACCATTCCACATTTTCCATTTTTCCGTTTCCATTTCCATTCTCATTTCCATTCACATTTCCATTCTCATATCCGTATTATAATCATTTGAAAACATTTATACAGGTATATCAATTCAAGACATACATTCATTTCACTATGAAATTCCTTAAACAACCTTTTAACAATATTTAATCACCCTTAGAACACTTAGAATATCTAAAGAATAACTATTCAATAATCCCTTTTAAATGAATATTATAATTAATATTCATTGAATTAAATAACCATTAAAATAACATTTATCAATATCATTCCAGACATTTTTAACCAAAAATGTCTCATTTATAACCATTGGAATATCTTTATTATTATTCCGGAACAAAGCGATTGTAAGAAAATATTTTAAAAATAATATTCATCTAATTAAATAAATTTAATTAGACGAATAAGGTTTATTTAATCAGTAGATGCTTCCAGAGGTGTCTACTAATTAAAAAAACATAGTTTATTGGTGATGTTGCCATTAGGTTAATTACTGCGAAATTCTTTCTAAAAACTTTGTCCGAGTTTTCGAAAATATACATTACAAGATAACCCCTTCCATTGTTCCATTCATATATCAATACCTTTAAAATACACCAACTAAAATACTTTACATGTAAATCCCTTTTTAGAAAATCTGTAAATATCAGCCCTTGTCACCTTACATAACAAAATATTTAATAATAACGTCTGAAACAGTTTAGAACTCAAATATCCCTAATTTACACATAACTGCAATATTATAAAATAACTTTAGATAACAACTGATACCATAATATCATTAAAATAACCATAAATAACAACTGATACCATTCCTTCCCATATCACTTTACTCTTTATAGTATATCACTCTCTCCATATCATATATATTTCTAGTCAAACCATTTTACTTAAAAGTAAACAATTTATCAAGATAAAGATAGAAGAAATCTTGCAAATATGGACTGAAGTCTTATTCCACACATTTCATATATTTCAAAATAAATATACTCTGAACGATAGAGTATGTATAGATAAACTTGCCTCTGGTCCTTAGCACCAAACAGAACAGCGCGAATAAATCCTTGGCACTTCATCCAAGCAATTCCATAGAGGTAATTTACCTTTCTTCATACGACTCCTCGATCCTTCCTTTTTGATACACGTTGCTCCACTTGATCACGCCCTAATGGTACTGTAATTGTTACGATTACGTGTCAGTACAACCTCGTACCTCGAGTAGACACACTCCTGCCATCTCTCTCCCTCTCTCCTGCCATCTCTCTCTCTCTCTCTCTACAAAACACACCCACAACAGCCACGCACGACCTCTCCATTCTCCTTCCTAGCGCCTGCTGCCGGAGAACTGCCATCAACACCCCCAACCGCGCGCGACCTGCTACAACTCCACCCTCACCATACAATTCCGAACCCCTTGCTGCACACGCATATACACACACTCATGTAACACATATACATATATAACACTAATTGATTCAATCTCCAAAACCCCCAATTCCATTTCTTCTCTAAATCCCTAATTTCTATTTTTTTTCCCAATCTAACTTTCTCTCTCCCCGACTATATAAACTGCTGTGTGTGGTGTTTTGTGTGATTGGGCTTGGCCCAATTACAAGTAAATACTACTACTTGCACTTTATTCCGGGCCCACTACTAATTAAACATAACACGCTTAATTGCTACACGTCTTAAATAATATTTTAACCCAATAACTCTAATTTGTAAAAATAAAATTTCTAGCATAATTAAATACTAGAATATTTTTAAAGACTTTTGGAGAAAGAATTAGAATTAAATCTATTTTTTCTGAATTGATATGCATTTTACAAATATTAATAATTTATAAAAACAATTCATAAAAATAATAATTGTGATTCATAATTCACAATTTACAGAGCTTTATAAAAATACTACAAACACTATTGTTTCAGTAAAATCCCAAATTCTCGATATCATAAATTAATCGGGTAATTACCACAAATCCTCAAATAATTAAAATAATCATTTTATAAGGATTTTAAAATCTCTAAATTATTTAGTAATTTATAATAAAATCTTTACTAAATAATTCCACACTCCAAAAATTAAATCTTTGCCCGAATAAACTATTGACTCGAGATATCTACTCGATAAATAAAATTTAAAAAGGACCTAGTTCCACTTAACCGAAGAAAATTAAATAATCCACTTTTGAAATTCCTTGAACTGGAATAATGAACAATAAAATAAAAAAATTTCCTCCTCATTTAAGAAAATCATTATTAATCTTAAAATAATAATAAAATCATTCTCTGAAAATTCGAGTTATTACAGTCTACCCTCCTTAAAAGGATTCCGTCCACGGAATCAGCTAAGGCCACTACTGGGATTCCTTAACTCTTTCATCATCAACACTTATTTTTCAAAACTAGAGATAACGTCCATTCATAAACAACTCCTCCAAAACTCAATTCAACTATATGGTATCTATCTGACACATCACTCTTCCTTCCACATATATGTCTCGACCAACTTGCCATTATCATCCTATCTTTGAGAAAAAGTTCACTGATTCCATTAACATAACACTCTTGAGAGAGAGATTGCTCTCATTCCATTAATCATAACATCCATGAGAGAGAGCGAACTAATTCTATCAATACGCCACTGATATTCTATTCATTTTGGGATTTGCTCCTGCCACTACACCATAAAAGGCCTACGGCAACACAGAAAAAATGTTGCCGTAGACCCGAAATATGTTGCCTTAGGCCCAAAAAACCCCAAAGGCAACATTTTGCTAGTGTTGCTATTTTTGCCATTGCCTTTGGGGTCAAAGGCAACATTCTAATTCTCTATGGCAACATAAGCTTTTCTGTTGGCTTAGACTAGCTATGGCAACAATATTATCAGTTTTTAGTAATATGATATTATGTTACCTTTCGGTTAAGCATTTTGCAAAAAAAGGGGGCCCCACTAACGGGTCCACTGTTTGGGACCCACTTGCAGGGCCCATGTAAGAACCCAAATTTTCGGTAGAATTAAAACTTTTATTATTAAGAATAAGTATGTACGTGAATAGTGTTGTCATACGTGAATAGTAATTTGGTGGATGAATAGTAATTTTGAGGATTAGGAAAAGTTTTCATGTCACCTATGTACGAGACGTAGAATGGATATTCCGAAGTCGTACTAGTGACCCATAGAGTAAATAAGTGTATGTAAAGACGATCGGAATTCAGAGAATCCAAACTTTATTTTATTCCAATTTTGACAGAGGAGTCAGGGATATAATAATTGGATTATTAATTGAGGATATTGGATATGAGAAGTCCAAGGAGGGATATATATTATGAGAGGAGAATGGGATTGAGGATGAAACCCTAGAGCTGAGGAATAGAGAATACTTGAGAAAATCGGGAGGACGTTTCCAGAGATAAAGAGAGAATAAACAAGGAATGTTGGATTTAATATTGGATTAAGAGATTAAGAGATATAATATAAGATTTAAGGAATTTAGATTCAAGGATTATAAAGGAGAATAGGAAATGGTAATATAAATACCAAGAAGATTTCCGGTAAAAACCCTAGGAAGAAATCCTTGAGATATTCCTTCGAACGATCATCGAATTGAGCAATAAACGGACAAAAGAGCAAGCAGGAAAGCAAGATGCATGCATATACAAGTGCATGACATACTAAGTAACCAAGGATACAAGTGCTAGTTACAAACCGAACCAATTTACTAAACCAAGTTGCATGAATTAGGGAATGGTGCAAGTTTTGTCAAAAAGGTGAATAGTGGTGTTGAAATGGTCAAGGGGACAAGAGAGACCAGCTGATATACATTACTTACAAGCCTAATAATTCATTTCTAACACCAAAAATATCAACCAAGCAAGCCAAACACTTTTCTCTCTTTCCTTCCCCATTTTCCAGCAGAGCAGATTTTTCAGGGCAGGGATCTTTCCGATTTTTTTCACCCAGTTCTACTCATTTAAAAATTATGAAAAAATTCACGAAGCTTCTGCACATCAAGATGAAGTTGTGGATTTAATTTCATAATTTTTAAAGATCGTTTGAGTGGTCAAATAAATTCGAGAAAATCGCTCTGTTTTTCCCCTTGAAGAACCCACTTCGAATTTTTGAAGTTTTGAGATTTCAAAATCCAACTTCCAACCATCATTTGATCTTGAAACTTTTATGGTAAGTCCTATATTTCATATAAATGATCTCCTAAGAGTCTTAGCTTCAAACTCCTTTGTTTCCATTTTCAAATAAATCCTCAAAGTGGAGGGTGAATAGTAACCTTCATAAACTAATCTTGATTTCTTTGATTTCTTTGGTTGATTTAGCAAGCTTAAGCACTCCCAAGGACTATACCAAGCTTTGTAAGGCTAGTTCATACTCTCAAGAAGGTATAACAACTTGAAACCCTAGTTCTTGTTTCAAGATTTAAGCATGTTCTTGGTAGATATAGCTTGGTTATGGTTATAGTAGTGTTATAAGCATGATTAGTTAGTGGTTTTAATGGATCTAAGTTATATGATGATTGTGATGTTAAATCAGTGTTCTTGGACTCTTTGAGATATATTATATGATGATGAGTAGTATAGGTGCCCGGTGTGGCTTGGTTGGATTGTTATGATTTTTGGGAAGTCCGATTTATAGCCGTCGTAATGGCGAATTTCCTTAACCACTAGAAACCATGTAGGACAGTAAGTATAAGTTTCTGACCTTGATGAGCAATGTACATATCCTTAAAGATCTTGAGTCTTAGATCATTTTGACGCGAAAATCGTAATATTCTGACTTACGTTTTAGGGGATACGACCAAAATTGTAAAGGTTGTTCGTAGGCGTAAGTGTTGAGTTGGTGACTGGAATTGAGACCCTTAAAAATGGAATTAGAACACAATATTTTCAGGATAAATACTAGAGGTCATAATGAAGATATGAGAGAATACCGTATGTCAAAAGAGTTATTTTTCGATTTTATAAAAAGAGCGTAAGCCGAGATTGTGCAAGTGGAAAACCCCTTAGAAAGACCATAAGACTCACTGCATAGCCACTGCCCTGTTTTGCAAATTCCGAAAAATGAGCCTTCTGACCAGAGTCAAGTTTTGAGTTAGTTACCTTCTAGACATTCCCTAGATCGTGTACGCGAAAACGGTGCGTCATTTGGGTTAACGATTATCGAGTTATGAACATTTTAGTGAAAGAGGTGCAAATAGTAAAACCCGTAGTTGACTGAACTTCAAAAATACAATTCCCCTGCCTAGACCCGTAGATTTGAATCGAAACTTTTATGATAAATATTACAAATACCAAAGGTGATTTTAGAGGTGGTTTCGTATTTAAATTCATTCCCGGTGATTTATTAAAAGTGTTGGAGTGCGAGTCACGGAATAGTGAATCTCAGGAAAGTCAACTCTAGAGGTGCTACTTTGACCATCCGCTTTGGCTGAGTTAAAAGAGGAATTTCGAGTCGACTAAAACATGAAACTTGTTAAGAATTATCAAGGCAACATATTGGTGTAAAGAACGAGGTTAAAAATGGTTAAGTATAACATGGACTTAGACGAGTCTAGAGGGACCCCTAAGTGCTTTGTTTTGATTGACTTAAGTGTCTAAGTGTTGGACTATTATTGGATTGTATAGGGGATTAATAGCATGTTTTCTTGACTTTATTTAGATTGTCGGACCCCGCTACCAGCCGTTACTGCATCAGGAGTACCAGGCAAGTATACTAACTCTTACTCTATCATTCAGAGTAGAGATATTTTGCGTTATAAAATGTTCGTAATGGTAGTTATATGTGAATTATTATATTGAGGAGATAAGGGAAGTATGGTTAGGAGTAACTTACGTTTCCCTTTAAATGATGTAACATGAGAAGTAAATAGTGAATACGAAGTAGTGAGGAGTTGGATTTTCTTCAAAAACCCGGACAAAGATTTTAAAGAATTTCGCAATAATGAACCTAAAGGAAACATCACCAATAATCCAGCGTTTATTAATCAAGTAGATACTTGGGTAGCATTTACTGATTAAATGAACCTTATTCGTCTAATTAGATTTATTTAATTAGAAGAATATTATTTTCAAAAATGTTTTCTTAAAACAACTTTGTCCGGAGAAATATCAAAGTTGATTTACAAAATTATTCTATCGAGGTGATTACTTTTAGAGATGTTTTCTTCTTGCAATTTCTATATATATATTTTTGTTGAGCTGTTACTTGAATAATATTATTATGCTAGATGTTCTATTTTATTTCATGAGATGGTCCATATTGTGGGACATTTATCGAGTTGCTTCATTCGTACTCGAAGAGGAGATAATAAAGGCGTATTAATAATATCTTCATACTATATATTTACTGTTATTTAAGGGTGGAGTTATGTATATATCTATATATACTGACATGGGTCCTTCATTCTGGATTCATGGTCAGAACAATCTTTCATAAATATTTTCCTCCACTCATTCGGAAGGAGAACCAAATTATTGGAGGTGTATATCGTTCATTGTTTCTGAACGATATTGGAGTATTAATTCGTTTCAAAATAAATAAAGGTGCACGTGTTATTTCACCGTGATGCCTAAGCTATTTGTTGTTAAAGGTGATCGAAGATTCCGACACCTAATATCCTGGACTGAAAGTGCGTAAGAGACCGGGACAGGGCCGGCTCAGCACACAAATCGATGAAAGTGCGTACGAGACCGGGACAGGGCCAGCTCGGCACATAAATTGATGAAAGTGACCGGAGTAACGCACCGGCCCAACTAAGGGTGAGGGTCCGAGTCTGTCGACTCATCCTTATGAGGAATATTATTGGATGGTTCGAGACGTCGACTGTCCTTTCTATCGATAGAAAAAAATTGAGATGTGACAATGGATTGATCATCCATTACTTGATGCAGCGTTCGAGGAAAAGTCCAATCATTGATTCTCTAGCTATTAACCGATGCCTTTGTGGTTCGGATTAACTGGGGTATCGATCTGAGAAGTTATTATATTATATTATTATATTGAGGAGTTATCATGTTACCGTTGAGTAATATGGAGAAGTTATTGAGATGTATTTATTCCATCATTTGGGTATTAAAATTCCGAGATAAATCTCTTTTCAAAATAAATATATATCCGTATGAGGGGAGAAGTTCTTGTAGAGCGGTTTAGTAATATTTTGTGTGAATTGTTGGGAATAGGGGATAGTTATAACCTTGCTGGGCATTCTTTGGCTCATTCTTGTTATTTTATATATTGTTAAGCAGCGGCATCCAGGGCTAACTCAAGTATGGCCAATCGAGGCAAGGGGAAAGCGACGGACTACTGATTCAGCGCGGTGGCCTTGTAGTATCTAAGTAAGGTGGAAGCTGAAGAGTAGTGGTTTAGTATTTTGTTATCTAGTATTTTGGAATTGTAATAACATTCAGAAATTCTAGTAGATGAACTCGTGTTGTATTAACCTTTGATTTATGGAATGCTTGTTCTAAGACTATAACCCATGGAGTAATTGTGGAGTCTATTAAGAATATTGTTGTAGATTATATTATGAGCAGGTGATTGTATATTCCGCAAGAGGTGTGACAACCTGGATTCCGGTAGGGAATTTGGGGGTGTTACAGTAATGGTATCAAAGCGATAGGTTATAAACCTTAGAACAAGAGTTTTAGAAACCGAGAGACCGAGATGGAAGTTAGGTAGTAGAACCTTAAGGGGTAGTTAGGGTAGAGGCATGATGGCCCAGACCAGTAGTAGAATCAGTTGGGACGAGAAAAATGTGTATCCATGATTATTGAAGGAGTTAAAAGTTATATGGATCCGTAGATATATATATGTGTAGTTGCAAATGCATTTATATATATTTATGTGCATGTGTATATACTGTTTGCTTCGTAAATAAGTGTTTCATGAGTATGCAGTTTCATTGAACCGACTAATTTATTAAGTTTTCTTTTATTATAGGAGAATGCCGCCTAGAAGGAACGCGAGGGCTAACCCTGATGAAGAATCTATTGGAGGTGGAGGAAATGCAGGAGGAGATAACAACCAAGGAGATAACCAGAATAACAACCAGAACCAGCAAGGAATGAACCAACTTTTGGATTTGTTGAGGCAAACCCTAGAACGTGGCCACCAGGATCCTAGACCTAATGTAGGGAACCAGACTGCAGCAGCTTTCAAGGATTTTAAGTCAATCCAACCACCTGAGTTTAAGGGGTTCGGTGAACCAGTAGAGGCGAGGTCATGGCTGAAAGAGATGGAGAAATCCTTTAAGATTATAGGAGTGGAAGATGCGCAGAAGACGATCTTTGCCACCTATTTGCTGAAAGAGGAGGCAAATTATTGGTGGGAGTCTAAGGAAGCAATGGAACCTGAAGGGGTAGTAACCTGGGCGAGATTCACTGAGTTGTTTTTGGAGAAGTACTTTCCTGAGCATATGGAGGGCAGGATGGAGATAAAGTTTTTGGAGCTGAAACAGAATAATAAGACAGTAGCTGAGTATGAGAAGGAGTTTACGGAGCTAGCTAGGTTTGTACCACATTTCGTGGATACCGACAAGAAGAAGGCGAGGAGGTTTCAGCATGGGTTGAAACCGTGGATACAAACTAGAGTAGCTGTTTTTGAGCTTACTGAGTATGTTAAGGTGGCGAACAAGGCAGAAGTGGTAGAAGCAGGGAGTAATTTTGATCCCAAGGAGAATGAAGGGAAGAAGAGAAAAGCGGAGAGTTGGGGAGGAAGTCAGGCCAGTGGAGCATTTCAGAACCAATATGGTAGGAGGTCTGGATTTAAGGCTAGGAGGTCCGGGGGGTTTAACCCAGCAGAAAGTATGGCAAGTGTACAAGTGGGACAACAAGGAAATGGGAGCCAGTTTAGGCAGTCAAGACCACCGCTGCCGGACTGTGAGGTGTGTGGAAAGAAGCATCTGGGAGTTTGCAACCAAGTTAAGTGTTATAATTGTGGTCAGGAGGGGCATTAGAAGATGAATTGTCCCAGGAGGGGAGTGGTTTGCTTCAAATGTGGAAAGGAGGGCCACATCTCTAGAGATTGTAGAGTGTCGACAGCGGGACCCGCGACATCGCGACAAAGCAGTGGAGTTAATAGCAACCGACAAACCGCTAGAGTTTTTAATATGACATTGGCCGATGGCTTAAAGGAGATGAACGAGGCGCCAGGTACACAGTTTCTTAAATTTTGGGAATGCATAGATTAATGATGAGTTAGTGTAAAAAAAGAGGCATGTTAAGGAATAAGAGGGGTATCGGAGATGGAATAGCGTTATAATATGAGAATGTATAACTGGAAGTAGAAAGCATAGTACGGGTAAAGGTAAGGCGAATATATTGACTAGTAGAGTACGGGACAATTAACCTTAGTTGTTACCTGCGTTGATTCCGAGGACGGAATCCTTTTAAGGAGGGAAGACTGTAAGAACCCAATTTTTCGGTAGAATTAAAACTTTTATTATTAATAATAAGTATGTACGTGAATAATGTTGTCATACGTGAATAGTAATTTGGTGGATGAATAGTAATTTTGAGGATTAGGAAAAGTTTTCATGTCACCTATGTACGAGACGTAGAATGGATATTCCGAAGTCGTACTAGTGACCCATGGAGTAAATAAGTGTATGTAAAGACGATCGGAATTCAGAGAATCCAAACTTTATTTTATTCCAATTTTGACAGAGGAGTCAGGGATATAATAATTGGATTATTAATTGAGGATATTGGATATGAGAAGTCCAAGGAGGGATATATATTATGAGAGGAGAATGGGATTGAGGATGAAACCCTAGAGCTGAGGAATAGAGAATACTTGAGAAAATCGGGAGGACGTTTCCAGAGATAAAGAGAGAATAAACAAGGAATGTTGGATTTAATATTGGATTAAGAGATTAAGAGATATAATATAAGATTTAAGGAATTTAGATTCAAGGATTATAAAGGAGAATAGGAAATGGTAATATAAATACCAAGAAGATTTCCGGTAAAAACCCTAGGAAGAAATCCTTGAGATATTCCTTCGAACGATCATCGAATTGAGCAATAAACGGACAAAAGAGCAAGCAGGAAAGCAAGATGCATGCATATACAAGTGCATGACATACTAAGTAACCAAGGATACAAGTGCTAGTTACAAACCGAACCAATTTACTAAACCAAGTTGCATGAATTAGAGAAAGGTGCAAGTTTTGTCAAAAAGGTGAATAGTGGTGTTGAAATGGTCAAGGGGACAAGAGAGACCAGCTGATATACATTACTTACAAGCCTAATAATTCATTTCTAACACCAAAAATATCAACCAAGCAAGCCAAGCACTTTTCTCTCTTTCCTTCCCCATTTTCCAGCAGATCAGATTTTTCAGAGCAGGGATCTTTCCTATTTTTTTTCACCCAGTTCTACTCATTTAAAAATTATGAAAACATTCACGAAGCTTCTGCACATCAAGATGAAGTTGTGGATTTAATTTCATAATTTTTAAAGATCGTTTGAGTGGTCAAATAAATTCAGAAAATCGCTCTGTTTTTCCCCTTGAAGAACCCACTTCGAATTTTTTAAGTTTTGAGATTTCAAAATCCAACTTCCAACCATCATTTGATCTTGAAACTTTTATGGTAAGTCCTATATTTCATATAAATGATCTCCTAAGAGTCTTAGCTTCAAACTCCTTTGTTTCCATTTTCAAATAAATCCTCAAAGTGGAGGGTGAATAGTAACCTTCATAAACTAATCTTGATTTCTTTGATTTCTTCGGTTGATTTAGCAAGCTTAAGCACTCCCAAGGACTATACCAAGCTTTGTAAGGCTAGTTCATACTCTCAAGAAGGTATAACAACTTGAAACCCTAGTTCTTGTTTCAAGATTTAAGCATGTTCTTGTTAGATATAGCTTGGTTATGATTATAGTAGTGTTATAAGCATGATTAGTTAGTGGTTTTAATGGATCTAAGTTATATGATGATTGTTAGAAATGATTGATGGGAACAGTGTTTGGAAGCTAAAGTGACAAAACAGAGTTTAGCTGGAAGCAGTCAGAGTTTAAGTTAAACACTGACTGGAAGCGCAACAGAGGTTGTTAAACTCTGTAGCGGTATTGTCTGAAGAGTCAACAGTGTTTGAAGATTGATTCAAGATAAATATGGAAGCAATATCTTTGAAGATTGGAAAGCTGTCAAAGAGATTGAGTTGACTTGGAAGACTGGAGCAATCGTGATTGATATCAATTGTATAGCTTAATTATAGGAGAATCAATTACTGATTGTACAAAGCTGTATGTTCTATAAATACAGTTAGGTTAACCCTAGAAGGGTAATCGATTGAGAAATTCATTGATTGTAACCTAAGCAGCTCTCTGTGATATTTTACATCACTGAGAGAGGAATTGTTAATTCCAAACAGTTTTTAAGTATTAAACAGTGTGTTCTTGTTAAGTTACTCATACAGTATTTGATTAACTATTGTGTATTCGACCTAACAAGTGGTATCAGAGCCAATCTGTTACTTTATTACAGTTAAAGATCCAAAAACACAATAGTAATCAATGGCAGAGATACCTCCACCATCTGAGAAAGCCCCTACTACTGTTAGTAGGTATGAAACAATTAGGGTTCCTATACTTAGGCCATCAGAGTATGCAATTTGGAAGGTGAAGATGACCATGTTTCTGGAGGCTACAGATCCAGAATACCTTGATAGAATTTATGAAGGTCCTCACAAACCTACAAAGTTATCTGCTGCTGCTGCTGGTGAGGAATCAAAGGTCATTCCAAAAGAAAAGAAAGATCTAACTGCTGAGGATCTTTCATCTATTGCAAAGGATGCAAAAGTAAGACACTTACTTCACAGTGCATTAGACAATGTTATGTCTAATAAAGTGATTAATTGCACAACTGCGAAGGAAATATGGGATGCACTTGAGGTTAGGTGTCAAGGAACTCCTGCAATCAAGAAAAACAGAAGAAACATACTCACTCAGGAGTATGAGCATTTTGAGGCAAAGTCTGAAGAAACCATGACAGAAACATTTGACAGATTCTGTAAATTGCTCAATGATTTGTCATTGGTTAATAAAGAGTATGATTTAGAAGACTCAAATCTCAAGTTTCTTCTTTCTCTACCTGAAAAGTGGGATGTGAAAACAACCACTATAAGAGATAATTATGAACTTGGTGAAACAGAGATTGATGAAATTTATGGACTGCTCAAAACCCATGAATTGGAATTGGAGCAGAGAAACAAAAGATCAAGTAGAAAGTCAAAGTCTGTTGCACTTAAGGTTGAGGAGAAACCATCAAAGAAGGAAGCATCAAGGAAAAAGGCAAAAGGAAAAGCTTTAGTCATACACTCAGAAAGTGAGTCATCAAACTCTGATGTTGACTCAAACACAGATGGAACATCTGATTCTGAAGATGATGAAGAGATGATGCAAATGAAGGGTTTCGAGCATCAAACGCAGCGGAATAAAATGCAAAAAAAAATAAAAATCGAAACCCTACCGCAGGATCCATGCAAAAACATGATATTTAATTCGGAGTTAGATGATTACCTTAAAGAAGCTTCATGAACGGATGACAATTAGAGATCCTAGCTACTTGAATCACCACGCATCCCGCTCTCGCGATCTACGCTCTACCGGTATCCACACGAACGCTTTTCTCGAAGGATTGATGTGTACTAGCACCCGAAAACTGCTTCTCTCTCTATCTTCTTGATTTCTCTCAAGAACGGCTAGGGTTTTGTAAAACTTTTATCACCATATAAAATCAGCCATAAAGAGATATATATAGAGGGAGAAGAGAATTAGTTTTTCTAATTATAATCCAATTATAATTAATACTAATCCGAAATTTCAATTTATTATTTAATTAAGTCCCACTTAATTAATTAATAACTAATTTCGGAATTAGTTAAAGTAATTCCATTTTTCTATTTAATTAATTAATTAAGTCATACTTAATTAATATTATAAATAGAACAAATTACTTATTTAATTTAAATTCATAATTTAAATTATTTCTCCTTCAAGCGTTCTTTGTGTGTGACCCTATAGGTTATTATTACGTTGACAACAATTTTAATATCTAATTAAAATTGTAAACAATGAGCGGCATCTAGTAGTACATCATTGCTACCCAAGTAATAATAATTAAATGG
Organism: Kitagawia praeruptora; assembly: GCA_037693485.1. NCBI lineage: Eukaryota > Viridiplantae > Streptophyta > Magnoliopsida > Apiales > Apiaceae > Kitagawia > Kitagawia praeruptora. The sequence continues at coordinate 95,497,993 of CM075354.1, read as the reverse complement.
TGATCCAATTAAACCTTTCGTGATTAATGTTTCCGTGTAATATAATCCCTTTAACCAAATATTATAGATTAAACTCGAGGCATGTAATTAGTCATCCTCTTCAACGTTTGATCCGGGTTTCCTTGATCAATGAGTAGACTATTAAAACAAATCAATATTTGAGCATGGCCATGCATTTTCATAGTCTCACTCAATCAAGAGGCCAATAATATCTCTCCTAATAATAGGAGGGTTAAATCCTTTATCTATCATTCATATTTCTCATACGTCTCATAATATACCCGATGTCCACTTTTATCATTACCCGGTCAAAGGTAACTTTTAATGAAGTCAAAGTATATTAATCCTCGTATAGAAATATAATGATCTCAAGTCTAAGGATCATTACACCATTATCACGGTGAGTCTTTCTAATGACTTATCAACATGCAGAATCTCACTGTGGGTCAATCCAGTGCCATGTAGAATATTACATGTACCTATGTTCTTGACTTTAGTATCACTATACCTATTACCAATGAGATGTGGTCATCAGTCAACAAACATACTAATCTTTATGCATTATAATTGTCCCATATTAATAATGCTCGATTATGGATATTTAGGAATATAAACACTATTCATATAATCTCATTTTTAAGTCACATACTCAAAGATATAGAATACATGTTACATATTCCAAGGACATTAATTATTCTAACATTTATTTCGCAGTAAATTATGACATAATAAATCAATATAGAAATAATCGTTGGAACATAACAAAATAGTCTTTCCTAGAAGCACAACTACATTGTCTCTAGGGCACTAACACTATCAATCTCCCACTTGCACTAGAGCCAATCGCTCATGTATCTAATACTCATGGAACTAGTGTGACCTTCGTGCTTCTGCTGCGACAAAGCCTTGGTCAGTGGTTCCGTAACCTTATCATTAGTATGCACTTTACATATATGTATATCTCCTTGATTAATAATCTCATTAATAAGGTGATATCGCCTAAGTAAATTCTCAACCAACCTTCTTGGTTGCTTCGCAAGCATCAATATACTCAGCCTCCATTGTAGAATCATTTATTGTCTTTACTGTGAACTATTCCAGCTTTCAGCACCTCCATTTAGACAAAACACGAATCCAGACTGGGACATAGAATCGTCCCTATCTGTCTGGAAACTAGCATCAGTGTAACCTCTTACAACCAGCTTCTCATCTCCTCTGTATATCAAGAATGAACCTTTAGTCCGTTTAAGGTACTTAAGAATATTCTTGACAGCTGTCCAGTGACCCTCACCAGGATTTGACTGGTACCTGCTCGTCATGCTTAAAGCATACGAGACATCAGGACGAGTACATATCATCGCATACATTATAGAACCAATTACCGAAGCATATGGTACTTTACTCATACGGTCCTTATCATCTGATGATTTAGGACAGTTTTCCTTTGAGATCACTATCCCATGATACACCGGGACAAAGCCCCTCTTTGCCTCTTGTATTCCAAAACGATGCAATACTTTGTCAATGTATGTACTCTGACTTAGGCCGATTAATCTTTTAGATCTATCTCTATAGATCCTGATCCCTAAGATATAGGTAGCATCGCCTAAGTCTTTCATCGAGAAACTTTTTCCCAACCAAGTCTTCACAGCCTGTAGAGAAGGAATGTCATTCCCTATTAGTAATATGTCATCCACATATAATACTAGGAATGCCACATGGCTCCCACTAACCTTCTTGTAAACACACGGCTCATCCTCATTTTGTATGAAGCCAAAATCTTTGACTGTTTCATCAAAATGGATGTTCCACCTCCTTGAGGCCTGCTTCAATCCATAAATAGATCGTAGCAACTTACAAACCATTCTAGCAAACTTTGGATCGACAAAACCCTCAGGTTGTGTCATGTACACATCCTCTTCTAAGCTTCCATTTAGGAAAGCAGTCTTGACATCCATTTGCCAGATTTCATAGTCATAATAAGCCGCTATCGCAAGCAAAATCCTGATGGATTTGACCATAGCTACCGGTGAGAAAGTTTCACCATGAATTTGCTTGAAACCTTTCGCCACCAGTCTTGCTTTGTAGGTCTGTAAATTTCCATCCATGTAAGTTTTCTTCTTGAAAACCCACTTGCATTCTATGGGTTTAACCCCATCAGGTGGTGCAACCAAAGTCCATACTTTGTTTTCATACATGGAATCCATCTCAGATTTCATGGCTTCCTGCCATCTCTCAGAATCTGGACTATTCATAGCATCCTTGTAGGTGAGAGGCTCATCATTATATACAAGCATCACATCGCCACTTTGAGTCGGGAGAAATCCATAATATCTCTCTGGCTCATGGCGAATCCTACTTGATCTACGAACGACCTGTGTTTCTTGAGCAGTATTGTTCTCAACATCTTGAGTCTCATTCTGCTCATGTTCCAACTCTGGTTCAACAACATCTTGTAGTTCTCGATCCTCATCGAGATCTATTGTCCTCCCACTGTTTTTCTTAGAAACCAGTTCTCTCTCTAGAAATACAGCCGTTCGAGCAACAAACACTTTGTTCTCAGAAGGTTTATAGAAATAATACCCTTTAATTTCCAATGGGTATCCTACAAAATTACATTTGTCTGATTTCGGTCCTAGCTTATCAGAGATCAAACGTTTCACAAACGCTTCACATCCCCAAACTTTCATAAATGAAACGCTATTACGTTTTTCAGTCCATAACTCATATGGTGTCTTTTGAACCGATTTTGAAGGAACACGGTTTAGTGTTTGTGCAGCCGTCTCTAGGGCATAACCCCAGAAAATAATTGGAAGATCCGCATGACTCATCATCGATCGCACCATGTCCAACAAGGTACGATTTCTCCTTTTAGACACCCCATTCCATTGTGGTGTTCCAGGAGGAGTGAGTTGTGATACGATACCACACTCCTTTAAGAAATTCTTAAATTCTAAGCTTAAGTATTCTCCCCCACGATCAGATCGTAGAGTTTTAATACTTTCGCTCTTTTGCTTCTCTACTTCAGCCTTATACTCTTTGATTTTTTTCAAACGATTCGGATTTGTTCTTCAAAAGATACACATATCCGTATCTATTAAAATCATCAGTAAAGGTTATGAAATAGTAATGGCCACCTCTTGCCATCATACGCATTGGACCACATACATCACTATGTATCAGTTCCAATCGTTTGGTGGCCCTCTCACCTTGACCGGTAAAAGGAGCTTTAGTCATTTTGCCAATGAGACATAGTTCGCATTCTTCGTATGATTCAAAATCAAACTTATCCAAGTATCCATCCCTATGTAATTTGGAAATGCGATTCTAATTTATAAGGCCTAAACGACAGTGCCAGAGGTATGTTTGATTTGAGTCATTTTTCTTAAGACTTTTATTACTTATCTTATAGACAGGAGTATCAAGATCAAGAACATATAAGCCATTAAACAAACGTGCAATCCCATAGGTAACATTATTCAATGAAAATGAACAACCATTGTTCTGAATCAAAACGAAAAACCAATCTTGTCCAAACAAGAAACGGAAATAATGTTTCTACAAATCGCAGGCACGTAATAACAGTTCTCAAGTTCTAAAATAAGCCCAGTGGGCAACGATAAATAATAAGTGCCTACAGCTAAGGCAGCAACCTTTGCTCCGTTGCCAACATGTTGGTCAACTTCTCCTTTCGCCAAAGTTCTACTTCTTCGAAGTTCTTGCACATTTATATAAATGTGGGAACCACATCCAGTATCTAATACCCATGATGTAGAAGTAGACAAATTGACTTCTATAACATAAATACATGAATCAGAAATCTGAACAACATTCAATTTCTTTAGATCCTCCAAAGAATTTTGACATTTTCTCTTCCTTTCACCCTGTTTACACGCATACAAGGCCTTGCTTGTATCAAATCTCTCTTGACGAGCCTGTCCTTCAAACATACGTTTAAGGTGCTCTATCATGGTATAAGAATCAAAATTCTCATGCTGTTTCTGCAGCTCAGGACTCATAGTCATAAGCGTCAAACAGGTGACATCGGTGTCATCATCCAAATGCTTCTAATAAGCATTTCGTTGAGCCTCCGTTGCACCTTCAGGGAGAGTTCTATGGCGAGGAATATCTATGACATAGAGCTTTCGCTCTTGCCTGAGGACAATCCTCAAATTCCTTTGCCAATCTAGGAAGTTAGTTACTGTCAACTTGTCCTTCTCAAGGACTGATCGCACATAAAAGTGATTTGTGTTCTTTGCCATTTTGAATATCTACAATGTTAAAATGCATAAAATAATTAGTCTACGGAATTGTTAAATTATGTTCAAGTGATTATTCATATATATTCATAATATATATCTCCCACTATTTTATCAAATTAATAGCCCTACCTATCAATTCGGAAAAGTTTCTCTAAACCTTTCTAGTGAGCCAAGATCCATATTGCATCCCTTTTAAGGTCAGCTTTGGCTTTTCTCCTTAAAATGATTATTTAGGTAGACAACATTTGTCAATTATATCATATATAACTCTTGGATAGTTTGGTAGAACAACATTTGTTCCTATTCATCCAGTAAATCTTACCAAACTCTATGCCTCTAAGTTCACAATCCTATTGTGGTCACTTAGTTAAGTCAAACCCAAAGGTCTAACAATTGAGTATCACTAACTTACTCGATCGCGCCTTACCACGATAAACGAGGGTACTCCGCTTTGGTGCACCTACCCTTTGTCGATCTAGGTCTTGACGAGTGTTTCCCTTTTGGAAGGCATCTTAAACTTAATATTCTGTTAGGGGTTTATTTAAAACGACCATGATCCCATCATAAAAAGATTCCCAATTTTTCCTTGAATTAAATACTTCAAATCAATATTCACCAATGGTTTGATTTCCAGGTTGTTGGAGGAGTCACATGCGGCCTCACTTAATATCCAACTTCCTTACAGGTATGACCCGTTTTTGACAAAATCTCCCCATATCGAAATAATTGAAAATTCGTATTTAATTCCGTATTTCATTAAATACAGAAATCTCATAGTCGTTATAGTAAATTTTAAAATCTCGAGTCGTTACAGATTTTATCTTGTTTAGCAGGCAAGGCATGGGTGTCGTATCTAATACATACATGATTAATCTAATTAAACATGCATCTTTATCTCTACACATACATTGTATCGCATACATTCATATATATGTAAAGTGCATAAATTAAACGTGTTTGGTTATGGCCCATCCTCTGTGATCTTTTCAAGCTAATGAAAAGATCAAGGTCAATCTATGGTGGTTAACAAAATACAATTTAAATACATGTCTTCTCCATTGCATCTTCATGGGGAATCGCCTCCTTGCTTCCTTGTTCTTCTTGTCTTCTTTAAAGGTTACAATGAATACTTGAAAAACATGCTACACTAATAAACTTACAAGATGAACTCGAGTTACATTCGAGATTTATTATTAATTACAAGGAACAACGACATGCAAGTCGTATTTAGAAACCAAACCATATAATCAAAACCACTATCCTATTGGTCTTAAGGCCATAACCAATCACCATGCTCATATAACAATTAAGAACATGTAACCATATCATATTTTAGATGATCCAATCAAAGAAATCATATAACGCAAAAAATCAGAAAATCAGAATCAAATTCTGATAATTAGAAATCGCCGTTTTCAGGCACTAAATGGCGTCAAACGCCTTACAGACGACTCGATGATAGCTATGCTATCAGTTTTGTTCAGACGCTCGTTTCCAGTCAGAAAACACATATCGTTTGCGCAAATCGGACACTTGACACAAATTTCACCAAATCTTAACAGCGTATACAGAAATCGTATCGTATACAATCCCCATATCAAGAACAAACATAAATCATATATATATCAGTATATATACAGATTATATAATCATCATATGATCATCTCAATCATCATTAACATACAGTTTATACATTTATATAAAAATCAACGCATCATACATGACAATCATCAAACATGCTCGTATATATATCAAAACTGTAACATATAACCGAATTAAAACGTTTTTGCAAGTAGCTCTGATACCATTGAAGGGTTTCGAGCATCAAACGCAGCGGAATAAAATGCAAAAAAAAATAAAAATCGAAACCCTACCGCAGGATCCATGCAAAAACATGATATTTAATTCGGAGTTAGATGATTACCTTAAAGAAGCTTCATGAACGGATGACAATTAAAGATCCTAGCTACTTGAATCACCACGCATCCCGCTCTCGCGATCTACGCTCTACCGGTATCCACACGAACGCTTTTCTCGAAGGATTGATGTGTACTAGCACCCGAAAACTGCTTCTCTCTCTATCTTCTTGATTTCTCTCAAGAACGGCTAGGGTTTTGTAAAACTTTTATCACCATATAAAATCAGCCATAAAGAGATATATATAGAGGGAGAAGAGAATTAGTTTTTCTAATTATAATCCAATTATAATTAATACTAATCCGAAATTTCAATTTATTATTTAATTAAGTCCCACTTAATTAATTAATAACTAATTTCGGAATTAGTTAAAGTAATTCCATTTTTCTATTTAATTAATTAATTAAGTCATACTTAATTAATATTATAAATAGAACAATTACTTATTTAATTTAAATTCATAATTTAAATTATTTCTCCTTCAAGCGTTCTTTGTGTGTGACCCTATAGGTTATTATTACGTTGACAACAATTTTAATATCTAATTAAAATTGTAAACAATGAGCGGCATCTAGTAATACATCATTGCTACCCAAGTAATAATAATTAAATGGTGATCCAATTAAACCTTTCGTGATTAATGTTTCCGTGTAATATAATCCCTTTAACCAAATATTATAGATTAAACTCGAGGCATGTAATTAGTCATCCTCTTCAACGTTTGATCCGGGTTTCCTTGATCAATGAGTAGACTATTAAAACAAATCAATATTTGAGCATGGCCATGCATTTTCATAGTCTCACTCAATCAAGAGGCCAATAATATCTCTCCTAATAATAGGAGGGTTAAATCCTTTATCTATCATTCATATTTCTCATACGTCTCATAATATACCCGATGTCCACTTTTATCATTACCCGGTCAAAGGTAACTTTTAATGAAGTCAAAGTATATTAATCCTCGTATAGAAATATAATGATCTCAAGTCTAAGGATCATTACACCATTATCACGGTGAGTCTTTCTAATGACTTATCAACATGCAGAATCTCACTGTGGGTCAATCCAGTGCCATGTAGAATATTACATGTACCTATGTTCTTGACTTTAGTATCACTATACCTATTACCAATGAGATGTGGTCATCAGTCAACAAACATACTAATCTTTATGCATTATAATTGTCCCATATTAATAATGCTCGATTATGGATATTTAGGAATATAAACACTATTCATATAATCTCATTTTTAAGTCACATACTCAAAGATATAGAATACATGTTACATATTCCAAGGACATTAATTATTCTAACATTTATTTCGCAGTAAATTAAGACATAATAAATCAATATAGAAATAATCGTTGGAACATAACAAAATAGTCTTTCCTAGAAGCACAACTACATTGTCTCTAGGGCACTAACACTATCAGCAAATGGCTGCATTGATGGTAAAGACCTTTAAGAAGATGGGATACAAGAACTTCAAGAAGGGAAAGAGATTCTCCAAGGACTACTCAAAGTCTGACAAGAAGAATTTCAAGAAATCTGAAGGAAAGGACTTAAAATCTGGTAAGAAAGATAAGTCTGAGATTCAATGCTACAAGTGTAAGGAGATGGGTCACTATGCTCCTGAGTGCAAGAAGGGTAAAACTGAAAAGGCACTTTACACCAAAGGCAGAGATTGGACAGACACTTCAGATTCAGATGAGGAAGTCAACTATGCACTCATGGCTACTACTCAAAATGAAGATGATGATCTCAAGGTACCCCCAACTACCTATGCTTATAACATTGATAATATAACTGAATTAAGAATTTATCTTAAAGCATTGCATATCAGTTATAGGGATCAGACTTTAGAAAATGAGAGGATAAAAAGTGAGTGCTCTCAACTCAAAGATAGAAACAAACTTGTTGAGGAAAAGCTTGAAAACATGAATAAAATTCAGAAGGAGAGAGATGATGCAGTGTTTATTGAACAGGAGTTGCTAGGTAAGTATAAGCAACTAGAATCTGAATTGGAGGATACTAAACACATCATTAAAACTTGGACACACTCTGGTAAAGATACACAAGAAGTGTTTCAGTCAGATACAGTAGGTCTAGGTTACTCTGAAGGAGATGAACTTAGATTTGAAAATATGGTTAAAGTTAGACCACATCGTTCATCTGAAGGTAATGTCATGGGAACAGGTGGACCTAAGACTGAAGCTCAGAAAAAGGCTGTTAAAGAGTCATATGCTAAGACTTTTGTTAAAGAGGCTAACATTGGTTTAATGACAGATAAACAACTCAAGCATAAGCTTAAGGAGATAAAATCTGTCAACAAACAAAAAATGCCTAGGAAAAACAAAAATGGAAAGGTAGGTATAACATCAGGAATTAAGTCAATGCTTGCTTCATTAGCTCCTAGAAAAACATGCTTTAATTGTGGTAGCACTAATAATCTTGCTAGTTTCTGCAGTAAGAATAAGAACATTAATTCTTTGCCCTCTAAAACTGCAGTAAAGAGTGATTATGTGAGAACTAGACCACAGACTTTATGCAAACACTGTGGAAGTACATGGCATTCTATTTACACTTGCAGAGATTATCATGCTATTTACTACAATTACTATGAACCCAAACCAAATTTGAAATGGGTTAAAGTAAACTCTGCAAATGTAAACTCTGTAAAAGTTAACAGAATTAAGAAAGCCAAAGGATCCAAGCAAGTCTGGATCCTTAAAACTAACAATCAGTGATTGTTTGTGATTGCAGGGCACCAGGGTGAGTACCCTAGTCGTGGACAGTGGATGTTCAGGACACATGACTGGAAATAAAGCCCTGCTATCAGAGTATGAGGAGAAGGCTGGCCCAAAAGTTTCCTATGGAGATGGCAACATAGGACATACTCTGGGATATGGCAACATTAATCTTGGAAATGTCATCATCACAAATGTAGCTCTGGTTCCAGGACTCAAGCATGATTTGCTATCTGTGAGTCAAATCTGTGACAGAGGATATCATGTGGATTTTCAGCCTGAATATTGTCAAGTGATCAGTAAATCTACAGGGAAAGTTGCTCTAGTTGGAAACAGACACAATAACATCTATGAAATTAAATTGTCAACAAACACTGATGGCAAAGCAGTGTGTCTGTCAACAAGAATGTCCAGTGAAGAGAGTTGGAAATGGCACAAGAAACTCTCTCATTTGAACCTGAACAACATCAATGAGCTAATCAAGAATGATCTTGTAAGAGGCCTACCAAGGTCTTTGTTGAATGTAGAAGGCCTGTGTGATTCTTGTCAAAAGGCCAAACAGAGAAAAGCCTCCTTCAAAAGCAAATCTGAGTCTTCAATTGTTGATCCTTATCATCTCCTACATGTTGATCTTTTTGGACCAGTGAAGGTTATGTCTCTTGGAAAGAAGAAATATGCTCTAGTCATTGTTGATGAATATACCAGATACACATGGGTATATTTTCTTGCAAAGAAGGATGAAACTACATTAACACTGACAGAACATATAATCCAACTGGACAAAGGGTCAGAAAATCAAGTGAAGATAATCAGAAGTGACAATGGAACTGAATTCAGGAATTCATCAATGGAAGAATTTTGCAAGAGTAAAGGAATCAAACAAGAGTTTTCTGCACCTGGCACTCCACAACAAAATGGTGTAGTGGAGAGGAAGAATAGAACCTTGATAGAAGCTGCCAGAACCATGCTGGATGAAGCAAAATTGCCAACATACTTCTGGGCAGAAGCAGTTCAAACTGCTTGTTTTACTCAAAATACAACACTGATCAATAAGCATGGTAAAACACCATATGAAATGGTGAAAAAGAAGAAGCCAAATCTAAAATATTTTCATATTTTTGGATGCAAATGCTTTGTGTTGAAGACTCATCCTGAACAGTTGACCAAATTTGACCTAAAGGCAGATGAAGGAATTTTTGTTGGCTATCCACTGTCAACAAAGGCATTCAGAGTTTATAATCTGAGAACCAGAGTGATCATGGAATCAATTCATGTGTCATTTGATGACAAGAAAATAACTGGACTTGAAGATGTCAATGAACATGATCTACTCCACTTTGAAAATGAAGATTTATTCTCTGAAAAAGTAAACTCTGATCAGACTGATCTGACAAACTCTGTTGATCTAAACTCTGAACCTCTACTGGTAAATACTGAAGAAACTCTTCAATCAGAAACAAGGGAAGAACCAGTTGAGGGGGAGCATGAAGAATCACATCATTGTGATAATTCAAACTCTGAAAGTGACTCAGTTGATAATTCTGAATCAAACTCTGTTGATTCAAACTCTGTTGATTCAAACTCTGTTGATAATTCTGAGAAGTCACATTCAGGGGGAGCATCTGAAAATGAAGAGAGGCACCAAGAAAATCAGGAGAGCATGGATCAAGGGGGAGGATCACATGATGACAGAAGCAATCTGCCTTCTGCAAGAAAATGGACTAAATCTCACACACCTGATTTAATTATTGGTGATCCAGATGCAAAAGTAAGGACAAGAAGTGCAACAACAAATGAATGTCTGTTTCATGCATTCTTGTCACAATCTGAGCCAAAGAAAGTGGAAGAAGCTCTTAAAGATGCTGACTGGATAACAGCAATGCAAGAAGAGCTAAATGAATTTGAAAGAAATGAAGTGTGGACACTTGTACCAAGGCCCAAGAACAGATCCATTGTTGGTACTAAATGGGTTTTCAGAAATAAAACTGACAGTGAGGGTGTTATCACAAGAAACAAAGCAAGACTGGTTGCAAAAGGCTATTCACAACAGGAAGGAATAGACTATGATGAAACATTTGCTCCAGTTGCTAGATTGGAGGCAATCAGAATCTTTCTTGCATATGCCTCTCACATGAAATTCAAAGTGTTTCAGATGGATGTGAAAAGTGCATTTTTGAATGGAAAACTTGAAGAAGAAGTATTTGTGGAACAACCACCAGGCTTTGTAGATCCAAAATATCCAGACTATGTCTACAGGTTAGACAAAGCACTCTATGGACTTAAGCAGGCACCAAGGGCATGGTATGAAACCCTTGCCAAATTTTTACTAGAAAGTGGGTTTCACAGAGGTACTATTGACAAAACTCTGTTTTACTTTCAATCTGGTAGTGATTTGCTTTTAGTTCAGATATATGTGGATGACATCATTTTTGGATCTACTAATGATAAACTCTGTAAGAAGTTTGCCAAACTCATGCAGTCAAGATATCAAATGAGTATGATGGGAGAGCTTAGTTATTTTCTAGGGCTACAGGTGAAGCAAACAGATGATGGAATTTTTATAAATCAAGCAAAATATACCAGAAACCTTCTCAAGAAATTTGGTATGCTTGACTGTTCATCTGCAACAACTCCCATGGCAACTGCAACAAAATTGGACAAAGATGCAGGGTCATCAGTAGATATGTCATGTTACAGAGGAATGATTGGTTCTCTACTCTATTTAACAGCTAGTAGACCTGACATCATGTATGCCACTTGTTTGTGTGCAAGGTTCCAGGCAGATCCAAGAGAACCACATTTAACAGCAGTAAAGAGGATTTTTAAGTATCTCAAGGGCACTATGACTTTGGGGCTGTGGTATCCAAGAGAATCAGAGTTTAAACTACTTGGTTATTCAGATGCAGACTTTGCAGGCTGTAAGATAGACAGAAAAAGCACCAGTGGAAGTTGTCAATTTCTGGGTGACAGACTTGTTTCCTGGTACAACAAGAAACAGAAGTCAATATCTACATCTACAGCTGAAGCAGAGTATATTGCTGCTGGTAGCTGCTGTGCACAGATTTTATGGATGAAGAATCAACTACTGGATTATGGATTAAGGTATACCAAGATACCTATTTACTGTGATAATCAAAGTGCTATTGCAATGACAGGTAATCCAGTACAACATTCAATGACAAAGCACATCAGCATAAGGTATCACTTCATCAGAGAGCATGTAGAGGAAGGAAACATTGAGCTTCACTTTGTGTCTACAGAACAACAACTTGCAGATATCTTCACCAAGCCATTGAGTGAAGCTACATTTACAAGACTGGTCAATGAACTAGGAATGGTCTCTAGTTTTGACTAGAGATGTTGGTTAGACTCAAAAACTCATTGCTCATGTTATACAAATTGTTAAGTGCTATGTGAACCTTAGTATTAAACTCTGTTCTGCATGCTAATGATTAAAACTTGTTAAACTCTGTCAGCATGTCTGTCTGTTAAACACTGTTAATATGTTGGATACACTCAGTGAATTCAGAATTGATTTTTGTCTGAATGAAAACACCAATGAAGAAAAATGTATGAAGCATGATTCTCAGTAATTAAATCATGATTCTTTCTGATTCACTGTAATCTAATCAGACTTTGTGCAGTAAATCAACACAGCATGATACTGTTTCATATTTATAGCATCTCTTAGTTTATTCAGTCCTAAACTCTGAGTTTATGAATATTGTGTGCATTGCCTCTCATAAGAAAATTTCTGTTATTGATGAACTCTAAACTCTGATTAGTGACATTCTGTTTCAAAAGGTATGGTTCCTGATGATTCCTTGTTTGTACTTGTGAAAACCATAAAACTTGAGATGTGTCATTGATTAGTTTGGTGAGTTCAGATTCATGTCTACACCCTGTGAGAGTTTGAGCCAAATCAGTGATTGATACATTCTATATCAATCAGTATTTATTGTTGTGTGATATTCATCAGGAAGCATGTTTCTCTAGAACTTGTATTAGACCATCTTGAGACTACATGATATGTGTGTGCATGAAAATGATAAAGGCAATAGGATTTACCATTCCTTCAAACACTGTTCAAAATTCTTTTGAACACTGTACAAACACTGTTCATAAATACCACCCTTAGTAAACTCCTTTGAGCCTAATTAACTGCTCATTTTTCTTAAACTCTGAAGTATTCAGAGCAGTTATTTTTTTTTGAAAACAATCAAGCAGGTGAGTGTTTCTAAAGAAAAGAAAAATTTACTCAGTATATATGCTAAATAAAAAAAAAAGAAAAAAAGGCATATATACTGATCCTGTACAAATATGTACTAACAGTGTGACTGAACACTTTGCTCTATTAAAATGTTCAGCTTGAAATTCACTCATGAATAAAACATCTTTTTCATCTGTTTGATCTTATCTCATTACAAACCTGAATAAAGTCCTTTTGATTTGTGCATACATGTACTCAAAGTAGTGTAGAATTGGTGGACATTCAAGCATATGGTAGATTCTGTTATTTCTGATTGAATGTGAGTGTAAACACTTCACCTAAACACTTGTGTGCTTTGAGAGTTTGTGAGTTTATCAAATTCATGACTGTTATTCACTGAATGATGCTCTGATTTCTATCTCTTGATCTTTTTGTCTTCAAAGACTGTGTGCTTACTTGGATAATCATGGAACATCAAAGGGAATGGAAGTTTTCAGATTTCTGTATTACAGTAACTACAGAGTTTAGCATTCATCAAATAATCAGTGTTTAATATGAGAGTTTGTGCATTCAGTGTTTATTGATTTTTGTTATGGATTTTATGAAATATTAGATGCTCTAAAAATTGATATTAGTAAACTCTGCTTCACACACACTCATATCCACAACTGTGCAATTTTTGAAAGGGTTGTTAGTGATAAAGTTGGATAATTGATAAACACTGTTGAGTTGTGTTAAATACTCTAAGGTAATGTTTCATTGAGATGATTTGACTATTTTGGAGTAATTGGGGTAGTTGACAACTGTTAATTAGTGTAAATATGTCAAAGTGTCGTGATGATAGGAATGACAGCGGTAATTATTAAGTGATCCATTGGTTGTTTGACACGTGTCCCATGATAGTGTCCCACTCACACATTACTCTACAATCAGTTACGCGCTTTTATTGAATAAACGATTGAGTTTTAGTTTTACTCTAATCGTTTTTGTTCTCTCACTTCACATCTATTCATATTCACCCACTCACAGTTACTTGCATACTCATTCACTTTCAAAATTCTCATTCATTCTCACTCACATTTTGATAAACACTTACAGTGCATACACATCTTTTCTCTAAATATCTTCATATCATATCTTCTAATGGCAACCAAAGCGTTTGATGCAGCAGGATTAGTGTTTCTTCCTAGCAACTATGCAGCACCACTGGAGAATGCAAATGCTCCAGAGGCGTTTCATCTGTTTCAAAATTTCTTGAAAGACTCTGAAATAGGGAAGGCTCTAACTGCACCACCAATACTCTCTGCTTCACAAATCGCTACCTTTTGGACAAACTCTGTGTATGATGATGGAGAAGAATCTGGCACTCCAACAATCACCTTCACATATGCTGAATCAGAGTATATCATTACTCCAACTACGGTTAGGGATGCTCTGGATTTTGAGACACACACTTCTTACAGTGTTGTTGGTCATGATCGTTTGAGGACAATGTTGCAGCAAATTGGCTGTGCAGGAGATTTGAATAAGATTGGATCTTTGAGAAGGCAACTTTTGAGAAAGGAATGGAGTTTCTTTTTCGACTGTATTACAAGAGCTTTTGGCAAGAAGACAACAAACTGGGATGCACTTCCTCTTGACACTCTCCAAATTGGTCATGCTCTACTATATGGAGGTAATTTCGATTTTGGTAGATTAGTGCTAATGAATCTGGGAGAGCGTTTGTCTGAGCCTACTTCTGTTTACTTTGCTCGTTTTTATCAAATGCTATTTACTGCTTGTATGCCTAACATTCCAATTGATGAAGCTGATGTGATTCAGCCTTTTCAAGTTGCTAAAAGAATGTTTTCTGATTTGACAAACAAAGATGTCACTAAACAGCACATACCTGATATGTTTATGCCACTAGCCTTACAGAACTATGTAAACCAACGTCAAGATTCTCAATCACCACATCACATGCCTGAACCACATCACATGCCTGAACCAACACCCACAACACCCACAACCACTGTACCTACTACATCTCATCAACCACAACCAGAACACATAAACTCTGAAACCTTAAACTTTACAACAATAAACTCTCCACCACTAAACTCTGAAACTTTAAACTCTGAGCCAGCATCTACTGAACAACCCAAATTCAAACCAAAAAGAAAAATACACACCGCCCAAAACACTAAACACTCAAAGGCTAAACAGACAACACCTGGAGCTGTTTATACTAGAAGAATGAAACAAAAGGCAAACAGACCTTCACTTTCACCACCTAAAGAGAGCTCTAGTGAAGAAGAAGAGGAGATTGTAGTGCCTCAAGTCAAGAAGAGAAAATTAATTCTTTCAGATTCTGAAGATGAGAATGTTGTTGAAGCTCCAGAGGTGGTTTCACTGCAAACACCTACTGTTGAGGTTGCAGAGAATGTTGCTATACCTGCAGAGGTTGAAATGCCTGCAGAGGATATTGTGACTGAAAATGTTGAAGCACCTGCAGAGGATAAAATGCCTGCAGAAGAAAATAACAGAGATGGTTTTTCACCAATGGATGATATTCTTGACTCATTTGAACCATTCTCTGATCCTATCTCACCTGTTGTTCATTTTGAAGCAACTGGTACAGCTGTTCAGCCTGTAGCATCACATACAAAGTTAATCTCTGAGGGTTATCAAATTCCTGACAAGGGTGATGAGGTTGATCAAGCATCTAAAGATGCAAACTCTGTTGAACCTATGCAAGATGAAGCAACAAATACAAACTCTGTTGCAGAGCCTGTGCAACATGAGGATAATATTGAAAAGGTTGCAGAAGTTGTTGCAGAAACTGTGGCTGACACAGCTCAGCACAGTGATTCTTTCAAAGATGCTCAAGCTAAAGATGCAAGTGCTGAAGATGAATCTGACAGCAGTGCAAACTCTGATTCTTTTCTGAGTGCACCAGCACAGACTGAAAATAAACATACATCTTTTGATCAGCCTTGTCCATCTCATGCAATTGAAGAAGAGTATCTTGCTAAATCTGCTGCTAATTGGTATAAACAAGATTGTATTTTTCCAAAAGGGAGAGCAGCTGATTTTGTTAAACAGACTGCTAGTCAAATTTCAAATCCAGAGATTTTATCATGCTTAAAAGCAACTGTGGTACAAGTCAAAACTCTGGATGGAAATTTTGCTGATACAAAGCAAGAAATTGTTTCTTTGAAGACAGAGATACAGTCAAGAGAAATGAAGATGGAAAGAGAGTCAAAAATCAAAGCTGCACAGCTTTCTAAAGTTCAAGATACTCTCTTTGCCAGGCTAGGAAAGGTTGAAGAAAATCAAGCTACTTTGTTGGCTAAGGTTGATTCTATTGCTAACTCTTTGGAGCTTATTACATCTATACTCATTCCTGATGATGTCAAAAAGGGGGAGAGAGTTGCTAAGTCTAAATGCAAAGTTTCTCAAACTCTGTCTCAAAAGGATGATGCTGGAGATGGAGGGGCAAGTGATAAGAGTAAGGTGTTAAACTCTGAAAGGCAAACTCTGATATCTAGCAAATCTCTTAAGTCACAGTCTGTTGGAATAAACACTGAAACTCAAGGTACTTCAAAAACCAAGAGTTTGGAATTAATATCAAATCCAAAGACTGATGAGGAGTTAGCTGTTAAGCTTTTTATGGAAGAGAATGCAGAAGGAGTTACTTTAGAAGATGCTAAAGCTGAAGAGAAAAGTCTACAAGAAAAGCGTTTGAAGACTTTAAAGTCTGATAAGTTGAAGAAGAGAGAGAAAGTGGTTAAAACTGCAAAGCCTGTTCTTAAAGGCATTGAAATCAAAGAGAAGTTAACTGGCATTCAAGAAGAAGCAGAAGAAGAAGATAAAGAAAAGTTGATCAGAAAGTCTTCTCTTGATGCTAAATTGAAGTTAAAAGGGGTAATGAATGAGGAGAACAAGGGCAAAATGATTGTTACAACCTCTGTTGCCACACAAGTTGTACAGACACAAAGTAAACCCTTACCTGGTTTTTCAAGGCCAAAGATTCCAGTGCAAGAAGAAGCAGGAGTGACTGGTGGATATCAACATAATGTTGCATGTTCAGGAAAGCCACCAGGCAGAAATACTTCTGGATTAGGTTCAAAAAGAGATTTGAGATTTAGTAACAGTCCAAGAGATCCCTCTGCACTTGTATCTCTTGGTTCTGGTATTACTCAAGAAAATCTAGACAAGTTGGAGTCAGTTCAGCTAGTTCGTCAAAGGAGCTTAGACATTCACTTTCTGTTATACTTTATGGTAGATGGGTCAGTGTTTAGAGTGAATGAAGAAGCAATCAAGCTAAAATTATTTGAGGAACTTCAGTATGTCTTGCATATCTTCAGAGTCAGAAATCGTCAAACACAGCTTATTGCTAATTCTATAAGGGGGTATATGCAGAAAGCTAAAGTTGTTACAGGATCAAAGTCTGCTGAAAGATATATTCCTAAGTACAGAGATTGGAATGGCAATCTGATAGAGATGGAGAAAGGGACTTCGAAGCTGAAGACTGATCTTGGAATTACTGTTCTGGATTTCAATGTAAAGTCTGAAGAAGTGAAGTACATCAGGTTGGGAAATGAAATGAGAAGAAACAAGATCTATGATCTCAGAGCTGCTATTTTTCAAACTGATGAAAATGATCCAGATTTAAGAGAGATCAAGGAAGCTATGGAGATTGAACTTGAACATGCTGAGAGAAGATTGTTGATTGATTATCTCAGAACAGCTACAGATCTTGAGGAAGTTAGGTAGACAAAAGTTGTAAGTTTGTTAAGTAAAAGTTTAAACTCTGTTTGTATATTAAACACTGTAAACTTTGTAATTGTTTTGACATCATCATTTATTGTAAACTTGTACATTCTTGCTAATGGACAAGTTGGGGGAGATTGTTAGAAATGATTGATGGGAACAGTGTTTGGAAGCTAAAGTGACAAAACAGAGTTTAGCTGGAAGCAGTCAGAGTTTAAGTTAAACACTGACTGGAAGCGCAACAGAGGTTGTTAAACTCTGTAGCGGTATTGTCTGAAGAGTCAACAGTGTTTGAAGATTGATTCAAGATAAATATGGAAGCAATATCTTTGAAGATTGGAAAGCTGTCAAAGAGATTGAGTTGACTTGGAAGACTGGAGCAATCGTGATTGATATCAATTGTATAGCTTAATTATAGGAGAATCAATTACTGATTGTACGAAGCTGTATGTTCTATAAATACAGTTAGGTTAACCCTAGAAGGGTAATCGATTGAGAAATTCATTGATTGTAACCTAAGCAGCTCTCTGTGATATTTTACATCACTGAGAGAGGAATTGTTAATTCCAAACAGTTTTTAAGTATTAAACAGTGTGTTCTTGTTAAGTTACTCATACAGTATTTGATTAACTATTGTGTATTCGACCTAACAATGATTGTGATGTTAAATCAGTGTTCTTGGACTCTTTGAGATATATTATATGATGATGAGTAGTATAGGTGCCCGGTGTGGCTTGGTTGGATTGTTATGATTTTTGGGAAGTCCGATTTATAGCCGTCGTAATGGCGAATTTCCTTAACCACTAGAAACCATGTAGGACAGTAAGTATAAATTTCTGACCTTGATGAGCAATGGACATATTCTTAAAGATCTTGAGTCGTAGATCGTTTTGGCGCGAAAATCGTAATATTCTGACTTACAGTTTAGGGGATACGACCAAAATTGTAAAGGTTGTTCGTAGGTGTAAGTGTTGAGTTGGTGACTGGAATTGAGACCCTTAAAAATGGAATTAGAACACAATATTTTCAGGATAAATACTAGAGGTCATAATGAGGATATGAGAGAAGACCGTATATCAAAAGAGTTATTTTTCGATTTTATAAAAAGGGCGTAAGCCGAGATTGCGCAAGTGGAAAACCCCTTAGAAAGACCATAAGACTCACTGCATAGCCACTGCCCTGTTTTGCAAATTCCGAAAAATGAGCCTTCTGACCAGAGTCAAGTTTTGAGTTAGTTACCTTCTAGACATTCCCTAGATCGTGTACGCGAAAACGGTGCGTCATTTGGGTTAACGATTATCGAGTTATGAACATTTTAGTGAAAGAGGTGCAAATAGTAAAACCCGTAGTTGACTGAACTTCAAAAATACAATTCCCCTGCCTAGACCCGTAGATTTGAATCGAAACTTTTATGATAAATATTACAAATACCAAAGGTGATTTTAGAGGTGGTTTCGTATTTAAATACATTCCCGGTGATTTATTAAAAGTGTTGGAGTGCGAGTCACGGAATAGTGAATCTCAGGAAAGTCAACTCTAGAGGTGCTACTTTGACCATCCGCTTTGGCTGAGTTAAAAGAGGAATTTCGAGTCGACTAAAACATGAAACTTGTTAAGAATTATCAAGGCAACATATTGGTGTAAAGAACGAGGTTAAAAATGGTTAAGTATAACATGGACTTAGACGAGTCTAGAGGGACCCCTTAGTGCTTTGTTTTGATTGACTTAAGTGTCTAAGTGTTGGACTATTATTGGATTGTATAGGGGATTAATAGCATGTTTTCTTGACTTTATTTAGATTGTCGGACCCCGCTACCAGCCGTTACTGCATCAGGAGTACCAGGCAAGTATACTAACTCTTACTCTATCATTCAGAGTAGAGATATTTTGCGTTATAAAATGTTCGTAATGGTAGTTATATGTGAATTATTATATTGAGGAGATAAGGGAAGTATGGTTAGGAGTAACTTACGTTTCCCTTTAAATGATGTAACATGAGAAGTAAATAGTGAATACGAAGTAGTGAGGAGTTGGATTTTCTTCAAAAACCCGGACAAAGATTTTAAAGAATTTCGCAATAATGAACCTAAAGGAAACATCACCAATAATCCAGCGTTTATTAATCAAGTAGATACTTGGGTAGCATTTACTGATTAAATGAACCTTATTCGTCTAATTAGATTTATTTAATTAGAAGAATATTATTTTCAAAAATGTTTTCTTAAAACAACTTTGTCCGGAGAAATATCAAAGTTGATTTACAAAATTATTCTATCGAGGTGATTACTTTTAGAGATGTTTTCTTCTTGCAATTTCTATATATATATTTTTGTTGAGCTGTTACTTGAATAATATTATTATGCTAGATGTTCTATTTTATTTCATGAGATGGTCCATATTGTGGGACATTTATCGAGTTGCTTCATTCGTACTCGAAGAGGAGATAATAAAGGCGTATTAATAATATCTTCATACTATATATTTACTGTTATTTAAGGGTGGAGTTATGTATATATCTATATATACTGACATGGGTCCTTCATTCTGGATTCATGGTCAGAACAATCTTTCATAAATATTTTCCTCCACTCATTCAGAAGGAGAACCAAATTATTGGAGGTGTATATCGTTCATTGTTTCTGAACGATATTGGAGTATTAATTCGTTTCAAAATAAATAAAGGTGCACGTGTTATTTCACCGTGATGCCTAAGCTATTTGTTGTTAAAGGTGATCGAAGATTCCGACACCTAATATCCTGGACTGAAAGTGCGTAAGAGACCGGGACAGGGCCGGCTCAGCACACAAATCGATGAAAGTGCGTACGAGACCGGGACAGGGCCGGCTCGGCACATAAATTGATGAAAGTGACCGGAGTAACGCACCGGCCCAACTAAGGGTGAGGGTCCGAGTCTGTCGACTAATCCTTATGAGGAATATTATTGGATGGTTCGAGACGTCGACTGTCCTTTCTATCGATAGAAAAAAATTGAGATGTGACAATGGATTGATCATCCATTACTTGATGCAGCGTTCGAGGAAAAGTCCAATCATTGATTCTCTAGCTATTAACCGATGCCTTTGTGGTTCGGATTAACTGGGGTATCGATCTGAGAAGTTATTATATTATATTATTATATTGAGGAGTTTGAGCAGTTATCATGTTACCGTTGAGTAATATGGAGAAGTTATTGAGATGTATTTATTCCATCATTTGGGTATTAAAATTCCGAGATAAATCTCTTTTCAAAATAAATATATATCCGTATGAGGGGAGAAGTTCTTGTAGAGCGGTTTAGTAATATTTTGTGTGAATTGTTGGGAATAGGGGATAGTTATAACCTTGCTGGGCATTCTTTAGCTCATTCTTGTTATTTTATATATTGTTAAGCAGCGGCATCCAGGGCTAACTCAAGTATGGCCAATCGAGGCAAGGGGAAAGCGACGGACTACTGATTCAGCGCGGTGGCCTTGTAGTATCTAAGTAAGGTGGAAGCTGAAGAGTAGTGGTTTAGTATTTTGTTATCTAGTATTTTGGAATTGTAATAACATTCAGAAATTCTAGTAGATGAACTCGTGTTGTATTAACCTTTGATTTATGGAATGCTTGTTCTAAGACTATAACCCGTGGAGTAATTGTGGAGTCTATTAAGAATATTGTTGTAGATTATATTATGAGCAGGTGATTGTATATTCCGCAAGAGGTGTGACAACCTGGATTCCGGTAGGGAATTTGGGGGTGTTACAGCCCACTTGTGAAGCCCACTATGGGGCCCACTTTTATGCCAACACAAATTTTGCCTACAACAACATTTTCTAGCAACATTTCTTAACATTAATTTTCCTTTTTGCCAACACTTTATAACATCAATGACAACACTTTTTTATTTCCAACAAAAAATAGTAAATATGAAAATATGCTTTTCCTAAATAACCCAATCAACATAACTTGTATTTTCATTACTACCAAACATAAAATCCTACTACATAATAATCCTTACAAGTATGAAAATAATTAAAACTCCCAAGCATCATAATCTATTCAACCATCTACATTACAATAATGAATAATCCAAACTCATTTTTTGTCATCAACTCCTGGCCTCTTATATCTATCATTGCATCTCATTTTTTGTCATGATAGACCTGCAACTAGAGCCGGCCAAACGGGCAGTTCGGCCCGGCATGCAAGTGAATTATTCGCTAAAAAAACCGTTCAGCCCGCTACAGTAATAAAAAGCACGCAGCCCGTTCGGCCCGCTCTAATTAACGTGTCGTGTGCGAGCCCAGCTTAGGTGAACCGCAACCCGTTCGGCTCGGCACGTCAAAGCACGTAATAAAAAGTGAAGTCACATTCGAATATTAAATATTAAATTAACAAAAAAAATTCAAAGTTTATGTACAATTTCTGAGTGCCACATTCGAATTTTCAAAAAAAAAAAAAAAAAAAGCCCGCCAACCCGCATAGCTCGCGTGTCAGTCACGGATTTTAAATTCGAATGGGCACGGCACGGCACGTCCAAACCATGCTTGCGTGCCCGTGCCTTGTTTGATGGAGCTCGGCACGTGGCCAAACCAGCACGGCCCACACGGCACGGCCCACACGGCACGGCCGTTTGGCCACCTCTACCTGCAACACAGTAAAAAATATTATTCAATAAAAATGAACTCAAGAATCACGGAATTTTTTACATGGCAAGAATATAAATATTTTTATTATTTTTTGGAAAGAGTGGAAGTAATAAAGTCAGATTGCGAGCACGTACGACAGTAGCAGAATCCTCTATGTTTCTATTATGTAGTGCAGCTACCTACGATATGTACTTAATCAAACCCTCCAGGCTCTGTCAATTATACCTATATTTCAATCTGGGTTTTATGTCTTACCTGATATAACGAGTTGAGAGCAGCCAATGAAGATTCATGCGACATTATGCCACTGGAATGTTGAATGAGTAAACTTCAAGTCTACATCCTCCTGTAAATATCACTGGTTCTTTAAACTTGTGTCCTGTATGCGTAGATTCCGCAGATAGAGGTGCAACTAGCTCTTCCATTGTCTGCAAATGAAGGAATGGAAACTCCTATGTCATGTCAGTGACGAAATTACAAACTTTGTGGGAAATACATGACTTTTTTAGTAATATCGCATCATTAAGAAAGCAAGAAATCACACACATTTAACCCATATAGGAACTTCCTATCCTATATTTGTAGCCAAAAACAAATAATTTATTCCAAACATAGGTTCTTACAGTAACCAGGCTTTCAGTATCACGATCTCCATAGTAAGATTCAGGCTCCCTGAGACAAAGATGGAAACAGAAAACATATTGAAAGGTAATATATTATAAAATGTGAAACAGAATACCTGTATCTCATAAAATATCTGCAGAATAGTCCTGAAATTATAAATATATATTACACTGGAATTGGACACTGAAAATTATATACCTGCCATCACTTCCTCTACAGAATATGCGGATAGAGGGATAGCCTTGTATGTTATTCCTGGATATCCATTAAACGGAACCCATTAACCCGTAAACGAAGATCGCTGAAACCACTTTCACTCTAATAAATTGGTAAACCAACAAAAAACTAAATTAAAAGTCATGTATGTGGTGCATCTAAGTCTTCCATGGTTAAGCTGCAAAAGTAATCCTACTCAATCAGTATCAAACCAACTGCTATATTTCTTCTATTAACAGGGATCCCACCAGGTGCATTCTACGTATAAATAGCAACAAGTAACTGAGAAAAGTAAAATTAGGCTCCTTCTTGCAAGTACATACTAGCCAGATTATTTACCTAGTCAAATTTTAAAGATAACAAGGATTGTATATGTAGATCTACTACTGAAATACCCGTTTCTGGGTAATTCGGTATTTCATGGATATGCCAAGAATGTTAACTGCAATGCTAATTCATTCAAGCAAAAGGTTTCAGCAAATACTTGTAAACAAAGGTTTGTTACAAATTCACTCGAAAGCAGGATTATGTTAAATAATAAAATGTACGCAGTTTTATTTATTAAGAATATTTTGGTGGCAAGCAATGTCATTTCTACCATCGCACTAGGGTGGTATACCTAAGCCATTAAAAGATGTTCAGCACAGTTCCTACTGATTCATGGTTTATCACTAAGAAACAATGTCCAAATATGTGTGGTTTTAGGTTCATTATGCAAGAAGAGAGCTAAATTAAAATGCTTCAAGTCTGAATGAAGTCCATAATTTACTGCCATTCACCAGGGTAGTAAATTATGGGCTTTGAGGTTTGAAAATAGGGTAAACAGAGGAAAGATGGCATTGACAGGGAAAATGTTGTTAAATAGCATAATCAGTTAGCATGCAATTACGATATGAATCAGCTATACTAAACCTCTTAAGTCCATAAAAAAATGAATCAGCGGACATCACTTGTTAAATCAAAGCCGAAGTAATGAAAGTCAACATACAGAGACTTCGATAACATCTAAAAAATATGTCGCCATATATCTTAGAATCTGATTTGATGCGGAATTGTGGTTCTGCGGACATCAGAATTTGTTGATATGCACTCTGCTAAGTATACTGTGCATCTTAAATTAAAAATGTACTGTTCAAACTGTGGATATAATATTAGCATCATAGCCATAGGGACTTATAATAGAATGATAGCATCATGTACTTTTCATTCTTAGTTGTAAAATTATACATGGGACAGAAATTTCAATCAATAATGTTGACCAGATAACCAGATTGTAGTTTAGATTAGCTACTGAATAGAACAATTCATCTAATATCGAACCTGATTGTGAGAAGCTTCGCAAAACCACCCTTCTGCATCCAAAAGTAGTAAATTAACACAAATAAGAACCTAGCAAGATAACAATTTACCTCATTCAAAGTATACAATCAAAACATGAACACACTTATTGTAATCCTAGTCAGTACAAGTATCGCATCTTAGAAAAACTAGATTAGCTAAAGAGTAAGATAAGCTGAATTGATTTATGTATATTACTGGCCAAATAATTAGGAGAAGCCCTCTTCTTAATTCATGACATCCTCTACCTTATTTCATCTCCTTTCAAATCCTAATTCCTAATCGTAGTGCATGCCTGACCATATCAGAATGTGGTTACTTGATACTACAGAAAAGCCAAGGCCTTGTAAAAGAACAACTGTATTAATATAAATCAATATCAAAGATTTCGAGAAAAAAATTTATAATATTTACAGGTACCAAAGCAAATATCAAATATCAAATATTACTCTAACTACAATATGCAATCCTAATTTTGATCTCTGACTTACAGGTACCAAAGCAAAGGGAAAGATCCTCACTAGTCCCCATTGTTTCCTTAAATGAACTCAAATTGAAATTTCTTGCATGAAACCTAGTTGGGATTCATCTTTCTAATACACCTTACCATTTACGAATTAGGTCCAAACAATGGTTAGTTCTTTGTGTAATGCACATGCAGTCAAGTTTGGCTATTCACTTCCACTACTATTTGTAGAATCTGAAAACAACATGGCAGAGAACTGTGTCAGGTTCACATCGGTAAATGTAACATAAGGTACATTTGATTAGAATATACCTTGCAGAAGTTCTTCTCCCTTCCATGGCTTCTTTCTTCGCTTGGCAACTTGAGCAAAGAAAAGGACTATCTCAGGGCCATAACATTTTTTAAACATAGACTTGAAAACTCCCATCCCTTGCTTCTTTGGTGGTGCCTGCAAAGGAGGACTTGACTTTTCTGGGGGTTGTAAATCTATCATAATGCAGGTTGTATCTTGAAATTCCTGATCACTAAACAATTAGGATAGAATGACCATCTAAGTTATGCCAAATTTGTTATATATATATATATATATAAAGTAGCTGGCCTATCATATGATACCTCATCAGATGGAAAAAATACAGGTGCATCATTTACAGTTGGTCTATAACACCCTGCTCCCGAGTTTTAAAAAGGAAGGAAAGTAAGTGAAAGTGAAAGCAAATAACAAAATTTTCACTCCTTTCTTGCTCCCGAGTTTTTTTTAGGGAAGGAAGCAAGTGATTTGGGATGAAAGTTTTATAAGTTTTCTTCCCAAAACTTTCACTCCAAAAGTGGGATGCAAGTGAAAGCAAGTTATTTAAAAACATTTGAAATTACATATATACCCTTATCATTTAAATGAAAATATTTTATATTTAAGGATTGAATTGTAACTTAACAATCATTTCCATGCTTTCCTTCCGACTCTTCCAACTCGGGAGCATGTTAATGAATTCAATTTCACTCTACAATTTTTCAAACTCGGGAGCAATTGAACGAAACATATTACTTTCCCTTTCATTTACTTCCTCTTGCATTCATTTACTTTCGCTACTTAAAAAACTCGGGAGCAAGGCGTAAGAGTCAGCAGGGTTCCATCTAGCTGGCACCTGTTCCACAAATTAGAAACAAACTTGCATGATATATCATGAGAAAGTATAAAGTGTGTAAACATCTTATATAGATTTGAAAATGTTTGAAAGAGGTGATCACAAAGGTCTTTGCCCAAGTAAATAATTGATTGTTCAAACAGAGACTTTACAACACAAACTCATTTAAATTTATATAATTAAATAGAAGGGACTATATGATCTACAACTTTATTAGATATTACCTTCCCATGGTATTCGTCATACACCTAAACGTTCCCGTAATTATTGCAAATCAAAACATACACAGAGGATATCTACTGCTACTAAGAAATTTCCTGGGCTTCCCACATAGTTCTCCTTATTGTAATTTTACTTAAAAAACAATTATACATACAACACATACGTACACACAAACAAAGAGAGACATAACCAAATAGATATAGGAAAATACCTTAAAATCAAAGCCCCAACTTTGAACCAGATATGAAGAGAGAGCAAAATAACACTAGATATGAAGAGATGCCCTCAATTAGGACAAAGCAATCTTACAGAAAAGGGATTAACTCCTTCCTCTTCTTCTTCGGCAAAAATATGATATTTACACTACGCCATAAACGCACATATGCAACCCCCATTTTCAGTTGCGTAAAGCCTGAAAAGCGTTGCGTAAGGTCTTACGCAACGCTTTTGGGGCGTTACCAATACTGGCGTTGCGTAAGACCCCTAACGCAACGCTTTTCCAAGCTATTGCAACACTTCAAAAAGCATTGCATAAGAGGCCTTATGCAACACCAAAAGCATACAAACGCAACACTTCATGGGGTTGCATAAGATGTTTCAGCCATGTCAGCATGCTGACATGGAAGCAAGGTGCCACGTCAGCATGCTGACATGTAAGCAAGGTGCCACGTCAGCATGTTGACGTGCCATCAGTGGGGCCCACAAGAGCCACGTCACAAATGGGGGGTCATGCCACATCAGCAATGAGGCCCACCAAGGTGCCACGTCAGCAGTAGGGTCTACTATCTAACGCAACGCTATTTGAGTCTAATGCAACACTAAATTTTTTTTAAGCAACATCAAAAATGTTTTTAGCAACACTAAATATACCATAATGCAACATCATATATAGTCAAATGCAACACTTTTTTACAAAAAAATTGAAATGACTGGTTTGTTTATACATAAAACATCATGTCCAAACCAAGCCAACAACTTCAAAAGTTCTAAATAACGCAGCCAACAAAACTACTTAACAATTTTACAAAAATACCAAGTTCTAATACTAGCTAGTTAAACCTACTAAAAAATTACTAAGTGTAACCACCTTGAGTCATTGGAGTACAATTAGCGTATTAATCGCTTGAAAATGTGGCACAAATTTCTCTAATATCCAATTTCAGATTAGAATCCGCTATCTTGTAACTTAATGCACTGATGTAAGCTCTCTCAAATCATCCCTTATGTGTGATGCGCTTAAAGAAATCCTCGGCCTGAAAAGAAAGTACATTCATCATTTGAGATGTATTGAACATTTGTGGTACAAAATTAGCTCTCACCACAAATTTAGATACTTTACAAATATTTTTTAGAGCACATGTTGCAGTCCCAAGTATTTTGGTTTTTAATTTGCAATCACAAAATTTGACAAGCAGATATTGAACTTAATAGATGGAATGTTTGGTGAACGCATTACACATCTAAATTCTCAAGAAGTACGTAAGATTCTGTATTTTTAAGCTGAGTGAAGAGCAGAGCAACAGGAAGTGCATTGTATACATACAGAACCATCACAAAGTAAAAGTCTCCTAGTTATTAGAAAATCAATGTGTGTGTGTGTTCAAAAAATAAGGCAAGAGCAGCATATTTACTTAACTAAAATGTATTTTATGCACTTAAACATCAGCGTAATAAGAAGAAAAGAGTGCTGATCACCAACAATGATGAGCATTGTGTTAATAACAGACCTGCATGAATTGGGAGGCACAGTTGGGGTCTGATTGCAGTTGTGGAAACCCGATTTTAAAAGATGCCTGTTCCACAATTGTAAGAAGTTAGGAATAGAAATCCACGCAATTGCACATGATACAAAAGAAGTTAAAGTAACCTGCTAGCTTGAAAATAAGTTGCACAGAGACAGGTTACGATAAACCCACTATTTTCCCATTTCTTTCTTGCACTATTTCCTCATTACATAAGATGCACTCGATCAGTCTGAAGGGCATCACACACAAGCTCTGTTACAGAAGTTCTCGCTGTTTTCTAGGACTAAAATGCTGCTGCGCAAGTGGAAGAACCTACAAATGCAACATATACATTAGAGGTCATTATAAAGATCTACAATATAATACACACCCATACACATACAAAATTTCCAGCAAGCATGAACAGGAGAGCGCAGAAAAATGATTTGCAACCTGATGTTTCATGTTTTCTTATGAAAGGATAAAGGGCTTCAGAGATATTCTTGAAATACGACAGACATAAAACTACTCACCTGAAATTCCTCATTATGATATTCTTGAATATTTTTAGGTGGCTTTCTATTCCAACTGGACGTAGTGACCACAAGAATGGGTGTCCGCTGTGCTCCAGAGCAAGTGCAATCTCCTTCACCTGTTCCAATAATTAAAGATAGTCAGGTTGCTGGTTGCTACTACTGGATAGTACTATTCTGTTCAAGAAGTACCTATATGTTTTCAAGAAATATTGGTTGCTTATGCTTGATTGGTATAGACGGAGAAAATGAAATGTGAAATGTACAGAAGATAAGGTAGGAAGCCATGAAAGAAGCATAGCTAGAATATTATGGTGTAAACATTTCTTATAACAATCAAATATGAGGGAAGAGTTAGAAAGTGCATATTAAGCATGAACTCGTCCCAACACTGCAACTTTCTTTTCGTTTTCACCCTTACATTCTAAGTTTCCAACAAAAGAAATGCAGCACTTGAAAAGATACAATTCTAGCAGACCTTGAATGAAAAAGAGTTCCTTCATAAGATTAGCATACACAATTAAAATACTATAGTCAATAACTAAACAGATATGCAATTGCTTATTCCAACAATTGAAAGAGCTTGTTTTTTCTGGTTCCTAAATCATTTTATGATGAATTACTTTCACTAATTATTGATCATGCAAACCTTTATATTGGCTTCTTTTTTACGATAGAGGCTTGATTGCCCAGTGTACTGTTTTGGTTTAAGCCTTTAAGATTAAAAAAACACCTGATCTTCCAGAAAACTTCCGTAGCTTCCGAAGCACAAAAACACTACAGATGAGAGTGGTTTTTCATCCAACCATGTGAAAACATCAACAGCTTCATCGATATCTTGACCTAAACTTGTGATATTTAGATTTGGTCCGACAGCATACACTGGAGGGATTTTGGTATCAGCTATAAGGGACTGAACAGCATACGTTTCCAGCTCCACGAACGTGTTCACAATAATCCCTTTCATCTCTCCGAACTTGCGTCCCCATGATAATGTCACTTCAGATATGATATAAACTTAATAACTCTGATATGATTAGTGAAGTACCTCAGCTGCACGTGCTGCATTAAGGAGTGGAAACAGGTCGACCACGTGCTGCATTAAATTCCCATGGTGTAATCGTTCCTCGCATGATCATGTCTGCATCCAAAATTACTATATATTCTGCATCAGTTTTTGCATGATTCAGCCAATGCAGGACTGCAGCTGGTTTATTGATTGCTGGATACCTGATATGACAGAAAGGGGATCATGGTTTACAATTATTTGAATACGTTCTAAACTTTCTGCCAAAGCTAGGAGAGGTGAGTTTACATGATGTGGAAGACAAAAAATGCCAACAATGTATCAAGACAATGTAGATTAAGGTTATGTTATACACATACTTGGTTTTACTAAATTATTCAAAATGATTCACATTCTTTTCTCTATACTAATAAACAAATACAGACATATATAACCCAATAAATTTAACTACATTAAACAAATACATACATATATAACAAGTTAGTCCATATATACAGACATATATACATATCAAACATTTTTTATATCCACTTCATAAGGCCAACATTCTGTTTGAGAGAACCACGAGCCCAATTTTGAGACATTAATCAACATTGTTGACTTAGTAAAAGCATGGGATGATTGGACATTAAGGATTCAAGCACAAGATGCACATGACACTTGAAGCAATTCTAGTGAAACCAAAATTCGACAATGTGATGATTAGTGAAGTACCTCAGCTGCACCAAAGGAGTAACCATACATTTCGCTTATCCATCCACATTCATATATATCTCCAGTTATATCTCAGGGAACCAATAGCTACAGATCCAAAGTTATATCTCAAAACCCGTTTCATCGAAGAAAATACCGGAAAAAATAGAGCTCCTTGCTGCAAGCAAATATCAAAGTAGGTAGAAAACTAAGATTAAATGATCTTTCCAGCTCCCTCGATCAACCTTAATATCAAACACAACAATTATAAACTCTTACAAACATCCTTTTGAAGAAAAATACCAACCCAAACATAAATCTAACACAATTACCAAACTAAATCTACTAACAATTTATAACAAATATATAATCCATCTCACATCTAAAGACCTAAGTCATTAAGTAAAACTCACTTAAATCACAAAATACACTAATTCAAATCAAATCCACGTAGATCTGCAATTAATCAATCAGAATCCATACGTAACACACACATACAGAGAGAGATGTAGAGAGATGTGTATAGAGAGAGAGGGGGCGAGAGAGATGCAGAGAGATGTGTATAGAGAGAGAGAGGGCGAGAGGGAAAGATGGAGAGAGAGAGGGCGAGAGGGAAAGATGGAGAGAGAGAGGGCGAGGGCGAGAGATTGATTAAGAGACTCAGAAGGGGATACACTACTTTTTGGAAAAATAGAAGGGATTTTTGGGGAATAGCTAATTGCCTAATTTTCTAATTTTCATTTTGGGGGGAATTTGTCCGCCTTTTTTTCACCTCGTAAACTGTGATGTACCAGTTCAGTTGTTATTGTTGTAATTTTTATTTTTTCTTTAACTTTGAAAAATGTAATTTACAATTTTTTTTCTATTTTAAATTATTAAACATGATAAATACTCGTGGAAAACATACATAAAAAAAATGACATCCGTACGGTTAGAAGGTCGAAAAAATAATTAAAAAAAATAGAATCATCATTCCGCACAATACTAGCTAAAAGGAAAGTGCACTTTGACCGGTTTGACCGTTATAAAATCAAACCAAATACATGTAGGATTTTTTTTGAAAAATTATCGCATCACTAAAATCGTTATATCTTGACATCCGTGCGATTGGAACGTCGATAAAAAATAGATTCATCATTCGGGACAAGATCAGTTAAAAGGAAAGTCCAGTTTGACTGGTTTGACCGTTATTAAAACCAAACCAAATACATGTAGGATTTTTTTTTGAAAAATTACCGCATCACTAAAATCTTTATATCATGACATTCGTGTGATTGGAACGTCGAAAAAATAATTAAAAAAGTAGATTTATCATTCGGGAGAAGACTAGCTAAAAGGAAAGTCCATTTTGACCAGTTTGACCGTTATAAAACCCAACCAAATAAATATAGGAAATTTTTTAAAAAATTACTACATCACTAAAATCATTATATATTGACACTCGTGCGATTGGAAAGTCCAAAAAATAATTTTAAAAAATTTATTCATCATTCGGGACAAGACTAGTTAAAAGGAAGGTCGACTTTGACCGGTTTGACCGTTATAAAATCCAACCAAATAAATATAGGAAATTTTTTGAAAAATTACCACATCACTAAAATCGTTATATCTTGACACCCGTGCGATTGGAACGTCAAAAAAAATAATTAAAAAAAATAGATTCATCATTCGGGACAAGACTAGTTAAAAGGAAAGTTCACTTTGACCGTTTTGACCGTTATAAAACCAAACCAAATAAATATAGGAAATTTTTTGAAAAATTACCACATCACTAAAATCGTTATATCTTGACACTCGTGCAATTGGAACGTCGAAAAAATAATTTAAAAAAATAGATTCATCATTCGGGACAAGACTTGTTAATAAAATAAAATAAATATCTAATGCAACACTTCAAACATCAAATGCAACACTACTGTTACCTAATGAAACGTTTTTGCCACGTCAGCAAATGACACGTCAGCATAGATGGGTCCCAATTTCGCCACGTCAGCAACTGTGAGTCCCACAATTGCCACGTCAGCATGATGGGCCTCTTGCCACGTCACCCTTTTGGGTCCCACACTACCACGTCAGCAGCGGTGGGTACCACATCTGCCATGTCATATTTTTTTTAAAAAATATAAATATATCTAATGCAACACTTCGAACAGCAAATGCAACACTACTAGTATCTAATGCAACGCTTTCTGCCACGTCAGCAAATGCCACGTCAGCAAAGGTGGGCCCCACTTCTACCACATCAGCAAATGTGGGTCCCAAAATTGCCACATCAGCAAATGCCACGTCAACACATGTGGGTCCCACTTCTACCATGTCACCATTTATTAAAATAAAAAAATATCTAACGCAACACCAGTAGTTAGTGTTGCGTAATGTGAAACACTGTAGCTAATACGCAATACTAAATTATATCTAACGCAACACTAGTTCAGCTCAGTTGCAAAAGACCCAAAATTTCTATCTAACGAAACGCTTTCTGTGCAACGCTTTGTGAAAAGGGTTGCGTATGCTCACTTATGGCGTAGTGTTAACAGAGAAAGTAAACATCTTGAATCATAAGTATCTTGAATATAACATAAAAAAGTTACACAAAATCGAATATATAACACAAAATCTTAAACACGATTACACGAACCCCAAATTCAACAAGATGGAAACCCTAATTTCGAAGGCCCAAATTAAACTCAACCCGGTTAAGTCTTAAATTAAATCCGATTGAAGCCCTAATTTCGAATTCAACCCTGAGACAACAAAAGTACAAATCGAAATCAACCCTAATTTTTGTTAAATATCTAATTGAAATAGTTATATGTATAGATTATATATGTATAATTAAATTTTAAAGAAGCATTAAATTGAAAGTGAGTATGTATGCATATGTATGTATAGATTATATGTGTGTATAGAATAGTACTTAGAGAGTGTGTATTTGTGATAGTGGGAGAGAAAAAGAAAGAGGCCGGGTAGTGAAAAATCAATATATGAAGTAGAGGGAAGCTTAAAGAAACAACGTGGGGAGATTGAAAATTTTTGCATCCAGCGGTATATTTGCCGCTCATTCAATTTTCAATTATTTTGGTGCAAATTGTTTTTCATAAATATTATTATTTATTTTAAATTTATAATTTTTTTGTTAATTACAAAATTATAATTATTTATCTCAAATATTTATTTTAATCCTTGTAATTTATTATTCACTTGTTTAATATATTCTTGATTTCTATAAAAACTTCTTTATTATTTTATCAAAACTAATTAGTTTTCATGTCAAATAAAAATAAAAAAGTTTAATTTAGTTAAAAAAATAAAATAGTTTTGTCAATTAGAAAACCGTGACATTGATTTTTATTTTAATGATATATTAAATATATTTAGAAAACAAATTCATTTTAAAAATTTTGTTTACTAATATTTAATGAACATAAAAATAAAAGTATTCATCTTAAAATGTTTTAACATTTTTATTGAAATATTCACTCTCTAATGGAATATTCTAGATTTTTATAAAAATAATTTTATTATTTTTATTCAAAAAAAGTAATGTTTATGTGAAAAAATGTTAAAATTTTTATTTGTAGTAGAAAATATAAAATTTTGTTCATTGCAAAATTACGGCAACACAATTTAAGACATACGGCAACACACAAACACTTTTATTCTATGCCAACATATTTTTGCTACCTAAGACAACATAAAAATGATAATGTTGTATTAGCAAAAAACATGCATGGCAAAGGCGACATATCCAAAGGCAACATAGGCTCTAGATGTGGTCATAGGCCTTTTATGTTGTAGTGTGCTCTTGGCGATTCCGCTCGAATCTAATTTCTATCAGCGAATTTCGACTTGACCGACCTGGTTGGCATCCCCTTGAAATTCATTAGAGATAACAAGAATCATGAAGCTTTGAAAAGATAGCTGTCATATCAAGACAAATGTCACCCACTGGTGACCATAGGATTATGAGTTTCGAAACAAACCTTATTGGAAATAAGAGAATTTACTGAGAGATCAATATGATCATAAGAACTCACGTTTCGTGTCTCAGTTAAGACATTACTAAAGGTAATCAGCCTTCTTGTATTTCACAACTCACAAGTGACGGCGTCCCGTCAGACTTCTATCACACAAACAGATAGTCCTTGTGGCCCCTATCAGTATAGGGTTGTTCATCTCAGTGGAAGTTGAGAAGTATGAAAGAAATTCAAAGTCAAGTCAATAACAATCATCTTCTGACAATTAATTCTCAAAGGGACACCTTGGATTAAAATCGAACAATTTCCAAGGCACGATTTCCAAAGAAAATGATAACCAGAAAGATACTGGTATTCAACAAGTAAGTGGTGCTATATCACCATTGAATTATCCACTATTGAAGAAAAGTGGAAGTTTGAAATAATATCATTTGATAGGGCTTCGAAAACCTGAAGGTAGGGATAATGACAGCTTCTGGCACAATTGAAATTAAATATGGCTTAACACAAGTATTAAAGAATAACTTCGAAGAGGAAATATATCCTTTATCACAATTCTCCCTTAGAGAGATGTCAAATAATTCATAGATTGGGGAGGTAATAAAAAAGATTCACCAATGGGGGTATTGCCAAGGTCTCCACGGATGCCTTTTATGTCGGCTCCTCTGACGGATAATCGTTCGATCCCAGAGCTGTTCTTTTCCATGCACACCCTAAGGTGCTTGATAACTTACGTCATCGTCGACTCGTAATAGTCACTAAGGATTCAATCATCGACATTAATAATCGCAGGGAGTTCTATCTCAACAAATCCCTCAACATAGCATTCAAATCTAAATTTAATCATTGGCACTACACCCGGTAGTCCAACATGAACTCTACATGAGCTCCGACGTTCTCACCTAACTATACACACTCCTACTCACTCTCGTTTCTAGTTTACTATAACCTCAGATCTGATACCATTCTGTGACAGCCCCAAATCCGGGGTCAGGGATTTGGTCGTCACACGGAAATCCTTAATAACAAACCACCTGTTTAGCCACATTAAACCATCTGTAGTCATTTATAATTGAGTTACAACATTTGAGACCCCAACCACCAAGCATCTTTAAGGTTATAAGGCTAGAAACAAGAATCAACTCCTTACTACTAGTATAACTTCGTTGAGAAGTACACCAGCAACTAGTACTATTTTATGCAAAGTAACATATATATTACACATCAATATACTTACATATAACTTACTCCAGCTATAAACTTTCTAGATCATATCGTCTTAATAATGGCACGCTGCCCGCTTCATCTAAGCCATGCAGATAACCTCGTCCGGCTACCTTCCACTGAAAAGTTAATATTTGAAAACAAGCAAAGTATGAGCGAAAGAATTGCTCAGCAAGTTATTACTAGAATTTAACAAAATATCCCATCATGTGCATGGGTTTCCAACATTCAACTGATACTTAATATCTTTCTTGAAACATTTATAACTACGAAATTCTATAGGGAAAGTATAATGTTTGAAAATAATATCAACTGAACAATATACCAATATAATATAAAAGATGTCGTTACAAGGTAATTAAATAGCCACATCTTGTTTACGCAGTAATACACCAACATAAACTTGCTGGTTATTCAATATGAAATCACTAACTTATTGATAATATAATATCAGTTTTCTTCTATAACAAGATAATAATCAATACATCATCTTAGTATAATATCTCAAGGTAATATAACATTAAAAAAATCAAGCTCTCAATATATAATCTTTCCATTTCCTTTTATACAACAATTGTATATAAAACTAATATAAAATCAGTTTCTCTTCAATCCATAAAAATAATTCCATAATTTCATACCATTTCCTTTTTCAGTACACAACTCTGAAAACCAATATCAATTCTTTCTTTTAGGTTTTGGGGATATCTGCTAGCGCCAGATACGTAGGACGATGATCAGTCGCCTGACCGTAGCTGCTCTCTGTTTACTACTAGTAGAAGGGATGATCCTACATGGTCATCAATCCTGGAGGAAGGCTACCTGCTACATCCTCCCTTGGCATCTTCGTGCCGTAATAAAATATTGAGTGCTGGACTGTGCCGCACACAGCCTCTTACGCTTTTTGTTGCAATCCCCCTTTGTAAATCAATATTCCATTTATAAAACACCATTCCACATTTTCCATTTTTCCGTTTCCATTTCCATTCTCATTTCCATTCACATTTCCATTCTCATATCCGTATTATAATCATTTGAAAACATTTATACAGGTATATCAATTCAAGACATACATTCATTTCACTATAAAATTCCTTAAACAACCTTTTAACAATATTTAACCACCCTTAGAACACTTAGAATATCTAAAGAATAACTATTCAATAATCCCTTCTAAATGAATATTATAATTAATATTCATTGAATTAAATAACCATTAAAATAACATTTATCAATATCATTCCAGACATTTTTAACCAAAAATGTCTCATTTATAACCATTAGAATATCTTTATTAATATTATTCCGGATTTGGTCGTCACGCGGAAATCCTTAATAACAAACCACCTATTTAGCCACATTAAACCATTTGTAGTCATTTATAATTGAGCTACAATATTTGAGACCCCAACCACCAAGCATCTTTAAGGTTATAGGGCTAGAAACAAGAATCAACTCCTTACTACTAGTATAACTTCGTTGAGAAGTACACCAGCAACTAGTACTATTTTATGCAAAGTAACATATATATTACACATCAATATACTTACATATAACTTACTCCAGCTATAAACTTTCTAGATCATATCGTCTTCATAAGGGCACGCTGCCCGCTTCATCTAAGCCATGCAGATAACCTCGTCCGACTACCTTCCACTGAAAAGTTAATATTTGAAAACAAGCAAGTATGAGCGAAAGAATTGCTCATCAAGTTATTACTAGAGTTTAACAAAATATCCCATCATGTGCATGGGTTTCCAACATTCAACTGATACTTAATATCATTCTTGAAACATTTATAACTACGAAATTCTATAGGGAAAGTAAAATGTTTGAAAATAATATCAACTGAACAATATACCAATATAATATAAAAGATGTCGTTACAAGGTAATTAAATAGCCACATCTTGTTTGCGCAGTAATACACCAACATAAACTTGCTGGTTATTCAATATGAAATCACTTACTTATTGATAATATAATATCAGTTCTCTTCTATAACAAGATAATAATCAATACATCATCTTAGTATAATATCTCAAGGTAATATAACATTAAAAAATCAAGCTCTCAATATAATCTTTCCATTTCCTTTTATACAACAATTGATATAAAAGTAATATAAAATCAGTTTCTCTTCAATCCATAAAAGTAATTCCATAATTTCATACCATTTCCTTTTTCAGTACACAACTCTGAAAACCATTATCAATTCTTTCTTTTATGTTTTGGGGATATCTGCTAACGCCAGATACGTAGGACGATGATCAGTCGCCTGACCGTACCTGCTCTCTGTTTACTACTAGTAGAAGGGATGATCCTACCTGGTCATCAACCCTGGAGGAAGGCTACCTTCTACATCCTCCCTTGGCATCTTTGTGCCGTAATAAAATATTGAGTGCTGGACTGTGCCGCACACAGCCTCTTACGCTTTTTGTTGCAATCCCCCTTTGTAAATCAATATTCCATTTATAAAACACCATTCCACATTTTCCATTTTTCCGTTTCCATTTCCATTCTCATTTCCATTCACATTTCCATTCTCATATCCGTATTATAATCATTTGAAAACATTTATACAGGTATATCAATTCAAGACATACATTCATTTCACTATGAAATTCCTTAAACAACCTTTTAACAATATTTAATCACCCTTAGAACACTTAGAATATCTAAAGAATAACTATTCAATAATCCCTTTTAAATGAATATTATAATTAATATTCATTGAATTAAATAACCATTAAAATAACATTTATCAATATCATTCCAGACATTTTTAACCAAAAATGTCTCATTTATAACCATTGGAATATCTTTATTATTATTATTCCGGAACAAAGCGATTGTAAGAAAACATTTTAAAAATAATATTCATCTAATTAAATAAATTTAATTAGACGAATAAGGTTTATTTAATCAGTAGATGCTTCCAGAGGTGTCTACTAATTAAATAAACATAGTTTATTGGTGATGTTGCCATTAGGTTAATTATTGTGAAATTCTTTCTAAAAACTTTTTCCGGATTTTCGAAAATATATATTACAAGATAACCCCTTCCATTGTTCCATTCATATATCAATACCTTTAAAATACACCAACTAAAATACTTTACATGTAAATCCCTTTTTAGAAAATCTGTAAATATCAGCCCTTGTCACCTTACATAAAAAAATATTTATTAATAACGTCTGAAACAGTTTAGAACTCAAATATCCCTAATTTACACATAATTGCAATATTATAAAATAACTTTAGATAACAACTGATACCATAATATCATTAAAATAACCATAAATAACAACTGATACCATTCCTTCCCATATCACTTTACTCTTTATAGTATATCACTCTCTCCATATCACATATATTTCCATTCAAGCCATTTTACTTAAAAGTAAACAATTTATCAAGATAAAGATAGAAGAAATCTTGCAAATATGGACTGAAGTCTTATTCCACACATTTCATATATTTCAAAATAAATATACTCTGAACGATAGAGTATGTATAAATAACATATACATTTAGTCAACTTCACTTAACATATACATTTATAATGCCATTGACATTCTATGACAAAACTTGATTAATAGCCAATCCTCAAAACACAATTAATCCTCAACTTAGCACATAAATCCTCGAGACAACAATTAACCCTCGGAATAATTTACTTAACACATATTCACATAAACAATTAACATCCACTTCATGCCTCTAGACCACTGAAATTTAATAAATGAAATAAATTTAATCGCAGGGGATTTTTAGAAAATTTCGGCATGAAGTATTCGTTTATCGGACTATGGGCACAGCCCCTCAATATCAATCAAAAACAATTCAACCCTGTTTTTACAAAAATTAAAGCTGCCTCAACTTGCAGCAACATAAAAGTAAACAAGTACAGAAAGTACCCGCCCAGACATGCGGCACCTAGCACATAAGGAAAAGTATCCGCCCAGACATGCGGCACCTAGCACATAAGGAAAAGTATTCGCCCAGACATGCGGCACCTAGCACATAAGGAAAAGTATCTGCCTAGACATGCGGCACCTCAACATTTAAAGAAAGTAAACTAAGTTTATCCACATTTAAGCCAACACCACGTAGTTGACAAATATGACTTCTGACAATTACTACTACCCGACTTATACCATTTAGCACATAGACATTTACAGATTAGCCAACTCTTATCATTATACCTTATATGACAATAACAATTAGCACTTAGCAAATAACAATTACAATCGAAAATTAACAATTACCAATTAGCAATTAACATTTAACAGCCACTAACCCGCACATTAAATCGGGCCCCTAATTAACCTCCACAATTATAATTACCAACAAACTTTCCGAATTAAATTTCAGAAATTAATTTAACCATGAAAATTGACACATTAAACTCACAAATTAAATCTAATTTAATCACAACAATAATCTCACAATTTAAACTAATTAAATTACAACAACATTTTCGAAATTTAATCAAAACGAAAATTAAATAATTAACACGCGAAATTATACCATTTTCCGGTGACCATCGAACAACCCCACCATCTCTCTCCCTCTCTCCTGCCATCTCTCTCTCTCTCTCTCTACAAAACTCGCCCACAACAGCCACGCACGACCTCTCCCTTCTCCTTCCTAGCACCTGCTGCCGGAGAACTGCCATCCACCGCCGCCGTGACCCGCCGGGAACACCCCCAGCCGCGCGCGACCTGCTACAACTCCACCCTCACCATACAATTCTGAACCCCTTGCTGCACACGCATATACACACACTCATGTAACACATATACATATATAACACTAATTGATTCAATCTCCAAAACCCCCAATTCCATTTCTTCTCTAAATCCCTAATTTCTAATTTTTTTCCCAATCTCACTTTCTCTCTCCCCGACTATATAAACTGTTGTGTGTGGTGTTTTGTGTGATTGGGCTAGGCCCAATTACAAGTAAATACTACTACTTGCACTTTATTCCGGGCCCACTACTAATTAAACATAACACGCTTAATTACTACACGTCTTAAATAATATTTTAACCCAATAACTCTAATTTGTAAAAATAAAATTTCTAGCATAATTAAATACTAGAATATTTTTAAAGACTTTTGGAGAAAGAATTAGAATTAAATCTAATTTTTCTGAATTGATATGCATTTTACAAATATTAATAATTTATAAAAACAATTCATAAAAAAATAATTGTGATTCATAATTCAAAATTTACAGAGCTTTATAAAAATACTACAAACACTATTGTTTCAGTAAAATCCCAAATTCTCGATATTATAAATTAATCGAGTAATTTCCACAAATCCTCAAATAATTAAAATAATCATTTTCTAAGGATTTTAAAATCTCTAAATTATTTAGTAATTTATAATAAAATCTTTACTAAATAATTCCACACTCCAAAAATTAAATCTTTGCCCGAATAAACTATTGACTCGAGATATCTACTCGATAAATAAAATTTAAAAAGGACCTAGTTCCACTTAACCGAAGAAAATTAAATAATCCACTTTTGAAATTCCTTGAACTGGAATAATGAACAATAAAATAAAATAAAAAAATTTCCTCCTCATTTAGGAAAATCATTATTAATCTTAAAATAATAATAAAATCATTCTCTGAAAATTCGTGTTATTACAGCAACCTTCTCCAAACACTGATCAAACTTCAAACCCTGCACTCACTTAAACTTAAACTGAGCCTAAACCTTCATCCACTCAACCTGATATTACACCAAACACTGAACCACTATCTACAAATCCTGAACCTCAACCATCTCAACCTTCCATTCAACCTCAACCTGACCAACAACCATCTAAACCAAAAAGAGGAGGTAGAACCAAGCATCCTGCTCATAATTCCAGGCATAGCTCTGCAAGGGCTAAGACGGCCAGTCAAGAGAAAAAGGAGAGAGCAAATAGGTCTCCATCACCCTCAGTTGTTGATATTGATGAAGAGTCAACCTCTGCTGAAGAAGAGGTAGAAGTTGAGGTGCAAACATATAAGAGAAGGAAGTTGGTAATCTCTGACTCTGATGAAGAGATGAATTTTGAAGCTCTAGAGGTAATTCCTACAGAGATACCTTCTATTGAGATGACTGTTAAGCTAAATGATGCAAAAGAAGATGTTCAAGTAGATGAGGATAACAGAGATGGTTTTCCTACATTGGATACTTTTCCTGAAACTTTCATGCCATTCTCTGCTCCTGTTGATGTTCCTACTTCTTCTTTTGCTGTTAATTCTGGTGAAACTGGTGCAGCAGATCAAGCTACTATAGTACTTGATGAAACAGTAGCTACACATACCAAAATATTATCTGATGCTCACCATACTGTTAAACAAGGTGAAGAAGTTGAGCAGTCAATCCAGGCTGTATTATCTGATGCAGTTGTTGAAATGGTAGAATTTGGTATGAAGATTCACTAGTACAAAAATGATCTTTTACGCCGCCTATTATACGTCGGTTCTACCCAAAGGCGACGTATAAAACACTTATATACGTCGGTTCCGCCTAAAGGCGACGTATATTTACATTTTTGTACCTTTTTTACGTCGGTTCGAGAAAAAGCCAACATATATGATAATATTATACGTCGGTTGAGTAAAAGACGACGTATATAATATTACTATATACGTCGGTTGAGGAAAAGGCGACGTATATAATACTACTATATACGTCGGTTGAGGAAAAAGCGACGTATATAATGCTATTATATACGTCGGTTGAAAAAAGGCGACGTATATAATGATATTATACGTCGGTTGAGGAAAAGACGACATATATAAACTCTTTTTACATCAGCTTTTTCAAAACCGACGTATAAAATTATAATTTATACGACGGTCTTTTTATCACCCGACGTATAAACTTTTTTTTAACCCAAATATTTTACTCTTTTATTTCTCCCATCTCTTTTAAACTCTGTTCTTCCCCAATTATTACCCGCTGTTATACACACTCTTCACCAATCAATCCCCAATCTCTCTCTCTCTCTCTCGATCCCTATAAACCCTAGCAATATCATCACCATTTCAATTGTGTACATACTTGTAATTAACTACTTGATTGTTGTTCTGTGTTTAATTAAATTATATACTGAGTTCAAATTGTTTAATAGCATGAAGGTGATTTCTCATTTAAAGAGGCGTGTTATCATTTATCCGATGAATATCCAATGAAGTACAAAGCTGAGCGTCTTCCTCCGCCTAATCACCTTCATTATTCGATGCAATCACCTTCTTTATCGGATGTAATCTCTCTCTCTCTCTCCCTCTCCCTCTCCTCCCTCTCTCTCTCCCTCTCGCTCGCTCTCTCCCTCTCTCTCTCTCTCCCTCTCTTGTGTGCTCTGTTAATTCCTTGTTGGTGTGCTATTTGTTCGTAATTTGTTGGAATTGTAACGAGGTAACTCGTAAGAGTGTGAATTAAATTAATTAAATTGAGGTAATTCAATCAGGAAAGACGAGACTTAGAGTGAGGATTGTGCAATGAGGATTGTGCAATAATGTCAAAAAATTAAAATAGCTTTAGGTGAAGACATCCAGTTTTTATTCAGGGAGTCTAAGTTACTCTTTTTGGTTTACTTAAACCTAATTAATCACTTAGGATCCATTAGTTTGAAGATTCCTAAGTGCCAGATGTAAGTTCAAGAGTTTCAGATACATTTCTCTATGTACAATACTCTTGCTTATCACTAGTTTATATCTATTGCAGTCTCAGCAACCTAGTTGATAATACTTGTGATTCTTATCTTTGAGTTTGTGGTCAAGTAAAATTGAAATTTATTACTCTCCTTGTAATTCTCATCTTTAATTTTGCAGATTCGACCTAGCTTATACATTTATATATATATATCAACACATTCGACCTAGCAGATTCGACCTAGCTTGTAAATTCACCAACACAGTTCTGGTTCTAAATTCCAGGCCATTTCTCCAGGTTTAATCACTAATTTATCAATTCAATTCCATTCATTTATACATCAAATACTACTATTTTACTTTGATGTATGCTTGAAATTTGCTAATAGGATACTATTTTTTGTTTCCTGTGTTGTTAATTTAATGACAGAGAACGTGCTATTTATTTCATGCTTTGTATTCCAGTAACCGTAAAGCTTCTATTTCTCTTAATGATATGAAAAGTGTCGCCAATCGAAAAAAGACTAAAATAGTTACTACTCGTATGTGGAGACCTGTTTCTACTCAGGCCACCGGTAAGTTTTTTGGACCTGTTTGCGTAAATTTGTTAGTAATTTCCCATGTAATAACATTTGGGTAGTCAAAAGACATAGTCAAAAGATGAATTATAACTTAGTAGAAAAGCTTTTTACTTGTGCATTGTGGGATTTATAGTTGGACTCGTGGCCCTGCTTAGAAATTCTATGATTGGTGATGAAGCACTTCTCCGTGTAATTGAAGACTCGACCGTCATGATCGGGTAAAAGTTCTAAACACATCTACCATGTATAGATACGAGCCAAGTTTTCGTATGCAGAAGGCAGTTACAAGCTCTGAACTGATTTCCATATGCCCTGCCTGTTATTGTATGCTAAGCAGCAATTGCATTTTAACACGGCCTCACGGGGTGTACTATGGTCAAGTTAGTTACCCAATAATTTAAGGTCAAGTCTAGACTAGATTGAGTCAATGTACAGTATTTATGGTGTTCTTTTTGTGTTGAATCATTTTCTGCATTTACCCTCCTTTTTTTTTGCTAAGCACATCTACCCTCCTTGACCTGCAGGGATGCAGCTGTTCCTATTCTCACTCTGATTATAGGAGCAAACCTCCTAAAAGGTAACAAGGGACTGGACCTACATAAGGCTGAAATATCTATGAATAAACCAGGCCTCTGATGCTTCTGATTATATATACCCATTCAGGTTTACGAGCATCAGGAGTCCAGAAATCCATGGTTATTGGCATTATAGTTGCTCGTTAAATTGCCTTGCCATTGATAGGTACTGTGGTTATCAGAATTGTAGTAAGATTAAATTTGGTGCATGCAGATCCTTTGTACCAGTTAGATTGAGAATTTGTGAACATTTTGGATGTATTTTTTTAAGTGTATAACAGTAATTATGTTATTTAATCTATGTTTGTGTTCAAATTGAATTGGGAAATTTTAATTATTGTAGATTTTTCATTGTACAAAATTTTGTTAAAGCAGGTTATTTTGATTATTTA
The DNA here is from genome assembly GCA_037693485.1 of Kitagawia praeruptora. Classification (NCBI taxonomy): domain Eukaryota; kingdom Viridiplantae; phylum Streptophyta; class Magnoliopsida; order Apiales; family Apiaceae; genus Kitagawia; species Kitagawia praeruptora. Next base: position 95,453,067 of record CM075354.1, on the reverse strand, counting down.
ACAGGTTTTTGGGTATGGGCATAGAAAAACAAAAAAAAAAATTAAAATTTTTATGGACAATATACGTTGGTTCCCACGTGGGCGATGTATAAAGCATAATCTATATACGTCGCTTTATTGGACATTATACGTCGCCCTTGTTCGACATTATACGTCGCCCTTTTTCAACTTTATATGTCGCCTTTTTAACCGACGTATATTAAACTTTATATGTCGCCTTTTAAACCGACGTAAAAGACTCATGACTTTATACGTCGCCCCTCTATACGTCGCTATTTAACCGACGTATAAGACCTATTTAACCGACGTAAAAAGCCAATTTTGTACTAGTGATTGTTGAGACTAAAGAGCAACCTGTCAAGCTCGTTACAGAAGTTGTTGTTGAGAATGTTAAAGCTGTTGAAGAGACCATTGCTAACAGTGTAGCAGAGACTGTGGAAATTGCTAAGCCAGTTGCAAAATCTGTAGAGCCTATTGCAGAGATTGTGGACATTGGTGCAGAGAATGCTGCGGTGGATATTACAGATTCGATTGCAGATGAAAATGCTGAAATTGCAGATAAAGAAAGTGCCGAATCTGATTCTTCTGAGAGTGTCCCTGTGCAAACTGATGCCAAGCATGCACCATTCTCTCAGCCCTCTAATGCACATGAAGTTGAATCAGAGTATCTTACAAAATTCTCTACTAATTGGTACAAAGAAGATTGTATTTTTCCTAGAGGGAGAGCAGCTAAGTTTGTTCACCAGACAGCTAAAGAAATTTCCAATCCATAGATTCTTTCCTGTTTAAAGGCCACAGTGGTTCAAGTCAAAACTCTGGATGGGAGATTTGCTGATACTCAAAAGGAAATCACTGGTTTAAAAACTGAGATTCAGACTCGAGACATGACTATGGAGAGAGAATCTAAACTCAGGAGTCAAAAATTTTCTAAAGCTCAAGAGATTCTTTTTGAGAGGCTGGGAAAGGTTGAACAAAATCAGTCTGTAATGTCTGATAAGATTGATTCCATTGCTACCTCCTTGGAGTTAATTACAACTATTCTGATTCCTGATGATGTAAAAAAGGGGGAGAGAGTTGCTAAATCTAAATGCAGGCAGTCTCAAACTCTAACTCAGAAGGATGATGCTGGAGATGGAGGAGCAAGAGGTCAGAAGAGTTTAAAGTCAAGGGCTGTTGATAAGAGTTTTCAAGCTGGTAACAATTCTAAGTTAAAGTCTGATGGTGTAAACACTGATACTCAGGGTACTTCCAAGACTCAGAGTTTGGTATTAACTTCTAATCCACAGACTGATGAGGAGTTGGCTACTAAGTTGTTCTTTGAAGAGAATGTAGAGAGAGTTACACTTGCAGACATTCAAGCTGAGGAGAAGAATCTTCAAGAAGAACATCAGAAAGCTTTGAAGTCTGGCAAAGTCAATAGGAATGTAAAAGCTATTAAGCCTGTTCTGAAAGGCATTATAATTAATGAGAATGTTGGTGCTGATCAGAGGATGCAAGTATCCAGAAAACCAACAGAAGCAGAAGCCAAGTTGAAACTAAAGGGTAAAGCTGTTGAGGAAGAAAGAGTCTCTAAGAAAGGAAGAATAACCTCTGTTGCTACACAAGTTGTGTAGAACTCTTTGTCTACTCCATTACAATCAATTTTTGGAAAAACAGCAGTTTATGAACAAACTCTGGATGTTGGAAGGACTAGAGGTACTTTTGTACATTGTAGAACTCAAGATGGAAAAATTGAAGGTGATAAAGCTGGTTTGGGTTCTCATAGAGAGAAAAGAACAAATACCAGTCCTCAAGATCCATCATCACTGACTGTTCCAGGTCTTGGAGTTACACAAGAAAGTTTGGATAGACTGGAATCAGTTCAGTTAATACACCAGAAGAGTTTGGAAAGGGATTTTCTTTTGTACTTTATGGCAGATGGAACTGTGTTTAAAATTGGCGAGTTCGATCTTGATTTGAAGACTTGGGTGGAATTAGAGTATGTTCTTTATATTTTCAAAGTGAGAAATCAGAGAACTCAAAAAACTGCAGATGTACTGAGAAAGAAGATGCTGCAAAATTTGGCAGTTAGAGGTGAAAAGTTTAATAGTCAGTATGTTCCTAAGTACAAAGATTATCGTGGTAAAGTTGTTGTTATGAAGAAAAATAGTGCTAAGCTGAAGACAGATTTGGGAATAATTGTTCTTGATTTTAACTCTGAATCAAAGGAAGCACACTTCATCAGACTGGGTAATGAAATGAGAAGAAACAAGATTTATTCTCTGAGAGCTGCTATTTATCAAACTGGTGAGAATGATTCCAGGTTAAGAGAAATCAAGGAGATAATGAAGAGAGAACTTGAGAATGCAGAGAGAAGATTGCTGATAGATTATTTCAGAACGACACCAGATGTTGAAGAGATTAGATAAATGATGCTCTGTAAGAATTTCTTGCTTTCTTTAGATTTTGTTTAAGTAAGTAGTTTGAACTCTGATTATTTATTAAACACTGCATTTGTCTATTTTGTTTTGACATCATCAATTATTGTTAACTTGTGCATTTTTGCTAATGAACAAGTTGGGGGAGATTGTTAAATATAATTGATGTAAGTATTAATCAGTGTTTAAGTGTAACAGTGATATATCAGAGTTTAGATGGAAGCGGTCAGAGTTTAGTTAAACACTGACGGATGGAAGCGCAACAGAGTCAGAGTTTAGTTAAACACTGACGGATGGAAGCGCAACAGAGTTTGTTAAACTCTGTCTGGCGGAAGCGTCTACTTGTCAACAGTGATTGAAGATTAATTGAAGATAAATATGGAAGCAATATCTTTGAAGATTGGATAGCTGTCAAAGAGATTGTGTTGACTTAGAAGACGTGTAGCAATCGTGATTGATATTAATTGTATAGTTAAATTATAGGAGTATCAATTTACGATTGTATAGCAGCTGTATGTTTTATAAATACAGTTAGGTTAACCCTAGAAGGGTATCAAACAACGAATTATTCATTCATTGTAACCTAAGCAGCTCTCTGTGATATTTTACATCACTGAGAGAGGAATTATTAATTCCAAACAATTTTTAATTGTTAAACTTGTGTTCTTGTTAATCCCTCATACAAATCTTGATTATATTTGTGTATTCGGCCTAACATTAGATCTTATATAAGTGGTTGTAATCTGTGCCTTTTTGTTGGCTTGTTATCGGTCGTCCGTTTGACAAATAATTTTATCGGTCGTCCGTTTTGACGAATATTATCGGTAGTCCGTCTATCGATTTTTATATTTTATATTTTATACATTATCTTTTTAATATACTGTAGTATTTGTTAGTGTAGGTGCCCTAGAGGCAATACATTGGTTCTTTTAATAAACCTTTATGTCATTTGATTATTCAATAAACGTATTTATTATGACTTTAATTACTGCGATATATTTGTTAGCATAATAAATGTCTTTAGAATCATGATACACATTGTATAGTTTAAGTACATGACTTGAACTTGAGATTATATAATATATCATATTCTTAAAGGTCCCTAGCCGAGAATTATTATATAGGACAATAATAATACATAAATAGACTAGTATGTTGTTTAACAGATAACCACATCTCATCAATACATAGGTACATGTAAGGGTACATGGTACTGGACAGACCCAAAGTGAGATTCTTCATGTTTAATAAAGTCATAAGAAAGACTCACAGTGATAATGGTGTAATGATCCTTTGACTTGAGATCATTATATTTCTATACGAGGATTAATGTACTTTGATTACATTAAAAGTTACCTTTGATCGGGTGATGATAAAAGTGGACATCGGGTATATTATGAGTCGTATGAGAAATATGAATGATAGATAAAGGATTTAACCCTCCTAGAATTAGGAGAGATATTATTGGCCTCTTGATTGAGTGAGACTATAAAATGCATGGTCGTGCTCAAATATTGATTTGTTTTAATAGTCTACTCATGGATCAAGTAAACCTGGATTAAATGTTGAAGAGGATGACGAAATACATGCCTCGAGTTTAATCTATAATATTTGGTTAAAGGGATTATATTACACGGAAACATTATATCACGAAAGGTTTAATTGGATCACCAATTATTATTATTACCTGGGTAGCAATGATGTATTACTAGATGCCACTCATTGTTTATAATTTTATTATTGGATATTAAAATTATTGCCAACGTAATAATAACCTAAAGGGTTACACAATAAGAACGTTTAAAATGGAGACTTATTTAAATTACGAATTTAAATATATATATATATATATATATATATTATTATTTCGAATTATATAATTGATTAAGTAGGACTTGATTAATTATAATATAATTCGAATTAATATTAAAACCAAAATCAGATTGGGTTTAAGGAAGCCCAAAACAGATTTAGGTTTTAAGCCCAAACTCTTTCTCTATAAATACATAAGATGTATTGTTTTTAGGGTTAAGCTTTTGCCAAAATCGTTTTAGCAAAAACCCTAGCAGCTAGAGAGAAAGAGAGAGAGAGAGAGAGATAGAGGGCAGATTACGGCTAGTACCAACTCCGGAGATTGTGGAGACAATCGTGCGTTCGTGTGGACTAATTAGCGAAGCAGATCTCAAGAAGAGGACTGTGTGGTGATCGTTCTTGGACCTCCATCTATCAACCGAATCGGAAAGTTTTTAAAAGGTACAGATTCCGTTCTCCATAATCTGTCTATAATTATACATGGATCCTGGTTTGGGTTCCGAATTTTGTTATATTTTTCATTTTTCCGCTGCGTTTTATGCCTCGGAACCCAACAATGGCATCAGAGCTACGTGTATATGGGACTGATTTGGTTACGTGTTTACTGTATTTTACGAGTATGCATGTTTGATGAATTTGCTATTGATACGGTTATGTTATATGATTGATATAATGAATCTGTATAATCTGATATGATGATGCTAGCATGTTTAGAATCTGCCATGACTTAATTATATGCGATCTATTATGATATGTATGTTGTTTGGTTTGTATGATGATATAAACTGTCGGATGGATGTTTTTGGATACAATCCGTTAACAGGGATTAGGGTTACGTGTATACTGATACATGTTTCTGGTAACTGGAATTGAGGTCGCACATATGTTGATATATGCTTCTGGACATGTATTCTGATACATAATTTGCATGTATTTTGATACGTGATTTTGCAAAATTTTCCGCCATATGCTTCGATCCGCGTGTTTAGGGCTTGTGACAAATTCGGGCTTGTTACAAATGCTTTATTCATATGATATATTGTGATATATGATTGATGATGTTCTTAAGTGTTAATTGAGCATGGTGATTGGTTATGGCCTTTCGACCCATATGTTAGTGGTTTTATTTATTATGGTTTGGTTTTATAAATACGACTTGCATGTCATTTTCTTGGTGCTTTGTAATTGTTCATCTCGAATGTAACTCGAGTTCTTATGTAATTACATTAGTATAGTTATGTTTTAATTTCAATGTAATAAGAAGATCATTGGAAGCATGCAAGGATCAATGGAGATGAAGGCATTTGACACAAAGAAGACATGAAGACATGTATTTATGAAGACCAACTATGTAATAATTTAGTTTTATTAACCACCATAGATTGACCTAGATTTTTCCATTAGCTTGGAAAGATCATATAGGATTGGGCCATAACCAAGCACGATTTAATTTTCATGCACTTTACATATGATGTATGTGTAGAGTAGAAAATGTATGCATATTTTTAATTAGATTAATGATGTATGCATGTATTAGATACGTCACCCATGCCATGCTTGCCATGCTAAACAAGATAAAATCTGTAACGATTCGAGATTTTAAAATGAACAAATGATCATGAGATTTCTGTGTTTATGAAACACGGAATTAAATACGAATTTTCAATTATTTAGATATGGGGAGATTTTGTCAAAAACGGGTTTTACCTGTAAGGAAGTTGGGTATTAAGTGAGGCCACTTGTGACTCCTCCAACAACCTGGAAATCAAACTATTGATGAATATTGATTTGAAGTATTTAATTCAAGGAAAAATTGGGAATCTCTTTATGATGGGATCATGGTCGTTTCAATTCAAAACCCCTTAACAAAATATTAAGTTTCAATCGGATGCTTTCCAATGAATGAACACTCATTGAATCCTAGATCGATAAGGGGAATGACTGCTAGTGGCAGGGGACTCCTGTCTATCGTGGTGAGATGTGATGAATATAAGCGGTTATATTCGACCGTTGTATCATTGGGTTTAACTTAACTGAGTCGTCATAATAAGATGAAAATAAACGGTTATATTCAATTATTATGAACTTAGAAGCATAGAGTTTGGTTCAAAATCTATTAGATAGACAAGAACAATTGTTGTTCACCAAACTATCCAAGAATTATATATGATATAATTGACAACTGTTGTCTACCTAAATAATCATGTTTTAAGGACTACCAGTGGTTGACTTAGAATATGACGAAATATGGATCTTGGCTCACTAGAAAGATTTATGGGATATTCTTTCCGATTTAATAGTAAGGGCTATTAATTTGATAAAAATAGTGGGAGATATATTATGAATATGACATAATCACTTGAACATAATTAATATAACAATCTAACTTATCTTATGCATTTTATCATTGTAGAAAACAAATGGCACAAAATACAAACAATACTTTCTCTGTGCGATCAGTCCTTGAGAAGGACAAGTTGACAGGATCGAACTTCCTTGACTGGTCTAGGAATTTGAGAATTGTTCTCATGCAGGAAAAGAAATCTTATGTGATTGATATTCCTCCACTGGCAGCCCCTGCTAACAATGCCACTGCTGCTCAACAAAATGCTTATCAGAAGCATATTGATGATGCAACTGATGTGGCTTGTCTTATGCTTGCTACTATGGATGCTGAGCTTCAGAAGCAGCATTTTGATATGAATGCTTATACTATGTTTGAACATCTTTCGATGATGTTTCAATCACAGGCTCGTGTGGAAAAGTTCAACACGAGTAAAGCACTCTTCTCATGCAAGCAGGGCAACGGACCAGTCGGACCACATGTTCTAAAGATGATAGGGTATTGTGATTACCTTTCTCGTTTGGGTTTCCCGCTTCAGCGAGAGGCTCAAGTCGATATAATCTTGCAATCTTTGAACAGCGACTATACTCAGTTCATTATGACTTTTAATATGACTGAGCAAGATAAGACTCCTATGAAATTGTTGGCCATGCTGAGGACCACTGAAGCAAATATGGTCAAGGCACCTGAGAAAGCTCCCATAATGATGGTGGGCAAGAAAGGTGCTAAGGAAAAAGGGAAATGGAAGGGCAAGAAAAAGGTAGCATCAAAAGATCTTGGTCCTTCTAAGCCCTCTTTCAAAAAGGCTAAAAAGCCGAAGGGAGATGTCGTACAGGCTGACAAAGGTGAATGTCACTACTGCAAGAAGCCTGGTCATTGGAAGAGAAACTGTCCTGTTTACTTGGAGGATCTGAAGAAGAAGAAGGCTGAGCAAGCTTCTACTACAGGTATTTATGTTATAGAAGTCAATCTGTCTATTTCTACATCTTGGGTATTGGATACTGGATGTGCTTCTCACATTTGTATAAATGTGCAGGAACTGCAGAGAAGTAGGACTTTGGCTAAGGGAGAAGTTGACCTACGCGTTGGCAATGGAGCAAGAGTTGCTCTTTAGTCGTAGGAACTTATTATTTATCTTTGCCCTCTGGGCTTGTTTTAGAACTTGAAGACTGTTTTTACGTGCCTGCGATTCGCAGAAACATTATTTCTGTTTCTTGTTTGGACAAGAAAGGTTTTTCGTTTACAATAAAGAACAATAGTTGCTCTTTTGATTTAAATGATTTAACCTATGGTGTTGCACATTTATTTAATGGTTTATATGTTCTTGATTTAGATAATCTTGTCTGTAACATAGAAAACAAACGACTTAAAATTAATGACTCAAATCAAACATACCTCTGGCATTGTCGTCTAGGCCATATAAATGAGAAACGCATATCCAAATTACATAAGGATGGATACTTGGATAAGTTTGATTTTGAATCATACGAAAAATGCGAATCTTGTTTGCTTGGTAAGATGACTAAAGCCCCTTTTATTGGTAAGGGTAAAAGGGCCACTGAACGTTTGGAGCTAAAACATAGTGATGTATGTGGCCCAATGCGTGTGATGGCTAGAGGAGGCTACTACTACTTCATAACATTTACTGATGACTTCAGTAGATATGGATATGTATATCTTATGAAGAACAAATCCGATTCTTTTGAAAAATTCAAAGAATACAAGGCTGAAGTAGAGAAGCAAATAGGCGGAGGTGCAAGTATTAAAATCTTACGATCCGATCGTGGGGGTGAATACTTAAGCACCGAATTTAAAGAGTATTTAAAGGAGTGTGGTATTGTATCATAACTCACTCCGCCAGGTACACCTCAATGGAATGGAGTTTCAGAGAGGAGAAATCGTACCCTGTTGAACATGGTACGATCGATGATGAGTCATGCAGATCTTCCAATAAGTTTCTGGGGTTATGCTCTAGAAACAGCGGCTTTCACACTTAACCGTGTTCCAACCAAGAAGGTTCAAAAGACTCCATATGAGATATGGGAGGAGAAACGGTCAAGCATGAACTTTATGAAAGTTTGGGGATGCAAGGCGTTTGTAAAATGTCAAGTATCTGACAAGCTTGGACCTAAATCCGAAGAGTGCAATTTTGTGGGATACCCTAAAGAAACAAAGGCGTATTATTTTTATAGTCCTTCTGAGCAGAAAGTGTTCATTGCTCGAGATGTTGTCTTCATGGAAAAGGATTTTGTTTCCAAAAGAGACAGTGGGAGAACTATAGATCTCGATGAAGATCGAGAACCACAAAATAGCATTGAACCTGAGGTGGAACAAGAGCAGAATAATGATAATGCTCAAGAAACACAGGTTGTTCGTAGATCTGGTAGAATTCGCCATGAGCCAGAGAGATATGGATTTCTTTTGACTCAATGTGGGGATTTGATGCTCATAGATGAGGATGAGCCTCTCACATACCAAGATGCTATGAACAGTCCAGACTCTAAGAGATGGCTTGAAGCCATGAAATCCGAGATGGATTCCATGTACGAAAACCAAGTTTGGGATTTGGTTGATCCACCTGAAGGGGTAAAACCCGTAGGGTGCAAGTGGGTTTTCAAGAAGAAAACTGACATGGAAGGAAATGTTCAGACCTATAAAGCCAGACTGGTTGCGAAAGGGTTCAAACAAATTCATGGTATTGACTATGATGAAACTTTCTCACCAGTTGCCATGGTCAAGTCCATACGGATTTTGCTTGCAATTGCAGCATTCCATGATTACGAAATGTGGCAAATGGATGTCAAAACAGCTTTCCTTAATGGGAGCCTTGAAGAGGATGTGTACATGACACAACCTGAAGGTTTTGTCGATCCGAGGAATGTTGGCAAGGTATGTAAATTACGTCGATCCATTTATGGGTTGAAGCAAGCCTCTAGGAGATGGAATATTCGTTTTGATGAAATAGTCAAGGAGTATGGCTTTATTCAAAACCAGGATGAACCTTGTGTTTACAAGAAGGTTAGTGGGAGCCATGTGGCATTCATAGTACTGTATGTTGATGACATACCTTCTCTAAAGGCTGTTAAGACTTGGTTAGGGAGAAATTTCTCTATGAAAGACTTAGGAGAGGCAACCTACATTCTAGGAATGAGGATCTATAGAGATAGATCTAAAAGGATGATCGGTCTAAGTCAGAGTACATACATTGATAAGGTTTTGCATCGTTTTGGTATGCAAAATGCTAAAAGGGGATATGTCCCTGTGTCTCAAGGGATAACGATTTCTAAAGACCAGTGTCCAAAATCATTAGATGAGAAGGATCACAAGAATAAAGTTCCATATGCATCAGCAATTGGATCTATCATGTATGCAATGGTATGTACTCGCCCCGATGTTTCGTATGCTTTGAGCATGACGAGCAGATACCAGTCTAATCCAGGTGAAGGTCACTGGACGTCAGTCAAGAATATTCTAAAGTACCTGAAAAGGACTAAAGATTCATTCTTGGTGTATGGAGGAGAGGAGAAACTGGTTGTAAAAGGTTATACCGATGCAAGTTTCCAAACAGATAGGGATGATACTGTATCACAGTCTGGTTTTGTGTTTTGTCTAAATGGAGGTGCTGTAAGCTGGAAGAGTTCAAAGCAAGAAACAATAGCTGATTCTACAATGGAGGCTGAGTACATTGCAGCTTGTGAAGCGGCTAAGGAGGCAGTTTGGATTCGAAAATTCATTTCTAATTTGGAAGTGGTTCCATCGATTGCAGATCCCATTGATCTATACTGCGATAATAATGGGGCCATTGCACAGGCTAGAGAGCCTAGATCGCATTCCCGATCCAAACATATACTCAGAAGATATCACCTCATACGAGAGATTAATGAAAGGGGTGAAATACATATATGTAAAGTGCATACAAATGATAACATTACAGATCCACTGACCAAAGGCCAGTCGCAGCAGAAGCACGACGGTCACACTAGTTTCATGGGTATTAGATACATGGGTGATTGGCTCTAGTGTAAGTGGGAGATTGTTAATGTAGGTGCCCTAGAGGCAATACATTGGTTCTTTTAATAAACCTTTATGTCATTTGATTATTCAATAAACGTATTTATTATGACTTTAATTACTGCGATATATTTGTTAGCATAATAAATGTCCTTAGAATCATGATACACATTGTATAGTTTAAGTACATGACTTGAACTTGAGATTATATAATATATCATATTCTTAAAGGTCCCTAGCCGAGTATTATTATATTGGACAATAATAATACATAAATAGACTAGTATGTTGTTTGACAGATAACCACATCTCATTGGTTATCAGTATGGAGATACTAAAGTCAATACATAGGTACATGTAAGGGTACATGGTACTGGACAGACCCAAAGTGAGATTCTTCATGTTTAATAAAGTCATAAGAAAGACTCACAGTGATAATGGTGTAATGATCCTTTGACTTGAGATCATTATATTTCTATACGAGGATTAATGTACTTTGACTACATTAAAAGTTACCTTTGATCGGGTGATGATAAAAGTGGACATCGGGTATATTATGAGTCGTATGAGAAATATGAATGATAGATAAAGGATTTAACCCTCCTAGAATTAGGAGAGATATTATTGGCCTCTTGATTGAGTGAGACTATAAAATGCATGGCCGTGCTCAAATATTGATTTGTTTTAATAGTCTACTCATGGATCAAGTAAACCTGGATTAAATGTTGAAGAGGATGACGAAACACATGCCTCGAGTTTAATCTATAACATTTGGTTAAAGGGATTATATTACACGGAAACATTATATCACGAAAGGTTTAATTGGATCACCAATTATTATTATTACTTGGGTAGCAATGATGTATTACTAGATGCCACTCATTGTTTATAATTTTATTATTGGATATTAAAATTATTGCCAACGTAATAATAACCTAAAGGGTTACACAATAAGAACGTTTAAAATGGAGACTTATTTAAATTACGAATTTAAATATATATATATATATATATATATATATATATATATATATATATTATTTCGAATTATATAATTGATTAAGTAGGACTTGATTAATTATAATATAATTCGAATTAATATTAAAACCAAAATCAGATTGGGTTTAAGGAAGCCCAAAACAGATTTAGGTTTTAAGCCCAAACTCTTTCTCTATAAATACATAAGATGTATTGTTTTTAGGGTTAAGCTTTTGCCAAAATCGTTTTAGCAAAAACCCTAGCAGCTAGAGAGAGAGAGAGAGATAGAGGGCAGATTACGGCTAGTACCAACTCCGGAGATTGTGGAGACAATCGTGCGTTCGTGTGGACTAATTAGCGAAGCAGATCTCAAGAAGTGGACTGTGTGGTGATCGTTCTTGGACCTCCATCTATCAACCGAATCGGAAAGTTTTTAAAAGGTACAGATTCTGTTTTCCATAATCTGTCTATAATTATACATGGATCCTGGTTTGGGTTCCGAATTTTGTTATATTTTTCGTTTTTCCGTTGCGTTTTATGCCTCGGAACCCAACAGTATTTTATTTTATTTTTTGGTTGGTTTTTAAATTTATTTTATCTTATTTATAATTTTTTCGAAAAGTATTACAATTTATTCATTTTTAATTATGTTATTTTTTTCATCTAAATGTATTAATATCAACTCTTTACTTAATTATACTTTTTAATTTATGTTTTAATTAGAGGTCTAACCAAAGGGACCCTTTGGTTAGATTATATATTTACTTTTTTCTATTAATATTTTATCTCCGTTTCGTCAATTTATTATTAATAATATAATTTTATATACTTTTTATTTTATCTCAAACTTATGTCTTTATTTTATCTTAGATTTCTTGATTTGTATCTTAAAAGTAGATTGCATTTATTTCCAAAAAAAGTAGATTGCATAAATAAAGATTTCTATTTAAATAATATAATATAAACTATACTTTTTAGTTTAGTAGATTACATATATTTAATTTTTTAAGTAATTAATATTATTGGCTTATTTGACATGAGTTTTTTGCTGTGGTTGCTTGATAATTTTTCAGGTTTTTGGGCGGGAAGAGTTGAAAAGAGAAGATGGAGCTGGTTTTTCTTTGGGTGAGAGGATGTGTAAAGAAGTGACGGAGGGAAACAGTATTTTGGGTGCATAGTGGGAACAACTAGAAGTCACTGACTTTAGTTTATAGCCTTATGTGTGTCGATGTTTGATTTTATTGAGTGGGGCACTCTTTTTTCCCCCTTGAGTTTTTTTTCCCATAGGGTTTTGCTCTTGCGGGGTTTTTAACGAGGCCTATCCATGTATGGAGTCTTCTTCTCTGATATAGAGGTTTTATTGTCTCACTTTCGGAGGAATCTCTTTCTCATGTCGTAATTCTGGTTACGACCCATGGATTGGTTAAGCATACCTTTCGGATAGATGATAAGCTTTTGTGGAAGAAAGAATGTCTCACCTTCCTTCTCGGATTTTGTAAATTTTATCTTTTAAATGAAATCGTTTTATTTATGCAAAAAAATTTTGCTAATAAACGACTTCTATAAATCACAATTAAATAAAACCTCTGGAAAAAAATACTTTTTATTTTTAAAATATTTTTCGGATCAAAAATTATTTAAATATGAATTTTTACAAATTTTGATCCTTTAAATACAATAAAATCCTTAAAATCATTTTAAAATACTACAACACCCAAATTAATTCACCAAACAATTTTGAAAACTCAATAAATACATAAAGTAAATATTTCAAAAGATTTCATGATTTTTAATCCCTCCGATTATTTTATAAAATTGACAGAGGATAAAAAATACATGATTTAAATATATTTAAATCCTTAAAAATACAAATAAAATTACACAAACCTTCACAGCTTACCCAAATCATCATATAATCACATAAACACCATCTCACATATATTTCACCTTTACAACAATATTCACATAACATAATTCATAATTTATATTAAATAAATAATTTTAAATTCGAAATTTTCTAGGGCGTTATATTTTTCTTGCGTATGCCATGTGTAAAGTAGACTATTTAGGGGTACGTTCAAGCCCTAGGGGTTCACCCAGTTGTACCCTTGAATGTTTTATAAATATCCAGGATTCACGCAATAGCCTTAACTTGTATATATTTGTTCACAACTTCCTGTCAAGGGTTTACGTGGGCCTCACCACACTACCTACGAAGGGTTTACATGGACGTAAGATTGATAGGAGCTTTGCTCACCAAGGATACCTAGGTTCAACGCGAACCCGAAAAGAAGGTTCCACTACCTATTGAGGGTTCACGTGGACCTAGCCACACTACCTGCTGAGGGCTTACGTGGGCTTGAAGCTGATATAAGCATTGTTGTGTACTCATAATGTAAATAAGAAGAGGACACCACCACCTGTTAAGGGTTCACGTGGGCCTGACCACACTACCTGTTGAGGGTTCACGTGGGTCGTAGACTAATGGGAGCATTAATGCATTCCCATGATATAAGTAGTGAAAGGGCACCACTACCTGTTGAGGGTTCACGTGGGCCTAACCACACTTCCTGCCAAGGGCTTACGTGGGCTTTAAGTTGATGGGAGTTTCACTAGCCTAGTGTCCCTAGGATCGACGCGAACCCATGACATGCATAATCCATACATGCTAAAACCTGCTCATGCATAATCCATACATGAAAAATCAAATCCATGAAATCCAATCCAATCCAAATCCAATCCAATCTAGATCCAAATCCAATCTAAATCCAATCTAGATCTAGACCCACTCCAATCCAAATCCAATCTAGATCCAGATCCAATCCAATCTAATCCGGATCCAATCCATATTCCCCGAGGAAGCTCGTACCTAAGAGGTTCGGACCTAAAAGGTTTCCACCTAGCAGGCCCATACACCCACTACCCATAGAGCTCTTTGGCATAACCTATCTTATAGTAAAGAACTAGGTTCCAATAAACAATAACACATAGACACACAGAGAAGGCATGCAAACATAAGACATGAAGCACATAAGTACACATAGCACATAAAGCATATAAGTACACATAGTCATTCACAGCAGTTAAGAAAATAAAGGTAAAGATAAAGTGATCATAGTTTCATTAAACCAAGTCATAAAAAATATTTCATAGATAAGCGCTCATGCCTTACCCCCCGGGCTTCCACTGATATAAGCTAGATCCTCTTACCGACTGAACCCCTAATCCTAGACCAGTCTACGGGAAGAACTCCCATTAACGAGGTTCCATCATAGGAGTTTCCCTCGACCAGGTTCCGTCCTTGGAGTTTCCCTCAATGAGGTTTCATGTGATTTCCTCACAATGCTAATTTCCTTACGATCTTAATTACCTCACGATGTTAGTTTTAAAGAGTTGCACTTCACTCACCCAGTTTCCCTGAAGTCGTGGCGAAGCTGTCTGCCAATCCAATGTGCTTTCCTCACACCGCTAAAATCCTTAGCGTTCAAATTTCCAAAAGTTAGACCTCACTCACCCAGTTTCCCTGGGGTCATGGCGAAGCCGTTTGCCAAATTGTACGTAGCTTCCACAGCCGTACATAAGTCCCATAACGGGGTTGGTTGTACACCAACTATCGGCATTACGCCTTTTCAGGGTTCAAACGAGTGAACCTCCATATAGGGAAACTTTATGGCCCTAGCATCCCTAGGTCCAGCCTGCCTTGGGGTTCCCATCCATTCACATGTAATCCACATGTGATGCATGTATAATCCATACATGTTACTACCTTGATTCATGTATAATCCATACATGTGCTTGCCTTGATTCATGTATAATCCATACATGTGCCTGCCTTGATTCATGTATAATCCATACATGTTCCATATAGTCCGTGTAATCAATTAGCACATAATCTATGTGCTTCCAATCATGCCTTGCGCACGTAATCCACATGCGATTCATGTATAATCCATACATGTTCCTTTAGCATATAATCCATATGCTGTAAATCAAGCTCATGCATAATCCATACATGAGAAATCCTCTCCATGCATAATCCATACATGGTAAATCCAGCTCATGCATAATCCATACATGAGAAATCCTTTCCAAATCAATTCATGAAATCTAATCTGCATATGCTCCTTGATCTAGCTTCCAGGGGTACCTCGAATTAGATTCCATTAGGGGTTCGCATACCAGAACCTCAAGAATCTCATGGTCCTGAGCCCTGACCCATTCATTGTATAAAAGTTCCGTTTGCTTAAAAATTTACCATTTTCAAGATACCATCACGGTAGTGTACCATCCACTACCCCCCAGTTCTTTGTAGCCAATACATGCAAGAGGAACCTTATGTAATCCGCAATCAGGTTCAATCAACCTTCACCCTGAACCTCTAAGCTTACGTGAGCATACTCATTATAAGAAACAAGGGGTATTATAGGTGAAGCGGCTACTGCTTGTAATATTCCTTCCAAGAAAGACCATGCTATTTTTTTTCTTAATGATGACTCCATAAATTCTATTCTTGAACCTCCGGGATTCGGTTGTCGTACCCCTTTGTCGTGGTTGCCTCAACTAAATTTCTGGCAGCTTACGTCTGATGCACGTACGTCGACACATACTTGCCATCCTTACACACTTCTACATCCTAATGATTATATCCATGCCATCGATATGGTTTTCCAATGACCTCCTCCATGTTCCGAGTTCAAAACCATATTTCACAACCCTCCTTGGTACCATAAATTCACATAAATCAACCTTCCCCGAGTTCAATTGACTAAACCTCCTGCCATAGGGTTCAGGTACGCCTACCTTTAAGACCTTACTCCAGGTGTACTTCGTGAATATAGTTGTGACCACCTATAAATCCAACCATGTTGATTGTTGAAAAATTGTGTTTTATGTCTAGTTTTATCGCTGTAACCCAGCTGATTCATTTCCATTGCCCTAGCGTATGAGGATCCAAGTCTATTCCAACCCGATTCCGTTCTTAGCTTTGCTATTTTCCCTAACATTTGCACCTTCTGGTTTTTCCTTTAAGGGGTTCACATATGAACCTCGCGCCCACCTCTTTGTTGATCGAGAGGTCATTCATACCCCGTTCCTTGTCTACTAGCATCTTCTCCCTAATTTCATCGAGATTACAATCCTCTACTAGCTTCCATAATTCCTTCCTTGAAGCTTCCATATGATCCAACTTCTGATGTTTATGGGGTTTATGGCATGGGAACCCCTTTGTGGGAAACCTTTCAGCTTCTTGTGCTTGATGGGTTTACATATGAGAACCTTCGTAGCCATGTTATAAACACTACACCATATATGGCCTACCGTAACCCCTACCGGAGAAATGTTACCCCAATATGTTACCTTTGCTATACTACTTACATCCTGAGGTAACATTGTGTTTTTTATGTTACCTTAGCCAAAAATATGATGTTACACTAGCTAGAAAGTGTTGAAGCATGTAACATAAATATGTAGGTGTTACAATAGAGTTGGCCATGCCAACTCTTTTCATCTAATTTATTATTTTTTTAAATTCTATAAATAAATTTAGTTTTTAAAATTTGTTAATTTTTTTATTAAATGAGTTGGAAAATTATTTTATTTTTTAAAATCAATTTTTTTCCAAAAAATAATTTTTTTTCAGAAATTGTAATATTTTTTTTAGAAATTAAAATTTTTTTAAAAAAAATTCTGCTCAGAATTTTTTTGTACAGATTTTTTTTAAAATTGTTAATATTTTTCTCCAATTTTTTAAAAAAACGAATAAAACAATTTTTATAAAAAAATATCAAAATTATTATTTTTTTAATAAATACTTCATGTTTGTTTAATTAAATTTTATATTAAATTATAAATATTTTAATAAAATATTATTTAACAAAAAAACAAAAAATCATTAAACAAAATTTTTAAAATTAATATTTTTTTCTAAATATATTTTAATATATCAATAAAATAAAAATATTTTCATATATGATTAAAAATATTTGAATATATTGTGTCAGATTATATAAATAATTGTTTCAAATAAATTAAAAATGTAAAAGTAAATTGTTTTTTCCTTGAAAGAGACAAAGTGAAAATTTGAACATGAAAATTAGGGAGATATTGGGGAGCGGCAAAAAGACCGCCCAACTAATTCATTGAACCGCCCTTTCTACTAACTTTACTCTCCATTTTTTCACTTCCCTCTCGGTCTCCTCTCTCTCGGCTCCACTCCTCTCTCCGTTCTGTGCTCTCGAACGCTCAATACTCTCCTCTCTCTCTCTCTCTCCATACTCTCTCGCCTGTATTAATGTATTAATATCCAGGTTCATTCTTAGTTGATTCTGCAAATCTCTCGCTTGTATTGAGCGGTACATCTAATTACACTAATTTTTAGTTGTTTAATCTTTCTCGTAGATTGATTTGTTGTTTTATTATTGCTCTGTTCATGATTTAATTGACTGTTTGTGTTTAATTGGATTAATATTCATTATTTATGTGCTGATAATTAGGGTTTTCATGATTGATGTGTTTTGAGTGTTGGGAATGGTTAATTAAATGTGGTTTCATTGCTCATGTTATCTGGCTTTAGCTGTGTGCAAATTAACTTATCGAGTAATTTGTGTACGAGGATTTGATTAATTTTAATAGTTTTCGAAAGACAATGGAATGGATAAATGTGATTTTAGTGTTGAGGGTTTTAAACCTTCGTTGTTTGGGAGATTTGTGATTGTTGAAGTAATTTGTTCTATCATGTTGACATTGGGGTGTCTAATTGGGGTTTTAAACCTTCGTTGTTGAAGTGATTTGTGATTGGAGATTTGTGTCTAATTTATTACACTCAAAAGTGCAAATACTCATATATTTGGGAAATAAATATTATCTTTAATATATGTGTATATAGAATTTCAACACATAAGATGCAGGAGAGGGACAAGTGGAGGGACATGAGTGTTAGAAATGATTGATGAGAACAGTGTTTGGAAGCTAAAGTAACAAAACAGAGTTTAACTGGAAGTCGTCAGAGTTTAGTTAAACACTGACTGGAAGCGCAACAGAGGTTGTTAAACTCTGTAGCGGAAGCGTCTGAGAGTCAACAGTGTTTGAAGATTGATACAAGATAAATATGGTAGCAATATCTTTGAAGATTGGATAGCTGTCAAAGAGATTGAGTTGACTTAGAAGACGTGTAGCAATCGTGATTGATATCAATTGTATAGCTTAATTATAGGAGAATCAATTACTGATTGTACGAAGCTGTATGTTTTATAAATACAGTTAGGTTAACCCTAGAAGGGTGTCGAACAGAGAGATTATCATTGATTGTAACCTAAGCAGCTCTCTTTGATATTTTACATCATTGAGAGAGGAATTGTTAATTCCAAACAGTTTTTAAGTGTTAAAAACGTGTG
Source organism: Kitagawia praeruptora (assembly GCA_037693485.1). NCBI lineage: Eukaryota > Viridiplantae > Streptophyta > Magnoliopsida > Apiales > Apiaceae > Kitagawia > Kitagawia praeruptora. The sequence goes on along the minus strand of CM075354.1, from coordinate 95,434,114 downwards.
TTCTTGTTAATTACTCATACAGTATTTGATTACATATTGTGTATTCGACCTAACAAGTGGTATCAGAGCCAATCTGTTACTTTATTACAGCTTAAGATCCAAACACAATAGTAATCAATGGCAGAGATACCTCCTCCATCAAGTTCTGAGAAAGTCCCTACTACTGTTAGTAGGTATGAAACGATTAGGGTTCCTATACTTAGGCCATCAGAGTATGCAATCTGGAAGGTGAAGATGACCATGTTTCTAGAGGCTACAGATCCAGAATATCTTGATAGAATTTATGAAGGTCCTCACAAACCTACAAAGTTATCTGCTGCTGCTGCTGGTGAGGAATCAAAGGTGATTCCAAAAGAAAAGAAAGATCTAACTGCTGAGGATCTTTCATCTATTGCAAAGGATGCAAAAGTAAGGCATTTACTTCACAGTGCTTTAGACAATGTTATGTCTAATAAAGTGATTAATTGCACAACTGCAAAGGAAATATGGGATGCACTTGAGGTTAGGTGTCAAGGAACTCCTGCAATCAAGAAAAATAGAAGAAACATACTCACTCAGGAGTATGAGCATTTTGAGGCAAAGTCTGAAGAAACCATGACAGAAACATTTGACAGATTCTGTAAACTGCTCAATGATTTGTCATTGGTTAACAAAGAGTATGATTTAGAAGACTCAAATCTCAAGTTTCTTCTTTCTCTACCTGAAAAGTGGGATGTGAAAACAACCACTATAAGAGATAACTATGAACTTGCTAAAACAGAGATTGATGAAATATATGGACTGCTCAAAACCTATGAATTGGAATTGGAGCAGAGAAACAAAAGATCAAGTAAAAAGTCAAAGTCTGTTGCTCTTAAGGTTGAGGAGAAACCATTAAAGAAGGAAGCATCAAGGAAGAAAGCTAAGGGAAAAGCTTTAGTCATAAAGTCTGATAGTGAGTCATCAAACTCTGATGATGACTCAAACACTGATGCATTATCTGATTCTGAGGATGATGAAGAAGAGTTGAAGCAAATGGCTGTCTTGATGGTAAAGACTTTTAAGAAGATGGGTTTCAGGAACTTTAAGAAGGGAAACAGATTTTCTAAGAAAGATTCAAACTCTGACAGGAAGAATTTCAGAAATTCTGATAGAAGGGATACCAAATCAGGAAAGAAAGACAAGTCTGAGATTCAATGCTACAAGTGTAAGGAGATGGGTCACTATGCTTCTGAGTGCAAGAAGGGTAAAACTGAAAAGGCACTCTACACAAAAGGCAGAGATTGGGCAGACACTTCAGATTCTGATGAGGAAGTCAACTATGCTCTCATGGCTACTACTCAGAATGAAGATGATGATCTAAAGGTACCCCCAACTACTTATGCTTATAATACTGATAATATAACTGAATTGAGAATTTATCTTAAAGCATTACATATCAGTTATAGGGATCAGACTTTAGAAAATGAGAGGATCAAGAATGAGTGCTCTCAACTCAAAGAAAGAAACAAATTTGTTGAGGAACAGCTTGAAAACATGAATAAAATTTAGAAAGAGAGAGATGATGCTGTGTTTATTGAACAGGAGTTGCTAGGTAAGTATAAGCAACTAGAATCTGAAATGGAGGATACTAAGCACATTATTAAAACTTGGACACACTCTGGTAAAGACACTCAAGAAGTGTTTCAGTCAGATACAGTAGGTCTAGGTTACTCTGAGGGAGATGAACTTAGATTTGAAAATTTGGTAAAAGTTAGACCACATCGTCCATCTGAAGGTAATGTTATGGGAACAGGTGGACCTAAGACTGAAGCTGAGAAAAAGGCTGTTAAAGAATCATATGCTAAGACTTTTGTAAAAGAGGTAAACATTGGTTTAATGACAGATAAACAACTTAAGAATAAGCTTAAAGAGATAAAATCTGTCAGCAAACAGAGAATGCCTAGGAAAAACAGAAATGGAAAGGTAGGCATAACTTCAGGAATTAAGCCAATGCTTGCTACATTAGCTCCAAGAAAAACATGCTTTAATTGTGGTAGCACTAATCATCTTGCTAGTTTCTGCAGTAAGAATAAGAACATTAATTCTTTGCCCTCTAAAACTGAAGTAAAGAATGATTATGTGAGAACTAGACCACAGACTTTATGTAAACACTGTGGAAGTACTTGGCATTCTATTTACACTTGCAGAGATTATCATGCTATTTACTATAATTACTATGAACCCAAGCCAAATTTGAAATGGGTTAAAGTAAACTCTGCAAATGTAAACTCTGAAAAAGTTAGCTTAAACTCTGATAATGTGAATTCCGCTGCAAAAGCTAACAGAATTAAAACTAATAATCAGTGATTGTTTGTGATTGCAGGGCATCAGGGAAAGTACCCTAGTCATGGACAGTGGATGTTCAGGACACATGACTGGAAATAAAGCCCTGCTATCAGAGTTTGTGGAGAAGGCTGGCCCAAAAGTTTCCTATGGAGATGGCAACATAGGACATACTCTGGGATATGGCAATATTAATCTTGGGAGTGTCATCATCACAAATGTAGCTCTGGTTCCAGGACTCAAGCATGATCTACTATCTGTGAGTCAAATCTGTGACAGAGGATATCATGTAGATTTTCAGCCTGAATATTGTCAAGTCATCAGTAAATCTACAGGGAAAGTTGCTCTATTTGGAAACAGACACAATAACATCTATGAAATAAAATTGTCAACAAACTCTGATGGCAAAACAGTGTGTCTGTCAACAAGAATGTCCAGTGAAGAGAGTTGGAAGTGGCACAAGAAATCTCTCATTTGAACCTGAACAACATCAATGAGCTAATAAAGAATGATCTTGTAAGAGGACTACCAAAGTCTTTGTTGAATGCAGAAGGCCTGTGTGATTCTTGTCAAAAGGCCAAACAGAGAAAAGCCTCTTTCAAAAGCAAATCTGAGTCTTCAATTGTTGATCCTTATCATCTCCTACATGTTGATCTTTTTGGACCAGTGAATGTTATGTCTCTTGGAAAGAAGAAATATGCTCTAGTCATTGTTGATGAATATACCAGATACACATGGGTATATTTTCTTGCAAAGAAGGATGAAACTGCATTAACACTGACAGAACATATAATACAACTGGACAAAGGGTCAGAGAATCAAGTGAAGATTGTCATAAGTGACAATGGAACTGAATTCAGGAATTCAACAATGGAAGAATTTTGCAAGAGTAAAGGAATCAAACAAGAGTTTTCTGCACCTGGCACTCCACAACAAAATGGTGTGGTGGAGAGGAAGAACAGAACCTTGATAGAAGCTGCAAGAACCATGCTAGATGAAGCAAAGTTACCAACATATTTCTGGGCAGAAGGAGTTCAAACTGCTTGTTTTACTCAAAATGCAACACTGATCAACAAGCATGGTAAAACACCATATGAAATGGTGAAAAAGAAGAAGCCAAATCTAAAATATTTTCATATTTTTGGATGCAAGTGCTTTGTGTTGAAGACTCATCCTGAACAGTTGACCAAATTTGATCTAAAGGCAGATGAAGAAATTTTTGTTGGCTATCCACTGTCAACTAAGGCATTCAGAGTTTATAATCTGAGAACCAAAGTGATCATGGAATCAATTCATGTGTCATTTGATGACAAGAAAATAACTGGACTTGAAGATGTTAATGAACATGATCAACTGCACTTTGAAAATGAAGATTTATTCTCTGACAAAGTAAACTCTGATGAGACTGATCTGACAAACTCTGTTGAGCTAAACTCTGAACCTCTACTGGTAAATACTGAAGAATCTCTTCAATCAGAAACAAGGGAAGAACCAGTTGAGGGGGAGCATGAAGAATCACATCAAAGTGATAATTCAAATACTGATAGTGACTCAGTTGATAATTCTGAATCAAACTCTGATGACTCAAACTCTGGTAGTTCAAAATCTGATAGTTCAAATTCTGAGCAGTCACACTCAGGGGGAGCATCAGAGAATGAAGAAAGGCACCAAGAAAATCAGGAGAGCATGGATCAAGGGGGAGGATCACATGATGACAGGAGCAATCTGCCTTCTGCAAGAAAATGGACTAAGTCACACACACCTGATTTAATTATTGGTGATCCAGATGCAAGAGTAAGGACAAGAAGTGCAACAACAAATGAATGTCTGTTTCATGCATTCTTGTCACAATCTGAGCCAAAGAAAGTAGAAGAAGCTCTTAAAGATGCTGACTGGATAACAGCAATGCAAGAAGAGCTAAATGAATTTGAAAGAAATGAAGTGTGGACCCTTGTACCAAGGCCCAAGAACAGATCCATTGTTGGTACTAAATGGGTTTTCAGAAATAAAACTGACAGTGAGGGTGTTATCACAAGGAACAAAGCAAGACTGGTTGCAAAAGGCTATTCACAGCAGGAAGGAATAGACTATGATGAAACATTTGCTCCAGTTGCAAGATTGGAGGCAATCAGAATCTTTCTAGCATATGCCTCTCATAAGAAATTCAAAGTGTTTCAGATGGATGTGAAAAGTGCATTTTTAAATGGAAAACTTGAAGAAGAAGTGTTTGTGGAACAACCACCAGGTTTTGTAGATCCAAAATATCCAGACAATGTCTACAGGTTAGACAAGGCACTCTATGGACTTAAGCAGGCACCAAGGGCATGGTATGAAACTCTTGCTAAATTTCTACTAGAAAGTGGGTTTCACAGAGGTACTATTGACAAAACTCTGTTTTACTTTCAATCTGGTAGTGACTTGCTCTTAGTTCAGATATATGTTGATGACATTATTTTTGGATCTACTAATGATAAACTCTGTAAGAAGTTTGCCAAGCTCATGCAGTCAAGATATTAAATGAGTATGATGGGAGAGCTTAGTTATTTTCTAGGCCTACAGGTGAAGCAAACAGATGATGGAATTTTTATAAATCAAGCAAAATATACCAGAAATCTTCTCAAGAAATTTGGCATGCTTGATTGTTCATCTGCAACAACTCCCATGGCAACTGCAACAAAATTGGACAAAGATGCAGGGTCATCAGTAGATATGACAAGTTACAGAGGAATGATTGGTTCTCTACTCTATTTAACAGCTAGTAGACCTGATATCATGTATGCCACTTGTTTGTGTGCAAGGTTTCAGGCAGATCCAAGGGAACCACATTTAACAGCAGTAAAGAGGATTTTTAAGTATCTCAAGGGCACTATAACTTTAGGACTGTGGTATCCCAGAGAATCAGACTTTAAGCTTCTTGGTTATTCTGATGCAGACTTTGCAGGATGTAAGATTGATAGAAAAAGCACCAGTGGAAGTTGTCAATTTCTGGGTGATAGACTTGTTTCCTGGTACAGCAAGAAACAGAAATCAATATTTACATCTACAGCTGAAGCAGAGTATATTGCTGCTGGTAGCTGCTGTGCACAGATTCTCTGGATGAAGAATCAACTGTTGGATTATGGATTGAGGTATACCAAGATACCTATTTTCTGTGATAATCAAAGTGCTATTGCAATGACAGGTAATCCAGTACAACACTCAATGACAAAGCACATCAGCATAAGGTATCACTTTATCAGAGAGCATGTAGAGGAAGGCAACATTGAGCTTCACTTTGTGTCTACAGAACAACAACTTGCAGATGTCTTCACCAAGCCATTGAGTGAAGCTACATTTACAAGACTGGTCAATGAACTAGGAATGGTCTCTAGTTTTGACTAGAGATGTTGGTTAGACTCAAAATCTTACTTTTTATTGCTCATGTTCTGTGAATTGTTGAGTGCTATGTGAACCTTAGTGTTACACTCTGTTATGCATGCTTATGTTAAACTTTGTTAAACTCTGTCAGCATGTCTGTCTGCTAAACACTGTTAACATGTTGGATACACTCTGTGAATTCAGGATTGATTATTGTCTGAATGAAAACACCAATGAAGAAAAATGTATGAAGCATGATTCTCAGTAATTAAATCATGATTCTTTCTGAGCCACTGTAATCTAATCAGATTTTGTGCAGTAAATCAACACAGCATGATACTGTTTCATATTTATAGCATCTCTTAGTTTATTCAGTCCTAAACTCTGAGTTTATGAATATTGTGTGCATTGCCTCTCATAAATAATTTCTGATATTGATGAACTCTAAACTCTGATAAGTGACATTCTGTTCCCAAAAGAAATTCATGGTTCTTGATGATTCCTTGTTTATACTTGAAAAAACTATAAAACTTGAGATGTGTCATTGATTAGTTTGGTGAGTTCAAGTTCATGTCTGCACCCTGTGAGATTTTGATCCAAGTCAGTGATTGATACATTTTCTATCAATCAGCTTTTATTGTTGTGTGATGTTCATCAGTAAGTATGTTTCTCTAGAACTTGTATTAAACCATTTTGAGACTACATGATATGTGTGTGCATGAAAATGATAAAGGCACTAGGATTTACCATTTCTTCAAACACTGTTCAAAATTCTTTTAAACACTGTTCAAACACTGTTCATAAATTCCACCCTTAGTAAACCCCTTTGAGCCTAATTAACTGCTCATTTTTCTTAAACTCTGTAGTATTAAGAGCAGTTACATTCTTTTGAAAAATCAAATGCAAGCAGGTGAGTGTTTCTCAAGAAAAGAAAAGTTTATTCAGTATATATATTAAAAAAAAAAGAGGTATATATACTGATCATCTTGTACAAATTTGTACTAACAGTGTGACTGAACACTTTGGTCTATTAAAATGTTCAGTTTGAAATTCACTCATGATTAAAATATCTCTTCTCATCTGTTTGATCTTACTACATTACAACCCTGAATAAAGTCCTTTTGATTTGTGCATATATGTACTCAAAGTAGTGTAGATTTGGTAGACATTCAAGCATATGGTAGTATCTGCTTTTACTGATTGAATGTGAGTGTAAACACTTCACCTAAACACTTGTGTGCTTTGAGAGTTTGTGAGTTTATCGAGTTCATGACTGTTACTCACTGAATGATGCTCTGATTTCTATCTCTTGATCTTTTTGTCTTCAAAGACTGTGTGCTTACTTGAATAATCATGAACATCAAAGGGAATAGAAGTATTCAGATCTCTGTATTGCAGTAACTACAGAGTTTAGCATTCATCAAACAATCAGTGTTTACCATGAGAGTTTGTGCATTCAGTGTTTATTAATTTCTGTTATGGATTTTATGAAATATTAGATGCTCTAAAAATTGATTTTGGTAAACTCTGCTTCACACACATTCATATTCACAACTGTGCAATTTTTGAAAGGGTTTAGGTGATAAAGTTGGAAAATTGACAAACACTGTTGAGTTGTGTTAAGTACTCTAAGGTAAAGTTTCATTGAGATGATTTGAAAATTTTGGAGTAATTGGGGTATTTGACAACTGTTAATTAGTGTAAATATGTCAAAGTGTCGTAATAATAGGAATGACAGCGGTAATAATTAAGTGATCCACTGGTTGTTTGACACGTGTCCCATTATTGTGTCCCACTCTCACATTACTCTAGAATCAGTTGCGTGCTTATAATACATAAACGATTGAGTTTTTTTTTCTCCTCTAATCGTTTTTGTTTTCTCACTACACATCGATTCATATTCACCCACTCACAGTTACTGTGCATACACAATTACTTTCAAAACTATGGTTCACTCTCTTTCACATTTTGATAAACACTTATCATACAAATCTTTTCTCTGACTATCTTCATATCATATCTCACTAATGGCAACCAAAGCTTTTGATGCAGCAGGGTTAGTTTTTCTTCCTAGCAATTATGCAGCTCCATTGGAGAATGAAAATGCTCCGGAGGCGTTTCATTTGTTTCAAAATTTCTTGAAAGATTCAGAAATTGGGAAGGCTTTAACTGCACCACCAAAACTCTCTGCTTCGCAAATTGCTACTTTTTGGATAAACTCTGTGTATGATGATGGAGAAGAGTCTGGCACTCCAACAATTACTTTTACTCATGATGAATCAGAGTATATCATTACTCCAACTATGGTTAGGGATGCTCTGGATTTTGAGACTCACACTTCTTACAGTGTTGTTGGTCATGACCGCTTGCGGACAATGTTGCAGCAAATTGGTTGTTCAGGAGATTTGAATAAGCTGGGATCTCTGAGAAGGCCACTTTTGAGAAAGGAATGGAGCTTCTTTTTCGATTGCATTACAAGGGCTTTTGGAAAGAAGACAACAAATTGGGATGCAATTCCTCTTGACAGTCTCCAAATTGGTCATGCTCTACTGTATGGAGGTAATTTTGATTTTGGTAGACTAGTTCTAATGAATTTGGGAGAACGTTTGTCAGAGCCTACATCTGTTTATTTTTCTCGATTTTGTCAACTGCTATTCAATGCTTGTGTGCCTAATCTTACAATTGCTGAAGCTGATGTCATTCAGCCTTTTCAAGTTGCTAAAAGGATGTTTTCTGATTTGACAAATAAAGATGTCACTAAACAGCAAATACCTGCTATGTTTATGCCACTAGCCTTACAAAACTATGTCAACCAACCTCAAGATTCACAATCTGCACCATCACCACAACAATCAGAACCACAACAAATGCCTGAACCATTAGAAATCATACACTCTCATCCTATACCAGCACCTGAGTCAACACCCACAACCACTGTACCTACTACATCTCATCAACCACAATCTGAACAAATCAATGAACCCATAAACTCTGAACACATAAACTCTGAACCAATAAACTCTGAGCCAGTACCTACTGATCAACCCAAATCCAAACCAAAAAGAAAAATACACACTGCACAGAACACCAAACACTCAAAGGCTAAACAGACATTACCTGGAGCTGTTTATACCAGAAGAAAGATTCAAAGGGCAAACAGACCTTCACTTTCACCAACTAAGGAGAGCTCTAGTGAAGAAGAAGAGGTGATTGCAGTGCCTCAAGCCAAGAGAAGGAGATTAATTCTTTCAGAATCTGATGATGAGCAAGTCATTGAAGCTCAAGAGGTGGTTTCACAGCAAACACCTACTGTTGAGGTTGCAGAGAATGCTATACCTGCAGAAGTTGAAATACCTGCAGAGGTTGAAGTACTTGCAGAGGATGCTGTGATTGAGAATGCTATGCCTGCAGAGGATAACATGCCTGCAGAAAAGGATCACAGAGATGGTTTTTCACCAATGAATGATATTCTTGACTCATTTCAACCATTCTCTGATCCTATCTCATCTGTTGTTCACTCTGAAGCAACTGGTGCAGCTGTTCAGCCTGCAATTATCTTAACTGAAAATGTAGCCTCACACACAGAGCTAATCTCTGATGCTTATCAAATTCCTGACAAAGGTGATGAGGTTGATCAAGCAACTAAGGATAATTCTAAGCCTATGCAAGTTGAAGCTATACATGCAAACTCTGTTGCAGAGCCTGAGCAACATGAGGAGAATATTGAGAGAGTTGCAGAAGTTGTTGCAGAAATTGTGGCTGACAATGCTCAGCACAGTGGTTCTTTAGAAGCTGCTCAAGCTGATAATGCAAGTGTTGAACATGAAGCTGAAAACAGTGCAAACTCTGATTCTTCTCTGAGTGCACCAATACAGACTGATATCAAACACACATCTTTTGATCAGCCTTGTCCATCTCATGCAATTGAACAAGAGCACCTTGCAAAATTTGCTGCTAACTGGTATAAAGAAGACTTTATTTTACCAAAAGGGAGGGCAGCTAATTTCATTCAGCAAACTGCTAAACAAATTTCCAATCCAGAGATTTTATCATGCTTAAAGGCAACTGTGGTACAAGTCAAAACTTTGTAGGGAAGTTTTGCTGACACACAACAAGAAATTGCTTCTTTGAAGACTGAGATACAGACTAGAGAACTGAAAATGGAAAGAGAGTCAAAAATCAAAGCTGTACAGCTTTCTAAAGCCCAAGATACTCTCTTTGCCAGGTTAGGGAAGGTTGAAGAGAATCAGACTGCCTTGTTTGATAAGGTTAATTCCATTGCTAACTCCTTGGAGCTCATTACATCTATACTAATTCCTGATGATGTCAAAAAGGGGGAGAGAGTTGCTAAGTCAAAATGCAAAATTTCTCAAACTCTGCTCAAACAGGATGATGCTGGAGATGGAGGAGCAAGTGACAAGAGTAAGGCTTTAAACTCTGAGTCATTAACTCTGAGATCTGGCAAATCTCTTAAGTCACAGTCTGTTGGAATAAACACTGAAACTCAAGGTACTTCAAAAACCAAGAGTTTGGAATTAATATCTGATCCAAAGACTGATGAGGAGTTAGTTGTTAAGCTTTTCATGGAAGAAAATGCAGAAGGAGTTACTCTAGAAGATGCTAAAGCTGAAGAAAAGAGTCTGCAAGAAAAGCATCTAAAAGCTTTAAAGTCTAATAAGTTGAAGAAAAGTGTGAAAGTTGTTAAAGCTGCAAAGCCTGTTCTTAAAGGCATTCAAATCAAAGAACAAGTTGGTACTAATCAAAGGATGCAAGTGTCCAGAAAACCAACAGATGCAGAAGCTAAGCAAAAGCTGAAGAATGTTGTTACAACCTCTGTTGATACACATGTTGTACAGAAGAATGAAGACACAACCTCTGTTGCTACACAAGTTGTGACCACACCACTATTATCGTCTCAGTTGAAATCAAAGTTTGGAAAAGGAGTTCTTCATGATCCAAATCTAGTATCTACAGTTCCAATGGATTTCACTGATGGTAGAGCCTTATCTGGTAAAATTAGAAACAACAAAGAAGGTATAGGCTCACACAGAGACAAAAGACAATATGTTGGTCCCAGAGATCCTTCTTCATTGGCTATTCCAGGTCGTGGTGTCACTCAAGAGAATTTAGACAGACTGGAGTCAGTGCAGCTTGTATATCAAAAGAGTTTAGAGAAGGATTTTCTGCTATATTTCATGGCTGATGGAACAGTGTTTAAGGTTGATGAGAAGGATATTGATTTAAAATACTGGGAAGAACTAGAATATGTTCTGTATCTTTTCAGAGTAAGAAATCAAAGAGCTCAGTCAGTTGCAAATGTACTCAGACAAAAGATGATTCAAAATCTTGCAAGAAGAAGTATGAAATTCAACAGCAAGTATGTTCCTAAGTACAGAGATTGGAATGGCAATCTGATAGAAATGGAGAAGGGGACTACAAAGCTAAAGACAGATCTTGGAATTACTGTTCTGGATTTTAATGTGAAGTCTGAGGAAGTGAAATATATCAGGTTGGGAAATGAAATGAGAAGAAACAAAATCTATGATCTTAGAGCTGCTATCTATCAGACTGATGAGAATGATCCTCAGTTGAGAGAAATCAAGGAAGCCATGCAGATAGAGCTTGAAAATGCTGAAAGAAGATTGCTTATAGACTATCTCAGAACAATGCCAGATCTTCAAGAGATTAGAAATTGAAGTCTGTAAGAATTTTCTTATTTTCTGTAGAATTTGTTAAGTAATAGCTTAAACTCTGTTTGTATGTTAAACACTGTAGTCTTTGTATTTGTTTTGACATCATCATTTACTGTAAACTTGTACATTCTTGCTAATGAACAAGTTGGGGGAGATTGTTAGAAATGATTGATGAGAACAGTGTTTGGAAGCTAAAGTAACAAAACAGAGTTTAACAGGAAGTCGTCAGAGTTTAGTTAAACACTGACTGGAAGCGCAACAGAGGTTGTTAAACTTTGTAGCGGAAGCGTCTGAGAGTCAACAGTGTTTGAAGATTGATACAAGATAAATATGGAAGCAATATCTTTGAAGATTGGATAGCTGTCAAAGAGATTGAGTTGACTTAGAAGACGTGTAGCAATCGTGATTGATATCAATTGTATAGCTTAATTATAGGAGAATCAATTACTGATTGTACGAAGCTGTATGTTTTATAAATACAGTTAGGTTAACCCTAGAAGGGTGTCGAACAGAGAGATTATCATTGATTGTAACCTAAGCAGCTCTCTTTGATATTTTACATCATTGAGAGAGGAATTGTTAATTCCAAATAGTTTTTAAGTGTTAAAAACGTGTGTTCTTGTTAATTACTCATACAGTATTTGATTACATATTGTGTATTCGACCTAACAATGAGTAATACGCAGTCCCAATCTTATTATTATAATAATGGTTGTGCCATTGTAGAAGGATCGAGAAGGTGGTATTGTTTCCTACAAGGTTTTGATAAAGCACAAAAGATAGACAGAACACAATCTTATATACTGGGAAACGGAGGTCAGGAGCAGCTAGGAGTAAGAAGAGAGATTTAGTGTTTGCAAATTCAATCAAGGCATGGTTTTAATCTTATCTCTAAAGTATGTTAACTGGTATTTGCAATTGATTATCCGTTCATTTGCAACTGGTATTTTGCTAATGGTAATGAAAACTGAGAATGCTCGTAGATTTTGTAGTCAGAAGTTCACACGAGATAAATAATTATGGATGTACTGTAAAATTCTGGTAACATTTTGGAGGCCTGATAACTAGATAATTAAGTAGAAAAGAATGAGGCACTTGTCATGCTTGCTTGGATATCAAAACACCTGCTTAGTTTATGACACTCCTTGGAATTCCTCTGTTTATGCCGGGTGCTTCTATGTATGGTCAACACATAAACCACATTACTTGACATGTTTGGTGAGTTTAGGATAGGAATGATTCTACTATTAGATAATATCTAAAGTTACTAGTTCATGCAGAATTTCAGATTTCATATATTCAGGATGTGTAGTTGAACTTTAAAAACTCATATCTTGGGCTTCGATTGTCCATTTTCTATGCTTCAAGATGTTTTGGAAACCTTAAGAAATAATCTAGAACATTACTGATGAACCTTATCCCAGATGTCCTGCTCCCGGTGTCCAAAACCTGATTTAAAATTCTGTCCAGAAAAAAATATAAGTTGTTCTCTTGTTGGTTAAGTTCAAGGAGCTAGTTAATAAATTGAGTATTGAAATTTCTTGGAGATTTTGTTATCGGGTTCATCTCTGTCAATCCAGCATCATGGCCAGGACAATTAAATCCAGCATTCATTCATACAATACCTGGAGTTCAGTTGGTAAAAGGTGGCGATTCCCTGGGCCAGTAGTATAAATCTGTAAGTTCCTTCTGCTGCTTATTTGGGGGAGGGAGGATATTAACATATTCTTTACTTAATAATGCTAAATTTTAATGGCGGTGTATGTTGAAATTCTTGCACTGAATTTCTAACACTAGTGAGTTAAAGTATGTTTTCATCCACTACTATTTTAAGAGTATTTGTGATTAATCATCTTAGTTTTTTTGAGGTGTCATGAGAAACTACTTAATGAATCTGATACCTTTAAACAAAAATCAGCTAGGATTTAAGGTAGTGTAATCGTTAATAATTTTTTCTGAATCCAAATAGAATCACGATCATGGGCATCCTTTTCTTTTTAATCATGCTGCTTCTAATTGGAGAATTATGTGCATTGCTCCATTATTAATGTGAAACTCGTTTCATTATAAAGTAAACAGAGAAAAATTCAGAGATGTATTTTGCTGCAGGGTATGGTAATTACTGACTGGGAAGCACTTGACAGACTTTCCGATCCCTATGGCTCAAATTACCGACAATTTTTGTTATCAACTGTCAATGCAAGAGTTGACATGGTAAAGACTGAAAATTAACACCTGTGCTAAAGGTCCTTTTTAATGTAACTGACATCAATTTCTACCTTATAAAAATTTTTAGGTGATGGTGCCTTCCAGATATGATTATATGAATTGTTTCTGGATGATTTTTTTGATCTGGTGGAATCAGGGGATATACCGGTGTCCAGAATTGATGATGTTGTTGAAAGAATCATGAGAGTCAAATTTGTTGCTGGACTATTTGAAAGAATTATATGTAATCAGGCTATGTAATGTTTTATTTAGGGTTAAGGATTATGAACTATTATAATTGTATTGATTTGGTTAATTTGGAAAGGCATATATTCAAACTTTATATTTTTGTTGTAAGTAGGTCCATGAATTGCTCCATTGGGTCTCTCCTTGGATTTTCCATCTCTCGGGTGTCATCTTCAGCTTCTTCTTCATCATACTTACAGTTATCAAACAAGTTATAGTCACTACCCTCATCCTCGCTCGGGTTCAAATCCTCTCTCTCACGGTTTTGGTGGCCTCCCGGCCCATGGTGGCTACCCTGGCCTTCAGAGTTGGCCGGGTGAGCTCGAGTGTTCATTCTTCTGGGTGGCATGATTATGATAATAAGACAAGAAATGGGTTAGGGTTTTCCAATTATTTGACAGCATTTACAGAAGTAAGGAACGTATTGTTCCTCCTTATACAGGGTTAGAATTTCGAACTTGCAGTGCCCTTATGATGGTGATAAAACTGCAAAACCTTTTTAGGGAAAATCGTTACGTGGTTCGAAAACATTTGTAGGAATTTCCAAGATTTCAGAACTTCGTAACTTGTAGAAATATTTTTTTTTTAACTTTTAAATACAATAGATTGAAAATTTATTTTAAGGCTTGTAGGAACATTTTGAAAATTTGTAGGAAATGAATTGAAATCACAAGTCGTAAATTTGAAACAGCATGGTTGTATTTGTGGTTTGTAAAAGTTGTGTATTCACAGTTGTATATCAAAACAGTTGAGCATGGCATCGGAAAGTAAGGCAGTCGAGATAATATCAAGGAAACTGAAACTAGATAAATACGGTACAAGAGTCATCACATAGGTTGGATGTTAAAGCCTGACGCATAGTTCCAATATCAAGGTCTAGCAAAAGCGGAACAATACAAGTACATCATCTTAATAGTCAAGGCTACACAAAAATAGGGTTACATCCGTACATACTATCCGAAGTCAAATCTACATATTTGTAGGTCAGTCTACTCATCCACTGGTCAGAAAGGACGCCACTGCATAAGTCAACTCTCCATTTATTCTCGAATTTGAAGTTGAAGAAAATTCTGTTATTGAGAGTAAACCAGATATTTTGAAGGGTTTATTATTGCATCCTATCTTACATGATGCACCTAAGTTGGAGTGAAAACCCTCACCCTTTCATTGGAGATATCATGTACAATTATAAGTGAACATTATGATCTATTAGTTTATCAAACTTAGCCATTTATTAGCCTATTTAATTGATATCCTACCCCGTACCTAAGTCCCATTACAACCTTTAATGAACACCTTTTGATTTGATTACTAGTTAGCCAGTGAAGTGGGTAAACTAATGGATATTTTACTTACATAAATAAAAAAATTTAATCAAAAAATATTTTTTTACCTATCTGCAATTATGCATCCAGCTATAGGCGATGGCATACATAAAAGTTACGAAAATATACATTTGCTCATATACTATGCTAGACTTATCCCTGATTCTTACTTGAGAACTTGTTTGATTGCCCATTG
Source organism: Kitagawia praeruptora (assembly GCA_037693485.1). NCBI lineage: Eukaryota > Viridiplantae > Streptophyta > Magnoliopsida > Apiales > Apiaceae > Kitagawia > Kitagawia praeruptora. Next base: position 95,418,785 of record CM075354.1, on the reverse strand, counting down.
AAATACCCAACATTCCAGCAAGCCAAGGACATAGAAAGATAATTAAGTTATTTGGTTAAATATTAAAAAGAAAAGTTTAAAATTGAAACACAGTTAAAATTCCCACAAGTGAGATTGTTTTTAGATTTGAAATTGTTTTTTTTAATAACAAATGAGTTAATTCAATAATAAAAAGGCATACGGCATCTACATCAATGATCGAGTCGAACAAACGGTAAATTGCAATCGCCTGTACTCATGAAGAGACAGTTAAACGTTATTTTGAAGATAACGTATATACAAATACAAGTACCCACTTCTTGCATCCTCGTTGGATTATTGGTACCTTCTTCATCATGCCCCGATGGAGCTATCGTTTGAGCTATCGACCAGAACTGTAATCCCATACAAAATTTCATCACTAAATCATGACCCCCGCTCACAATCAAGAAGCGAAAAACAAACCTCTCACAAAGGAGAGAAACATGAAAATCTTGCTGATCTATATCCTAGGCCATGTAACACACCACAACTTAATCAAAACAAAAACCAAACTCTCACAAGGAGAGACTAACACAACCCAAATAAATTGGGAACTTATTGAAATTATTTTTAAAATTTTCTTTTTTTGAATAAAAATTTAAACATTAAATTTTTATTTAGAAGAAAAAATTTTAAAAAAAATACGGAACTATACTTTATAGGAGCCTTAAAACGCGTGTCGAGTCCTCTGTCCCAAATGTAAACAACTCGCTGAGACTGAGGGAGTACTATTCAACCAGCCAAACTATCAAAAAATGTATCATTAAATTACATGTAACAGTCGTAAACCCACCATAAATATACACAAAAGAGCTACTTCTTACATATTCAAGTCATTACATATAAATCACAATTCCATAAGGTCCCAAGGCTTATATATAGCAGCAACTAAAATATTTACAAGATTTCAACCACCAGGACTACAAGCTATTGCTATACTACAACTATTACAAAAGCACACATTTTTCTCTGAGTCAAAATGCTTATAGCCCTCATGACACCAGGCCTCCATGTTTCCATACTAGTAGTGAACAAAAGTACTCTAAACATCATCCTCTCAACCGACCTGCTCGAACCCCCTTTTTAGCTACTGCTGCCTAGATGGGTTTGCTGAAAAAGAATTAAAACACCACAACTATGAGCATAAACATGCTCAGCAAGTCCGTAAAGAAACAAAACAACAAAGGATACGTGGATGATTAGTAAACAAAAGGAATGACAAATTCAGCATTGAACAACATATAGAAAAAAAAAGTACAGTCAATAAATTATCCTTCGTATACTAGAGTGATCAGCTCTAGTGGCCATCAATTTTAAGACATATGTCCAGAAACCTTTATTCGTGGCTTAGTACCATCATTAGCCACATTCCATCTATTAGCAATACGGCCTTACCCTCTTATGAATGCAAAAACAACATGAGCTGGTGTATATAAATATGTGACAAATAATAAAGCAACGAGAATGATTCAACTAGATAACTGGCTCACTTTTGCTTTCAAACAAGCTCCCTGTCATTAATTAAAATTGCAACAATCTCACTTAAACAATTGAATTGGAATATACATAAAGTATATGATATCAAGCTTTAATCAACAATCAACAACCATTTGAGGGGAGAATCAAAGAATACACTACTGGAAATAAGTCAATAGACATCAGTTCTGGGCTGATGTAAAAAGTTTCAAAAACCGATGTCTAGGTGGGTGTAGTTAAAAGTCCATGTGTTTTACATCGGTTTTGGACCGATGTTAAAAATGACTTATTACATCAATTCCTAACCGATGTCAAATTGTGGTCAACAACATCAGTTTATAGAAAAGAACCGATGTCTCAACTCCTGTACTACATCTGTTTTAGATAGACAACCGATGTTGTAAATTGTATACCAAATTGATTCTTAACCGATGTCAAATAGCTCCATAAATTTGCCAAATAAGACAACAGTTTTTAGGTGATGTGTTAAAGGCTCAAATTGATGTCAATTTTTATGCAGGAACATCAGTTTTGCTTTAAAAAGTGATGTATGTTCTTTGTTTTAACATCGTTTTTTCAATAACAATGTGATGTGTTATATTTGCATAATTATGTGCCCAAAAATTTACCAAAAAATTATCAAAATCAACATTGCATTCAAATCGACTTATATACCACCAAAGTTAGCAATACAAAACATTCATCCAAAAGCATATTTCATTAACAATCTACTATTACACCAATAACCAAAATCATCCACATTCACCAAAGTTATACATACCAAACTCCATATCCACAACTACATAAACTGCCCCAACTACTAATATATATATTCTAAAGTTTACAATAACAAACTCCATCCACATTCACCATATAAACATCCTAGAACTAGTCAAGATAGAAGAGAACAATATACTTAATTAAAGCAATCGTTCACAGTACTAGACAGTTTAATAAAATAGAAGCAGCAGACTTGAAGCTTTGTTATCTTATCTGCGTTAGATGGAGTTTGAAGCTTTGCGAGACCTTGTTCAAGAATTGTCACTGCCACATTAGACTCTGACTCCCATAAAGATCCTAAGAAAGTCCCAGATCTATCAACAGTTTCCACTTCAATATGAGGATAAGGTGCTGTTAATCTGGTAAGAACCAAACATGGCTAACTGTTCAATACAAAGTAATACATTGCAAATACTAGAGACTCGAGGACTACACAATAAACACATAGCAGTGGATATAGCAATTTAATTTTGCTTTCATCAATATGAAGCTGCAGATATTATCATTTACATCTGGCATCATCAATATGACAGTCAATTGCATGAAACTCAAGAAGCAGGGGCTGTCACTATCAATATGATATTGTTTTTGGTTGTCAGGTGCTCAAAGGTTTCTAGGTACTTGCAGAATCTGATCAAGGCATAGTGGCATAGTGGTAGGGCTGTCACTATCAATATGATATTCATTTCTTAGTATGCCACTATGCCTTGACTTCTATATCATTAGATGTAACTCAAGAAGGCATAGTATGCCACTATTGTTACGTTAAGGGTGTCTAATTTGTTCAGATGTACCTTAAAGTCCTTGCCTTGAAAATCCATCATCACTGCTTTGTTTCCCTGCGAACAAGAAGAGCCATCCAACATTTAGCTTCTTGTTGAAGGAAACTTACTAAATAACCCCTGAAGGCTTTTTGGATTTTGGTGGCAGCTAATTCTTGGATCTCCCTTCTCTAGTGAGGCGCTGATGTAGGACCACTGTATTTACAATATATACTTGAGAATTCTCGATATTCGTCTTCTCTTTGACAAGTATACTGAGAAGTACTAGAGGGCTGATCAAAATTTTTTGCAACAATTTCATCAGCTTCACCAGCCATTAAAATGTCCATATTAAAATTTTGATAGCTCTACTCTTCCATATCTCTTGTTGCCGATGATGCTGGAAAAGTAGGTAACCGTTTGATCTTGAATCTACTAGAAAACCATCTTCTTCTCCATTGTTTCTGCCAATGTAGATATTACCTGTAAGAGTCAGCGAGAAACAGGTAAATAATGAAATTTGTAATATATACCTTGTGTTCACTTATTAAAGTATCTGAAATGAAGAACTTCTTTACCAGGCTGAACCAGCTCTTTCTTGCCATTAAACCATCACTTGTCATGAAACAATAACGAAGACTTGAAAAAGAAAGTCAAGATGAATTCTGTATATTAAGTGATGAGAACTTTAAATTTATTAAAAATTATCTAATCGATACGAAGCTGCAGATATTGTCATTTACATTTGGCATCATCAATATGACAGTCAATTGCATGAAACTCAAGAAGCAGGGGCATACTAAGAATCTGATCAAGTCAAGGCAAGGACTTTAAGGACTTTAAGGTACATCTAATGATATAGAAGTCAAGGCATAGTGGCATACTAAGAAATGAATCTTCCCAAAACCATAAGTTAAACAATCAAACATTTATATTTCCATTTATAATAAAGAAACACATGCTTAATGCTTAGACCATCATTGTAATTAAGATAAAGTTACCTCTAGGGTCTCTAACTCAAGATTAAAAATCTCGGCACTAATAAGTCCTGGTAGAATATATTTAAATTGTTGATAATATCTTCTCGAATTCTCGGACAAGAATCTCCTGTGAACAATCCACCCCTGTAATTTTATGTGTACATTGGCCAACTTAGAAGCTCCAAACTGGAAATGCACCAATACAGGTGAAACAACTGAATTTTGGTACCAAAACCACTATGTCCCCCCTTAAAAGTATCATAGTAGCGAATCTTGATCTCAAGGTTAATCAATTACTAAACCAGAATCCCAAATTTTGTTTTACCCATTGTGAGTGGTGTCAAAAATTGTGACATCCTTTTAGCTCTGATAACGAGCCACTCAAGAACAGATTTGCCCCGAAATTGTGCAGAATCCACTACAGATGCACATAGCATAGGGCTCAGGACTTCTGGGGCAACAAAGCAAGTGCAGAGATCGGATAAGGACCCCGCTTTACTTGAAATTAGATACAAAGGAACTCACACATGCTGCCAACTACCAAGCTAGCCATTGAGTAGTGCCACCTGCATCGCCAGAAAAGGAAAACAAATATAAGAACCATTCCCATAAGTCCATAACCATCAACAAAAACTACCATGTGAAATGTTGTTTAATCTTTAAAAAAATTTACATGTGTAGGAACTGGACAAGAACGATATATCATCCCTTTTCTCTTTCCCTTCTACGCTCAGGGGCCTCAAAAGTGAAAGTTCATTTTCAGCACTAGCCATTTTCTTCCACCATATATCTCTCTAGCCACGTATGGTTAAGGCTATTTCTCAATTTCGCCCCTCCGGATGAACAATGTTGAACTAGTTCAAGAACATGTATAGGAAAATTAGAGTAGACTTGACACTTGAAGCTCGTAGAAATGACAAATAGAGCTACATTCAATAAATAAGTTGAAAATAATTTACCTTTTCTCTTCAAAGTTTTCTTAGTAACTCTCTGCTTTGCCATGAAAAAGGCTCATCAGTTGATTGCTTCCCACCTTTGCGAGCCTACAGATACAATATTTAACAAAGATAAGCAGGGAATATACAAACAAAAGCATTACATCTAACCAACTAAATTCATTCTAACATATCCATACGGGAGAAAAATATACTAGCAAGGACAACTCAACTAGCAAAGGAGGCAACAAAGAACATTAAATCAACAAAAATTACAAGGAAAATAGACATGCATACAACTATAACATTAAATTTGAAGAATCACTTACTTTGGAGATGACCCAAGCTTAGCTTAATAATCAACAAATCTGCTAAAAAACTTAAATTAAAAACCAAAAATTTGAATTTTCAAACAAAAATGAGAAAAATACCTGCTAGTTTGAGTGGATTCGAGATAGATAAAGCCTCCTCTATAACCAATTTACAAAAATCGAAGCTAGGGTTCGACCTAATTGGGATTCGACTAGGGGGTTTTGAAATCAAGGGTTTGAATTTGGGGGTTTGTAAGCTAGGGTTTGAATTTGGGGATTGTAAGCTAGGGTTCTTCACTGAGTTTGTGAGTGAGTGAATTAGTGTGAGTGGTTTTGAGGAAATGGAAAATACGGTACATGTGAGGGTGAGTGAGTTTGAGGAGAGGGTGGGTGAGTTTGAGGAGAGGGTAGGGCTGTAATTCGGGCCGGGCGAGCCGAGTTTCGAGCCGAACATTAAACGAGCTAGGATTAATCGAGCCGAGTCGAGCCGGCTCGTTTAACTAATCGAGCCAAAACCTCTGCCCGAACTCGACTCGTTTAATTTCACGAGTCGAGTCGAGCCGGCTCGTTTAGCTAAACGAGCCGGTTTTAACGAGTCGGGCGAGCCAGCTCGTTTAATTTTACACTTAATCGAGCCTAAAACTCTACCCGAACTCGGCTCGTTTAATTTCACGAGTCGAGTCGAGCCGGCTCGTTTAATTAAACGAGCCGAAACCTCTACCCGAGCTCGACTCGTTTAACTAAACGAGCCGAGTCGAGCCCACTTAAACGAGTTCGAACCGAGCCAGCTCGCGAGCCGCTCGGCTCGAATTACAGCTCTAGGAGAGGGAGACAAAATGTCTGAGGGGGGAAATGAAAAAAAGAAAGGGGGAAAATGTTTTTAAGTAAATTATAGAGAAAGTGGGTCGCCAAAAGATCCGCTCGTTTTTTTATTTTTTTAAAAAGTGGTTGACACATCGGTTTTAGCTATGATTGATGTCTAAAACCTATTTTAACATCGGTTCTAGTAAAACTGATGTAAAACAATTCTTTAACATCGGTCACCAATTCAAACGATGTAAAATGGGTGATGTCTATTGACTGTTTTCTTAGAGTGATAGCACAATAAGTTTCAGATTATTAAAAGAGAGGGCCAAAGAACAAGAATAGAGGACTTGCATTCCTCGTTAAACCTTACTCTTTTCGTATAATTGTGAAGCAATTGTTTTTCCCTCTTATCCTCCCTTCTAGTTAAACTTCTGTTCTCTCTTCTTTTTTCTTTTTTTTTATCTTCTCTCAATAACTGATTGTTCACTCCCTCTGTATCTCTCTGTTTGTCTATGTCGGTGAAAGGTTCAGACAAAGGTTCCCTAAATTTAGAGTGTACTCTAGAATGTCCTACAATGATCTCTTTTAGGATTTAAAATCTATTTAATTTACACTTAAGGACCTCCATTATGCTTAAAATATTAAAACAAGCCTACAATTATTTCCTAGATAATTTTAAAAATCTATTATTATAACTATTATTATTAAATAACAAATTAGTCTTGGATCTCAAAATAAAACTAAAATTATTATATAACTAACATACTCATTTTAACACCACTAAATTACTTATTAATAAAACTAAGAATAGTAGCAACATTTTCTATTAGAATTTTTTTTTCCAGGAACACTAACCTGAGGCATCACATTCTCCCCTCCTTAATTAATTTTGTCCTCGAAATTGAGAAGAAGTTGCGGGTACTTATTCCTTATTTCACTTTCAGATTCCCACGTAGCTTTTCCTATCGGTCGATCCTTCCACACAAACTTCAAACATGGAATGGTTCTATTCCGAAGAATAAATTCTTTCCTTTCCAATACCTTAATTGGAATTTCTTGATATGTTAAATCTACTCGAATCTGGCAGGGCTCGTATGCAAGTACATGTTTGCCATCGTGTTTATATGGTTTGAGCAATGACACATGAAATGTATTGTGAACTCTCATATCAGGAGGCAGGGCCAACTCAAAAGCAACCTTCCCTATCTTCCTTAATATTTCAAAAGGTCCCAAATATCTAGGATTAAGTTTCCCTTTCTTTCCAAATCGCTGTAGTCCTTTCCATGGCGAGATTTTAAGGAATACATGGTCTCCAGGTTCATAACTTCTATCCGTTCTCTTTTTGTCAGCATATTGTTTTTGTCGATCTTAAGCTGCTTTTAATCTTCTTCTTATGATTTGTATAGAATCTACCCTCTTTTGAATCAATTCAGGCCCCAATAAGTTTCTTTCACCTACGTCACTCCAACATAACGGTGTGCGACATTTCCTCCCGTATAAAGCCTCATATGGTGGCATCCCTATACTAGAATGGTAGCTATTATTATACGCGAATTCCATCAGCGGTAGGTGTTCAACCCAACTTCCCCTGAAGTCAAGCGCACAGGCTCGAAGCATATCCTCGAGAGTTTGAATCGTTCTTTCACTTTGTCCATCGCTTTGCGGGTGATAAGCGGTACTAATACACAATTTTGTACCAAGGCTTTCTTGTAATCTTTTCCAAAAGGCCGATGTAAATCTTGCATCCCGATCAGAAACTATTGTTGATGGCACTCCATGTCTGGTCACAATTTCATCCATGTAGATCTGCACTAATTTTCCTACATCATACTTCTCTTTAATTGGAAAGAAATGGGCTGATTTTGTAAGGCGATCCACGATAACCCATATAGCATTAAATCCCTGGCGCGTTGCTGGCAATCCCGTGACAAAATCCATGGTTATTTGATCCCATTTCCATTCAGGTATTTCCAATGGCTGCAAAAGTCCACTAGGCCTTTGATGTTCGGCCTTGACTCTTTGACAAGTTAAGCACTTACTCACCCATTCAGCCACATCTTTCTTAATTCCCTCCCACCAAAAATGCCTTTTTAAATCTTGGTACATCTTCGTACTCCCCGGATGGATAGAATAACGAGAATTATGAGCTTCATCTAGTATTTCTTCTTTCAAGGCTGAATCACTTGGAATCCAAATTCTTTCTCTATAAAGAATAATTCCTTCTTCGTTAACATGAAAAACAGAATTCTTTTTCGCTTTTATTAATTTTTCAATCTTTTCTTTTTCAATGCTTCTCATTTGTGACTCCAGAACTTTCTACGTGAGTGTCTTATTGTTAGGTCCGTTGAGATTGTAGAAGGGGGGGTTGAATACAATCCTTATCTTTTTAAATAAATTTGTCCGTTAAATAAAATTTAGTTTAGACAAATTTGTGCGGAATTAATTGAAACAAAATTCAAGTTAAATATAATGATATATTAAACTTGATGGTTGTTACAAAATTAGTACAAAGTAATATCAAGTTAATAAAAACAAATTAGAAAATTCGACATGAACTTTTCTTAATTTGTTAATAAAAATCGAGATATAGATTAGGAGTAAAAACTCGCTAATAGTACAAGAATCACAAATAATTAAGTTCTAATGGATCAAATATTACAAAAGAGTTGAACTTAATTTTCTGTGAATTAATTGAACTGGTCAGTAGCTTTAAAGATGAGAGAGATGTAATGTTGAAGGCTGCTGTCTTTTTTTGTTTCTTGTCCGTGTATATTGTCTGTGTAGCATCCTTGATCTTTATATAATATGTTCTCCACCTTCTGCCAAAACTGATAATCATTAAGCCTCGAACTACCTTTCCGATTGGCTACTACCTTTTTAATCTGGCGGTACTACCTTTGGTACTACCTTTTGAATAACACTTGTACTACCTTCGGTACTACCTTCTGAATAAGCTTGTAGTACCTTCGGTACTACCTTCTGAATAAGCTTGTACTACCTTTGGTACTACCTTCTGAATAAGCTTGTACTACCTTCGGTACTACCTTCTGAATAAGCTTGTACTACCTTCGGTACTACCTTCTGAAAAGGTAGTATTAGTACAATTTTTAGCTTAAATCAATTAAATGATTTTCTAATAATCATTTAATTAATTTTCTTTTACATAAAATTCTGATTTAATTAATTAAGTAATTATTTTAAAGAATAAATTAATTCTTATAGAATTAATTTATTAAATAAATTAACCACATAATTTAATCAATTAAAAGAAGAATAAATATGAATCCTTTAAGTAGCCAAATCTTTTCTTGGACCACGGAAATTAATAAAGAAATACCATTGATTTTTTTGTTGACGTTCGATGTACTGTCTAGTTCATGAACGACTAACTTCAATGATTGTTCTTCATTTCTGACTTTAAACATGTGGTCCTTTTTCTTGTCTCATCTCTCTTTAAATCTCTTGTACTCTGACTGATAATCACCTGTCATTGTAGAAATCTCTGTCACTCTAAATAAATCCACTTCTTTGATTTTATACTGAGGCTTGATCAGCAGGCTAAACTTCTTCCAGTGTAAAACATCAAAACTATAGATTGACTTGGAAGTTTTTCTTCTCACATATAGCATCTTCTGAGATTCCTATGACAGATTAAATTATTTACTTATTATAATTTAATTTAAAGTTGAGTTGATTCCTCGTACTACAAATAGGCTGTGTCATATGCCTTTCAATCTCCCCCTATTTGTTTGTTAGAAAATAACAAGAAAATACCTAGAGGATAACTCAACTAACTCAACTTAAATTAGTAAAAGATAGAACTTTAAATGCAAGTAAATAAAGAAACAGTTCTGGTTTATATTAACATTTTCCAGATTCAAACATGAAAGATAAATACAAGATAGATGATCCTCTAGCCTGATCATATTTAACTTATCCTATCTTGATCTATCTAAGCTTTAAGAATATAACAAGTAGAGCTATTCTTCAGTTAGGATGGTCTTCACTTCGAACTTCTCCTTCTTCTGGTTCTTCAATGATAGGTTGCAGATTTGGGAGATTTGCAATCAACTCAGCATCAAAAGTACGTTCACGTTCATTTGGCATACCTTGAGGTCTGACTGGTTGAGGTCTGACTGGTTGATTTGGATATCCTTTTAACCTGTTCACCTCTTGTTCATACCTTGTCATTTTTTTGATACAGTAGTCTTGAATGAAATCTGCAGCATCCTTCTTTTCTATTGTATAAAGACCAGTGTTTCTCAGCATTTTTTCAACCCATACCAAATGCTTAGCATTGTACTCTGGCAGCTTCTCATTATCACAAATGATGGTTTGATATACATCTCTCTTCAGAAATATTACTTGATACGGTATACGAGTTATTTCAGGACTGGCATTTCGAGCAAACTCCTTGAGATGCTCATACAATAAGATATTCAGTTCAGAACAAAGTGATACCTTTTGCTTCAAAATCCAAAGCTCAGACAAGGTTCTTCTTTCTAGACAATTTAGAGATACTTGGAAAGAACCTTCAAGGCGAAAATTAACAACAATTACCATTTCCTTTTTGTGAGAATTAAAACCAGCATTTATTCGAGAGATTTCACACTTCAAGGCCTCCATATATATTGAATGATCTGGATTGGCATCTCTATACTTGTAAATGATTCCAAGAAATTGCTTTCCATTATTTGTCATAAGTTGTGGAAGACTTATTATCTTTCTGGCTTCATCCCATTTCTCACCAACTTTGAGTTTAATATCAAGTTTTCTATTTTCAACAAGTATGTGATGTTGCCGTTGCCTTTCCACTTTTTCTTGTCTTAGAAGCTCTTCCTTTTCATCCAACATCTGAGATAACTTTGCTAGTTTCTCTTTTCTTTGCTTCATACTAGCTTCATGCTCTAGCATTTTCTTGTCAAAGTATGGGTTAGCTGGTTGCTCTATCCATTTACTGAGATCTGGTTCTTGTTCAAATTCAGGTACACCAATAATTTCATCCGGCCCAGCAAACGGATCAAAATCATCAGTTTCACCAGCGTAGTAAATAGTGTTGTCTTATTCAGGTATGCTCTCAGCTGCTTCAACTCCTTTTCCCTTTTCTGACTGCTGTTGATACTTATCCACTGATTCACTTCCACTTGCCCTAGATTTCTCCCCCTTAGTTGGGTTATCCTCTACAGATTTATCAAATGCACCGGTTCCTGGGTCTCGCTCAACACCATCACCAATTTTTCCTTCAAAGAATTCCTTTTCTTCTGCTGTGGGTGTGTGAGTTCTGCTAATCATGTTAAACAAAAGTTTCAGCCCTTTACCTTGTTGTGCATTCTGCCTTTGAATCACATCAAGATGACGTTCAGTAAATAATTGATTCTCAAGTAGTTCTGTTTGGAGAATTTCAACTTTGTCGGAGATTTCAGAAATGAGTTTATCCTGAGCAACAGTAACATCTCCAGAATCATCAAGTGCCTTTTCATGAGATAGTTCGAGAGTCTTGATCTTGTTTGTGAATGTTGTCTTCATGTTGGTAATGTCATTCTTTATCATAGCAAGCTGATTATCGACAGATGTAGATGAAGAAGACCGTTCATCCACTTGTGCTTGAAGTAATTGTTTTTCAGCTTCAGTTTTCTCAAGTTGCTTCTGTAGTGCTTGAAGTTGAGCCATAATTGACGAACTGTTTGTGTCAGTGTGTGCACTCACCTGAGGTTCACTCAAGGATGTTTCACTCTCCTTTCGTGCATGTGTTTCACTCAAGTTTATGGTGGTCCTCACATCACTCAACACTAGCTCCTTTTCCTTAGATGTACCTGCAGAAGAAATCACCCTAGCCCCTTCTAGAGAGGTCAGTGGTGGTGCAATGGGAGTTCGCAAATCCCTATCCTTAATCAAACCTACCTGTTCATTAGGAATTGAAATCTGAATTGCTTCAGTGGTAGATTGATTAAGTTGCCTTCCACTTTCTCCAGTTGAAACTGCGAGTGGAAAATCCCTTAAGGGAGCCAGGAATGTTTCTCCTGGGAGGGGAGATGATGACTCTGTTATAGGTGGCAAAGAGTTGAGATTTCCCTCTGAAGCCTGTGAAGGCTCTTCTACCGTGACAATGGTAGGCACTGTTTCAGTAGCAATCCTATTGTGCACTCCTTGCTCAGTGTCCCTAGCAACATCAAATTCTAAGGTTATGTTTTCCCCCATTTTGAGTAATAGGGGTGTGCTTGACTCTGTACAGGGTGCCATGGCCGACTGGCAAATTTCAATGGACTCATCCTGTTGAGAGAATTGTTCCAGTAACTGTTCATGTGCCATTTCAATGTCCATATCCTTTTGGGAGGATATGGATGGGCTGACAGTTGCCTCAATTAGTAAGTTTCTTCTCTTCTTTAGTGGAGGCAGAGCTGTGGGATCACTCATATCACTACTACTTTTATCAGGTCTTTTCATTGGTAATTTACTTCTGGATTTAGGTCTTGAGATTTGAGATGACACTGTGTTTGGCTCTAAGACCTGGGATAGAAGTTGTGGTTCTACAACCTCTTGGTCTAACCTATCAGCCACTTGGGCTCCAGAAATAGTTTGAGATACAGAAGTAGTTTCAGGGAAAGATGGCAATACCTGTTCAGTAGCAATTGAAGAAATCCCAACAGTAGTGGGTTGAACCACTTGAAGTTGATGTTCAGGTTCAGGAGCAGGTGCTGCTTCTTGTTCTGGTTGCTCAGGAAGAGGTACAGGTTGCACAGGAGCAGGTATGATAGATCGATTTATAAAATCAGCCAAGTATGGTGTTATGAGCACTGGTATGTTTGGAAACTTGTTATGAGTGTCTAGTGAAGTGTATACATTTTTGTCTTGTTTACCTGACACTTGTACTCTATCATTCTGGTACTGTTCTTGAATTACTAGAGGAACAAGGTGATTGAATATCAAGGTCAAGAAGCGAGGATAATAACAAACAACCTTTTCACCAGCATCATGATTCCTTCTTGCATTAATCATCCGAATAATAATGGCTTTCAAAATTATGCTACCAAAATTAATCCTACGGTTATGAGCAACCGCAAAACCAACACTACGCCATAAACAGCCTACGGTAACACCACGACTGTGTTACCTTAGACCCTAAAAAACGTTACCAAAGGCCAAAAAAAGGCTAAGGTAACACCTTAGTTGGGATAGTTTTGTTCTATGTAACCTTTGGGGTCTAAGGTAACACCTCGACACACATAAGCTAACATAGGCAAATTCGTTACCATAGACCTATAAGGTAACACACTAAGCAATTCTATAGCAACACCAAATCTATGTTACCTCAGATGTTATAATTTTGCAAAATTATTAATTAATTATGTAGGTCCCACATGTGGGCCCCACCAAAGTCATTTTTTTATTATTATTATATTTATGTAAGCATGTCAATACTAGCAAGTGACAAATATACAATACCTCTATATACAAGCTTTAATGCAATCTTGTCAAAGTATACAAATATTAAATAACTTTAAAATTTTGAGTATTACATTGGTCAAAACAAAATTACATATATAATCACAAAATCCTCAATTTGTTGTCTTCAAGAAATTTGTGTTTGCCAGATGGAGTAGCATCTGTCAAATTTCGTGAAATGTTCCTCCAGCCTCCTTTGCCATGCTTTCGAAGTCCGATAAAAAACTGCCTATAGTGGTATCATCAAACAAACAGTAGTATAATTAGAATAAAGATATGATGGAGAGTGTATATATTTGTAAAATTCTTTAAATGAACTAAGCTGTGGGCATAAAATATTTGTAAAATTCTTCTGTGGGTATAAAATTTTGGCAACACCGTAACAGTAAACTAATTATCAGTTCATTATTAGAAAGTACTACACTTTGCAGGTGATGATAATGCAATTTGATGGCAACATTGACCATAGAGCAGACTTCTTATGTGACTATCATAATCCCCAGTAAGGTCTGCCATATTTAAACTTTCAGTATCATCCGAATTGCCATCCAAGATTTTCTTTCTTAAACCAATATTGTTGTAGCATAATAGATTTGTGCAGACAAATAGGACATAAATGCTCCAAAACAATAGTTCATGCTATTTTCTTGCAGATACTTGTAAGTCACCTTAAGTACTTTGTCGTTACTAACACAAAGTAGTTCAGGTCCGGGAAATTGTCCATTTATCATAATTCCCTACATTTTACAATAAATATTTTTGATCGTAAATGCACACAAAGCTCATTTGTACAATGTCAAAGTTGAAGTCTCTTACAATAAGGTAACAAAAACACAACACTTCATCTCCCCCACCTACCACTGGTTTACTGTCCCTGTGTATATGATACAATGGGCTGGAAACATGTACACTCAAAACATCAAAACATATTTGTGCTATATTAAAAGAAAAAAACCTACTTCCAATCTAACATCATAATACACTAACTCGGAATAACCAGTGTATTCCAAAAAAACTAAGATCATATATATTAAAAGAAAAAACTAGATATGCAAGTATGCATACATACTATCTTAATTTATAGTACGCCATATCCGGAAAAAACAGGTATTACCTGATCATGCTCAATATTAACACTTTAACACTTCCAGCATCCTCAATAAGGCGCCCAGGAAACAGGAGATCTTCTTGGTATCTCAAGTCAGCAGGACTGGATATTTTTCCTGTCCGGTTTAAACAATAGTTGAGTTAATGTGTATCCAGAACAGCCATTACATGCTTCATATTTTATATACAGGCCTTTAGAAAATTTACCACAATCATGGCGGTTCTTTGTGGATTCAATGTGTTAACGGGAGTAGCTCGCATTTCTTCGCTGTGATATGTGCGAGGGAAAGGGGAGGTCCCACAATCATCTGCAAAATGTGTAGTTATCAAGAGTTTCATACTTTATGTAGGGTACTTTTCACTTTGAATTCATGGCCAATTCTGTATATTATTCCATTAAACCTAATTAGAGGATATTTTTATTAATGCCATAATTCGATTGCATCAAATTTAAATGGTAGACTTGGTAATAATGTTTCTAACTTAAACATACCAGCCATGGCATAACCGTAAAAAACAAAGTTGAAGTTACCATAGAAAGAAAGAAACGCAGAACAACCGGTTAACTTCTCGACTGCACAAGATACCATCCAAAGCCTTCTCTAAGACCAGAGCAATCTGCAGGTACTCTACTTTTAAATCAGTTGGAACATTTACAAACCCTGAAAAAAAAATATCATGAAGCAATACAGTAAAACATTCAATATCCGTGATACCGAAAAATAAAAAGAAGCCCGACATGTTTCATTATATTATGACACTCATCCAGAAGCTAAACACACTAACCTACTGACAATGATCATTATTAAAATATAAATAAACAAAACTATTTTCATAAATACATCACTCATTTGTAATCAAAATCAAACAGTATCTTGTCACAAATAATGATCCCATGTACTAGCACAATTAATACGATGCAATAAAAAATTAAGGGAAATCAAACAATGCTCATAAGGTGTAGTCAATATTAACTCTGCAAACTTGCAATCCCTGTAAGCATTCGCCAACGTAATTAAGTGCACAAACCCCAGCTCGTCCAAAAAATGTCACATGCCTATCATTAAAGAAAAGAAAAACATAAAAAAAGCCACCCTGAATCAACCAAATATCCAAATATCTGTTACTTGTTCAATTCATTGGAGTAACTCAGGAAAGAAAAAAAAAGATACAGGAATGGGAATTCATACTTGTCTCATGTCTCATGGCAAACAATCTAAGCAATCACAATAATTCACACTCATATCAGGGTTCATGGTCCATGGAATAAATTATACAAACAAAACCACCAAGCAGGGAAATATAGAAATACAATTACAAATCGAAAACATAAGAGAGAGAGACACATACAAATATAAGTACAAATCGAAGAACATAGAGAGAGAGACAAACACTCAATTTGTACGAGGAACTCCAAATCGAAGCCCAATTGAATCCTAATTCCGTTGAACCCCAATTGAACCCGTGCTCCAATTGAACCCTAAAGCAGCTTGTAACGAGAGAGAGAGAGAGAGAGAGAGAGAGAGAGAGAGAGAGAGAGCGTGTGTGTTTGTTTACAAAGTGTGTTTCCCGAACCATGTGACTGAGTGCGAGACTCCAATTGAGCGAGAGAGAGACAGAGAGGTGAGTGAGGCTCGAGAGAGGCTCGAGAGAGAGGTGAGTGAGACATAGTGAGTGACCTAATTTTTTCCCCCAATTGTGAGTAGCCCGCTTTTTCCCGACTTTAACCAATTTTAACCCAATTTTGATTAGCCCGCTTTCACTTTTGTTTCCCGCCCGCCAATCCTCAATTTTTTTTCAATTTTTCATTCCTTGCTTTTCTTTTTTTCATGTTCTAATATTACAAAATTTATTAATTTTCTTATAAAAAATGTATGACGATAAATTTATTATTTTAATTATTGAATAATAATTAAAACTTATTATACCCTGTTATTTTCTCCAATAATTTTATTAATGATTTTAATCAAATTTTAATAATTTTGAATGTTACTTTATTTTAAGATATTTTAAATAAAATTATTAAAAAATATATTAATATTGTAAAAATATGAATGATTCAATTATTTGATAGAATATTATTTTTATAATAATAAATTCAATGACTTGATTAAAATTATTGAATTTTAAATTTTAATAATTATTAAATCGTTGATTATAAATAAAATTCAAAAATATGTTAATTATACTCTAAGGTAACACACCTCATGGTGTTACTAAGTTTAACACCTTCCACATCTATGGTAACATACCTTTAAGGATATGGTAACACCAAAACTAGAGTGTTGTGATAGGTCCAAAATTTCATAGCTATGGTAACACTTGAGAAGGTAACACCCCCCCTAAGTGTTGTATAAAGCCATCTATGGCGTAGTGCAATAGTCTGGATTAAGGAGGGTAGCACATTGTAATTACCTTTACCAGTGTTGGCAAACACTTTACAAACAGTGTCAAAGAAAGCATCCCATTCTTGAACAAGGTTCTTTTTAGTCAATCTAGCAGGCTCTACCTTACCTTGATAATTGATACTTGTAAAGAAATTATCAGAAGGTGAAGCTACAAAATTATCCAACGGAAGATCTAAGACAGTATTAATAGTTGATTCATTCACTGTGTATTGTGTGTTATTAATAACAAAAGTAAACAAACTTGAGTGATCATTAGACACCACAGCAGTGGAACACATCAACCTAAGTGGAGTGACTTTTAAAGGAGCATCAGCAGCAATTGCAGTACGAATCAAGGAATGCTCGTTTAAAAACCTTATCCATGGCTTAAATCTTTCGTATGGACAATTGTCCGGATTAAAATATCCGACTAAATTGTGTTTGAAAATCTCAAAATTATCTGCCATTTTCTTTTGACACCCAAAGCTTAACAACACAACACAAATTCAGAATTGTATCAATCAATTTGAATTTTTGAGATTAATTGAATAATTAAAAATTATTCGAAAAATCCAATAACTTCAAAGTTCACCAAAAATTCTGAAAATTTAGTATGATGTTATGGATACACACACAAACAACCCACTATTTTTAGATTTCACAAAATCACTCTTTAAAACCGATTAACCTCAAGAATCAGTTTGGTTTTCGAAAAATTTGATTTTTAAGATCTTAACCAAACACTGATTTTAACAAATCAATCAGACGGCCTTGAGACAAGGAATCCAGATACGGTTTCAGATTTCACTAATTCAATCGAATACTCCCAAAAAGTCAAGAGTTTCGAAGGGTTTTTGTTAAAGTAAATTTCCGAAAACTTGATGAAATTTAGAGTTTGATGGATTAAAAAAACAGGCTTTGCGCGATCTATGTTAATCATGTCTCAGATTGTCAAGTGGCTGAAGAAATTTTTGCAGAGTTTCGATACAAGAGCGTGTGTATATGTATGTATATATCGAGTACTCTGTGTAAAAACACAAGAGGAAGAGAACGAACAGGGCTGTGTTTTGAGTTGTTTGACTAGTTAGTACTACCTTTGCTATTTAACTGAAACTACCTTTTAAAACTCGGTACTACCTTTGATTAAAAAGGTAGTTCTGAAGGTAGTACAAGGCAAATATAAAGGTAGTACTCGTATACTTATCTGAATAAAACGATTTTATTAAGAAAACAAAATAAAAACAGAAATAGAATAGGAAATAACTCAATACTACCTTTTTACAAAAGTAGTTCCGAAGGTAGTAATGATACAGGATTACTCGAATTAAAAAAATATTTACATACGATACTACCGATTAATTTAATACTACATTTACTATGTCCTTTACAGAAAAGTCATATTAAATAATATTTACAGAATTTATAAAAATTTATAGAAGGTACTTTACATGCCTATTTTTATTAACACAAATAAAAATAATAATATTACCTAAAAGATACTAAAAAGACCATAAGTTGTCCTTTTAGCGGAAACAAATCATTAATAACAAAAAGACAAACACTACAAAATATTAAGTATTAATAATTTACATATTTATTCATGGTAAATTAATAAATCTATATATTTTCTAATAAAATAACTTTCTAATAGAAAATTATTTAAAAAGAAAATATGACTTATTAAACCATCATAAATATAATTTTTAAGAAAAATAAGTTTCTCATAAATTACAATTTGTAAAATTTGAGAAAAATATTTTTTAAGGAAAATGAATTATTTTAACATTGAAAAGAAGTAAGTAGGAATATATTAAGATGATAATGGCAATGGTTTGAACATTAACAAGTAACAAGGTAAGTTGATAAAATAATTATACAAGTGATTTTAATCAACAAATATTAACAAGATAAACGCTTGTAAATTATTAAAGATCAAACCTCAGATATTAACTAGTTTAATTACTAGGACTATTTAACATACCCAATTCACCAACAATTCTACTGAATGTGGATTCGTCCAGAGACTTAGTAAAAATATCTGCTGTTTGTTCTTCCGTGGTACAAAATGTAACTCCACGGTACCATTCATGACATGCTCTTGGATAAAATGATACGTGATGTCGATGTGCTTGGTCCTCGTATGCTGTACAGGATTGTTGGAGATTGCTATGGCACTTGTATTGTCACACAGAATTGGAATATTGTCAAGTACAAAGCCATAGTCACGTAGCTGATTCATAATCCACAAGATCTGAGCACAACAGCTTCCAGCAGCTATATATTCTGCTTCAGCTATTGAGTTGGAAACTGTTTGTTGTTTCTTGCTGTACCAGGAGACCAACCTACCACCTAGGAATTGACAACTCCCAGAGGTGCTTTTTCTATCTACAACACTTCTTGCATAATCTGAATCTGTATATCCAACAAGGTTAAAACCAGATTATTTAGGGTACCAAATACCTAAGTTAGGTGTACCCTTAAGATATCTCAAAATTCGTTTAACAGCAATGAGATGCACATCTCTAGGATCCGCTTGGAACCTTGCACACAAGCATGTAGCATACATAATATCAGGTCTACTTGCAGTAAGGTAAAGTAATGAACCTATCATACCTCTGTAGCTTGTGATATCTACCTTGGCAGAATTTTCACATGCCCCAAATTTGACAGCCGTAGATGATGGAGTCCATGCTGAAGATGAGTCCTCCATTTGATATTTCTTGAGGAGCTCTCTGACATACTTGGATTGACAGATAAATATGCCATCTGTTCTTTGACTTACTTGTAATCCAAGAAAGAACTTCAGCTCACCCATCAGGCTCATGTCAAATTTACCCTGCATTAGCTTAGCAAATTTCTTACATAGAAGATCATTAGTAGACCCAAATATTATATCGTCCACATAGACTTGGACTAATATAGTACCATTCTTATGTTTCTTAGTAAAGAGAGTTTTGTCTATGACACCTCTAACAAATTCATTTTCAAGTAAAAATTCAGAAAGAGTGTCATACCATTTCCTTGGAGCTTGCTTAAGACCATAAATAGCTTTGAAGAGAAAATAGACATAGTCCATGAATTCTGGATCTTCAAAGCCAGGGGCTGTTCTATATATACCTCTTCATCTAGCTTACCATTCAGGAAGGCACTCTTGACATCCATTTGATAAACTTTGAAGTTTGAATGTGCTGTGAATGCCAAGAATATCCTTATAGCCTCAAGTCTAGCCACTGGTGCATAGGTTTCATCATAATCTATTCCTTCATCTTGGGAATAACCTTTAGCAACCAGTCTTGCTTTGTTTCTAGTTACAATGCCATCTTCATCAAGTTTGTTTCTGAATACCCACATGGTATCAACTACTTTCTTGTCATTAGGTCTGGGTACCAGCTTCCATACTTCTTGTTGTTTGAATTGATTGAGTTCATCTTGCATAGCAATCACCCAATCAGGATCAGAAAGAGCTTCTTCTATTTTCTTGGGTTCTATTGCAGACAGAAACCCAGAATAATTACAATGATTTTAATAGCTCCTTCTAGTTTTTACACCAACATCTGGATCACCAACGATCAACTCAAAAGGATGAGCTCTATTCCACACAGTCTGTCTGGGAAGATTTGACCTTGATGATTCGCCTTGTTCTTCATTATGATGTTGAGTATGACCAGCTGATCCTTCATCATCTCCCCCTGAGTTGTTGCCAGTTTGACTAGATGAATGTTCAGGAGTGTCAGTGGTATCTCCAGTCTGATCATTGTTTCCACCACCACCACCCTGATCATTATCATCATTATTACTGTCATCATTAGCAAAAACATCAGGTTGGTTGTCACCATCTGAATCGAAGTCTGTCATATCATCGAAAGATAACTTTTCAGATGGATCCTCCGTTTGGATACTAGGAAGTTTAGTGTCATCAAATGATACATTGACACTTTCAAGCATTGTCTGATGATCAAGTACATACACCCTGTAAGCTCTTCTAGAATAACCAATAAAAATTGCTTCATGTGCTTTGGCCTCAAATTTTCCACTACGATCATCTCCATCTTTAAGCACAAAGCATTTTGCTCCAAATACATGAAAGTACTTGAGTGTTGGTCTCTTCTCATACATTATTTCATAGGGGGTCTTCATCAAGTCTTTGTTGATTAGAGTTCGATTCTGGGTATAACATGCAGTACTGACAACTTCAACCCAAAAGTACAAGGGAAGCCTTGATTCACTTAACATAGTACGTGCAGCTTCAATCAAGGTTCTATTCTTTCTTTCTACTACCCCATTTTGCTGAGGAGTTCTCGGGGCTGAGTACTGCTTTGTTATTCCCTTTTCAGTACAAAAGTCATTTAGGACTGCATTCTTAAATTCAGTTCCATTGTCTGACCTTATTGCTCTTACTGGATTCTTGTACTCCATCTCAATCAACTTGATGTGATCAATCACTAACTGTGGAGTTTCATCTTTGGAATTAAGAAATAAAACCCATGTGTACTTTGAGTAGTCATCAACAATCACGAAAGCATATCTTTTCTTTGACATAGACATCACATTAATTGGACCAAACAGATCCATGTGCAACAGTTGTAGTGGTTCAGTTATTGATGATGTGTTAGTGCTCCTGTGAGTTGCTGTTTTCAATTTGCCTTTTTGACAGGCATCGTAGAGTTCTTCTTGAGTGAATTCCATTGAAGGTAAACCTCTCACTAGTTCTCTTTTAACTAGAGAATTCATTGTCTTGAAATTAAGGTGAGAGAGTTTCTTATGCCATAGCCAACTTTCATCTGTAGATGCTTTAGAATAGAAGCAGTTGATTTCTTCAGTGCTTCCAGTGTTCATATTGGCCACGTACAGATTGCCTTTTCTGACTCCTGTAAGAGATGGTTGTTCATGTCTCTTGTGTTAGATCAGACAATTCTTCTTGTTGAAGTAAACCTCGAATCCCTTGTCATAGAATTGACTGATACTTAACAGATTATGCTCAAGTCCTTTCACAAAAGACACTTCATCAATGATAACATTTCCAGCTTCCAATCTGCCATATCTATCAGTTGTACCTATGTTGTTATCTCCAAAGGTAACAACTGGGTCGGCTTTCTCCACCACATTTGTCAGCAGGGCTCTGTCTCCAGTCATATGCCTTGAACATCCACTGTCCAAGATCCAGGTCACTCGATCAACCTGTTTCATACCCTACATTGACAAATAGGTTAAACCTTCTTCGGAACCCAAATCTGATTGGGTCCAGAATACTTAAAGAATTGGCCTTTGTCAGGCAAAACAACATTTTTAACTTTGACACCAATTTCACCATTAATTAACAAACATTTAACCCTATAAACAGATTTGACAATCTTTTGTTTTATCTTGGGTATCCATGTTTCTTTAGCAGCAATAACATTTGTTTCATTGACTAGACATTTGACCTTGTAAGCAGCCTTACCAAAAGTCTGTTTAGGCTTTGATACAAATGTCTCTCTCCTATCTTGAGGAGGACTAGCAGTCTTTGATCTAACATTTTTATTCCTATTCATATGTTGTCGAGGAGTAGTCTTACCAGCACATGCTTGATTACCATTAAAGTAAGTAGACATTACATTAAAAGCACAAGACATACAATTGACAAAACCACATGCTTTATGAGAAACATCAATGATAGACATGGTATGCATGTTAGACATTTATTGTTCTTTTTCAACTTGTTACCACTTAACCCAGTTTTAGATGAACTAGTTGAATAAACAACCTTTACTGGTTCCTTAACAGATTTAACATTATCAAGGACTATGCCATTTGCACTGTCCTCATTACGCATCTCTTCTTGAATAATGATAGAAGTGAAGTTTGGAGGTTCTGCAATCGACTACTTAAAGAGTGGATCTTCAACATTCTTAAGCACATGTGGTATACCCCTTTCTTTAGCACTAACAAGGTTAGGGGTATTTATGCCTAACAATCCAACAGCTTCGTTGTAACCAAACCCTATTCCAACAGTTCGTTCTACAGCTTGTTTATTGAAATGCTCTTTAGAAGTTTTAACAGAATTAAAGCAAGCACTAACCTTGGTTTCAAGTTCAGCAATTTTAGAAAGTTGTTTAGTCACTACTTCTAGAATGGATTTCTCTCTTCTATTAAGTCGTGATATTTCCTCTTTTTGTTGATCTTGATTAACATGCACCTTTTTTAGTTCTAACACTTCATTTTCAAGTTCAGTGTTTAACAGATTTAATCTAGCAATGTGTTTTTGTGCATTAACCAAGGAACCACCTAACTGACGAACCAACTCAGAGTCAGTAAGTTTTACCTGTGGTTTAGGATCAGTGAGCATGTCACCATTTGCCATTAGTGCAAGATTACCGTATTCTTCATCTTCACTATCTGTGTCATCCCAGCTTTTACCAGCAGCCACATAGGCTATTCCAGGTTTCTTCTTTTCAGGAACATAATCTCTCCTCTGGGCTTGTTTGGGTTTCTGACACTCAATGGCAAAGTGTCCAAGTTCATTGCAATTATAACAACGAATTTTGCTTCTATCAACAATTCCAGTTTTATAGCCACCTTTGCTACTGGAGGATGAAGAACCTCCTCTCTGGAATCTGTTATTAGACTTGAACTTAAACTTAGGATTTCTCCTAAATCTAAAATTACCAAACTGTCTCACCATGAGTGCCATGGATTCATCCTCCAACTGATCCAATTCTTCTAATGAGTAAAACTCACTTCCATCCTGAGTAGCTGGTGTCTGACCATGTTCAACTTCAGTCTGCTCCTTGTCTGAGCTGTAAGGTCGAACAACCTTAGCTTCCACTTCCTTAGGAGCCTCAACCACTAGCGTTGTAGATGAACTTGCAACCCTACCTTTACCATGAATCTCTTTCTGTTGGACTTGTTCCAACTCATAGGTTTTTAAAATACCGAAGAGTTTTTCAAGAGTAACTTTATTCAAGTCACGAGATTCTCTTATGGCTGTTATCTTGTGTTCCAGGTGAGTGGGCATAGTCAATAAGAACTTCAGGTTAATCTCCTTCTGTGTATAGTTCTTAATTGCCATGGATTTTCAAGTTGTTGATTATTTTATTATACCTTTCAAACACTTCTTGAATGCCTTCATTAGGGCTAGCTCTGAAGTGTTCATACTCAGAGGTTAAGATTTGAAGTCTGTTCTCCCTGACTTCATCGGTTCCTTCATTAATGGTTTCAATAGTTTCCCACATGTGTTTGGCAGTTTTACAATTCATCACATGGCTATACATCAAAGCATCCAGGGAATCTACTAGAATGAGTCTCAGGTTTTTATCAAGCCCTGCATCCTCCTTTTCCTCAGGTGTATAGGTAGTAGGGTCCTTTTCATAAGATTTAGTAGGAATCACAACTTTACCCCCAGCTTCAACTTCATCTTCATAGACCATATGAGTTTTAGGTCCGATTTTCAAAACACCCAAATATTTAACATTTGTACAATCTAGAAACAACACCATTTTATTCTTCCACATGTCATAATTATCTTTGTCAAAGATAGGTATCTTAACAATGGCTTTAGAAGTCATGATGAATTTTTAAGAGAGTTAAAAATTCGAGCTTGATTTTTTAATTGAATAAGGATAGGATCTTGATTTGTATATCAATCAAACGGCTCGGATACCAATTGTTAGGTCCGTTGAGATTGTAGAAGGGGGGGTTGAATACAATCCTTATCTTTTTAAATAAATTTGTCCGTTAAATAAAATTTAATTTAGACAAATTTGTGCGGAATTAATTGAAACAAAATTAAAGTTAAATATAATGATATATTAAACTTGATGGTTGTTACAAAATCAATACAGAGTAATATCAAGTTAATAAAAACAAATTAGAAAATTCGACATGAACTTTTCTTAATTTGTTAATAAAAATCGAGATATAGATTAGGAGTAAAAACTCGCTAATAGTACAAGAGTCGCAAATAAGTAAGTTCTAATGGATCAAATATTACAAAAGAGTTGAACTTAATTTTCTGTGAATTAATTGAACTGGTCAGTAGCTTTAAAGATGAGAGAGATGTAATGTTGAAGGCTGCTGTCTTTTTTTGTTTCTTGTCTGTGTATATTGTCTTTGTAGCATCCTTGATCTTTATATAATATCTTCTCCACCTTCTGCCAAAACTGATAATCATTAAGCCTCGAACTACCTTTCAGATTGGCTACTACCTTTTTAATCTGGCGGTACTACCTTTGGTACTACCTTTTGAATAACACTTGTACTACCTTCGATACTACCTTCTGAATAAGCTTGTACTACCTTCGGTACTACCTTCTGAATAAGCTTGTACTACCTTCGGTACTACCTTCTGAATAAGCTTGTACTACCTTCGGTACTACCTTCTGAATAAGTTTGTACTACCTTCGGTACTACCTTCTGAATAAGCATGTACTACCTTCGGTACTACCTTCTGAAAAGGTAGTATCAGTACAATTTTCAGCTTAAATCAATTAAATGATTTTCTGATAATCATTTAATTAATTTTCTTTTACATAAAATTCTGATTTAATTAATTAAGTAATTAATTTAAAGAATAAATTAATTCTTATAGAATTAATTAATTAAATAAATTAACCACATAATTTAATCAATTAAAAGAAGAATAAATATGAATCCTTTAAGTAGCCAAATCTTTTCTTGAACCACTGAAATTAATAAAGAAATACCATTGAATTTTCTGTTGACGTTCGATGTACTGTCTGGTTCATGAACGACCAACTTCAATGATTTTTCTTCATTTCTGACTTTAAACACGTGGTCCTTTTTCTTGTCTCATCTCTCTTTAAATCTCTTGTACTCTGACTAATAATCACATGTCACTGTAGAAATCTCTGTCACTCTAAATAAATCCACTTCTTTGATTTTATACTGAGGCTTGATCAGCATGCTGAACTTCTTCCAGTGTAAAACATCAAAACTATAGATTGACTTGGAAGTTTTTCTTCTCACAGATAGCATCTTCTGAGATTCCTATGACATATTAAATTATTTACTTATTACAATCTAATTTAAAGTTGAGTTAATTCCTCGTACTACAAATAGGCTGTGTCATATGCCTTTCACTTATCACATTCTTGCTTTTCGTTTTCTTTAAGTTGAAGTGATGTGACCAGTTCTATTTCCAGCTTATCAAATTCTTTCTTCAAACTTGGAGTAATTTGTCTGACTCTCTCCTTTCGACTTAAAGCATCGGCTACAACATTAGCTTTTCCGGGGTGGTAATTAATTGTGCAATCGTAATCTTTTAAAAGTTCCAGCCACCTCCTTTGGCGCATATTCAATTCTCGTTGTGAAAATAGATATTTTAAGCTCTTATGGTCGGTGTAGATTTCACATTTCTCTCCGTACAGGTAATGTCGCCATATTTTGAGCGCAAATATCACAGCAACAAGCTCTAGATCATGCGTTGAATACTTCTTTTCATAGTCCTTTAATTGCCGCGAAGCGTATGCCACAACTCTCTCATGCTGCATTAAAACACATCCCAAACCATTGTGAGAAGCGTCGCTGTATACTTGAAATCCTCCTGATTAATCTGGTAAAACAAGTATTGGTGCAGATACTAATTTTTCTTTCAGCGTCTGGAAACTAACTTCGCATTCTTCATTCCATATAAATTTCACGCCTTTTCTTGTTAATCTGGTCAGAGGTGCAGCTATTTTTGAAAAATCCTGGATAAATCTTCGATAATATTCCGCTAGACCGAGGAAACTTCGAATTTCTGTTGCTGATTTTGGAGTTTCCTATTTCAAAACAGCCTCCACTTTTGCTGGGTCAACTTCTATCCCTGATTCGCTTACAGTATGACCGAGAAATTGTACTTTCTTGAGCCAAAATTTGCACTTAGAAAATTTCCCATACAGCTTCTTCTCACGCAACCTTTCTAAAACAATTCTCAAATGAATTTCATGATCTTCTCAAGTTTTGGAGTATATTAAAATATCGTCAATGAATACAATCACGAATTTATCTAAATATTCTTGGAACACGTGATTCATCAGATCCATAAACATGGCCGGTGCATTTGTTAATCCGAAAGGCAGCACTAAGAACTCGTAATGTCCATAACGAGTTCTAAATGCTGTCTTTGAGACGTCTTCAGGCTTAATTTTCAGCTGGTAATATCCATATCTCAAATCAATCTTTGAAAAATATGCAGCTCCTTTTAATTGATCAAATAAATCGTCAATTCGAGGCAGCGGGTATTTATTCTTTATCGTTACTTTATTCAGCTCGCGATAATCAATGCAAAGTCGAATTGATCCATCCTTCTTTTTGACAAATAAAACAGGAGCTCCCCACGGCGATATACTCGGACGAATGATCTTTTTACCCAACATTTCTTTCAGCTGCACCATCAGTTCCTTCATCTCGCTTGGCACCATTCTATACGGGGTCTTCGAAATAGGAGCAGCACATGGTATAAGATCAATTGCGAAGTCAATCTCCCGATCAGGTGGCATTACAGGTAGTTCTTCTAGAAAAACATCAACAAATTCACGCACCACAGGAACTTCTTCAATTTTAGGTATTGTTTGAGTCGTGTCCCTTATGTCAGCCAAGAATCCCGTTCCACCATTCTGTATGTGCCTCAATGCTTGGACCAGCATTAAATATCGTTGAGATTCTTGCTTCTTTTGGTCGCGAAACAAAATTTTCTTCCCCTCTGATGATTTTAACGTCACCATTTTTCGTTGACAATTAATGGAGGCTTTATGCTTATGTAGCCAATTCATTCCAATAATGGCATCAAACTCTTTTAAATTAAAAGGAATCAGGTCTACAGAAAATTGGCACTCATTTATTTCAATAGGATATTCTTTGATTATACTATCAGCCATAAGGACTTCCTCATTTGCGGTTTCAACATAAAGTGTATCAGGTAGCTTTTGGACTTGCAATTTATTATTATCAACAAATTTTGTAGAGATGAATGATTTAGTTGCATCCGTATCTATCAGAACATAAGCATTTATCGAGCAAATAGGAAATGTACCTGTTATGACATCATCTACTTCAAGTGCATCATGCACGGTCATGTTGAAAGTGCGTGCAGTGGCCCTATTCCTTGGTTGAGTTCCAGCTGATTCCTTTAGTTCTTTTCCTTCAGGTGATTTATCTTCATTTTCGGAGCAATCTTTTGCAAAATGTCATCCTTTCCCGCATTTGAAACATCGATTAGTCCGAGGCTTCTTACACACAACTGCCAAATGTCCAACCAACCCACAATTAAAGCAACTGTTGCTTCTTTTTGAGCATACACCACCATGTTGCTTCCCACAATATTTGCACTCATTGCTTCCAGATTGTTTGTCATCTTCGTTTCTTCTTATTTTGTTCCCAACTTCTGTTTTCTTGAATTTATTCACTTTTCTGAATTTATTCCCCTTGTGCTTATCATCTTCATCGTTAACCTTCCTTTTTCTACCATCTTGGTAATTTTGATAGTGTTCAGAACTTCCTTCCACAATTAAAGCCTTCTGCACCACTGTTGCGTAGTTTTCAAGCTCAAAAACTGCTACTTTTTGATAAATCCACGGTTTAAGACCTTGCTCAAATTTGTGTGCCTTCCTTTTCTCATCTTGGACATGATGCGCAGCATACCTCGAAAGTTCTGTAAATTTTGCCTCGTAATCTGCTACGCTCATGTCACCTTGCTTGAGTTCTAGAAAATTAATCTTCATTTTTGTTTTCTAAGCATTTTGGAAAATATTTTTCGAGAAACAACTCCTTGAACCTAGGCCATTGTATAACCACTGCATCTTCTCTTTGCTCAATTGATTCCCACCAGAAATTGGCCTCTCCTTTAAGCATGTAGGCCGCAAAAGTAGTTTTCAAGTTATCTGGAGTCTGAGCCACTCTAAATGATTTTTCAATTTCTTTAATCCACCCTTGTGCCTCTGCAGGATTAGTTGTACCTTTAAATTCTGGTGGTTGCGTGTCCTTAAAGTGCTTAAATGGTGAGATTCTTTCAACCCGATTATTCCCTACGACTTGTTGGAGTACTTCTGCTAGCTTCTGTATAGGATCAGAGGATGTTGATGTTCTCCCTGGTGGCATTCTGCTACCACGATAAACATAATTATATTAAATAGCCATATGAGTCAACAAGGCACATTACCATCTACATATCCAACAGCCTACAAAATCATGCTCCCAAGCAGGGTACATGTGTCCAGAAATGTTATCATTTTGAACTCCGGATAATGATGCTTATATAAGCTACAGAAGTTTAATAATCACATTTTCGATTGGTCCCACAAGTAGCTGAATACGTTATTGTACTATGCAACAATGAAGTAAAAGTTAATCCTAAAATCAGTAGTCATCCAAATCAGACATCTACATCATACATGTAGTCAAGTAGGACTAAAACTGAGATAAGGGTGTGGTATTCCAACTCCGTAAAAATTCTGAGGTCTTTGTTTTTGGCTAATTAACGCACTATATTGTGTTGACCTGATATGAAGATGGTTTACGTTGTTAGATAGTCATACGCTAGCATATCATATGTTACAAATTATAAAATCTATTGGCTGCTATATATATATTTATATAAATATATTTTTCTGATCCTATACCAGGCTTCCGATTAATATTATGATCCTAACATGTCATTAGGCATAAAACATCAACCATTCGAGCTCAACCACAATCACTTATGCCATGACTAAATATAACTCAAACCAACCTAGAGTATACAAGCATAACCCCATCGAGAATATACTCTTAAACAAATAAGATCCTATCTTTCACTTTTCAAAATTCATGGCCTTAAAATACGTCCTATGCTGCTATGTTCTCTACCCCTGATTCCTATCCTAGGCTCTGATGCCAAACTGTAACAGCCGTAAACCCACCATAAATATACACAAAAGAGCTACTTCTTACATATTCAAGTCATTACATATAAATCACAATTCCATAAAGTCCCAAGGCCTATACATAGCAGCAACTAAAATATTTACAAGATTTCAACCACCAGGACTACAAGCTATTGCTATACTACAACTATTACAAAAGCACACATTTTTCTCTGAGTCAAAATGCTTATAGCCCTCATGACACCAGGCCTCCATGTTTCCATACTAGTAGTGAACAGAAGTACTCTAAACATCATCCTCTCAACCGACCTGCTCGAAACCCCTTTTTAGCTACTGCTGCCTAGATGGGTTTGCTGAAAAAGAATTGAAACACCACAACCATGAGCATAAACATACTCAGCAAGTCCGTAAAGAAACAAAACAACAAAGGATACATGGATGATTAGTAGACAAAAGGAATGACAAATTCAGCGTTGAACATCATATAGAAACAAAAGAGTACAGTCAATAAATTATCCTTCGTATACTAGAGTGATCAGCTCTAGTGGCCATCAATTTTAAGACATATGTCCAGAAACCTTCATTCGTGGCTTAGTATCATCATTAGCCACATTCCATCTATTAGCAATACGGACTTACTCTCTTATGAATACAAAAACAACATGAGCTGGTATATATAAATATGTGACAAATAATAAAGCAACGAGAATGATTCAACAACTAGATAACTGGCTCACTTTTGCTTTCAAACAAGCTCACTGTCATTAATTAAAATTGCAACAATCTCACTTAAACAATTGAATTGGAATATACATAAAGTATATGATATCAAGCTTTAATGAACAATCAATAACCATTTGAGGGGAGAATCAAAGAGTAGCACAATAAGTTTCAGATTATTAAAAAAGAGGGCCAAAGAACAAGAATAGAGGACTTGCCTTCCTCGTTAAACCTTACTCTTTTCGTATAATTGTGAAGCAATTGTTTTTCCCTCTTAACCTCCCTTCTAGTTAAACTCCTGTTCTCTCTTCTTCTTCTTTTTTTATCTTCTCTCAATAACTGATTGTTCACTCCCTCTGTATCTCTCTGTTTGTCTATGTCGGTGAAAGGTTCAGACAAAGGTTCCCCCAATTTAGAGTGTACTCTAGAATGTCCTACAATTATCTCTTTTAGGATTTAAAATCTATTTAATTTACACTTAAGGACCTCCATTATGCTTAAAATATTAAAACAAGCCTACAATTATTTCCTAGATAATTTTAAAAATCTATTATTATTACTATTATTATTAAACAACAAATTAGTCTTGCATCTCAAAATAAGACTAAAATTATTATCTAACTAACATACTCATTTTAACACCACTAAATTACTTATTAATAAAACTAAGAATAGTAGCAACATTTTCTATTAGAATTTTGTTTTCCAGGAACACTAACATGAGGCATCACATTACACGTGTCTTTTTTGTGTAAAGAAGTGAAAATCACAACATTTTACCAATGCCTACATGGCTACATATCATATAATAGGGTCCGGATCCTCTATCCCCTTACTTCAAGTCCCTTTTGTGTCCCCTCTTTTTTCTAATACAAAAAGAATGTTCCTGCGGGCCTCATTTTAATAAATAATAATTATTTATTAAAATGGGCCCCGCAAGGACACTTTTTTTGTATTAGAATGTTCCTGTGAGAAAAACCGAACCGGAACCGAAAAACCGAACCATACAATTTCGGTTCGGTTCGGTTCTTCTATAAATAATTTCGGTTAGAACCGAACCACTCGAATTATATATATATAGGGTCCTTCTCAGTGGGGAACCAGTATAATTGGGTAACTTGGGAACTGTTATCTTAACCATCCAATACTCCAGACTTATAAACTGCTGTCCACGTTACGTACCCGACATTAACATTACGTGTTTCATTTTTATCTACTTTTTTTTAAAAAAAATTTGCTCTCTTATTTTTTGTGTACGTAATTTCTGTGTTATGTATATTTATGTGTTATATAATTATTTTGTTAAATACATTTCTTTATTTTCTGACTGTTTTTGTATTCTTTGATGTTTATTTTGTACACAGAAAATTTTATTATACATTTTTCTTGATTTGATAATATATTTCTTGTGTTCTGTATTTTTCTTGATTTGATAATATATTTCTTTTGTTCTGTATTTTTTTTATTTGATAAATTTATTTCTATCTACTTTTTTTTTTAAAAATAATTTGCTTTCTTATTTTTTATGTATGTAATTTCTTTGTTATGTATATTTATGTGTTCTGTAATTATTTTGTTAAATATATTTCTTTATTTTCTGATTGTTTTTGTATTCTTTGATGTTTATTTTGTATACAGAAAATTTTAATTTACATTTTTCTTGATTTGATAATACATTTCTTGTGTTCTGTATTTTTCTTTATTTGATAATATATTTCTTGTGTTCTGTATTTTTTTATTTGATAAATTTATTTCTTGTGTTCTGTATTTTTCTTTATTTTGTAATATATTTCTTGTGTTCTGTATTTTTCTTTATTTGATAAATATATTTAATAATATATTTCTTGTGTTCTGTATTTGACAAATTTATTTGATACATAGCTCACTCGTCACTGACTCACTGATGTAGTTTGGGTGTTTGGCGTCATCATTTCAAACGGTAGTTACAATATCCTATGTGGCGCAGTCATATATATTAGACCAAATGATCTGAACCGTTGGAACAAAACTGATCTAAAGGCTATATTTTAGTTACTTAGTTACCCAAAATAAATAGTTCCCATTTGATCCTAGGCCTATATATATATATATATATATATATATATATATATATATATATATATATATATATATATATATATATATATATATATATATATATATATATATATATATATATATATATATATATATAATAAATAACACAAATATACAAATACAAATATATGATATCAGACTTATCAGTTACGACACTACGACTCTCTGAATCTCTATCTCTTCTCTTCTGTCGCTCACTCGCTCATAACTCAGAACCTTACGAGTTACCAATTTAAACATCTAAGAGATTCAAACTTCGGGATTCCAATTTAATAGGTATGTTCTTTCTCTTCTTCAATTTCCTAATTAGCTAGGGCTTAGGTTTAATAGGTATGTTCTAATTACAATAAATTACGTGTTCTAGTTACGTTTAAATGTTTGATTTGATTTTGGACTTGGCCTGGGTTGTTTAATATTGTATTCTAATTTGGTATTTTTTCTGTTCTTTTACTTTATTCCTATTATATGAATGCTTTTAAATCTTTAGTTCAAGTATTTGTTCCTAATTTGGGATTCTCTTAAATTTTTAATTTAGTTGAGTAGCTGCGCAGAAGTGGTAATATACTAATATATACTGAATTATTGAGTATGTGAGTAACGTTTTTGTATGATATATTGATATATGTTCATAGACAGTAACCTTTTTACTGTCTTAGACTCTTAGATGTTATTGTTTATTGACAGTTCACAATCTTTATTTCAGTTTAAAGTTAACAATGTCTTCACAACCAGAGACGGGGGGTGGGACTCCAATGATCCTAATACTCAACAACCAGCACCTGCTAATACTCAAGCAAGTTCAGCGGGAAAGAAAATAAAGACTATGAGACCAAGATCGGACATTTGGGATCATTTTGACACCTTTAAGGATCCGGAGGGCAACAAAAGAGGTAAGTGCAAATATTGTGGAAACGAATACTGTAGTGATCCTAGTTCTAATGGCACAAGTTCACTTTGGAAACACCTAAATGTTTGTAAAAAACTTCCACTTAGTGAGTGGTGAGTCAAAACAAACGCAATTGTCTTTCCAATCAAGCGGAGGAAACGAGGGCATTCTTAAAAAATGGCAATTTGATCAAAAAGTTTCTAGACATAAGCTAGCTTCTATGATTATTATTGATGAGCTTCCCTTTAAATTTGTTGAGGGTGAGGGGTTTAAGGATTTTATGCAAAGTACTCAACCACTTTTTAAGATGCCATCTCGTTTCACCGTTGCAAGAGATTGTTACCAAATATTTTTGGATGAAAAGAAAAAATTGACCTCCTACTTTAAGATGTCGGGCCAAAGAGTGAATATAACTACCGACACTTGGACTTCAATACAAAAGATAAATTATATGTGCATCAAAGCTAGGTTGTGTTCTAGGGGGGCTGATTTTTTCAAAGGAAAGTATATTCACATGCGTTGTATTGCACACATAGTTAATTTGATTGTGAATGATGGACTTGTTGATGTGAAAGCATCGGTTAGAAGAGTGAGAAAGGCGGTTAGATTTGTGAAGCAATCTCCGGCTAGACTAGCCAAATTCAAGGAGTGTATTGAATTACAAAATATTGATTGCAAATCTAACTTGTGATTGGATGTATGTACAAGATGGAACTCCACTTATTTGATGCTAAATGTTGTCCAAAAGCTTCAAAAAGCATTTGAATTGTTTGAAGGGATGGATCCATACTTCGTACTTGAGCTAAATGAGAATGAGAATGGTGGGGTGCCTAAATCTTATGATTGGGATATTGTTAGAAGGATGGTTGACATGTTAGTTCATTTTTATGAACTAACCTTGAGGATTTCGGGTTCTTTGTATGTCACATCTAATATATTTTATCATGAGATTAGCACGGTTAACTACTTATTGATAGAGTGGATAAAGAGTGATGATGTTGATGTGAGTTTAATGGGTGAAAAAATGAAAGAGAAATACGATAAGTATTGGGGTGATGTAAACAAAATGAACAAACTCATCTATGTTGCGGTCGTTGTTGATCCTAGATACAAATTAGAGTTTATTGAGTTCGCACTTGTTGAAGAATGTGGGGATGAAATTGATTGGAAGTTGGCAAACGACACAAAAGTAGTCATAAAGGAGTTGTTTGAAGAGTATAAGAAGATTTATCAACCTAATGCTACTTAAACTCAAATGAATCAACGAAATCAATCCTCAACTTCAAGCAAATCTTCGCTTACATCTTCAAGAACACAATCGGCCTTGGGGGAAAGATTCATGAGACAAAAAATGGAGAGTGGAGAAGTGGAATCCAAGAGTGAATTGGATTTTTATCTTAAAGAGAGTGTCTATGTAACAAAAAATGAAGATTTTGATATTTTAAAATGGTGGAAAGTTAATTCAAGTAGATTTCCAATCCTCTCACAACTTGCACGAGATGTACTAGCGATCCCTATTTCCACCGTAGCATCGGAATCCGCTTTTAGTACCGGTGGAAGAGTCCTTGATCCGTATAGAAGTTCTTTGACACCTAAAGTTGTGGAAGGTTTACTTTGTGCTCAAGATTGGTTGCGATCGACCAAACGTCCAAAAACAATTGAAGAAGATTTTGAAGATCTTGAAAAATTTGAAGAAGGTATTTTACTTTTTTGTTTTGCATTTCAAGAGTCATTAACCATTATTGTGAGTCTGTGTTTTAATTGAGTTAATGTGTCTTTTTTATTCATTTTGTAGCATTTTCTGCTCTTGTCATCAATGTGAATGTTCAAAATGAGGCCATAGACTTGGACATTGATTGGTAATAAACACTAGCCTTCCTTTTATATGAATCTGTCCTATTCTGTATTGCAGTCTGCTGTCCTATTTTGTTAAGTAGTGAAATCTGTTTAAATGTTGTTTGCTGGCCATAGACATGTAGCTGGTCTGTACGTTGACACTTGACAATTTCCAAGTAGACTATGCTGTCCTATTTCACAGTTTATTAGCAAAAAGGAAAAAGGAATATTTAATTAGATCAATGAAATTTCCCTTTATTCAGTTCTATGCTAATTTTCAGTAGGCAAATTGGATGTTGCAGGTTGTGTATATTCTGGAACTCAGTTACACATTTTAGCAGCTGCATTTTTTCTCAGTTACACATTTTCAGTAGACATTGTTTCTCATTGTAGCAGCTGCATTTTTTTCTGAGATAAATAAATGGAATACGTTTTTGCTACTACTAGTGTTGCGGATATCTTCTCTGATTGTTCTGCTATCTATTGTCCAGATAATGTCAATCACATAATATGGCCGCGACTTGGAGCATGAAGCAGGCATGGGATTGCAGCCTACAGGGCACAAATGTTTAATTTTCATGTTAAGTTCAGTTTTTGAAATAGCACTGTAGTAATGAAGTTTAGAATTCAGATTCTAGTGGTTTTTATTACTTTTTTTTTTGTTGTAAGTTGAAACTTTAAACTTGAATTCTGTAGCACTTTAGTTTTGGAATGCAATGTTATGTTAATTCAGGAGTCTTGCTCTGTTTTAGCCTCTTTATAAACAACTATAATTATTGCATGTCATTGGTTTCTGGACTTGGAAGTAAACAGAAATTCGGTTTTTATGGTTCGGACCGAACCGACTGAATTATTTCGGTTCGGGTCTGGTTCGGTCCTCCAAAAAATGGAAATTCGGTTTTCGGTTCTTTGGGTTTGGTTCGGTTCTAGACCGAACCGACCGAATGCTCAGCCCTAGTCATACAGTGAGCTTTTGGTCACACCGTATATATAATTTACTTATGTGTAAAAACAAATTCTATAATATTACTTGTATTTAAATTATGAATGTTAATTGAAAATTTTATATATACTTTCGTATCTTATCATTATTCTCATGATTACTGATTATAAATTTATCGAAAAATTAAAATTATTTATTTATTATTGTCGAACAAAATTGCAGTGATTTTGAATAAGGATTAGAAATGAACGATATAAATAATTAAGTTTTATTGTTTTACCTTGAAATAATTATACTTTTATATATGATTAATATCTTATCTTTTCCCATATATTAATTATAATGTTCTAACAAAGATTTCCAAAATTTTAATACTCCCTCCCAACGATTTCTTTACGCTTGGGACAGAGGGCTCGGCACGCATTTTAATGCTTCGATAAAGTATAGTTTCATAATTTATTTTAAATTTTTTTTCTTCTGAATAAAAGTTAATGTTTAAATTTTTATTCAAAAAAAGAAAATTTTAAAAATAAGTTATGGAACTATACTTTATATACGCCATAAAATTTGTGCCAAACAATACTAAAAACATGTAAAGAAATGGGTGGGATTGAGGGAGTATAAAATAAAGTGTATTTAATATATATTTGTAGATTTAGGCAAAAGAAAATATTTATATTTGCATATGATACTTTTTATTTAATTTAAATTTTAATATATATTATGTTTTATCGTTTGCATTTGGATATGATACTTTTCATCTAATTTAAATTTTGTTAAATAAAAAATAAAAATATTGATATCCACAACTTAGAAAGCCCTACAACGCTTTGTCACTTTCTTAAAAAAAAACAGGGGATAGTTACTATTCCGAAGACTTCAATTACACCGTAAAATAATTAACGCGTAGAGGAGCACATCCAATTTCATAATCCTAATCCTAGGCGGTAAGGGAGAGCCTACATTTTACCCTATATATACAACACCACCCTACCCCCAGAATACAAATATAACACACTACTAGTAATTACATAATTTTCTTGATTATTACATTACAATCTAATTTCTTCCACCCTAATTTTTTCAATTTTCTCCCAAGAATTCTTGTACCAAACATGGCACGTTATCCACATCTCAGCATCCTTAAACTCAACAAAACAAAGTTAAAAGTTCGAGTTAGGCAAGCTTTTCCATATGATTATCGTCCTGTTTGTACTTCTTGCTCTGCTTCTCCTCTTCACATTACCTTCCATATTCATGTCAAGCGACAATTCTTGGAACCCCATGGGATTACGGGTTCATCTCCGATTATAGGAGAGTGTCAAAAAGTTGGTGATAACAAGACTATTTGTGAAGATGCTGGAGCTTTCTTTAAAATTGAAGAGGAGGAGAATTCTCGTAATGTTGTTGAGACGGTTCTTGGTTCCTTGGGGGTCAAGAAATCGATGTTTGGAAGGGTTTTTAAGGAAGTGATGGCGTTTGGGCGACGACATGAGAGTGTTGGCAAAGAGAAGAAGAAGGGTTTGGTTGTGGTTTTGACTATTGTGGAGACTTGTATTGGTGAAAGAGTTGCGGTTCATGAAGCGGTGGAGAAATCGTACGAGGAAGCTAAGTCTGAAGCTCGCAGCATGGGAGATATGCTGTTACTTGTCAATTGAAAATCCGTGGTTATCTCGCGTGTAAATCAAAATCTTGATCTGCTCTGTATTTGTGTGAAGTTTTGATTCTTTGTAGTTACTATGATCGTGTCTTTATAAAAAACTTAAGATGTATTTTGTTCAAAGTTTAGCCAAGGATTAGGAATATATATTTGGGACAGTTTAATGAGTCCTGGGTGTTGAGTCTTTAAATTGGGTTCTAGAAAAGGTGTAATTTGTTTAGTTTGGTATTTAAACGATTTGTTGTTTTCTTTCCAATGTATTCTGATTACCTGTTGTGTTATTCCTGGTTTATATCTTGTATGTTCTGCTGGATTACGGTGATTAATGAATATAAAGGACAACTTCCTCGTTTGCTGATTGTTGCTCTTATAACCTTTTCCAAATATCTATCTATGCGCCTATGCTTGATTTGCATTTTGCATTCAACCCCAACTTTGAATCTGTTCTGTATTTTGTCACTAGTTTGTTTTTTAAGCAGCAGTAGAAGGGCTTAATGAAGGATTAGGATTAGATTTTGTGGACAATTTATTGAGTTGTTTTTATGTTTATTTTGGATTTCAAAAGATTTAATCCTGCTGTGTCAAACTAGCTTCGTGGCATGTATTATTAGATTACAGCGAAAATAAACAACAATTCCCTCTTTTGCTAATTGCTGCAGGCTGCAGCTGATGATCTTCTGGTTAGTTGTCTTTTGATGTGTGAACCTACATTTTAATTATTTAGTGATTACTAATTGTGAATTGAAGTGGTTTACACATTGTTCATATGTCTTGCAATTATATATAACTCTTGCAATTGAACTGTTTGAGTCGATTTAAAATGAAAAATTTTAATTGGAATTATTTGGAAATGTAAAATTTTTCTACGGGAAACCTAGGGCTGAAAATGGGGTTGCTTTAGCAGGATTTAACATAAAAAATTGTGAAAAAATGAATATTGATTAACTTGGCGGGTTTATATTGTAGAGAATGAATTTTTAGTAGGAAGCACTTATCATTGTGATACAAGTGAAGCGTCTTGGATAACCATGGACAACATGTACCTTCTTTGTATAGGTGTTTTCTTTGACAATATACCTTTTTGGATGAATTTCTCTCAGCCCTGGTCAAAGATTGTTATTTTGATTTTGGAGTAATTATATATGAATGGATCCCTAATTAGTTTAAGACTCGGTTTTTCTTAATGTAAATATCATTCGTTCTAAATCTGGTATCTTCCTGGATGCATAATGCGACCTTAATGATTTCTTGATTGTTTCAATACTTTTACTTTAAATCCCAAGTATATTACTACCAGTTCCTGCTGATTGTGCTCTTCTGCAGTGATTACTGAACAATTGTGATGTTTGTTTTCTCCTCCTCTGTCTACATACATCCAGGTTAGACCAAAAGTTTGAGCTAACCAGCACAAAGAAAGCGCTGATAGCCAGTTATCAGTAAAAAACAAACACTGAAAGAGTGAATTTACTGTTCTGCCGTTACTATATCAGCATTTTAAACCGCTGAGAGGCCATTTGTGTTAAATTAGGTCAGTTTCTGTATGCCAACTATATTTTTCAGTCGCAGAATGAGGATATCAAAGGAAACATGCAAATTGTACACCTTGCTACTGTCGATTCCTCAGTTGTTGCAATGTTACTTGTACACAGCTTATGTTACTAATAATTGCTTATGAATACTTTATAAAAATGCAGGATCTTTGTCCGGGAAACAAGGTTGTTCATTTTACCCTTAAAAAAGGAAGAGAGATCAAGCACTGAAACCCCTCAATTACCTTCGATGGTATGTCAGATATGCCATTTTCCTCTCCGGCTTATCCAGACTGCGGATTCAGACAGCCTAAGAGTGGAATAATACGCACCTGCCGAGACTGCTTTCTTCGGACCGATCTCTGTACTGCTTTGAGCATGAGGTGGGACGTGTATCACTGCAGCATCTGACTCCCCTCAGAAAGTTATTAATCGAGCATATGATTTCTCCAAAATAGATTTGGCAACTATGATGTTTTCCAAAATAATTGTGAGGATTTTGCCCTGTACTGTAGAACTGGTCTTCTGACAGTCGATAGGCTTGGGGTTTGAAGAAACAGCCAAACTTCTAAAGTTATTGGTGCTCCAGTGGATGCCCTTCTCTCCTCTCTGAAGTTGTTGATGCTTAGTCCTGTTGGTGTGACAATTGTAACAGCAGGAATGTATTGCATGAGCAGATACGTGTTGCCAATTAAACTGATGTTTCGAAGTAGCTGTGTAGGACCTGGCTCTAAGTCTTGGCTGGCTTGAAAGCAATGACGTACTTGAGGAAAATAAGGCATCTGCGAGCAGATTGTGAAACTCTGAATTCGCATTAGTTTCCCGGGGAAGCTCAATACATGTTCAAAAATTTCTGGTTTTTAGAGGGAAAATGTGCAAATTGACGTAATTTAACACAAATGGCCTATTAGCGGTTCAAAAGCGCTGATATAGTGATAGCAAAATGGTAAGTTCACTCTTTCAGAGTTTTTTTCCCCACTGATAACTGGCTATCCGTGCTTCTTTCATCCGATGGCCAAAAAGCTGTATCTTACGCCTGACAATCGATTTTAAGGGACCTGCACCCTTTTTTAAAACTGGTCTTTGAAAATCTAAAAGATTTTTTAAAGACATACCCTCTTATGAATCCCCATAGTTCAAGACCCTAGTATCAAGTAGCCCTGTCCCTTTTACATTTTGCAAGTCGCCCTGTCATTTTCACTAACAAATATACAATCAAATTAAAAAAAAACACTTTTTTGTAAGATAATGCAATAATGATAGTTTATCCATTATTTAAAAAATATCCTAACTTTGTCTTCTGGAAGTAGAAAATTCCATGATAAACTTTTCAGATTTCTATGTTTTACTATCAGACCGATTCTAAAGATACATGAATCTTCAACTGCTATGGGACTTGTGTTTTACTGTTTATTCTCGACTCTTTGATATACATTTTCTGGCTTTTAAGTGGGTTGTGCTATGTTAGCAAGATAGTAAATTAAATAGGGTGATGCATGTATACAACACAGCCAATTCCTTCGCTGCAGAAGCTCATCAGGGTCATGGCACGACAAATCATTTTCCTTCTTCCAATACCTTCAACAATCTACTCTAACGAGTAAAAAGAAGATTAATTATGCATACATCAAACCATTGCAACGAAGTACTCTTCCCACTCCATGTGCATTTGCAAATAGATTCTTTCGTAAGTCTTAGCAAATAGCGATAGGTTAACCAACTCTATTTGATTAATTTTAATTTATTGCAATTTTCTTGTTTAATTTTGTGAGATTTCAGAGTCATCTTATAAACATGCTTGTTATTCAGTCTCTCTCTACATAGGAGTACATTAAAACGCAGACCCAGCAGGCTCATTTGGGTCGATTGGACTTTCTAATGATTATAGTGATAAAGTATAAGGTTCATTGTTAGTTTCTGATAAGATGTTCCTGAATTAATGATGTCCGTCTTTATTTTTGCATAATTTTACGCTGCGATTAAATAATGATTTCGATGGGATTTGCCTAAGAAAAATGCTAGAGGTACCAAATTAGGTACCAAAAAATGTTAGTTTCTGATAAGATGTTCCTGAATTAATGATGTCCACGTCTTTATTTTTGCATAATTTTACGCTGCGATTAAATAATGATTTCGATGGGATTTCCCTAAGAAAAATGCTAGAGGTACCAAATTAGGTACCAAAAATTGTTACCAAATGACTTGTCATTATTGTGATTGGTTATCATTAAGATGGGCCCGCCAGGGCCAACCAATTAAAACATCCCAATATGCCAAATATTTAATGGCATGTCATTTGATGGCAAATTTTGATACCCAATTTGGTACCTCTAGCACTACTCTTTGCCTAATAACCATTTAAGCACTTTGTAATGTCACTACAGAAGGACTATCATATTACAGTGTATTCTTTGTATTGGTGTAGATCTTGTCACTAGTGAGGATTATAGTTTTTTATTGTTTAGTTGTGAATATTGGTCCTTACATTTGAGCTGGGATCTGCAATCAAGTAATCATGGTAGAACTAAAAAAACAAATAAGATAGAAAGAACTAAATAAAGAGGAAAATGATAATTAACTGGTTATCTACAATGAACCAGCTAAAGTCCACAATTTCTAGTGCATAAGCATAATTAACTCGCATACACCAGCAAGCCTTGTCCTAGCTCTCAACCACTATATCTTATCTTTTTGTGTTCATGAGGTTAAACATGTACGTATATATTACTGATATACATTTCATATTCAAATCTTTTGATGTTGATGGAATCTTATTTACAGAAAAAGGAATATCAAAATAACATCATTAATGCAAAGGTCTATCAATGCAGGAAAGACTAGATTAAAATGAAACAGGGTTCAATGGGCTCAAGCCTCCTATGATGTTGAAATCATAGATTATTCTTCATCCCATAGTTCTTCAGTTGTCTTGTAAGGTCCATACGGTGATGTATAATCCATTCCAAGACAAGCTCTACCTTGCGGAATTTCATTGATCTTCTTAGCCTCCTCTTCACTCAATTCCCAATCAAATATTTCGAGGTTCTGCTTCATCCTCTCTTTGTTATAGCTCTTCACCACCACACCGATGCCCTGCTCATATCCCCATCTCAAACAAACCTAAAATTCAATCTCAACGTTAGTTTCTCGACATACATTCATATATGTGTGTGTGTATCAGCCATATTTGAACACAAGATGTAAGCAAACCTGTGCAACAGATTTTCCTCTTTTCTCAGCAATTTGCTTCAGAACATCAGATTCCATAACTTTGTTAGTTCCATAAAATGTCCCCACCGCTCCTAAAGGAGCATAAGCAACTGCAAATATGCATAATAAAATCTTCCTTTTTAATCGGATACTCATGAATTCCGGACCTCGAACTCACCGGCCAATGAATAAGATACAAATCAAGATACTCCATATTCAGATTTCTGCACATTACACACTTACAAGTACTTTTTAAATCTTTAAAAAAAACACCAATGCATGAAAAAATGGATCATTCTCTTTTACCTAAGAGTCCTTTGTATGGCAGGAAGAACATGCTGAGGATGAGCATCACTGCACCATAACTTGGAAGTGATGAAAAGTTCGTCTCGAGATTTAATCAGTCCACGACAAATGGCTTCTTTAATAGCTTCACCAAGAGGCTGTTCTGAGTTATAAAGAGCAGCTGTATCAAAATTAGGGCTGTAAATGAGTCGATACGCTCACGAACAGTTCGGTGTCCGGTTCGAAAAAAGTTCGATTCGAGTTCGGTTCGATTTGTAAACGAGTTGAACATGAACACGATTTTGGGGTTCGTCTAGTAAATGAGCTGAACCCGAACACGACATAGTTCGGCTCGAAAGTTCGCGAACAAGTTCGATTATATAGTTCATGAGCAAGTTCGTTAATATCGTTCGTGAACCTTATTCATAAATATGGTTCATTAATAAGTTTGTTCACAAACTTCATATATATATATATATATATATATATATATATATATATATATATATATGTTCTTGAACATATTTCATTAACATTTAACGGGAGTTTTTGAATTCACGATAACTTATAAATAATTGTATAAGTAAGTGTAACGAAATAATATGTTAGTTTATTTTGTCTATTCGTTATATTTTCTTAGTTTAAATTTATAATTTTTTTATTGATAATACTTAAATTATACATATGTTACATTATAAATTATAACATTAGTTCGTTATGTATTAACAAAATTTGATCCAAATTTGATTCGTTGATAAGTCTAAATTTGATTCGTTATGTATTTTTATTTTAATTGCATTAAAATTTTTCTAAAAAAAATGGTTGAGGTGTTCATGAACACGAAATCATGAACACTATTCATGAGATATTCGTGAAAAGTAGCTCGTTAGACATGTTCGTGAACTGTTCGCGAACATGTTCGTGAATAAAAGTTTTCTTAACGAGTTGATACACAAACAAAAATATTGGCTCGATAAAAGATCGAGCTCGAGTTCGAGTTCGATGTATTTATAACGAGCTGATACACGAACAGTTAAGAGTTCGGCTCGGTTCGACTCATTTACAGCCCTAATCAAAATGTCTGTAACCACTTTCAATAGCTTGAATAACTGCCAACTTAACCGTATTTGAGTCAACAGGGGGGTCGGCTGATGTACCAAATCCTATCACCGGAATCCCCCTGCTTTGTTCTCTTGGGACATGTACAACACCTTGATT
This sequence comes from Kitagawia praeruptora, assembly GCA_037693485.1. NCBI lineage: Eukaryota > Viridiplantae > Streptophyta > Magnoliopsida > Apiales > Apiaceae > Kitagawia > Kitagawia praeruptora. Next base: position 95,374,554 of record CM075354.1, on the reverse strand, counting down.
ATTCTGAGCCATTTTGGGAGTGAGTAGTTACATTGTAGCGGTAGGCATATATATGGTGTAGAACATATCACCGGTATATTTAATCCAGATTTTCAAAGATTTCTTTTTTTGGATTTTTAAAAATCATGTGTATCAATTTTCTTGTCAAAAGGTGTACGCAAATTTATTTTAACAAAATTCATTAAGAATATGAGATTATTCTATATCAATTTTAGAATTTTTTTATTAAAATTTATGAGATTCAGTCAAGATTTTATGTATTTCTTGAAAATTTCACGATATTTAATTCAGAATTCATTTTTAGAAATTGATGGATTTATTCCATTTCATAAAATGGTGTACATTTATAGATTTCTCTTTTATATACAAATTGTAGAAATTTGGCTAACATCTACCAGATTTTGAAGAATTTATAGAAAAATTCATCCAAATTTGCATCCAAAATTCTATGTAGATCCTCGAAGAATTTGTGTATAATTAAAATCAATAATGAAAGAGAATATTGTCCTCGGATTACCTCAGTCTCCTTTCCTAAAATAAGCACAATTTTAAATGTGATGTTTATATTGCTAATTTTTTAATTCAAATCTATACTATATATATATCTATACTATTATAGAGTAGTGCTAGAGATACCAAATTAGGTACCAAATTTTGTTACAATATGACATGGCACTAACTACTTGTCATTTTGAAATGTTTTAATTGGTTGGCCCTGGCGGGCCCATTATAATTATAGCCAATCAAATCAATGCCATGTCATTTGGTAATAATTTTTGGTACCCCAATTTGGTACCTCTAACATTTTTCATTATATAAATTCCGAAACATTGAAAGTTTTGGTACCTGTTTTTTTGTACCTGTTTTTTGGTACCAGTTTTTTGGTATTTCGTGAATTTACTTATTTACCCTTTGTTAAAATGAAAATAAATATATGATATTTATACTTTTAAAACACCTATAATAAATAATAACATAATACAATTAATGTTAATTAGTCGCTTGCCTTTTTTCACATTTACTTTTAATTGAAGATATTACCTTTTATAAACACCTAAAAACATCAATGTATCTTCCAATCATAAATATTGAATTAAAACACGTTACATTTTTAATTTAAAACTAATCTTCATTAATATTTTCTTTTGAACTAAAACACGTTACCTTTTTAATTTAAAACTAATTTTACAATCATTAATATATACCCGAAAATATCACACCATATTTTTCAATTGTTAATAAAATATATTAAAAATCTGCATGTGTTGTTTATAATAAGGAAATATTAGTATAATCCGTAAACATGAGTATATTAAAATTATATTAAATTAAAATTAATTAATAATTATATAATTGTCGAAACATTAAAAATTTTGGTACCTATTTTTTGATATATGTTTTTTGCTATTTCGTGAATTTACTTATTTACCCTTCATTATAAAGAAAAATATATATGATATTTATACTATTAAAACACCAAAAATAAATAAAACATAATTAATACAATTAAAGGTAATTAGTCGATTGCCTTTTTCACATTTACTTTTAGTTGAAGATATTACCTTTTATAAACACCTAAAAACCTCAATCATATCATATTTTCCAATCAATTCATATCTAGTAATAATTAACCAAAAATAAATAATAACATAATACAATTAAAGATAATTAGTCGATTGCATTTTTCACATTTACTTTTAGTTGAAGATATTACCTTTTATAAACACCTAAAAACCTCAATCATATCATATTTTCCAATCAATTCATATCTAGCAATAATTAATATATACTCAAAATATCACATCATATCATATAATCAGTAACAAAATTTTGGTACCTGTTTTTTGGTACTTCGTGAATTTACTTATGTACCCTTCATTATAAAGAAAAATATATATTAAAACACCTAAAATAAATTTTAACATTATATAATTAATGGTAATTAGTCGATTGCCTTTTTCATATTTACTTTTAGTTTAAGATGTTCTAATACAGGTTTTAGTTATTTAATTAATATTTTATTTAACACATTTCATAATTATGTATAGTTAATATTTTATTTAACACAATTCATCTTTCATAATTTTAACTTTTTTTGCTTAATAGTTTATAACCCGTGCAACGCACGGTTCTTTTTATAATATTTATAATTATATTAACTTTTTTAATATATATATATATATATATATATATATATATATATAATTTTACACGTTCAAATGTGTTATAAAAAGCGAGAATCGGACAGACACTGTCCAGCGATTACAATCAAAACAAAACTAACAAAACAAAACCTAAAAACTTTTTGTTCCAACATCCTCCTGCTCCGACATCCTCCTCGTGCATCTAATTTGTTATCCTTTGTGTTCCAACATCCTCCTGCTCCGACATCCAATTCGTTATCCTTTGTCAATTAAGGTGATGTTTGCAATCTCCTCAATTTCTCTCTTATCATTCATATCTAGCAATAATTAATATATACTCAAAATATCACATCATATCATATAATCAGTAACAAAATATAATAGAAATTCGTATTACGAATAATGACCATTAAATTTTTAGTAAAAAAATAGAATCATTTGATCTAATTATTAAATATATTATATGATTAAATTAATTTACTAAAATTTCAAGTTTCAAATTTTATCAACGACATATTTATTTTAAAATTTATAATATAAGTTTTAAACCATGCATATCATTAACTAATTTTATATTAAATTATTAAAATTAAAATAAAATATTTTAAATAATGATTATATAAAAATATTATTATGACATAAAATAAAATTTATTACATATCAACAAAAATCCGTGCATCGTACGGGTTATAAACTTGTATATTATAATAAGCAAAAGGGGGTATAATTTGTAGTTGATTACCCCTTTTTTGGTTATCCCCATTTTTTGTTATACCTTATTTATCACCGTTAGATCAACAACTCAAATAGATAATGACCGTTAGATATAACAATACTAAAAGTTGTTATATGCAGAGGTTCAAGGTTCGATTCCCGCCAATAACTATTAATTTATATTTAATACTAAAAATTATTATATATAAAGATGTAAGGTTCGAATCAATAACATACTTCAATTATATTTATAATATTATATTATATTATAAATAAATTATAAAAAATTAAAAGTAACCCGTGCTTTGCACGGGTTATAAGCTAGTATTTATAAAATATAAATGCATATATAATTTGATTGAAAATAACTTTACAAGTGTACGAGCGGTAATAAATTGTGCCGCAAGTTTTTGTTGAATAGCAAATTCAATCCTACAAAATACATATTTTGTTGAACTTGCAGTCATCAAGTTCTTGTCTTGAACTCTGCTAAAAAACTCAACAGCTTCAAAAACTAAAAAATTCAAACGTATCAACAGTAAACGACATAAACTTGTATTGATTATTTCTACATGCCTGATCATGTTTATGCACTTTTACCTTCGTTGCTGGGACCAGTTGTGAAAACTCCATTGCCAAATTCATTCAAAGGAAAAACTCGAAGAGATCAACACAAGTAAATTTTCCTTCGTCCTAACTATAAACCAATACATTAACTAGTCTAAGAGTTAATCTAGTTATACATGGAGGGTGTGGAAATTGATGAGCGTCTCCTTCTTAGAAATCTTACTTTTCATAAGATATCATACAACACGACTTTTATCAAATCATGTCAATATTTAAAACCTAGATGTTTTCGACACTGAATTACTACGTTCTCCCCAAACACAAACAAGCACTACAAGAAAAGGGTCAATAGACATCAGTTTATGGTCGATGTCTATGTTATTTTGCATGTGATGTCTTTGTCGGAGATGTCTATTCTAGACATCGGTCAGAAACAGATGTCTGTGCTAACATAGACATCGATATTTCCTTCAATACACATCAGTTGTTCTACAAAATAGGTTAGATATAATTAATTTTATAAACAACTTGCATGCCTTATATTTTAGAAAACATATAATAAACTAAGTTATTTTTCACATACACATCACTTTCTTTCTTTGGAAAAGATGTCTCTTTGGATATTAGACATCATAATTTTATCAGATAAAGTGATGTCTATAGATATCTTAGACATCATCCTAGACTGATGTCTAATGTTCTTATAAACATCAGTTTCTTTATAAAATAATCGATGAGAATAGTGACCTTGGACATCATCCTAGACTGATGTCTAATGTAGGTATAAACATCAGTTTTTTCAGTGATGTTGTTTGTTGTTTGGAATCAGTTTCCTACACTGTTTTATACACCAAAATAGCCAAAACTTAAATTATGCACAAAATAATAACCAAAATTACTAAATTTATCATTGAAAGAATAAATCCAGAATACTTGCATCATTAGCAAAATCAAAATGGCTTACAATATTTGAGTCTATATATACCAAATCCCCAAAACCAAATTGTCACTACATAAATTCGCAAAAGAAAATAGCAAACACCAAACAACTAGCTATGTTATCGGTTTTCAAAACCAGCATGTTGTGTAGATCCACAAACTGTAAGACCCTGAGGTTCAAGACGAATCACTGCAATTATCTGCAAAGATGAAAGTAATGGTCAGATGATACAAATTAACTAAAGCTCAAGTTCATAGTACTTGAGCTGAGTGCTCAGACATAAAGTTCATAGACTTGATTACAAGAGGGTGAAGTGTCTGTTTTCGACATAAAAGATCAGACACAGATCCCACACAGCACAACCATGTCTTGTCGTGACTATTACTTTCACAATAAACACTGCTGTTACCACAACAATTTCAAACAAATAATAAGAATACATCTATATAACTTGCCACATATCTTTCAAACTAATATAATGTCAATACATACTAATTCAACAATTCAAGTAAATAACTTCTAGTTTACTTTAAAGTCGACAGATCAAGTATCTGGCTGAGGGGCTTTTAATATTTTACAACAAATACAACTTAAGCGACATTGAATATATAATGTCGCAATACTAGCATAGTAGATGTGATTATTGCGATCCTGCTATTTGACTTGTGTATGTACGAGCACTGAGGTATCAGGTCTTTTTTATGTTGGTCAGTGATATTATGTGAAGTGTTCAGGTCTGACTGGTTGCAAGTAGTACCAACCTAATGTTATATGTACTTCTATATGGATGACTACTTAGTTGGACACTTCACGTTCAGGATGTGAGTTCAGCATTTGGGTTGGACAATACATGTGATTGGAAAAGAAGATCAAAATTACGGGAGCATGATTCTGATGCTTATCAGATCAGCCTCCCAACCTTAGTTGAGGATAAAAATACAGTTCCATCAGTTGCCAAACTTTATCTAAATCCAAGTATTAATCTCTCCAGCTGTGCTTGAGTCAAGAAATTAAATTAAACCAAAAGAAACACTTACAAATTAATATGACCAGACACCAACACCCAAGTGACAGAGTCATTGTACCACATGATCTAACTATGGGCTTATCATTGGCCAGTTGTTTCATGGTAATTCACCCCGGTTAAAAGGAATTGGAATTTATTCCAACGTGTTAGTGTTTGGGCGATGAGTTTACTCGGTTGAGACTTGGATGGGAAACTCATTTCTGTTAACCAAGTAACTCATTCCTCACCTAACCCATGGGATTCTGAATTATCACCATTCCCATTGCTTTCGTTCTCATTCCCCTCAATAATTTAAACGCCAATGTCCGTTTTCTATTTTATAGTTACTATACACAGTTCTTTCAATGTTGACCCACTGTGGCTTTTGTCTGTAGAAAAATTTTAGATGAGAAATTACCTGGCTTGCAACAATCAAAAGTGCAGTCACATTCTGTTTCTTTGAAAAAACTGATGAGCTGCCGCCATATACAACTGAGAGGCTCTGTATGCAAAGAGCATTAAAAGCTAACAGGACTAGGTGAAGGAGTCTGCAATGGATGGAGCAATTATGTCAGTTAAAGCAATTATATCTAATCAATATATCCCAAAACTCATAACAGCGAAAAATAATCTAGAGATCTGATCAATCAATATTTTCGTTCATAAACAGAAGTTGCATTACCGTAGTTTATCAAATGCAAAGTTACTACCCAAAACAAGATTTCCTTGAGTTAGTAAGAGATGTAAATACATAATAGTAGTTCTCGCAGGAAAAAAATTTATGTCTTTTTAGAAGCAAAACTGGACAGAGCTTAGATTTAATAGATAGTTAACAATTAAAAAAGGGAACATTAAACCAAAAGAATGATGCTAATAATATGAATAGGCAATCAATCTTAAATTTGTACAAACTAGTCAAAATGGAGTTTAAATAGATATTTTAAGCTAAGATTGTCTCAAAATGAAGACAAAATGCATCTGTCATAAATTAAATTTGAAATGTGCAAATTGGTTACAGAAAAACTTCAGACACAGTTTTTCATATCTATGCATGGATAGGTTCGCTATCATGTTGACTTTTTCAACAGTGGCGCTGGGGAGGGGAGGGGGGGACTTATCAGTTAGCTAAGAGGAAACAAGCATTTAATATTTGAGAGATGAATCATAATTAAAGGACATACACTCTCATTCCAGTAGCAATGAGACAGGTTTCAGGCTTAACCATCATTGGAAGCGATCTCGATTTACTCACTTGCATCCATGGAACCTAAGTATTATGCAACTTACACACAATAAGGATTTCAAGCCAGGGAACTAATTAAAAAGAGAGGAATAAGTAGAAAATAAACAACAATACTAGGAATCATTTTTTTCACATTTTTTCTATTTTTGAACACTAAGAAAGATTTATAATTGTTCAAAAGAACTATACTCATAAATTTCTTAAATTCATTTTTCTCTTGCAAGCTATGCTAGTCGAACTAGGCCAACTGGCATCTTTGTTAAGCAAGACTGATTGGAAGTCTTTCCAGGGCATGATTTCCAATATTGAATATATGATGGAACTCATGGACAAATTCTACCTTTTCTTCTACTAACAAAGTGACAGTGACAATGAGAGTGATGCAGTGCAAACGAAGACTGATAAAGATTACATATTCATACTTGTTTATTATCAATTACATATACATAAAACGTTAGTCGCCATGAAATAGTATGTCCGGAATGTTACAATTGATTACATGATTAGTATTTATTTATCATACCATAATATTTTAGAAACACTTTTGGAGTATATTGTTATTGGGAAGTAAAGACTTTGTAGGAGTACATTTGATAATTTGTACTTTTATTTAACTTACAGCCTAATGGTTCTAGAGACCCCTGTAGGCTGTAGGGTGATAAACCATTGCAATATTTCATTATGATCCGATTGGAAGGATAAATTACGATTTTAGATCCTTTGTTTTAGTTGAGATTTTAATTTATTTTCGAGCGAATACATTTTTTACTTTCTTATGCCATCAACCATCCTACAATAAAATCCTTTCTATGAGGATGAACAAAATTTGTTCTGTTCATGGGAGCCTTCTGGTCTACTCAAAAGGGAACATATATGGTAGGTATACCATGACTGCAAGATTACAGGGATAGGGTCGTACCAAACTGAGTAGGATGGCACTTGTCATTGACCAAAGCATCTCTAAATTCTGCTAGAGATGCAAACTTCATCCCCATCTCCCACTTGATGCCGTCATCCTTATGTCCATACCTAATCCTATTTATGTTCCTTTTCCTCTTCTTAGGGTTGGGAGGTCCAATATACCCAATCTTATGGTTCTCATCTTCACTTGAGGAAGATTCTGACCTCGGCTCATCAGAGGCATATTCTGAATCATCACTCAAAGCAGCACTTGACACATTGGCATCATACTTATTATTATTCACTGTCAAGGACTCTTTAAATTTCATCTTCTCCTGTCTAAACTCCCTCAACTCATCATCACTATCACCGAATGAATCATATAAGCTTTCATCCTCAGACTCATTATTCTCAGTCTCTACATCATACCCTGGATCATCAGGATCACTATAATCATTGTCCACATTAGCCTCTTGACAAACCCTATCCCGTTGAGGTAAATCAATGACCTCATCCAATTCGTAATGATCAACATACAGATCAATAACCCTAAGCCCTAAAGGTCTATGAATGTTAACCATTTCTCTCACAGTGTTGTCATCATACAACAGGGTTGTACCATTCTCAAAAGTTGTTCCATCCTTCTTAAAATACACTAAATCACTAGGGCTATAGTGACATTTCACAGCAAACTCATCCAAATCTCTAAACGAAAGCAAATTAGTGACAAACCGATTAATATCTTCTACTTCACCACCAATGTACTTTGAATTAGGTTTAGGTCCAAATTCACCATGGTGGTGAATGCGTATAGTAACAAAAGAATCCATACTATGAAATTAAAGACGATACCAAAGTAAATGAACACGATTTCAATAATTAAGAACTATGTTAGATATAATTGATGTGATTTAATGTCAGTGTTTAAGTGTTACAGGTAAAAAGAGTTTAACTTGTTATTGAAAGCAGTCGTAGCAGAGTTTGAGTATACGCTGATAGCTGGAAGCGCAAACGCTGACAGAAGAAAGCGTAAACACTGCTAGCTGAACACAAGGAAGCGCAAACACTGCTGGCTAGGAGAGCAACAGAGTTTGCTAAAGTCTGTCTACTGGAAGCGTCTACAAGTCAACAGAGTTTGAAGATTAATTCAAGATTAATATGGAAGCAATATCTTTGAAGATTGGATAGCTGTCAAAGAGATTGAGTTGACTTAGAAGACGTGTAGCAATCGTAATTGATATCAATTGTATAGCTTAATTTTAGGAGAATCAATTAACGATTGTACGTAGCTGTATATCTTATAAATACAGTTAGGTTAACCTTAAAAGGGTATCCATCGTGAATGAATATCAATCATTGTAACCTAAGCAGCTCTCTATGATATTTTACATCACTGAGAGAGGAATTATTAATTCCAAACAGTTTTAAGTACTAAAACGTGTGTTCTTGTTATTTACTCATACAGTACTTGATTATATATATATTGTGTATTCGACCTAACAAGTGGTATCAGAGCCAATCTGTTACTTTATTACAGTTAAAGATCCAAAACACAATAGTAATCAATGGCAGAGATTCCTCCTCCATCAGGTTCTGAGAAAGCACCTACTACTGTTAGTAGGTATGAAACGATTAGGGTTCCAATACTCAAGCCATCAGAATATGCAATCTGTAAGGTAAAGATGACCATGTTTCTGGAAGCCACAGATCCAGAATATCTTAATAGAATTTATGAAGGTCCTCATAAACCTACAAAGTTAACTGCTGCTGCTGCTGGTGAGGAATCAAAGGTGGTTCCTAAGGAAAAGAAAGATCTAACTGCTGAGGATCTTTCATCTATTGCTAAGGATGCAAAAGTAAGGCATTTACTTCACAGTGCTCTAGACAATGTTATGTCTAACAAAGTGATTAACTGCACAACTGCAAAGGAGATTTGGGATGCACTTGAGGTTAGATGTCAAGGAACTGCTGCAATCAAGAAAAATAGAAGGAACATACTCACACAGGAGTATGAGCATTTTGAAGCAAAGCCTGAAGAAACCATGACAGAAACATTTGACAGATTCTGTAAACTGCTCAATGATCTGTCATTGGTTAACAAAGAGTATGATTTAGAAGACTCAAATCTCAAGTTTCTTCTCTCTTTACCTGAAAAGTGGGATGTGAAGACAACCACTATAAGAGATAACTATGATCTTGATATTACTGAGATTGATGAAATCTATGGACTGCTCAAGACTCATGAATTGGAAATGGAGCAGAGAAATAGAAGATCAAGCAGGAAGTCAAAGTCTGTTGCTCTGAAAGTTGAAGAAAAATCTTCAAAGAAAGAAGCATCAAGGATGAAGGCAAAAGGAAAAGCCTTGGTCATCCATTCAGGAAGTGAGTCATTAAACACTGATGTTGACTCAAACACAGATGGATCATCTGATTCTGAAGATGATGAAGAGATGATGCAAATGGCTGCATTGATGGTAAAGACCTTCAAGAAGATGGGATTCAAGAACTTCAAGAAGGGAAAGAGATTCTCCAAGGATTACTCAAAGTCTGACAAGAAAAATTTTACAAAATCTGAGGGAAAGGACTTCAAATCTGGTAAGAAAGATAAGTCTGAGATTCAATGCTACAAGTGTAAGGAGATGGGTCACTATGCTCCTGAGTGCAAAAAGGGTAAAACTGAAAAGGCACTATACACCAAAGGCAGAGACTGGGCAGACACCTCAGATTCAGATGAGGAGGTGAATTATGCACTCATGGCCTCTACTCAGAATGAAGATTCTGAACTAAAGGTACCTCCAACTACCTATGCTTATAATACTGATAATATAACTGAATTGAGAATTTATCTTAATGCATTACATATCAGTTATAGGGATCAGACTTTAGAAAATGAGAGAATCAAAAGTGAGTGTTCTCAACTCAAAGAAAGAAATAAACTTGTTGAGGAACAACTTGAAAACATGAATAAAATTCAGAAAGAGAGAGATGATGCTGTGTTTATAGAACAGGAGTTGCTAGGAAAGTATAAGCAACTAGAATCTGAATTGGGGGATGCAAAGCACATTATTAAAACTTGGACACATTCTGGAAAAGACACTCAAGAAGTCTTTCAATCAGACACAGTAGGTCTAGGTTATTCTGAGGATGATGTGCTTAGGTTTCAGAATACAGTCAAGATTAGACCACCTCTTTCTTCTAAGAAATTTGGAACATTTGTTCATGGTACTGTTAAAACTGAACATGGAGCTAATGAAAGTGAGCCAGTAAAAACCTGTGTCAAACAGGTTAATATTGGTTCAATGACAGATAAACAACTCAAGCATAAGCTTAAAGAAATAAAATCTGTCAACAAACAGAGAATGCCTAGGAAAAACAGAAATGGAAAGGTAGGCATAACATCAGGGATTAAGCCAATGCTTGCTACATTTGCACCTAGAAAAACTTGTCATAATTGTGGTAGCACTAATCATCTTGCTAGTTTTTGCAGGAAGAATAAAGACATTAATTCTTTACCCTCCAAAACTGGAGTGAAAAAGGATAATGTCAAACCAAGACCACAAACTCTGTGCAAACATTGTGGAAGTAGTTGGCACTCAATTTATACTTGCAAGAATTATCATGCTATTTATCATAATTATTATGAGCTGAAACCTAATTTGAAATGGGTTAAAGTTGATTCTGCAAGTACTAAGAATGAAAATGTTAGTTTAAACTCTGATAATGACAAATCCGCTGCAAAAACTAACAGATTCAATAAAGCAAAAGGATCCAAGCAAGTCTGGATCCTTAAAACTAACAATCAGTGATTGTTTGTGATTGCAGGGCACCAGGGTAAGTACCCTAGTCGTGGACAGTGGATGTTCAGGACACATGACTGGAAATAAAGCCCTGCTATCAGAGTATGAGGAGAAGGCTGGCCCAAAAGTTTCCTATGGAGATGGCAACATAGGACATACTCTGGGATATGGCAATATTAATCTTGGAAGTGTCATCATCACAAATGTAGCTCTGGTTCCAGGACTCAAGCATGATCTGCTTTCTGTGAGTCAAATCTGTGACAGAGGATATCATGTAGATTTTCAGCCCGAATATTGTCAAGTCATCAGTAAATCTACAGGGAAAGTATCTCTAGTTGGAAACAGACACAATAACATCTATGAAATAAAATTGTCAACAAACACTGATGGCAAAGCAGTGTGTCTGTCAACAAGAATGTCCAGTGAAGAGAGTTGGAAGAGGCACAAGAAACTCTCTCATTTGAACCTGAACAACATCAATGAGCTAATAAAGAATGATCTTGTAAGAGGACTACCAAAGTCTTTGTTGAATGCAGAAGGCCTGTGTGATTCTTGTCAAAAGGCCAAATAGAGAAAAGCCTCTTTCAAAAGCAAATCTGAGTCTTCGATTGTTGATCCTTATCAACTCTTACATGTTGATCTTTTTGGACCAGTGAATGTTATGTCTCTTGGAAAGAAGAAATATGCTCTAGTCATTGTTGATGAATACACCAGATACACATGGGTGTATTTTCTAGCAAAGAAGGATGAAACTGCATTAACACTGGCAGAACATATAATGCAACTGGACAAAGGGTCAAAGAACCAAGTGAAGATTATCAGAAGTGACAATGGAACTGAATTCAGGAATTCAACAATGGAAGAATTTTGCAAGAACAAAGGAATTAAACAAGAGTTTTTTGCACCTGGCACTCCACAACAAAATGGTGTAGTTGAAAGGAAGAACAGAACTTTGATAGAAGCTGCCAGAACTATGCTTGATGAAGCAAAATTACCAACCTATTTCTGGGCAGAAGCTGTTCAAACAGCTTGTTTTACTCAAAATGCCACTCTGATAAATAAGCATGGAAAAACACCATATGAAATGGTGAGAGAAAAGAAGCCAAACCTGAAATATTTTCATATTTTTGGGTGCAAATGCTTTGTGCTGAAAACTCATCCTGAACAGTTGACCAAATTTGATTTGAAGGCAGATGAAGGAATTTTTGTTGGCTATCCACTGTCAACTAAAGCATTCAGAGTTTATAATCTGAGAACCAGAGTGATCATGGAATCTATTCATGTGTCTTTTGATGACAAGAAAATGACTGGACTTGAAGATGTAAATGAACATGATCAACTGCACTTCGAAAATGAAGATTTAATCTCTGATGAACTAAACTCTGATGAGTCTGAACTGACAAACTCTGAACCTCTACTGGTAAATACTGAAGAGAACTTTCAGCCAGAAACAAGAGAAGAACCAGTTGAGGGGGAGCATGAAGAATCTCATCAAAGTGATAACTCAAATTCTGATAATGACTCAGCTGAAAATTCTGAATCAAACTCTGGTGACTCAAACTCTGAAAGTCCTAAAACTGACAGTTCACACACGGAGCAGTCAAATTCAGGGGGAGCCTCAGAGAATGAAGGAAGATATCAAGAAAATCAGGAGAACATGGATCAAGGGGGAGGATCCAACTTTGAAAGAAGTCAATTGCCTTCAGCTAAGAAATGGACCAAATCTCACACACCTGATTTAATCATTGGTGATCCAGATGCAAGAGTAAGGACAAGAAGTGCAACAACAAATGAATGTCTGTTTCATGCATTCTTGTCACAAAATGAACCAATGAAAGTTGAAGAGGCTCTCAAAGATGCTGACTGGATAACAACAATGCAAGAAGAGTTAAATGAATTTGAAAGAAATGAAGTGTGGACACTAGTACCAAGACCAAAGAACAGGTCTATTGTTGGTACTAAGTGGGTTTTTAGAAACAAAACTGATAGTGAAGGGGTTGTTACAAGAAACAAAGCAAGACTTGTGGCAAAAGGCTATTCACAGCAAGAGGGGATAGATTATGATGAGACTTTTGCACCAGTTGCTAGATTGGAGGCAATTAGGATGTTTCTTGCTTATGCTTCTCACAAGAAATTCAAGGTCTTTCAAATGGATGTGAAAAGTGCTTTTCTTAATGGAAAACTTGAAGAAGAAGTGTTTGTTGAACAACCACCTGGTTTTGTAGATCCAAAATATCCTGACCATGTCTACAGGCTAGACAAGGCTCTTTATGGACTTAAGCAGGCACCAAGAGCATGGTATGAAACCCTGGCTCAGTTTCTTTTAGAAAGTGGATTCAACAGAGGTACAATTGATAAAACTCTGTTTTATTTCAAATCTGGAAGTGACTTGCTTTTAGTTCGGATATATGTTGATGATATTATTTTTGGATCTACTAATGATAAACTCTGTAAGAAGTTTGCCAAGCTCATGCAGTCCAGATATCAAATGAGTATGATGGGAGAGCTAAGTTACTTTCTAGGCTTACAGGTGAAGCAAACAGATGAAGGAATCTTTATCAATCAAGCAAAATATACCAGAAATCTTCTCAAGAAATTTGGCATGCTTGACTGTTCATCTGCAACAACTCCCATGGCAACAGCAACTAAATTGGACAAAGATACAGGGTCATCAGTAGATATGACAAGTTACAGAGGAATGATTGGCTCTCTTCTCTATCTAACAGCAAGTAGACCTGATATCATGTATGCAACATGTCTGTGTGCAAGGTTTCAGGCAGATCCAAGGGAACCACATTTAACAGCTGTGAAGAGGATTTTTAAGTATCTCAAGGGCACTGTAACTTTAGGGCTGTGGTACCCAAGAGAATCAGATTTTAAACTACTTGGTTACTCTGATGCAGACTTTGCAGGCTGTAAAATTGACAAAAAAAGCACCAGTGGAAGTTGTCAATTTCTTGGTGACAGACTTGTTTCTTGGTACAGCAAGAAACAGAAATCTATATCAACATCTACAGCTGAAGCAGAGTATATTGCTGCTGGTAGCTACTGTGCACAGATTTTATGGATGAAGAATCAATTGCTGGATTATGGATTGAGGTATAGCAAAATACCTATTTTCTGTGATAACCAAAGTGCTATTGCAATGACAGGTAATCCAGTACAACACTCAATGACCAAGCACATCAGCATAAGGTATCACTTTATCAGAGAGCATGTAGAGGAAGGCAATATTGAGCTTCACTTTGTACCTACAGATCAACAACTTGCAGATGTCTTCACCAAGCCTTTGAGTGAAGCAGTGTTTACAAGGCTGGTCAATGAACTAGGGATGGTCTCTGGTTTTGACTAAACATGTTGGTTAGCCTCAAAATTTTCTTATAAAATGTGTTGCTCATATTTCTGTGAATTGTTAAGTGCTATGTGAACCTTCCTGTTTAAACTCTGTTATGCAGACTCTGTTCACATGTATCTGTTCTCACACTGTTAAACTCAGTCAGCATGTTTGTCTGTCATACACTGTTAATATGTTTGATAAACTCTGTGAATTCTAAATTGATTTTTGTTTGAATGAAAACACCAATGAAGAAATATGTATGAAGCATGATTCTCAGTAAGTAAATCAAGATTCTTTCTGAGTCACTGTGATCTAATCAGAAATTGTGCAGTAAGTTAACACAGCATGATACTGTTTCATATTTAAAGCATCTCTTAGTTTATTTGGTCCTAAACTCTGAGTCTATGAATACTGTGTGCATTGCCTCTCATGAATAACTTCTGATATTGATGAATTCTAAACTCTGATTAGTAACACTCTGTTTCCAAGACATACATAGTTCTTGATGATTCCTTGTTTGTACTTGAGAAAATTTTAAAACTTGAGATGTGTCATTGTTCAGTTTGGTGAGTAATAATACATGTCTGCACCCTGTGAGATTTTGAGCCAAATGAGTGATTGATACATTTTATATCAATCAGATTTAATTGATGTGTGATGTTCATCAGTGAGTATGTTGCTCTAGAACTTGTGTTAAACCATTTTGAGACTACATGATGTGTGTGTGCATGAAAATGATAAAGGCACTAGGATTTACCATCTTTGTTCAAACACTGTTCATAAACACTGTTCATACATACCACCTTTAGTAAACCCCTTTGAGCCTAATTAACTGCTCATTTTTCTTAAACTCTGACGTATTAAGAGCAGTTATATTCTTTTGAAAAATCAAATGCAAGCAGGTGAGTGTTTCTCAAGAAAAGAAAAGTTTACTCAGTATATTAAAAAAAAAAAATATATATATATATATATATATATATATATATATATACTGATCATCTTGTACAAATATGTACTAACAGTGTGACTGAACACTTTGGTCTGTTAAATTGTTCAGTTCAAAATTCACTCTTGTTAAAAACATCTCTTCTCACTTGTTTGATCTTACTACATTACAACCCTGAATAAAGTCCTTTTGATTTGTGCATATATGTAATCGAAGTAGTATAGATCTGGTGGAAATTCAAGCCTATGGAAGTATCTGCTTTTACTGATTGAATTTGAGAGAAAACACTTCACCTAAACACTTGTGTGCTTTGAGAGTTTGTGAGGAAATCCTTGACATGTAACTCACTGAATGATGCTTTGATGTCTATCTCCTGATCTTTTTGTCTATAATGACTGTGTGCTTACTTGGATAATCATGAACATCAATGGGAATAGGGTTATTCAGATTTCTGTATTTAAGGAACTACAGAGTTTAGCATTCATCATATACTCTGTGTTTAATATGAGAGTTTGTGCATTCAGTGTTTATTGATTTGATTTATGGATTTTATGAAATATTAGATGCTGTAAAAATTGATTTGGTAAACTCTGCTACTCACACACAAAATAATCACGACTGTGCATTTTTGAAAGGGTTTCAATGATAAAGTTTGAAAATTTGACAAACACTGATGGATTGTATTCCGTACTCTAAGGTAAATTTTCATTTAGATAATTTGAAAATTTTGGAGTAAATAGAGTGGTTGACAACTGTTAATGAGTGTAATTGTGGTAAATTGTCTTGATAATAGGAAAGACAGCAGTAATAATGGCTTTTACTGCGCGTGATTAAGTGATTCGCTGCATGTTTGACACGTGTCCCACTCACTCATCATTATGTCCCACTTTCACACTATTCTAGGGACAGTTGCGTGTTTCCAATGTAAAATCGTTTGAGCTACTCAAATCACTTTTTGTTACAATCCCTTTTCATCCACTCATATTCACTTTACCAAAAACACAGCCCTCCTTTGTCTTTCACTTTGACATTTTCACAAACACCTTTCTTACATATCACTTTCACAGTCGATTCTTGCTTATTTCTTGATCTAATGGCAACAAAACCTTTTACTTCGTTTGGTCTTCGTTTTGTGCCTAACAATTTTGCAGCTCTACTTGAGAACGACCGTGCTCCTGAAGCGTTTCACCTCATGCAAAATTTTTTTCGCGACTCTGATATTGGGCAAGCATTGGTTGAACCTGCTGTTCTATCTGCATCTCAGATAGTAAATTTCTGGCAAAACTCAAGGTATATAGATGGAGGAGAGAATGGAACTCCGTCTATCATCTTCACTCATGATGAACAAGAGTTTGTGATAACTCCACAAACTGTTCGAGAGACCTTGGACTTCGATACACACACATCGTATGCTATTGTTTCTGAACAGAATCTGAGAGAAATGTTAACAGAGATTGGGTATATGGAATCTCTTACAAAGATGGGCAGTGTGAGGAGGCCGAATCTTAGAAAGGAATGGAATTTTTTCTTCGACTGTATCACCAGGACATTCCAGAAGAAAGTCACCAACTGGGATGCCATTCCAATGGATAGTCTGCAAATTGGGTATTCTCTACTTTATGGCAGTAATTTTGATTTTGGTCGATATGTGCTAATGAACTTAGGTGATAAGTTGTCAGAGTCTACTACAGTTTATTTTGCTAGATTTTGTCAACTTTTGTTCAATGCTTGTGTACTTGGGTTAGAAGTTGATGCAGCTGATGTGATTCAACCTTTTAGAGTCAATAAGAGAATTTTCTCTGATATGACTAATAAAGATGTTGGTAAAGATTTACCTGCTTTTGTTCTGCCACTTGCCTTGCAGAACTTTCTCAACCAACCATAAGATTCCCAATCACCACAAAATGAACCACACCAAACACAACAACCAGAAACACAAACTATGCCTGAACCTTTAGCCACTGACCACACTGCAACCATACACTCTCATCATGTACCATCACCTGAGCCAACACCAACAAACACTGTACCTACTACATCACCACAAACACAACCTGAACCACTAAACCCTGAGCCACTAAACCCTGTCACTACTACTCAACCTCAACCAACATCTAAGCCAAACAGGAAGAAGCATACTGCCCTCAACACAAAACATTCCAAGGCTAAACAGACATCTCCTAGAGCTGTTTATTCCGGAAGATTCATTAAAAGGGCAAATAGACCTTCATCACCACCAGTTGTGGAAAGTTCTAGTACAGAAGAGGAAATGATTGAAGTGCCTCAAGCAAAGAGGAGAAGGCTGATTCTTACTGATTCTAATGATGAGCATGTTGTTGAGGCTCAAGAGAAAATTTCTCATGATATTCCTACTGGTGAGAAAGAGGTTATCATAGAACCTACTATACCAGAATCAGGTTTCAAGATTGCTGAACCAGAACTTGATAAGGTTCAAACTAATGAAGATATTAGAGATGCATTGCCAACAATGGAAGAGTTTGATGAAACTCCATTTTCTTTTGATAATGAAGCATCTACTCCAATACCTATGGAGGTTACACACTTTGTTGATACTGGTGTTGCAGATGGGCCTACTGTTGTCCTTGAAGACACTGAGGTTGCATCACACACAGAATTAAACTCTGATGCACATCATGTTTCTGATCATGGTGAGGAGATTGATCAACCAGAGAAAGTTATTTCTTCAGAGCATATTCAAGATGATAAAGGAAAACAGGTTGCTCAAGAACCTATTGTTGCTCAAGATGAAGACATTGCTTCAGTTGCACCTACTGGTGTATCTGTCAGTGATTCTTCTGAAGAAAGGAGTATAGGAGCTGAAAATGCACAATTTCCAACTGATGGTCAGAAAACAGGAGCAAAACCAGACTTTGCTGGACCTTCTGTTAATGAGATTGATGATAATTATTTGATGAACAGTGATTCAGATCAAGTCCTTGAATCATAGATTTGATGATAATCAGAAGGCCATTGTTGATCTTCGAACAGAGGTTGCTACTCATGAGGAGAAATCTCAAAGAGCTAATTCTAAGCTTTTTCAACAATTCTCCAAAGCTCAAGAGAATCTTAATGACAGATTGAGCAAAGTTGAACAGAATCAGCTTTTGCTGACTGAGAAGGTTGATTCTATTGCAAACTCTCTTGAGTTAATCACCTCAATTCTGATTCCAGATGGTGATGATGTCAAAAAGGGGGAGAGAATTGCTAAGGCTAAGTGTAAGCAAACTCAAACTCTGTTAAAGAAAGATCATCTGGATGAAGAAGGTGCCAATGCTGATAAGGGATTAAGAAGTGCAAATCCTAGACATGGACATGGAAGGTCTACAAGGTCAAAGCCAAATTTGGTGACAGATACAAATATTCAGAGTACCTCTACTTCAAAGCCAAAGGATTTGTCATTCACTGACAATCCACAAACAGATGAAGAGTTGGCTGCTAAAATCTTTCGTGAAGAAAATGCTGAGGCTACACTTGAAGACATACAGGCTGAAGAGAAGCTGTTGCAAAAAGAGCATTTAAAAGCACTAAAGTCCAAGAAAGGGAAGAAGACTGTCAGAGCTTCAAAGCCTGCAATGAAAGGAATTGAAATCAAAGAGAAATTATCTGGTATTCAAGAAGAAGAAGAAGAAGAAGAAGATAAAGGAAAGTTGATAAGAAAGTCTTCTCTTGATGCTAAGTTGAAGTTAAAAGGGGTAATGGGTGAAGAGAGCAAAGGCAAAATGATAGTTACAACCTCTGTTGCTACACAAGTTGTACAGACTCAAAGTAAACTTTTACCTGGGTTTTCAAGGCCAACAATTCCAGTTCAAGCACAAACGGGAATGACTGATGGATATCAACATAATGTTGCTTGTTCAGGAAAGCCACCAGGCAGGAATACTTCTGGGTTAGGTTCAAAAAGAGATTTGAGAGTAAGTAACAGTCCAAGAGATCCCTCTGCACTTGTCTCTCTTGGTTCTGGTATTACTCAAGAAAATCTAGACAAGTTGGAATCGGTTCAACTAGTTCATCAAAGGAGCTTAGATATTCACTTTCTGTTATACTTTATGATAGATGGAACAGTGTATAGAGTGGATGAAGAAGCAATCAAGTTAAAGTTATTTGAAGAACTTCAGTATGTTCTGCATATATTCAGAGTCAGAAATCGTCAAACACGATTTCAATAATTAAGAACTATGTTAGATATAATTGATGTGATTTAATGTCAGTGTTTAAGTGTTACAGGTAAAAAGAGTTTAACTTGTTATTGAAAGCAGTCGTAGCAGAGTTTGAGTATACGCTGATAGCTGGAAGCGCAAACGCTGACAGAAGAAAGCGTAAACACTGCTAGCTGAACACAAGGAAGCGCAAACACTGCTGGCTAGGAGAGCAATAGAGTTTGCTAAAGTCTGTCTACTGGAAGCGTCTACAAGTCAACAGAGTTTGAAGATTAATTCAAGATTAATATGGAAGCAATATCTTTGAAGATTGGATAGCTGTCAAAGAGATTGAGTTGACTTAGAAGACGTGTAGCAATCGTAATTGATATCAATTGTATAGCTTAATTTTAGGAGAATCAATTAACGATTGTACGTAGCTGTATATCTTATAAATACAGTTAGGTTAACCCTAAAAGGGTATCCATCGTGAACGAATATCAATCATTGTAACCTAAGCAGCTCTCTGTGATATTTTACATCACTGAGAGAGGAATTATTAATTCCAAACAGTTTTAAGTACTAAAACGTGTGTTCTTGTTATTTACTCATACAGTACTTGATTATATATATATTGTGTATTCGACCTAACAAACTATAAACCACCTAAACACATGAACAAACATGCTAATTCAAACACATGTAGTACAAGCACATACATACATACGGTAATTGATATGTTCGAACAGTAATTGATATGCTCAAAGAGTACAAGCACATTTAAAAGGGATTTTAGCAGATCAATTGTACATACCTCTTGCACTGAACAACGAAGTGGAAGATTCGAGATTCAAATTGCAGTTCAAACGATAGTCAATTAGGGTTCTTCAGATCGATTTAGTAATTAGGGTTTCAATCCCCAATTTCGCTCGCACACGTATTGTTCTCTCGACTCTTTGTGTCCAACTCCAAAATGATATTTAGCCCGATATATAACCACTCTATTATTATAGATGATATGTTTTTTATTTACTTTTACTACTCACCCAACAACTATGCGCCATGTCAGCGCCAGGTTAGCGCCACGTACTAACAATGCTAACGCCGTAAGAGTTTCCGTCGGGTCAACGGGTCAAACTAACGATCTTGTCATTATTCTCTACTTAAGTGGTGCAACTGAGACCTCGATAAGTTTAATCAAAGAATTGATACATGGGCCTCACTTCAGTGACCAAAGTGATATTTAACCCGAAAGAAATTTACCTAGTTTACATAAAAATCTGTAGCTAAAAAACAATTACACGTTTTATTTGTGTCGTAAACTTGTTTCCTTAAGAGTTTCTCATCTATACTATTATATAATAAGCAAACAGGGATATAATTTGGTTGTTTGGTTCAATCATGATTTGGTTGTTTAGTTCAACCATGGTTCAACCATATAAAAGAATAGTGACCGTTAGATATTTAGTAAATAGATAATAGTCGTTAGATCTAATAATAAAGAATATTCAATATTTAAATCCCTCTTCTAAAGATCCAAGGTTCGAATCACGTCAACAACAAATTTACATTAAGATTTTATATTATTATTAGTTCAAATCAATACATATCATTTATTAAATAACTATTATTATTACAAATAATTTTATTAATTAATATTAAATAGTTAAATTATATTCATAATAAATTATTATACTCTATTTTATTTAATCATATAATTTTAAAAGTATTTAAAAGTAACCCGTACTTTGCACGGGCTATAAGCTAGTATTATTTATTGAATATACATTCAATGCTATTCAATGCTATTAAAGCATGGTTACGATCTTGATATATTACTTCGGTTCTATTATTCAGAAATATATTTGAAATTTAAATCTTAAAACTCTTGCATTAATAAAAATTATTTCAAATTTTCTTATTTAAAAATGGATAATTTAGGATTTCAATAACCTTTCTATATTAATTACAAGGATTAGGTTCAAATTAAAAACTTATATTATAGAGGTCCATCTCATTTATTGCTCCTATGATCATATCATATTAATTTGGACAAATTTTTAGAAAAATGGTTTGGTTTCCTAGCAATTTAGTATCAAAAATTATTTCAAATTTTCTTATTTAAAAAGTATATATTTTAGGATGTCAACAACCTTCCTACATTAAATTCAAGGATTAGGTTCAAATTAAAAACATGTACTGTATTACATTAAACTTACTGCAAAATACTAATCTGGCATAAATTGAAGTCTTGAATAAACTAATGAGCATTGCCATGGAACCCAAAAATTCTTCCCAAAAACATATACAAAATGGTGTGGCGAACAAATGGAATGTTTTAATTGGATGGTTGGTGTAAATGCAAGGGGTCTCATCCCATTATTATTTTTAGGAAAATGCTAGGTATCCCAAATTGGTACCCAAATTTTTTCCCAAAATACACATGTCATTATCTGAATGGTTATAATTATAATGGGCCCGCCAGGACCATATAAATCGAGCTGGGATCCTCTGTCCCCTTCTTCCGTGTCTCCTTTGTGTCCCCTGTTGTTTTTAATACAAAAAAAATGCTCTTGTGGAGCCCATTTTTATTATTTATTAAAATGGGCCCCGCAGGGGCACTCTTTTTGTACTAAAAAGAGCAGGGGACACAAGGGGGACACGGAGGAAGGAGACAGAGGATCCGGACCCATATAAATCCCACCAATTAAAATTTTTCATACATCCAACTCATCAATGCCACATCATTTGGGAGCATTTTTTGGATACCAATTTGGGGTACCTAGCACTACTCTTATTTTTATAACCAATTAAAAGCAAACACATGTCATTTGAAAAAAAAATTGGGATAACTTTTGGGATACCTAGTATTTCTCTAAACTAAAATATGGTTATTTTAGAATGAATTTTTGATGTAGGAATTTTTTTATTTAAAACAAAAGAGTGCATATCCAAAGTTAAGGGTAGTTATGTAAATTTATATTTAAAAGTAAGATTTGGAGTTTAAATAATAAATTTTGGAGTTTATTTATCAATTCCCAATATTTATTATGGAAATTTGGAACACTATGCGGGGCCCCATTACCGGTCAAATTAAATTTTCAGTGGACAAGTTTCAATCTGAAACGTTCAACAAATTGCTCCACAGAGAGAACATTTGAGATTTTCTACTGAAGTATGAAACTATGAATGCTTCTGCAGTTCTGCTCATACTTGCGTTTGAATATGGTTAGAAAATGGAGTTTTTATGGCATAATTATTTTTATGTTCTTGATGTTAATTCCGGATTTTAACGATTGGAAATTGTTCCTTGATATGGGAACTTAAATTTTCATATATGGGTCTAAGTAATTTTCTTAGTGAAACCCATAGAGAAATGGAGTTGAAGTTAGTAGCTTGAATAAGCTTGAATTGAGAATGTGTATTTGTCCCACATTGAAATAAATAAAGTGGATTATTGATTTACTTTAATATTATGAACATGCTGTCAAGAGTTGGACTATACTACAAGTTAAGTCCTGTAAACTCTCGAAGGTAAAACTTGCTGTCAGGAACAAGGTTGCTGTCAGGAATGTTAAACTTGCTGTCAAGAACAAGGTTGCTGTCAGGAAGGTAAAACTTGCTGTCAACAACAAGGTTGCTGTCAGGAATGTTAAACTTGCTGTCAAAAACAAGGTTGCTGTCAGGAAGGTTGAAAACTTGCTGTCAAAAACAAGGTTGCTGTCAGATAGTAAACTTGCTGTCACCTGATGACAGTTAGTTTTGTTGTACTGTCAAGACTTGTTGACAGCAAAGTCTGAGCGTTTATTCTATTAATTAGAAATCATGAATGGGTCAAATATATTGTAACAGTTACGATTTATTTAATTATAAATCATCCGTTTTGATTTTTTATTGAATGTAAATCGTGGAGTTACAATTCTTATATTAATGAGAATGGTATCAGTTACACTTAGCCTCTAGTATAAATAGAGACCTAAGCTACTGATTGTAGTGCGACACTGAACATACTGTCTACACCATACATTCTCTGTTCTCTTTATACACTCTGTTCTCCCTTTATATTCTGTACTCCACCAGTAGGTTTTTCTGGCGACTGAGGTGCTAGTCGAAGTTGAGTTTTCTGGTTGCTGTGACCATCTAACTCGGAGCTGTTTTATCCTGGAAGAATATTGCCAGCATCCTGACACAGTGTAAGTGGAGGCAATTATCTCTTCAAGAACAATCAGGACTTCTTTGCAAGGCCTGGTGACTCAGCTGATTATTTCTTATTTGATACCTGCATAGCTATGGCTTCTGGTATGATTTCTTATCTTCCTTTGTTCTATCAGTTACTGATTTGCATGTGTTTTACCTTCGTGTTTTGTTTCGCTAATTGTATGCTTGGCCTAGACTTGTTAAATACGATATATAACTGCCTCTATGTTGCTGTAGTAGTCAATATTTCCAACATTCTTGAAGAGATAATCCGTTATATAGTATTTAGCATAATGGTTAACGAGAGTGAGATTCCTGCTAGTGGTAGTTCCGTTGCATCTGTTGGGGTCATTGATTGGACCACTTACAGTTTTCCACAACCTGTTGAATTAACTGGCTTGCCTGAGAAATTCAATGGGGGCGTTGGCTTTTCTCGTTGGCAGAAAAGGATGAAGTTGTGGTTGACTGTAAAGGGTTTGTGGCCTGTTGTGGAATATGAGAAGCCGGTTGTGGATCAAGAGAAGGCTGAATCAGTTAAGAGTTATGCGAAGTGGGCTGAGAAGGATGGGGTTGCTAGGGCAGCAATTCTGGCTGCTCTAACCAACACATTGTTTGATGTGTACTCTTCAGATGCCTACACCGCAAAACTCTTATGGGAGAAGCTGGACCAGACACATAATACTGACTCACAAGGTCTGGAAAAGTATTATGTGGCTAGGTTCCTTGATTTCAAGCTGGTGGACAATAAATCCATGACTGAGCAAGTGCATGAGTTCGAGATGATAGTGCATGCTTTGAAGGAGTCTGGAATGGACCTCCCCGAAAAGTTTAAGGTAATGAGTGTGATTGAAAAGCTTCCAAAGTCTTGGGAAGAGTTCTCTCTATCCCTGAAAAGACAGAAAGGAGAGATCACCTGGACCAACCTTATGCTGGACATCTCGGTGCAAGAACAACACAAGTCCAAACAGGGACATGTGATGCCAACTGAGCATGGAAGTTCGAAGGTAAATGTAGCTACTGTAGGACAGAAAAGGAAGGCTGTCTCTAAGAAGGGTAATAGTAATAAACCTAAGAGTGACAAGGATAAGGCCAAGAAACCAAAGGCAAACAAACCATGTTGGTCTTGTGGGCAGGTTGGGCACTGGAGTAAGGACTGCCCTACAAAGAAAGCAAAGAAAGCCGAGGGGGTAGCTCAAGCGAATGCTGTGCTTGGAACCTCAAGTGGGCCTGTAGCGAACATGGTTGTTGGTGAAGCTTTGGCTTCTGAAACCAACGAAGACCGGTATGTTACCTACAACCCTGTACTATTTTCCACTTATCTGTCAAATGAATGGTTGATTGATACTGGAGCTAATGTGCATATTTGTGCTGACATTAGTTTATTTGTATCTTATCAACAGAGTCATAGCTTGACAGTGACGATGGGGAACGCAAGTGCTGCTCAAGTACATGGAGTAGGAAACGTGGACCTGAAGTTTCCTTCGGGACGTATTCTATCCCTGACGAGAGTGCATCATGTTCCCGACATGCGTAGAAATATAATAAGTGGTAGTTGTTTAGTAGCTAATGGCTTTGAAGTTTCTCTCAAATGTAATAAAGTAGTTCTTATTCATACTGGTACATTTTTTGGCAAGGGTTACTTGTCGAATGGTTTATTTGTAATAAATGCTGAGCCCATTTTGGGTGCTTTAAATAAGATTACTCCTTCTGTTAACTATGTTGAATCTTCAGATTTATGGCATGCTAGACTTGGTCACTTAAATTTTGGTGCTCTTAAAAATATGATGAACTTAGAGTTGATTCCAAAACACACTACAGAAAAGAATTCTAAATGTCAAGTATGTGTGTCTGCTAAACAAATAAGGAAACCTTTTCATAATATTGTTAGGGATTCAGACTTGTTAGATTTAGTACACACTGATATTTGTGAATTTGGTGGTGTGTTGACTAAGGACCATTTTAGATACTTCATTACCTTTATAGATGATAGTAGTAGATACTGTTATGTTTATTTACTTAGACATAAGGATGAAGCACTTAGTAAATTCATTATATATAAAACTGAAGTAGAAAAACAAACTAGTAAGGTACTTAAACGGTTGAGATCTGATAGAGGTGGTGAGTATACGAGTAACGCTTTTAATGAATTTTGTGCAAACAATGGTATAGTTCATGAAGTTACCCCACCATACACACCTGAGTCTAATGGGGTTGCTGAGCGAAAGAACAGAACATTTAAAGATATGATTAATAGTATGCTTATTAATTCTGGGTTGCCTAAATACATGTGGGGAGAAGCTCTGAATACGGCTTGCCATATTCTGAATAGAGTTCCTCTGAAACACATGGATAAGACACCCTATGAGTTATAGAAGATCAAGAAAACTAGTCTTAAGTATCTTCGTGTGTGGGGGTGCCTTGCTAAGGTACTTGTCCCTGAACACAAGAGAAAGAAACTAGGTCCAAAGACTGTTGATTGTATCTTTCTAGGCTATCTTGAGACCACTACAGCTATGAGATTTTTAGTATTAAAATCTGACATAGATGGTATAGTGGCAAACACGATAGTTGAGTTTCGTGATGCTACATTCTTTGAGGATGTTTACCCTATAAAGACTGGTATGCCTCAAGATACTTCTAATGAAGATCCTACTCACACATCAAGTTCTATTCCTGATCATGTGGAAAAGATGACAAATATGGGGGCGGAACCTAGTAGTAGCTCTACTCCTAAGGAGGTAGAGGAACCACGAAGGAGTAAGCGTGCAAAGGTAGTCAAGGATTTTGGAAGTGATTTTATCACTTACAATGTCGAGGATGAACCTTTAACCTTCCGACAAGCTATGGATTCTTCAGAGTCTAGGCACTGGAAGGGCGCTGTAAAGAGTGAAATTGACTCTATTGTTTCTAACGGAACATGGGAGTTAGTTGATCTCCCTCCTGGGTGTTCTACTATCGGGTGCAGATGGATCTTTAAGAGAAAGTTGAACCCTGACGGATCAATAGATAAGTACAAAGCTAGACTGGTAGCTAAGGGTTTTAAGCAAAAAGAGGGCATTGATTACTTTGACACATACTCTCCAGTAGCTAGAATGACAACAATTCGAATGCTAGTAGCATTGGCTTCCGTACATGGTCTTATCATCCATCAAATGGATGTAAAGACAGCTTTTCTTTATGGTGAACTTGAAGAAGAGATTTATATGGATCAGCCTGAGGGATTTGTTGCATCTGGTAACGAAAGGAAAGTATGTAAGTTGATCAAATCCATCTATGGCTTGAAACAAGCTCCTAGGGACTGGCATAAAAAGTTTGATGAAACTATAGTGCCGTTCAGTTATGATATTAATGATAGTGACAAGTGTGTCTACACCAAAGTTAAAGGTAGTGAGTGTGTCATCTTGTGCCTATATGTAGATGACATATTACTATTTGGAACCAATATTGAGATTATTAACGAGACAAAAGCTTTCTTGAAACAAAGAGACACATCCAAGTTAGACTAAAGTCTATAAGGGGTTTAGTGTCTGATAGGATTATAGCTGTAGAGTTCATAGGAACTCAGAATAATATAGCTGATCTTTTAACTAAAGGACTGGAACCTGCAGTGGTCCTTAAGTCGAGGTTGGGGACGGGGCTGTCAACCCATCATAGTTCATCATCAGTGGGAACCCAATACACATGAGAGGAGATCCCTTGAAGTGTATTCAATGTGGTAATAACAAGCTGTAAGGATGAATTGGTAGTACCTTTGCTACATAGATGATACTGTTGTATCTGAGTCTATCCCCTGTAAACCTAGAAGGTACTGACACTGCTAGTAAGCAAGAGTTATTATAACTCTGAATGGGGTCAAGTCATTTGACGAGATGGTAGCAGTACATCTCTGAAGATGCCCAGCTAAGCGAATGTAATTGTGTGGTCGCAATTAGAGGGAAGGGTTATTCTTTGAAACATTCGACGAACAGGATCGAGACAAGACCATTAATGTCTCAAAGCCGTAGATTGGCACCATAGCCTGTGACTTGTCGTCGTCTATGGAACATGATTACATCAAACGGATTAAGATTCAAGGTGAAACATTCCATCTGAATTCGGTAGTCATCGAAGTAGGGGACTTAGGAGGGTTCAAACCCGGAAGGGTACCAACTCTGAAAAACAAGTCATGATGGAAAACCTGGAGCATTTCTGTATGGATTTGTGGGGGATTGTTAGAAAATGGAGTTTTTAGGGCATAATTATTTTTATGTTCTTGATGTTAATTCCGGATTTTAATGATTGGAAATTGTTCCTTGATATGGGAACTTAAATTTTCATATATGGGTCTAAGTAATTTTCTTAGTGAAACCCATAGAGAAATGGAGTTGAAGTTAGTAGCTTGAATAAGCTTGAATTGAGAATGTGTATTTGTCCCACATTGAAATAAATAAAGTGGATTATTGATTTACTTTAATATTATGAACATGTTGTCAAGAGTTGGACTATACTACAAGTTAAGTCCTGTAAACTCTCGAAGGTAAAACTTGCTGTCAGGAACAAGGTTGCTGTCAGGAAGGTAAAACTTGTTGTCAACAACAAGGTTGCTGTCAGGAATGTTAAACTTGCTGTCAAGAACAAGGTTGCTGTCAGGAAGGTAAAACTTGCTGTCAACAACAAGGTTGCTGTCAGGAATGTTAAACTTGCTGTCAAAAACAAGGTTGCTGTCAGGAAGGTTGAAAACTTGCTGTCAAAAACAAGGTTGCTGTCAGATAGTAAACTTGCTGTCACCTGATGACAGTTAGTTTTGTTGTACTGTCAAGACTTGTTGACAGCAAAGTCTGAGCATTTATTCTATTAATTAGAAATCATGAATGGGTCAAATATATTGTAACAGTTACGATTTATTTAATTATAAATCATCCGTTTTGATTTTTTATTGAATGTAAATCGTGGAGTTACAATTCTTATATTAATGAGAATGGTATCAGTTACACTTAGCCTCTAGTATAAATAGAGACCTGAGCTACTGATTGTAGTGCGACACTGAACATACTGTCTACACCATACATTCTCTGTTCTCTCTATACACTCTGTTCTCCCTTTATATTCTGTACTCCACCAGTAGATTTTTCTGGTGACTGAGGTGCTAGTCGAAGTTTAGTTTTCTGGTTGCTGTGACCATCTAACTCGGAGCTGTTTTATCCTGGAAGAATATTGCCAGCATCCTGACACAGTGTAAGTGGAGGCAATTATCTCTTCAAGAACAATCAGGACTTCTTTGCAAGGCCAGGTGACTCAGCTGATTATTTCTTATTTGATACCTGCATAGCTATGGCTTCTGGTATGATTTCTTATCTTCCTTTGTTCTATCAGTTACTGATTTGCATGTGTTTTACCTTCGTGTTTTGTTTCGCTAATTGTATGCTTGGCCTGGACTTGTTAAATACGATATATAACTGCCTCTATGTTGCTGTAGTAGTCAATATTTCCAACATCTTCTACTAAAAGATTGGGAGTTTCAAGTTTGGATAGGCAAGATTCTCATTATATTACATCCTATATAAACGGAGTCAAATATGTTTATTTTAGAAACATTATTAGTAATTTTATTTCTAAAGAATATTAAATAAAAATTACAAATATTGTTAAACTTATCATTTTATTGGAAAATTATGAATGGGGTTTAGAAATATTATTTTATCATCTTCAAAAAAAATCTGAAATTATTAATACAATTAAATAAAATTAATGATTTGGGGTTTGAAAATATTATTTTATCATTTTCAAAAAAAAATCTGAAAGATCCAGAGTGCATTATGCCAGCCAGCGGTCCCGCCCCCAACTCTGTCCCTCAACTAGTAAGATCTCCAGCAAAGGAAAAAGAGACGAGTATGTAAACCCCTGGTAGTTACAGGACGATCCTTCGCCACCAGTTTCTTTCTGTTAGAGAAAATGTCCAAAATAACAAGAAAATAGATTTTGTTGACCAAAATAGCACCATAGAAATTTTTGGCCCTTGTACACCTAGCACTTGTATTATACTAGCTTATATAGTAGCGGGTTATTTTTATTTTATATAATTTGTTTTAAATGTAATATAATATTATAAATATTAATTTTAATATGTTATTGGAAGAATTTAAAACTTACATCTTTGTATATAATAATTTTTAGTATTAAATATAAATTAATATGTTATTAACACCAATCGAACCTTAAATCTTTATATATAATCATTTTTAATATTGTTATATTTAGAGATAATGCCTAAAATGGACCAAATCCAAGATGCATGGCCCTCACCTACCCCCTAATACTGAATTTCGGGTTGCGTATCTGTTTTTTCATTTTTTTGGGCTGTTGCGCTACTTCGTGTAGCGCATTTGCTCTGTTTTGCTGTCTGGTGTGCCACATCAGGCCTAATGCGGGGGACGAAATGCCGCAACAGGGGATGATGCGCGGGGGATGATGCGCAGGACGAAATGGCGCAACAGGTGTTTTGCAGCATGAAGTAGCGTATCTATGGAATATTTTGGGCCGTTTTTTTGGAATAGGGTAGAGAGGGCCATGAAGATTGAAAATGGGGCATTTTGGGCACTCACCTTTATATTTAATGATCGTGCTCTATTTGAGTTGAAAATCTAACAATTGTGAACGAGAGATAACCAAAAGTAAGAAATAACTAAAATAGGGGTTAATCAAACTATAAATTATACCCACTTTCGCTTATTATATTATAGTATAGTATACTCTTTCCGTCCCACCCAATTCTTAACAATGTTTTTTGTCAATTTCTGGCACGCATTTTAAAGTAAATTTTTTGTTGTATAAAAATAAGATTGTTCTATTTTTAAATAAAAAAAATTAAAAATAAGTTATTGAACTATTCTTAAAATTCATCTTAAAGTACGTAGCAAACAGCCGGGATGGAGGAAGTAGTAAAGATGCGTTAATGACTTTAACATTAATCTCACACTGCAAATTGAAGAAAGAGAATGTGCAACCACTAAAAAGCAGTGTTCCAGAAATCGCTAGGCGGCCCAGGACGGTCGGGGTACCGCCTAGCGATTAATCGGGTAGGCGAAGATTAATCGGACGGATTAATTGGAGCATTAATCGGTTGTATTTAAATATTATTTTTATTATTTTTATTTATTATATAATTTTGTCAAATATTTTTGTCGATTTTTGAATTTTTCAACGTATTTTATTGATTTTTTCCGATTTTTTACTGCCTAGGCCGATTTTTTGACCGCCTAGACCGATTTTTGACCGCCTAAACCGATTTTTTGCCGATTTTTGACCGATTTATTCAAAAAAACGTTTTTTTTAACCACCTAGGACCGAGTCGGGGCATTTCAGTGGCGCCTAGTGCCTAGGCGGCCGCCTAGGCCGATTTTTACTACAGAGCTAAAAAGTAGCAGCATGTGAAGGGTCCCACTTTACACAGATAACACAATATTTTTTTTGAAATAATTATATTAATATGTCTTATAATAAAATGATCTCTTTTATAAAATTTCGGGACGAGCGAGAGTCGAATCCAGAATCTGGGATGATAAGAGAAAAGCCCTTTATCACTTGAATTATCTTATCGTGCTCGATAACCCAAATTTGTAATGCATCATGCAGTAAACTTACCGCAATTTGTAAATGCGTTAAGTTTTCAAATATCAGATAAATATGTGTTGCTATTACTGGATTTAGAGCAAGTCCAACAATGTCCTAACTCATTACTTAAATATAATATAAAAAATTATGTCCTAGTAACTTAGGACATGAGTAGTTAATTTCATCTCCAACAATATGCCTTAAATTTAATATTTTACTATTAAAATCATCTTTCATCATTAAAATACAATATATAATAGAGAGAGAAAGAGTGTATTTGTAATAATTTATTATAAAATATGAGTTAGGACAACTTTAGGAAAGACTTTAAAATAAGGATTGAAGAGAGGGTCCTAGTGATTTAGGGCATCACTAGGACATTGTTGGAGCATTGTTTTTTGTCAATTGCCTTAAATTTGAACTTAAGACATCTTTTAGGGCATCTCTTGGACTTGCTCTTTTTTCTTTTTTTTTTTTGAAAAATAGAAGCTCTTTCATTAACAGCTTAAAGAATCATACATAATTGTCTCCAACAAAAATTGAGGAGGAGACGTGATAATTTTGTAGCTATTCAGCTCACATACCGCCTAGCCATTTCATGGGCTACATTGTTCGCTAGCTTTTTAACAAA
Source organism: Kitagawia praeruptora (assembly GCA_037693485.1). Taxonomy (NCBI): domain Eukaryota; kingdom Viridiplantae; phylum Streptophyta; class Magnoliopsida; order Apiales; family Apiaceae; genus Kitagawia; species Kitagawia praeruptora. The sequence goes on along the minus strand of CM075354.1, from coordinate 95,342,385 downwards.
CTCTATTTTAAGATTTCTTCTATGCTCCAAGATCTCCCTACACTGCTGAAAGATGTGACCAAGTTCGAGGTATTGAACAGCACCATTCTTGATAGCATTCACCGTTAACAACAAGTCCGTTTCAACATCAATGATTTTATCTTGAAAACTGGAAGACCACAGCAAAGCTTCCAGGACTCCTATCGATTTTGCTTCAAAGACTGATACCCTCCCCTCAAATTTCATGGTTTTGCTAGCTAGAAATCGTCCTTCGTGGTCACGTACTGCCATTCCAATCGAGTACTGATCTTCTCCTTCTCGAACAGTTGCGTCGACATTTATTTTCAGATTTCCCATTGTTGGAGCCCTCCACTTTACCCCCTGCTGGTGTGTTGCTGTCTTGGAAGCAAGCCCCCCTGTACTTCTCTTCTTCCATACTTCACGCCACTCGTGGACATTCTTCGAACTTAGAGCAACAATGGTTTCAGGAGTTAACCAAATGTTCTCCCACACTCTCTTATTTCGTGCAAACCAAATCCCCCACAAAACCACTGCAATCGTAATCAGCTGGTCATGAGTATCACTACTCAGTCTCTCCAACAACCAGTCCGGAGCAAATTCAACATCAGTCATCTGGAGATTCAAACCAGCAGCTGCCCAGCATTGCCTTGCAAACTCACAATCAAAAAAAGTATGCAACAAATGCTCAATGTCACCAACACACATCGAACACCCTATAGGCACTCTCACACCCTTGTGTCTTAACATGTTTTTAACAGGGATCGTATTCCTACTAAAGCGCCAGAGAAAAATCTTTAACTTATGAGGAATAGATAGTCTCCATATTCTCCCCCATCCATTTGATTGACTAACACCAGTAACTCCAATGTTCTGAGCATGCCAAAACTTGTAACCCGTTTTCACACTGTACTGTCCATCTGCAGATTGGACCCAGGCTAACCTGTCCGTAGTACTATTCTGTGGTATACGAGTAGCCAAGATAACAGCAACATCGCTTTGAACAAAAGTCCTGGTAATCTTCTCAACATCCCATGCCTTCTTTCCCTGTATGAAAAATTCACTCACCTTACATTGGGCTATATCAGCAGAATATTCCATATCTTCCACACGATAATTATTCTTAGCCCTCAGCCATGGATCTCTACACGCATCAATGACTTTGCCATCTCCAAGAACCCATCTAAACCCACCCTTTATTGCCTCCTTCGCTTCCCAGATGCCTTCCCAGATATAGCTTGCCCCTCTACTCTTACCACTCTTCATGATATGACAATTCGGAAAGTATCTTGCCTTATAAACTCTTGCAACAAGGGATTCTGGGTGATTTACAAAGTTCCAAAGGTGCTTTCCGATAAGAGCTAGATTAAAACCATGGAGGCTACGAAAACCCATCCCACCTTGCTTTTTACTCATACTCATTCTATCCCAGGCTAACCATCTGACTCCCTTAGTATTAGCAGAGTTTGAACTCCACCAGTAAGCGTTTATCATACGTTCTATCTCTTGACACAACGTCTTAGGTATTAGGAAGCACGACATACAATACGCAGGGACTGCCTGGGCTACGTTCTTTATCAAAACTGCTTTACCAGCTCTAGACAACAGTTTGGTACTCCATTCCTGAATTTTCTTTGCCACCCTTTCTTTCAAGAAATTGAATACGGCCTTCTTTGATCTACCTATAAGTGATGGTAAACCTAAATACTTGCCGTGTCGAATATCTTCATGGACACCAAGAACTTCCTTAATCTCATCTTATTTATCTCTTCGCACATTTGAACTAAAGAAAATACCTGATTTCTGGAAATTCACTGCTTGACCCGAACACATTTCATATACATTCAGGATATGTTTGATCGAATGCGCTTCCTGAGCATTTGCTTTGAAAAACAGAAAACTGACATCTGCAAAAAGCAAATGGGTGATAGATGGAGCAGTGACATCTATCTTACAACCATGGATCACTTCGTCTCGAGCAGCATTCTTCAATGATAATGAAAGTCCCTCGACACATAGTAGAAACAGATAGGGGGAAATAGGGTCTCCCTGTCTGAGACCCATGTTTGGTACGATGGGACCAATAGAAGTGCCATTAAAAGAGACAGAGTAGGATACCGTAGTAACACACAACATGACCCATCTGATCCAGATTTCTGAGAATCCCATCTCTCGCATTCTCTGTTGAAGATATTCCCAACTCACTCGATCATAGGCTTTGCTTATGTCGAGTTTTAAAGCCACATCACCGTCCTGACCCTGCTTCTTGCGATCCATGTAGTGTATCATCTCAAATGCCACTAGCACATTATCTTGAATGTTTCTTCCTGGAACAAACGCTGACTGCTCTTCAGATATAACCTGTGTAAGAATCTTCTTGAGCCGATTCGCCAACACTTTTGTAAGAATCTTATACAAAACATTGCATAGAGCAATAGGCCTCAAATCTTTAGGAGATTCCACATTCTCTTTTTTCGGAATAAGAACTAAGTTGGTGTCATTAAGCTCAGCTGGGAACATACACTCATTAAGCCATTTCTTACAACAAGAGAACACTTCTCGACCAAGAATCTGCCAGAAATTTTGAAAGAACGCTGGGTTAAGGCCATCCGGGCCCGATGCCTTATCTGGATGCATTTGTTTGACTGCTAAAGTAAATTCATCGAAAGAAAGTTCAGCTGTCAAATCTCTATTCTGCACTTCTGTTACTAAACCTGCTTCAAAGTTCGTAGTGGAGACACTTGCACTACTAAAGCCTGCAAAAACGTTAGAGAAATACGTTTTTATGATAGAGCACATCTCCTCATGATTCGAAGTGGATTTACATGTATCATCCTTCAAACTAGAAATACAATTCTCCTTCTTTCTGGTAGAGGCACTTGCATGAAAAAACCTCGTGTTCGAGTCACCTTCCTCCAGCCAAAAGACTTTTGCCCTTTGTTTCCAATATATCTCCTCGTGCAGGAGTAACTGATGTAGCTTATCTTTCTCTTCAAAGTAGCGTTTAACATTATCTTCGTCCACACAGTCCACTACCTTGTTAATCACATCCTTCTGTTTCACAACTTTCTCTCTAAACTTATGAAAAAATTGTCTCCCCCACTTAGCCATATACGACGATACTGAAATCAGTTTTAGTAACAGGTGAGTAGGAGGTAAATCTGTCCAAAACTTCGAAACATCTGTAATGAACTCTTTCTCCTTTAGCCAAGTGTTTTCAAACCTAAAACGAAACTGCCGCTTTGTGACCCCATTATTCATAAGTTCCAGTTTTATAGGATCGTGATCAGAGGTTATAGTGTGACTCACAGATAGTTTACAAAGGGGAAACAGTTGCCACCAGCTACTTGTTGCAAACGCTCTATCCAATTTTTCGCGGACCCAGTTCACCGAGCCCTTACTCTTCTCCCATGTGTACATCCCCCCTGTTAAGTCTAACTCCACTAGAGCACAATCCTCGACCACATTGTGAAAACCATCAAGCAGCCACTGGGGGTGAGGAAGAGTTCCACTTTTATCAGATGCATACAAAAGATCAATAAAATCGCCAAAGATGCACCATGGCAGCTGGGATTGACCAGCTAAGTGCTTAATAAAATCCCATGACTCTCTTCTCCGCTCTCTTTCTGGGAATCCATAGAAGTAAGTGAGCCTCCACGCTATATTATTCCCTTCCACAACTTGAACATTTATATGATTCTGTGAAGTGTCATAGATGGTAATCTTCATACTACGTTTCCACATTAATGCTAGACCTCCTCCTCTACCAACTCTATCAATAGACAAATGAAAAGGAAAACCAAACTTCTGGCTTAAACTTTCAATCACTTTATTATCTACTAACGTTTCAGATAGAAAAACAAAGTCGGGTTTCTGAGCCTTTAGCAGGTCTTGAAGGACACGAACTGACCGAGGATTCCCCAATCCCCGGCAGTTCCAACTCAAGAGATTCATGGCGATCGGCTAGCTTGCATTGCAAGCTTAGCCGCTGAATAGTTTGAAGGTGTTGCCAAATCAGAACTAGAAATAACAACTCCCATTTTGTTACCTTGTTGGACAATAGAAAGCCCATAAAGAATATCCCCCTCCTCTGTATCCATAACACCCAATGAAGCAGGCCCAATTCTTTTCCTTTTATTCCCTTCTATATTCAGCCCACTAGTATCCACGTCCTCAGGCCCATATAGTGGATTTGAATTAGATTTATATCCCCCCAAATCAGCATTGTTATCTTTCTATTTTGACCTGTTCTCCAAATCCGCACTGATCATAATCAAATCCCTGTTATCTCGCTCCCCTCTAACCACATTATTAACGTTTGAATACTGACCTTCCTGAAATTTCGCCTTACTGTTTTCCCGCCAACTATAACCTCCCAACTGTCATCGTCTTCCTCACGCAGCCATTTACTCTTAATTGCTCCGGCCACCCTCCTCGGCGGAGCTCGAAGCCAATTTCCCCACTCCTTTGGGCCCTCCTCGCCCCTCTTATCGATAAACCTTCTTCAAAATCTATCAGTATGCGATACTAGCCCACATGTGAAACAAAACTCCCCCAGCCTTTCGTACTTACAGGTGACCACGAACTCTGATCTGTCTTTCCTTGTGATTTTCTTCTTTCGTTTCAAAGGTTTCCTGACATCAATACATATCTTCATCCTCATATATTCCCTCCAAATAGATGCATTGTTCTTCTCATCGTATTGTAAAAAGTCTCCAAAAAAATTGCCTAACTGTTTCCCCACACTTTCGTTCATGAAGCTAGATGGGAGATCGTAAATCTGAATCCATACAGATAAATGCCATAGTGGAACTCTAACAGGATCCACTCCATTCGGAATCTCTGCCATTACCAGCATAACATTATCGAACGTCCATGGGCCACCGTTAAACACCCAAACCAGGTCCTCTTTGTGATAGAACTGAAATAGGAAGATACCTGGTTCCAATTCTTTTATGTTGATGCCCATCGTTGGTTTCCAAATATTAGCCAATTTCGATTTCATAGCTCGCACATTCAGATTTTTCTCTGTCAGGAATCTGCCTACCAAACACAGTTCATATCTATTGGCTTGTTCCTCGACATCACCTTCAAAAATGAGACCCTCATTCTCCTCCTCTTCTATGTTCAGCCCAGACATTTGATCGTCTATGTCGTCGACTCTTGCCATCATAACCCTCTCACAGAACTCCTACCTCCAGAGATTTAGAGACAGAGTGGAGAGAAAATCAAAACTCTCACAATAACATGGAGAGAAAAATGGTAATCTAAATTTTTTTTTCTTGGACTTGCTCTTAGGTGGTTGTCACATTAACGCAAATTTGATTTGCGTTTTGAAGCTAACGCATGACAAACATGCGTCATCAAAGTGCTAGTAAGGAACCAACAAAGTGCAATTTCGATCATTATTATTCTAAATAATGCTGAAATGGACCATAAACCATTCTGTTATAATACAGCGAAAGTAAATAAACTTTAATGTTTATAAATTAAAAAAACATGAAATAATATTCAAAAAATAATAAATGCTAATGTTAATAAAATAAGTATTATGATTTAATGGAGTTTGCATATATCAACTTAGAATTTTCATGTAAAAAAAAGTAATTCAATTTTATGTTAAAAATTCATAAACAATTTTTATAAAACATTCATTGCACGGGTATAAAGTTAGTATACTGTAGTATAATGCATGCAATGATTTTGATTAGAATAAATTTTTTAGCATTTAATCCATTTTTTAATCAATTACTACCTTTATCCCTCTCAATTTTTTTACATATGAGTTGTGCATGAAAGTTAAGACAATGTGTAAAATAATAACAATAAGGTAAGAAAAGCGAGTAAAGTAGTTGAATTAATTATTATTTAATCTATAAAATGAGTATAAAACTTCACAATTTTTGAAAATTTTTTTTAGAATGTAAATAATTGAGAGAAACATTTAAAGGAGAAAAATGTAAAGAAATGGATGAATACTGTAATTAATAATGAATCAGTCATGACAATGATTTCGTTTTTTTTATAAAAGTTGATTACCATTTTTTTGAGTATTTTCAAAAGGGAAATGCTAACTATAGCCCTAAGGGCTATGGTTAAGCATTAAATATTCTCATGTTTTCAACATTTAGTCTTAGTTATTTAATTAATTTTTGGTTTTCCAATGCTTCTTTATAACAATAATTTAATTTTCCAAGTTATAATATGGGACCCCTCTGCATTCACATCAATTTTCATTCACAAAAATTTCCAAATTGCTAAATAATCATTTTGAGATTCGTGCAAAATTGATGAATTATGTGCAAAACTAACATATTAAATGTATTTATCCACTTACATTCATTCTTAACCATAGCCCTAAGAGCTATGTTTAGTATTACCCTTTTCAAAATACAGAACTGTTTTCACTATTTTTATGTCAAAAAATGTTTTTTTTATCTAGGAAAAACCTTTGAATAAATGCGCACAGCTCTCCAATTCAGGGATGTGCATTTTTCCTATCCCAATCCATTAGGGATGGCAACGGGTCGGATCGGATCGGATTTGGCCAAATCCAAATTTAAAGTTTTTGGATCGGATCGGGTCTGGATCCGGGTTTCAAAATCAAAATCCAAATCCAAATCTTCGGGTTTTGTCGGGTTTCGGATCGGATTCGGGTTTAAATCGGGTTTTTAATTCAAAATTCAAAAATTAAAATAATCACATCAAGCAAAACATAAAAGTACAAATATATTTAAAATTTAATATAAAAATATTTTAGTTGCATAAAAAATATAGAATATTATAAATAAAATTTAAAAACTATAAGAAAAATAAAGAATATATATATTTATATAAATATATTAGAATTTTAATAAAAAAAATAAGATTGCGATTCGAATATATAAAATGATATAATAAATAATAATTAATATTAAATGTATATATATATATATATATATCTGGTTTTTATCGGGTCTCGGGTTTGGATCGGGTTTCAGGTCGGGTATTGGATCGGGTTATCTAAGATCCAGATCCAGATCCAAACTCTTTCGGGTCCAAAAATAAGATCCAAATCCAAAAAATCGGGTTCGGGTAGACCCAAACGGATCGGATCGAATATCCGTCGGGTCTGTTAGGAATAATTCATGAGTTGTGATGTTAAGAATAGAATTTTACTTATACTTCTTGTATATCCTGATCTTATAAAGGATTTAGCACTTTGTATAGGAGATATGTGTTAGACAGTAATCTGTAGAATTTAAGTCAGGAATGAACAGTGCATCGAGTACTACATGTCAGGAACTGAGATTGAATCCTGATATGTCAAGTCAAATACTGATCAAGTACTGATGGAATGGTCAGATCCTGATGCAAGAAGGAATCCTGATATCAGTCGTGTTATTGATGATGTCATTATGGATGCCACAGAAACTGGCAAGTGCTATAAAACAGGATCTTTGTTTGAGGAACAAGCAAGAAGATTTTATGATGGAAAGAATTTTCTATTGATGGAAACTATCAACTGGACGGTAGAACATTGTCATGTATAGATTATCTTTCTGTGATTAGTTGATAGGTAGCATTATATATACTCTCTCTATATCATTATAAAAAGAGGACGTAAGTTCGAGTTGTGAGTTTTGTATGCGTAGCTCTGTATAAGGTTTGTATTCGAGAGTTCGAAACAAACAGAGAGAGAGAGATTTATTTTGTTAGCAGCTGCTAAAGGTATTTGTACACCTTTGGTAGAGTTTGTATTTGATCTTATTAATACAAACAGTTTGATTCATTCTTTTATTCTTATTTATCTAATCAAGCAAAAATCAGACACGATTATATAACTTGTATTCAACCCCCCCTTCTACAAGTTATTCGAGTTAACAATTGGTATCAGAGCAGGTTGATTTCGAATAATCATAAGATCTGCAATCATGTCTGGTTACAAGGATGGGAATACTAAGATTCCTATGCTCAAGAGAAACGAATATACTCTATGGGAAGTAAAGATGTTGCATCATCTGGAAGCAATAGATCCTGATTATCTTGACAGAATCAGAGATGGACCTTTTGTTCCAACAAAGGTTGTTGGACAAGCAACTGTTGATGGTCAAGTTGTTCCAGAACATACAGCAGAGAAGACAAAATCTGAGTGGTCAGATAAGGACAAGGAGAATGTTCTTAAAGATGCTAAAGTAAGAAACATATTATTCAACAGTCTTGATTCTGTTCTCACTAACTATGTTCTCTCTTGTAAAACTGCTAAGGATATATGGGACAATCTTAAGGTTCACTGTGAAGGAACTAAGCCTGTCAGGAAGAACATGAGGACACTACTTATACAACAGTATGAGTACTTTGAATCCAAGTCTGGTGAGTCACTTACTGATATCTTTGATAGGTTTACAAAACTCATCAATGAGATGGACATGCATGGTAAATATTATGACTTGGAGGATATGAATACTAAGTTCATGAAAGCCTTGCCTGATTTCTACAATGAGAAGATATCTGCAATTGAGGAAGCTAATGATCTGGATGAGATATCATTAGAGGCAGTGTATTGAAAACTGAGAGCTTATGAACTTGACAAGCAGCAGAAGAAGAGCAGGAGTGAAGGAAAGATGAAGACTATTGCACTTACTGCTCAATCTGAATCAAAGAAGCTTCCAGAAGAACAGCATGAAGAGCCTGCTGTAAAGAACTCAAGGAAGAAGAAAAGCAAAGAAAATTCTGAGTCAGAGACTACTGATATAGACTCTGACAACAGTGATTCTGAATCAGAGATGCAGGAACTCTTTGCTACGTTTGCTAAAGCTTTCAAGAAAGGAAGATTCAACAGGAGAAGATTTAGCAAAGGACCTTTTCAAAAGAAGGAGGAGAAGAAGAGTGACAAAGGCAAAAGTACAATTATCAAGCTTGATAAGGCCAAGATCAAGTGCTTTAACTGCAGCGAGCTTGGACACTTTGCTAGTGAGTGTAAGAAGCCTAGGAATTCAGGAAAGGGTAATGCACTTATGGTCACACAGAAGGATTGGGCTGATTCCAGTGATTCTGAAGATGAATTGGATTATGACAACATTGCACTGATGGCAAATGTTTCAAACAAACCTGGATCTCCAAAGAAAACTTCTTCATCCTCTGTTAAGGTATCACTTTACTCTCTTGATTCATTTGATAGCTTAAATTCTGATGAAATTAGATCTATCCATGCTGAGTTTAAGAATCTTATGACTAATTTTAGAATTCTTACTTGTGAAAGAGATGAACTTAATGTTAAGAATGATAAATTAGTTGATAGAAATAATTTTCTTGAATCTGAGTTAATTCAAATGGAAGAATACAAGTTAAGTTCTGATAAAGCTAAGCATGATTATAGTGTTATTCTTGAGGCTTATGACTATGTCAAAAAAGAACTAGAGGAAGAGAGAGATGTGATTAAAACCATTAACAATTCTGGTAAAAAGACTCTAGAAATCTTTGAAAGTGGAATTCGTGGTAAGGTTAATGGTTTAGGTTTTGATAAGGCTAGACAAGAAGAAAAAATAGCTATTGTCAATGATGATAGTAAAGTAGAAGCTAGCACATCTAAATCTGAAGGTAAGAAAATTGTTTCTGAACCTAATCATGTTAAATTTGTTGATTCAAAAGGTACCCCTGTTGTACACAAAAGAATTAACAATAGTAATTCAGATGAGAAAGTGTTAGAGAAACCTAAGAATGTCAACATAGGGTTTCTGTCTAAGTCTCAGTTGAAACAGAGACTAGATGGTCTTTCAGAGTCTAGCAAGATCAAAAGAAATAGGAATGGAAAAGAAGGTATTAACAAAGAGAATAATTACAAGAATGTACCTGATGCGCCTAGGAAAAAATGCTATAAGTGTGGAAATCATAATCATTTAGCCCTAGACTGCAATCAAAAACCTTCTTGGAAAACTGAGTCCAGATTCCCCAAGACTCAGAGAATTCAATACCAACCACAGAAAGCTTGTTATCATTATGGTAGTTTACTTCATTCCATTTACATGTGTAGAGAATATCATGAATTGTATTATGACTATTATTCTTTGAAATCTGAAACTCCTAGTCACAAACAGTTTGTGAAATCAGAGTCTAAGATTGACTATGCAACAGGTAAAGTAAAATCAAAATCTTCAAAGCCTGTTGTTTCAAAATCTAGTAAGAAAGGATCCAATCAAAGTTGGGTCCTAAAAAATTCTAACTAGTTACTTTTTGTTTGCAGGGCACAGGAAAGAAGCATTCAATTATCTTGGACAGTGGATGCTCTGGACATATGACTGGAAAGAAGTCCATGCTTACAAAGTTTGAGAGGAAAGCTGGCCCAGTAATATCTTTTGGAGATGGCAACAAAGGAGAAACTCTGGGATATGGCTCAATTGTTTTGGGGAATGTCATCATAGAAAATGTAGCACTGGTTGAAGGCTTGAAACATACTCTTTTAAGCATAAGTCAACTGGGTGATAAAGGTTGAAAGGCAGAGTGTGTAAACTTGTAACACTATAACTAATGTAACTCAATTAAAGGAAAAGATACTTAACCAGAAGACAATCAAGAACAAGAAGTCACAAGGAATCAACACTAAATGAAGACAAGGTAATTGATACAGTTGAACATGTTAACTATGATCAAGCCAAGAAGAAATCATTGAGAGAAGTTCAAGTCAAAGTTGTTCATGCCTCAGTGATTTGAGAAATCGAGAATCAAGATCATAACTATCAGTATTAACAAGACCAATTGATTTCAAGTGAACAAGAAGGAAAGCAAACTTTGGAAAGCCACGTTACTAAATGAATATGGTAATTTATTCAAGAAGCAGAAACACTATCAAGACTAGTCACTTATGAACCAGACCAGTGCATCAAGTGTCAGGACATTGATAGCAAGTTTATGTCAGTAATAAAGACCCATGTTCAAGAGCTTGGTGAAGAATAAAGAAGACATGAAGATATCACAAGTTCAAGATGTGCATTGAAGTTTCAAGTTGAAGACCAGAATATTTTCTAAGTACTAAATGTTCTGGATGACCAAGTAGAATATTTCTAAGTAGAAGTTCTACTTAGAAATTCGAGATGGCTAAGTAGAAATTCTCAAGTAGAAGTTCTACTTAGAGTGCAGCTTCAACATGACACATGGCATCTTCTGATTGGCAGATTTCCAAGCTTTCAAGATAAGGCAAGATTTATGTGGACATCATTGGGCCACGTATATCTTAGTCTTTGAAGACTACAGGACATAGATTACATGTAGTATAAATAGAAGTACTTGTGTAATGTTTTATTTTGGGGAAGAGAGCAATAGTTGAGGAAATCACAAGAAAAAAAGAGAGAGTGCATTCACAGAGCTTAGTATCATTCACTTCTCTCTCAACTTCTGTTATACTTTGTAATGAATGTTGTAGCAACCATTTCAAGTTATATATAAGAAATATATTCCTTGAATCTGCGTGTTCATTTATTGCATCGTATTTATTGCTTCTCATATTCGAAAAGTTGTATTCACCCCCCCTCTACAACACATTTGGACCTAACAATTGGTATCAGAGCGGATGTTTAACATACAAAACATAGATCCTTGTGTTTGGTAGAAGAATCGTGAGTTTTCATTTTCTAGATCTACTTTTCATTTTCTCGAAAAGTGTGCTTTAATTCGTTGGTAGTGAAAACTCATCCGAAAAATTATTTAAATACTCCAGGTGTGATTATTTAGCTTGGGGGTATTTTAATTAATTTTTGTGAATTAATCTGGGTTCATTGATATTTGGTGTTCTTGAGTGTTCATCATCTGTTCTTATCAAAGAAGACAACCCAACAACTTTTTGATCTCCTTTTCAAACAGATAAATAGTAAAAGAATAAAAAGGTGTTTTTGGACTTTTGATTTGCATTATTCACGGCCGAAAGTGTATCAAGACATACTCAGTACCTAGCACGTGGGTTAGGTGGGTTAGGTGAGTAAAGCATCAAAGTCAAAAAGGTGTTAAAGAGATAATATTGTTTATTCAATATTAAAGTAATCTGCAGAAAATTTATTCTAAGGACAAAAGTTCTACATAGAATTTCTACTTGAGATTTTCTACATAGAATTTCGACTTGGACAATTTCTACTTGGTGAAGTTCGACTTGAGCAAAATTTCTACTTAGAGAAATTTCGACTTAGGCAGAAGTTCTACATATATATTCTACATAGCCTAGTCTTGGGTACTTAGAAACTTTTTAGTGACCAGAATTGAAATGGCTCCTAAAAATACATTCAAGATCCCAATGTTCAACCGAGATCACTATGAAGAATGGGTTTTCAGAATGAGACTCTATTTAAAGACTGTTAACCCTGAATATCTGGAAGTCCTTAACAAGGGTAAATTTGTTCCAATGGTGGTTATTCCTGCACATACGGAAGGAGGGGTGGTTATAGCACCTCGGTCTGAGCCCAAAAAGGCAGCGGACTTTTCGGATGCTGACAAGGAACAAATAGCTTGTGATACTGCCGTACGACAAACCTTGATGGAATCTCTTGATCATGAAATGTTCAACATAGTCAAAGGTCTGACTACAACGAAGAAGATTTGGGACAAGATAGAAGTTGTCATGGAAGGATCTGCAAAGGTTAGAAGTAACAAGACACTCATACTCAAGATGGAGTATGACATCTTTAGAATACGAAAAGGAGAAGGCATAACGGAAGTCTATCTATGATTCAGTCAGTTGGTATTGGATTTGAATCTGAGAGGTGTAACTCTCCCCATGGTTGAGACCAATACGAGATATCTGAGGAACCAGCCAAAGAGCATTGAACATAGGGTCTACGCAATCAGAGAAACCAGAGATTTGCATACAACTTCTCTGGAAGAATATTATGGAATTCTAAAGACCTATGAGCTGGAGACACTTCAAGATCAAGCATGGGACAATGATTCAAAAGGAAAAGAGACTACATCAGGATTAGTTGCTGATGAGGAAGAGTCTAAGAAGGCAATGGTTGCAGCAAAGCCTAAATCATCACTTGCACCACATCAAGTTGATAATGATGACGAGTGCACATCTAACAGTGATGATGACTACTACACCCAAGAAGAGCTGGACAACATGGACGATAGTGTCGTGGCATACATGGCAAGGAAGTTCAGCAACATGAGATTCAGAAAGAGCAACCGACCTTAGAGAAATTCTTCATCTTACTATTGGACTGCTAAGGGTGGTGGTAGTTCGTCAGGCTTCAGAGGTAAAGGCAAAAGTACCAGCTACAAATCTCCTTTGGATTTCAAAATGAAGTTCAAATGCTATAACTGTGGTGAAGCTGGACACTTTGCTTCGGACTGTAAAAAGCCTAAACAGACTTATCCAAAAGAGTCATTTGAAGCCCTCAAAAGCAAGTATGAATCGCTGGTGAAAGAAAAACATGGAAAAAGAGCTTTATTAGTAACAGAAGGAAGAGCTTGGGATGATTCAGATGAGGAAGATATTACGCATGTAGCAAACTTTGCGCTCATGGCTGAGACATCAGAGGAACCAGAGGTACCAGTTCTAACCCTTAAAGTAGAAATGTCCATTGATGATTATAAGGAACAGAACGGGGCTCTTAGCGAAGAGATCTATATGTTGTGCAAAAGCCTAGACACTTCTCAAAAGGAACAGAAAACACTTGTCGCCAAAAGCAGAATGCTTGAGGCAAAAGTGGAAGAGTTAGAGGCTGCTTGCACTGTAGATACTTCCCTAAGAGATTTTATTAAATCTTTGGAACACAAGCTCGTCCTTAAGGAAGAAGTAGAAGCATGTCTTAGGGACAAACTAGCTGAGTTAGAAACTAAATGCGAAGCTTACAAACTAGCTGCTAGTAAAGTGTATGTAGATAATGACATATTTAAGAAGATAACTGGAGTAGGTGTAGGACTTGACTATTCTATCCTTTCTAAGAAAGAAGGGAAGAGACCTATCGACACTAGTTCCAGTGACCTTAAAAATGAAATTCCTAGCATTTTTAAATCTTCTGTCAAACCCATCTACAAACACCTTGTTCCTAGAATAGAAGAAGAAGAGACTGAATTGATAGCTAGATATGAGATTGAGATGGAAGATCGCCAGAAAGCACAACCTATAACTCCTATCAAACAAGTTAAAATCAATTTCCCTAGAGATGAATCTAGACCAGGAATAGGAGCTAAGGCTATTAAACAACAAGGGAAGAAAGGCATAAAAGAGGTTAAGGCTGAACGGATAAAGAAAGCATGTTATCACTGCAAATCTACTAAACATCTTTCTTATGCATGTAAAGCTAACATAAATGTTCCTGCTACACATGCCATGCCTGCCACACATACAATGAATAATCTGCATCCGAATCATGCACAGTGTGGTCAACCTAATTGTATGCCATGCAATTTTAACATCATGCAAACTTTTGTGAATTTAATGAATGCATCTAGCCAGTCATGCTCAAATACTGCTGCTAGTTCAAACATCAAGAAAAAGCATGTGAGAGCCAAGACTGTCAGTCCTCCTAAAGTTAGGAGTGACAAACCTTCTCCTAGGACTGACAAACATGTCAAGTCTGAGAAAGGAAAGGAGAAAGTCGAAAGCTCTAGTAATGTTAAGAAAAGTGCATCTCCTGTTGTTAAATCTGTTGATTATCGATCTTATCGAAAAGCCGGGCCCAATCAAAGTTGGGTTCCGAAGAATGTCTAACCAATCTGTCATTGCAGGGCGTTAAGTAGAATAGAAATAAAGTTATATGGGTGCTAGACAGTGGAGCATCGAGGCATATGACTGGAAACAAGTCCCTGCTTACAGAGTTGGTTATGAAAGCTGGCCCTTATGTTACCTTTGGAGATGACAGCATAGGTGTGACAAAGGGATATGGCAAACTGAAAACTGGCAATGTCATCATTGAAGATATTTCCTATGTTGAGGGATTAAAGCACAATTTGTTGAGTATCAGTCAATTCTGTGACAAAGGTTACGAAATTGTCTTCAACAAGAAAGGTGTATCAATCACTCACATCAAGGAAGGCTCACTGGCTTTGAGAGGAGTTCGAAAGGCAGATCTTTTTGTTGTGAACATGGATTCAGCAAATCAGAATGAGGTCACCTGTTTCTACAGCAAAGCCTCGGATGATGAAAGCTGGTTATGGCACAAAAAACTATCTCACTTAAACTTCAAAACGATGAATGCTCTCGCAAGACGAGAATTGGTGAGAGATCTACCTCAAATGGAGTTTGCTCCGAAAGGACTCTGTGAAGCTTGTGAAATGGGAAAGTCGAAACGAGCATCGCATAAAAGCAAAGAAATTTCTAGTATTACTGAGCCTCTGCAACTTCTTCATATGGATTTGTTTGGCCCAGTGAATGTCCTATCTTTGTCTAGGAAAAGATATGCATTGGTAATCGTGGATGACTTCTCCAAGTATACATGGGTATTGTTCGCAATGACGAAAGACGAAGTACCTTTCCTAATCATTGATCACATCACTCAAATTGAGAATGTTTCAACACTTACTGTGAAGACGATTAGATCAGATAATGGCACTGAATTCAAAAACGCAGTGCTGAATGACTTCTGTGTATCTAAGGGAATACGTCGTCAGTATTCAGCCCCGAGAACTCCATAGCAAAATGGAGTAGTTGAAAGGAAGAATAGAACATTGGTTGAAGCAGCAAGAACTTTGTTGTATGATTCGAAACTTCCTCTATACTTCTGGGCAGAAGCAGTGAGTACTGTGTGTTACACTCAAAATCGATCCTTGATCATAAAAGATAAAGAAAAGACACCATGTGAGCTAATGAACGGCAGAAGACCAACAATCAAATACTTTCATGTCTTTGGAGCAAAATGCTATGTACTTATAGATGATGAAAATCTAGGCAAGTTTGCAGCAAAAGCTCGTGAAGGAATCTTTGTTGGTTACTCCACAGATGTGGTGGCAGCTTATAGGGTGTTCTTAGTGAATGATCGAAAAGTGACTGAAAGCTACAACGTCAGATTCGACGATACCAAACTCCCATCAATTTCAAGAGATTCTAGTGAACCTGAGTCCCTAAAATTTCAGAATCTTGACTTAGAAGAACTTGAAGATGAACCTGAGTTGGTTGTCCCATTAAATGTTCCAAGTGTACGTGAAGAACCTGAGTCTAGTGAACAAGCTAATTCTACAAGATCAGGAGAGACTTCTTCAGTACGAACCGACAACAACTCAGGGGGAGTAAATAGCAGCTCAAGGACTACTGTTCAAGGCTCGAGTCGAGTTGACTCTAGTTCTGTAGGAGCTGGCACTAACTCAGGGGGAGTTAGTGAAAATAATCAAAGTAGTCAGCACCTCAACTCAGAAAGTCAAGCTGAATCATCAAGACAATTTCCAAGAGAACGGGTATGGAATAGAAACCATCCGTTTGAATTAATTATTGGTGATCCAGATGCTGGTGTGTCTACTAGAAGAACTGCAAGAGCTGACCTGGCTAATATTTGCTTATATTCTGGGTTCTTATCCAAGCTTGAACCTAAAGAAATAGAAGAAGCTCTTGGTGATGCTGATTGGGTGATTGCAATGCAAGAGGAACTCAATCAGTTTGAAAGGCAGAAAGTTTGGAAACTGGTACCCCGACCAAAGAACAAATCAGTAATTGGAGCTAGGTGGGTATTCAGAAATAAAATGGATGAAAACGGACTTGTAACTCGAAACAAGGCTCGTTTGGTTGCAAAAGGTTATTCTCAGCGAGAAGGAATTGATTATGATGAGACCTATGTACCGGTTGCAAGATTTGAGGCAGTCAGGATGTTCTTGGCATTTGCAGCACATAAGAACTTCAAGGTTTTTCAGATGGATGTGAAAAGTGCCTTCCTGAACGGAGAGTTAGAAGAAGAGGTGTATCTGGAACAGCCGCCTGGCTTCATTGATCCAGAACTTGTAGATTTCGTGTATCTTCTCTTCAAATCTGTCTATGGCCTCAGGCAATCCCCAAGATGTTGGTATGAAACCCTATCCTTATTCTTAATTGAAAGTGGTTTTACTAGGGGAGTAATTGACAAAACATTGTTCTATAAAAATGTGAAGAATGATTTAATACTTGTTCAAGTCTATGTGGACGATATTATCTTCGGGTCATCTAATGAGCGCTTGTGCGAGAAATTTGCTAAGCTAATGCAAGAGAAATACGAGATGAGCATGATGGGAGAGCTGTCCTTCTTCCTTGGATTACAGATCAGTCAGAGAAAAGATGGTATCTTTATCTGTCAATCCAAGTACGTCAGAGATTTACTCAAGAAGTACAATCTAGAAGATGCATCAGCAGCTAAGACTCCCATGGCAACAGCCACGAAGCTTGATGAAGACAAATCAGGTAAACCAGTTGACATCACAAGCTATCGAGGTATGATTGGCTCACTCCTCTATTTAACTGCAAGTAGACCCGATATAATGTTCGCGACTTGTTTATGTGCAAGATTCCAAGCGGATCCTAGAGAATCACATCTCATAGCCGTCAAAAGAATTTTTAGGTATCTCAAGGGCATACCAAATCTAGGGATTTGGTACCCAAGAGATACAGGTTTTAATCTAATTGGCTATACGGATTCAGACTATGCAGGTTGCTGGATTGATAGGAAAAGCACATCTGGTGCTTGTCAATTTCTTGGCAGAAGATTGGTGTCCTGGCAAAGTAAAAAGCAACATACAGTATCTACTTCTACTGCTGAAGCTGAGTACATTGCTGCTGGAAGCTGTGTAGCTCAAATACTGTGGATGAGGAACCAATTGAAGGATTATGGCATGGAGCACAAGAAAATTCCAATTATGTGTGACAACACAAGTGCTATTGCCATAACCAACAATCATGTAGATCACTCAAGAACCAAGCACATTGACATCAGGTATCACTTCATAAGAGAACATGTTGAGGAGGGGACTGTGGAACTACATTTTGTGCCCATAATGCAACAAATTGCAGATATATTCACCAAACCTCTTGATGAAGTAACATTCAATAGATTGGTTGGTGAATTGGGAATGGTTAACACAAGTTAGTAAAGCTTTCTATCTGTAAAATCCATGTTTATGTTTGTATATGCAAGCTACTTAATCATTATGTGCCTAGACTTTAAAATGCCTAATTAATGATTGTTATAGGTTGCATATAGTGTCATTTTACATGAATTCATTGTGTTTTAAGTGTCTTTTATAGCACAAATCTTTGAATTTATGCTTGTTAGATTGCATGATCATAGGGGGAGTTAAATTCATAATATTCTAAATTTTGCATGATTTTTAGATGAATTTACCTGTGTTTTTCATGTAATTAGAGGCCTTAGAATTATCAAGGAATGTTTTAATTATGTCATATATTAAAATCCTTGAATTGATATTTATATTAATTTGGCTATATTAAGTGTTGAGTTTTTCAAAGAGAATTGTCAAATTATTCTAAGTATCTTCAAAATTTCGAGTTAGTCACTATCTCGAAACTCATCTTGAAATTCTACTTGAATTTCGATTTGAGCTTCCAGAGTGAAGTTTTGAAAATTCTAAGTCTGGGAAGAATTTCGAGTTAGTCTCTATCTCGAAATTCATCTCGAAATTCGACTTAGAGTTCGAATTCGAGTTACCAGAGTGCCTATTTCTATCTTCAAAATATTCGAGATAAGTTCTATCTCGAACTTTATCTCGAAGGTTGAGATAAGGTTCCATTTTTGGGGATATTTTGAATAGAACTGAGAATAACTTCGAGTTTATCTCTATCTCGAAACTCAACTCGAATTTCGACTTGATGTTCGAGGTAGAGTTCTCAGTTGGATAAAGGGATTTTTCGAGTTAACTCCTAACTCGAAACTTATCTCGAATTTCGACTTGAAATTTTGAGATAGGTTTCCCTGGTGGTTTTGCTGCTTAATTGGTTCAAAAAGTGTTTGTTCGAGTTAACCTCTATCTCGAAATTCATCTCGAAGTTCGACTTGATAATTTTCGAGATAGAGTTCGACTTAAGAAGTTCGAGATAGAGTTCGACTTAAGTGTTCCCTGTATGGACTTAGTAATTTTCACTCTTTTTAACAGGGACATTTTTGTCATTTCACAATCATCTATATATACATCTCTAACTCGATGCATCATTCACTTTACCTAATTTCATTTTTACAGCAGCCTCTTCACAAAAACAAGGCGATTTCACAATTTCTTACCATTAATCCATGTTTTTGTGATTAAACTCATACATATCACGAATTACTGCCAATTTTTAGACTAGTATTACCTGTGTGTTATCATTAATCTTTGTGTCTGTGTTTTGTAACCATTCATATTCACGCGCATATACATACACACGAACATCAATTGTTTGTGTAACTGTTCAAAACACGATTTCCATATTCTCTATCTATATCCACACACGATTTCACTGGTATACACACACGAATATACATCTTCATTGAATATTCAGATTTAGTAATTGGCCACTGTTCATATCCCATAGTTTAATTTCTCAGATTGCTTTTGGTATTCTCGATAAATTGAAAGGGATAAAACTGTGAATTTGTTAATTACTTGTTTATATCCCGTAGTTTGATTTCTCGAAGTGATTCTTGGTATTCACAAAAGAAATTAAAAGGGCTATAACTTTAGTTTCTTTAATTAATTGTTTTTCGAAAATTAAAATTAAATTTCACATTTTTTTTAAAGGAAAAACATTTAGTTAAAATGGCTCACCAATTTTCCCTTGCTAAAAACAATTTTTATAATATTTCTACGGAAATTGGTGATCAACTCTCGCGCTTTAAGTCTTGGATACGATTTCTCATTTTGTACTCCAAAGCTAGCGATGCTTTTACTGCTAAACCTACACTAGTACATGATGCTTTACAGCAATTATGGACTAGTGCGGTTTCTTTTGGGAGCAAAACAACCCCCTACGGTTTCAGGTTTACCTTAGCGGGTCAGGAATATGAGGTGACTGAAGAAATTGTCAACAGGGTTCTGGGATTCCCGATAAAAGATGCTTATGATCCAGAACCTACAGCTGCAGAACGCCTCAGATTCTTTGAAGAAATAGGATGTTATCCTCCGACTGGCCAGATCACTGGAAACATCCAAAAACAATACTTTCATGTGGAATGGAATTACTTTTTCGAGGCTATCACAAGATGTTTTCGAGCACGAGAAAGCGATTTCCATCAAATTCCCATTCCCATGCAAACCTTTGGAATTGCCCTAGCAAGAGACCTGGATATAAATTATGGATGCATAGTTCTCTCTGAGATAGTGGCTGTAATGGGATCTCCTGCAAGCAGAGACCTCAACACAACAGATGTTGTCTGTTGGTTTCCTCGGTTCCTACAAATGCTGATTAATGATTTAATACCGAAGGATGCTCTTGCTATTAGACAGAGTTTTGCCAGAAGTCAAACATCTGCACCACTAGGGATGGGCACTAAGTCACTTTCAACAATTGCTAATCAGAATAAACATCGTGGAAAACCGATGTCAATTCCTGATACCTTACAAACGTGGCTTACATATGATGAGGGAGTTACCACTTTGGCGGAATCATCGCAAGTTTCATCATATGCTCAGAATCGGTCTGCTCATGCTGAGGCATTTGAAGAGATTCCTGATGAGCAAAGCAATGACGAACAAGGTAATGAATCAGGTAATCTCTCTCTGCATACTACTCATTCCTCTTCCTATGTATCTGATTCCGAGACCCAAGAGACTGCTAGCCCGCAGGATCTATCCCAGGGTGAGAGCTATATTTCTAATTCTCTGTCACCCCTATCACCGGAATCCAAACAGCCAGCACATGTAGATGTAGGATATGATGAGGAGAGTGACCCCGAAGAGCAGCCTCTTACTCGAAAGAAAGCCAAATTTTCTCATGCTGCTACTTCTAAACCTCAGTCAAACCCTAGTGTGTCACACGCAACCACTCCACCTCACGAGAGTGGTTCTCCCCTTGAACAATCTGCACATAGGGATTTTGGTGAGGATTATGTACCTTTTGAAGATACTGTTGCTTCAAAAGGACATGAAGCTTTAAGAGCTTCAGCCGTACCTTCACCGGTACGTACTGATGCTGCAAAGAGGATCGGTTCTGATGTTGTACAAGAACACTTTTCAGCCTCTCAGCCTGAGATTCCAACTCAGGAACCAACAGAAATTGATCCCATAACTGCAAATTATATTGCTTATCCAGTTTCTGCAGGTACTGCTTCATACTTTGGATTAATCATTGAAGACATACACGAGCGTGAGACAGGGAGTGTGTGTGAGAGGTTAGGGAGAGAGGGACCTTCATTTTTAAGGCCCGAAACCGAGTGCCAAATACTAACAGAACGAGTATTAGAGCGAGGTCACCTAAACCAAACACCGTCCCTTAACATTGAAAATCTTGATAAACGTATGACTTCTATGGAAAATCAGATGAAGCAGTTCGGGCAGACGATGGGGTAGTTAGGGATTAACATTGGAAACAATCAAAGGGCTCTTGATGACTACGCAGCACGAATGGCAAGTCAAGCTACAGCGTTTAATGTTTTGACAAACAAGGTTAATGACTTGGGCCATGCTGGTGGTGTCTTGGGAAACACTCTGAATGAGAGAATGGGAGCAATGGAGACTACAATGGATACAATGGCTGTGGAGATCAGTAGAGTGATGTTCGCAATCAGAAGTTTTGTGCCCCCGGAGTGTTTCGAGCCGCAACAACCTCCCCCCGATGCTGGTGCAGGTGGTGCTAGTGGAGCGGGAGCCTATGGTTCTGGTTTTGGAGGTTCTTATGCAGCTGGTGGATCTGAAGATCAAGGTGGAGTTCAGGATAACTCACCTAAGGGGGAGAGTGGAAAGGAGACGAGACAACAGGCAGTTCATATCGAAGAAATTGAAGAACATGTTGATCTTGTCAAGGAAATAGAAATTGAGCCGTCTATTGATGAAGAGGCTCTGAGGAGGAGAAAGGGTAAGGCAATAGCGGTTGAGCAAGATGAGCCATTCGTTGACCTGAGTCATCGGGAAACAGTACAGAAGGCACATGACTCAGATTCTGATATGGAAGACATACCTTTGGAACATGCTATAAAGAGATCTTTGAAGGATCAAGGTGGAGGTGCTGGGATGTCTTTCGGAATGCCTGAAGAAGTTACTGTTGATGAGGAAACCCTTAAGTCTCAATGGTTAGCCTTGGAACAAGCTGAGTTCTTTAAAATGAAGATGATGCAAGAACGTGCTGTGTTTCTAGAAAAGAAAGTGGAGCTACAAGGGAAGCAGTACGATCATGAGCTTGCAAGGCTAGCTGATCCTCAAGTTGATCTGGAAAAGAAAAGGATAGGGCAGAAGTGGGATGAAGTAAGGAAGATATTTATGGGACCCTGTGCAAAAGGAATTCATAACAAGGAGGCAGATGATCTGTTCTACAATCTGAATTTGCAGAATCCAATGGCTGCGGACTACATAAGTGCATTGAAGAGATTAATTTCTAAAGTCAGGGTTGGATATAATGCAACGCTTAAGGAGTGGCAGGTTATATTGTCTTTGGTAGAAGGAGTCCCAATGTCTTTCCTATATGTGGATGACCAATTCATAACCAGAAGATCTGCGTCAGAGTTGTTCTTGCTAGCAATAAAAATTCAATACTCTCAATCTGAGAAGCTAAGCATTCTGTATAGGGATCAGTTAATGCAGCTAGCAGAGGACAAGGGTCCAGAATTCTCAGCATATCCTAATGTTGTCCGGATGGTAGTTGACAAGAAAATGAAGAGGGTTAGCATGGAGGAAAAGGATTTAATGGAACTTTCAGTGGAATCTCTTAAAGCCGTCTATAGACAAATGATGAGTAAGGGATTCGCTTCTGAGCTTAAAGATAAATCAGTGAAGATCATTGAAAGAGTCATATTCATGAAGAGCAATGAGGTGTGGAAGTGTGATATCATTGCTCCAAACCCTCTCGATAACGTGAAGATTGAGCCGGAGCTGATAGAGAAGAAATGGAATATTCTTCAAGCAATGAAGAATGTAGATGAAGCTCTGACTCTTCCTTCTGGAGCACTGGAACAAGGAGAGATAAGGGAGACAGTTGGCGTTCCAGGAAGAGATAGTGTATACTGGATACACTCTTATGTTGATGATACAGCTGATGCCTTAGTATTCATAGATGCAGACCATAATAAAACAATCTTGCATATGAGTAGAAATTGGCTGCTACAGACTCAAGATGCTGCATTTCTGGAGAGAGTATTATATGTGTTCAAGTGGGACGAAGTGGAAGTTAAGTATGTGGAAGAAAAGCAGAGACTCGTGAGTTACCTGTCTGAAGTAGTAGTGGAAAAGAAGCGAATGGAGAAAGATGCGGCTAGTATCCACAATACTAACCGTGTCAAGGGCTATCCCAAAATGATCTATTGTCAGTTTAAAGCTGATAAAGCTCATTGGAAACCTCAGCTTATAATGAAGAACTTTGAGGACATTCCAAAGATCAGGACTACTCGGGAGGTGGACAAACTCAGAAGGCTTTTCAAACATCCTTACCCAGAGCCCAAGAATCCTCTAGAAATGGACGCAGTAAGTTTGTTGAATGCTAGGTGGACGCAGCTTCGTGATCCAGTATATAAGAAACAACAGCAGCAGAAGGAGAAGCGCAGAAGGCAGAAAGAAGAGAAAGACCAAGCTGCTGAAGCTAGGAAGAGGAAACGGAATTAGGGTTAAAGGTCAGAGTGGTGTGAACTTGAAGTTGGAAAAACTTCATGTCTTTCGGTTGCTTTAACTCACTTGAGGAAAATTCACCTTAGAGTGAATCCAATAAGGTGATATAAGTTTGACTAAAAGATATGAAATAATCCAGGTGATAGGAATCATTCAAATGATCTTTAATTCGAGGTTCGAATTCTGTTTCTAGTTTAAGTTCTTTGTATTGTTTTCAAGTACTTTTCAATTGTATATTATTCAAGACTGTAATGTTAATTATCTTTTCTCGTCTCATTGTTTAGTTGAGTTATCCTTCATTAATTTGAATGTCATTGATAGACAATCAAATAGGGGGAGATTGAAAGGCAGAGTGTGTAAACTTGTAACACTATAACTAATGTAACTCAATTAAAGGAAAAGATACTTAACCAGAAGACAATCAAGAACAAGAAGTCACAAGGAATCAACACTAAATGAAGACAAGGTAATTGATACAGTTGAACATGTTAACTATGATCAAGCCAAGAAGAAATCATTGAGAGAAGTTCAAGTCAAAGTTGTTCATGCCTCAGTGATTTGAGAAATCGAGAATCAAGATCATAACTATCAGTATTAACAAGACCAATTGATTTCAAGTGAACAAGAAGGAAAGCAAACTTTGGAAAGCCACGTTACTAAATGAATATGGTAATTTATTCAAGAAGCAGAAACACTATCAAGACTAGTCACTTATGAACCAGACCAGTGCATCAAGTGTCAGGACATTGATAGCAAGTTTATGTCAGTAATAAAGACCCATGTTCAAGAACTTGGTGAAGAATAAAGAAGACATGAAGATATCACAAGTTCAAGATGTGCATTGAAGTTTCAAGTTGAAGACCAGAATATTTTCTAAGTACTAAATGTTCTGGATGACCAAGTAGAATATTTCTAAGTAGAAGTTCTACTTAGAAATTCGAGATGGCTAAGTAGAAATTCTCAAGTAGAAGTTCTACTTAGAGTGCAGCTTCAACATGACACATGACATCTTCTGATTGGCAGATTTCCAAGCTTTCAAGATAAGGCAAGATTTATGTGGACATCATTGGGCCACGTATATCTTAGTCTTTGAAGACTACAGGACATAGATTACATGTAGTATAAATAGAAGTACTTGTGTAATGTTTTATTTTGGGGAAGAGAGCAATAGTTGAGGAAATCACAAGAAAAAGAGAGAGAGTGCATTCACAGAGCTTAGTATCATTCACTTCTCTCTCAACTTCTGTTATACTTTGTAATGAATGTTGTAGCAACCATTTCAAGTTATATATAAGAAATATATTCCTTGAATCTGCGTGTTCATTTATTGCATCGTATTTATTGCTTCTCATATTCGAAAAGTTGTATTCACCCCCCCTCTACAACACATTTGGACCTAACAAAGGTTATCAATCAATCTTTGACAGAGAAAGATCCAAAATCTTGAATATGCAAAATGGAGACATTGTTCTAACTGGTCAAAGACATGGTAACATATATGAAGCCAGCTTAAGTGATACATCTAAAGGAATTGTTAGATGTCTCTATAGCAAAGTAACAAGTGATGAAAGCTGGAATTGGCACAAGAAACTCTCACATCTCAACTTTAAGAAGCTTAATCAACTTGTTAAGCACAATTTAGTGAGAGGCCTACCTCAGGCAAATTTTGTGCAAGATGGACTTTGTGATGCCTGTCAGCTTGGAAAACAGAGAAGAACCACTTTCAAGAGCAAGACTGCAAATTCAATTACTGAACCATTTCACATGCTACATCTTGATCTGTTTGGTCCAGTAAACATTATGTCTATCAGCAAGAAAAAATATGCTCTAGTGATAGTGGATGATTTCACAAGGTTTACATGGGTGTTCTTTCTACACAAGAAGGATGAAGCTCCTCAGCAAATCATTGAACTTGTCAAGATTATTCAAAATAACTCTAAGTACAAAGTCAAAGTACTTAGGACTGACAATGGTACAGAATTCAAGAATTCTATAATGGAGGATTTTTGTGCAGACAATGGAATCACTCAATAGTTTTCTACACCTGGTACACCTCAGCAAAATGGTGTAGTGGAAAGAAAGAACAGGACTCTCATAGAGGCAGCAAGAACCATGCTTGCAGATGCAAAACTTCCAACCTATTTTTGCGCAGAAGCTATTAACACTGCATGTTTCACTAAAAACTGTACCTTGGTAAATAGTCATGGAAAAACTCCCTATGAGATGATCAAAGGAAAGAAACCAAGTGTGAAATACTTTCACATCTTTGGATGCAAATGCTATGTCCTAAAAGTTCATCCAGAACAACTTGGAAAATTTGAAGCCAAATCGGATGAAGCAATCTTTCTAGGATATTCAGCATCTAAGGCCTTCAAAGTTTATAATCTCAGAACTTACATTGTTATGAAATCAATTCATGTTGCATTTGATGACAAGCAATTTGGAATTCTGCAAACTGATGAGAGCCATGACAAATTGGAATTTGAAAATCTGAAGAATTCTGAGATACTCTCCAGTGATGATGAAGGTTCTCCAGAAGGAATTTCTATTGCTTCTCAAAGGAATGCTACTGTTAAGGGGGAGCAAATAAATCAAGGAGAACACAGTGATCATCAGGAGCAGACTAGCTATTCGGAGTCTACTCCATCAGGAACTGATCTTTCAGAGTCTACTGAAGAAAGATCAGTAACTAGCAGCAGAGTAGAATTTACTGATTCTACTGATCAAGGGGGAGTTTTTGAAGGCAGAGAGATTTCTTCTACAAGAAATACCACTAACTTAGGGGGAGAATCTAGCATAGGCAATCTATCACCTGTTAGAAAATGGACAAAGGATCATACTGAAGATTTGATTATTGGTGATCCAAATAGTGGTGTTCGAACTAGAAGATCAATTCAAAATGAATGCTTGTATAGTTGCTTTCTCTCAAAGAATGAACCTAAGAAGGTTGAAGAAGCCTTACAGGATCCTGATTGGGTAATTGCAATGCAGGAGGAGTTAAATGAGTTTAAGAGAAACAAAGTCTGGAAACTGGTACCAAGACCCAAAGACAGATCAATTGTTGGTGCAAAATGGGTTTTTAGAAACAAGCTAGATGAATCTGGTATGATTGTAAGAAACAAAGCAAGACTGGTGGCCAAGGGTTACTCTCAGGAAAAAGGCATTGATTATGATGAGACCTTTGCACCTGTAGCAAGATTGGAAGCAATCATGATGTTTCTTGCATTTGCAGCTCATTCAAAATTCAAGGTATACCAGATGGATGTAAAGAGTGCTTTTCTAAATGGTAATCTTGATGAGGAAGTGTATGTGGAGCAACCACTTGGATTTGTTGATCCAAAATTTCCAAATCATGTCTACAAACTTGACAAGGCACTCTATGGACTAAAGCAGGCACCAAGAGCATGGTATGAGACTTTGTCTAAATTTCTTCTTGAAAATGGCTTCACAAGAGGTACAATTGACAAAACTCTATTCTTTAGAAAAATAAAAGGTGAATTGCTTTTAGTTCAAGTTTATGTTGATGATATCATATTTGGCTCTACTAATGAAAAGTTGTGTGCTAAGTTTAGCAAGCTTATGCAGTCTAAGTATCAGATGAGCATGATGGGTGAATTAAATTATTTCTTAGGCTTGCAGGTCAAACAGACTGAGACTGGTATTTTCATTAATCAGTCAAAGTATATCAAAGATCTTTTAAGAAGGTTTGACTTTCAAGACTGTGTAGTTGCAAAAACACCCATGGCAACAGCCACTAAACTAGACTCTGATCCTAAGGGAAAGAGTGTGGATAATACTAGTTATAGAGGCATGATAGGCTCATTGTTATATTTAACTGCAAGTAGACCAGATATAATGTTTTCTACCTGTTTATGTGCTAGATTCCAAAGTGATCCTAAGGAATCTCATTTAATTGCTGTGAAGAGAATTTTTAGATATCTCAAAGGAACTCCAAATCTTGGTTTGTGGTATCCTAGAGAATCTGACTTCTCCCTAATTGGCTATTCAGACTCTGATTATGCAGGGTGTAAAATAGACAGGAAAAGCACTACAGGTACATGTCAATTCATGGGAAACAGATTGATTTCTTGGGCAAGCAAGAAGCAACAATCTGTCTCAACCTCAACTGCAGAAGCTGAGTACATAGCAGCAGGCAGTTGTTGTGCACTACTCCATTGTATAAGAAATCAGTTGATGGATTATGGTATGATACTTAGTAATATTCCTATGTTTTGTGATAATACTAGTGCTATCAAAATTGCAGAAAATCCAGTTCAACATTCAAGGACTAAGCACATTGATGTCAGGTATTATTTTATTAGAGAACATATTGAGAATGGTACTGTGGAACTTCATTTTGTTTCTACTGACAAATAGCTTGTAGATATTCTAACTAAACCACTTGATGAGACTACATTCAGTAGATTAGTAAGTGAGTTAGGAATGTTAAATTTCTAGATCTTTAACATCTGCAAAAGTAGCAAGGTATGTTATTTTCAGCTTATAGACTTGATATTCTTGTCAGGATCTATATTTGATTGTTAAGTGCTTAAGCTGTAACATTGTACTTTGATAAATTTCAGTATGATAGACTTGTTAATAAACATCAGGATCAGGATTACTATCAGTATGCTGACGTCATCAAGATTTTATCGTCAGTATCAGGATTGTGAAATTTGTGTGTACTATTGTTTCAAATCCTGAAGTTCATTTTATGTAGTGATCTAATTCTGAGTTTTGTTAAGTCTATGCAAGCAAACTTTAATTCATTCATACTGATAGTTTATATTGTTTTTCAGATCAGTCAATAAACAATCACAGACAGGTAGATAATAAGAAATTGTATTTTCATTAATTGAAAGCATTACATACATGGAAATGAAATACAAATATCTTTTTGTCTAATTTCTACTGATAATTCTATTCTTGTCTAAAGTTGTTGTTGTTCTTAGTTTTCAAAGATCTACTTCAGGACAAGGAGCATCTCAAGAGTCACTTTGATGATTACTCCTGGATTCCTTGTCTGGGCGACTTGAATGAGAGTAGCTGACTTGAATGTATAGCATCCCCATCAAGATTAACCTCAAACTCTCGGCCAAATTCTTCATCCTCGAGTTTTGAGGAAGTTAGAGGGTGATTGTATCCAACAGATGGATGTTCTAAGAGAAGGTTCTGGACATTATATGGATCTACTCCAACCATGTCTAAAACGATGAGAAAAGTCATCTCTTCAAAGAGACGAATATTGAATCTTTGGTGTTCATCATCTGTGAGAAATCGAAAGATTGGGTTGAATGTCATTGTGTTTTGTGGAAGCTCTGTGTTTACAGAGAGGTTTTGTGTATTTTTTGAGTTAAGAAAGGCAAAAGACATCAAGGGTTTATAAAGGAAAGAGTGAGAAGCTGAACAGTCATTTTAAATATTCAATGTATCGGCGTATACATCTATGCGTATGACTGGTTCTTTCATATTTCCAAGATATCTTTGACAATCTAACAAGATTTTTTGTTTAGATTATTGATGTTCTTTTCAGGTTAAATTCTAAAATTGCCACGTGGAACTCCATTTAATCTTTGGAATCAGGATGATAGTGATCAGGAAAATGAAAGTGATTTCATCAGGATTGATGATTATTTTTATTATTTTTAATCACATTCAGAGTTGTGATTATCTTGGTGGAAAAAAAAAATCACATCAGAAAATGAAGCTGATTAGTATTGATTTTATTTTGATTTTACCCCGATTTATTTAATTGAAATCAATTTTGGATTTTATTTTCCAAAAAATCGTGGGTAAACTGCTTTTTTCAGGGACTGACACCTGTCAACCTACGTGTCAACGTGGGTTAGTGGGTCTGAAGGATTTTTGAATATATCTTTATTTTGAGACTCTGATTGTTTATTGCTAACTTCTAATTCGTATTTCCTAAGGCAAAAACATTCATTCAAGTTCTCAAAATCGCTAATCAATTTCAAGATTTCTCAAGTTTATTTCAGATCAAAAATGGTAGCTCAAAGAAGTCTACCTAAATCAGTAGCTTTCAAGTTTGGTGACTTTGATTTTATGATGAATAATCATGTTGCAGCAATTAACAGCAAGAAAGGAGTATCAGCTGATTTTCATCCTGTGATGGATTTTATGGCTATTGGACCTTTGCATTATGCATTGTCAGCATCTCCAGAAATAAATCAAGCTGCTATTTCACAAGCTTGGGAGAATTAATGCTGAGGTAATTGATTCTACTCAGAGTCAATCAGGTAAGATTGTTCTACACTTAGGACAAGATACTTATGACATTACTGAATTTGTTGTTAATTTAGTACTTCTCTTACCTGTTACTGATAATTATGCAAGTGAACCATCTGATGATAATGTAAGAACTATATTGTCTGCATTAGGTTATAGTGGACCTCTAGACAACATGAGCCAGTTAAATAGGTCTTTTCTTAGGAAGGAATGGTCTTTCTTCTTTGATCAAATTGCTAAATATTTTACTGGCAAATGTAGTTCTTTTCAGCAAATTACTTCTGTTACTTCACATATTGCTTACAGTTTGCTTTATGACAGAGTAATTAACATTGGTCACATTATCTTAAGTCTGATGTGTATTAAACTTGGGTCAAGAGATCAAAACAGGAAAATGGTTTATTATCATAGATTTATGCAAATGTTTATTAACCATTTTATTCCTGATGTTGAAGCTAGATTTGGTAGAGAACATTGTGTTTCTTCTTATGTACAGCAAAAGAGAATTTTCTCTGACATTACAAAGAATGACAATGAAAGGAATCTAGATGAAATACCTGCAATTCATTTTCCACATCATGTTCAGGTAATTCTTAAAACTCATCTTCCTACTCTCTACAATTCTTCTTTCTTTTATGGTGAAATGGCTCAGGAATCTCATTTGGAGGAGAACCCACCCGTGTCTACCCAAGTAGCCCAAAACATTATAGTCTCTGAAACAATTCAAGAACCAAGTTTTGATTCACAGCCTATTGTTTCAAAGAAACCAACCTCTGGTGTTTCTCAAAAGACATCAGTTTTAAGGAAGAGAAGATTTGTTGTGTCAAGTAGTAGTAGTTCTAGTGAAGATGATGATAATATATCTCTTGCTGAGAGAGAAGAATTGAAGGCTGCAATTCAACTTTCTAAGCTAGGACAAAGAGATGAAGCACCTAGTCACAGCCAGGCTGCAGTCTCTCAAAAGGCTGTAGTACTTAAAAAGGGAAAATAGTTACTGGATACTGTCTCTCAAAAGCATGTGTCTATTGAAAAAGGATCTCATCCCAAGATCACTTCTGTGTCTACACCTCTTGAGTCTTCTCAGGATAAATCTTTTGCTCACTATACTAGGAGAACAAGGAGAAAGATTCATTTGTCACCAACACACACAGAGTCTAGTCCAACTAATATCATGCAGGTCTCTACAAATGAAGCTACAATCAAGTCAACAAATGACTATAGAGATCTGGATATTGATTCTTTATGGGAAACTACATTATCATACAGACTGGCTATGGGAGTTATTTCTATCAATGTGAAGCTATCCAAGCCTGTTCTAGATTTTCTGGTTGAAAGAGTACCAAAACTTTTATTTCCAGAAGAATATGGACTTCTACATCAAAGACTTGACTTAATGAAGATGTATTTCTATGTATCAATCAGAAGACAATTAGTCAAGAAATTTGGACTCTCGAAGCATGTTGCACTTCAATCACTTCATGCATATTTATTTGACAAGGATGTCATTATTGAAGATGCTTCAGCTCAAGGTGAACAACAGGAAGTAGGTAGAGGAATGCAGTCAACAGAAGATACTATTGCACCAGTGGTGGATAGTAGGACAGATCAGATCACAGTCACTGCAACACAAGAACCATCTAGTCAGAGGTTGGATGACTCAGGAGCTGTGATAGCTGATGTTGAAAGGTCTTCTGTGATGACTGAAATTGTAAGTGAGAAACCCTATGATATGGGAGGAATAACTTTGACTTATTTTCCTGAAGATCAAACAAACATTGTTCAGTCAGAGTCTATCTACCTTGAGGGTGTGTCTCAGCAAACAACACTTAAAGACGGTGACATACTAACTATGGTGTCTAATGAAGTATTATTGAAGACATCAGAGTCTAGTAGAGAACCTGAAAGTGGTATACTGGAGCCTGTAGTCTCTGGAAGGGAAGAAGATGTTTGTGAGGGTTCAGAGACTATAGCAGCTCACTCCTTGGAGAAAACCTCAAGCCCCTGCCAAATGAGGAACCTTCTCTCCATGTGAGTTCAGGTATAAAAACTTCTTCTAAACTCTATTTTTCTGTAGGTCATGAGAGCACTTATCCAAATTTGAGTGATACACTTGAAAAGATGGATATTGATCCACAATCAGAGAGGCTGGCTCCTGACCAGGCAAAAGGAGAGGTAGAAAGAGTGTTGACTTTAGATAGTCAAAGTGAGAATGAGGGTATGGATGATCAACTCCATAGTGAGGGAGAGAAAATTAGGAAACCACCATCATTTGATTTCTGGGATCAGGTTTTTCCTGAATCTTGGTCTGACAATCTTGGCATGGATGCTGGTACTTATTCTTTTATTAAGATGTATGAGAAGAATGACTTAGCAAAGCATAATGCAAAGGCAGAAGTTAAAGCTCAGAAGCAAAAAGAAAGGCTTGCAGGAATTATCAACAGAAGAGGTGAAAGGCTAAGACAAACTTCTACACCACCAGTACCAGAAGATATTCCTAATGATCCTAGTATTCCTTTGTTTGTACTACCAATATCAGCTAGAATTGAGACATCAACAGTATCTGATCAATCTAAGGAGGAGTCAGGATTTGTAGATGTTAGTACACAGAATACTGGTGAGGGACAAGATGATCATATTGCAGCTTCAGATCAGAAAGATGAAGATGTTTGTAACTCTAATCGAGTTTTATTACTTGAATATCATTCTACACAGGCAACTTCTTCTACAAGACTTGAATCTGAAGATATTCCAAACACTTCCAACATTGAAGTCAATTCTGAAGTTTTACAAGACATTCAGAAATCTCAAGTTGAAATTCAATCAAGACTTCAAACACTTGAAGATAACCAAGTCACTATTATGGAAAATCAAGCAGTTCTGATGAATCTCATTTGTTCTGTTACTGAATCTCTTAGAATTAATGTTGCTGATGTCAAAAAAGGGGAGATAAAAGCAGTTCAAAGGCAACAGACTGGGGGAGATAAAAGAGGAACTAAGGATGAATCTTATCAGGGAAGTGGTAAAGGAAAAGAAGCATCAAATAGTTGAATTCTTTCTTCTAAGTACTGGATACTATGTCTATATCTGAAGAGGGAGGTACTTAACTTCATGATTTTTGAATTCATAAATTCTATTCTGATTGTATTGTTATATGTTTTGACATCAACAACTCAGATTTATGCTTCAGGTTTTAAAGCATAAATAGGGGGAGATTGTTAGGAATAATTCATGAGCTGTGATGTTAAGAATAGAATTTTACTTATACTTCTTGTATATCCTGATCTTATAAAGGATTTAGCACTTTGTATAGGAGATATGTGTTAGACAGTAATCTGTAGAATTTAAGTCAGGAATGAACAGTGCATCGAGTACTACATGTCAGGAACTGAGATTGAATCCTGATATGTCAAGTCAAATACTGATCAAGTACTGATGGGATGGTCAGATCCTGATGCAAGAAGGAATCCTGATATCAGTCGTGTTACTGATGATGTCATTAATGTTGGGAATATTGACTACTACAGCAACATAGAGGCAGTTATATATCGTATTTAACAAGTCCAGGCCAAGCATACAATTAGCGAAACAAAACACGAAGGTAAAACACATGCAAATCAGTAACTGATAGAACAAAGGAAGATAAGAAATCATACCAGAAGCCATAGCTATGCAGGTATCAAATAAGAAATAATCAGCTGAGTCACCAGGCCTTAACAAAGAAGTCCTGATTGTTCTTGAAGAGATAATTGCCTCCACTTACACTGTGTCAGGATGCTGGCAATATTCTTCCAGGATAAAACAGCTCCGAGTTTAGATGGTCACAGTAACCAGAAAAACTCAACTTCGACTAACACCTCAGTTCACCGAAAAACCTTAAGTAAAAGAACTATAGCAGGAGGATAACTGAGAGTAAAGAGAGAACAGAGAATGTATGGTGTGGACAGTATGTTCAGTGTATCCAGTGTATCACACAATCAGTTGCTTAGGTCTCTATTTATACTAGAGGCTAAACGTAACTGATGCCACCCAATTAATATTGTAACTCCAATTCCAATTAATTAGAATGAAACGGTCGATTTAATATAATCAAAACGGCTGTAACAGCTGATTTTATATTAAATAAATCGTAACAGTTACGTTATATATTTATCCACATTATGACTTCCAATTAATAGAATAAACACTCAGACTTTACTGTCAAAATCACGCAGAAGTTACTGTCAACAAGTCTCGACAGTATCTTTAAAGTAACTGTCAACAGTTGACAGCAACTTTGTTTCATGACAGTAAGTTTCACCTTCCTGACAGCAACCTTGTTTCATGACAGCAAGTTTTCACTTCCTGACAGCAACCTTGTTTTTGACAGCAAGTTTTCACTTCCTTGACAGCAACCTTGTTCCTGACAGCAAGTTTAACCTTCCTGACAGCAACCTTGTTACATGACAGCAAGTTTTACCTTCGAGAGTTTACAGGACTTAACTTGTAGTATAGTCTAACTCTTGACAGCATGTTTATAATATTAAAGTAAATCAATAATCTACTTTATTTATTTCAAAGTGGGACAAATACACATTCTCATTTCAAGCTCTTTCAAGCTACTAATTTCAACTCTATTTCTCTATGGGTTTCACTAAGAAAATTACTTAGACCCAAATATGAAAATTTAAGTTCCCATATCAAGGAACAATTTCCAATCGTTAAAATCCGGAATTAACATCAAGAACATAAAATAATTATGCCCTAAAAACTCCATTTTCTAACAATCCCCCACAAATCCATACAGAAATGCTTTAGGTTTTACATCATGACTTGTTTTTCAGAGTTGGTACCCTTCCGGGTTTGAACCCTCCTAAGTCCCCTACTTCAATGATTACCGGATTCAGATGGAATGTTTCACCTTGAATCTTAATCCGTTTGGTGTAACCATGTTCCATAGACGACGACAAGTCAAAGGCTATGGTGCCAATCTACGGCTTTGAGACATTAATGGTCTTGTCTCGATCCTGTTCGTCGAATGTTTCAAGGAATAACCCTTTCCTCTAATTGCGACCACACAATTACATTCGCTTAGCTGGGCATCTCCAGAGATGTACTGCTACCATCTCGTCAAATGACTTGACCCCATTCAGAGTTATAACAACTCTTGCTATCTAGCAGTATCAGTACCTTCTAGGTTTACAGGGGATAGACTCAGATACAACAGTATCATCTATGTAGCAAAGGTACTACCAATTCATCCTTACAGCTTGTTATTACCACATTGAATACACTTCAAGGGATCTCCTCTCATGTGTATTGGGTTCCCACTGATGATGAACTATGATGGGTTGACAGCCCCATCCCCAACCTTGACTTAAGGACCACTGCAGGTTCCAGTCCTTTAGTTAAAGGATCAGCTATATTATTCTGAGTTCCTATGAACTCTACAGCTATAATCCTATCAGACACTAAACCCCTTATAGACTTTAGTCTAACTTGGATGTGTCTCTTTGTTTTAGCATTATACTTTTTACTGCTAATCTTGTCGATAGTTGTTTTACTATCACAATGAATAGCAATTGCAGGAAGTGGTCTGCTTACTACAGGTATCGCGGACATAAGTCCATGTAACCATTCAGCCTCCGTCCCCGTGGCATCAAGTGCACACAACTCAGCCTCAAAAGTAGACCGAGTAACTATAGTCTGTTTTGTCGACTTCCAGGATATTGCTCCACCTGCTAAAGTGAACACGTATCCAGTCACTCCATTGGAACCAGACTTCTTAACTATCCAACTTGCATCACTGTACCCCTCAAGTACACCAGGAAATCTCCTATAGTGTAAACTTAGGTACATTGTGCCTTTTAGATATCTTAGTACTCTATCAAGAGCATCCCAATGAGTTCTGTTTGGACAGCTTGTATATCTAGCTAACTTAGACACAGAATATGAAATATCTGGTCTAGTACAGTTAGCAAGATACTGCAAACTCCCTATAATCTGAGAATACCTTAACTGAGACACATGTACTCCTGAAGCATTCTTAACAAGGGCAACTTTAGGATCATAGGGTGTACTAGCGATTCTACACTGTGAATAACCATATTTCTCAAGTATAGATTTCTCTATATAATGAGACTGCGATAAAGTTATTCCCTCAGCTGACTGTGTCAGTTTGAGACCAAGAATCACACTAGCCTCACCCATATCCTTCATTTCAAAATGCCTTTTCAAGAAAGCTTTTGTCTCGTTAATAATCTCAATATTGGTTCCAAACAATAGTATGTCATCTACATATAGGCACATGATGACACACTCACTACCTTTAACTTTGGTGTAGACACACTTGTCACTATCATTAATATCATAACTGAACGGCACTATAGTTTCATCAAACTTTTTATGCCAATCCCTAGGAGCTTGTTTCAAGCCATAGATGGATTTGATCAACTTACATACTTTCCTTTCGTTACCAGATGCAACAAATCCCTCAGGCTGATCCATATAAATCTCTTCTTCAAGTTCACCATGAAGAAAAGCTGTCTTTACATCCATTTGATGGATGATAAGACCATGTACGGATGCCAATGCTACAAGCATTCGGATTGTTGTCATCCTAGCTACAGGAGAGTATGTATCAAAGTAATCAATACCCTCCATTTGCTTAAAACCCTTAGCTACCAGTCTAGCTTTGTACTTATCTATTGAGCCGTCAGGATTCAACTTTCTCTTAAAGATCCATCTGCACCCGATAGTAGAACACCCAGGAGGGAGATCAACTAACTCCCATGTTCCGTTAGAAACAATAGAGTCAATTTCACTCTTTACAGCGCCCTTCCAGTGCCTAGACTCTGAAGAATCCATAGCTTGTCGGAAAGTTAAAGGTTCATCCTCGACATTGTAAGTGATAAAATCACTTCCAAAATCCTTGACTACCTTTGCACGCTTACTCCTTCGTGGTTCCTCTACCTCCTTAGCAGTAGAGCTACTACTAGGTTCCGCCCCCACATTTGTCATCTTTTCCACATGATCAGGAATAGAACTTGATGTGTGAGTAGGATCTTCATTAGAAGTATCTTGAGGCATACCAGTCTTCATAGGGTAGACATCCTCAAAGAATGTAGCATCACGAAACTCAACTATCGTGTTTGCCACTATACCATCTATGTCAGATTTTAACACTAAAAATCTCATAGCTGTAGTGGTCTCAAGATAGCCTAGAAAGATACAATCAACAGTCTTCGGACCTAGTTTCTTTCTCTTGTGTTCAGGGACAAGTACCTTAGCAAGGCACCCCCACACACGAAGATACTTAAGACTAGTCTTCTTGCTCTTCCATAACTCATAGGGTGTCTTATCCATGTGTTTCAGAGGGACTCTATTCAGAATATGGCAAGCCGTATTCAGAGCTTCTCCCCACATGTATTTAGGCAGCCCAGAGTTAATAAGCATACTATTAATCATATCTTTAAATGTTCTGTTCTTTCGCTCAGCAACCCCATTAGACTCAGGTGTGTATGGTGGGGTAACTTCATGAACTATACCATTGTTTGCACAAAATTCATTAAAAGCGTTACTCGTATACTCACCACCTCTATCAGATCTCAACCGTTTAAGTACCTTACTAGTTTGTTTTTCTACTTCAGTTTTATAAATAATGAATTTACTAAGTGCTTCATCCTTATGTCTAAGTAAATAAACATAACAGTATCTACTACTATCATCTATAAAGGTAATGAAGTATCTAAAATGGTCCTTAGTCAACACACCACCAAATTCACAAATATCAGTGTGTACTAAATCTAACAAGTCTGAATCCCTAACAATATTATGAAAAGGTTTCCTTATTTGTTTAGCAGACACACATACTTGACATTTAGAATTCTTTTCTATAGTGTGTTTTGGAATCAACTCTAAGTTCATCATATTTTTAAGAGCACCAAAATTTAAGTGACCAAGTCTAGCATGCCATAAATCAGAAGATTCAATACAATTAACAGAAGGAGTAATATTATTAATCAAACTACCCAAAACGGGTTCAACATTAATCACAAATAAACCATTCGACAAGTAACCCTTGCCAAAAAATGTACCAGTATGAATAAGAACTACTTTATTACATTTGAGAGAAACTTCAAAGCCATTAGCTACTAAACAACTACCACTTATTATATTTCTACGCATGTCGGGAACATGATGCACTCTCGTCAGGGATAGAATACGTCCCGAAGGAAACTTCAGGTCCACGTTTCCTACTCCATGTACTTGAGCAGCACTTGCGTTCCCCATCGTCACTGTCAAGCTATGACTCTGTTGATAAGATACAAATAAACTAATGTCAGCACAAATATGCACATTAGCTCCAGTATCAATCAACCATTCATTTGACAGATAAGTGGAAAATAGTACAGGGTTGTAGGTAACATACCGGTCTATGTTGGTTTCAGAAGCCAAAGCCTCACCAACAACCATGTTCGCTACAGGCCCACTTGAGGTTCCAAGCACAGCATTCGCTTGAGCTACACCCTCGGCTTTCTTCGCTTTCTTCGTAGGGCAGTCCTTACTCCAGTGCCCAACCTGCCCACAAGACCAACATGGTTTGTTTGCCTTTGGTTTCTTGGCCTTATCCTTGTCACTCTTAGGTTTATTACTATTACCCTTCTTAGAGACAGCCTTCCTTTTCTGTCCTACAGTAGCTACATTTACCTTCGAGCTTCCATGCTCAGTTGGCATCACATGTCCCTGTTTGGACTTGTGTTGTTCTTGCACCGAGATGTCCAGCATAAGGTTGGTCCATGTGATCTCTCCTTTCTGTCTTTTCAGGGAGAGAGAGAACTCTTCCCAAGACTTTGGAAGCTTTTCAATCACACTCATCACCTTAAACTTTTCGGGGAGGTCCATTCCAGACTCCTTCAAAGCATGCACTATCATCTCGAATTCATGCACTTGCTCAGTCATGGACTTATTGTCCACCAGCTTGAAATCAAGGAACCTAGCCACAGAATACTTTTCCAGACCTTGTGAGTCAGTATTATGTGTTTGGTCCAGCTTATCCCATAAGAGTTTTGCGGTGTAGGCATCAGAGGAGTACACATCAAACAATGTGTTGGTTAGAGCAGCCAGAATTGCTGCCCTAGCAACCCCATCCTTCTCAGCCCACTTCGCATAACTCTTAACTGATTCAGCCTTCTCTTGATCCACAACCGGCTTCTCATATTCCACAACAGGCCACAAACCCTTTACAGTCAACCACAACTTCATCCTTTTCTGCCAACGAGAAAAGCCAACGCCCCCATTGAATTTCTCTGGCAAGCCAGTTAATTCAACAGGTTGTGGAAAACTGTAAGTGGTCCAATCAATGACCCCAACAGATGCAACCGAACTACCACTAGCAGGAATCTCACTATCGTTAACCATTATGCTAAATACTATATAACCAATTATCTCTTCAAGAATGTTGGGAATATTGACTACTACAGCAACATAGAGGCAGTTATATATCGTATTTAACAAGTCCAGGCCAAGCATACAATTAGCGAAACAAAACACGAAGGTAAAACACATGCAAATCAGTAACTGATAGAACAAAGGAAGATAAGAAATCATACCAGAAGCCATAGCTATGCAGGTATCAAATAAGAAATAATCAGCTGAGTCACCAGGCCTTAACAAAGAAGTCCTGATTGTTCTTGAAGAGATAATTGCCTCCACTTACACTGTGTCAGGATGCTGGCAATATTCTTCCAGGATAAAACAGCTCCGAGTTTAGATGGTCACAGTAACCAGAAAAACTCAACTTCGACTAACACCTCAGTTCGCCGAAAAACCTTAAGTAAAAGAACTATAGCAGGAGGATAACTGAGAGTAAAGAGAGAACAGAGAATGTATGGTGTGGACAGTATGTTCAGTGTATCCAGTGTATCACACAATCAGTTGCTTAGGTCTCTATTTATACTAGAGGCTAAACGTAACTGATGCCACCCAATTAATATTGTAACTCCAATTCCAATTAATTAGAATGAAACGGTCGATTTAATATAATCAAAACGGCTGTAACAGCTGATTTTATATTAAATAAATCGTAACAGTTACGTTATATATTTATCCACATTATGACTTCCAATTAATAGAATAAACACTCAGACTTTACTGTCAAAATCACGCAGAAGTTACTGTCAACAAGTCTCGACAGTATCTTTAAAGTAACTGTCAACAGTTGACAGCAACTTTGTTTCATGACAGTAAGTTTCACCTTCCTGACAGCAACCTTGTTTCATGACAGCAAGTTTTCACTTCCTGACAGCAACCTTGTTTTTGACAGCAAGTTTTCACTTCCTTGACAGCAACCTTGTTCCTGACAGCAAGTTTAACCTTCCTGACAGCAACCTTGTTACATGACAGCAAGTTTTACCTTCGAGAGTTTACAGGACTTAACTTGTAGTATAGTCCAACTCTTGACAGCATGTTTATAATATTAAAGTAAATCAATAATCTACTTTATTTATTTCAAAGTGGGACAAATACACATTCTCATTTCAAGCTCTTTCAAGCTACTAATTTCAACTCTATTTCTCTATGGGTTTCACTAAGAAAATTACTTAGACCCAAATATGAAAATTTAAGTTCCCATATCAAGGAACAATTTCCAATCGTTAAAATCCGGAATTAACATCAAGAACATAAAATAATTATGCCCTAAAAACTCCATTTTCTAACAATTATGGATGCTACAGAAACTGGCAAGTGCTATAAAACAGGATCTTTGTTTGAGGAACAAGCAAGAAGATTTTATGAAGGAAAGAATTTTCTATTGATGGAAACTATCAACTGGACGGCAGAACATTGTCATGTATAGATTATCTTTCTGTGATTAGTTGATAGGCAGCATTATAAATACTCTCTCTATATCATTGTAAAAAGAGGACGTAAGTTCGAGTTGTGAGTTTTGTATGCGTAGCTCTGTATAAGGTTTGTATTCGACAGTTCGAAACAAACAGAGAGAGAGATTTATTTTGTCAGCAGCTGCTAAAGGTATTTGTACACCTTTGGTAGAGTTTGTATTTGATCTTATTAATACAAACAGTTTGATTCATTCGTTTATTCTTGTTTATCTAATCAAGCAAAAATCAGACACGATTATATAACTTGTATTCAACCCCCCCCCCCTTTTACAAGTTATTCGAGTTAACAGGGTCGGATTTTTCTGCCATCCATACTAGGGCTGCACAAAGGTCCAAAACCGGACCGGACCGACCCGGACCGGACCGAAGGCCGGATTTTATTGAATTTATGGACCGGGGACCGGATCGGTCATAACCGGTCTTTGGGACCAGACCGGACCGGAAAAACCCGGACCGGACCGGAACCGGACCGGTTTAGACCGGTTAGTTAATATTTTATAAAAAAAATTAATTTTTATAATTTAATTTTCATTCTTTGTTGATTTTTAAATTACTTGGTAAGTTAATTTAAATTTAAAAATAAGTAAATGTCATATTATTTGTAAAGTAACATTAATTTGTAAACGTAATTATAAATTATATATAGTATGAAATATGAAATTTAATCATTTATATTATAGTGTTTATATGTACTACTTCATAAATTTATTATTTACCAATTTGGATTATTAAAATATGTTATGTGTGAATATTTAATCATTAAACTATATAATTTAAAAGACAAAATAGTGTAAAATTAACTATATACATAAAATCCGGTCCGGTCCTGACCGGGTGTTTTCAGGGTTTGAACCGAACCGGACCAAAGACCGAATTTTTTTGATTTTATGGACCGGGGACCGGGCCGATTATATTCGATCCGATCCGGTCCTTGGACCGATAGACCCGGTCCAGTCTAATTTATCGGTCCGGACCGGAAAGTTATGCGGCCCTAATCCATACAATCCATCTTGATCGGATTCCCATCTCATTTATTACGAGAAATTGAAAATCATTTCATGTATGGAACGGAGATCGAGGATAAGTATATTAAAAATTTGGGAATCGGAACAGGATTGAGGATTAGTGTCCCTCCTCCCATCCATTCCCGTTGCACATTTACCGAATTCTTTTTTTAATAAAAAATAATTACTCCCTTCGTTCCTATTTAGTACTCCATTTTGAGGGGGAAAAAAAAATTGTCCCTAAATAATTGTCTCTTTTCATATTTCAATGCATATTTTTCAAGTTTTTCCAAAATTACCCGTATATTTCTATTTTCAATGTTTGACTTTATAATTAATTATACATTCAAAAGTTATTATTTAATGCAATAAGTAGGTGTAACTTTGGAAACAAAATATGACATTAAATATTTTTTTAAGATGTGTGTTTTTTTTCAAAATGGACAATAATTAGGAACGGAGGGAGTATCTTTTAATATATGTATCAAATAAGTTATCAAGAATGAATATGTGTGTTTC
Source organism: Kitagawia praeruptora (assembly GCA_037693485.1). Lineage (NCBI taxonomy): Eukaryota > Viridiplantae > Streptophyta > Magnoliopsida > Apiales > Apiaceae > Kitagawia > Kitagawia praeruptora. The sequence continues at coordinate 95,300,075 of CM075354.1, read as the reverse complement.
AAAAAAAAAAAAGAATGAATATGTATGTACGTAATTTTAAAGATTTTGAATTTTATAACCCTTCAATAATTTAAAATTTACATAGTATTATATAATTTAATTATAATAATATTATTATTTGCCATTATTATTAGTACATATAAATTTAATTAATATAAAGGTTTGAAATATAATTTTAAAATAAATATGAAATATTATAATTTATTTTGCTAATTTATAAGAAAAACATTATTAATAATTTACAATATTTAAAAAATAAGGATTTCCCAAATTCCCATGTGAATTTCCGTTTCACATTCGAGAGGGGGATTGAGGAGTAAAATATTGTCCGTTCCCAGATCGTGACGAGTTCGGGGATCATAACCAAGGATAACACTCCCGGTCCCGAAATCATCATATGGCTTAGTAAGAGCATCTCCAACTGTATTTGTTAAAACAATTGGTTAAAATATCGTAAAATTTGTTAAATTCGTAAGATATTATGCTCCAATAGAGTTTGTTAGTATAATGATTGGTTATAAATTAAAAACGATATGTTATTATTATTTCTAATCCTTTATTATAATACATGAGTCTACCATACGTTAGTTAACCAATAAGAATCGATGAATTATTTTAGAACCAATTAGAGCTAATTCCTAAAATTTAGACTTTTCCTTATTTACAATCTCACCCTACCTCTTTAACGATGGTTAGTTAAAACTTCTAATTTAAATACAATATTGATTTTATTAAACATATCCATAAATATATATTTTTTAAATCAAAAAATATTTACTAGAAAATCACAATTTTAATTTGAAATCAATCACGATATACTATTATATATTTTAAATTAAATTTCATAATTAATAATTCATTAATCAACCACTCTTTTAATATAAAGTCAATCACAATCATATTATCATATGATTTTTATAATATATATTGTAAAATTATAATCGATATTAAATAATTATAATTCAACTTAACTAAAAATCTGAAAAAATCGAATTTGAAATCAGATTTTAAATAACTTGGATAAAATCCATATCTTCAAAATTTTGATTTTTTTTATGAGCTCAAAAATATATTTATTCATAATTTGTTAATAAAATTAATTAATAAATGCATATAAGCCAACACTATAAAATCGGATTTGAACAAATTTTAAATATCTTGAATAAAATTCATATCTTTAAAAAATCAATTTTTTAAAAGGTTCTAAAATATATTTATTCACAATTTGTTAATAAAATAGTTAATAAATTCATATAAACGAACACTATATATATTTTATTTAGTTTAATTATTAAATATGCGTTATAAGAGTATTATTATTGGTTGGTGAATAAAGTACCAATCAAAAAATTAAAATTATTTAAGAGGCAATCATAATTTACTTCTAAACTTTAAATCAATCAATCATATACAAAATTTTTATTATTTACCATGCTTATTCTAATTTACTAATCGCAGTTAAATTAAATTTAAATATAAAATATCTTGATTTAATAACTTCGCATATCACATGGTTTTTAATTTTAATAAATTTCTACTAACCGTAAATATTATTTTCTATAAATCCAGATAACAATATATTACATATGGTTATATATCTTTTAGTTATGAATTGTTTTTTAACATCCTTTATTATAATAAAGGATACCCGAATCTAACATGTATTAGTTAACCAATCACAAGATTGTGAATTATTTTAACATCAATCAGAATCTATTAAATTTAAATCAATTAAACTTAATGTAACATGTTTCTCTATTGGATCTAGATTCTACGTTTCATCCAAGACTAAACTCAAATAAAGTTACACTCAGTAACAATTAATTTTTATTTTTTCACATAAATTAACTAAACATAATAACTACTAATTTTTATTTTAACGGTTAACTAATAAACAATTTATATAAAATAAAATTCTTACAAACTAAAAAATATAATTATTATATCAATTTAAACATTAAAGGAAATTTAAGCCGTTATTCCTTATTCCCCATCAGACTTAGCCAACTATGATAAACTATGCATCAATTCTTCTCATGGCTTAATCATATCAATTTCGGTTATGGTTACTTTATATCTTTTTATTATATGGCATTCTATACTTGGACAGATTATCTTTTTATTTCGATTGTATATATGTATTATATATGTCATGTTTTAATTGTCAAATAAATTCAACAGAAAAACGTTCCTGACAAAAAAAAAACGATTTAGGTTATCATCATCCCCAGTCCGGATTCTCTCAAAGTTACTTCCCATTAGAATATTCAGTAGCAAACTTCAATATATAATTGAGCGACTTACTAAATTGTAGGCATCAATCCTTATCGCATTATACTGATTTGTTTACATTATTAGGTGTGACTATAGATAAATGTTTTTTTTACAGTGTTGGGTTGTCAATGTTATTCAGTGATTACTTAACAATTTTATTCTAAATACAATAATTATTTAATTTAAAAATTTATACATTAATACATGAATCTATTATACTTATAATAGATATTTTGATATCTCAAACTTTCAATTCAAAATCATAAGGAATAATTAAAATCATGAATTAAAAATTGTTAACAATATAAAACTATTTATCACACTATTCTAAATACACATTCAAATTTTAAGTTATGTAAAGAATTAAATAATTCAGTCATAAAAAAAGCTAATCAACCAATTAAAATGTTAGAATGTATTTTAAACCAATCATCTTTTAACATTTTAATTACGAAATTTTTTAACTATGTAATAATTAATGGAAACAAATTTTGAACTGACAATATATTTGAATTATTCAAAATATTAAATATACTCTTAAATAGTACTTTACATTATTTGGTGTATAAATTATCAATCAAAAAATAAAAAATATTATAGAGTTAATGAAAATATTGTTAGTGAATATTTTCATAATAAATTGGTCAATTTATCACAAATTTTCTTATAAATCACTATTTATTTATTGATAATTAATTCATCAATAAAAGGATATATGTCATACACAAAAATAATCAAACCTGAAAAAATCATCAATAAAAGGGTCATACAACATCTACAAAAACAATTAAAATTGAAAAAACACATAGTAAATTATTCAGTAATTTCCTTTATCCAATCATTGAACAGATCTTCAATTATGGTACATCTCTAACTTATGTCACTAAATTATACAGTCGGCGAGATAATCTAACAATTTGTTATAAATGTGAGGAATATGTATATTTGATTTGTCATAACGTATTCAAACAACCGACCAGAACTGTGATTCTATACTATACAAATCAATGAACTAATATAACAAAATCTAATATATTAGTAGACAAAATCCACGAACATGATATTTTAGGCTCTCAATAAAGAGAGATATTTAGTGAAAGCCAAAGTAAAATCAAGAAAAAGAAAATAAGGCTTATCATTTACAAGGAGTTAGTACAGAATCTAATATTTTGGTAGATAAAATCCACCAATGGGCAACGGGGTACTAGACCCTCAATGATATTTTTATTGAAAAATAAAGAAAAATCAATATAAAAATTTTAAAAAAAAACTTAAAAAACTGATATCAGCTCCTAAACTTTAGTTTAGCATCTTTTGGGAAAGGTGGAGAGAGAGAGAGAGAGAGCAGCTGCTATGGTTTTTGTTATAAAAATTATTAATAATGATAAATAAAAAGGTTGATACACTTAAAATTATATATTGTTTTTAATAAAATGGTTCCTTTTTGAATTGTATTCTTGAATTAAAGTAATAGTATCAATTCCCATATTTTAACCTAAGAGCATATGTTGAATTTGCTTGGTTGGTTGACTATATTTTTTTTATATCAACAAAACATAAAAAATGGTTAAGAAAACTAAATAACTTGGTAGAAAGATTCTACACAAAGAGAGATATTTGTTAACGAGAAATAAGAAAAAATAAAAAGGAGGGTTTCATTTTGTTTGGGAGACTTTACACCATGCGTGCTCTTAGTTTTGTTTGTAACATCTAAATGTTGTTCTAAGACATATAATTATATATTTATATAACTTGGATACATAGTAATATTTCATATAATTGTTATATTTTTTCTATTCGCGTATTTCATTTCATTTCGTGTACACGAAAAAATTTGTGTAATTTAGTGTCATTTTGTGTTCAAATTTTAGGTACACGATTTAATATCATGTCATTTTCGTTCAAGACCCAAAAGTACATGACATGAATGTACAAAATGATTTGTTAGGTCTACATAAGTTATTTCTTCATATATATGTAGGAAAAATATACTCACTGTTAAAGAAAAATGAATTTCATGTTATTTAACCCAAAATCTGAATTACAAGGACACATATATAATAAGGTGATTATGTGTTTATATATTACACACTTGATTTCAATTTTATGGACAGTAGCTTATTTTCACAAGTTAGTCAAGGTGATATTCATTTTCATATGTCTTATTTTAAGAATAAAACTAAACTAAAATTTATTATTCCATGTTTTACTAAGAAAAAGATTAAAAAACCAAAATACAAACTTCCAAACTGAAAATGCACAATTTAAGTTGTCTTTACAAATAAGCTAAGGGCAATAACAATAAAATCTAACAATTATATGTTACTCCAATAACGCGATATATTGAATTTGTTTGGTTAGTTGATAATTTTTTTTTATAGTAAATCAATTGATTAATAAAAGGATATATAATTTGTAAAAATGATATTGAACAATCACTAGCAAACTAGATTAGATGAAAATTTCTATTAATATAACTACGTTCATGTCATATATTTTGCACATTAGATATCCTTTCTCATATCGCTGAAACATGCAACTTTTTTTTGATAGACAATCTAATGATTTATTGGAGTCGTGAGGATTAAGTTTCTACACTTTTTTAATATGTAATTGAAAAATTAACCACGACCATACAAATATTTTCAATAAATTAATATAATAAATATTTTAAGGATTCAATATTTAATAAATATACCGAATTCTCAGAATATGGGTGAATTTTTTTTTAACATGATACGTAGAAATATTCTCTAACAAAGAGAGAAATAAAACGAAAGCTAAATTTTAAAAAAATAATAAAGAATGATTTTGAACTTTTCAACGGGGGTTGTATTTGTTTTGATGAGTGGTTCATAATATTAATATTAATTCAATTGGTATGAATTCACGGATAAGTAATTTTATACTTACGTTAATTAACATTCCAATAAAATTATATATTTTTCTAAATAAAAATTAAAATAATATATTTATATTAATTTATTAATACAATTTATCGGTCGGTGCGTAGCACGGGTAGAACGCTAGTTATTATAAATAGAATCTATCTTTCTTTTTTTTTTTTGAAAGAAAGTAGAATTTCATTACTACGAAACATCATACATAATAGCCTCCACCACACACGACGGAGGAGACGTAAATAAAACTTGGCAGTAAGCTAAACAAGGATACCTAGATAACTCATGAGCTACCCTGTTAGCATTTCGCCTAATAAATTTCAGTGACACATGAACAAGTTGATGGATCTTCTGACAGCAACTTTCGATGACGACACCCACCTCCAGATAATTGATCTCATTGTTCTGAATTGCTCGAACTGTCAGTTGAGAATCAGACTCGACACAGACTCTTTTATCTTGCAACCCCTGGTCTGTAATCCAAGATAAAGCCTCACGAACACCTATCGCCTCAGCCTCAAAAACAGAATCTGGCACCTGCATACTCAGCGTTTTACCAGCAAGAAACGACCCCTCATGATCCCTTAAAACCATTCCAACAGCAAAAGTATCAGCCCCTGCATGAACACTAGCATCCACATTGATTTTGAAAGAACCTATTTCCGGTGGCTTCCACTTTATACTCAACTTTACACCCCCATTAGATGTAGATTTTCCCACTTCCTTCCTTGCTTCTCTCTAGTTAGCGATTGAACAAAAGCTTTCATCCATAGCAAATGTTGTTGTCACCGCTTTATTGTTCCAAACTTTTTTGTTCCTCCAGAACCACAAACCCCAGAGCACTGAACAAATTTTCACTAGCTCACCTGAAGAAGCCCCACTTAGTTTGTTAAGCAGCCAGTCCGACGCAGAATCCTCATTTGACATGTCGTAAAACAGATTAACATGATTCTAGCACTCCATGGCAAAATCACACCCAAAAAATAGATTAAGCATATCCTCAATGTCCAGATCACACATAGGACATGACAGAGGGAGAGAGATGCCTTTCGAGCTTAATCTCATTCTAACTGGAACATTATTCCGACAAAAACGCCAAACAAAAATTTTTACCTTATGGCGAATATCCAGCTTCCACACTTTGATCCACCCTTGGTTCTGAGGTACACTGCCAGTTCCCACCATACGATCAAACCAGAAACGATACCCTGATCTTGCTGAGTACACTCCATTAGATGTGCCAGTCCAAGCCACTCTATCCTTCACTTCTCGTTGGGGGATTGGAATGGCCAAAATAGCATTAGCATCCACATCAACAAACATATTAGAAACCAGACCCACATTCCAACTCTTCGAATTAGAATTAAACAAACTCGAAACCAACTCAGAACGCCCCTCGTAAATATGACTTTGTTCCACCCCAAAGTCCTTCTTATTTTTCAACCACAGGTCCCTTGTAGCCACTATATCATTCCCATTCCCTAGCACCCATCTAAACCCCTTCTTTAATTCTTCCTTAGCCGTCCAAATCCCATTCCAAATGAAACTCGCACCTACCCCTTTAGTTGCATTTAACACATGACCTGATGGAAAATACCTTGCTTTGAATAATCTGGAAACAAGAGATGTCGGATTACTCATTAAATTCCAGCAGTGTTTTCCCAGAAGAGCAATATTGAATCCATACAAGTCTCTGAAACCAAGACCACCTTTCTCCTTCGGTAAACCCATGTTCTTCCATGATAACCAATTAATTCCTTTACTGCCATCCTTACCTGAACTCCACCAGTATTTATTGAACATGCGCTCTATCTCCTGACATAACGACTTGGGAAGCAAGAATCAAGACATAGTAAAAGCAGGAGTGGCTTGTGCCACGTTCCTAATCAGCACCGTTTTACCAGCTCTCGAGATAGGTTTAGACTACCAAGATTGAATTCTTTTGCTTACTCTTTCTTTCAAATACCCAAACACTCTCTTCTTAGATCTTCCCACTAAAGAAGGGAGCCCCAAATACTTAGAGTTAGATATGTCGTTAAACACACCTAAGATAGTTGAAATTTGTTGTTGCTTGTCCCTGCGTACATTTGCACTATAGAAGACTCAGATTTCTGAAAATTGACTGATTGGCCAGAACACCTTTCATAATTGACCAGCAGAGCTTTAACATTATTAGCTTCCTCCACCGTACCTCTAAAAAACAAGAAGTTGTCATCAGCAAAAAGAAGATGTGAAATAGTAGGTACTGTAGGACTTATACAACAGCCTTGCAAACTTCCATCTCTATTCGCTTGATCAATGGCATTCGACAAACCCTCAACACATAACAAAAAGAGATATGGGGAAAGGGGATCCCCTTGTCTCAAGCCCCTCTTCGGTACTATAGGCCCTATAGTCGATCCATTCAAACAAAAATTGTACGAAACAGACTTCACCCACAACATCATCCAAGATGCCCACATATCACAAAAACCCATTACTCTCAGTCTATGTCGAAGATAACGCCAACTTACTCGATCGTAGGCCTTACTTATATCTAATTTCAGAGCTACCTCTCCTTCATCTCCTCCATTCTTTGTTCTCATGTGGTGAATTACTTCGAAGGCAACTAGAACATTATCCGTAATGCTTCTATTTTTCACAAAAGCTGATTGATTCTCTGATATTATATCAGGCAACACCACTTGAAGTCGATTAGCTAGCACCTTCGCCAGAATCTTGTATAACACATTGCATAACGCTATCGGTCTCAAGTCTTTCATACAATTAGCATCTTCTTTCTTAGGGATAAGAACTACATTAGTGCTATTCAGTTCACCTGGCAGCACCGCTGACTCCAACCAACTTTTGCAATACTCATAAACATCCACCCCCATGATCGACCAAAATTTCTGGAAAAATGCAGGATTTAGCCCATCTGATCCTGCAGATTTATCAGGATGCATTTGCTTAACTGCTGTTGAAAACTCATCAAAATTGAACTCCTCCGTTAGTCTCATGTTTTGCTCATTCGAAATAGTTCTGACTCCCTGCTCATGAGATAAGGTGCCTTCCTCCACTTCTCCCGTAAATAACTCAATAAAGTAATTCCGAACCACCTCACACATCCCTTCTTGATCCTCAATACGACTCCAATTCTCACCCAGCAAGTACGTGATCTTATTTGTTCTTCTTCTCGCAGAGGCATATGAGTGAAAAAATTTTGTATTCTCATCACCTTCGGTTAACCAGTGAAGTTTACCTCTTTGTTTCCAGTACACCTCCTCTTGAAGCAATAATTCATTCAATTTATCCCTCTCTCGCAAATATTCTTGAATACTAATATCTTCAGTACAGTCAACCAAACCATCTAAATTCGACTTATGAAGCTTCAGTTTTTCACGAAACTTATGGAAAAACGACTTGCCCCACCTGGCCATAAACGAAGAAACAACAAAGAGTTTGGGAAGCAAATGTGATTTTGGCAGATTATTCCAAGTCTCTGTAACTTCTTCAATAAAAGCTGGTTCCTTCAACCACATATTCTCAAACCAAAACCTGAAAGCTTTCTTTGGAATGTCAACACGAACCAAGTTTAACAATAATGGCTCATGATCAGATACCGCTGAATGCAGCACTCTAAGATGACAAAACGGAAACTTACTCCACCAACTCATAGTAGCAAAGGCACGATGGAGTTTTTCTCTAACCCAAGCATCAGTTCCTCTACCACGCTCCCATGTAAATTTCCCTCCAAACAACTCGATTTCCGATAATTGACAATCCCCAATCGTAGAACGAAATCCCTCTAATAAACTCTGAGGATGAGGAACACTCCCCTGTTTATCCGACATCATTAAAATCACCCCAGATACACCAAGGTAGGGGAGATAGACTTTCTAGCCTTCGAATTAACTCCCAAGAATTACTCCTTCTCTCTCTCTCAGGATACCCATAAAAACAATATATGACACTACAGGTGTTTAGGGATTCAGTAAATATAGTCAATATAATAAATATATTTTGATTGACTAAAATTTTTGCTAATGATTAATACCCGTTGGAGTACCAATATTTTTACAAAATGTTTATATTTTTTATTTAAAATAAGCCATGTAAGCGTATGATCGTTGGAATCTCATTTGCGCCAAGAGCGATGCGTCGTATAAGAATTCATAGACAAATTTCAGCTTTGCATACACATAATTATGAAGTTCATTGACAACTTTGATAGTACTTACACGCAAATATTGAAATTGGTAATTATGAAAATTTCGTACACAAATATTGTAATTTGTTGTTGATCGAATATACATTTTATGCATTCAATTTTTTCGTCAAAATTGCGTACAAAATATTAGGGCTGAGCAAAAATCCGAAAAAATCCGAATCCGCTAAAAACCGATCCGTATAAAATCGATCCGAAACCGAAATCGAAAAATTAAAAACCGAATCCGATTATGCGATTTCGGTTTCTTGTCGGATCCGATCCGAAAAAACCCGAATCCGATCCAATTAAAATAAATAAATAAATAATATATATATATATAATTAATAAATAATACACATATTTTTTGAAATATAATTGCTAAAAATTATATTTTCATTTGTACTCAGGATGATATTTTATCTCTACTGTGCAATGTGTTTTTTTTGTTGCTAAGTGTGCAGTGTGCATTCTTGCTGTCAATTTCTTGCACAATATCATACCTTTTTGCATACCTTATGAATTAATCATTTTAATCCTATTCAGTTTTACAACTTTTACTCTCATAAACAGACTTGTTGTTTATTCTCTACTGCCCCGTTTGGGCTATAATTTCAGCTCTAGGAGTCTAATATAACATTTATGTGATTTTTGAAGTAATATGTTATGAAATATATGCTGAGTGTGAACTGTGAAGTCTTGTTTTTATGGATTCTGCTCAGTTTTTTTTCTCAGCGCTTTTATATGTTTACATTTCACTTTTCTTCCGATGCCTTTTCAAATTATTTTCTTCAAGAATTATTTTAACCTGAGTCGGGTTTAAAACCGAAACCGAACCGATTGCATCCGATCCGACAATTTTGAATCCGAAACCGAACCGCCTGTTTCGGTTGCGGTTTCGGTTTTAGATTTTAAAACCCGAAGAGTTTCGATTTCATTTTACCATAAATCCGATCCGATCCGTGCTCTCCCCTGCAAAACACTGCAATCAAATGTTCATCATATATGTTTATACCAAATTGCACGTTCAATATTAAGTATTGCAAAGCATGTATGTGGTCTGTAATGTGTCCACAATTTGAGGTTCAGAATATACAGTCGGAGTATATGGCATTTACTGTCCTCACCAAGAATCATAATGGTGTCTACTGTCTACTGACTACTAGTTTACTTCATGAGTCACTAGTCGTCCCACCATAACCCAAGTTAGTACGTAGACGACAGTGGCGGAACCAGAACAAAATATTAGGGGGGGCTTACATACTTTCATAAACAATTTACGATAAGAAGAAAAATGTACAAAATTAAAAGTAAACTAACCTTTAATGACCAGAAGATGACTTGTTTTTCCGAGAAGAAGTAATGGAGGACAATTGGATTCTACGATTCTGCATATTCTGATAGTTTTGTAAAACAGCTTCATTATCCACCTTTGCAAAAATAGCCTTTTCAATATAAACCACCATGCTATCATTTAACCATTCATCCCCAATCCGATTACGTTGGTAAGTCTTTAGTGCTTTCAATACAGAAAAAACTCGTTCAACAGTAGCAGTAGCAACCGGTAAAACCAAAGCTAACTGAACAAGTTGATATACCAAAGGATATGCAGTATGCCTTTGAGTCTTAACCATCATAATTGAAAGATCTCCGATGCTTTGTAGTTTAGACAAACTTTCATCATTTTTCACATCAAAGATGAAATTGTCCAATTGGTCAGGCAATAACTCAAGGTCTAATAAAGAGAAATCTTCTGGATAGAATAGGGCAAGACGGACAAGTTTTGAACGATCGAAACTCGAAAATGAGTTTTTAGGATCAAGAGAAGCGATACAGAGAAGTAGCTCCGTGTTTCTTTCTGTAAAGCGGTTATCCATCTCTTGTAATACAAGATCAATTACCTGAAGAAAAATGGTTAGTAAATAAGTGATATCACAGTTTCTATAATACTATAGAGGCCTGAATATAATATATTGATGTAAAAAAATAGCAAAGGAATAAGTGACTAACCCCACAAAAAATTTCAACACGGTATATATGAAAGTAGGTAATAGCCTGGCCCTCGCGCCTTGAACGACCTCGGATTGGTAATATGTCTTCCATCTTTGGTACTTCAATCAAATTTTTAACACAAAAATTTTGCACATCTTCTAAAAATGTCTCCCATCCCTCTTCTCTCAACAATTGTAACTTTATTTTCATACCCCGAACCATTGTCATAGCATTTATTATATTTTGAGTCTTTTGTTGCAATTCTTGTGTTTCATTGATTTAATTGAAATATTGTATGTGCTAAGTAGTAAGTAATGTTTTGCTGAATTGGGGCATTTGATTGATTATTCCTGTCATGTTCTTTTAAATTTTAGGTTAATAATTCTTGTAAAGTTCCGATGAAAGGTAATCAGAACATAATGGATAAATACCTTATAAAGAGGCCGAGATCTCCATCTTCTACAAATAAAGGACCTGTTGTTAATTCGAATTCAGGGGCTGCACAAGACTCAAACGCCTCTATTCCTGATATGCACATGTCTGTCGAGAAAAAAGCAAACATTGAGTTTAATCCCGACACTATAATCTCTGATCCAGGGGACAGAATTCCAATTGATGAGTATAATGTCAATATCAGAGACCAAGTTAGGAGAGCATACATTGTAAAAGGTCCTTTCCAACCTGTTAATTATATATTTCCGACGAAGATAACAAATGGTGATTCGAGAACTTTCCAAACAAAATGGTTCAAGGAATTTGATTGGCTGGAATATAGTATAATTAAGGATGAAGCATATTGTTTGTGGTGTTATCTTTTCAATCCAAATAGGGCAGATAATACCGGGAAGAATGCATTTACGAAAACGGGATTCAGTAATTGGAAGAAGGCATTAGAGAAATTCAGGGCACATGTTGGATCAGTTGGTAGCTCACACAATGAAGCTACAAGATGTTGCCAGGCTTTTAAAAATCAGAAACAAAGCATTTCACATGTTTTTTCTGCCCATGGATATGAAATTGAGGTTGATTATAGTAGACGTTTGACTGCAGTTTTAAGTGTTATTCGACTACTTTTGCGACAAGGATTGGGCTTTCGGGGTCATGACGAGTCTTCAGATTCTTTGAATAAGGGGAACTTTCTTGAGATTCTTGAATGGCACTGTGAAAATAATGTAGAACTTGGAAAAATATCAGGTTTGAATGCTCCTGGAAATTGTCAGCTTACATCTCCGAAAGTGCAAAAGGAATTAGTAAAAGCTTGTGCAAGTGAGACAAGATCACTCATATTCGCTGACATTGGAAATAGCTTTGTTTCACTTCTGGTTGATGAGTCTCGTGACATCTCTATAAAGGAACAAATGGCAGTTGTACTGAGATATGTAAACAAACATGGTGAGGTGATTGAAAGATTTATTTCGGTGGAACATGTAACTGATACTTCATCTTAATCATTAAAAAATTCCATCGAAAAGGTGTTTTCAAGACATGGATTATCACTCTCTCGACTACGAGGCCAAGGCTATGACGGAGCTTCAAATATGAGAGGTAAATTTAATGGTCTCAAAGCGCTCATATTGAAAGAGAATCCTTCAGCATATTATGTGCACTACTTTGCTCATCAATTGCAGTTAGTAGTGGTTTCTGTGTCTAAATGTAACCATTATGTGAGTGATTTTATGGATCATTTATCTCGTATTGTGAATTTGGTTGGGGCATCGTGTAAAAGAAAAGACATGCTTCGACAAAGGCAACATGAACTTACACTTAAACGTTTAGAAGATGGTGATATATTTTCTGGCAAAGGGAAGAATCAAGAAACTTCTTTAACTAGACCAGGTGATACGAGATGGGGTTCACATCATAGAACAATACTTCGTCTTTTTTTAATGTGGCCATCGGTGGTGGAAGTGCTTGGGGATATACTTGAAGATGCTGTTACCCAAGAGTTAAAAGGAATTGCACAAGGCTTACTTAAAAAGATGGAGGTATTTGAATTTGTGTTTATGTTGCATTTGATGAAAGTTATCTTGGCAATCACAAATGACTTGTCAGAAGCATTGCAACAAAAGACTCAAAATATAATAAATGCTATGACAATGGTTCGGGGTATGAAAATAAAGTTACAATTGTTGAGAGAAGAGGGATGGGAGACATTTTTAGAAGATGTGCAAAATTTTTGTGTTAAAAATTTGATTGAAGTACCAAAGATGGAAGACATATTACCAATCCGAGGTCGTTCAAGGCGCGAGGGCCAGGCTATTACCTACTTTCATATATACCGTGTTGAAATTTTTTGTGGGGTTAGTCACTTATTCCTTTGCTATTTTTTTACATCAATATATTATATTCAGGCCTCTATAGTATTATAGAAACTGTGATATCACTTATTTACTAACCATTTTTCTTCAGGTAATTGATCTTGTATTACAAGAGATGGATAACCGCTTTACAGAAAGAAACACGGAGCTACTTCTCTGTATCGCTTCTCTTGATCCTAAAAACTCATTTTCGAGTTTCGATCGTTCAAAACTTGTCCGTCTTGCCCTATTCTATCCAGAAGATTTCTCTTTATTAGACCTTGAGTTGTTGCCTGACCAATTGGACAATTTCATCTTTGATGTGAAAAATGATGAAAGTTTGTCTAAACTACAAAGCATCGGAGATCTTTCAATTATGATGGTTAAGACTCAAAGGCATACTGCATATCCTTTGGTATATCAACTTGTTCAGTTAGCTTTGGTTTTACCGGTTGCTACTGCTACTGTTGAACGAGTTTTTTCTGTATTGAAAGCACTAAAGACTTACCAACGTAATCGGATTGGGGATGAATGGTTAAATGATAGCATGGTGGTTTATATTGAAAAGGCTATTTTTGCAAAGGTGGATAATGAAGCTGTTTTACAAAACTATCAGAATATGCAGAATCGTAGAATCCAATTGTCCTCCATTACTTCTTCTCGGAAAAACAAGTCATCTTCTGGTCATTAAAGGTTAGTTTACTTTTAATTTTGTACATTTTTCTTCTTATCGTAAATTGTTTATGAAAGTATGTAAGCCCCCCCTAATATTTTGTTCTGGTTCCGCCACTGATTACGTATGAAACTCTCAAGTTTTTTAACTTAATATGAGGGATAGAATTGGCAGACAAATCACAATCTCCGTCTTGTCATTAGTACGATTGCATTGCTTTCCTTCAACTATAAATTAGCTAACTTATGCATGCAATCAGAACCAAAACCAATAGAGAAGTGCACTTCCTTATTATCTACTACAATGCATCTCGTAGTATTTTTTGTTACCATTCTCGCTTGCATTTTGTTTCTTTCAGTGAAGTCATCATCTGTTCATAAAAACCTCATGACAGACAAAGAAGCATTAATTTCGTTCAAGTCTCAGTTAAACAGTCCAGAGCCTCGGAGTTTTTTGTCTTCCTGGAATAACCAAAATTCCTCTCCGTGCAACTGGACGGGGGTGACCTGCAATGGCTTTGGCCAGAGGCAGAGAGTCATTTCGCTTAACCTTTCAGGATTTGGTATTGAAGGAACCATAAGCCCCCATATTACCAATCTCTCTTTCCTTCGATCCATTGATCTTGGTAACAATAAGCTCAGAGGAGCAATACCACCCGAAATTGGTTACCTTTTTCGTTTAAGATTCTTGAATCTAAGCTCGAATAGCTTGGAAGGGAGGATACCACTCAATATAAGCAAGCTAACTCAGCTTCAGAGCCTTGATTTGATGACTAATAAGATTACAGGCGAAATACCTCAAGAACTCGCTCATCTAAGCAAGCTCGAGGTTTTGAAGCTGGGGCAAAATGACTTATGGGGTAACATTTGACAAAAGAGCTTAAATTGTATATAGAGATAAGTAAGGTTTATAGCTTGGAGAGAAAGAAATGTAACAAACTACATCATATTGATAAAAAGGACAGTTCTGTATTACATAGAGATGCCAATCTCATTCTTATATACTAAGAGAGTCACGTGACTAATGCACGATTCTACTAACAGAATTACAATATAACTAAATGCTATTTTCCACATCAGCAGGTAGTAGTGTAACATCCCCCCTCAAGTTGGGAGGAGAAAACAAGTTGACGACACCCAACTTGGACAGCAGAAACTGAAGTTGAGAAGAAGACAAGGCTTTGGTAAACAAGTCGGCTGGTTGATCTTTAGAGGAGATGTGATTAGTCTTGACCAGAAGTTGTTGGATTTTCTGTCGAACAAGATGGCAGTCGATTTCAATGTGCTTAGTACGCTCATGGAACACAGGATTGGAAGCAAGATGTAGTACAGATTTGTTGTCACAGAACAAAGGAACAGGTGTAGTAACTGGTATTCCAATTGACTTAAATAATGACAGAAGCCACATGATTTCGCAACAAGTATCAGCTAAGGCTCGATATTCTGCCTCACTAGACGACCTGGACACTGTGACCTGTTTCTTGCATTTCCAGGAAATAAGACAGGAGCCTAGAGTAATACAATACCCAGTAAGAGAGGATCGTGTCAATGGACAACCACCCCAGTCAGAATCAGAGTAAGCCCGAAGTTGCATAGAGTTGTTGGTGGAGAAAAACAGACCTTGACCAGGAGAGGCTTTAAGATATCTAACCACTCTGAATGCAGCTTGTAAATGATCATCAAGAGGTGAAGCAATAAATTGAGCCAAGATGTGAACTGCATAGCTAAGTTCAGGCCGAGTAATGGTGAGGTAGATTAATCTACCAATCAATCTTCGATATATTTTGACAGATGCATACGATAGTGGAGCAGATGTAGATTTGTGAAGATTGTGATTTTGCTCAATTGGGATAATAGATGGTTTAGCTGCTTGTAAACCTGTATCTCGTAAGATATCTAGACAATACTTTCTTTGATGAATGTAAACACCTTTATCAGATCGAGCAATTTCCAAGCCAAGAAAATATTTCATATGTCCTAAGTCTTTAATCTGAAACTGAGAGTGCAGAAACTGCTTAACTTGGTTAACCATAATAACAGATGAGCCAGTAACCAGTAAATCATCCACATAAATGAGAATGGCAAGAAACTGACCCTCTCTGGAAAGAGTATACAAACTGTGATCACATGGACATTGCACAAAGCCAAAAACAGATAGAGACTTGGTCAGCTTAGAATACCAACAACGGGGAGCTTGTCGAAGACCATAAATCGACCTCTTGAGTTTACATACAAGAGATAGGTGAGATGCAGGAAAAGAACAGGTAGTGAGGTGTTGCAATCCTGGAGGGAGAGCCATATAAACAGTTTCTTGGAGATCACCATGCAAAAAGGCATTGGTGACATCCATGTGATGAATATTCCAATTTTTAGTTGCAGCAATAGAAACTAGCACTCGTACAGTGGTCATCTTGGCCACTGGTGCAAACGTTTCAAAGTAGTCTAGACCAAATGTCTGTGTGAAGCCTTTGGCTACTAGGCGAGCCTTATACCGTTCAACCTCACCGTTAGGTTTATATTTGATTTTATAGACCCACTTACAGTCTACAACATGCTGGTCAGTAGGGGTAGGAACTAACTCCCAAGTATTGGTAGATTCAAGAGCAGCAATTTCAAGTTTCATAGCTTGAATCCACATAGGAAATTTACAAGCTTGAGAATAGGTATATGGGGTAAAAACTTTGTCAGTGTTTGCAATAAAGGAAGTGTAAGTAGGTTTGAACACATGACAAGAGATATATTTATGAAGAGAGTATGGAAGTGTACCTTTATCAGGAGCAGAAATGTCAACAGAGTGAACGAGCTGAGAGGGAAGTCCTGTATAGTCATTGAATTTTTGTGGTATTGTTCTTACTCTTTGAGGCCTAGCTGGAACAAGAGGAGCTGGTTGAGCAATAGGAGGTAACTCCGGAGTAACAGGAGATTGTGTGGAAGAGGGAAGAATAGTCAATGGACTATCTTCAGGGAAACCAACATCTGGCACTGGAAACATAGAGTCAGAAGGAGGAGAATGTTGGATAAGAGAAGTTGAAAATGGAAAGACATCCTCAACAAAATAGACATCTCTAGAAGTGTAACACTTTTTAGTGACCATATCCATGACTCGATAACCCTTTTTACCATAAGGGTATCCCAAGAAAACACAAGCCAAACCTCGAGGTGCCAGTTTGTCTTTAGGTACAGATACTTGAGTCATATAACATCGACAACCAAACGTTTTGATAGAGGTATAGTCAGGTGATTTCTTGAACAAAATTTCAAAAGGAGTTTGAAAATTTAACTGTTTAGTAGGTGTGATATTAATCAAATGAACAGCTGTAAGGATGCAATCTCCCCACAAAGAAGAGGGCACTGAGGATTGTGTTTTTAAAGATCTGGCTATATTTAGTATGTGTTGGTGTTTCCTCTCAGCCACACCATTCTGCTGAGGGGTATAAGGACAAGATGTCTGCTGTATTATACCTAGTTGATGTAAATATGCACTTAAATCATGATTTACAAACTCTGAACCATTATCAGATCGAATAATTTGCACAGTAGTTTGAAACTGAGTTTGAACATAGGCAACAAAATTTTTCAATAGAGAAGAAACTTGTGTTTTATCAGCAAGAAGAAATACCCAAGTGCATTTAGATACATCTTCAACAATAGTCAGAAACATATTACATTTCCCATGAGTACAAACTCTATAGGGTCCCCACAAATCACAATGAATAATAGAGAATAAAGTACTATTATGAGATACACTTGTAGGAAATGAAAATCTAGTTTGTTTAGCTCTATGACAAACATCACAGTGCTGAAAATGACTACTAGCAATTGGGGGAAGAAACTTTAAATGAGACATGACTGTGGATGAAGGGTGGCCCAGTCGAGCATGCCAGAGATTGAGAGAAGAGTGATATGTAGAGGTACGAGTACTAGGAAGAGCAGCAACAGTAGGTGAAAGAAAATGACTATACTTATACAGACTTCCTTCAGATTTACCAATCTCTGTCAACATCTTCTGCTGTTGGTCCTGTAAATGGCAAGCAGACATAGAAAAGGAAACAGTACAAGAGTTTTGTACTGTAAGTTTAGAGATGGCAATAAGGTTGCAAGTAAATGTAGGTACACAAAGAACATGTTGTAGGAGAATGTTATTAGGCAATCTCACAGTTCCACAATGAGTGATAGTAGCAGCACTACCATCAGGCAAATACAAATAAGAATGCATAGCAACTGGATTTTCTAACAAGTTGTAATGACAGGTGACATGATCCGTAGCACCAGAGTCTAATATCCAAGTAATACAATTATGTTGTAAATCAGAGGCCAATGTATTGACAGAGGAAATTGTACCAGAAAATGTACCTTGAAGGAAATTATGAGCTCCAGGTAGAGTTGTGCTAACATGAGCAGTAGCAGGAGTATTGGTCCAAGGAGCTATAGACTGTAAGCTAGTTTGAATCATTTGAGATAATTGTTGACATTGGGCCTCTGTAAAGGAGGAACTAGAGACAGAGCTAATATTAGACCCAGTAGAATTCACTGTATTAGCAACTTTACGAGTGACAGGTACATTGGAAGCTCTTGGTTTAGGTTTGGGCTGACCATAAAGTCGATGCCACTCTGGATACCCATGAAGACAAAAACACTTATCTCTGACATGACCAGTCATATGACAAAAATCACAGGAGACAGAATTCTCAGTAGGAGCACTAGTTTTGCCCTGTGAAGATGGGAAATATGGAGTAGAATTACGCTGACCTTGATTTGTAGCTGACTTATTCCTATTACCAGCAAATTTTACACTCATAGCAGCATTCTCAGTAATAACCACAGGATTATGACAATCTCTCTGTACCTCCTCTTGTAGTAATAGTGAATAAGCCTGACTGAGACTAGGTAGAGGCTTCATCATCAGCAATTGACCTCGAATAGCAGTGAATTGATCACTCAATCCCATCAGAAATTGACTCAGTTTGTTAATTTGCTCATAAGATTCAAGTTTCACCACATAAGCACAAGTACAATTACTCGTAACACAGGTACATTTGGGCAAGGGTGCTAAATCATCAAGTTCATCCACCAGAGTACGAAACTTAGTGAAATAGGCAGTAATAGACAAGGTGCCTTGAGTCAGAGAAACAAGGTCTTTCTTCAATTGAAATACACGAGGTACATTACTATGTGAAAAACGAATAGCAAGGTCATCCCAAATAGCTTTAGCAGTTGAAAAATACACAACACTATTACGAATTTCAGGTGTAATAGAGTTTAACAACCAGGACAAAACCATATCATTGCATCGATTCCAAACAGCATATGAAGGCGAAGTAACAGGGGGTTTAACAAGACTACAAGAGTACCATCAACCAAGCCTAATTTCATCTTAGCAGACAAAGCTAATTTAACAGATCTACTCCATTGATGATAGTTTTGTTCAGTAAGAAGTTGTGTGACCAAAGCCATACCTGGATGATCTGAGTTTTGAATATAGTAAGGATGATTAACATCAATTACAGTCGAAGACTCCGTCGTCGCCATCGTAGATGCAGACGCAGACGTAGTATTTGACGAAGAAGAAGAATGTACGGCAGCAGCAGAATAGGATCGATAATTACTCATGATGTAAGGGATCGTAGCCCAATAAACATCAATACAAGCTCTGATACCATGACAAAAGAGCTTAAATTGTATATAGAGATAAGTAAGGTTTATAGCTTGGAGAGAAAGAAATGTAACAAACTACATCATATTGATAAAAAGGACAATTCTGTATTACATAGAGATGCCAATCTCATTCTTATATACTAAGAGAGTCACGTGACTAATGCACGATTCTACTAACAGAATTACAATATAACTAAATGCTATTTTCCACATCAGCAGGTAGTAGTGTAACAACATTCCACCATCATTATCCAATCTTTCTTCTCTTACTGTTCTGAACATGGGTACAAATGGCCTTAGTGGAATTATACCGGGTGACTTGGGCAATCTTAGAAACCTGAAAGTTCTTGATCTCACTATAAACGGACTTACTGGGACAGTTCCTTCAGCAATTTACAATATGTCTTCTTTAGTCAAGCTGGCAGTTGCTTCAAACATACTTTCGGGTGAAATTCCATACGATGTTGGGATTAAACTTCCAAATCTTCTAATCTTCAACTTCTGCTTCAATAATTTCACCGGAAGAATTCCAGGGTCTTTGCACAACCTCACTAACATACAAGTTATTCGAATGGCACATAACCTTCTTGTGGGAACAGTGCCACCAGGTTTGGGAAATCTCCATTCCTGCAGATGTACAATATTGGGTTCAACAAGATTCATAATCCCCGAGATGATGGTCTGTCATTTATCACTTCTTTAGCAAACAGCACTAGTCTCAGTTTCCTTGCAATTGATGGCAATGCTTTTGAAGGTGTTCTTCCAGAATCAATTGGCAATCTTTCCAAGGTGCTTTCAAAACTCTACATCGGGAAAAATCGTATTCATGGAGGAATACCAGAAACTATTGGCTTTCTTAGGAGCTTGTCATTGCTAGATTTGAATGACAATTCTATTTCCGGTAAAATCCCAGAAGCCATAAGCCATTTACAAGAACTGCAATCTCTGGGTTTGGCAAGGAATAAAATCTCTGGCACAATTCCAAGTTCACTCGGCAATCTCAGAAAGCTAAACAAGATTGATTTATCAGGAAATGCGATTGTTGGTAGAATACCAACTAGTTTTGAGAACTTCCAAAGTCTACTGTCGCTAGACCTATCGAACAACAAACTCAACGGAAGCATACCGGAAGAGGTTCTAAATCTTCCGAGTTTGAGTATCATCTTAAATCTGTCCAAGAACTTCTTGGATGGACCGTTGCCTCAAGTTGGGCTTCTAGAAAAAGTTGTTACCATTGACCTCTCAGCAAACCACCTAATTGGTGACATTCCCCAATCTTTTGAAAGATGCAAAAGCTTGGAACAGCTAATTCTGGCCAACAATAATTTTTCAGGCCATATTCCGATTGCTTTTGCAGAAGTGAAGGGACTGGAAGTTCTAGACCTCTCCTCAAACCAACTCTCTGGATCCATTCCTCCTGACATACAGAAACTAGAAGCTCTTCGATCTTTGAACCTATCATTCAATGATTTAGAAGGGAACATTCCTAGCCTTGGGGTATTTGGAAATATATCTAATGTCCATTTAGAAGGAAATCAAAATCTTTGCCTACATATGAGATGTGAGAACTCTCCAAATAACAGAAGACAAATTGAATTCAAGGTAATCCTTCCTATCATAGCAACAGCAGTAGTTTGTTTTCTGATTGCTTGGTTTATGGTATCATGGAGAAGAGAAACTGAGGTCAATATCAAATGTCCTGATCAGTCTCAACATGGGAAGCCTGAAATGATTTCATATCATGAGCTCCGAGAAGCAACAAGAGATTTTGACCAGGAAAACTTGATTGGTAGTGGGAGCTTTGGGACTGTATACAAAGGATATCTTAAGAGAAATATACAAGTTGCCGTGAAAGTTCTTGACATCAAAACTTCTGGATATTGGAAGAGCTTTGTCTCCGAGTGCAATGCTTTGAAAAATGTAAGGCACCGTAATCTTCTGAAGCTAATCACATCATGCTCAAGCTTGGATATGAGAAACATGGATTTTCTTGCTCTAGTTTATGAATTTCTCAGTAATGGAAGCTTGGCAGACTGGATCAGTGGCCAAAGAAAGCACGGGGATGGCAAAGGTCTTTCTTTTCTAGAAAAAATGAATATTTCAATAGATGTTGCCAGTGCTCTAAATTATCTCCACCATGATTGTGAAGTTCCAATAGTACATTGTGATCTCAAACCAGACAACATTCTTTTGGATGAAGAAATGACAGCAAAGGTAGGAGATTTTGGCCTAGCTAGGCTCTTGCAAGAGAGAATGAGCAATCAAGTTTCTATTAGCTCTACATTTATTGTAAAGGGTTCCATCGGTTACATACCACCAGGTAATTTTTCTGAACAGCTTCTTATTTCAATTCTTTAAGCACAAATAAAATTTCACTTATCAGTGTCTAATTTGCAGAATACGGTTTATGTGGGCAATCATCGACTGCGGGAGATGTTTACAGCTATGGCGTGATGTTATTGGAGCTCTTTACAGGAATGAGCCCTTTGCAAGAGAGCTTTAGTGGAGACTTGAATCTAGTAAAATGGGTTGAATCGAACTTTTTAGAGAAAGAGGTGCGAGTTTTTAATTTAGATGACAAGGTCAAGAATGAAGAGCAAAGCATAAAACCAGAAGCAGAAAATGAATGTCTGATAACAGTCATCAGAATTGGGCTATCATGTGCTAAAGATTCACCTGATGAACGCATCAACATCAGAGAAGCTCTGCGCCGCTTGACTAACGCTAGAGACATCTTTTTAAAGTCTGATTCCTATTCAAAAGACAGAGAAATCATGAATAATAAGTTTGCATGTGATTAAATCTATATATTGTGTTATATTAGCTGTATAAACATACTCAATAAGTAACAAGAGTGGCCTCTGTATACTGTATTATTCTATGTGTATACACAAATCCAGTAAACAACCAGTTGGGGCCTAATGTAACAATACTACATATAAAAGCCTATTTAGTAGTATATTTATATTAATGTTTTCAAGTTTTAAGTTGGTACACATCTGAATGATATATAGACAATGGAAAGTACTTACATTGGAGGGGAATTTCCCACCATCATGTCATCTTTCAGAATGTTAAGGATTAGTACAAAATGACATTTAGGTTTAGCAGCATCCAGTTCAGTACACATTCCATTGAACAGGCTCCTGCAGAAATAAATATATTATATTTATTATGACATCTTTATTATGGTGTAAAAATAAATGGAATTTATTTTTTCTATATGATTCATTGATATAATATATGACAGGTCAAAAAGTATGGCACTTCAAGTTTATTATTCGAAATATGGAATTTAGAGTAAAGATAAAAAAAAAAAAAAACTAGTAATAATTTAGTGATGGATCAATTTATTTTTTCTTTACTAAATATAAACATTTTTTAAATAATTTTTTTCATGTCAAAAGAAAAAAAAAGTATTTTTCTGAAAGTAGATTAGAGTAGAAGTAGAAAGAGACCATCTTATTACAATTTAAATGAAGTAATTTTGTTAAAAATTGAATGTAAACATTAATTTTTTATTTTTGACGAAATGTAAACATGAATTTAAGGAAGATGAATTGTGTTACTGTTATGTTTCTGCTTAATTTGTCAGGAAGATGATGCAAGAATGTAACCAGCGTGTCTAGTGTTTGCATTGCATGAGTTAAAAGTACTTTTATCACTTTTTTTCTAAAAGAGGCAAAGTAGTGACAGAAAATTTCACTTAAATTTGGTAAACGTGCAACGTGCACTTCCCTTATCCACAACTAACCTTTCGTTTTCGTCCTTTCATTTCAAGATGAAAAACCCTTTTAACTTCTGCCTTGCTTCCATACATACCAAATGAGCATAACATCACTTAGAAACTTCAAGTTGATTTCATTTGGTCCCACCCTGATGAAGAAAATGTACAATGATACTACTACAAGAGTAACTAGACTCAGCTCCTCTTCCTCCACTAACAATCCTCCAGGTTGGTTTCATTTCCATGTTTGTTTTTTTGTAAGTACATATGTTCTGTCTGTATGTCTTAATGTTGGCCCACTTGTTGCAGATTCCAGTGTTTCTGTTAGAAAGAAGAGAGCCAACAAAAATCTTGAAATCTCACCAGGAGATGAAGAGGAGCTTAAACCCCAACAACCCATTAAAGTATGTCTATTTATTAAGTGTTTTTACATTATGTCTTTTAAGTGTAGTTATTTGTTTACCATTTGTAGTTATTTGTTGTATAACTGTATTTAATGAAATGGGTAATCTCAAAGTTTATGTCTTTTAAATGTAGTTATTTAATTGTTTACCATTTGTAGCCTGTTTGTTGTATAATTGTATTTAATGAAATGGGTAATCGTAAAGTTGTGTCTTTTGCAACTTAGATGGTCAGTGTATATGGAATCATGTTCTTAGTAACTTTGATCTACATGAACTGATATTATTGTCAGAGTTGTTATATAAAACCAAACCATTTACCAAATGCAGGTACCTGATATTGAAGACCTTGCAAACAAAAAGACTAGTAAAGTTCCCCGATTAGGTGAGTACTTTTATCTTTAGGTGCATTAAGGTGAATAGTCTGTGCATGATCGACAATGACATGTATGCATTTAGTCCCTGTAAAACCAACAACAGTATTCACTGGAACAATTTCTTTACCCAGTTTCTTTTGTTGGTTTTGTAAAATACACTTTGTGTTGATATATGCATCCTTAGACACAAATGTTATCCTTTGCACTCATTCAAACTTTGCAGTTGTATAGAAGTATTGAACTGCGGGAACAATACAGAAGATTCAATGTTGTGGAATTTTACTGTATCGATTATTTAGTATCAGGAGTACCAACATACATGATTATAATTAATCAAGAGGAGTGTTGTTTTATAGCAAATTAAAATCTATGTAATTTGAACAACTTGATATATTAATGTTAGTAGGTTTTCTTGTTCTGTTGTAACATCATTTTGCCATCAGCTATATGATGTAAAATATGATAAAAGCCAACAGGTAACAAAGAGAGTGATGAACTAATATATATATATATATATATATATATATATATATATATATATATATATTCATGTTTGACACTTTTAGCTAGTTTGAGTAACATAACATGAAGATTTTAGAGTTTAGGTATTTTGAACTAGACAATGTTAAAGTTCACAAGAAACAAAGAGAGTGATGAACTAGTGACATGCATTACTATCAGGTACTTAGGTCGTGTATGGGTTTGGTACTTGGGTGCACGAAACACAAAATGACTATTATCTGCAAATTGAATACTTGAAATTTTTATGTATAATGATAATTCTTGTTAGGTAACCTAATATCATCACCTGGTACATTTTTTTTCTCTTTAGTTGTGCAGTTAGTTCTCTAGAAGGCTCTTTTCAGGCTTCAGCTATATGTTATGTTAATCTTCGTTGAATGAAGAATCGGTGTTGTTTACTTGAATTGATATAGGTGGTACAATAAGAATTCTGACTTTTAACCTCTTTCGTGCTTTGTAGGAAAATCCAAATCTACATCAGGTTCTCATGTGCCTGATGCAGGAGTCTCTCCCATTCTTAGAACAGGTATGCCATATTGACACTGATGATTTAATAATAAATAGAATCATAATGGAAAGTACATAAAACTTGAGCACTCTTGTATCATGAACTGACTCTGGGAATAGCTAAACAGTTTACCTTTTCAAAGAGAAAGTAACATTGTAGCTCGACTATGCTTTATATGATGCAAAATGAACGCATCTTATCAATGTAATATATGTTGATAGAAGCAGAGTCTAATATGTGTAAGAATTATGTCAGACCAGTAAAAGATGAACTGTATGCATATTTCTGCTAATTTACAACTATTCTGAGTATATATGAATTCTATACTGGTTTCAGGAGAGAAAATAAGTAGAAGTTTTAATATATTGTAGTTTTCTATGACTCTGTTGGAAATGGTTAAAATTGTTAGTATCTTCAAAGGTTCATATTATTAGGTCAATTCGATGGCATGAAATTGGAAATGTAATCGTAAAATCAAGTACATGGTAAGTTTATACTACATAGAAAGGATTGGACTCTTGTGGTGCAATAAGTAAGAACATTACTCTTGTTAGGAATATCTTTTCCTACAAATATTTTTTTTTAATCTTTAACTGTATGCAGCAACTGATAGATACATATATAGAAGAAGATGAGTTTTTTTTTTTTGCATTTAATAATTACGATGGTGGTATTAGGGCAAAGACTAGAAGAAGCCAGTTCAGTTATGTAGTTGCATACTATGAAGATTTTATACTGATATTAATGAAGAATCAATTGTATTAATTGTTACAATTTGACTTTCAAACTCTTTGAACTTGAAGTATTTCAAGTTTTGTTTCTCTTTGTTTGTAACTATTACTTGACAGATACATCAAGTCAAACTCTAGATCTGATTGGTCTATATGTATTTATTATTATTGGAAGCTCTGTCTCTAAGGGTACTAATTAATAATTGGAATAGTATTCGAACATTCCCTTGCAGATCCCTTGTGAAGTAGGGAATTCTGTAACCCTTTTAACCACTCTTAGTTATCTTTTTGTAGATTCTTTGTCTGTCTCTCTCTTAACATCAAGACATGGATAATCTGCTAATGTATTTTCATGACCAGCAAAACCACCTGCAAACTGGGAAAAGGTCCTTGAAGGGATACGCAAAATGAGCTCTGAATATCCACCAGTAGAAGTAGAATTTATGGGAGTTGGGGAAGCTGGCAGCTCATTACCTCCCAAGGTATAATTTATTTTTGATTGTGATAATATGCAGTGGTGTCTGTTTGATGTTGCTAGTGTTTCACTTTATTTTTTATATCGTATACTTTATCAGTCTATGTATTTTCTTTGCAAGCAGAGTGTACATTAATGACTTTTCAAATATGTTAATATAAAGGGTAAAAGTCAGTTTCCAAACTAATCTCTGATTGATTGGTTGGCTAATTGATATCACACATATAGTTATCATGGAAAGGTGCAAAAAAAATACAAAAAATTGAATTCAAAATCTTACAGGGAACACAAAAAGAAACATATTTTTAAATAACATGTACTAAAAATAAGAAATTGAGAAGAAAACTAACTGTTACCCACATTCTTTATTTTATCTCAAACCTGTTTGTCATTTTTCAGTCCTGACCTTCTATAGGCTATTTAATCTAGTGATTTTAAGAGAGGTTACCAAGTTGTGTAGGTTACCTACCCCAACTGATCCTATATATAAGTATATACGTATGTAGCTCCTCTAGTACTAAGTTCCCTATGTGATCTTAAATGACTTGACACATTATTTTTCCTTAGTCTAAATTCATTTTACCATCTCACTGACCCATTGGTGCAATTATTTTTTATTTTTTTGGTTCGGGCAAATGAAACATGGCTGTATCAGCTTGCACCTATAGTTACAAAGAGGTGAAATTTTGGCACTTGCAACTGATTATAATCTTATTCGTCTTATGTTTTCCATCAGGAAAGGAGATTTGCTGTGTTGGTATCTGGACTTCTGTCAAGCCTAACCAGGGATCATGTCGTTCATGGCAAGTTTACATGTTAAAATTTGAGTTCTCGGTTCATATTACCATGTGCTGATCATGTAATTTGCTCCCACGGGGAGTAACAACTAGTTAAGGCAATATCTGGTTGGACCATAGCTATGAATATTGAGTTAAAGACTTGAAGGACATAAAACATTCGTGAAAATTTGTTAGGGTAAATAAATATATTCATGTAATATTCAAATAATAAGATATATAATAAATTATGTCTACAGACTGTTGGGAGTCAATCTGCAAGGCCTAACCTAACTAATACTTTTTCCTCTGGGTTTGAACCCAG
Source organism: Kitagawia praeruptora (assembly GCA_037693485.1). Taxonomy (NCBI): domain Eukaryota; kingdom Viridiplantae; phylum Streptophyta; class Magnoliopsida; order Apiales; family Apiaceae; genus Kitagawia; species Kitagawia praeruptora. The sequence continues at coordinate 95,272,257 of CM075354.1, read as the reverse complement.
TGCAGGCAGGCTATTGTTTATTTAAATTTATGGATTTGTCCTTTACAAAAAAAAAAAGGACTTCTGGGAGGCATAAAAATTTATCCAGATGGACCTTAGTGACGTTCTTTTGGATCAGAGCTACTATTCATGATAATCGTTGGTATATACCTTAGTATTTTATACATCAATGTGGCTATAAAATACTTGTTGTATAGTTTTATTTAGATTTACACAAGAACGGATGAGCCTAATTTACTTTTTAAGTACTCAATGAGGCCGCATAGTACAAAAAGGTTACTCATTAGATTATAGTTAGCTGTAATACTCTTCAATTCATCCTCTAATTTCAACTAGGCCCTTTGATTTGCAGGAGCCATTCAGCGTCTCCTTGAAAATGATCTTCTTGCTGCAGATTCTATTGAGAAGGCCGACGAAGAAACCATCAAGAGCATGATATACCCTGTACTTTTTCTGTCAAACTAGTGCATTCTTTAATGTGATGTTCCTGCTGTTATGTAATACTTAAAACTCTTTCGTAGGTGGCCTTCTATAAAAGAAAGGCTAGCTTCTTGAAGAGAATTGCTAATATATGTCTTTCGAAGTACGATGGTGACATTCCTAGTACACTTGAAGATGTGCTCAAACTTCCAGGAGTTGGTCCTAAAATGGCTTACTTGGTAGGAGTTTAGTACATATACACTCTTTTACTAATTTATACACTTGTTATCGTAAATCGCCAAACAATTTTGTTTTTTATGATTTTTTCAGGTTATGACTTTAGCGTGGAAGAATGTTCAAGGGATATGTGTAGACACTCACGTGCACCGTATCTGTAATAGACTTGGTTGGGTTTCACTTAAGGGAACAAATCAGGTTCATGCTTTCTTACCGATGGTTTTGATAATGTTTATTTTTAGAAGTTACTGTAATAGTTTCCATCATTCACATTGCATTTCAGATTATGCCCCCAAAATTTGTTTCTTCTTATCACCATGAATAATTATGGAACAGAGAGATTCGGACATTCGGTCTAACTTTGGAATATTATTATTATTATTTCTAAATACAAGTTTCTTATAAACCAAAATTTGTCATCAGTAACCTGCACTTTAGTGATTTCACACTTTTGAGTCTAGAAGTGTTTCTGTTATGTTAAAACTTAATGAAGTTTGATTCGGGGGTTTCACTATATGCTTCCGCAGGTGCTAACAAAAATCTTTCACATAGACTACCTTTAAAGATTAAGTTGCCCGTGTGTATGCCGTTGATTCTTAGAAAGTTAGAAGCATACATAAAATGCATTAACAGTATATCTTACGTTTCTATGGAAGGCTTGTGCCCTTAGTATGTGCTCCTGTTAGTGCAATTCTTTTCTTTAGAAGATTTCAAATGTGGCATTTGACTGGTCAATGAGAAATATTCTATATCTCTTTTTCTTTTACACTGACAAACAGTTGTTCCCATATTTATCTTCGTGACAAATTTTTAAAGCACTGACATTAAATTGTTGATAATGATCACTCTTCTAATTCATTTGAAGAACAGTCCCTTGACTTGTAAGCTATTTTGAGGTGTACATATTATATTGACGTAACTCGTAAGTGTGTATTGTTGTTCATCTTGTACGTCAGTTTAGTGCATCATTATACTTTGATTATAACATGTATGTCATATTCATCACCTCCCTAGACCCGGTGATTTTTTTCTTAAAGCAGCTGTTAGTATAGGCGTAAAATTTCTCTACTTGGCGACTTATATTTACTTTATTTTTCAGAAAACTAAATCTCCTGAGGAGACCAGAGAGTCCCTGGAAAGTTGGCTTCCAAAGGAAGAATGGGTTCCTATCAATCCTCTTTTGGTAAGTGCTTGATACATTTGACCAAGACACATAAGTTGTTTTACTCGGACCTGTAGCATATTTATAAAATTTGGGACCTTTCAACATAATTGTAGGATGCTTGGGTTTAAATGTTCTGTTCCACACTGTCTACTAGATGCTAGGGTGCTTACTGCTTAGAGAATCACAATTCACGCCTTTGTATCTTCATGATTTCAATTTTGTTACACTTACAGTACAAATATCTTACAATTGTGTTAGCTCCTGCATCCCTGTATTGCGCGCCTTTTTACATGGGCAGTTTCATGGGCAGTTTCTGATAATCTCCATCTTATAATGTATCTATTTCTAAGTCTTGATTATGGATTTATGGCTCCAGCAGTTCCAGTGTAAATACTTGGTTATACGGTCCAATAGGGCCACATCCAAAAGGCACAAAAATTGGTATGGTAAGGAGTTTAGGGGTCTCCAGCAAAATGTTGATCCTAAGGCCCAGAAATATGGTCTTAGCAAATTTTTAGGATTTTTTTAACTTGGTATCAGTTCTAGAGCTAATAAAATATAGTTGTTGCAACTGTGCTTAGGATATCCTTGTCTTTTCTGGTTCTTGTACTTTGTGTGATTGTACTTCAGCTAAATAATGTATAATGAACAGGTTGGGTTTGGGCAGACTATATGTAAACCGCTTGGACCTCAATGTGGAAAATGCAGTATTTCTGATTTATGCCCTTCTGCATTTAAAGAAGCTTCAAGTCCGAAATCAAAACCCAGAAAATCTAAGAAGAAGAATTAGCTTTCATGAAACTAGATATGACAGTTTCTTTTCTGGCCTCTGGCGGTTTTGCTATTACAATTGTTTTTTTTTTTAAGTTACTATTACAATTGTTGACAAGATCATTATCATTTTGTTTTTCTTCATGTATTTATACTCTTCATTATCATGTATTTTCATTTTAATTTGTGTAATTGATATGTACCAATCATGTATTCTTGTGAAAGAATGCTAAAATAATATTTTTTTTGGATAAAAATTATGAAAATAACGTTTTTTGAGATAGAGCGTGAAAATTAACGTTTTAGATACGCATTTTCAATTTGGATATCCTAATATGCATTTCGAATTTGGGTATTAGAGGGGCCCCGTAGGGACAAAACCAAAAAATAATTAAAAAAAAATTAGTGATATGCATGTTGAAAATGTGTATCAGGATCATATACGCATTCTGAAAATGCGTATTAGGGATAGATACTAGATACGCATTGCCCTATTACGCATTTTCAAGATACGTATCACCCATTGATATTCAAATTGAAAATGTGCCCTGTGAAATTACAGTTATACCCTTACAAGTTATAAAATTACATGAAATACCACTCTCTTATTTAAATGGAAAAAATGAGTTTATTTTCGTGGTGAATCGAACCTAAAACCTCCACTACAAAAATTATCCTACTAACCATTGTCCTACTAACCATTATGCTACATGAACTTTATTGTTTTGAGTTAAAAAACCTTTTACATAAACCCAACCTCTCAATTATCTTATTTTTACTATTATTTTAATTTTTGAGTAAAAAAAATAGTGATTCGCATTATTTTAAAAATATTATATTTTAGGTTTCACAATATGGTACACATAGGGGCATTTTGAGCCAATAAATCCGCTATGAAATTACGAGTTTACCCTTATATATTACAAAATTACATTGATTTGTCACTCCCTTATTTATTTGAAGAGAAAAATAAGTTATTTTCTATTTGTGGGGAATAATAAGTTATATGGTACGTAATTTTATAGACTAATTTCAAAATTTTATTCCACGCTCTTATTTTAAATGAGTTAGTTTATTTTTGTTGTGAATTGAATCATTAACCTCGTCCAAACAATTCATCCTTCCGATCATTGTACTACATATATTTTTGGTTTTTAGTTAAATTTTTTTATATAAATTCGACATCATATTTATTCTATTTTTAGTGCTACTTTAATTTTTGAGCAAAAGATAATGGTGATTCACAATACTTCTAAAATATTGTATTTTAGTTTACCAAACATGGTATGTGATTATATATACAACTAATTTAAAATTTGATAATAATATCACGCAATGTAAATTGATTTATTTTCAATTAATTAAACATTTCTAACATATAATATTAACTATAATATATTTCCATTTTCAAAAAAAAAAACTATAATATATTTCATATTTTTACATAACAATATATAATTAAAAAATGAGATTCTTAAAAATATCAGATAGTACAAAAGTTAAAAAAAATGAACCTTGTAGATAAGTTGAGAAAGATAAACTTACTTGAAAAAAGATCATATAATATATAATAATACAAAATATAGGAATCAGTTCATATCAAATATACATCGATTAAAAGTCGTATAATACACATAGAGAAATTTTGTTTTGAAAGAATATTAAAAAATTCAAAATAAATTGTAAAAAGGATTAAAAATACAGTCAAATTAACAAATATCTTAGAAATTAGTATATTGCATAGCCTACACATACACAAAATATTATGATCGATCAATCACATTATATACTATGAGGTAGTTAAAATTATTTGCCTAAAAAGATAAAATTTTAAATTATGTAATTAATTTTTCATATACTGATTGGACAACATCTTTATTGTGAAACATTACGTGGGTAAGTAACAGGTTTCTTGAGTTGTCAAAATTATAACTGGAATATGAATAAATATGTCATTCGTGTATGACTATTTATTTTATGATTGTATTCTTAAATATACCTTGAAAGAGAAATACATCAAAAGAACTTTATTTCTCCCTCTTATGTATTGACTAAATTCTTTATGAAAGAATGGCAATAAAATGAGGATAAAATATTAAAAAATATCACTCCAAAAATTGATTTATAGTGATGAAAAACACTAAGGAGAATTAAACAGAAAACCCCCCTTATTATTTAAATTTTATGTTCTCTTACACAAATTTATTACAATAACAAATTATTACATGTTTTCTACTTGTGACAAAAATTTGTACAAATTGGTGTAAATGTGTTATTCTATATCCAACACATTTATATACCACGAAATATTTTATTTTGAGTGCTTATATGAATAATTAAATCAAAACTTTTGTAAAACAAAATTGGGACATTATAACAAACATGTTTTAACGAAAACTATACAATCATGTCAATATATCTATACTGTTATATAAAAGCCGAAACATTAGAAGTTTGGTCGGTCGGTCGGTCGGTCCGGTACCTATTGATTTTACTTATTTACCCTTACTCATTTACAAATAAAATTAATCCTACCAACTAATCAATTTCGTTTTTCAGGTTAAACATATTATCTTTTCTATTTTTCAATAACTAAATAATTTCTTTTTTCAGGTAAACTACAATATCTTTTATAATTTATCTAACCAAAATTTCTCCTTTATTAATCATTTTCCTTTTTAAAGTTAAACATATTACCTTTTCTATTTTTCAATAACTAAATATTTCCTTTTTAAGGTAAACATAATTGGGGTGTTTGGGGGAACTTTTTTCCAGAATAAGTCAACTTATTTTAAGACAAAGTTAGAGATTCCTAACTTTCCAACTTATTTTTGCAATTTATTGAATCTCAAACATAAATTAAATACTTGTATAAAAAAATTTATCAAAATATAAAAAAATTATCCGAAAATAAGTCTATAAGTCCATAATAAAAGTTAAGCCAAACAGGCACAATATCTTTGACATTTTATCTAACTAAAATTTCTCCTTTTTGAAAAATACTACGAGCAATTTTGTATAATAAAATAACATAATTATATTATAATTACTATTAACTGCTCAATTACTTTTTCAGCCAAAAAACGTTACCTTTTATTTTTTTCTCTAACTAAAATATCTATTTTACCAATTATATCATGGACGATTACCTTTTTCACCAAAACATGTTACCTTTTCTCTTACTTAAACCTCTCTTTTTCCAATTTTATCACGGGCATTTCTATTTAATAAAAATAAAATAATAATATCATAATACTATTAATTAACCGATTACTTTTTCAACTAAAACGTATCATCTTTTCTATTTTTTCTAATTAAATTCCTTTTTTTTTTCTAGAAATATCACAGGCAACATTAATTTCTCATTTTCTAAATTTTATTTAGTAAAATAACATAATTAAATTATAATTACTATAAACTAATCAATTACCTTTTTCAAATAAATCATGTCATCTTTTTAATTTTAACGTTACCATTCTATTTTCTCTAACTAAAATATCTATTTTTCCAATTATATCACGGGCGGTTCTATTTTTCTCTTAATACAATAAACTAATAATATTAATAATTAACCAATTACCTTTTGGGCTTTTTTCATAAATATATAGGAAAAAGTAAATTTTTGCACATTTACTTTTGTTAAGAATAGTTATTTGCAATTTTACCAACCTAAGTTTCAAAATTGCAAAAATACTAGGTTTCCCTTTCCCTCCCCCTCCTTCCTCCCTCATTCCTTACGCTTGTACTTTTTTTTTTTGGGTTATTAAGACATTGGCTCTCGAAGTTTGGCCAAATGTACACATAAACCCTTAAAGTAAAAAAACGTACCTCCATGCCCCTGAAGTATGTCCTTTGTACATATAGGCCACTTTCACGATTAAATCGGCCAAAATTTAAATATCGCCGGTGAAGTAAAGGGATAATATCGGAAACTATGTGTTAATGTGTACAAATGTACATACTTCAAATGTTGATGTGTACAAATGTACATACTTCAAGTGTCAATTGACAAAAAAAGTCACTTGTTTTCCCTCCTAAAATCTTCTGCTAATTCCACTTCTCTACTTTTCCCTCTCTTTATATTGGTGTAGCAGCCATTACTATCTATATTAGCAGCCACTACTATCTAAATTAGCAACTACTATCAATGGAAGGTTGTTATTATCGTTGTAAGAAGAGTGCCGTGTTGAACACTTCATGGACTGATTTAAATCCTGGGAGGAGATCATGGGGATGTCCTTTTTTAAGGTATGAACCTAGTTTTAACTATTTTCCAGAAAAGTATGATCCCTAATATCATTCTATTATATAAATGCAGGATATTATGAGGAAGGGGTGCAATTTCCACCTTTGGTTTGATCCGCCCATGTGCCCTCGATCGAAAGCTATAATTCCTAAATGTGTTAATTTGTACAATGTGCATACTTTAAATGGCAAAATATTTATACTATTAGTAAGAAATGAAACGAGGCAACATAATGCAATTTTTCCTTGGACTGCAAAATGAGATACCATTTAGGCAGACTTGAAAATGAATCACCACTTGATTCATCAGAAAAGTAGAGAAGTAGAATTGGCGGGAGATTTTAGGAGGGAAAACAAGTGACTTTTTTTTGTCAATTTACACTTGAAGTATGTACATTTGTACACATAAACACTTGAAGTATGTACATTTATACACATCAACACATAGTTTCCGATATTACCCCTATACTTCACCGGCGATATTTAAATTTTAGTCGATTTGATCGTGAAAGTGGCCGATATGTACAAATGACATACTTCAGGGGCACGGAGGTACGTTTTTTTTACTTTAAGGGTTTATGTGTACATTTGGCCAAACTTCGAGGGCCGATGTCTTAATAACCTTTTTTTTTTAAGGTGGAATGATTTTGGGTTGCATGGCCCTGCAGGGGCATATTCAACTGAATGCAACCACATTCAACTAAATGCAACTAAATTTCTGATTTCAAGTTCCATTTTTCAGTTATCATTTTCGACCTCTTTTTTGAACTCTAATATATATATATATATATATATATATATATATATATATATATATATATAATGGAACTTGAAATCAGCAACTGAATGCAACCACATTCAACCACATTAAACGTTTTTTTTAAGGTGGGATGATTTTGGGTTGCATGGCCCCGCAGGGACATATTCAACTGAATGCAACCATATTCAACTAAATGCAACTAAATGCAACTAAATCAGCAACTGAATGCAACCACATGCAACTAAATTTGCAACTAAATCAAACTGGATGTAATTTTCATTTTTCAGTTGCATTCAGTTGAATATGCCCCTGCGGGGCCTTGCAACCCAAATCCACCAAAATCACCCCACCATTTTTTTTTTTAAAAAAAAGTTGAATGTGGTTGCATTTGGTTTAATATTGCCCCTGGCGGGGCCTTGCAACCCAAATCCACCAAAATCACCCCACCTTAAAAAAAAGTTGAATGTTGTTGCATTTGGTTGTATATTGCCCCTGGCGGGGCCTTGTAACCCAAATCCACCAAAATCACCCCACCTTAAAAAAAAAAGTTGAATGTGGTTGCATTTGGTTGAATGTGGTTGCATTTGGTTGTATATTGCCCCTGGCGGGGCCTTGCAACCCAAATCCACCAAAATCATCCCACCTTAAAAAAAAAGTGTTGAAGTCTGTTGAAGTCGATGTGGTTGAATGTGGTTGCATCAGTTGCAACCAAAATAGCACCCACCTTAAAAAAAAGGCGGATGAATCAAGGGCGGCGGCAGAAAGGGGAAAGGGGGAGGGTTAGGGTTGGTATTTTTGCAATTTTGAAACTTAGGTTGGTAAAATTGCAATTAATTAAAGGAGATGGTATTTTTGCAAATATAAACTTTAAATCTAGTATTTTTGGTAAATACCCTTACCTTTTCTATCTAAAATGTATCATATTTTCTATATTTTCTAAATAAAATCCCTTTTTTCATAGAAATATCAGGAACAATATTAATTTCTCCTTTTCTAAAAACATTACATACAATTGTATTTAGTAAAATAACATAATTAAATTATTATTACTCTAAACTAATCAATTACATTTTTCACCTAGAACATGTTACATTTTTAATTTTCTCTAACTAAAATCTCTCTTTTCCTAATCATATCACGGACATTCTATTTAATAAAATAAAATAATAATGATATAAATACTAATAATTAACCGATTACCTTTTTCAAGTAAAACCTATCATCTTTTCTATATTTTCTAACTAAAATCCCTCATTTTCAAGAAATATCACGGATAATATTTATATAATTATTATCAAATCATCTCATATAAAAATTTAAGGCTCCCAAATTTATGTTTTAAAAAAATTAACTTAAATTAATGAAACATTTCATATGAAATCGGTTGGTACGATACCTATTGATTTTAATTATTTGCACATACTCAATTACATAAAATGCATCTTATTAACTAATCAATTTCCTTTTTCAGGTTAAACATATTATCTTTTCTATTTTCAATAACTAAATAATTTCCCTTTTCAGGTAAAATACAATATCTTTCATATTTTATCTAACTAAAATTTCTCATTTATTAATCAGTTTCTTTTTTCAACATATTAGCTTTTCTATTTTTTAATAATTAAATAATTTCCTTTTTAAGGTAAACACAGTATCTTTTACATTTTATCTAACTAAATTTCTCTTTTTTAAAAAATACTACCAGCAATTTTGTATAATAAAATAACATGATTATATTTTAGTTACTTTTAACTAATCAATTACCTTTTTCAGCCAAAAAACGTTACCTTTTATCTTTTTTTCTAACTAAAATCTCTATTTTCCCAATTATATCATGGAAGCTTACCTTTTTTTCCAAAATACGTTACCTTTTTTCTTTTCTCTTACTAAAACATCACCTTTTTTTTCATTTTTTTTAGTTAGCAAAAAAAAAAACCCTCTCTTTTTTCAGTTATATCACGGGCGTTTCTATTTAATAAAAATAAAATAACAATATTATAATACTGCTAATTAACCGATAACCTTTTCAGCTAAAGCGTATCATCTTTTCTATTTTTTCTAATTAAATTCCCAATTTTTCTAGAAATATCACATGCAATATTAATTTCTCTTTTTCTAAAAGTTATGAGCAATTTTATTTAGTATAATAACATAATTGAATTATAATTAATATAAACTAATCAGTTACCTTTTTCACATAAATCATGTCATCTTTTTATTTTTTACGTACCTTTCTATTTTCTCTAACTAAAATATCTCTTTTTCCAATTATATCACGGACGGTTCTATTTAATACAATAAACTAATAATATTAATAATTAATCGATTACCTTTTTTTTTTATCTAAAACGTATCATCTTTTCTATATTTTCTAATTCAATTCCCTCTTTTAATAGAAATATCACGAACAATATTAATTTCTACTTTTCTAAAAACATTACGAGCAATTGTATTTAGTAAAATAATGTAATTAAATTATTATTACTATAAACTAATCAGTTACATTTTTCACTTAGAACATGTTACATTTGTAATTTTCTCTAACTAAAATCTCTATTTTCCTAATCACATCACGAGCATTCTATTTAATAAAATAAAATAATAATTCAATAAATACTAATAATTAACCGATTACACTTTCAAGTAAAATCTATCATCTATTTTATAACTAAAATCCCTTATTTTCTAGAAATATCTCAGATAATATTTATATAATTATTATCAAATCATCTCATATAAATATTTAAGCCTCCCAAATTTATGTTTTGAAAAAATTAATTTAAACTAATAAAAAAATTCATATAATATCAAAAAAGTCCGTGCATCGCACGAGTTTTAAGCTAGTATTCTTTAAATCGTAAAAATAAACAAATTAACATCAAATTCTAGAAGATGACCCATGCCTCGCACGGGTTATTACGCTAATAATTTTTAATACTCCACTTCAAAAAATGTTATTTTCAATTTATTAATTAAAAAAATGTTATTTTTCACTTTCACCCCCTTCTTGTTTCCTGTTGTGACGGTTTGTAATCGTGTTATTGTTCTCGGCTAAGTTGATGTTCTCTGGGTGATGAGTTGGTGTTCAATAATTGTACCTGTGCTGCTACAATCAAATGACTCTTCTTTTAATGTTAAGTAACTTATATAACCCGTACAAAGTACAAACCACGAATTAATTTTAATTTTATAATTTATTTATAGTATAATATGATATTACAAATATTAATTTAAATATGTTATTGGAAGAATTCGATTCTTATATCTTTCTATATAATAATATTAGTATTAAATATAAATTAGTATGTTGGCGGTAATCGAACCTTTAATTTTTATAATTTATTTATAGTATAATATGATAATATAAATATTAATTTTAGTATGTTATTGGATTCGAAACTTAAATCTTTGTATATAATAATTTTTAGTATTAAATATAAATTAATATGTTGTTGACGGGAATCAAACTTTAAAACTCTGTATATAACAATTTTTAGTATTTTGTATTTAACAGTTATGATCTATTTGAATTGAAAATCTAAACGATTGTGAATAGTTGGTTAACCCAACTATAAATTACAAAATATCTCTAGTTTCCTTGTACTAATATAGTATAGATTTATAATTAAAATTACTTACAATATTCGATTTTATATTGAAGTTACATAATTAGATCATTGTTCTATAAATAACCATATTAAGTGGAGAACTACCCATATCATATTACAAACATTTACTCATACAATTATTTACTAGTTATCACTAATTCAAGAATTTCTGAAAAATATTAATAAATTTATTTAAATATATATTAAGTTTATTTACAAACTCGTTCATGAATTATAATCATGACGAGTTTATTCACGATCTATATTATCTAACTTGTTCACGAATTATATAATCAATTTTTTTCACGCACTTTCGAGCCAAATTATATTTTACCCAAATTTATTTCATTTATGAGATCAAACTCAAAATTGTATTCATATTCGATTCCTTAATATTCGAACTGAATTCAAATCATATTTTTTTCGTGTCAAACACCAAATTATTCGTTAGGGGATAACTCATTTAGACTTTAGAGCCTTATCCCGAACTATTTCCTACAATAGACCGGCAATCACATATATAATTTGGTTCTTTTTCTAATATGTCTCATTTACAAAGGTCAATTATAATTGTATCCCATATTTATTTGTAATTATAAATATATCCCAAATTATGAATATATCCCATTTTTTAGTATAACCATAATTAATTCATTAACTACACATTATCAAAAACATTTTTATCCTACTTTATTAATCACATAAGATTAAATATTAAAGTTAAGAACTCTTCACGGCCTTCATCGGGCCAAACATAAACATTCTATGTCTTGCTTTTGGGGATGTTAAAGTGTAATACTCGTTGTAGTCGGGGATGTGATACTCACCTTATGAACTGAATACTCCGTTTGTAAGGAATTAGCTTTCCACTGAAGATGATATCATTAGTGAGGTTTCATCACCGGAGATAATGTTGGAGAGGAACTCGAAAATGTCGGGAGCCAAAGTAGAGGAAGTCCTGGGGCTTGCAACGTTAGAGTTACAACACCACAAAGCAAATATACGATGGAGGAGATGACGAACAGTGCCCCTGCGGGGCCAACATCGGAGTGGGAGTTGTGGCGATGGCGGCAACGACAGTGGTGGTGGTGGGGTTAGAGAGAATGAGAAGGAGAAAGATAATTTATTATTGGGGGTATTATGATCATAATATACACAAAATCTATCTATAATTATATGTACGGGAGTTAACTTTAACTATAGGACATAAGAGAAAACTGGGCCTGAGGTTGTCCTCAGGCAATCTTCCTGAGGTTAAAAAGTTTTCTTCCTATAAATCAAGTGACCCCGCAGGGGCAATTTTGTAAATATAATTTTTTTTAATAGTAATTTACATATATAGCCTTAGAATATATTGTAAATCTTTTAACCTCAGGGGAAAACCCTGAGGACAACCTCAGGCACCTCAAGCCCTAGGACATAATTACAATTATTTAATAAAGAGGGACATATTATTAATTGATCTTTAGAAATGGGACATATCAAACTAATACCCATATACTCCCTCTGTGTCTTAATATGTTTCTCATTTTGACTTTTATTACTATTCATTATAAGCGATTGACTACTAATTTACGCATAATTTATAAGACAAAATATAGTCAAGAGTGATATTGTTGGATTCGTATTTATGAGTATTTTAATACATTGAAGTTTTTATATTTAGTATTAATACGAAATTCAAGATATTAACGATCAAAAGTGTGCGTTGGCAAGCGTGTTTTTAAAAACAGGAAACATATTATGAGACAAAGGTAGTAATTTATAAAATATTAAAATCAATAAATCGAATAATTTAAATCTATCTATTACTATATATTATACATCAACACAAGGGTAAAATATTTCATTTTAATGGCCGTAAAATTACTATTTTGCCCATATTTCTTGAAAATTAACAAAAGTGCCATCATTTTAAAATTTGTGTTAAAATTATGTTATTGTTGAGCATCGAACTCCTAACCTTCCACTCTTAAACTCATGCCATAACCATTATGCTACACTTAGTTTTGAGTGTAATTTAAAAATCTTAATAGATAAACCTCATTATCTCCATTGTCCCATTTTTTTATTTCAACTATATATTAAATCTCAATACAAGTGCAAAAAATGCCAATAAATTGGTTATAAAATTATTATTTCACCCTCATTTTTAGGAAATAACAATTGTGTCACCCTTTTTTAAAATCCATGTGAAAAATGAAAGAATTTGGGTTAGCTTTCGGGAGCCACCAATCTCGTTTTAAGAGGTTTACAACCACTATATTACATTATTTTTCGAGTTTCCTTAAAAATCTTATAAGATATCACATCATTTTCACTTAAACTTATTTTCATTTTTGTTTTCACTTTTGAGTAAATAAAATGTTAGATTACAGTATTTATACATCAACACAAGGGTAAAATATTCCATTTTAATGGTCGTAAAATTACTGTTTTGCCCCTATTTCTTGAAAATTAACAAAAGTGTCATCCTTTTAAAATTGGTGTCAAAATTATGTTAGTGTTGAGAATCAAACTCCCGACCTTCCACTCTTAAACTCATGCCATAACCATTATGCTACACTTAGTTTTGAGTGTAATTTAAAAATCTTAATAGATAAACCTCATTATCTCCATTGTCCCATTTTTTTATTTCAACTATATATTAAATCTCAATACAAGTGTAAAAAATGCCAATAAATTGGTTATAAAATTATTATTTCACCCTCATTTTTAGGAAATAACAATTGTGTCACCCCTTTAAAATCCATGTAAAAAATGAAAGAATTTGGGTTAGCTTTCGGGAGCCACCAATCTCGTTTTAGGAGGTTTACAACCATTATATTACATTATTTTTCGAGTTTCCTTAAAAATCTTAGAAGATATCACACCATTTTCACTTAAACTTATTTTCATTTTTGTTTTCAATTTTGAGTAAATAAAATGTTAGTTTACAGTATTTATATAATTTCATTTTTTCAGTTTTCGTAGTTTTATTAATCTATATACTCAATCATCTTATAAATTTTATTACACCTGTATTTTTTCGATTAAATATATATTAAATATGGTATTTATAATTCATACATTTATATTATAATATATCTTTGATCATACTTTATTTGAATTAGTTGATAATGGATACCTAAAAAATAATATTGAAATTTGATCTAATAGAAGGAATATAGTATGTGCAATGTATTTCATTATTCATTACTGCTATCATTATAAGTTAAGAAAACTAGCTTTAAAACTATTTTTAAATTATACAATAATCATGTTTATATATTCATAACATCCATTTTTTAATAATTTTCTTTTCAGAATGTACACATCAGTTGTTTATATTTTCTAAAATAATCTACACTCTCTTTGTCATTATAAATTATTAACATGTAAAATAAAATGTTAAGATAAAATTCTTGGTTATACATGAATGTTACTAAGTATGGATTTTAAAAAATTCAAAAAGATTTATCTCTATGTATATATTAAATTATTGAAATAAAATAAAATTTATTTGGAAAAAAGTTTTTTTTGGTTAACCATATATCTTCAAGTTTACATTTATCTTGATAGAATGTGATTGTTTAGCGAAATATTACGTAATACCTAATCTACTTTTGGATATAATATTAAAAATATTACTAACATAATATGTTTCTTCGAGATTGATCTAATGTATAATGATATGAACTATAATTTTATTATTTGTTTACATGCCATTTTTTTCAAATTCTTCTTTTCAACCTCAATCTATTTCCTATAGGTGTTTTGTTTTTGTAAGTTCATGACCGGTGTGAGAATATGCATTATAGACACTACAAGAAAAATGTCAATAGACATCAGTTTCTGGTCGATGTCTACGTTATTTTGCAAATGATGTCTTTGTCGGAGATGTCTATTCTAGACATTGGTCAGAAACTGACGTCTGTGCTAACATAGACATCGATATTTCCTTCGATACACATCAGTTGTTCTACAAAATAGGTTAGATATAGTTAATTTTATAAACAACTTGCATGCCTTATATTCTAGAAAACATATAATAAACTAAGTTATTTTTCATACACACATATCATTTTTTTTGGGAAAAGATGTCTATTTGGATATTAGACATCATAATTTATGCACATAAAGTGATGTGTATAGTTATCTTAGACATCATCCTAGCCTGATGTTTAATGTTCTTATAAATATCAGTTTCTTTATAAAAAAAATTGATGTGTATAGTTATCTTAGACATCATCCTAGACTGATGTTCTAATGTTCTTATAAACATTAGTTTTTTTTCAGAAAAGATCGATGTCTATAGATATCTTAGACATCATCCTATAGTGATGTCTAAGGTAGCTATAAACATCAGTTTTTTCTGAAAAAACTCATTTATATGTGTCTCTTAGATATCAGATTTTATAAATAAAAAGTGATTTCTATTTGTTTTTTAGACATTGGATATTGTAGAAAAAAGTGATGTATATCTTTGTTTTAGACATCATTATTTGGTAAAACTTTAGATGTCTTTGTTACAATTAGACATTTGTTTCTGAGTGTAACTAAATAAACCGTTGTCTTTCAATGCATACCAAAAAATTAAAAACTGGATCATTCACAATATATCCAACCATGCATTTATATTAAACCATTCACAAAATACAACCACCAACATGTACATCATCCATTTGTTACTTTAACAAGATACGAAACTGTCAAGTTAGGCACTAGAATTAACTACGTGCACAACCAAAAGTTTCTATCAGATGCATAAAAGCTTGAATTACTACATCACGGACTGCATGTCTCCAATTACTAAAACACACAATTTAAGAAATTAGGGGTTTGATTTAAAAATCCCAATTTAAGAAATTAGGGTTTTGACTTAAATAAACCCTCAAATTGAAGCTCTCAATAGATCAAGAAGGCCCTAGAAATACCAGAGGATACCTTATTCGTGTAGAGTATTACCGATTCTTACCAATTTCAACACGAGCAAAGAGTAGTGGTGAGTTGAGAGGTCGGACGGAGGTCCTGGTGAGTAGAGAGCAGTGGTTAGTAGAGGAGTGAGTGGTGGTGGAGGTGAGTTTGTGGTGGTGAGGGATGAGCTAGAGAGATTCAGTCGAGAGAGAGTGAGAGATAGATAGTGTTCGAGAATGGTGAGAATATTTTGTTTAATTAGTTTTTTGTTTTGTTTAATTTGTCTGAGGGTACAATAATTGTGTATGGGCAGGGAGAATATTTGGTTAAGGGGGGGGGGGGATTTTCGCTAAGGGGGAAAACAAAAGCAAGAGCGCGCATTTTCATTTTTTAAAGGCTGACTGTAGACATCAGTTTTAAAAACAGTGATGTCTAGGAAAAGCAAAGACATCAGTTTAATGCGGGATGATGATATTACATCTTTTAACATCAGAAGCATTTACGACTGATGTCTAAAGTGTGATGTCTATTTGATTGTTTTTCTTGTAGTGAGACTTGCAATAGAGATGACATTAACATATTTTAAGGGAAGCAAAATCTTATAAGATAAATCATGCCATTTTCACTTGACATATTTTAATGAGTATGCTACCCCTTGCGGTTAATTGTGGATGGTTGTAATCGTGTTAACGGTTGTAATCGTGTTGATATGGAAAGCTGATATGGAAAGCAATGTCTATCACTATGGAAAAACAAAGATTTATTATCTTACTTTCTCAAATTATAATTACACGATCCCCGTTCATAACTCAAAATTGTACATCATACTAAATAATATTATTATTGGCGTGTATATACAGTCTTATTGGCATTCCTTATTAACACATATCACTACTCATACTACAATTTCATAATTATAATTACGAGTTTCCAATCAAAAAATTATTAAACCAACCACTACCTTCTTCAATTAGAGACATTCACGTAGAGGAGGCCGGATACACTAGTTTAGAATTATATTTCGTTTCCGTCCTTTCGCTTGAAAATAATCTGAAAAACCCTTCTAATTCTCCCTTGATTCTTGTGTCATAAACACAAAATAAAGATGAGCATAACATCACTTAGAAACTGGAAGTTTGGTCCCACCCAGATGAAGAAAATGTACGATGATACTACTTCAAGACTCCTCTCCTCTTCCTCCAATCACCATCCTCCAGGTTCAATCTATACCCTTTTATATTACCCTTTATTTTTTGTATGTATATATGTATGTATGTTTCAAAATTGGCCCAGTTGTTGCAGAGCCCCGTGTTTATGTTAGAAAGAAGAGAGTCAAGAAAAATCTTGAAATCTCAGCTGGGGATGAAGAGGAGCTTAAACCCCAACAACCCATTCATTATACTAAAGTATGTATTTTTATAAATAAAAACTTTTTAATTTGTCATTTAAGTTTACCATTTATTGCCTAGTTGTTGTATAATTGTATTTGATGAAATGGGTAATCTTAAAGTTTGTGTCTTTTGCAAGTTTGATGATCATTATATAGGGAATCATGCTCTTGAGGTCATTCTTTCGTAACTACCGAGTTTAGAAAGATTTTTGAATAAATGCAAATGATTGTAATTACAGAAAGTTTTACAGAATATCATTACTGTTTCTGTACTAGAAAACACTCGGGACCTCGGGTGATGGGCTATTTTCTCTTATATGTAAATAAATATGTAGAGCAGAAAGTTTATTGCAATTTAATAAATGTACCCTCTGTGTCTAACTTGGAAGTAGAGTGTTGGGAGCGTAAGATGTACCATCTTAATTTAATTCTAAAAAAGGTCGCTTAAATGCTCTAACTGATGAAAGTATTTTTCGAAATATATAAATTTATTTTCTAAGAACATTGTGAGACACTGCGAAAAGTGATCACAATTTAAATGAGGGTGCAATACATGTGTGATGAATTATGTGGTGTAATGTTTTGCATAGTAGATATTTTTCAGGCTTCAGCATCTTTTTTGTGATTTTAAAATTATTCTGATGAAATTGTAATGAAAAGTAGACTATCCATATGTTTATTATTCATTATTTTTGCACTAAGCTTGGAGCTTTGTTAAAATACAAGCGAAATATATCTACAATTTTGCCTTACTCAATCGTCAATATTTTGACATCTATATATCTTCCTTGTGGTAAATGGCCCTTTGATTTGATCTTTTATATATATGAATGTTAGCTGGTGGCAGACTCTTCCCTATAATACTTGAGTTTATTATAGGCGTCTGTCAATGATTGCTGAGGACCTCCTCCAAGTACATTATTTGTGTTTCATAGTAACTTTGATCTACATGAACTGATATAATTTTTAGCCCAAATTCAGCTTTCTGGGCTACCTGATATCGAAGACTTTGCATACAAGAAGACTAGTAAACTTCCCCAATTACGTAAGTACTTTAATCTTCAATTGCATAGTCTTTGCATGATCGACAGTCTACACATGTATGCATTTGGTCCCCGTAAAACTGACAACATCATTCACCGGAACAATTTTTCTAGGCAGATTCTTTTGTTGGTTTCGTTGAATAAGTTTTATTTTTTTGCAATATTTACTTTGCGTTAATATATGCATCCTTTGACACAAATAGTTATCCTCTGCCTATGTCAAATACAAAGACAAGGGAGCGTTTCCTGCTTCTGGACTCATTAAAATCTTACAGTTGTATAAAAGTATTGAATTGAGGGAACAATACACAAGACTCAATTTTGAGGACTTTTACTATATTGATTATTTATTGTCACAAGAACCAAAGACTCAAAGAGAGTGATGAACTAGTGACATGCATTACTATCAGGTCATTCAACTTGAATAATTTAGGCAGCAACTTGCTACCGCAGTCACGTCAGAATAAACGAAAGGTGGTCTAAGACCTGCTATTTGGTGATATAGCTACTGGTTAATTGTAAGAAATAATCTATTTTAGCTGAGAATCGGTAGAAGCACAATAAATTCACAGATCTTCAATAGAAAATGCTCAATCAATTCATAATTTAACTCGTTAAAGTAATGAATCATATTTCAACTCTATAAAGTAATAAAGATTACATTAGATGGGGAACACAATAAACAGATTGAGGATGGTATTTTTATTAGGTTAATTATCAAGATTTTAATAGTTTATACGAGGAAACGTTTGACCTAATCATTGTAGGCATTTGTGGAGAGGTAGATATGTATAATTGATTGTGGATCTCAATATGGTTTAGTATTATTCTAATTTTTTAATAAATGATTGAGAAATTCTTAGATAGTGGATTTCCTTATTACTTAATCACCCTAGCTATCCCTTTATTGTTTCCATTGCATGATTCATCATCCTCAAATTTTTATTTAGCATCAACAACTCTTTAAATACACATTCCAAGACTTTGCCACCATATCTAGGCCTTATATATGTACAATACTAAGCTAATTGATTTTACTTTATACATAAATACGATATAGTTAATATCTAATTCCGTGCATCACATCATTCTTCGCCATTGAAAATTACTTGTCCAGGAGTTCATAGAGATTAAAAATCGAACACCACTAGCGGGGAGTGTTAGTTTAGCTAGGCGGTTAGACCCGACAATTTCGTGCACAATACAAAAAATGAAACAAAAATGTAGTTCTTGTGTTTACTTTTTGGGTACATGAACAAGAAAGTACACGACTAGACTCTGTTACTCAGACTCTTCCATTTTGCCGTTGTACCCATGTCGATCTAACATGACATGGGTATGAGATTTGAGTCGGATCCTTCATATGAAAACCAAACACTTCAACTTCTAGCAATCTAGTTCAAAATGATTTACAAGGCCTCACAACAACTTGTTTGTTGTGAGGGATGTCCATAGATTACTATTTCTGTGTTATTCTTTTGACAAAAACAATTATCTGTATGTTTTTTTATTGGTAGAATACACTAATTTATGAATGTAAAATATACAAAAAGTAGGTATGATTTCACTTATGTGAAGGTTATATGTCGTTTCATAGCGCTCATGTCCAATTTCGGATCCATATTCACGAATCCTAATTTTTTAGAAAATAAGATTATGACACTTTTATCCGCACCTGTGTTTGATACTTGTACCCTAGTCCGGTTAACAAAAAGATTAGATTTAGTGTTATGTTTGGGTTTACTCTTTTGGTACACGACATGAAAAGTATAAGAAACCATGTATATAACGTAATTTTTCTGCTTTTATAATTTTATATTAGTTTTATAATTTATGTTGTGTCCCCAATAGTTTTATATTTTGGATCCACCACTGCACATGGAAACACGACACAAAAAGATCCTAGAACACGAAAGTACACTTAACCCATTTAGTGTTGTGTATGTGTTTGGTACTCGGGTACACAAAACACATATTGACTATTATCCGCAAATTACAATACTTTAAAACTTTAATAATAGTGATAATTCTAGTTATATTACCCACTATGTTTTATCTGCAAAACCCTATTGTTAAATAATATATGTTGTAGCATAAGATCCGGTTGGGGCCTTCCTCTGACACCTTAAGGTTTTAGATGAGCTGGTTACTTAACATGGTATCAGAGCTCGGTTTAGAAGGGGTCTCAAGTTCGAGTCCCTCCACCCCCATTTATTTAATTCATTATTTG
This sequence comes from Kitagawia praeruptora, assembly GCA_037693485.1. NCBI lineage: Eukaryota > Viridiplantae > Streptophyta > Magnoliopsida > Apiales > Apiaceae > Kitagawia > Kitagawia praeruptora. Next base: position 95,251,492 of record CM075354.1, on the reverse strand, counting down.
TTGTCCATCTCCTTCATGTCTTCATTATCTGTTTGCCGTCTGTCAATCGTAGCGAAACGTATCGTACGATTGAGGGGGAGTGTTAAATAATATATGTTATAACATAAGATCTTGTTGGGGCCTTCCTCTGACACTTTAAGATTTTAGATAAGCTGGTTACTTAACACCTACAGTTTGCACACTGCACGTATTATATCCGCACGTATTATACCCTGTATAAAATTGGCGTAAGGAGGTTTACGTAGTTTGGTTGTCAAGGGCATATATGATTATATGTCATTTCTAAAATATTATTAGTACCTAATTTTTGAATATTATTAGATAGAAATTAAAAGTATTATTAAATTGTACACCTTATTTCAAAAGTTATGAACAGGGTTTATAGACATTATTTTGGAACTTTTCAGAAGAAAATCACAAATTAATTATATAAAGTATGATAAAGTTACTGAGTAAAAACCATATAAAAAATGTAAATTTAATAGTTTTAAAATTAGAAAAATATGAATTTTCAAGCAAAAAAGTACAATAACAATTAAATTATTAAAAATTATGTTAATAAGATAACTATCATCAATTTAATGAAATTTGCAAACATTCTTTTGTAAGTCTTTCAAAATTAGAAAAATAAAAATTTAACATAAAAATTCATTAATAATATTTATAAAGCATCCTGTGCATTGCACGGGTATAAAGCTAGTATTATTAAATTTAATCCAGGTAGAAAAAGTCACTGATCGGCGAGCTATCTATTTCTTTTACCTAATATTTGGAGGATCTTTTTTCTGTTTTAGTTGTGCAATTAGTCCTTTAGAAGGTTCTTTTCAGCTATGTTAATCTTCGTTGAATGAAGAACCAGGGCCGTTTGCTTAAATTCTTCTAGCTGGTACTATAAGACTTCTGACTTTCAACCTCTTTCGTGCTTTGTAGGTAAATCCGAATCTACATCAGGTTCTCACGTGCCTGATGCAGGAGTCTCTCCCATTTTGAAAACAGGTATGCTATGTTGACAATGATGTTTTAGTAATAAATAGAATCATAATGGAAAGTACATAAAAATTGAGCACTCTTGTATCATGAAATTGACTTTGGGAATAGCTTTACAGCTTACCTTTTCAAAGAAAAAGCAACATTGTAGCTCGACTATGTTTTATTTGATGCAAAATGAATGCATCTTATCAATGTAGATTGTCGATAGCAGCAGAGTCTAGTATGTGTAAATTGTCAGCCAGTATAACATGAACTGTATGCATATTTCTGCTGATTTACAACCATACTGTATATATGAATTATACACTGGTTCCAGGAAACAAGTAGAAATATTATTATATTGTCTTTTTCTATGACTCTGTTGGAAATGCATATAAATTTGTCATTGTTACAATCTATTACTCAGTTTCTACCTTGCATGAAATGCAATTTTGAGCTATACAAATATCACTGTCCACGTTTGCTTAATATTATCTTGAAAGGTTTTATATTAGGAGGTCAAACGATGGCATTAAATTGGAAACGTAATTGTAAACTCATGCACATGGTAAGTTTATACTACCTGAAAAGAATGGGACTCTTTTTGTGCAATAGTTATGCATATTGCTCTTGTTAGAAGTGTCTTTTTGTACATTTTTTTTCTTTATTCTTTAACTGTAAAAGAAACCCCTGACAGGTATATATAAAAAGAGATGAGTTTTTCTTCATTTGTTAAATACGATGGTGGTATTGGGGAAAAGACTCAGAGAAGCCAGTTAGTTATGTTGTTGCCTACTATGAAGCTTATATACTGATATTAATGGAGAGTGGATTGTAAAGTTACAGTTCGACTTTCAAACTCTTTAAACTAGAATATTTCAAATTTTGTCTCTCCTGGTTTGTGATTATACTAGATAGATACATCAAATCAAACTCTAAACCTTATCGCTTTTGTTGTATTTATTAAAGTTGGAAGCTCTGTCTGGAAGGGTACTGATGAAACTATCTGAACTAAGATATAGTATTCAACAGTACCTTGCAGATCCCTGTGAAGTAGGGCCATCTGAAACCCTTGTAACCATCTTAGTTATCTTTTTGTAGTATTCTTTGGCTGTTTCTGTCTTAATTTCAAGACTTGGATAATCTGTTAATGTATTTACCCGACCAGCGAAACCACCTGTAAACTGGGAAAAGGTCCTTGAAGGGATACGCAAAATGAGGTCTTCTGAAGATGCACCAGTAGATTCAATGGGATGTGAGAAAGCTGGCAGCTCATTACCTCCCAAGGTAATTTCTTTTTAGTAGTGTTAATATGCAGCTGTGTCTGTTTGATGTTGTAACTTGTAAGTGATTTGCTTTACTTTGTATGGTGTATACTTTGTCAGTATGTATTTCGTTTGCTCCTCTAGTACTAAGTGCCCTCTGCGATCTTAGGTGACTTGACAGTATTTATTTTTAGTCTAAATTCATTTTACCATCACTGACCCATTAGTGAAAAATTCATTTTTTCGGTGCTGGCAAATGAAACATGGCATGCAGCTTGCACCTATATTTAAAAAAAGGTGATATTTTGGCACTTGCAGTTGATTATTATATTTTTGTCTTTTGTTTTCCATCAGGAAAGGAGATTTGCTGTGTTGATATCTTCACTTTTGTCAAGCCAAACCAAGGATAATGTCAATCATGGCAAGTTTTCATGTTAAAAAATTGTATTCTCGGTTCATATTAGTGTGTGCTATTCATGTAGTTTGTTCTCATGGATACTAACAACTAATAAAGGAAGTATGGTATGAATATTGAGTTGAAGGAGATAAGACATTCGTGAAAATTTGTTAGGAGAAATTAATATATCCGTGTAGTCTTGAAATAGATAAGATTTATCATGAATTATGTTTACAGACTGTTGGGAGACAATCTGCAAGGCCTAGCATAACTAATACCCTTCCCCTCTGGGTTTGAACCCAGTGTAGGCAGGCTACTTGTGTACTTAAATTTATGGAATTGACCTTCACCAAAAGAAAAATAAATTCTGGGAGGCATAAAAATTTATCTCGATGGACCTTAGTGGTATTTGAGGTCCTTTTGGATCAGAGCTGCTATTCATGATAATCGGTGGTATATATCTTAGTATTTCATACATCAGTGTGGCTAGACAATACTCGTTCTATAGTTTTAATTAGAAGTACATAATAACGGGTGAGATCCTAATTTACTTATTAAGTACTCAATGAGGCTGCATGGTACTAACAAGCTACTCATTAGATTATAGTAGCTGTGTCAAGATATTCAACATTCAAAGTTCAACATTCAACAATGACAACAACTATAATTCAACACAATGACATATGCAATGATGTTTTATTATAGACTTTGTATCATCCTAATTCTTATAAGTAGTCATGTATTCTCTTAATTATAAACAACAAGATCAATACAATGTAGTTCTAATATTACTACCATGTTTTTCTCTCCTCTCTACTAGTTCCATTTATTACTTCCGCATTGCTCATATTTTGACATGGTATCAGAGCGGGAGTAGAGGAGGAGATTTTCAGTTGAAGCTTTGTGGTTTTTCAAGGAAAACACAAGCTGTTAAAGTTGCAGAAGAAATCAAACTGCAGAAGAAAAAAAAACTGCCCAGAATTTGTTTTTCCTATCCAAATCAGAATCAAACCAATCCTACATACCTGTAAAGAAGAGCTGTAGACGATACAAACACAGAAGTTCGGAAGCAAACTGAGCTCAAACGCGCCGCCACGCGCCGCCCAAAGGTTCCAATCGCCGTTGCACGCACCCACGCGTCGGCGCGTGGGGTGTCCTCCGGCCTTTTTCTGGCGAGGCTGCAGAAGACTTTCTGATCCGTCTTGTTATTCCGATTCCAACCGTGGTAACACTTTTCAGTTTTGTGAAGATTTATTTTCTGATAAATAATTGTATGTATATATGCGTATATACATGTGTTTTTTTAAAGGAGAGAAAAAGGGGAAAATGGGTTTGGGATCGCAGAAATCTAGAACAGGAGAGTTAGAGAGGGGTCTGTGTATTTAATTTGAAGTGAAGGAAATATATCATTCCCCACCAAAAAAAAAAAAAAATTTGAAGTGAAGGAGATGAGAAAAAAACAAAAGAAACTACTGGGTTTGTTGTTCGGGTGAATTAAGAAGAAAAAGGAATTAAGAAGAAAAAGAAAGAAAAGAAAAGGGCTTGTGTTATGATGTTGGGCTTTTTTATTGTTGGGCCAAAAACAAAAGAAACAGTCTCTTTAAATTTAGAGAAAATGCCCAAAATGGCACAAAAATTGGGTTAGATGTCCAAAATGGCACTCCCTGAAAAGTGTACCCCGCACTAGCACACACATCACGCATTTACTACCGGCGTTAGGGGGGTAACGCATGTTGTACATGCGTTACTCGTGTTTTTAGGCAGCGCCAGCTGAATCAACCATTAATAACGCAAGCCACACATGTGTTTAGGGTGTAACGCATGTGCGTGATGCGTTACCCCTGTAACGCATGACGCACATGCGTTACACCCTAAACGCATGTGTGGGATGCGTTTCAGTGATTTTTTCTGCTGGGAAGTGATGTAGGACAGGGGTTGAAAACAAGTAAAAGGATAGATATTTGTGGATTAACCGCAGAAAACCCACGCCTAAGGTGTTGCCCTAGGATTTCTCAACCGCGGAAGAGAAGTTGTTAGGATCGCAACCCATAACAAAGAGAAACAATTCTCAATTTCAATAATAATTCAACTCTATTCAATAATGGAGATTACAACTGTTTATATAGAAAACCTAAAACTTAGCCATCAAGTAAAGATCTTCTAATAAAGGAAACAAATCCTTTTTATTATTCTATTCCTATAATCTAGAATTTTCATATAAATATTCCTAAAATAACTAAACTACCGAATCAATTATAATCACTTTAAATCTAAATAATAATGTAAAATATATACAAACTAATTTAATGATTCCTTGTTCCGCATCATTCTCCTCGCCTTTGAAGAAAACTAGTCCACGAGTTTTATAAAATTTGAGAATCAACGAACAAAGAGATGGTTTAAAGTAGCAGTTGACAACATCCGATTCTAACTCCATAAGCAAAATCTTTGGAAGCAACATCGAAAGAACAACATATTTTGATGCAATAGCGGTTGTCAATATGTTACCAACGCCTAAAAAGTCAATATGTCTCGGCAATATAATATTGTTCTCCTTCACAACTTCTTCGACGTTAGACGCTTTCTCTGCCTCTTCCTCTTCCTCTTCAATATTAAAACATTGAATAGACGTCTGTTCTGCCTCCTCTTTTTCATTGTCATTACACTGAATTGTAAGAAGTTTACCAATCTGATTTTCTTTTACCATCTGATTTTCTTCAACCATCACAAGTTTCCTATGTGATTTAATATCCTCGTGGTGTTGAAGAGGCTCCCTTGACACTTTTTTCCCACCGCATTTTACTACCAAGTCATCGACCATAACAAGAATATACTTAAGATCCTCCTTAATACCAGCGGCGGTCACTATCATCTCATCAAGATGCTCTATAATTCTGGCCATGGAAGTTTTTTTTTTTGGCTGATGAACAGTGCTGTGAATAGTGTTTGACTGATGAAAAGTAACCGTGAACAGTGAGACCTTTTTTTTTTTTTTTGGCTAAGTTGCAGGGAAGGTGTTTGATAAATGATTTAGCTGATTTAATGGCTGGTTGGGGATGTTCGTAGGCTGCTGGAGGTAGGATACACTGGCTGGTGGCTACTGGCGGCTTCTGGTGGTGGCTGATGTTGGCTGCTGGTGGTTGCCAGAGGCTGGTGGCGGTTTTCGGTGGCTGTTGGAGGCTGACGGTGGTAGGAACCTGCTGTTTGAATGGAGGAACGGTGGCTCTGATACCACTTGATGTAGGACAGGGGTTGAAAACAAGTAAAAGGATAGATATTTGTGGATTAACCGCAGAAAACCCACGCCTAAGGTGTTGCCCTAGGATTTCTCAACCGCGGAAGAGAAGTTGTTAGGATCGCAACCCATAACAAAGAGAAACAATTCTCAATTTCAATAATAATTCAACTCTATTCAATAATGGAGATTACAACTGTTTATATAGAAAACCTAAAACTTAGCCATCAAGTAAAGATCTTCTAATAAAGGAAACAAATCCTTTTTATTATTCTATTCCTATAATCTAGAATTTTCATATAAATATTCCTAAAATAACTAAACTACCGAATCAATTATAATCACTTTAAATCTAAATAATAATGTAAAATATATACAAACTAATTTAATGATTCCTTGTTCCGCATCAGGAAGTGTATAAAATGAACGAGTAACGCATGTAGGAGATGCGTTACCCCCTAACGCAGATGCTACATGCGTTATGTAAGTGTCAGGCGCGGGCACTCTCCAGAAAGTGCTATTTTGGGCATTTTTCTCTCAAATTGTGCCATTTTGGCACTTCACCCTTAAATTGGTGGGTTAGTTTATTTGACCCGATTTATTATTTTTTTCCTAAATAAAATGATTATATGTATTTAGATCCGTTAAAATATTTAATAGTTATTTTCTCAAGGGAAAATTCTGTTAGGATCGTTTGTACAAGCATATCATTTTAGTTTAGGAGATTGCCCCGGTTATAGATTTAATTGTGTAGTATTCAAGTGGTTGTTGATATTACGGTATCTCTCCAATTTTTTACGATGCTGCAAATTAAATAGTTCAGGGGGCGTTATTCCAACGAAGTAGCAGAAGTAGTGTATATACAGATACACACAGTTCACTGCCACAAATGACAAAGCAGCAGAAGAAGTAGTGTATATACAGATGTACACACAATTCACTGCCACAAATGACAAAGCAGCAGAAGTAATATGTATACAAATACATACACACAGTTCACTGCTATATCTTGCATTTCATTCTTGTAAAAGAAGCAGAAGGACCAGTTCATGGACGATCTTAAGGGATGCAGTCTACCAAATACAGTTCCAGTTGCTTATAATTCAAGGGATGACAAATGCAGATTCCTCCTGTGTTCAGACATAGGCTTGTTAATACTGAGTGATCACAAAGTCGAATCTCAGTTTCTTCAAAATAATCAGTTCAAGGACTGATTGGTGGTCATCCACCGTTGTGCTGAAAAGCAGCACTTTCTATTATTTTCACATTGCCTAAAATATATCGTGTGGTCGAAAATTCGAGTCCCGGTATCCCAACATTCTCAATTACATATTCCCAAAATAGGTGAATCCCAAGATGGGCAATCTCAAGATGGATCTTTAACTCCAAGATGAGTAAATCTCAAAATGGGTCAATCCTAAGATGGGTCTTCAATTCCTAGAGATGGGTCAAGTTGAATACCTAGGTTATGCTCAAGAACTCCTAGTGTTCCACTCTTCAATCCCAATATAGGTATTTCATCCCAAGATGGGATTTCGAGTGAGGGGGCGTGTCAAGATATTCAACATTCAAAGTTCAACATTCAACAATGACAACAACTATAATTCAACACAATGACATATGCAGTGATGTTTTATTATAGACTTTGTATCATCCTACTTCTTATAAGTAGTCATGTATTCTCTTAATTATAAACAACAAGATCAATACAATGTATTTCTAATATTACTACCGTGTTTTTCTCTCCTCTCTACTAGTTCCATTTATTACTTCCGCATTGCTCATATTTTGACAAGCTGTAATATTCTTTATTGGATACTCTAATTTCAACTAGGCCCTTTCATTGCAGGAGCCATTCAGCGTCTCCTTGCAAGTGATCTCCTTACTGCAGATTCTATTGAGAAGGCCGACGAAGATACCATCAAGAGCTTGATATACCCTGTACTTTTCTCTCAATTAAGTGCTTCCTTTAATGTGATGTTCCTTCTGTAATGTAACACTTATAACTCTTTCGTAGGTCGGATTCTATACAAGAAAGGCTAGCAACATGAAGAAAATTGCTAAACTATGTCTTTCGAAGTACGATGGCGACATTCCTAGTACACTTGAAGATTTGCTCCAACTTCCAGGAATTGGTCCTAAAATGGCTCATTTGGTATGAGTTTGTTCAGTATATGTACATTCTTTTACTAATTTGTTATTGCTATCGAAAATCGCCAATTGTGCAAGTTTGTTTTTTATGATTGTTGCAGGTTATGAATGTAGGGTGGAACAATGTTCAAGGGATATGTGTAGACACTCACGTGCACCGCATCTGTAATAGACTTGGTTGGGTTTCACGTAAGGGCACAAATCAGGTTCATGAATTCTTACTGATGGTTTTAATAATATTTAGACTTAGAAGGTTACAGTTTCCATTCTTCACATTGCATTTCAGATTATGCCCCAAAATTGTTTCTTCCTATCACCATGAATCATTTTAAACGGAGAGATTCGTTTAAACTTTAGAATTTTATTAATATTTTTTCTATATACAAGTTTGTCTTATAAACCACATCAGTAACCCACTGACCTTGCACTTTAGTGGTTTCACACTTTTGAGTCGAAAAGTGTTTGTGTTAAGCTAAAACTGAACGAAGTTTGATTCGGGGGTTTCACTATATACTTCCACAAGTTGTTTCCAAAAAATTTCCCATAGACTACCTTTAAAGATTAAGTTGCTCATGTGTTTACTGTTGACTTTCTTAGAAGTTAGAAGCATACTAAAAAAGCATTAAAAGGATTTTTTTTTTTTTTTTTTTGCATTTCTCTGGAAGGCTTGTGCCTTTAGTATATGCTCCTGTCAGTGCAATTCTTTTCTTTAGAAGATTTCAAAAGTGGCATTGGATTGGTCCATGATACATATTCTATATTTCTTTTTCTCTTAAACTGACAAACAGCTGTTCCCATATTCATCTTCTTGACAAAATTTCAATGCACTGATATTATATTGTTGACAATGATCACTCTTCAAGGACTAATATTGATGTAAGCTGGTGTATTGTGGTTCATTTTGTACCTCAGTTTAATGCATCATTATACTTCAATTATAACATGTATATCATTTGCATCACCTCCCTATACCCCGTGATTTTTTTCTTAAAGCAGCTGTTAGTATAGGTGTAGGATTTCTCTACTTGGTGACTTATATTTACTTTATTTGTTAGAAAACTAAATCCCCTGAGGAGACCAGAGAGTCCCTGGAAAGATGGCTTCCGAAGGAAGAATGGGATCCTATCAATCCTCTTTTGGTATGTAAGCTTGATACATTTGACCAAGACACATAAGTTGTTTTACTTGGACCTGTAGCATATTTATAAAATTTGGGACCTTTCAACATAATTGTAGGATGCTAGTATGTAGCTTGCTTGGGTTTAAATGTTTTGTTCCACACTGTATACTAGATGCTAGGGTGCTTAGAGATGTTTGTGTGCCCTTCTCATGGTGTCATCAATTATTTTGTATAAATGACCAGGTAGATTTATGACTACAATTAATTTTAATATGCCCTTAATGTTATGATGGTTTTTAGGATTTCATAACTTGGTAATTGGTATCACTTCACAAGCTAATAAAATTTAGTTGCTGCAACAGTGCTTGGGATATTCTTGTGTTTTTCTGGTTGTTCTTGTACTTTGTCTGATTGTACTCCGGACTTAAGAATGTATAATGAACAGGTTGGGTTTGGGCAGACTATATGTACACCGCTTAGACCTCAGTGTGGAAAATGCAGTATTACTGATTTATGCCCTTCTGCATTTGAAGAAGCATCAAGTCCGAAATCAAAACCCAGAAAATCTCAGAAGAAGAATTAGCTTTCATGAAACTAGATATGACAGTTTCTTTTCTGGCCTCTGGCTGGTTTTGCTAGTACACTTGAATGACACGATCATTAAGGTATTCATCATGTATTTGTACTCTTAATACTTAGACGTGTACCGTAAAATTTGTGTAATTGTTATGTACCAATGGTGCAGCAGCTAGACCGGTGTCATATTCTGAAATTCGATTTTCTGCTGAACCCAAATTCAGGAAACAACTACTAAATTACTTGTGAATTAGAATCCGACGGAAACATACATATCTGTTAAGCTTATTACTTCCCATAGTATAGGATAGCGAAAAGTAATAGAAATTATCGGGCATTGTGGTGTCAGATACTCCTTCGACATTTGTTTGTACTCAAGCTTCAAAGACCTAAGAATGACAAAATGAAAAGGCAAGGCAGGTTAAGTCGAATTCTTTTTAATGCATTATCCTTGAAATATAAGTTGCGTTGCACAGTGGATGCAGTGCCGTTAATTCTCTATTGTAAAGCAATGAAATTATGTTGCTTCATGTGAACTGTATGTAGGGATGGCAACGGGTCGGGTCGGATCGGGTTTGGTCAAATCCAAATCCAAATCCAAAGTTTTTGGATCGGATCGGGTCTGGATCCGGGTTTGAAAATCAAGATCCAAATCCAAATCTTCGGGTTTTATCGGGTTTCGGATCGGATTCGGGTCTAAATCGGGTTTTTAATTCAAAATTCAAAAATTAAAATAATCACATTAAGCAAAACATAAAAGAAAAAATATATTTAAAATTTTAAATATAAAAATATTATAGTTGCATAAAAAATATAGAATATTATAAATAAAATTTAAAAATGATAATAAAATAAAGATTATATATATGTATTTATATAAATATATTAGAATTTCAATAAAAAAAATAAGATTGTGATTCGAATAAATAAATCAAAATTGTGGATATATATATATGTGATCATTTTGTATATTTGTTTGATATGTATCTCAAATATATAAAATGATATACTAAATAATAATAAATATTAAATGTATGTAAATGTGTGTGTGTGTATATATATATGGGTTAGGCTCCAGAGAGAACACCCTTAAAAAGAGAACGAGAGAACACATCATCTAACCATTGAATCTATTAGATCTAATGGTCCCGTCAACAACACCCAATACAAAAAAGTCTTATAATTCTACCCTCTATCCATTCATTAAAAAAAAATATAAAAAAAAAAATTTTGAAAAAAATAATAATGATGATGATGTCACTGTGACGTCACAACAGGTTTTTTAATTTTTAAAAAAAAAAAAAATTTAAATTTTTTTTTTATGAATGGATAGAGACTAGAATTATAAGACTTTTTTGTATTGGGTGCCCCTGGCGGGGCCATTAGATTTAATAGATTCAATGGTTAGATGATGTGTTCTCTCGTTCTCTTTTTAAGGGTGTTCTCTCTAGAACCTTGGCCTATATTATATATATATATATATATATATATATATATATATATATATATATATATATATATATATATATATATATATATATCGGGTTTTTATCGGGTTTCGGGTTCGGATCGGGTTTGGATCGGGTTTCGGGTTTCGAGTTTCGGGTCGGGTATCGGATCGGGTTACCTAAGATCCAGATCCAGATCCAAACTCTTTCGGGTCCAAAAATAAGATCCAAATCCAAATCCAAATCCAAAAAATCGGGTTCGGGTAGACCCAAACGGATCGGATCGGATCGGGTATCCGTCGGATCGGGTTCTTTTGTCATCCCTAACTGTATGTGTATGTAATGTAACCTTACTTTCGTTTTCTTATTTATTTAGCCTAGTGAACGGTGACTTTGTTTCAAGGGTTCTAGTCCGTTACATAAGGCTTTTAAAACTTTTAAAAACAAATATTTCAAACTGACCTATCAAATTGATAACTAGTCGATAAAGCCGCGCTTCGCGGCGGCGTTACAATATTTTTTAAAAAAATTAATATATTTACGTTATATTATAATACTAATATTAAATTTTAGTAATTAAATAATTTTCTCTAATGAATCGATTTCTTGTTAAACATGATTCTTTCGATTTGAGCCGCTCTCTCGTTAAAACCGAAATCCCAACTTTAACATATATTATAAAGACTTATATATTAATTTTTATCCATAAAATCGAACGGTAAAAATAAAAAAAAATTATGACATCAGTATCAAATTCTAATAGCTAATACAATATTTTCTAGTGAGCCGTCTTCCCGTTAAATACATTTCGAGCCGCTCTTATTTGGAACCGAAAAACCAAAATGTCTTCGATTTAATTCTAATCGCCCAAAATGCCTGCAGATCCGTCCAAAATACCCACGAAATACGCATTTAGGTCATGTGTTGGGGGTATACGCATTTCCCAAATACGTGGAGCGTGTAAATTGAAAATCTGCACTGGTGAAAGTAGCTGGAATACACAATTGTAAAATAGGTATTGTGAAATACGTATCTTCAAGATGCGTATTGCAATTACTGTTCATCTTCTACAACCCGTTGCGCTGGAGCTTTTTTTTCGGTCAAAAATTCGACGAATCTGTTCACCACCATCCAAGCTTCTTTCACTAACATACCATTCATCATTCGAATCGTATTCCCCCCCTCTACAACCTTATACCCCCAAAATAAATAATTTTTTTTCGATTCATTTTTCGAGCAGCCTATACACGTCCTTACAGGGCCGAAAATCAAGAAATAAAGATGGCAAAAGGGGGAGGGGTGTCTGGTCATCATTTTTATGTGCTCCGATTTGGTGGAGGTTGTCGGAGGGTGGCAAACGAAGGAAGGGGACGGTGGAGGCGATTTTGAGCTCCACTGAGACGACGACTGATTTATGAGGTAATGACGTCAACTGACGTCATTACGCATTCCACATATGCGCAACCCTCGAAACGCATTTCCTAAATGCGTATCCCACTATACGCATGAACACCATGCGTTTGTGGGTAAAAAAGACGGGCGGAGACTTGAATATAGGCATTTTGGGCAGCTTCTACACAAAAGTAGTGTAGTTTGGTCATTTTTTCATGTGTTTTTATAGTTATTTTGTAATATTATTTGCCAATTTTTTAAACCAAATATTTTATATTTTTGCTTAGATTTCATAAAATTAATTTGGATAAATATTCATACGATAATAATCACATGAATACTTATGATTGTTAAATTATTAATTTAGTTTTTAATTACGTGAAATGAATTTATTAAATTGAACATTTGAGTATAATATAAATTATTATCTTAGTAAATTATCCGTATGTAATAGAGCATATGTAAACTCATTAATTTTGTTGTAAAAAATTTGATCGTATATGTATGACTATATTTTGAGACATAACAAAATCTCTTAATATTGAGTAAAAGTCATCCTTATGCTTGTCTCAATCATTTTTTCTAACCATATACATTTATACATTTTTAAACTTAAATGTTTAGTTTTAGTCTAATGTTATTACACAATACAAAAGTTCAATAAAATGGGTAAATTGAAATATTTTTTATATTATAATTTTGAATTATTTTTTAACTTAATTATAAATTTTTCAAAATATTTATATCGATGCAAATATGACAATCTTAATGACTTGTGCATGTACATGAATTCTAAAATCAATTGATCAATATATTATATAAAAATTAAAATGTACCATAATTTATAGTCGAGTTATAATCTAATTGATCGTTTTAAATAATTATTGTAATATTTAATATATCTTTTTTTTGATTTAATTTGCATGCCAATTATAGTATTTATTTATATATCACATAGAACATAGTCTTAAAATTTTCATCTTTTTAACATAATTTTAATTATTTTTCGTATATATTTAAATATTTATATGACTCACATATTTAAATCGTTGAAAGTTTAAATGATTGGTCGACCAAAACCCTCAAATATGACTCAAATATTCAAAATTTTAAATACCTAAAAAGTTATGTGATGCAATTATTAATTATTTTTTGATTTGATAACTAAAATTTACATATTTTTTAAAATCAACTCCTATTTGTTATGTAAATAATTTAATATCTATAAAGATACGCATGTAAATAATTTTTTTTCTTTTTTGAGTCGGTTGCATTATGAATAATCTATATTTTTCCCTATATTAATTATTTAAAATGGCAAAAGAGAATTGTAGAGTATGTTCAATCGATTAAAATATTTTTTATAACATTTTCTGTCCAATATTCTAGAAATAATATGAACCAACATTCATTTACTCAAAAAAAATGAGAGGATGAGACAAAAAGAGAAGAGAGGTGGTTTATCATATATGATTTTTAAACAAAACTCAAAATCAACCATAGCATAATTGGTTAAGGCATGAGTTTGGGAGTTAAAGTATAGTGGTTCGAATCCCCATACAAACATAATTTCCTCATTTTTCACACAATTATCAAAAGATGGCATTTTTGTGATTTTTTAAAAAACAGGAATAAAATCGTAATTTCACACCCATTAAAATGACAATTTTTGCCCTTGTGTTGAAGTTTAATATATAGTAATAGACTATCAATTGAAAAGAAATTGAATTTCTTTACACTAACTAGATTTTCAATAGAATCCTTGACCGCCTTTTTTAATTGGTGCAAGACTAAGTTTATTTCCTGATACTACATCATTACGAAAATAAACGAATTTTAGGCACTCATTATTTCATTTTTTTTTTAAATATTTTGGCTTATAATTTTTTACAACAAGTATCTGTTCATTGACAAATCTCGTGGTAAGCGAGTATCGAATCCAGAACCTACTAGAGGTATGCTCAACTAATTGAGCTACCTCAACTTGCTTAAAATATTTTACATTAATATTCAAAATATTAAATATTAAAATTAAATTATTTTACATTAAAATATTTTACACTCATTATTCATTTAAAATAGCTTTTACATTAATATTTTTTTTAGTTTTAGGTAATGTAATCGCAACTTTCAAAAACCAATGAAATCACAATATGAGGAAAAAAAAGGGCTTCTTTCAAAACTACCCATATTAACTATTGGACTTTTAAAAATACACAACCCACCTTTCTAAAATTATAAAACTACGGGCCTTGTTTTCAATATTCTAAAAATACGGTATACCCTTAATAACGACATTCTCCCCCCGTTTTCTCATTCGCGGTGTTTGTCTCTGCAAACCTCAACACAATCTCTCTTGTCCAGGACGAGAATCAAGCTTCAACACAGTCTCTTTCGTCCATGAGGAGAATCAATTTTGATGACTTATTTAATGGAGGCGCTGAATTCAATCTTTGAATTTCGAGTATCAGTTAATTGGCCCCGCATGGGCAGTTTCGCAGTGACTTGGAGTTGAATCGGAGTGACGATTGAGAGTTTCGCAACAGTGGTTGAGATTTGTAAGTGTATTTATGTATATTATGTATGTATATATGAAATATTGGCAGTGATATAGAGATCAAATAGAGAGGAGAGATGTTGTTATAAAATCAAAAAGTATGTATCTATATTTACTTATGTGTTTTCTGTATGTATATGTGTATAATTATAGTATAAAATTATTGTTTTGCGTGTGATTTGGATTGAGTATATAAATATGGTTGCAGTAGTTACAAATGTGGTTGAAAGAGTTGTATATATGTATGTAAATGTGCATAATTGGATTTGGATTGAATAAATAAATATGGTTGCAGGAGTTGCAAATGTAGTTGCAGGAGTTGTATAAATGTGTTTTATATATGTATATGTGCGGAATTATACTATTAAATGATTGTTTATGTGTGATTTGATTTGAATATACATAGAAAAATTAAGCAGGAGATTGATGAAATTCAGTTGTGTATCGATATGATGTACTCCATGGTTGTTTTTAGGTGTGTTACAATCATACATATATACCAACTGTTTGAGAAAATCTTCAGAGAAATACATGATTGCACTTGGTTGATTGTAGCTACACCCATATTAATAGTCAGATTCAACCACTTCTATCAATTGCAACCTTTTCAACCTTGTTTGCAACCTTTTCAACCTTGTTTGCAACCTTTGCAACCAAACCATGGTTGCAGAAGTTGCAACCCTTACAATATTTAAACATTAATGTTGAGATTAGTTCTAATTATTGTGATTATCTCTGTTTTATTGACTAATTATATGTGATTATATTTGTTCCATTAACTTCAGAATGGAAGCTGTTGATGAGTGGATTTTGTAACAACTTTTGAGAGGTTTATGGTGAGTTGTAAAGGCTAACGATCAACTAATCTATGGAGAATGGAGGTTTTTTTGTAGGGGTTGAACTGAGCTCGAGAGCGTTTACAAGAATCTCGCGAGTTCCCTTGAGGCTTGTGTCGTGTGTTCTCAAGAATCTCGTAGGTGTATTGCGAGGCTTGTAAAAACATGTTCTCAAGGTGCCTACGTACCCTTGCTTATATAGGGATCAAGTTCACGTAGTTCTTTTTAGACTAGAAGTCTGGTTAGGCGGCAATAAACTAGGTTCCTAATTCGTGGGGAACTCCTTTTCTCCAGATTTCAGCCACGAATAGGCGACCTAAGTCGAATAGAACTCGAGTTCTAGTCCGACTAGGAGTATGTTTACAAGTTCTCGTCCTATTAGATGTATTCAAGGATCATCTGCACCCAAGGAATACATTCCAATAAGGAGTTGATGTTCATGACTTGCTCCTAAAGAATAGGAGGCTTAATCATACTAGAATTCTGCTGGATTAAATCTGTTCTCGTACAGGAAGCTGTCTCTCAGGAACCTGTCTGCAGGAACCTGTTTCTCGGGAAGCTGTCTGCAGGAAGCTGTCTCTCGGGAAGCCGAACCTGTCCAGATCTATTTCACGTGCTATTTAGCCCCATTTAACTTAAGGGACCTCAATCATAACCCATATTAATCATACGGATTGGATCCTTAAACCCAATGGGCCTAAATCTAGCCCATGGAGATTTTGGGCACAACAAGTACCCCCCGGTTCCTCGAAGTCATAGGATGCGAGAGGAACCTAAATAGCTTGATATTTTAAGGTCCAATCCCTTCAGTGCTCCCATGTTTCTTTTGAGTGAACCATGCGGGTCTTTATCTTCTTGCTTGAATCGTGACAAGGGCAAAAAGTGAATCTAATTAGGCGCTGAGTGAATCCTTTGACAAGGGCACAAAGCGAATCTAATTGGGCACTAAGTGAACCTTAAGAATGTCAAGGGAACCACATGAATCCAAATAAGGGCATAAAGTGAACCTAATTGGGCGTTATGTGAACCTATGCTGAGGGCACAAAACGAATCCAATAGGGCACTGGATGAATCCTTAAAAATGGCACGAGGTTAACCTGGAAAATCAGAACTTGATTGCTCGAGACATTGCTTCATCTTCTAAACTGCTTTTTGCTCGACTATCTACTGTCTGTCTATTAGAGGTAATCTAGGATCAGCTGCGTCATAGGAGTTCTCTCCAATAATGAGTCTGCTTCTCTCTAGATGGCTTCTTGATCTCTCTGTTGTCTATGCTCAGGAACCTGGTGCTCAGGAACCTCTCTACAGGAAACTGTACCTGCACAAATAACAAATTTGTTAGTCTGGGGAGCCTTTCTATGGTTCCCATGTACTTCTTGTTGTTCTCATTGCTGTTGCTAGGCTGACTCGGGCTCTTCTGCGGGGAGGAACCTAATTCATTCATAATCTGCTCAGCTACTGGTTCATCAGGAACGTCTTGATACTCATAATCTTTTGATTATCTTCTCAGCTAGTGCTCATTTTTCCACGTTTGGTCTTCATATATGGTACTGGATCTGTCTCCTGGCTCAAACAATACTCGTTGATTGGAACCTATGACTTAATAGGTCTAAATCTAGCCCATTGTGATTTTGGGCACAACACCAAGAAAACTAGAAAAAATAGGTTAGTAATACGAGCTGAAGAGCTCACATATAAGTGATGCATGTATGCAAGTATGAACGATTATCTACATTATATATGTTGCTACCTTCTCAAGTGGCATATCAATTATCTACTTGACTGATTCAACTAACACGTTTGAGATCATAAACTAAGCATATATGTTACGTAAACTGCAAACCTATAGGGCATGACAACATCCTAAGTACAAGTTCACATAAATTTCATTTCTAAAGATCATGGAATATGCGCATTTAGAAGCAATATGTATCTAAGCATGACAGAATATAAGCTCGCATTGACATAAAATATGCATGATAGTTAAGAATATAAAGGCATGAAAGTAGAACTTATCTGTGCTTCATTGTGCCGGTTTGGATTGAGGTTCCGTTACTGAACCTGGAAGATGGAAGCTCTTCTCTGTGAAAACGTAGGGGAATTGAGCTACCCCCCGAGCTGTCATGATGCATGAACCTCCTATAGCTTGTTGAAGCGGTTGACTGAAAGCTGCTTGTTTCGGCTGAATATCACTGAACTTGGAAGCTGTAGCTATAAACTATTTCGATCATATACAAGCTTTATAAAATGAGAGTATTCATCTTTGTATCGCTTTGATGAGGGCACAAGGCGAATCCAATTGAGCTCTAGGTGAATCCTGGGAAGGGCAATTAGAGAATTCAATTGGGCGCTAAGTGAATCCTTGACAGGGCATAAGACGAATCCAGTTGGGCTTTAAGTGAATCCTAAGAAGGGCATTTAAAGAATTCGACTGGGCGTCAAATGAATCTTTTGGTAGGGCATAAGACGAATCCAGTCGAGCTTTAAGTGAATCCTACGAAGGGCACTCAAAGAATTCGACTGGGCATCAAATGAATCCTTTTAGCTTTAGGGAGCACAAAGTGAATCCATCCGGGCTCTAGGTGAATCATGGCAAGAGCACGAAGAGAATCCGGTTGGGCACTAAGTGAATTCCTTTATGGCACCAAGTGAATCCTTATAGGCTCTAAGTGAATCCTGCAGAGGGCACAAAGAGAATCTATAGGGCACATGATGAATCATTTCAAACTCTAGGGGCACCAAGTGAATCCGTATGGGCACAAGGTGAATCCCTTTAAAGGCTTTTCAGGTACAATCAAACTCTAGGTTAGGTTACCCATGATTAGGTTCCCAAAACTGTTAATTAGGTGCCCACATGCTTATGGGACTTTTGAATTGTGCCTACGATTCATAGGGCTTTTCGATGTGAATCTCTCGTGCTTGCAAATCTTTTCTGGCTATCAAGTGCTTGCAGCTGACAGGTCTTTCAAAGTTAATCTTTCTGGGCTCTATGCAAATCCTTATAAGGGCATAAGGTGAATCCAACTGGTCATTATGTGAACCTCGGCTATGGGCAAAAATCGAAACCAATTGGGCACCAAATGAATCCTTAAAAGGGTGTAAAGAGAATCCATCAAGATACCAAACAAATGCGCGTGGATGCATGAAGCACCAAGTGAATCCTTTTGGGCTTTAAGTGAACCTATACGGGCACATAGAGAATCCATAAGGGCACTGGGTGAATACATGGATATGCTTAGGGAGCCTGGTGAGTCCTTCTGGGCTCTAAGTGAATCCTTGAATGGAGCACAAAGAGAATCCATAAGGGCACCAGATGAATGCATGAAAAATTCTCGGGGAACCTAGTGAATCCTTCTGGGCTCTAAGTGAATCCTTGAATGGAGCACAAAGAGAATCCATAAGGGCACTAGATTAATCCTCTAAAGGCATGGAGCTCTTGCTGTAAGTACACTCTCTTCTATTCAGGTATCGGCTGGCTGGGAACTTCAAGTAGGAAGCTGCTAATCAGAAACTAACAATTGGCTTCTAACAAATGTCAATGAACCTGGAAGCTGTTACACACCAACTTCAGGTATAAAATAATGAACCTGCAAGATGTCAGTTACAAGAAAATAACGAGTAATCCACTAGACACATATAAATGCGACTAGACCTGGAAGCTGTTATCTACGAGCTTTAGGTGAGAAACACGGAACCTGTTAACTAAAGGTAAATACATGGAACCTGTAAGCTACAGGTAAATATAAAGGAACCTGCGAGGTGCAGGTAAATATCAAGGAACCTACGAGATGCAGGTAAATATCAATGAACCTGTAATGTGTTAGGTACATGTGCATTCTAACATCTAGAAACATAATCAAGACATAATCGTAACTTAATCGCACATAAGACCACAATAACATAGATGTTTAAGCATGCTTTATGTATAGTAAGAGTTTGTTGTGCGTACCTGGGAGGTTTTCTACGAATATGTGAGCATAAAAGGAGAGGTATCACCTGGATCTTTCTGTAGACTGATCATATGTGAAGTGGAAGCCTCCGTTAAGATTCGAAAACTCATTGACGTGTTCATGATGCAAACATGCTACTCTTCAAGATGCTAAACTAAATCAATCCGTAAGGTTCTTTAACCAAATTGTGAGCTTCTTGGAACTGATCGTGAGGTTCCTGGACCAAATCGTGAGCTTCCTGGAACTGATCGTGAGGTTCCTGGACCTAAATTCTCAAAAGTTTGAAATCCTCAATTTTCAAAGTACCATGTGCTATAGTAATTATACTACCCCCCAGTTCTTCAGGGAAGCTTGTCTTTGATGAAGAACTAACTCCGGGAAGCTTCACAATTCTTCGATAATCTCTAATAAGTCGTTGAACATTCATCCATGAAGTTGAATACTGTGTGTTTTCTTCAAGATGCTCATTTCAAATTCTTGTAGCTACTCTTCATCAAAATCTCCAACTATGTCAAATTTTTCTTAATGCTCGAATAGATACTATAGTTTCTTCACATCATTCCTACTTGTAGCTTTAACATGTCTTCTCTTTTCTTCTTTAACCTCTTACGAAACACGCTGAGAACAAACCTCTATTGCTAATACAAATATCTCAATACAGTACCTCTAAGCTTACGCGAGCTAACTCATTGTAAGAAACAAGAGATACTTAAAGAGATTACTTGCGGGATATTTCTAGCAACTCATTGAATTACGTTCCTTGTTTTACAAGCTAAATATAAGCTCATGTATGACGTAATACAAGGAAAAAAAAAACTACTCATAATTTTGTTGAAAACTACCCAAAAGAAATAGGTTTGCTTGATAGGGAGGTATACATGCACTACCCCCCAGTTCTAAGGAAATACATAAAGGTCTCTCAACTCTACTTTAAGAAAGCTCTCAAACTTTCAACTACTGGTCACCTCGAGCTATCCATTCCCCGAGCTTCCCAACTTTAATCAATTCCTCAATTTGGTCTTTCAGTGCTCTACATTCGGAAGTATCATGGCAATTATCCTCATGGAAATCACAATATTTCTTCAGATCTTTCCTTGCTCCTACAGGTAAAGGTGCAGGCTTCACAAATATTCCTTCTTTCCCATAAACCGTGAAGATGTGGTCCACTGGAGCAACCAAAGAGGTATAATTATCGCACTTTGTCTTCAAATTTGCTTTACTTCTTTTGGAGGAATCTCGATCCCCAATAACATATGCTTGCGGGCTTGGAGACCTCTCTCGCTTGCTTCCTTTATGACTAGCTTCATCTCCAAGATCTTCTGTTTCTCTCAACTTCAATAAGGATTCTTCCACACATTTATATAGTTCAGCTTGTTTGTAGAAATCAGCCAGTGTACCAGGTTCACGTACTTGTAACTCCTTCCAGAAGTCTGAACCAGCTCTAACTCCAGCAATCAGGAAGCTCATAATGACCTCGTCGGGAGCTTTCTTAACTCTGGGAACCTCTGCATTAAAACGTTTGAGGTACTCTGTCAAGGTCTCATCTGCTCTCTGCTTGATGTTGGCCAAGGTATTGGTTGGGGGTGCAAAAGCGACGGAAGCTCTAAACTGAGTAACGAAGAGTTTCCCCATATTCTCCCAGGAATCTATAGAATCTGATGGTAACCTCTTGAACCACTGATGAGCTCCACCATGAAGGGTTGCAGCCAGTAATCTACACCTTGTTGGCTCGTTAACTTGATAAACTTCCATCTCGATATTGAAACGACCCAGATACTCCACAGGATCCGTAATGCCATCAAATTTAAACTCGTTTGACATATGATAGGATTTAGGTAACGAGGATTTCTAACCTTCTTGGTGAATGGAGATGAGGTTATTGCACCTATTGTTGACTGTCTTTCTTCGTTGATTTTCACTAGAATCTTCTTGAGGTCTTCATCATTCAAATCACTAGCTCCACCGTCCTTTGCTTCCCTATCTTTATCATCGACCTCCTGTGAATCTGCTACACTCGAATCGTTCGCGGTCTCATCTGAACTTATATCATCTTTAATTATCTCGATGGAAGGTTCCTTCGCTTTTTCCTTTTCTGAGAAGATGCTCCTGATTTCGTAGCCTTCTAACTCTTAAATCCTGCCAAGATTTGTAACCGAGTTTTCTTAACAGAAGGTTGTTTATCTTTGGGTTCACCATCTTCTTCACCTTCAGTATCTTTCTTTGGGTCTTCGATTTCTTCCTCAGCCTTTTCTTCACGTTCTTCTTTGTCAACGTCCAACTTCTTTAAAGAACTCTTAGCTTTCTTACCCTTCTTTTTTGATGTCAACCTCGACTTCTTCTTCTTCTTTTGTGTTGTATGTTCAAGGGTTGTGAGTCTCTCTTCAATCGACTTTAGATGCTCTAGGACGTCAACAGGAGTAATCTTCTTTGCTTTCGGTGTTTGATCTTTCTCTACAGATTGCGTTGCTTCGCTATCAGAACTGCCTGCCATCTTTCCACTCTTAAGATAATAACTCTCCCCTCCTTCTAGCGCCAATGTTGATGAGTGGATTTTGTAACAACTTTTGAGAGGTTTATGGTGAGTTGTAAAGGCTAACGATCAACTAATCTATGGAGAATTGAGGTTTTTTGTAGGGGTTGAACTGAGCTCGAGAGCGTTTACAAGAATCTCGTGAGTTCCCTTGAGGCTTGTGTCGTGTGTTCTCAAGAATCTCGTAGGTGTATTGCGAGGCTTGTAAAAACATGTTCTCAAGGTGCCTACGTACCCTTGCTTATATAGGGATCAAGTTCACGTAGTTCTTTTTAGACTAGAAGTCTGGTTAGGCGGCAATAAACTAGGTTCCTAATTCATGGGGAACTCCTTTTCTCCAGATTTCAGCCACGAATAGGCGACCTAAGTCGAATAGAACTCGAGTTCTAGTCCAACTAGGAGTATGTTTACAAGTTCTCGTCCTATTAGATGTATTCAAGGATCATCTGCACCCAAGGAATACATTCCAATAAGGAGTTGATGTTCATGACTTGCTCCTAAAGAATAGGAGGCTTAATCATACTAGAATTCTGCTGGATTAAATCTGTTCTCGTACAGGAAGCTGTCTCTCAGGAACCTGTCTGTAGGAACCTGTTTCTCGGGAAGCTGTCTGCAGGAAGCTGTCTCTCGGGAAGCTGAACCTGTCCAGATCTATTTCACGTGCTATTTAGCCCCATTTAACTTAAGGGACCTCAATCATAACCCATATTAATCATACGGATTGGATCCTTAAGCCCAATGGGCCTAAATCTAGCCCATGGAGATTTTGGGCACAACAGAAGCACATTGGATCCTTTGGCGCATTTGAATCAAGTTGCGATCAATGATGGTGATTGGGATAATCGGGCACAAAGCAAGCAAAATGTTGCTAATAAGGATATATAAATTGCACATGAGAATGAGAATGTAGAAATCCGCGCGCGCGGGGAGAGAGAGAGAGAGAGATGTACCGATTCCTATTTTTCTTTTTGTTTGTAATTTATTGAATCACTATGAACGAAATTGATATGACATTTATGAGTTTGTACATTTGTTAATTTTATGTGGAATAGGTCCCACAGGGAAACCCATCTTATTAGCCAGAATCAAAACTTTATATCAATCGTAACAGCTGCAACCTTATTTGTAATGTTGGTCCCGGAGTATTGCAGAAGGGGGGGTTGAATGCAATACTAATAAAATCGAATCTTTAAATCAACAACGAAAATAAAGATTATAGATTATCAGTAGATGTATGCAAGCAATAAGTGAAACAAGATTTCTCAGAAAATAAATGTTTAATTTATTTTGTGTGAAGTGTTGCTACAACCTGGAGAGAGTTTCTCCAGCTTCGATATCTCAAAAGATACAGATTGCTTCGTGTGCGTACATGAATAGAAAAGAATCTAAGATGTATCTAAGTAGACTAAGATACTCTGTTGTCCCTATCGCATGGGGGTGTTGAGCTACTGTCGTTTTCAAGTGGCAGCTCATTACAATTTGCACACCCATGTGACTTTCCCTAATTGCTATACAGACAGGATAAACCTTATAAGTAAAGCAACCTAGATTCTTTCTATTTCTAGCTAATACAATTCTAGTAGATGTGGATATCACATGCTCCTCGAATTAACCAGCCTTGTCTTGTGAATCTCTTAAGCTTCTGTCATAGTCTTGCAGGTCTGCTACAAACGATAGTGTGTTGCAGCAAATCTGTTTCTTGAACATGTAACCTGTCACGGGCTTTGACTGAGAAAATACCCAATTCAAATAATCCAAGGTGACAGTAACCTTAACCGTAGAGTCTGCTGTCAAAGGAATATTCAGTGGTTGACAGTACTAGCTCCCGCCAATGTTGCTGTCGGAGCTCCAGACTTGCTGTCAAGTGTGAGAATGTTACTGTCTCTTGCTTCGGCCAATGTTGCTATCAAATGTAGCTTTGTCGTGACTTTGCAACATTTGTCTTCTTGTAACATTACTGTCAGGGACATGACAGTAACTTTTATTCTTGCTGTCTTCTAGATGCATTCCTTGAGGCTTGAACAAACATATGAACTTCTCCCAAATCATACATTTATTACATGACAACAATTATTCAAATACGAAGACATACTCTGGCTGTGACAGTATGTTCAACTTAGTAAAAACTAAGTACAGGGAAATATAGTTAAGTTGTCTCTATGCTATCACCCATAAATTCCAACAATCTCCCCCAATTTGTTTTTATTGACAATAACAACAAATTTACAATCAAAACGTGCTGACAACTTAACTAACATAGATCAGAATAGCTGAAATACTATAACTGATAAATGTTAAAGAAAAATCTAGAACATGAAGCTTATGAATTTACTGCAAATCAATTGCTCCTATTTAATGAGCAAATCAGAGTTTAACTTAGCTTGATTTTGGCAGTCTCCAATTGTTTAGATTTTTCCCTCTCTTCTGAGAGCTTCATTTCTTGTTTTTCTGAGGTCTTCAACTAAAGCTTTTTCTTCTGGTGATCTGGCATCATCTTCAATGTCTTCAATGTACCCTTGTATCACTCGAGAATAAATACTTCAGCATCTTTTACATCAAACCAAGTTTCAAAATCATACGTGTATGTTCTGAACTTCAGAATTCCTTGGATGAATTTGAACCTCCTTCCAGGAAAAGCATTTAAGGATTCTCTCCTTTTTCTGTCTAGCTTTGGATTTTCATCTCTCCTCTGATCAAATATTTCCTCTAGCTCCCAAGCAACTAGCATTTCGAGCTTATGAATAGATCCAACAACTTTCCAGTAGAGATCCTTCAGTATACTAGTCCTCAGCTTGTGAAAACTATCAACATAGATTTCTTGCTTGTCATCCTTGATTCTCAGAGGATTATCCAGTACATAGGGCTGATAACCTGCTTCCTCACTGAATAGCTTGTTGAGTTTCTTGTAGCTTTCCTTCAGTTGAGCTTCTAGGTCTTCAGCACTTTGTTTGGCAGATGTGGCAGGTGTGGTAGATTTGGTGGATTGGGATGATTTAGCTTTAGCAGCCTGATAAGCTTGTTCTGCTTCATATTCAGCCATGCCAGCCTTTGTAAAAGGACGATGTGCTGCTACAAGGTCCACATCAGGCATTGGTTCCCCATCAGAACTGACTTCAAGGTCTGCATCATCATGTGATCTCCAATCACCATACTTCTTATAGAATTCAGCATATCTTTGAGCATAGTATTCTTTGACATGCTCTAAGATACTGCTAGAAACATCTTGGTTTGTTTCCATGAGAGTGATCATCCTTTCCAGAACGAAGAAATCAATTCTTCTCCTTACCTTTACCTTATTGCATGAGAGATCACGCATGCCTCCCACATTTGAGACTATCTCCATAGTGAAGTCTGGTTCTACAGTTATACATGTAGTTCTACAGTCCTTAAGATTATACTTTCGTACCTTTTTGTTGACTGGGTCCAGTTCCACCGAGACAGATGATATGGTCCCATCAATTGACTTTTTCAATAGTTCAAAACTATTTACTTTTCTCTTATCAATGGGCTTCTCTATCAAAACTGCTCCATGCTTCTTTTTCTTTGCTGCTGCAACTGTCTTCCCTTTTATCTTGGTTGTACGATAGGCTTGGGCTCTTGTCTTCCTTCTGTTAGATGTGAAATTCTTGACAAGCTTTCGTACTTTAACAGTTTCTTCAAGTTGATCCTTGACAGCATCTTTCATGACAACAACTTTGACAGCTTTGACTGTTTGGCTCTTGATAGCATCTTTCACTTGGGTGTCTTCAGCCAATTTGATAGCATCCTTGTTAACAGTATCTTTTTCAGCATTAAAGCATTCAACAGCTAATCTCAAGATACTTGCCTCCAAGGCCTCACAAATTTCTAACTCCCCTTTTTCATTGACATCATCTTCCTTTTCAGTACTGGGAGTTTCTTGCTCTTCTTGGGTAGCATCCATCTGAGTTTGTGTAGCAACATTCTTAGATGCTTCGTTTCTAGAACTCCTGAATCTTCCAGGTTCACCACTTCCTCCAATTTCATTCTCATCATCATCCAAAGTATCATCATAGTTGCAGCTTCCTCCCATCTTGGCATTAGCATCAGAGATCAGCTTCTTTATGATTGAGCTAATTTCCTCATCTCTTTTTGCTAACAGTCTATGAATATCTTTGATAGCTTTAACCTTTTCACTTGTGATACTGGATTTGAGAAGTTTCTTCAACACTGTCATGATTGTTTCAGTGCTTAGTCCTGAGATTTTGTCCAATGGTAAGAAATCCAACCTTCTAGCTCCTGTCTTTGTGATCCTTCTGAAACACACACCATAAGGATTTTGAATCACCTCAGGGAGTTTGTCTTCAACCATCCTTTTAATTTGTGCTATCAGACTATCATTGAAGGTTGTTGAATTTCTGACTACCAGGGTTCCAAGGACTTGGAGTACTCTAGCATGCAAACTTTGTAAAAGTTGCATTGTGATGAATATGGTCAAACAGTTTTTCAAATAAACCTGAACATCCCATCTTCTTTCCAAGTTGATTCTCACAGAGATACTTATTACTTTGCTCTTCAGTGTTGATGCCAATTTTGTAAAAGCTCCCCCTGCTTCACTAATTGATTCATCCACCAACTTACTGAAATCTTCATCTTTGTTGTTCAAAGTACTCTTCATGTGTTCAACCATCATCAATTCTGCATCTTCAAGGGCGTATTCACTTCCATCTGACCAAGTGGTTCCAGTAGATATGCCAGCAGATATGTCCATATACTCAGGCATTTTGCCTTTGCCTTTACCCAGAGCATTTTGAATTTCTTTTTCTCTCCATTCCTTCTACAACTTCTGGAATGGAGCTTCGACTTCCTCAGGATTTGGCTCATTGATTTTCAGTGGAGGCAATACTGTTCTTTTAGACTTTTGAGTTCCCTTTAATTGCTCCAACACTTCCTTGGATAACAATACTGCCTCACCATCTATTTCTGCTTCAAACAATTCACCATCTCCTGTTGCCTTCAGTTCTTCACCAAAGTTTCTTTCTTTTTTCTCTTGCTCCCCCTCACTTTCATCTCCATCTTTTTCTTCCAAAACTTGCTCCCCCTCACTTGTATGCTCCCCCTCACTTGCAGCTTTACCTTGTTTCTCCTTCTTTACCAGGTTTGCTTCATTTTGATCTACCACTTTTTCTCCCTCACCCTCATTCTGATCTACCACTTTCTCCCCCTTAGTTGAGTTGGCAGCACTAAGGATGGCAGAGAATGAGTGAAGAGTTTGTTGAATATCAGCAAAACCAGTAGCTACCATAGTGGACAGAGCATCAAGTTTAGCTTCCATGGATGCACATCTGCCCTCAAGGGATTTCAACCTTGATTCAGCTTGTTTAGAAGGACCACCAGTTCCCAACCTTTTTGGATATAAAGGAAGAGATTGGGGCAAGGAGGCTATGGAGTTTCTCACACACTCATTGTTTTTCTGAGTGATCTCATCACTCCTCACAGAATGACTCTCAAGGCCTAGTGCCTTTGTGTGTGGGGTTCCCTCAAGTTCACTCTGGACATGCTCAAGTCCCTCACCTTTTGCCAGCTCGTTTGGCTGCCTCTCATTTTTATGCTCACCTCTCTTTTCTTTTATCTCTCTTTTTCTTTTCACTCCCTCACTTATCCTAGATGCATGGGTATGAGCAGTACTTGCATGCATTTTAGTTGAAGAAGTAGAAAGTTTAGATTGTACCTTCAAAGTAGAGATAGTAAGTTGATCATCATCTGAAGCATCTTCAACAATGACAGTATCATGATCAAGCTGTGTAGAGGCGACAACATCTTTACCCAAAATGTTACTGTCCACAGGTGGGTTGACAGCAACTTTTGTGGTGTCTTTGACAGCAACTGAGGCTGTGACAGCAACTTTCGGAAGGTTAGTTGCTCTTTGGAGTTCGACCAAGATGTTGGCTGTTTCATTTTCTGGCAGAGTACCATCTTGATCTAGCTCAGTGTTTGAGTGAGCGGTGTCCATTTCACTTTGAGAAATGGGTTCTTGTGGACCACTTGATGGGGGCTCATCCATGACTTGAGATGGATGATCAAAACCTGAAGGGATTGGACTGTCCCCTTCTCTAGGTTGTTGAGAAGAAACAATTGATGGATTAGAGAATAAAGAAGATGATGGTTTAGAAGAGATTTTTGGTTGTTCCACAGGGTTAACTTGTGGAACATCAAGAGTAGAAGTTTCATGACCCTCACTGTGCCCTATCTCTGTGTGCATTTTTGCAAGTGTAGGCTCCTTATGAGTGAGTACATGAGGTTGTGCTGACTCTTTACAGGATGCCTTGGGAGATAGGCCAGCTTCAATAGATACTTCTTGTTGAGAAGAAGCACCTAGGGATGTGTTTGATTCCCTTTTACTCTCCACAGCCTTTTGTGAGACTGTGGGGTGGCTGACAGTGGCTTTGGCCCTCTTAGCTCTCTTCTTCTTAGGCTCAAGAGGAACCACTGTGGGTTCACATTCACTAACATCCTTATTTGCTGCATCATGTGCATTTTCTCCCTCAACATTCTCAGAACTACTACCAACACCAGTTTCCAAGGGTCTTTTCTTGGATTCTTGCAAAGTTATTTTTGTGGTCTTTGGTTGTCTAGAGGATCTGATAGGAATGTATGCAGTAGAATGTGGGTTAACTGAAATTAGGTCCAATTCAGCTTCATTCTCAAGAGAGAAGACAACATACCCAGAGGGTAGTGCTACGTCAAGATGAGGCTCTTGATCAACCATGTGCTTGGTGAAACAGAGTGGAATATGTGCATTTGAATTTTGTGAATTGAGTGATGTGTGTGTATTTCTTTTCAAAACATTGCATTCTATAGAGAGAGATGCATTATCATCAATACCACATAATGAATTCAAACACATAGTAAGAAAGCGAGGATAAACATGTACCTTCCTACTTAGAGCTGACTTGAGTTGACTCATAAGCAACTTTCCTACATCCACTTTGTATCCATGGACAAGAGAGTGAGTAAGCTTCTTGATATATGAGGGAATTCCATTCCATCCAGAGGTTTTGGTTGAGAAAACCTTCACCATGACATCAAAAATCATGCTCCATTCTTTTCTCAAATGCTTTCTGTCCATTTCACAAGTCGAGTACCATTTCGATGTACCCTCTTCAAGAACAGGACCAGAATACCCAATTTTTAAGAAAAACTTCTTTAGGATTTCATCACTTGCAAGTTCCTTGTATGATTCTTTAGCTTGTAGTCCAGTTCCCAAAGTTTCGTTGATGCCTTTGATTGTGAGGATGCAGGTGATTCCTTTGATTTTGCATTGTATTGTGTCTTTACCTTCACCTCCTGGAACATAGGCAGTGTTCCAGAATTCTTCAAGTCTTTCCAGGTTTAAGGATGGTGTAGATGTTATAGCATGACCCAGATATGACTTGTTGATAAAGGATACGAGTCCTTTATATCCTTCACCAGCATCTCCAGCAGTGAGAATACCAGCAAAGTTTGTTTGAGAAGAGGATTGTTTGGGTGCCATTTCTTGCTTTGAGCTTCGGAGAGAGATTTTTGCTTTTGAGAGAGAGAGAGAGAGGTTTTGTTGAAAGTTGTGTGTTTGTGTGTTTGATAGTTTCTTACATGAAAATAGCAAAGGTCTTACTGAGAAAGGGAAAGTAACTATGTCTTAGCCCATTAATCAGTCACGTGGAGTCGTGGGTAGTTACTTTTTAGTGGCTGTAAATCGTGGAGGTAAAATCCCAATTAATTCGGTCCACTAATCTTGATAGTAACCTGTGCGCTGTAACAAATTCATTAGTAATTTTGAGAGGATGACAATAAGTTTTGCTTGATAGTAATATCGTTGCAAGAACATACTATCACCATTAAGCAATTTATACAATTTCCTTTAAATTTCATGATAGAGACTTTTTCAGTTGTGTCATCTAAGAAACTTGCTATCAAGGCACTTCGTGACAGCATCTTCACTTATTGACAGCAACTTAGGCGGAAATAATTTATGTCATGAATTTTAATCGACTTTGCCTATTGCTTAAGCGAAAATTACCAAATAGCATTTTAATCGATTTAGGCACATATTTGTTGGTTTTAGCACATATCCACAAACATCCATACACACAAACAATCAACTTAACAACTATTCGAAGATAGATAGAATGAGATGACAATAATGACTAACATGCAAGAAAACTAAGAAGATA
The DNA here is from genome assembly GCA_037693485.1 of Kitagawia praeruptora. Lineage (NCBI taxonomy): Eukaryota > Viridiplantae > Streptophyta > Magnoliopsida > Apiales > Apiaceae > Kitagawia > Kitagawia praeruptora. The sequence continues at coordinate 95,220,895 of CM075354.1, read as the reverse complement.
AAACGGTCATTTCATTAAATAAAAACTTAAAACAATACAAGAAGTTCTTAAGAACTGGAAATTATTTTAAGTTTGGAAAAGCTTCTAGCAGCAGCCTTTCCGCGATCTTCTCCATCTCCTTTTGATCGGAGATCCCCTCTTTTTCGAGATAAGTATGAAACTTATCTACCCAGAGATCAAGCTACTCATTAGTAGCAGCTATCTCCATCTCCTTCTTGAGACTAGGAGGCTCTGGCTTCACTCCTCCGTTTGCTCCTGGCGCCGATGACGATGACATGTCTTCTGCTTTCCTCTTGCTCATATTTGACTCTAGAGTTCTTAGGGTGTTAAGTGAGAACAAAGGGTTTAGCTTTGGTCTTATTTATAACACAGTAAGTGACTCTACAGCTCCCAACTGCCTCTTTTTAATGAAGTAATTTAACTTTTAAATTAAAAAGACTGACAAATACCCGTAGTCATATCAAATGACACAAGTACTTATCACTAAGCAGGCGTATGAAATAAGTTAATGTCACGTGACTACTCATTACAAAAATTAAAACATGCATGTGATTTGAATTTAGCATAGTCATAGCAAACATGCTGTCAAATAAACAAGTAGCACATAGGACAGTAACTTCTCATGACAGTAACATTGAAAGTTAAGGTCATGAGCTGCAATTTTAACCACATTGAAAATGTAAAAACTAGTAAGTTAACATACCAGATTTAGCATTCCCAATTCACTTACCAACCTATTGAAGGTTGCTTCATCTAGTGGCTTCGTAAAAATATCTGCAAGTTGCTTTTCTGTTGGAACATAAATCAGCTTCACAGTTCCCCTTTCAACATGCTCTCTTAGGAAATGATGTCTGATATCAATGTGCTTTGTCCTGGAGTGTTGAACTGGATTGTCTGAGATAGCTATGGCACTAGTGTTATCACAATAAATAGGAATATTGGACAACTCCAAGCCATAATCCATTAGCTGATTTTTCATCCAAAGAATTTGAGTACAGCAACTCCCAGCTGCGATATATTCAGCTTCTGCAGTTGAAGTAGATACAGAATGCTGCTTCTTGCTAAACCATGACACTAATCTTCCACCCAGAAATTGACAGCTTCCTGTTGTACTTTTCCTGTCAATCTTGCATCCAGCATAGTCTGAATCCGAATAACCAACCAAGTCAAATCCAGTATCTTTAAGATACCAAAGGCCTAGGTTTGGAGTGCCTTTGAGATATCTAAAGATTCTCTTGATTGCTACTAAGTGTGATTCTTTTGGATCAGCTTGAAAACTTGCACAGAGACATGTAGCAAACATGATGTCTGGTCTGCTAGCAGTTAAGTATAGCAACGATCCCACCATGCCTCTGTAGGTACTAGAATCCACTTTCTTTCCTTTAGGATCCAAATCCAGCTTGGTTGCAGTAGAGATAAGTGTCTTGGCAGGTGATGCATCTTCCATGTTGAACTTTTTGAGAAGTTCCTTAACATATTTCGATTGGCTTATGAAGATACCATCATCCTTTTGATGAACTTGTAGACCTAGGAAAAATGATAGTTCTCCCATCATGCTCATATCATACTTGCTCTTCATAAGAGATGAAAACTTTTCACACAGCTTCTCATTTGTAGAACCAAAGATTATGTCATCAACATAAATCTGAACCAGAATGATGTCCTTGCCATGGTGCTTGTAAAACAGTGTCTTATCCACTACACCTCTTGTAAATTGATTCTCAATGAGAAAAGTAGATAGAGTTTCATACCAAGCTCGAGGGGCTTGCTTCAATCCATAAAGTGCTTTGAACATCTTGTAGACAAAGTCATACAACTCAGCATCCTCAAATCCAGGTGGCTGTTCGACATACACTTCCTCTTCTAATTCTCCATTAAGAAAGGCACTTTTGACATCCATTTGGAACACTTTGAAGTTACAGTGTGCAGCATAGGCTAAAAATATCCGAATGGCTTCAAGTCTGGCAACATGAGCAAATGTTTCATCATAATCGATTCCTTCCTGTTGACAGTAACCTTTAGCTACTAGCCTTGCCTTGTTTCTTGTCACATTTCCACTTTCATCCAACTTTTTTCTGAAAACCCACTTTGTGTCAACTACTGACTTCCCTTTGGGTCTAGGGACCAGCTTCCATACATTGTTTCTCTCAAATTGATTTAGCTCTTCTTGCATAGCTATCACCCAATCTGAATCCAACAATGCTTCATCAATTGACTTTGGCTCAGTTTGAGATAGAAAAAATGAAAACATGCTGTCAACAGAAATATTTCTTCTCGTCCTTATACCAGTAGTGGGATCACCAATGATTAGATTGTTAGTGTGATCTCTGTTCTACTTAGTGGTTCTGGGCAAGCTTCTTTCTTGATCTGCTTCATCATTTCCTCTTTGAGGTGTTGACTCTCCACCATTGATGTTTTCTCCTTCATGTTCTTCAACGTCTCCAGAATCATTCTCATTCTGATGATTAGCTGATATAGTTTGAGATTGAGCTGGAGTTTGAGTAGCATCATTGGTGTTGACAACATTTCTTTCAAACTCAATATCCTGAGTACCAATAGGTTCATCAGCAACTATTTATTCTTCTTCGAAATACCCTTGATTTTCAAATCTAAGAGGCTCCATTTGACCATCCTCTTGCAGTCCTCGGAATTTGGTTTCATCAAATATGACATTCACACTTACTTCAATGACTTTGTGATCAATGACATAGACTCTGTAGGCAGTCCTCTCCAAACCATATCCCATAAAAATGCCTTCATAAGCTTTAGCATCGAACTTTCCTTTTCTTTCATGGTTGTCAATCATCATGCAACACTTACTTCCAAATACATGAAAATACTTGACAGTAGGTTTCTTTCCTGTTAACAAATAGTAAGGAGTGTTTCCATGAGTCTTGTTGATCAAGGTTCTATTCTGTGTGTAACAAGCCGTATTAATAGCTTCTACCCAGAAGTATGTTGGTAATTTAGAATCATTCAACATAGTTCTCGCAGCTTCGATGAGAGTTCCGTTCTTCCTTTCTACAACTCCATTTTGTTGTGGTGTCCTGGCAGTGGAGAATTGTTTGATAATGCCCTCTTCTTTGCAGAAGTTTCCTAGTGTGGCATTTCTGAACTCAGTACCATTGTCACTTCTCAGATATTGAACTTGATCATTGGGGGTTCTTTCAAGAACTCTTATGTGATCAATGATTTCTTGAGCAGCTTCGTCCTTTGTCTCTAAAAACTTCACCCAAGTGTACCTTGAGTAGTCATCCACCATTACCAGGGCATATCTCTTCCTTGCAAGAGATTGAACATTTACTGGACCAAACAAATCCATGTGAATTAATTTGAGTGGCTCAGTGTTGGTATTCACTTGCTTTGATTTGTGCACAGATCTTTTCAATTTGCCCATTTGACAATCCTCACATAGTCCTTCTTGATAGAATTCCTGTTGAGGTAGTCCTCTCACTAAATCCTTCTTCATCAGAATATTCATATTCTTGAAATTGAGATGTGAGAGCTTCTTGTGCCAAAGCATGCTTTCACCAACTGATGCTTTACTGTAAAAATAGTAAGCTTTGTCTTTATTGACAGAATTTAAATCTGCAACAAACAAGCTTCCTTTCCTGACTCCTTTCAAAGAGAGGCTTCGATCTTTCTTGTGATAGATATCACAAACCATCATATCAAAGTCAACCTTGAATCCCCTGTCACTGAACTGGCTGACACTGAGTAGGTTGTGCTTCAATCCATCAACAAGAGCAATATCTTCAATGATAACATTTCCAATTTCCAAACAGCCATATCCCACAGTGTAACCTTTGCTGTTGTCTCCAAAAGTTATGATTGGGCCGGCTTTCTCCACAAAATGTGATAGCAGGGCTATATCACCAGTCATGTGCCTGGAGCATCCACTGTCGATGATCCACATGACCTGCTTCTGTTTCTGGCCCTGCAAAACAGATGATTTTAATTTGCATCTGGTACCCAAACTCTGTTGGGTCCTGCAGTTACAGCATCATTGTTCATATCATTTTGTTTCATATTTAAATCGACACTAGAATCCTCCTGTCTGACTTCTTTTACTGTCCACTTGGTTCTAGAGTTAGACTTAGTCTTTATCTTGGTGGAAGCTGCCTTTTTACCAACATAGGCAGGCACAGTGATACTCCTATGGTTTTGATGATCACATTCAGCAAGCTATTTGCTTGTAGTTTGATATAAAACATTGTGTTATGGTTGTACTAACTTGGTTTTGCAGGGTATATTAAGTTTACAGAGAATATATATACAGCAAGCCATTTGGTGTTACAACAGAGACAGTTTGGCAAGCCATTTGCACTGACAGACACAAACAGCAAGCCATTTGCAAACCGCCAGAAATCCTGAAGACTTATATCAAGACAAATTCTCATGGATGTAATTCAGGAAATATATTGTGAGGACTATTTATTATATAATACGTACACAATATATTCTAGAGCTCAAATCTTTTCAAATATCTTTCTTTAAATCATTTTATAAAACTTATAGGAGTTTCCTTATTTAAAAGATTTTCTTTCTTTCAAATCTCCTATACGCGTTTTATATCTATACAATTCAGAAGGGTTAAGTTTTCATCGATCTCTTTCTCTCAAACCTTCTGTCTAACGTTCACAAGAACGTTTGTAAAATCTCTAACCAATTGAACGTTGGAAATTGATTTCAAATCGTTCGAATAATTGGTGATTGATTTTCTGAACGTTGGTGTGAAGCTTTATAAACTGATTCTTGTGTTCATTCGTTTCTAACAATCCAGAGAACATTCAGAGAAAACTTTCAAGCACACAAGATTACAAACAACTCGGTTTTTCATTGCTATATTCTTTTGATACTCTCGAGCTCTTAATATATTCTATACGTGCTATATCTTAGAGAGTTCATAGTTTGAGTTGTATTCATCTATTGATTGTATTGTTCGATTTGTAAGGTTTAGTTGTTGGACAAGTTGGCTTGGGAACTAGGGTTTGGTGATCGTTGCTAGAGAAGTATACTTGGGAAGTATAGCTTAGAGAGCAAGTTCAGAAACAGGAGTTCAGCACGCCATTTGTCAACAGCTGGGTATTAAGGGAGATATATTATTGTATCTTGTAATTGGTTTTATTTCAGTGATCAATAATATATTCTCTTACCAAGTTGGTAAGGGACCAGGACGTAGACCATAGGGGTTAGGGGTCGAACCTGGCTAAAAGTCTCTGTGTTCTTTATTTTCTGCTCTTTACTTACTGCTTGCATTTAGCTTACTGTTTCTGCACTTTACTGTACTGATTATCTGTGCATTCAGCATACCATTTGTCTCTGCATAAAATGAAATCAGTAAGCTGTTTCTGGTAATTTTTAAAATCAGTTTTAGTTAAACATAGTTAGCCATTTACACCTATTCACCCCCCTCTAGGTGTGCATTTTCATTTGGTATCAGAGCTTTGGTATACTAACAATTCTGTAACAGGAAAGTATTCGATCATAATGGCTGAAAACTATCCCGAAGGAAAATCTGATTTTAGGCCTCCTCTTCTTCATGGCACACACAACTACCACTGGTGGAAAAGCAGCATGGAAACTCACTTATCCAGAGATCCATTAGTTCTGAGAGTTGTGCAAAAAGGTCCATATGTCTTTCTTGATAAGGATGGCAAGCCAAAGGATGTTGATGATCTCACTCCGGACGAATTAATTAAACTTGGCTACAATGGAAAGGCTAGGAGTTCTCTTATGAATGGTTTGAACCAGGCTGAATATGATAAAGTATCTTGACTCAAATCAGCAAAAGAAATGTGGGATTTTTTGAAGACTTATCATGAAGGTTCGAAATCTCTAAAGAAGGTGAAACTTAGCAAGCTAATGAATGACTTTGGAAACTTCAAGCTTAATGAAGGTGAAACTATCAAGGATAGTCAAGCACGGTTTCAAGTTACTATTAACTCACTGAAGAGGCTTGGAAAATCTATACCACAAGATGAAATCAATATGAAGGTCTTAAGTGCAGTACCATTTATCTACGAAGCCAAAGTTACTGCCTTGGAATCCTCACCACTTATTGATACTATGGATCACTTGGCTGTATTTGCTGAGCTAGAGCAATTTGAAAGCAAGATAAATGGAAATCAGGTGGGAAGTTCAAGTGTTAAAGCTCCAACAGAAAAGATGAAGAATATGGCTCTCCATTCTAAAAACAGCAAGCCAATTGACTCTAATGATGAATCTGATTCAGATGAGGAACTTGCACTTATTTCAAAGAAGATCAAGAGGCTGATAGAAAAGAAGAATATGATGAAAAGGGAAAGAGGTAGCTACTACAACAACAAGAAAGGCTCAAAAGACTCTAAGGAGGAAACTTGTTTCGAATGTGGCAAGCCAGGTCATTATAAAAGGAACTGCTACAAACTGAAGTCAAAACAGCCTACTGTTTTCAAGGATAAGAAGAAATCAAAGGCTCTACTGACTTGGAGTGATGATGATTCAGATTCCAGTGATGACTCAAGTGAAGAAATGGTGAACTTAGCACTTGTTGGAATTGAAGATGAATCTACTCAAGGAAATTCAGAAGGAGTGTATGCTGAAACTGATTCTGAAGAGGATTCTAGTGAGGTAAACTCTTCTAATGATTACATTTCTTCAGATGATACATTGTTAGATTCACTAACCATGCAGGAACAAAATAGTGTTACAATTGAAGAACACATGGCACTAAAGGCTGAAATCAGCAAGCTGACTGATAAGAATGCCTATTTATCCAAAATGGTAAAAGATCTGTTGCCAAAAATGGAAGAATGGGATTCAACTTCATTCAGTAAAGCTACAGAGATCAAGGAACTAAATACTAAGAACAGACATTTAGAGGCTAATGTCAAGTTACTTGAAAAGAGAAATAAGACCTTGACTGAAGAAATCAAAGAGCTAAGGTCTGATGTCAAAACTAAAGCTAAAACATTGGAATCATACAAAATGAAGGAATCTAGTCAAGCCGAATCCTCAAAAACTGCTGAAAAGAGAGTCCAGCAAGCTGAACTCATCAAACAGCAAGCTGAAGTGATCACCCTCCTAGAAACAGAAGTTAAAGATCTCAAGAAGGGCATGGAAACTTTTGTTCAAGGTGAAGACACTTTAAAAACAATGATGAAGAAGGCAAATGTACCTTTGGTCAGAGAAGGTGTTGGTCTAAACTTCAACAAGAAGGATAAGGTGCTCAAATATGATGGAAGGAATGGCATTCCCTACAATTATGCTATGCCTTGGAAGACATGCAACAAATATGGTGGAAAAGGACATCTGGAAAAGAATTGTGTGGTTCGAGTATATCATAAGACAAAAACAGCATACCAGAATGCACCAGACAGGAGACAAACAGCATACCAGAATGCTTCTGGCAGAAGACAAACAGCTTTCCAACAGAATGATCAGTCCCCAAAAGTGGTTCAAATATGGATCAAGAAATCTGATTTAAATTCTTTATATATTCTTGCTACTAACCAACCTGGACCCAAACCTATATGGGTACCAAAACATTGAGTTATTTTTGTTTGTTTTGTAGATGTGCCTTGCTGCTAAGGTCAAGTCAAAGCAATGGATCTTGGACAGTGGATGCACAAGACATATGTGTGGAGACAAATCTCAGTTTATGAATCTCAAAATGAAAAAGGGTGGAAGAGTGACAATTGGAAATAGCAAAACTCTTCAAATCCTTGGTACCGGTTCTATTGGTAATAGTAATATTTCAATTGATAAAGTTCAATATGTCAAAGGTCTTTCTTATAATTTGCTGAGTGTTACTCAATTATTTGATGATGGACATCATGTTGAATTAGGCATTGATAAAGCTATTATTACCATTGGTACTAACAAATTCCCCCTAGTTGCTAGAAGGGAAGGAAATATATATGTATTAGACTTTGATATGCAGGAAACAACATGCTGTTTGGCTGCAATAGATAATGACCCATATATTTGGCATAGAAGATTGGGACATGCACACATGGATTTGCTCAGAAAGTTATCAAGCAAGAAACTAGTGAGAGGGCTGCCCAAGCTAAAGTATGTCAAAACAGAAGTATGTTCAGCTTGCCAATTGGGAAAACAGCTTCGAAGTACTCACAAATCAAAGAAAATGGTATCTACTTCTAAACCCTTAGAGCTTCTGCATTTGGACTTATTTGGTCCAGAAGCTTACAAGAGTATTGGAGGTAAACAATATGGTTTTGTGATTGTAGATGATTATTCTAGATTTACATGGGTATTATTTCTTCGTACTAAAGATTGTGCTTTTGATGAGTTTAAGAAGCTAATCAAATTACTTGAGAACAAGTTGAATACAAGACTTGTAGGTATAAGGAGTGATAGAGGAGGTGAATTTCTCAACAAAGACTTCGTTGATTATTGTGAAAAAAGAGGAATTACACATGAATTTTCTGCACCAAGGACTCCACAACAAAACGGAGTGGTAGAAAGGAAGAACAGGTCACTACAAGAAACAGCAAGGACTCTATTGCAAGAAAGCAAGCTGCCTAGGAGTTTTTGGGCAGAAGCAGTGAATACAGTGTGCTATTTATTGAACAGAGTCATAATCAGGCCTATTTTGAACAAAACTCCGTATGAATTGTTGAGGAAAAAGAAGCCAAATATTAGTTACTTCAAAATCTTTGGCTCAAAGTATTTTGTGCTCAAGACAATTGATAATGATGGTAAATTCGATGCTAAATCTTATGAGGCTATTTTTCTTGGCTATTCTTTAACTAGTAGAGCATATAGAGTTTATAACTTAAATAAACATATAGTTGAAGAATCTATTGATGTTACTTTTCAAGAACTTAACAATGATCTGCCAAGAGACGAGGAAGAATTTGCAGGTGAAGTTAATAATATACAACATCAAGTTACTGGAAATCAGCAAGCCAACAATTCTGCTGAAACTGGAAGTCAGCAAGCCATCAACACTACTGAGAATGGAAAACAGCAAGCTGGAACTGCAAATCAGCAAGCTGAAGTAGTCAGAATCACTTCACACGAAGAAATTGCTCAATATTCTCTACCAAAGGCTACAAGGACAGTAAAGAATCATCCTCCAGAACTTGTCATTGGAAATATTTCAGATGGAATCACAACAAGGAGAGGAAAAGCAAACTTTTGTGCTTATGCTGCCTTTTTAGCTCAAGAAGAACCCAAAAATATCAAAGAAGCATTAGAAGATGAAAATTGGATCATGGCAATGCAAGAGGAACTCAACCAATTCGAGAGATGTGATGTTTGGGAACTTGTAAAACCACCAGAAGATGCTTCTATCATAGGAACCAAATGGGTGTTCAAGAACAAAGTGGATGAATTTGGAACAGTTACTCGAAATAAGGCAAGGCTCGTGACTCAAGGCTATAATCAATAAGAAGGAATTGATTTTGAAGAAACATATGCACTTGTAGCTCGTTTAGAATCAATCAGAATGCTTCTTGCCTATGCATGCTACAAGAAATTCAAGTTATATCAAATGGACGTAAAAAGTGCATTCCTAAATGGCGTGCTGGATGAGGAAGTCTATGTCAAACAGCCTCCTGGATTCGAACATGAGAAGTTTCATGACTATGTTTACAAGCTCAAGAAGGCATTATATGGTTTAAGGCAGGCCCCTAGAGCGTGGTATGAGAGGCTTAGTAAGTTTCTTCTCAAAAATGGATTTACTCGAGGTAATATCGATCCAACATTATTTACAAAGCAAAATGGTAAAGATATTCTTGTTGTACAAATATATGTGGATGATATTGTATTTGGTGCTACTAATGAATCTATGTGTGAGTGGTTTTCTAAGTGCATGTACAATGAATTTGACATGAGCATGATGGGGGAACTCAATTATTTCTTGGGTCTTCAAATCAAGCAAACCATTGATGGTATTTATGTGCATCAATCAAAGTATACAAAGAATCTGCTCAAAAGATTTGGTTATGAAGATGTCAAAGCAAAAACAACTCCTATGACTCAAAACATCAAGCTGTTTGCAGATGAGAATGGTAAGGATGTGGATGTCAAAAGGTATAGAGGTATGATTGGAAGTTTATTATATTTAATTGCCTCAAGACCTGATATCATGTATAGTGTATGTGTTTGTGCAAGGTTTCAATCCAACCCTAAAGAGTCTCACTTAAATGCGGTTAAAAGAATTTTTAAATACTTAAGTGATACTATCAATCTTGGTTTGTTCTATCCTATCACAAATACTTTTGATCTCGTGGGGTATAGTGATGCAGATTATGCAGGGTCTCAAACTGATAGAAAGAGTACAAGTGGTGTTTGTACATTCCTTGGACAAAGCTTGGTTTCATGGCAAAGCAAAAAGCAAGCTTCTGTTGCTCTTTCAACGGCCGAAGGAGAATATCTAGCAGCTGGTAGCTGTTGCTCTCAAATTTTATGGATGATTCAAACTCTAAGGGATTTTAATATCAAGTGTGGCAAGATTCCAATATATTGTGACAACACGAGTGCTATCAATATCTCCAAGAATCCTGTGAATCACTCAAGAACAAAGCATATCGACGTTCGTCATCATTTCTTGAGAGATAATGCAGCAAAAGGGAAGATTGAGTTGGTATTTGTTTCAACTGAAGTTCAACTGGTAGATATTTTCACAAAGCCATTGGCTGAAGAAAGATTTGCAGCCATACGAATGGAGCTTGGCATGTGTACTGTGTAGTCAGCAAGCTGACAAGCACAGAATGGGTAACGTTGGCTTACCATTTGTATCTGAACAGTTTATATGCCATTACCATGATTTGATTTTGTTGATTTTATTTCTCTATGCTTATTCCAGACCTGGACTAATATTCTTTTTGTTGAATTTTTTTATGGATTAAGGGGGAGAAATTTAGGAGAATTTATTTGCTTGTTTGGTCAAGATATTCGGTTTAGATATGATTATTATGCTTGTTTATCTTGAATCTGTTTTATATCAAAATGTACTAATATGCAGGGATTTAGGGGGAGTTCTTATTTCTCCTAAATATTGTGTAATCATCAAAAAGGGGGAGATTGATACTCCTATGGTTTTGATGATCACATTCAGCAAGCTATTTGCTTGTAGTTTGATATAAAACATTGTGTTATGGTTGTACTAACTTGGTTTTGCAGGGTATATTAAGTTTACAGAGAATATATATACAGCAAGCCATTTGGTGTTACAACAGACAGTTTGGCAAGCCATTTCCACTGACAGACACAAACAGCAAGCCATTTGCAAACTGCCAGAAATCCTGAAGACTTATATCAAGACAAATTCTCATGGATGTAATTCAGGAAATATATTGTGAGGACTATTTATTATATAATACGTACACAATATATTCTAGAGCTCAAATCTTTTCAAATATCTTTCTTTAAATCATTTTATAAAACTTATAGGAGTTTCCTTATTTAAAAGATTTTCTTTCTTTCAAATCTCCTATACGCGTTTTATATCTATACAATTCAGAAGGGTTAAGTTTTCATCGATCTCTTTCTCTCAAACCTTCTGTCTAACGTTCACAAGAATGTTTGTAAAATCTCTAACCAATTGAACGTTGGAAATTGATTTCAAATCGTTCGAATAATTGGTGATTGATTTTCTGAACGTTGGTGTGAAGCTTTATAAACTGATTCTTGTGTTCATTCGTTTCTAACAATCCAGCGAACATTCAGAGAAAACTTTCAAGCACACAAGATTACAAACAACTCGGTTTTTCATTGCTATATTCTTTTGATACTCTCGAGCTCTTAATATATTCTATACGTGCTATATCTTAGAGAGTTCATAGTTTGAGTTGTATTCATCTATTGATTGTATTGTTCGATTTGTAAGGTTTAGTTGTTGGACAAGTTGGCTTGGGAACTAGGGTTTGGTGATCGTTGCTAGAGAAGTATACTTGGGAAGTATAGCTTAGAGAGCAAGTTCAGAAACAGGAGTTCAGCACGCCATTTGTCAACAGCTGGGTATTAAGGGAGATATATTATTGTATCTTGTAATTGGTTTTATTTCAGTGATCAATAATATATTCTCTTACCAAGTTGGTAAGGGACCAGGACGTAGACCATAGGGGTTAGGGGTCGAACCTGGCTAAAAGTCTCTATGTTCTTTATTTTCTGCTCTTTACTTACTGCTTGCATTTAGCTTACTGTTTCTGCACTTTACTGTACTGACTATCTGTGCATTCAGCATACCATTTGTCTCTGCATAAAACGAAATCAGTAAGCTGTTTCTGGTAATTTTTAAAATCAGTTTTAGTTAAACATAGTTAGCCATTTACACCTATTCACCCCCCTCTAGGTGTGCATTTTCACACAGAAGTCTCAGTAGTTTCTAAATAGGAGCATCTTTCAGTAGACAGAATAGGTAGATTGAAGCAAGTACTCATAACAACAATTTTGCATGGCATACAGTAAATGTTATTACAGACATCCATACTTCTTTGCATAATGGGGGTTCTATGTAAGTTACCACTAACATTGGACGCATTAACCTTATCCTGTTTGGGTTTCTTACAAACAAATGTTAAATGATGAGATGATCCACAATTATTGCAAAACTTCCTAGGGGCATCCTTAACATGACTATATCCATTCTTCTTATCAATCCCTAACTTACCATTCCTATTCTTAGGCTTGTAGGCATTTGCTTTGACAGTATGTTCTGAAGTTGCTGTCGAGCCACCCTTGACAGTACCTTTCTTTGCCTCTGTCGTGACAACAGGTTTGAAAGTTGCTGTCTTGGGTTTTCTCTTGACAGTATCTTTTGAAGTTTCTGTCTCATCCTTGTTGTCAGCTATTTTAGAACATTCTGTCTGATTGCTTGGTAGAGTTTCTGTCATGGGGAACTTGACAGTATCTTTTCCTTTGCTCAGTGTGCTGTCAATGCACTCATCTTCATCAAGTAGCTCTTGTTTGATGAACAAGGAGGTTTCATCAAAATCATCTTGAAGATTTTTGAAAATCGGATTGTTAACTCTTTTGAGAATTTGAGGTTTGACAGCATCACTATCATCAAGAACAATTGCCTTTCCATGCCTTCTACCATACTCGAAACCTATTCCTACCGTTTGATTCTCAGTGTGATTATCATGATATTCCTGGACAAACCTAGAAGAGTTTCTAAAAGCTTTGAGTTTAAACTCATTTTCTGCAATTTGACTCCTGAAAAAATCTTCTATTTCCTTAGCACAGATAATATCATTTTTCAATCTAGCATTCTCTTGAGCTAATGAATCTAGGGGACTGGTTCTTAGCAACAACATTTCATTTTCAGATTTGAGAGTTTCATTATGTTTAGTTAAATTAGTAATTTCTTCATGAGCAGCAGATAGACTAACATGAATGTTGAACATCTCAGCACTTAAATCCTCAATGGTATGCTTATACTCAGTTTTAGACATATCAAGTAAGACTAGAGATGGTACCTAATTTGATGAACTTGAAGCTTCTTCATCAGATTTAGCCATGAGGGCTAAGTTCACAAACTCCTCTTCTTATTCATCTTCAGAATCATCCCAGCATTTTCCTTCAGCCACATAGGCTTTCCCTTGATTCCTCTTAAACTGATTTCTAGATCCCTTTCCTTGATTCTGTCTTGGTCTTCTGCACTCAGTAGCAAAATGACCTAGCTCATTACAGTTGTAACATCTGAACTTCGACCTATCCACTAACCCTGTCTTGTATCCTCCTCTTGTGGCTCCACCAGTGGGCTTTGAAAAACTTCCCTTGTTGAATTTAGATGATTGACCCTCTGGCTTGTATGACTTGTCCCTTCTAAACTTGATATTCTTGAATCTCTTAGCCATATAAGCCATGGTTGGATTATCCATGCTTTCAATCTCTTCTACTGTATAGAAGTCTTCATCTTTCAGCTGCAGAACCACCTTCTCCTCGTCATCCAATACTTCTTCAATCTTCAAAGATGGCATCTGTGTTGGTTGTGAACTTTGTGATGGTTCACTTGGACAAGCTACTTGTGGCTCATGAGCTATGAGGGCTCCTGACATGTTTGCTAACTTTCCTTTGGTTCCAGTTTGAATAGCTCTCTTTTGAAAAAGCTCGAGTTCGTATGATTTGAGCACACCATAGAGAGTTTCAAGAGAGACATCACTCAAGTTTCTTCCCTCTCTTATGGCTGTGACTTTGTGCTCAAGGTGCTCCGGGAGAGTGAGCAGAAATTTGATGTTAATCTCCTTTCTATCATAGAACTTTCCATGAATTTGCAACTCAGCTATCAGCTTACTGAACCTTTCAAACATGTGTGTAAGTTCTTCGCCTGGTTTCGCCATGAAGGCTTCATATTGTGATACAAGAATTTGTCTTTGGTTCTCGCGAACTTCTTCACTTCCATCACACAGCAGCTCTATCTTGCTCCACATTTCTTTTGCAGATCTGCATCCCATGACATTACCACACATGGCTTTGTCTAATATAAGTGAGTCGAGCAAGATGAGTTGTAAATAGTCATCAAGACTACTTTCTCCTTTTCGGACTCTATGTACTCTGAAGGCTTCTTTGCAACCCAATGGGCTGAAATGACTTCATCATTCTCAGTAGCAGCAGCTACTTCCTTCTGAGGTATGAAGGGGCCGTTCTCAAGAATTCCCAAATACAGTGGATGGGCAGCTTTGATAAATAACAAGATCTTTCTTTTCCAGAAATTGTAGTTCTCTTTATCAAAGACTGGAATCTTGATTACACTTGACTTCTGAATACTCGTCATGATCTTCAGATTTGTGTATCAATCTGTACGCTCTGATACCAATTGTTGGTCCCGGAGTATTGCAGAAGGGGGGGGGGGGGTTGAATGCAATACTGATAAAATCGAATCTTTAAATCAACAACGAAAATAAAGATTATAGATTAGCAGTAGATGTATGCAAGCAATAAGTGAAACAAGATTTCTCACAAAATAAATGTTTTATTTATTTTGTGTGAAGTGTTACTACAATCTGGAGAGAGTTTCTCCAGCTTCGATATCTCAAGAGATACAGATTGCTTCGTGTGCGTACATGAATAGAAAAGAATCTAAGATGTATCTAAGTAGACTAAGATACTCTGTTGTCCCTATCGCATGGGGGTGTTGAGCTGCTGTCGTTTTCAAGTGGCAGCTCATTACAATTTGCACACCCATGTGACTTTCCCTAATTGCTATACAGACAGGATAAACCTTATAAGTAAAGCAACCTAGATTCTTTCTATTTCTAGCTAATACAATTCTAGTAGATGTGGATATCACATGCTCCTCGAATTGACCAGCCTTGTCTTGTGAATCTCTTAAGCTTCTGTCGTAGTCTTGCAGGTCTGCTACAAACGATAGTGTGTTGTAGCAAATCTGTTTCTTGAACATGTAACCTGTCACGGGCTTTGACTGAGAAAATACCCAATTCAAATAATTCAAGGTGACAGTAACCTTAACCGCAGAGTCTGCTGTCAAAGGAATATTCAGTGGTTGACAGTACTAGCTCCCGCCAATGTTGCTGTCGGAGCTCCAAACTTGCTGTCAAGTGTGAGAATGTTACTGTCTCTTGCTTCGGCCAATGTTGCTATCAAATGTAGCTTTGTCGTGACTTTGCAACATTTGTCTTCTTGTAACATTACTTTCAGGGACATGACAGTAACTTTTATTCTTGCTGTCTTCTGGATGCATTCCTTGAGGCTTGAACAAACATATGAACTTCTCCCAAATCATACATTTATTACATGACAGCAATTATTTGAATACGAAGACATACTCTGGCTGTGGCAGTATGTTCAACTTAGTAAAAACTAAGTACAGGGAAATATAGTTAAGTTGTCTCTATGCTATCACCCATAAATCCCAACATGTAACATTTACAATCTTGTTGCAGAAGGTTGCAACCATGGTTGCAGAAGTTGTAAAGATTGTTGCAAGCATGTTTGTAGAAGTTATAACCAAGGTTACAACCTTTGTCATTTTAATGAAAATACAAAAAAAAATTGTTGAAAATGATGTTAAATGAACAGGAGAATCCATCAAATGATGTAAGAGAAGGCGCAAAGCTGCGTGGGAGACAATTATGTCAATTCAACAATTCGAATGCGGTCAATGTGAATATAATAGAAGAACAAGTTTCTTTTGATTTTAAGTATAATTGCTAAGTTAATTAAGTTGTAAAAGGGTATTGTATTTGTTTAAGTTGAAAATATAGTTTGTAAATGTTGTTGCAAAAGTTGCAAAATTATTGCAACAGTGTTTTGCAACCTTTGCAACTATGGTTGCAACTTCTGTAACCTTGTTTGCAACATTTGCAAACAAGGTTGTAAACGTTGCAAACAAGGTTGTAAACGTTGCAAATAAGGTTGCAAAAGTTGTAACTGATTTAGATGGGGGGTCCTGCGGGGCCTATTCCACATGATTTCAAATTATATTCATATTACACGGGTTGAGGACCATACATTATTTTACTCACTCTAAAATAATAAAATATCAAAATAACAAACCATTGCCAAACATAGTTGCAAAACAAAGTTTCTATTAAACTTAAAACCATTAATTATCAAATTCCTCGAACCAAAAGAACTATATAGTTATGTCAACAACATTGTTTTTGTACTACTAAATGTCATAAAATAAAAAATACAACTCATTTCTTCACATATTTCGTCAATCTATTTCTCTTTCAAGCATTGTTGTATTCTCACTGTCCTCAGCTGCAACATTTGAGACACCAGTTCCAACCTCTGCAACCTCATGCCCACCCTTTGCAACTTGATTCTAATCTCATTCTCAACCTCATTGCCAACCACAACATTCTAAAATGCATCTTGCAAATTCTCACCCTCATCTTCTACATTCTTATCCTCATGTTCTATTCTTGCATCCTTATCATCAATATTTTTGTTGTTTTATGGCCAAGCATCTAAATCATCAACATTGCCCGTAACTTGATTCATATACGACAAAGAATCCAAAGTGCTTCCATTCTGAAGTCAATGCAACATAGATAATTAAAAATAATTAGTAAATGAAACAAAGATAATCATAAATATTTTGAACTAATCTCAACTTTAAATGTTTAAATAATGTAAATAACATAAATAATGTAAGGATTGCAACTTCTGCAACCATGGTTGCAAATATTGCAAACAAGGTTGCAAAGGTTGTAACTGATTAAGATAGAACCCCCCTGCGGGGCCTATTCGACACAAACCAAAATAAAGAATAGACCCAAAAAACCCCCTACATAATCAAAGTGTATAGAGTGACAAATACTGAATAATATAAGTCTGAATAATATGGAAAATATCTTAAATACATACTTGTTTATCGAAAATTGCATGCAACTTAGAGAATCATGTGATCGCATCTCAAATTAAAACAAAGGCAGGTTGATCTCACTATTTTTCTTCGAATAAAATGTTATCGTCCTGAAAGTATATATATACATGACATGTGTGAGCCTTTACAAATGTATAACCATGTTTGCGAAATCATGTATGCAACCTTCACAAGCATGTTTGCAGAAGTTACAACTGATATAAATAGACAATTAAGATGTTTCCCCTGCGGGGCCTTTACTCATATAAAAAATAAGGATAAACATGAATCAAGAAATACCTTATCAACAGAAAAAAGTGTTGGCAACAAAACCCAAAATCAAATGCAATTTTTAGATGATTAAGTTACATTTATTTCATATACCATAATAGAAAGGATACAACTTTGAAAGTAACCAAAATCAAAAAAATGCAGTTAGTGTTTCTCTTTGACATTATATCAAACACTTGATGAGCAATTTAATTTTTTCAAATACTGCCCTATAAGTAACTAAATACAACAAAAAAAAACAACGTTTAATCCTCTCACTATCACATCAAGCAATCGGTATATTATATGCACCACCACCAACAATTAACACAAATCTATACCATAATCAACCAAAATCAACTTTATTAATCAACTAAATATCAATAGTCCTGCACTCGAAACTATTGGAAGCATTAACATATAAAAATTGGAAAGAAACTTTTGGAAAAGGGAGAGAGAGAGAGAGAGAGAGAGAGTACGGATTGAGCCACCTATTACATCTTATGCAACCTTATGCCCACACTCCGCAACCACATTGCCAACCGCTACATTTTCAAATGCATCTTCTAAGTTCTATCATTGTCAACCACTACATCCTCAAATATTGCAAACAATGTTTCAAATGTTGCAACTGATATAAATAGTTGAATGTGACTATTAATATGAGTGACCTTGTGGGGCCTGTTCCATATAAACAAAAATAAATGAAATAGACAATAAAAAACCTACAGAATTAGAGTGTACATATCTACAACCTTTGCAATCATGGTTGCAACTTTTGCAACCATGGTTGGGAAAGCTGTAGATGTGGTTGCAACTTATAATACTAGATAATTAAGATGAGTACAATTAAGATGAATGCCCCTGCAGGGCCAATATAGATATAACAATTCTTAACATATAACAATTCAGATGGTTAGGAACTCAAAATCCCTAAATTACAAGAATTTCTCAATTGAATGAATCTAAAATTACAAATAAGTTAACAAAACAATTCCAACACAAAACAACTGAAATTAGCAATCTACAGTACTAATCACAATATATTAGGGTTGTAATCACACATGAAGTTAACAAAACAATTACACAATGCAAAAAACCGTGTATGTGTGTGCGAGAGAGAGAGAGAGGGGGAGAGAGAGGGAGAAAGAGTACAGAATGATGAAGCTCATCGGATAACTTTCGAGATCGCCGGAGGAGTAGATGAGAAGTTTCGAACGTAAAGAGAGAGTGCGAAAAACTTTCAAGGTAGCCGGAGATGAGCGTGCGTGAAGAAGGCAGCCTGCGTGAAGATGAGAGATGAGAAGGAAGGATTTGATGTACAACACTTATAAAGCCAGTATATTTGTAAAAAGAGAAAAGGCTGAACTGCTTGTAACGTATATTTAAAAAACTGAAAGTGTACATTTGGAACCCCATTTTAACAACAGTAAAAATGTAAAAGAAAGTAGAAAATATATATATTTCTGTAAATATCCCAAAAAAAATCTTATTATCTTCTAAGAAAGGGCTTAAATTTAAAAAAAAAGAAAAAGAAAAAAAGTTGGGTCGTGTAATTAGGGTTATGGGAACTGAGTTGTGGGAGGGTGTAAGTGTGGGAAGTTTGGAAGATTCATTGTCGGGTGTCTCGAGACAGCCAATCATGTGTTCCTCGTAATAATAAATAAAAATATAGTTATTTATTTCATATATATACACACCTCTTTTCCTCACTTTTGTAGATTCTGTTCTCTTCATCTCCTTCGAATTAGCTCCAATGGCCGATATCATCAGCTTTAGTTGCAGACCATGTAAATTGACTGCCAAGGTACCTCTCCTTTTTTTGGGACTACTTTTTTCAGATTACCTCCGTTTACATATATATGTATTGCCAGTGACGGAGGCAGAAACTTTTTTTAGGGGGGGCAATTTTACATTATGATTTAAAAAAAAAAAATTTAAACAAAGTTTGAAAATTAAAGAAAAGAAATAACAAGTTAGGGGGAGCCAATTTTACATTATGATTTTTAAAAAAAATTAAACAAAGTTTGAAAATTAAAGAAAAAAAATAACAAGAAAGAGTCTGCATAGGGTCAAACCCTGGTTTCCGGGATAGAAAACAAACCACAAACCAACTAAGCTAGGAAATCAACTGGTTATATATGCATACTACAGTAATATATATTCAAATCTCAGGGGGCCAGGGTGTAACACCCCCAGATCCGGGGTCCGGGATCTGGTCGTTACGGTCTCAATTTCCATCCATAAAATCAACATAAATTGAATAACAACCTTGTGACCCAAATAACAATATAGAACAAACGCGTTATAGTCCCAGAGATGTAATCAGAGTAACCAAATTTTATTAATCACACAATTGAGTTCTTACAACCCAAAGAATTACAATTTATACATTACTTACTCTTTGCCATCCATTTGTATATGTCATATAATAAATACATTTGATATTCAAATGCTAACAACTAGCCTTCCAATAGCTTACTCTTCAGCAATGGTAGCTACGATCTCAGCGGTTAATCCTCTGACGGCTGACACCTGCTCGCACCAAGTACACCTTGTGCGGCCATCTGATCTAACTGTTGTTGTGATATAAATAATAAAGCAAGGGTGAGCAGTAGCCCACCAACAAGAATATAACTTAACAGTAATATATATGACAATTCAAAGATATATTTTGAAACCATATGCCATGCATGAACGAAAATAGTGCCAGATCCATATAAAGGATGAAGTTACAGGGAACTCAAAATATATAAGTTTTGTGGAAATATTCGCTTTATCAATATAAACAAGATAACATCATTTTTATCAGAGAGGAACTTGCAGAAAATATTGCAATTCCAGTTTTCAACTTGTTTCAACACTGCCAACACAGATCGGGTTGCAGAAGATTTCAAATTTTAAAGGATGAACTAATACGGGAGCATTGCCGCGCCAGATGCCCTGACGTTTACGATGATCAGTCGTATGTCATGCATCTCATCAGTCGTTCTCTACATGTAGAAGGTAGCTCCGACGGATTTACTTGTCTACCGCCCTCTGGAACTCCTAAGCCAACGGTTGGGCTATTGCTGGACCGGCGCCACTCGGCCACTTACGCGTCTCCTAGTTCATTTAACATCCATCTTTGTGAAATGTAATGTTCGTTCCCCTTTTCCCCAGGTATGATACCTGTTGATAAGACTCCACAAGGTAGTCGTATCTAATGTGGAAAGGAAAATTTACCAAGATTTCCCAAGTTGTTGCTTGTTAATGGATACCAACTTGTTCCAACATTCTACCCCTCGAATGATGAGAGGGTACACACAATTCCATGAATAATAGCAACCAAGTTGCGAGTGAAACGAATTATTTGTGACCGGGCAGTCACAAGATAAATAACATTCCTCAAGTAAGGTTCCCTTACAGTAGAATCAAAGGGAGAATGGAATCACTGAGAACCTTCCTTGATAATATAATAATAATAATAGGACTCTAAAATAATTTATATAATATTCGAGGGTTGATGATACTACGTGAATGAAACCAAGTATCTTTGAAACGAGTTAGAAGAATTAAATAAATTTTCCAAGAATATTTATTAAGTCACAGATATTGAAAAAGAGTTGCTCGGAATAATCTTTGAATAAATATTCAGAATAATATTCATTGAACAAATAATGAATATTCAAATCAATAGCAATGTTTATTGATGGAGTAACCGTCAGATGGACATTGGAGATAATATTTATTGAATCAATAGTGAATATTCAACTCAAGAAGGATACATATTGATGGAATAATTATCGACTTAATATTTGGGACAATATTCATTGAATAAATAATGAATATTCAACTTAATAATATTTATCGAAGAAATGATTATCGAATGAATATTTGAAATTATGTTCAATAATTGAATCGACTTTAAATAAAGGTCGAAGATAATATTCCTTATCTCAAGGGAATATTCAAAGTAATATTTATCGAATAACTGGAGTTCGAATCAATGTTCAACTGATATTTATAAAATAAATAGAGATTGAATGAATATTCGAATTAATATTCATTTAAATAAATAAGGCTCGAATGAATATTAAGATAATATTCATTAAATAAACTCGAATGAATATTCAAAATAATATTTATCGAGTAAATAAGAATGAATATTCTTTAAGCAAATAACTTAACTGAGGGTTCGAATAGTATTCGAATATTTAATCGACTTTAGATGAATATTAAATATATAATATTCCTCGAATAAATAAACATCTGATGGATAATCCGAATAATATTTATCAAATAATCTCAAGGGAATATTCCAATAATATTCGCCAGATAATAAATGGAAAATATGTACTTAGTTATTTTCCTCTGAAAATAATATCAATATATCAAGGAATAACGACTCCCGGTCTATAGTCAAAGAATGAGATTCAGATGCCCTTCGCTTAAGGGTCTTAGTAATTTCCAGCTTATAACTGATATAATAACTATCTAGCTTATAAGCCAACAATAATTCAGGGAACAAGTATATCAATATGACTTTGAAAGTAGGCATGCATGCTATGGCATATGTACTGTAACAGAAACATATATATATATATATATATATATATATATATATATATATATATATATATATATTCACAACAACAGCCTTAAAAGAAGGATTTGAAACTTGCCTGGAAATCGGGTGCGGGTAGGGGTAGTGGTAGCGTGTCCCGGGTTAGCCTGATGATCTATAAATAGCCAAGGCATTCGGGATTAATTACTTAACACTTTACAAAGGTTAAATATAATCTTTACTTAAGTCGAAGCACGCTTTCGAATAATCTCGTTATACACCTCTTAGTGTAACTCTTTTATCACCGTTGCGGTTCGACATATATTCGTTATTATGACATGTCCTTGTACCCACAGTTGATACATACTTAAGCCATGTAAGTCTTAAGATCGATTAATTACGAATCGAGATTGTACTACGAGTTTTATCGCCCGTTTTCTAAGTTATTAACCAAAGCCATAACCAAGCATGCTTTTTAGGGGTTCGTTCGCGTTTAACCTTGATTCGAACATTTTTATAAAATCGGAAAACGATCTATTCGACATGTGGTTCTCTCCCACACCTTCCTTTTTACCTCTATTATTTAATTATCAAGATTTGCCACTGATTTCGTAGTGTTAAGGGAATCCAATTTCAGTTACGAACCTCCGTGTACGGTTTCGAACCATTTTTACGAATTTAATCAGATTCCTAAACCGTAAGTCCATTTCATACGAACTTTATATCAAAATGAAGCTTATAACATAATCTATCTTGTAATGGCAGAAGACGAAACTAGACAGTGAGTTAAAGCTACTGTCAAACACATTTTCTTAAGTGTTAACGAAAATTCGGCATTACGACGGCTATAAATCGGACGTTCCAAAAATCGTAATCATCAAACCAAGCCACACCGGGCATCCATACAATTTATACACATATTATACATCCTCAACTGTCCAAGAACATCTACTTCATCCTCATATTCATCATAACTCTTAAATCAAGAAACCACTACATAATCATGCTTTCATGTTTGTATTAACATCATACTCCTAACTAATCTCGAAACCATTCAACAATCATCAAAACTTAAACTAAGAGCTAGGGTTTCAAGAGAGTTATACCTTTCTTGGAGAGTGTGATAGCCTTGCTAAGCTTGATCTAGTCCTTGTATAGCCTTAGAAATCTTAAACTAGCAAGAATCAACAAGAACATGATTAGAGTTTTTCGGATCTGTTAGAACTCAGTTGAAAGAACATGAAAAACGAGGCCCTTACCGACCTTTTCTGAACGAGTCTTCTAAAGGAGAGTTGTAGATCATCTTTACAGCTTTCCAACCATATAAAGAACACGAAATTCCATTGAGAAACGAAGGAGATATGGCCATTTGAAAATCGTCACAGAAACTGTCATGAATCTGGACAGTTTGTTTCTTCAACTTTGGGAGGTGATTTCACTAGGCTACACTCATTAGATGGCCATGATATTTTGAGCTAATGTTCTCCATGATATGAGGGAGCTGTGGTTAAAGTTTGGTGATTTTATCATGGCTAGAAATGGAGATATGATTTTTCTTCTTGAGAGTGTTTCTGCTGTGCAGTTTAGAAGAATGGAGAGAAATGGAGTTGCATAGCTTTGTTCTTGGACAATAATGCATAAAGTGATTGTCTTGGATAATATCTAGATATTATAGATGTGTATGGCTGTGTTGGGACTTGTGCAAAGAGTCTTGGGGAAGCTTTGCTAATTGTTTTGTTTCTTGAAATGATTTAAGTGTTTTAATCACTTAAATTCCTAATTGCTCTTGATTTAATCTTTGATTAAATCATCCAATCTACTCGATATAATTCTCTTGATGATCATGTAGGATATTTAATCTTGTAATGAAATCAATCCAAATTCCATAATTCGTTCGCTTTATCTTTTAATCTCGTTGAAAAGTTTCAGCGGTTTCTAGAACGCTGGTTTCATTATCTATGTGGTTTTCGTTCCAAATCCCCAAATCAAATATAATAAAATTCTAAAATATTAAATCCTCAAATTTAATATCTCATTTCTTGAATATAATAATATATAATTCAGTGCCCGGTCAAATATTACACCAAAATAGAAATTGGAATTTCCGAATTCTGATCGTCTTTACATACACTTATTTTCTCCGTGAATCACTAATATTACTTCGAAATATCCATACCATGTCTCGTACATAGGGTGGCGTGTAAAATTTCTTGGTTCCCAAAATCACTATTCATCCATGAAAAACACTATTCACGTATGCACTTAATCCAAATAAGAAAAGTTTTAATTCAACCAAAAATTTGGGTTCTTACAGTCTCCCCTCCTTAAAAGGATTCCGTCCCGGAATCAGTCCGAGAACAAATGGGGGTACTTTTCCAGCATCGTGCTTTTCAATTCCCAAGCTGATTCTTCCACAGTATGATTTTGCCACAAGACTCTGACTAGCTCGATGACCTTGTTTCGGAGCACTTGCTCTTTTCGATCTATGGTTTCCACAGGCTGCTCCACATAGGTTAGATTTAGTTGCATGTCTACGTGCTCGTATTCTACTATATACTTAGTGTCCGGATTGTAATTTCTCAACATCGAAACATAAAACACATTGTGCACTTGTTGCAGATTTGGGGGTAATGCTAGTTCGTAAGCTAGTTCCCCGATCCATCCGTAATCGTTCCAATCCTTTTGCAGCACATCTCACCAGTGCTACAATACTCCTCTTATCCTTTTTCGTCAACTTTGCTACTTTTCGTACAACACACTATCCGGGCTATGCTCTTACTCAGTCATATATTATTAACCTTATTGGTATCTGCAGTGACTTTGGTATCACTATCTCGCCATGAATTCGGAGATATCCTCACTCGTACTATGCATTTCCTGATTGCTTTAATCTTCGCAATCTCGATCAATGTATAAAAACAGAAGAATTTATTGAGAGATCACTATGATCAATGAACATTTGTCATATTGCATAGTTAGTACAGAAGCGGGCCAGCCTTTAGTACTTGACAAGCAATTAAACAAGTTACGGTATTCCACCTAGACTTCTATCACACAGATAGATAGTCACGTAGAAGTACCTCCCCTCCTTAAAGGGTTGTTCTTCTCAATTAAAAAGAAGATGAATAAGAGAGAAGAAAAGAAAAGAATTTCAAAGAATTATAGAAAGTTCTCATGATTGAAAAATATCATATTTAGGATTTACCTCTGAACTATAAAGGTTCATTAGGGAAGAAAATAATCTTATTCGTATCAAATACTACTTTATCGTAATCTCACGTGTCGCATGTCCTTGCTGCTCTGTCCATCATTCTATGGACCAATACTCTTGCTCGATCTTAGCATTACTCACTTTTAGAAAATCCTTCGTCCCTTTCGGGTTAGATCTTGGATTCCTTGCTTGACATCATCATTACTGGCATTCCACGCCACATTACTAGCTTTTTCATATTCACAATACTTAACACCATCAGGTGGTCGTCCCGAGAGTTCGTTTTGAAAACCCATTCATAACATTCCTTGCCTCACATTCCATAATTATTTTCCCAACCTTTTCTTTATCAATCACATCCTTCTCACTTTCTGATTCTTATTCGTTTCTGTAAGACATCCTTTGTAATTGACAACTTCTTATTGGTATCCCGTCACCTTTTATTCGATAAGCATCACATCTTTGGGGTCAAACTTTCTTTGATCATCCATCTAATTTCTTAATTTCTCGATCCATGTATCTCTTTATTAATCAATCAGTCTATTCCAAAATTCCTCGAGTTCTCTCTACTTAAAGAGAGTTAATCTGTATGTCATTTATGCTTTCAATTTCAACTTTCTGTTTATAAAATAGCTTGCCATGTCAATTTCATACTTTTCTTACTTCATTGCTGGGGTTTCCCAAGTGTCCGCTTATCTAACTCCCTTATTGATCCTCAATTCTATTTCATTTATATCAACCGTCTTGTTTCTATTTCGACTATAATCTCCTTATGAGCTTTCATAGCATTCTCATTTATTTCAAACATCATATCATTCCAACTTATACACTCTGAAATAAATCTTGCTTATTTCTCTAACTTAGATCCAATATAATCTATTCCTGCCAAACTTGCCTCTTAGCATTATGAATCTCCAACCTCATGTTCTCTATCTTGTTTGCGCAGAAATATGCCAACATAAACCTGCTTGTCATTCATCAACATGCCATTTAGCTTATCAATGGCAGTATTATCTTTATCTTTGCAGTGTTCTCGCATTTCTTAGAAGAATCGCCCCCATATTAACGTAATCCTTTGTTGAATCACCATCGTTTGCTGTAGTGCTTTAATAGCTAATCATACGGGTTCCCTAATCGTCGGGTCAAAATCCTTTAGGAAGACAAAATAATCGCCATCCCCTATCCATGAGGAATACTTCCTGAACTTGACGTAGATAATACACGAAGCAGATAAAATTGCAGAAGAGCTTCAAGCATCGTAGCTAAGCCAGGTTGAAGAAATTATGAATCTTATATCTTTAGTAGAAGATTGGAAACTGAACGGTTTACTTAGTCGAGTTTGAATCATGGTCTTGGTTTACCTCAAAATAGGACCTCCTAACGCAGGTAATATACTTATGACGATATCAGGAATCGAATCTTTACTTAAGCTACTCTTATGGTTGATTCTTGTATAATTATTAGAGGGAATGTAAATTCCTCCACCACATTCTGACCTTCCAAGTCCTTTTCAATACCATTCCGTTTCTTTGGTATGAGCATTTATAATTACTCCTCAACACTTAAAGTGTCGGCCACCTCATTGGTCTTTCCTGATAATACTTTCTTGTAATCGGTGTTTTCTGGATCTATTCAAGTCAAAATTTTCTACCTCATTCCTCTCACTGTTGGGTGAAAGTATTCTTCCTTAGATTCTGTTGAAGGAGAGAAATATATATCAGTCTTTTTCCATAAGTCATTGCCTTAATCCTTAAGTGTGACTTTTATTCACGGCTAATTTCTCATCAGGTCTAGGATATCTTTGTCTCAGGCCTTTCTTGCTTTAACACAATCTCAACCTGATTGGTTCAATCCATTTTCTTATAGTTTTATACATGCCCCACTTGGCATTATTATGTCATATATATTCCTACTAAATTTCCATTTTGAAATCCATAATATTACCTTTTTCATTATAAGATTTCTTAGGTCATCCTCATCATTCCTCCTGTATTTTCTAGATACAGGGTATCTCACAGTATCATTGATCAATCCTACAACACTTCTGCCCATGTACTTTCGAGACCCCTCTAAACAAATCCTTACAGTTTATTGTTTCCTTGGTCGATTCAACTTATATCATCTGGGTTCACAATGTCTTTATTAGGGGTAATGCTATCCTTTGCGCATTCCCAGGGTTCGTCTTAATTTATGGATATTCTATCCTCAATTCTATTTTCAAGAAATACTTACATCCTTTACTTTGAAAATCAATTCATATGTCCTTAATAAGGGTCTCTTTTCAATCATTCTCATCTTGATAATCTATAGGTAGCTTAATGCTAACCTCTTCTTATGAATTTCGGTCTACATGACCTTCCAAAAGACAAAATATGTCTATCTGCTCTTTCTTACAGAACTTGGTAATGGTAGCAAGGATGTTCTAGAAGATATTGGTCGTGTTCAACGTGAATCTCTTAGTGCCTAATGCTCCTTTTGAGGACAATAAGTTTCGGATAACATTTATGCATCATACTGCACCATCTTTGACAATCTTCGAAACTCTTCATTGGTCACTATCCTCAATCCTAATACGCCCATGGTATATATAAAATCCATCATCCTGCATTTCAATTCATTTTATATCAAAATCCTTCGTGGTTGGCACTTGATCAGAAGCACCCCGCTTTGTCCTTACATTGCTGGTTCAGTCACTTGATAATTCTTAGTGCCTTGGCCCCAAATGGCCATGCTAAATTATGTGAGTTTAAGGGTCGGCTAATAGCATTACTTTTCTAACAATTGCTGGCATAGTGCCTTCTACTTTGATACCTTTTGATCTTTTCAAAACTTTACTCCATATAAGTCTCAATCGACTTCTCGGTACCGTCTCCGGTCACCTATCCTTTGTTTTTATTCTTTCAGTTACTCTTATCAATTTCACGTGCCATAAAAGCTTAACATTTCTAGCATAACAACCTTTTCATTTAAGTCAATCCCAAAATTTCTTAGTCCGGCTTGTTTCTTAATTACATTTCCCTTTTTCCGTCCAATCTCAACTTCATAATTTTGTCTCTATAATCAATCGTAATAATTGGGGTCTGTCCACCAGCCCGTATAGCGGCTACCTTACCCAATCCATAGGGTTCGCCCCAGTTTCTATTCTCTTCGGTGAAGTATTCAGATAATCAGAAAGACAAGGTTTGCCAAAAATTCGTCGAATTCCTCCCAAAATCAGGGAAATTTTGGTCAATCTATCCGCCCATTGGTAACACTAAGAAGATTTATTTCAATACCTGAAAGATAGTTCTAGGAACATCCGGGCGGTCGAACCGTAAGCAGTTATAGTAACGGTATGATTGACATAAAGTTGGAAGTTTAACCATTGGAAAGGAACCCAAATATATACGTCTTAATGGTCGATACTATCACATGTCAATCAACTTAACCACTAGTCTCAGAAGGAACACTATCATCGAAGTTAATCGTTCCATAAAATTTGGCACTACCAAGGCCATTCTAATCTGGTGAACCGTGCTATCTGAACGCATCCACAATACTCTGCCATGTTGCACAAGCACACCACATATTCATGTATGAGGTGCATCATAATATATCACAAAGCCTTCCTTCTTTCGTTAGGCGACGCCAATGCTGGATTGTTACCAATTTCATCTTTAGCTCTAGGGAGATTTCCTCACATTTTCCTTGTGAATCTTACGAAATTTCTCACCTTTGCTGGTGTGGTTGGCCTTTCGACATTTGAAACCGTCTTTAATTTAGCAGGGTCAACCAATACTACTCACTACTGATCGTATGTCCTAATAACTGAACTTCATTTTGCCAGACTCATACTTCGAGAACTTGGCATACACTTGTTCTTTCGGGTTTCATCTTAAAACATTCTCCGTTACCTCTTAACCACTGGTCGTATTGCTTGATCCATTTATGACTCAGCGTCGGAGTAGACTTGAGGTAACTACTATACTCCATTCAAGGAAAAGAAAGAATTTAATATTCCTCTGAATCACATGCAACTAATGTTTCTGGTTCATCATTTCACTGAGTTGAAATAAACGTATACTTAGTCTCTGACAGTAGTCATATTACGGGTTTATCATAGACTTCTCTGGTCTTTTCCCCTTGTGGTTTCTGAGATCATCGTCTCGCTTACTACTTCCTTATATAACTTTATCCAATCATGCCATCACATTCCAATGTATTTATTTTCTAGGTTGATCCATTCATCAAACGAACATTTCCCTGAACCCAACCACCTAATCAATATCAGTTTTGACTTTATAATTTATAATCTATGAGATCTTCCTTCCCATGGCGAATTACCATTGACAATATTCACACTATTCCATCCATCAAATGTTATGGCACTTGCTGCCTCTATCACAACTGCTCTTGGAGACTCTGCTCCCCGTTCTATATCGATGTCTTTGATAATCATGCATCATTCTACTATTTTGTCATTGATCCGAAAGTCTCTAAGGATTCTTATCTAAATCCATGTAAAATCTCAAGTACTTCTTCCAATCCGTCTTACTTGCTGGTAGTACCTCCGGTAGTCCGGCTATGAATCCAACATGCACCTTTAATTCTTCTTAATAATACCTCAGTTCCTTACGCTTACTTCTCTGAGCACTATAATCTTAACTTTCACAGTCTATCTGGCTGCAGTTCTCATGTCCTCGAGGGTAAACTTCCCTGTCTTTAACAGGATTCTCCTCCTCTGTTGGAACCTCTTCTAGGTCCTTAGTAGGGTACTCTATTGAATCAGCCATCCGATCGTCAGCATATAATCAAGCATCATCGTGATGTTGCTCGTACGCCTCAAGGTCTGTCGCCTTACTAGTTGGTACGAAAACGAGCTAAGTTACTATAATGATACGTAATAGTTCCCATAAGGGTTTTATATGTCAGCACTACATTATGTAGTCCGACTATGAACTTGGCAAGAGTTTTTATTATCTTAGTGAATTTATTGTTTTAACGCCGCGTCATCTCTGGGATTTATAACGCTCTCTCTGATACCATTTCTGTAACACCCCCAGATCCGGGGTCCGGGATCTGGTCGTTACGGTCTCAATTTCCATCCATAAAATCAACATAAATTGAATAACAACCTTGTGACCCAAACAACAATATAGAACACACACGTTATAGTCCCAGAGATGTAATCAGAGTAACCAAATTTTATTAATCACACAATTGAGTTCTTACAACCCAAAGAATTACAATTTATACATTACTTACTCTTTGCCATCCATTTGTATATGTCATATAATAAATACATTTGATATTCAAATGCTAACAACTAGCCTTCCAATAGCTTACTCTTCAGCAATAGTAGCTACGATCTCAGCGGTTAATCCTCTGACGGCTGACACCTGCTCGCACCAAGTACACCTTGTGCGGCCATCTGATCTAACTGTTGTTGTGATATAAATAATAAAGCAAGGGTGAGCAATAGCCCACCAACAAGAATATAACTTAACAGTAATATATATGACAATTCAAAGATATATTTTGAAACCATATGCCATGCATGAACGAAAATAGTGCCAGATCCATATAAAGGATGAAGTTACAGGGAACTCAAAATATATAAGTTTTGTGGAAATATTCGCTTTATCAAGATAAACAAGATAGCATCATTTTTATCAGAGAGGAACTTGCAGAAAATATTGCAATTCCAGTTTTCAACATGTTTCAACACTGCCAACACAGATCGGGTTGCAGAAGATTTCAAATTTTAAAGGATGAACTAATACGGGAGCATTGCCGCGCCAGATGCCCTGACGTTTACGATGATCAGTCGTATGTCATGCATCTCATCAGTCGTTCTCTACATGTAGAAGGTAGCTCCGACGGATTTACTTGTCTACCGCCCTCTGGAACTCCTAAGCCAACGGTTGGGCTATTGCTGGACCGGCGCCACTCGGCCACTTACGCGTCTCCTAGTTCATTTAACATCCATCTTTGTGAAATGTAATGTTCGTTCCCCTTTTCCCCAGGTATGATACCTGTTGATAAGACTCCACAAGGTAGTCGTATCTAATGTGGAAAGGAAAATTTACCAAGATTTCCCAAGTTGTTGCTTGTTAATGGATACCAACTTGTTCCAACATTCTACCCCTCGAATGATGAGAGGGTACACACAATTCCATGAATAATAGCAACCAAGTTGCGAGTGAAACGAATTATTTGTGACCGGGCAGTCACAAGATAAATAACATTCCTCAAGTAAGGTTCCCTTACAGTAGAATCAAAGGGAGAATGGAATCACTGAGAACCTTCCTTGATAATATAATAATAATAATAGGACTCTAAAATAATTTATATAATATTCGAGGGTTGATGATACTACGTGAATGAAACCAAGTATCTTTGAAACGAGTTAGAAGAATTAAATTTTCCAAGAATATTTATTAAGTCACAGATATTGAAAAAGAGTTGCTCGGAATAATCTTTGAATAAATATTCAGAATAATATTCATTGAACAAATAATGAATATTCAAATCAATAGCAATGTTTATTGATGGAGTAACCGTCAGATGGACATTGGAGATAATATTTATTGAATCAATAGTGAATATTCAACTCAAGAAGGATACATATTGATGGAATAATTATCGACTTAATATTTGGGACAATATTCATTGAATAAATAATGAATATTCAACTTAATAATATTTATCGAAGAAATGATTATCGAATGAATATTTGAAATTATGTTCAATAATTGAATCGACTTTAAATAAAGGTCGAAGATAATATTCCTTATCTCAAGGGAATATTCAAAGTAATATTTATCGAATAACTGGAGTTCGAATCAATGTTCAACTGATATTTATAAAATAAATAGAGATTGAATGAATATTCGAATTAATATTCATTTAAATAAATAAGGCTCGAATGAATATTAAGATAATATTCATTAAATAAACTCGAATGAATATTCAAAATAATATTTATCGAGTAAATAAGAATGAATATTCTTTAAGCAAATAACTTAACTGAGGGTTCGAATAGTATTCGAATATTTAATCGACTTTAGATGAATATTAAATATATAATATTCCTCGAATAAATAAACATCTGATGGATAATCCGAATAATATTTATCAAATAATCTCAAGGGAATATTCCAATAATATTCGCCAGATAATAAATGGAAAATATGTACTTAGTTATTTTCCTCTGAAAATAATATCAATATATCAAGGAATAACGACTCCCGGTCTATAGTCAAAGAATGAGATTCAGATGCCCTTCGCTTAAGGGTCTTAGTAATTTCCAGCTTATAACTGATATAATAACTATCTAGCTTATAAGCCAACAATAATTCAGGGAACAAGTATATCAATATGACTTTGAAAGTAGGCATGCATGCTATGGCATATGTACTGTAACAGAAACATATATATATATATATATATATATATATATATATTCACAACAACAGCCTTAAAGAAGGATTTGAAACTTGCCTGGAAATCGGGTGCGGGTAGGGGTAGTGGTAGCGTGTCCCGGGTTAGCCTGATGATCTATAAATAGCCAAGGCATTCGGGATTAATTACTTAACACTTTACAAAGGTTAAATATAATCTTTACTTAAGTCGAAGCACGCTTTCGAATAATCTCGTTATACACCTCTTAGTGTAACTCTTTTATCACCGTTGCGGTTCGACATATATTCGTTATTATGACATGTCCTTGTACCCACAGTTGATACATACTTAAGCCATGTAAGTCTTAAGATCGATTAATTACGAATCGAGATTGTACTACGAGTTTTATCGCCCGTTTTCTAAGTTATTAACCAAAGCCATAACCAAGCATGCTTTTTAGGGGTTCGTTCGCGTTTAACCTTGATTCGAACATTTTTATAAAATCGGAAAACGATCTATTCGACATGTGGTTCTCTCCCACACCTTCCTTTTTACCTCTATTATTTAATTATCAAGATTTGCCACTGATTTCGTAGTGTTAAGGGAATCCAATTTCAGTTACGAACCTCCGTGTACGGTTTCGAACCATTTTTACGAATTTAATCAGAACTCCTAAACCGTAAGTCCATTTCATACGAACTTTATATCAAAATGAAGCTTATAACATAATCTATCTTGTAATGGCAGAAGACGAAACTAGACAGTGAGTTAAAGCTACTGTCAAACACATTTTCTTAAGTGTTAACGAAAATTCGGCATTACGACGGCTATAAATCGGACGTTCCAAAAATCGTAATCATCAAACCAAGCCACACCGGGCATCCATACAATTTATACACATATTATACATCCTCAACTGTCCAAGAACATCTACTTCATCCTCATATTCATCATAACTCTTAAATCAAGAAACCACTACATAATCATGCTTTCATGTTTGTATTAACATCATACTCCTAACTAATCTCGAAACCATTCAACAATTATCAAAACTTAAACTAAGAGCTAGGGTTTCAAGAGAGTTATACCTTTCTTGGAGAGTGTGCTAGCCTTGCTAAGCTTGATCTAGTCCTTGTATAGCCTTAGAAATCTTAAACTAGCAAGAATCAACAAGAACATGATTAGAGTTTTTCGGATCTGTTAGAACTCAGTTGAAAGAACATGAAAAACGAGGCCCTTACCGACCTTTTCTGAACGAGTCTTCTAAAGGAGAGTTGTAGATCATCTTTACAGCTTTCCAACCATATAAAGAACACGAAATTCCATTGAGAAACGAAGGAGATATGGCCATTTGAAAATCGTCACAGAAACTGTCATGAATCTGGACAGTTTGTTTCTTCAACTTTGGGAGGTGATTTCACTAGGCTACACTCATTAGATGGCCATGATATTTTGAGAGAATGTTCTCCATGATATGAGGGAGCTGTGGTTAAAGTTTGGTGATTTTATCATGGCTATAAATGGAGATATGATTTTTCTTCTTGAGAGTGTTTCTGCTGTGCAGTTTAGAAGAATGGAGAGAAATGGAGTTGCATAGCTTTGTTCTTGGACAATAATGCATAAAGTGATTGTCTTGGATAATATCTAGATATTATAGATGTGTATGGCTGTGTTGGGACTTGTGCAAAGAGTCTTGGGGAAGCTTTGCTAATTGTTTTGTTTCTTGAAATGATTTAAGTGTTTTAATCACTTAAATTCCTAATTGCTCTTGATTTAATCTTTGATTAAATCATCCAATCTACTCGATATAATTCTCTTGATGATCATGTAGGATATTTAATCTTGTACTGAAATCAATCCAAATTCCATAATTCGTTCGCTTTATCTTTTAATCTCGTTGAAAAGTTTCAGCGGTTTCTAGAACGCTGGTTTCACTATCTATGTGGTTTTCGTTCCAAATCCCCAAATCAAATATAATAAAATTCTAAAATATTAAATCCTCAAATTTAATATCTCATTTCTTGAATATAATAATATATAATTCAGTGCCCGGTCAAATATTACACCAAAATAGAAATTGGAATTTCCGAATTCTGATCGTCTTTAAATACACTTATTTTCTCCGTGAATCACTAATATTACTTCGAAATATCCATACCATGTCTCGTACATAGGGTGGCGTGTAAAATTTCTTGGTTCCCAAAATCACTATTCATCCATGAAAAACACTATTCACGTATGCACTTAATCCAAATAAGAAAAGTTTTAATTCAACCAAAAATTTGGGTTCTTACACAGGGCCCCCTATGGACCCCCTTGTCTCCGTCACTGTGTATTGCATGCATTATGAGGACTGTTATCGTCAATCTTTACTTGTTTATTGTCCACGTACAGTCTATGTTAAAAGTTTCTTGTGTATACGGTGATATATCATTCAGTTAGCCAATTATTATCTCATGGCTCTACGGGAATAAAGTGTTCTTGAAAACTATATCATGATAACTTGAATTACCCGATTCTTCATAGGCTTCATGTAGTTGCGTGATTGCTGATGTGATTGTACGTAATTACAATCCAAATCCGAATCCGGAATCAATTCGACCAAGAAAATTTAAACTGCAGCAAAAATTATCGGATGTATAGAAGAGTATTAACTTGTTGCTGTGGATTAATCGTTGTGAACTGTTGATATTCCAATTTTGAATTTTTCAGTAAAATTTGTTATCCTGTTTTTCGATCCGTGTTAAATTTTCAGATGCTGTCTTTCTTTGTTTTCTTAGATTTTTGCGATGTTCAATTTTATCTCTTCTCTTTTTCCAGATGTCAACCGAGATGGTAGGACTACTTGTCTTGGCAGCGTTTCATCTATCAACAGCGTGTTCCATTTTTATGTTCTTCAAGTGGGCTCGTGAAACATATACAAAACCGACGAATATTGCTGGGGCTATGGATGTGTTCTTTACATTGCTTCTATATGCTCTGGTGATGTATGTTATAGAAGTGTTGCCACCAAAGAGGAGTATAACTAGATTTTTATCCACAGTTCATACGTTTAACTTTCTCGTGGTTCCTTTTTCATTCTGCCTCGTAGCGGCTATTGCACACCAGAACCTTCTGCCTCGTAGCGGCTATTGCACACCAGAACCTGATGGTCGGCCCTGGCAGAATGTATGGTCCGTTATACATCGTATTCATTGTTTCCGAGGTATCGTTCTTGGCATTGCATGCTACTAAAGAAGTATCTTTGTGGGTGTCCAACGTACTTTTTTTCCAACTTGGTTGGTACTGTTGGAATAATCCTAAATTTAATTATTAATTATTTGGGTTATTTATTTAAGTTATGTTTTAAATAAGATGTGTTTTGTTTTATCTGTATCAAGACTAGGTCAGCTGGGAGTTACGCAGTATTAGGAGTATTTGAATAAGTCTGGAGTGATGGAGATAATGTAAGAATGGATCCTATTTACTAGCCCATCACCTTTGTTAGTTAGTTTTTTTTATCAATTCTATATATTTTGTAAGATGTAGCATGAAAAGACACTGCACGTATTAATCATGTTTTCTCAGTTTCAATATATAAACAAAATGAGCATTTGCTCACAAAAACTGTCTCATACTTATATATTTATATAGTTTCAGAATTGCTTTCTACACTTGGCATCAAATTTCACTTGATCTAAGGCTTGTGAGTTGATATTTTATATACATACACCTATATATAAGTATTTATTTTTCATATTCAATGGCATCAAACAATTTCTCCATCTCTATTCCATTGTTCAAAGGTGATAACTATCATTCATGGGCCATAAAAATGAAAGCATACATGAAGGCTCTTAGTTTATGGGACGTGATTGAGAGTGACACTGAGGCCACTCCTCTTCCAGGAAATCCAACACCTGCTCAAATCAAGAAACATGAAGAAGAAATGGCACGAAAGCCAAAGGCACTTTCATGTATCCATTCAACGGTGTCTGAAGAAATTTTCACAACAATTATGGGTTGTGAGTCTCCTAAAGAAGCATGAAAAAAAAATCAAAGAGGAGTTTGAAGGCAACCAACAAACTAAACTTATGAAAATTCTCAACCTCAAAAGGGAGTTTGAGATGATGGGGATGAAAAGTAACGAAGGTGTCAAAGAATATGGGAGTAGGTTGATGTCTATTGTCAATCAAATCAAATTGCTTGGTGGTGATTTCTCAAGTCAAAGAGTTGTGGACAAACTTTTAGTGACTCTTCCCGAGAGGTATGAAACTAAAATTTCCTCACTTGAAGATACTAAAGATTTCTCGACATTAACTGTTTCAGAATTGATCAATTCACTTCACGCCGTGGATCAAAGGAGGATCATGAGAAAGGAAGAAAATGGAGGGAAAATTGAGGGACTCCTATTGGCTAAAGCTTCATCCTCAAAAGGCAAAGTTCAATGCAACCATTGTCATAAGATGGGTCATGAAGAAAAGGACTGCTGGCACAAAGGGAAGTCACAATGTTTCCGCTGCAAAAGATATGGGTATCTAGCAAAGAATTGTAGAACCCAAATGGATGAAGAAAACATGATGGTCGAGGGAGAACCTCTCCTTTAAAATTTTGGGTGATTATGTGCACCTTGGAGAGAAGTGCTCCAAAATTGTGTTTTTGATGAGAAGTGCATCAACAAATAAAAAAAAATGTGTTTTTGATGAAAAGTGCATCAACACATAAAAAAATGTGTTTTTGATGAGAAGTGCATCAATATTGATTGCGGTGAGAAGTGCATCACAAGTTGGTGGTGAGAAGTGCATCACAAGATGAAGAGAAGTGCTTCATAAATTTAAGATTATGGGGGTGATTGTTGGAATAATCCTAAATTTAATTATTAATTATTTGGGTTATTTATTTAAGTTATGTTTTAAATAAGATGTGTTTTGTTTTATTTGTATCAAGACTAGGTCAGCTGGGAGTTACGCATCCTGTTTACTAGCCCATCACCTTTGTTAGTTAGTTTTTTATCAGTTCTATATATTTTGTAAGACGTAGCATGAAAAGACATTGCACGTATTAATCATGTTTTCTCAGTTTCAATATATAAACAAAATGAGCATTTGCTCACAAAAACTGTCCCATACTTATATATTTATATAGTTTCAGAATTGCTTTCTACAGGTACGCATTACTCGATTTGCTGACGGGTGATCTTTCAGTTATCCTAGCAAGCTGCATTGCTCCGTGGGTTGCTTATATAGTTTATGTAAGTTTTCACAAACATATAATTTAACGTTTTCTATTACATTTTTCTATAAATTGATTATATGCTTGTATAGCTAGCCCCCCGTCCAATGAGAACCCAGTTCTTTGTGATAGTTATTTGAATGCATATCACTGCCAATTTATGTGATTGTAGGTACTAATTTACTCAAATCGTTGTTACTGATTTGCATCCAAATTAGAATGAGTTTTTGCGAAACAAATCACCAATTCTTATAAATGGTTCTCGTTAATAAGATTCTCATTGGGGCACAATCTTATGTGTATATATAATTTAATGTTCGCATATTTATTGCCTCTAATCTACTTCTTTTTATTTTCATATGCAAACAAGGTAAATCGCTTGGGCGGGCTGAGGTATCCCCATAAGGAGCCAGACGTTGTTCTGAAAAACAGGGTTTCTGTTTAGATTATTCACTAAGCTGTTCTTGGTGTGGAGTATTTGTTAATGCCGATGAATATGGTTTCTTTTAGATGAGCTTTAAATTGTCATAGTTTTTTTCATGGAATATTTGTCAAGTATGATGTGTAAATTCACTGAAATATAGTTTCTTTTGGCTCAACATTAATAATTATTGATGCAAATTGTTGACGGAGGAATTTGGTAACAACAAAATTCAAGGTACTTCGCCGGAAACAAGATCTACAGCGGTGGTTCTTTGTCGAAAAGAGTGGTGGCTGTTTGTAATTGGTGGCTGAGATTGATAGGGTTAGTGGCGGCTATTTCAGAGCTCTCGACTTCCAACCCCTCAATTTACCTACGTACCTCTATATTTATAGAGGATCAAGCCAGACGTAGTTCTTGGAGAGCAAGAAACCCAAATGGGCTTGGATATCCGTCCAGCATCCGGAATGTTCTACTATGAGGCCTAACCACAAAAGGCCCAAGGCTCATCCAAGATCTCAAGACTTCACGAATATGGAAACTTCCCCCGTCGAGGACTAGTCCTATTCGCTACAAGCTATTTCTTGATTTCAAGGATGCAGGTAAAGCCATGGTTTACCCCAAGTGCAGAACACATCCCTGTCCCCCGAATGAGAAGCACCCACCAGATAGCAGGATAGGTGATCCAGAGCTTTTGGGTGCAAAGTGCAGATTATTCCAAAGTTCCCCAATGAGAACGCGCCCATTGGCTACAGGAACAGAGCTCCAAAGCACACACCAAGGAGAGATCTATCTTTGCACCGAGGAGAACATGCCCTCAGTGTATAAGAAAGATCCCTAAATCTAGGAAAACCCCTAGAGGCCTTCTACGACGGACATCCCCCTCCTTAGATACGATAGGAGGGAATTCTTCAATAATCAAATACAAAATCGACATTGTTACCATCTTGGAATTCCAACATACCATCCAGGGCGCGGCCTAAATCCCCAGGGCGCGCCCTAACATCCCAAAAACCCTAATTTGTTCTCTAGAATCCCAAATTGAACCCGTTATTGACCCGAATCCATCTTAAAATACCCGAACCGAATTTTGGCTATAACAACTACCCCCCAATTCCATATGAAATCAGAGATGATATGTGGAATTTCCTTTAAAAACCCAAAATTCCCCTACAAGATGCTCCTTCAAGGCGCGCCTTAGTCCTTTTTGTCTTCAAGATTCTATGTGGAAGGCACGTCCTTCAATTCTTCAATCCAAAAATTTAATCTCCTTGACCACTCTAGTTTTGACTTCTTCATATAGGAATAACACAAATGCACCACGTCTCTAAGCTTACATGAGCTAACTCGTCGTAAGAAACAAGAGATGTTACGTGTTATAGGGAGAATACTGTATAACAATATTTTGGAGGTTTGCTGGAATCACGGAGCAAAATACGGATATTTCGCTAAGAACACGAAGAACACGGAAGGAGATTGGAGATCGTTTGTGGATGATCTTGTATGGTGTTTTCAGGGGTGAACTGTCAATCATCCATAACAAGGTGCCTACGTACCCTATTTATAGGGATCAAGCCATACGTAGTTCTCTTGGAGAAGAAGTTATCTAGACGGGCTAGGGTTTATATGGGCTCGGCTTGGCCCAAATCCACTAGGCGTCTTCTTGGGCTGATATATTTTACCCATTAATCCTGCTCATGACCCATGGCCCAATAAAGGTTACCTATGGCTAGCATGATACTCGGATCGTATGGCCTCACTGGCGAGGCGAATGGAGAAGCTGCATGGCCTCGCATGTGGCCTCG
This sequence comes from Kitagawia praeruptora, assembly GCA_037693485.1. Lineage (NCBI taxonomy): Eukaryota > Viridiplantae > Streptophyta > Magnoliopsida > Apiales > Apiaceae > Kitagawia > Kitagawia praeruptora. The sequence goes on along the minus strand of CM075354.1, from coordinate 95,180,761 downwards.
CTAGGCTAGTCATGCGAGGTGGTCCACGCTGTACGGAGATAATTATACTCACGCGACCTCGCTGGGCCTGACCGTAAGCCTTCATAATAAATATGTTCTAGGCCTCGCTGGACCTCTAGGCCTCGCTGGACCTTGCAGAGAGAGTATTCTAGGCCTCGCTGGACCTCTAGGCCACGCTGGACCTCTAGCCTCCATAAAAGTATTCTAGGCCACGCTGGACCTCTAGGCCACGCTGGACCTTGTAGAGAGACGTGCATCATAGATGCTATCCCATACTAGGACTTTCCTGGCGAACTCGACCCGCAGCTTGGGGTCGCAAACTTCCACATTGTGCTTGATAGTATATTGGACTGACTCCTGGTGGTGGGCTTTAGTAACCCAATCTTCATCTTTAGGCCCACTATGAGTTGTGGACCACTATTTCAGCCTATTAGGCCTGGTTAGGGCTTATGCCAAGATTTGGGCATAACAACTACCCCCCGAGTCCATATTGCCATTGAAAATGCGATGTGGAGTCAAAACTTCGATGCGAGGCCTATGCTCGCTATAGATTACTGTAGATGAAAGCATAGCTATCCTAAGTGCCTTGGAATTGCATCGCGATCCCAATGAATTTTAATGATTGCAGATAACTGTCGTATTTCGAGATCTTCTCCCAGCTGCTAAGATGATGACATGTGTTGTGTGTCTTTCAATTAATGTGAAGCCATATATAAGTGAGTAATGGTGACCTCGAAGGGTCCTTCCAAGCGCAATATGGTCCTGCAGGGACCTTGAGAGGCGACCCCATAGGGCCTTGCAGTCATAAGTTGTTACAATTATGTCTTCTGTCATGCTAATATGTGAGCTCGGGCTCTGACCAATATTTTTAGGTCTTCTTAAAGTATGATGAGAGTGTTCTCCTCTGCTCCTTGTTATTATGATGAGAGGCCTCCTCGTAAGTTGAGAGGACTCCTTACAGCTTCATATGTTGCGAGGCCTCCTTGCAACCTCATATATTGCGAGGCCTCCTTAAAGCCTTATACGTTGCGAGGCCTCCTCGCAGCCTCTTACATTGCGAGGCCTCCTCGCAGTCTCATACGTCGCGAGGCCTCCTCGCAGCCTCATACATCGCGAGGCCTCCTCGTAGCCTCATATGTTGCGAGGCCTCCTCGCAGTCTCTTACATTGCGAGGCCTCATCGCAGCCTCATACGTCGCGAGGCCTCCTCGTAGCCTCATACGTCGTGAGGCCTCCTCAATTCTTGTAATGAGTCTGCTTAGAGTTTGTATCAATTTTCAAGCATAGTAACTACCCCCCAGTTCTTCGGTGCACGCAGATGTAGCGGAGAACTATTTTTTCTGGTCTTCAAAATTTCTTCAAAAATAAAATCAAAATAATTATTTGATTTGTCGGGAAGCCTCCTCGCTTGACAACTTTCAAATTTTTAATTTAATACGAGCCCATGTCTCCTCATACTGGTCACCTTGCTACGCTTTATTTTTCTGCCATGCAAGCTGTCTGCTTGTTTCGTAAATTTAATTCTCCTTGCAAATCAATTCGCACCAACTTGAATATTAAGTGTGCATGTTTTGGTTTCCATTTTGATAAATAAACATCACATGTGGCCCCACATGTGGTATTTTGCAAAAGAATAACACAGAATAGCCTCGTGAGGTCCTGGTTTCCATGTTGTATCCACGCGATCCCTTTCATGAAGAAGGACAAAGCTGCGAGTACCTCTCTTAACCCTTCTGGAGATCTGACTCACCATTCCTCCCTTGTTGGGGGTTCAGCTACCAAGTCTGATGTTGTCATGCCTCCTCCTAAGCAGACCACTCTCGCAATGCCTCTTCGACAATCATCTTCTTCCCTCCATCCTAGTAGGAAAAAATCAACTGAGATAACGAGTCTTCATGAAGAACCACCACTAAAGAAGAACAAGGACGACATGAGTCTCTCTCCCCTTCATCCTTCTCCTGGACTGGTCCACCAAACAAATGGCAAATTGGCACATGCCCATGTTTCTGAGATTGATATGTATTCCTGGTCCCTACAATCTCTGGAGGAGTCCAATGCTTCCAAGACTAAAGCTATAGCTGAGCTTTTCTTCCATCAATTGCATCACCCACAAGAAGGTTCGAGCCTTGGCTTCTTCCAATAGTAATATGAGCGAAGAGATTGTGAATCTCAAATCCATACTTGCACAGGCTCAGGCTGATGCCGAGGACACAAAAAATAGTTGGAGGAAAGAATTTGAAGGCACGACCGAGAAGCTTAAGAGAGAGCTTCACGAGGAGTAGTCAGCTAGAAATAAGCTTAAGCTGGATCATGCTGTTGAGAGGGAGCAATCAGACTCCCAAATCAAGGAGCTTAGAGACCGCGTCGCTGAGTTAGAGAAGGAAGCTAAAGATGCTGCTAATGCTCTTCCCACTATCATTGAGGAGGCCGAGATCCAAGGATCTGTTGACTTCATAAAAAAATTCCTTTAAAAGTTTGACGACTTTGATTGGTACCGGTTGAGCGAAGAGATTGGGAAGTTTGCTGATAACCTCAAGATGGAGATGAATGAGGAAGCGACAAATGGATCCCCATGACTTCTTATTTATTGCTTTTAAACTTTATGTGCTAGACTCAGTGGAGATGCGGGCACTCCCTTTATTTGTCTCGCGCTTGTAGACTTAATTTCTTTTGCTTATTTGGATACTCCTTGAACCTGGATCGGCTTGCTTTATTGATGCTCCTTTATTTGATGTTTATAATATTGCAAAGTACCATAGGCCTTGTATTTGCTTGCATAAGGGACTCATGTAGCAATGATTTTAGCATGTATAGGTTCCTCCATAACACCTCTCCATATCTGTTGATTTTTTTTCCAAGTTTTTTAGGATAGCTGATGGAGTCTTCAAATGATCTTGATTGCGCCTATGGGGCCGAGAGGCCTCACATCGCAAGGTGTCGAGTTTGCGGCCTCGCATCGCTTGGTACGGTCTCGCAACGCTAGGTGCTGCCTCGCAATGTTGGGTGCAGGCTCGCAACGCTAGGTGCTAGCTCGCAATGCTAGGTGCTGCCTCGCAACGCTAGGTGCTGCCTCGCAATGCTAGGTGTAGGCTCGCAACGCTAGGTGCTAGCTTTGTCGTGCAATTTTTCAAATGTCCTGCTAGAAGTGGTGTTTATGTAATGCCAATACCCCTCGAGTCCTCATTATAATTGTAGATGTGATGGGGAATCAACATGTTTCAGCAACCTTCTTGTACTATTTGGAGTTGACACCACTTGTAATAAAGAGAATTTGATGTGACCCCGCTATGAGTTCTCCTTTAAATTGGGACAATGTACGCTGATATTAGTGAAGTCCATACCCAGTAGGGGGCTTGTTTGATAAATGCTCTTCTTGGTGTACTAAGGTAGTTGAGGACCTCCTCATTGCCGCCAAGGATCGGGGGCGTCCCCCCTCTCCCCAAGGATCGGGGGCGTCCCCCCTCTCCTCGACGTAGAGGTATTTCACCAAGAAGCATCTCATGTAGAGGCGTCTCATTGATCTCGATAGCCACACCATATAGGAGTCTCGTTGAGTCTTCACATGCTCTCCTTTGCTTATAGACTGACTTTAATGCATGCATAGAGATAGCTCCATATTGTATAGATTTACGGACTGATCCATTATCGCCAATGGGGCCAAGAGGCCTCACATTGCAAGATAACGGGTTTGCGACCTCGCAAAACTAGGTGTCACCTTGTCCATAAATCCCATCTTCCTATAGACTTCATATGTAAGGACCTTTACTGCGCTCCCATTATCCATGAGGACCCTGTAGATATTTTGAGATCCTATGCGAACCCGAACAACCAGAGATTTAGAGTAGGGATAATGAACCCACTTCGCATCCTCCTCGGTGAACATGATATTTGTACCCTCCCCTTTGAAGAGCTTTGGGGTCTCTCCTGAAGGTGATGTACATTGGTAAGGGGTCGCTTCTTGGCCTCACGAGCATACCTCTCTTTGGCCTTGTTGCTATCTCCTCCAATATGGGCACCCCCCATAATGACATAAATACTCCCAGCTCGCTCCTCTCTTTCTTCGTGGGACTTTTCTTTTTTCCCAAACGGTGGGACATTATTGAAACCAAGACCTGGCTTAGTGCCATGCTTTTTTACCTCACGAACTACCCATTCAGTTAGCTGGGCCATTGCGAATTAGCTCTTCAATTTGCTCCCTGAGCTGCCTATAATTTGAAGTATCATGCCCTGTCTGTTCGTTAAAGACACAATAGTTATGAGTATCCATGGTTGCCCGACTATTCATAGGTGAGGGCTTCTTAAACATCCCTTAGTCAACATTAACTGCATAGATGTGATCAATGGGGGCAACTAAAGGTGTGGACTGACCCTCATTCCATCCACTTTGAGCTCGCGATGGTAACATCCTTGGTGGACCGCAACCCCTCCTCTTTGGGCTCTCACTGCGATCCCGTCTTCGCCTAGGGCTCCAAGAGTCCTTCCTCTTCACTCCCTTGCTCTTACTTCCACTGTTGCTAGCCTCATTATTCTTCTTGAGATCCTCCTTGCGATTCAGGGGGTCAGGTTTGTACTCCTCGGACCGTTCACGCTCTCGATGAGGAGAGGGGGTTCGTTCCAAACCTTGGCTCCTTGGGATCGCTTATCCTTCTTGTCAGCTATAAGTTTTCCGAGCTTGAGGCGGAGATCATGCTCTGCTAACCTCTTTCCAAGACGATAAAAGACACTAACTGACCTCCCCTTGGATGAGGCGGCCTCATTCTGCAACCATTCATTTGTCTTAGTAGGCTCTACATCCTCCTCCCGCTCGAGGTTTTCATAGGAGTAAGGGTTTGCTTGATCCATAACAACATCATCAGCTTCATCCAAGAGTTTCTTGGTGGGACCTTTACTGTTCTCCTCCTGATAGGACTTGGGCCTCTTCCTGGCATTCCTCTTCGCGCCCCTCGAGCTATACCGCTTCTTCACTCTAGTTATCCTTTCTTGTACTGCTGTCACCTTCCCGGGCCCATCCTCCTTCTCGCTCCTGGGGGGATCGCCTTTGGGTGTCTTGTACGACCCCGGGGTCTCCTTGTTGTTGTACCCTCCGTTCATCTTCTTGTTCGAGTCAGTCATCTTTCTCCCAATATGATGACTTCCCCTCCTTCTAGCGCCAAATGTTGTTGGAGGAATTTCGTAACAACACGAAATCGGAGGTTTGCTGGAATAGTAGAGCGAATTGAATGTTTATGTGGTTGTTTTAGGGGATTAGGGTTTATGAAAAAAGAGGGGCTGGACTTGGCAGGTGTCTCGATTTGTCTCGTGTATCGGATTCCATCTCGTATCAAGATGCCTGCGTACCTATGTTTATATAGGATCAAGTCCCACGCAGTTCTGTGAATTAATTGGGCTTATCCCGAGAGACTTAAGGGATAAGTTACGTTAATGTGGGTAATAATTGATTTTATCTGATTTAATCTTATCGTTGTGATATCTTCCTGATTTGAAGAATATCGTTTGGAGATATTTTCCGTTATTAATTGATTGAGATTGATTCTTTCCTCGTTTCAGAGAGAGGATAAAACTTAGTGGTTAAGAAATAATTATTAATCTAAATTAATAATTAATAAATATTAGAAATTTGGAAGATTATTAGACATGCCAAAATTATGGCATAACATGCAACTTATTGAATCTCAAATATACATTAAATACTTGTATAAAAAAATTATTAAAATATAAAATTTTTACCCGAAAATAAGTCCATAAGCCCATAAGTTAAGGTGAGCCAAACAGGCCCTATATAAGTTGCCTTCAGCTGGTATTTTGTTTTTTTTTTTTTTTACACATGGATTCATGTACATACGCATTCTCTTCCTTGCAAGTTGCAATTCGCGCAGGCTCCCTGGACTTGATTATTGCATGCAATAAAAAATAAAAGAAAAATGCTAGAGGTACCAAAATTAGGTACCAAAAGTTGTTACCAAATGATGTGGCTTGTTTTAATTAGTTATAGTTATAGTGGGCCCGCCAGGGCTCTCCAATCAAAATATTTTAAATTAACAAATGTCTATTGCCATGTCATTTGGTACCCAATTTTAGTATCCAATTTGATACCTGTAGCACTATTACCATATATACACACAACGTCGTCTCTTTGTTTTCAGAACGCCCCATCAAGGCGTTTACTACTTTACTTCAACTTCCAAAATAATACAACTTTGGTTTTACAACTTGAACACCAACACAATAATGATTGCCAAATAAATTAATATTCATTATGCTTGCTTTCCTGTTCCTTTAACTTTGTTGGGTCTTCTTACACGCAGCAAAATTAAAACTCCAAGAACGCACCCTAATTCTCGAAATGGCTCTTTTTTGCACGCACCTTGTGATGTAAGTAGTACAACAGTCGGTGTTTCTTGTTCCATGAGACAAGCAGATCCCACAAGCTTCTTCTTTATTGTACTTCTTGTAACTTTTTCGAGTTAAGAAGATAGAAACATTTGCAGGTTGCACACACATATATATTGTATTGTAGATTTCATGTGATCTAGACGGGTTGGCAAGCACGCAAAAAAGCAAACTCATTTAGGCGCGCCCTTTTCCATATATGTATTCCGCAATGACCAGCGTACTTTATACAGAGTATATTTTTTCGTTTACCGAAGCTTGGCTCCTCCCATATTTCTTCTAGTTGTTACTCCCTCTGTCTCTATTTTCTTTTCTCCTTTACTGAATGACACAGGTTTTTAGGCTCTCTGTGGTCTCTCCTAAGCAAGTGGCCAGTGACTGCATGCCACATATGTACCAGCAGAGTGGGTGGAGGGAATTAGCATTAATAATTGTTTTTTTATGGGGTAGTGGATATTGAATATTATTTATAATGATTAGTGGGTAGAGTAGTGGATATTGAATATTATTTATAATGATTAGTGGGTAGAGTAGTGTGTATTGAATATTATTTTTAAAGAGTAGTGGGTGGAATAGTGGGTATTGAATATTAATATTTATGACCAAAAATAGAAACAAGAAAAATAATTTAAATATCCTTAAAAGGAAAGTAGGAAAAGAAATAAGGGAGGGAGGGAGTACTTATTAGTAGGCTTTCTGGAGTAGTAAACGCATCAGGTACTTTATGTCATGCAGGCCCTGCTAAGAGCAACTCCAAGAGGCTCCCTACTATCACTCTTAAGTCAAATTTTAACAAAATTGAAGCAATAATCAGCTCCAACAGGCTCCCTACTATCACTCTTAAGTTTAGGAGCTTGAAATGTTTCCTCAGTACTGAGGAGTGAACACTTCCTCCTAAACTATTATTATATCATATATTATGTTATGGCAGTGCTGGCAAAGTGAAAGCAATGATATTGTTACAATAAAAAATGGATATAACACAAATGAAGATAACTTTTTTTTTTTTTTTACGAGGAACTACCCCACATTACTGCGGGATTTCAAACCTTAAATGAACTTTGAAGAGGCTTATTGGAGTTGAACTTTCTGTTTGTATATTAATTGACTTAAGAATCAATATAATAATAATATATGTAGGGAGCATCTCAAGCAACTCTTGGAGTTGCTCTAATATTTTCATTTTGGCTTTCTCACACACATGTGTGTGTGGCTTGGCTAAATTTACATAAAGGAAAATATGACTGCATATACATTAGATATCATAACTTCAAGAATAATGCTAGGGACACCAAAATTGGTTCCCAAAACTTTTCCCAAAATACACATGGCACATTCTGATTTGTTGTAATAATAAATGGGCCCCCTGTATTCACAACAATAAAACCAATCAAAAATACTCATACTGCCACATCAACCATGCCATGTTATTTGGTGGCAATTTTTTGTACCAAATTTTGGTACCTCTAGCACTACTCTAACTTTAATTATATTTCTTTTAACACCTGGTGGACCCCACGAACCTCAATTTTGCATTTATAGAGAATTACTCCACCCTTTCGCTACATGTTTTTAAATGAGGACAATAGTACTCCAGCACTATTTCCACCCGAGTTAATTAGCAAGACATTAAGAGCACCCATAATGGGTGCCCAACTCCTGCATAGAGACCCGTGAAATGGAATGGCCACACATAATTCTCTCTTTTTGCATTGGATGGCAAGGGAAAAAATTGGTCATGGCCACCAAAGTAGGCATGCCCGTTTGGTTTACTTTTTGTTTTTAATACTTACTTTATGTTGTCAATAACAAAATAAGTGTATAGCCTATCAAATAAAAATAGTATAATAAGAATAAATTAGGTCCTACAATATGTGGTAATTGGCCTATGCATTGGATGAAACAGACCAGTTTTTTCATTTACCCAATTTGAGATGACGAGGCATATAATGGGGTCCAAAAACAAAGGGAAATGGGCACTACCATTGTGGATGCTCTAATATACATCTTCCTTCATTATTCTTCTTTTTATGACATGTGGGTCCCTTCCTTAATGATAACCACCATTAACTCACATGGTCCCATTCTTTTGTGCATAATCTTCCTTCATACAGAATTTTGTCTTCAAGTCTTTATATAGCACTTCTTTTTTCTACACATGTGTCAGTTCCTGATGAGCCTTCATCCTTGTTCATATCATATTTATTTTCAAAGATTTTTTACTCCCTCCGTCTCATATTAAGTTACTCATTTCATATGTCGGGACTGTTCATAACATGAAATAAATTACTAATTTATGTATAATCTATAAGACCAAATATAATCATGAGTGATCTTGTTGAATTCGTATTTATGAGTACTTTAATACAGTGAAATTTTTATATTTAATACTAATATGAAATTAAAGATATTAACAATCAAAAAAGTGCGTTGGCAAACTTGTCCAACTCAAATGGGAAACTTATTTAGAGACCGAGGGAGTATCTATTTAACAAGCTACTGCACCTTTTAAATTTCCAACGGCGCGTCCTTATGTGTCATGTCCAATGCCAAGCTCCTTGTAACACACCAACTTTAATAGGAGTATCTTTTTTTTTTTTTTTGTATTTCCCGTTATAAAACATTCCAGATAAGAAAGCTGTCATGACCTCTGTTATAGAAATCGGCCGATTTCTGAAAAATCGTCGATAAATTGACCAAAAATCGGTTAAAATTTTGAAACCGATTCGGCCGATTTCGCAAAAATCGCCGATAAATCACCGATTTTTCAACCGAATCACCCGATAATTCGTAAATCGGTATCTCAACCAAATAGTTCCGATTTCCGAAATCTGCAACACTGGTCATGACCAACTTTTGATATCAAATCTTCTACCATCCTTGTACATTTCAATTTACAAACCCAACTGATTATTGAGGGCATGTTCCAAAGCTGACTACAAGGGGCTCAATTACTTGTAAATTGTAGTAATATTGAACACTTTCTACAATTATATTTTTCTCTCTACCCAGGAGCGCTCTTCTTGTATATCTCTATGGCAATACCAATCCATTTCTATCTAGGGATGGGCATCGGGGCACTTCGGGGCCGGGGAGTGCTATCCCCGCCCCCATCCCCGAATTCAAACCCGATCCCCGTCCCCGGCCCGATCCCCGTTGGGGATTATTTTTTATTCCCCGTCCCCGGCCCAAACGGGTAACGGGGATCCCCGCGGGGAATCGGGGAATTTCATTTTAAACAAAAAGTAACATTTTAAACAATTTTAGACACTAACTAGTGAGTTTGAAACAATTTTTTAAGCACTAAATTAAGATAAAAAAATATTACTTAAATAAACAATTATAAATAACATGGAAATGAAGTTATTTAACTACTAGAAAGACAAACATATAAGATTAAAATATTATTTTTTTTCCCAATATAAAGTATATATTAATATATATTAATATATGATTATCAATATATATATATATATATATATATATGTATATATATATATATATATTATAATGTGGTGGAATCGAGTCGGGGATTGAGAATCGGGGCGGAGGTCGGGGATCGGGGCGGGGAGACATAATATCCCGGCCCCGGCCCGCTCCCCGATTTTTTTAAAAAATTGTCCCCGCTCCCCGGCCCGTACCCGAAAAAATCCCCGATTCCGCGCCCCGTTCGGTGCGGGGATCGGATTGGGATCGGGCGGGCCGGGGTGAATGCCCATCCCTATTTCTATCCCAATTAAAGTATTTTTTGTTTAATGACTCTCTTGTTAGCTCATCAAAGCAAAACCCCAGGTTACCTTCATTAAAAGTGGTGCGGGCTCCACCACTACCATTTTTAATTTTGCCATTCACAATTTAAGAGATCCATGCTATACGTTCATGCACGTACATGTTGTGTTATGAACACAAAACCATAACTTCACTCCTCCTTAAATTGCCACGGGTCCCACTACTGATTATCATAAATACTACTCCCTCCGTCTCATACTCCCTCCCTCCTTTTTGATTGTTAACATTTCACTTTTTCAAAATTTTCTGGCACGCATTTTAAGGTGCATTTTAAGGATAGTTAAATAACTTTTTTTTAAAATTTTCTTTTTCTGTATAAAAATTTAAACATTAAATTTTTATACAGAAAAAGAAAATTTTAAAAAAAAGTTATTTAACTATCCTTAAAATGCACCTTAAAATGCGTGCCAGAAAGTTTTGAAAAAGTGAAATGTTAACAATCAAAAGGGACGGAGGGAGTAATAATCTTCCCATTTGGTGAAAAACACGGGTTTTAAGAAAAAGTTGATATTGAATATTGTTTTTAAGTAGTAGTGTGTATTAAATATTATTTTTTTAGGAGTAATGGGTATTTAATATTATTTTTAAGGAGTAGTGGGTGGGGTAGTGGGTATTGAATATTATTTTTAAGGAGTAGTGGGTGGGGTAGTGGGTATTGAATATTGTTTTTAAGAAGTAGTGGGTGGGGTAGTGGGTATTGAATATTGTTTTTAAGAAGTAGGGGGTGAAGTAGTGTGTATTGAATATTATTTTTAAGGAGTAGTGGGTGGTGAATATTATTTTTTATTGCTTAAAATAGAAAGGGGAAAAGTATTTTGAATGTCCCAATAAGAAAAGTGGGAAGAGTTTTATGAGACAGAGGGAGTAACTCATCTTTTAATTGAACCAAGCCTCCATTCTTTTTTATTCACAAGACACGACCTTGTATTATTTTTTTTTTTAAATAAACAAGGGACCACGCTTACTTGCCTTTATTTTGTACTCCCTCTGTCCCCCTTGGTTCTTTACCTTGGGGGACGTAATTCTGGCACGGATTTTAAGGTGCAATTTGCGGATAGTTTCATAACTTATTTTTTAAATTTTCTTTTTTTGTATAAAAATAGAATTGTTCTATTTTTATACAAAAAAAGAAAATTTAAAAAATAAGTTATGGAACTATACTTTTTAGGAGCCTTAAAATGCGTGTCGAGTAGTGAAAAAGAAATGTAAAGAAATGGGAGGGACAGAGGGAGTAATACATGAGATGTCTTCTGATAGTCCTGCAAAGATATGGGTGGGGGCCTGGATCGATTAAGTAGCTCGCCTTCTCTAATGTATACAAAAATTTTACACGAACCGGATCTCCTTTCTTAATTCAAATAACAACACTACTACAAAACGAAGTAACCAACAAACGCTTTATATATATATGTTTGGCGATGCATCCGTGCCGAGCTGATTCAGTTAATATCCTCTTCTTTTGGATTTTATTCAGCATGGGCGAGTCGTGATGTCCTTTTACTTGTATGCAAGCCCTTTTTCCCTTTGCACTGGGTCTGTTTTGACTTGTATAAGGGGTGGCAATTTCAGACACGATCCGAAACCCATCCGAATCCGACCCGAACCCGTAACCCGATTTACTGAGACAAAACCTGAAAGTTACCCGAAAATGATCTGGTCTATCCGAAAATGACCCGAAAGTGACCCGATTTTAGATTTTCATTTGTTTATGCATAGATATTTAATTTCATTCAATTTTAAGTAATTTTACCTTGACCCGAAATTGACCCGTTTACAAACACGAACACGACAAAAAACACGAAATTGCCACCCCTAATTACTTGTATTACCTTAACTTTCGACGGGGCCATCACTTTGCGTAGTTACCGGCGTTCACTAAATTCTACACCGAAACTTGCCCAGTCATTTATTCATGTGGACCGGCTCGTTTAACCAGCAACTTTTTCCTCCTCTTTTTTTAACAACAGGTCGCGCCTTCTAAACTCACTTCTGTATGCAGTAGTCATTCCCATAATTTTCCTCAGACTACTCTTGTATTTACAAGCACGTACAAAATTTAATTATAATTTCCTCACCCAACTACGTATGCATGTATACAAATCTTCATATGCTTTTTTATCACCATGTGCTATAGGTCCCATCACTAAAAATTTCAACTTCTACCAATCTGCATGTTCACGTTGCAACTTGCAATGCATTATAAAGGCAAAGAAGTTCATTTTTTCGTTTTCTTCACTTGGATTCACGCGGACCCACTTAAGCCATTCACCCTTCAATTTTTGATCGTGCATGTTTTCACACAAATTCTTGCAATTTTTTTTTTACCCGCTATTAAGATTAGGGAAAGTATACATGAACTACCCCTAGAATATGAGGTAATTAATTTACCTTGTAGTCTACTATCCAGGCATCATCCTACTCCAACCAATTATTAATAGAACGGGGAGTCGAGAGCATCACCTTATTGAAAAAACTCTCTTAAACGCTTATATGACTATAGAAAGCTCTTTGATCATATGCCATTCTAAATCTCATCTCATGAAGGGGCATCTCATGGAGAGGTATTTTACCAGGAGGCATCATATGAAGTTATCTCACGAAGAAGCATACTCGTAGGGTATTCCGTTGTTCATAGAAATTGACCTGAAATATATATTTAGGACCAGGAAGGTGCATCAGTACTACTCCCCAGCATCAGAATATCATTTCTTAAAAGAGCATCTCTTAACAAAGCATCCCAAGAGGGGATTTTTTAAGAGAGAGCCGTTTGAGTTTCCGAAGGTGCGCCCTGTTGCTTAGGAAGCGCCCTAAGTGGACGAGGGCATTGACATTTTTTTTTTCTAACCCAGATGAGCGTCTTGAAGATAATCTTGATGAATGCTCTATTCAGAATGTCATCGTATATAGAGGGGCTCACTCATGATCTTGGGACCTCAACTTGATGATCAAAGGGTGCGTCCTAAGGTTCATGTGGACTCTCCTCCAATAACTTCCTCTCACCTAAAGAATACTCCTTGGAGATGAGAATTGTTCAACTAGCAAATTCTTCCAGACATCATCGGAGCCTCAGATATCACTATCAGGCCGCCCCTTGAGAATTCTTGGGATCTTCTTTGCGTAGAATCTCTCTTTTTTTTGCAAATCTTTAACTAATCTTGAGGGCGCGCCCTCACTGGAAGGGTCATTTGATAAGGAGATCTCTAAGGGCGCATCCTCTAATCGTGGATTTTCCGTGAAGAAATCCTCTGGGGATGAGAGCTTGAATAGTGGCTAACACATTTCCTCCCTTCAATGAGCAAGAAGCTTCTTCAAATCATAAACATTAAAAACTCCAACTCTCGGGATATCTTGGATATTTGGATGTGGAGCTAACTGAGTAACCCCAAGGGTAGAGGCTAAGTCACCACTTGGTTGTTCACATGAGCTTCAATCTGGAGTTGTGGTTGAATTACCACTTGGCCTCGATTTTGAACTTGAGTATTCTGATCTTGAAGTTGAGGATTTCCCTGAAGTTAAGGAGATCCCGGAGGCTATGGAATTCTCGGAGGCTGAGGATTTCCCTCATGTTGAGGATTTTCCTGACGCTGAGGACGCGTCCTCTGCTTATCATCTCTTACAAAATTCTCTGAAAGAATGAGGATCATAAGGAGAGCTCCTTCACCAAAGGGCGCACCCTGTCCATCATAGGGCGGCCATCCCCCTATATACCTGTCCATTCTCATACCATAATAACGGTCTTCTTTTCTTGTGGAACCTCGAGGAAAGGCTCGCTCCTTTCCATGAGGTCTCGACCTGTTATCAGGGGCGTTCTCGGTGAATCACGGCGTGCATCATTTCAAGGAAGGGTTCGCTCGTGTCCAAAGGGCCTCAACCTGTTGTCAGGGGGCACTCTCTGTGAATCACGAGGCCTCGATTCCAAGTGTTCTTCTTTCTTCTTGCCGGACAAACTCATGTAAGCCTTTACATCAGGAAAACCCCTGGAGGTCTTCTCACCAGGAAAAACCCTTGGAGGCCTTCTCTTTCAAGCAATGTTCTCCCCATCTTGTCGAATTTCATTGGGGGCACGCCCTGATAGATTGGGATGATATGTCTGATAATTCTTTGAGATCTTTTTCAATAAGGATTTTTCCACCTGCAAAAACTCAATCAACAAAAAATCTTAGACGTTACCTGGAGGACGCATCCTGAAGATGAGGGCATTTTTAACCATCGAATTCTCTTAGAAATTGGAAATCATCAACACATCAATATTTTTCTTGAGGATGCGTCCTCTAAAGAAGCGTTCTCTATATAAAAGCATTCTGAAGAACTCAACATTAAAAACTCCAGCTTCTGAGGTACTAGTTGGCTGAATACCCCCCAGGGTGGAGGTCGACTTTTTATTTGATCATTCCTTTGATTCTGACCTTCAGGCTGTGGATGTCTTTGAGGCTAGAGATTTCCATGAACTTGTGGATTTCCATGAGGCTGTGGATTTCCATGAGGCTGTGGATTTCCACAAAGCTGTGGATCTCCAAGAAGGTTTCATTAAGACTTTCCTTTCGAGGGAGGCACGACCTCGACCTCACTTCAGTGGAGGTACCTGAAGGAACTTGAAAAATACGAGGGAATCTACCACCTGAGGGCGAGCCCTCTTTATTATTAGGTTGCCCATCCTCTCGATAGATCTTCATTCTTCTATCACTGTTATCACGGTTTCCTCTTCTTCCAAGGGTGTCATGATGAAAAGCTTATTTTGATCCAAGGGGCCGCGACCTGTCATGAATAGGGGGTGCGCGCTGTGGATTGTCATTGCGGGCAAGAGATCGTTCATGTCCAAGGGGCATCGACCTGTTGTCAGGGGGCGCACGCTGTGGATCGTGGCTCTGTGGAAGGGCTCGCTCATGTCCAAGGGGCCTCGACCTGTTATCAGGGGGTGCGCGCTGTGGATCACGGGGCCTCACTCCTGAGCCTTATTTCTAGGCATTCCTTCAAGCTAGCAAAGCTCCTCCTCATAGCAGCGAGGTTCTTCTCATTTTGTTGGATTTCACTGAGGGCGCATCCTGACCTATTTTGGTGAGGAGCCGCCTTCTCTTAAACAACAGGTCCCATTCGATCATCAACTTCCTCGTTGCAATTTTCCATAGTAGGTGATCAACAAGAAACCTTAAATATCGCCTAGCCTGGAGATGAAGAAATGTTCAACCATCGAATTTTACTAGAAGTTGGAAATCATCCGAGCCTTGGCTACCACCCTCAGGGCGCGCCCTGAGAGTTCTTGGGAATTCTCCTTCACCATCTTTAACTTGGGGATTCTCCTGCAAAAGTTCAAGAAACAAACAACAAAAATTTCAACAAAATAAGTTAAGGGTTACCTTGAGGGCGCATCCTGATGGTAAGGGCGCGCCCTGATGGTGAGGACGAGTTCTCAATAATTGCGCTTCTTTCCTAGAACATCCTTCTTCGAATCATATTTGAAATCGTCCCTTGGAAAACCTAGTTCAACGCCGCTGACCGGAAGCCACCGCCTCTGAACATACCCAGAACCATCTTTTTGCAGCAGCAACGTGAAAATCATCTTTAGAACCATCTTTTCTTTATTACGTCGAATCTCACGAGGGGTGTGCCCGGAGAGGTGAGGGTGAGGGCGCGCCCTCTCTTGAGGATCCAACAACTTCTTCGAGAATTTTCCTAACTTGGGAAGGCTTTTCCTGTTCGGCGATGATATTGTGGGATACTTCGAGATTTTCTCCTACTTTCTTGTACTTCCTCCGCAGAACTCAATCTTGACCCGAAGTTATTTATGGAATTTCCCATACGATACAGTTGTTCCATTAACTCCGAATTGCTGATAAGAATGGGCGATTATCCGCCGGCGATGGCTGGATTTCCATGGTAGTGCGGAGGAGTAGAGATTTCCTCCGAAACATGAGCTTCGTGACGAGCTTGGTTACCCCCAAGCTATCTTTAGAATCGTAATCATCTTTTTCATGAGAACCCCCATGGTGATTGTGAGACATCTTTTCCTCCTAAGATTCAGATCTTGATTGGAGGCCCTCCTTCTACCGCCAATTTGTTGACGGAGGAATTTGGTAACAACAAAATTCAAGGTACTTCGCCGGAAACAAGATCTACAACGGTGGTTCTTTACCGAAAAGAGTGGTGGCTGTTTGTAATTGGTGGCTGAGATTGATAGGGTTAGTGGCGGCTATTTCAGAGCTCTCGACTTCTAACCCCTCAATTTGCCTACGTACCTCTATATTTATAGAGGATCAAGCCAGATGTAGTTCTTGGAGAGCAAGAAACCCAAATGGGCTTGGATATCGGTCCAGCATCCGGAATGTTCTACTATGAGGCCTAACCACAAAAGGCCCAAGGCTCATCCAAGATCTCAAGACTTCACGAATATGGAAACTTCCCCCGTCGAGGACTAGTCCTATTCGCTACAAGCTATTTCTTGATTTCAAGGATGCAGGTAAAGCCATGGTTTACCCCAAGTGCAGAACGCATCCCTGTCCCCCGAATGAGAAGCACCCACCAGATAGCAGGATAGGTGATCCAGAGCTTTTGGGTGCAAAGTGCAGATTACTCCAAAGTTCCCCAATGAGAACACGCCCATTGGCTACAGGAACAGAGCTCCAAAGCACACACCAAGGAGAGATCTATCTTTGCACCGAGGAGAACATGCCCTCAATGTATAAGAAAGATTCCTAAATCTAGGAAAACCCCTAGAGGCCTTCTACGACGGACATCCCCCTCCTGAGATACGATAGGAGGGAATTCTTCAATAATCAAATACAAAATCGACATTGTTACCATCTTGGAATTCCAACATACCATCCAGGACGCAGCCTAAATCCCCAGGGCGCGCCCTAACATTCCAAAAACCCTAATTTGTTCTCTAGAATCCCAAATTGAACCCGTTATTGACCCGAATCCATCTTAAAATACCCGAACCGAATTTTGACTATAACACAAATTCTGATCGAAACTATTGATTTCAGTTTATTTCTAATGAGATATTAAAATAAAATGGTGTAACTTATGCACCATATTTGTATAGAACTCACTCAATGGGACAAATATTCAATAGTTTGTGACATTTTACGATAAATATCGAATGTAATATTTTACCGTAGTGTTGACTTTGCTGAATCAAATTCATACAGGTTCTTATAATTCTATAATGCATTAGATAAAAAGTAATTATCACATTCATATTGTTGACGGAGGAATTTGGTAACAACAAAGTTTGAGGTCTGTCACCGGAATTAAGATCTATAACGGTGGTTCTTCGCCGGATAAGTCACCGGAGCGTGGTGGCTGTGATGAATTGGGGGCTGAGATTGAGAGGGTTCTTGGTGGTGTCTCGTAGCTCTTCGCTTCCATCCCCCTCAATTTGCCTACGTACCTCTATATTTATAGAGGATCAAGCCCACGTAGTTCTTGGAGAGCAAGAAACCCAAATGGGCTTGGATTGACGAACTAGCTTCCGGAATGTTCTACTATGAGGCCTAACCACAAAGGCCCAAGGCTCATCCAGGATCTCAAGACTTCACGGATAAAGAAACTTCCCCCGTCGAGGACTAGTCCTATCCGCTACCAGCTATTTCTTGATTTCAAGGATGCAGGTATAGCCGTGGTTTACCCCAAGTGCAGAACGCATCCCTGTCCCCCGAATGAGAAGCACCCACCAGATAGCAGGACAGGTGATCCAGAGCTTTTGGGTGCAAAGTGCAGGATTACTCCAAAGTTCCCCAATGAGAGCGCGCCCATTGGCTACAGGAATAGAGCTCCCAAAGCACACACCAGAAAGTCCCCATCTTTCCACCTTAGGGCGCGCCCTTAGTGTCTAAGAAGGGTCCTTATATCCAGGCAAACCCCTGGAGGCCTTCTGCGACGGACATCCCCCTCCTGAGATACGACAGGAGTGAATTCTTCAATATCTCCTGGAATCCAAGCCTGAGTGGAATCCAAGCTTGAGTGGAATCCAAGCTTAAGTAGAATCCTTCATTAAAAACTATAAAAACTTGAGTAGAATTCCATCTTGAGTAGAATTCCATCTTGAGTAGAAATCTTTGATATGGAAGTATCAATTAGGGCGCGCCCTCCCTATAAGGAAAGTGAGGGCGCGGCCTAGTTTCTTCAATCTGTGCCAAAACCCTAATTTATCATGAAAATCCCCAAATTGAACCCGTATCTGACCCGGATCCATTTTAGAATACCCGAACCGAATTTTGGGCATAACAACTACCCCCCAATTCCATGTAAAATCAAAGATGAAGCATGGAATTTCAATCTTAAACAACACCAAAATTTTTGTAACTTTTCCTCTTCAGGGCGGAGGGCGCGTCCTTCAATTCTTCAATCTTATCTCCCTGACAACTCTAGTTTCAATTTTTCCATAGAGGAATAACACAAATGCACCGCATCTCTAAGCTTACATGAGCTAACTCGGCGTAAGAAACAAGAGATATTATGCACAAGTATAAACCTCTCACAGGGCTCGTACTAAAGCTAAATATTTACATATATTTACAGAGGACGAGCCTTATGATATTAAGGCGTACGGACCCCTTCAGCTGTTATCCACATACACTACCATGGTCTTTTCAAGTTCCTTCTGCATTAATCAAGCCAAAGGGCATTCCAATGTAGCGGTATAATCCTCTATCATGCTGTTGTATCTTCCAACTGACCAATCCGAGGAAGGGGAAAACTATCATTTGGGCAAGCCTTTGTTCATGTCACTGAAATCTACACAAGTCCTCTATTTCCCATTAGGCTTCATAACGAGAACCGGGTTAGGTAGCCACTCCGGGTAGTAGAACTCTTTAATCAAACCAACGTTTAACAATCTATCCACCTCGATCTTCCTTCAACGCTATAGCTCTCTCTACTTAGAATTCAACTCAGAACCGATCTTCAAAATTTTACTTGAATCTCCAACATCCACCAAAATTGAGATTGTATCTTCTGTCGAATATGTCTTTTCCACCGGTTGAGGCATTCTTGGATCAATATCAAAATCAAGATTTCGAGGGTCTTCAATCATGGCACCATCCTTGGAGGGCACATCCTCTTTGAGAGGGAAGTCTTCCTCGACAAGGGCATTCACCAAGCCTTCCAATAACATTCTTCTTTCCTTGATCTTTTCACCTTTAATGCTGAGGACGCGCCCTCTGGGTGGACGCCTCTTCATCCTCTGATTCTTGAATAAAATAACGAGCCTGAATTCCTACCTTGATGTTGTTCATGATTCCTCCAGAACTTCTTTCAATGAGGGCGCCCTCATCCTTTTATCTCCTGAAACCTTTATTTCTTCCAATAAGGGGGCGCCCTACTAGGGCATTGTGAGCTGTCTCCTGATCCAAAACCATGAATTCCATCATCCGAGTTACTGAGAGAGAACCTTCTCCAAGAGTTACTGGTAACCTGATTGCATCGATCACTTCACAACTTCTCCTGAAAAACCATAAATCCATGCATTTTCTGGAAATCCCAACTTCTTGTAAGTGTCATAATACAGAATATTCACTGAACTTCCATTGTATACAAAAACTAGATGCACGTTCTTAGAGCCAATCCATAACCAAGGCATTATTATGTGGGTGGTGCACCCATCTAGCTTTATCTTCGGTGAAAGTGATATCCGCACATTCTCCCTTGAACAATTTGGGCGGTCTTAACCCTAAGCTATTCACATCGGTGAGAGGTATATCTTGCCTCTCGAGCATATCTCTCCAAAGCATTGTTGCTATCACCCCCCAAGTGATGTCCTCCAAAGATAATGTGTACACTTCCTTCCTTGACAAATTTCTTCTCCATATTTTTGTCCTCATCACGGAGGGCGCGCCCTCCGTTCTTCTCAGGATTCTCCTTATGCTTCTTGACTTCCCTGACAATCCAATCGGTCAAGTATCCTTGCTTCTTCTTATCCTTGCTTTTCCAGGAAGATAGAGGACCAGCTTCTTAAAAAGCCCTTTATTCTTGTTTACCTTAAAGATGTGTTCAATCGAAGCCGCCAACAGAGTGTAATTATTTGTCCTTCGATCATAAGAATACGTATCTGGAATTCCCCACTCTCTTCCAACACTAGTTGCATTCACTCCATTAGCGCCGATTCCGGTACGATATACAGGACTTGTAATCTTCCCCTTAGCGTTCCCTGAGCTTCTATCTTTCGATTTTCCACCAAGGATTACTCCACTATCTTAAAAGATTCAGCTTGTGCAAAAACATCAAACGACATAGTTGAATCCCTTTCTTGAAGACACTTCCAGAAATCCGTCTCTACTTGCAAACCAGTTATCAAGAAACTCTTAAGTGTCTCATCGGTCGTTCCTCTAACCAAAGCGAATTCTGCATTGAATCTTTTGAAGTAAGATTGAAGACTTTTGCCTTCTTTCTGCTTGATGTTGGCCAGAGTTGTAATGGGAGGAGCATACTTCACTGCTGCTCAGAACTTGGCTAAGAATAAAGTCATCATCATCTCCCAATAGGTAATCACTCCAGATCCAAGCTTTTGAAACCATTGCTAAGCATTCTCACTGAAAGTTGTTGCCAGCAGATGACATCCAGCCAAGTCAGTTACTTGGTAAACATCCATCTCAATGTCAAAACATCCTAAGAATTCCACAGGGTCTGCATTTTCAAGAAAACGTAGATCATTGGTCATATATCTATATCATGTAGGGAGCTGTGCCTCTCTAACCTCTGTTGAAAATGGAGATGGAAGGTATCATTCCTCCATCCAAGTGAGAAAGAAGCCTCTTCAAGTCGTCGACATTAAAAATCCTCACACGTGGAATATTTTGAACATTTGGTGGCACAATTGTTTGAGCACCCCTCAAGGGTGGAGGTTTAGCTATCGTCTGAGCATTTCCTGGAGCTCCGGCATGAAGTGTGAGAATTACCTCTTGAATCTGAATTTGTTCCTTTTGACTTTAAGCTTGTAGATTTCTGTGGATTCCCCTGAGGTCGTGGATTCCACTGATAACCTCCTTGATGTTTTCCTTTAGAGGGAGGGCGCGCCCTCGACCTCACTTCACTAGAAGTACTTGAAGGAATTTTAGCGATACGGAGAGATCTATCTCCTGAGGGCGCGCCCTCTTTGTTCTGAAGTCGTCTCTCTCCTTGATACTTCTCCATCCTCCAATCTCCATGGTCTCGTCTACTTCCTCTTCCAGCATCACCTTGAGGAGGGGCTTGTTAATATCCAAGGGGCCTCGACCTGTGATTAGGGGGCGCGCGTTGTGGATTACCATCTCGAGGAAGGGCTCACTCATGTCCAAGGGGCCTCGACCTGATGATCAGGGGGCGCGCACTGTGGATCACGGGGCCTCGATTCCAAGTGCTTTTCTCTCTTCTGATGCTTAAGGAGTACTATCCTTAGATCGTCGTCACTAAGCATCCTCCATTATACGAGAAAAGTTCCGCATCGCATCTTCTACCCGATGGCGTGTCCTCCATTGTACGAGAAAAGTTCAAACTCACCCTTCAGGGCGCGCCCTACAGACATAATCTTGCACTCTCGAAAAAGTTGAAAATTTCACGGAACTAAGACTAAAGAAAGTGTACATAAAGTGTACATGGACTACCCCCCTAGACTAGGAGGTAATTAATTTGCCTTGTAGTCTACTATTCAAGCATTTGCTCTACTTCAATCAACTTCTCGTAGAAAGAGTGCATTCTCCGGTCACGGGCTACTTCAAATTTCATCCCATGAAGGGGCATCTCAAACTGAGGCATCCTATGAATAACATCTCTCAAAGAGGCATCTCACTATGAGGCATCCAATAAAGGGCACCTCACGAAGAGGCATCTCACAAGGAGGCATTCTACTATTCACACAAATTGTCTTGAAATACATGTATATGTAGGGCTAGGGAGGTGCATCAGTACTACCCCCCAGCATCAGAATATCGTTCCTTAAAAGAAGCGTCTCTTAAAGAGGCATCACAAGAGGGGAATTTTAAGAGAGAGCCGTTGGAGTTGCTGAGGACGCGCCCTATGTGGACGAGGGCAATGACAAAGTCTCTTCTAGTCCGGATGAATGTCATTCTTGTGTAGAGGGACTCACTCATGACCTTGGGGCCTCAACCTGCCTATCAGGGGGCACACTCCAAGATTCATTGCGATCATTGCGATCATACTTGTAGACAAAGTCGTAATATGAGACTGATATGCTCAGGGCGCGCCCTGAGGCCTGTCACTCAAATTGTTGAAGATGCTTAGGGCGCGTCCTCTGTAGCAAAGTATTGTTTCTTCATAGAGGGGCTCACTCACGACCTTGGGGCCTCAACCTGATGATCAGGGGGCACACACTATGGTTCGTGGGGCCACAACTCAACAGCTTCTTTCCTTCTAGAGTCCAAGCAGTAAATTATCCTCGTAGTTGGAGTCCGCTTGAGAATTTGCATCTTTCTTTGAGGGCACGCCCTAACCAGAAAGGTCCTCTAATAAGAAAGTTCCGTTAGGGCGCGTCCTATGTTGGAGGATTTTCCTGAAGTCGTGCATTTCTTTGAAGCGAAGAGCATCGCCTTGGGGTTGAGGATTCTCACCCTATTTTTCACTTGATGATCAGGCCAAATAATGTCATTCCCACATCCTTAGCTTCAGTATCTTCCAAAGAAATCTCAAGGAATCCAAGGGGCCCAGACCTGTTGTCAACAGCGGGCGCGCGCTGTGGATTTCAGTATTATCTCGACGAGGAGTCTCCTCAAATCCAAGGGGCCGCGACCTGCTATTAACAGGGGGCGCGCACTGTGGATTATCTCTCCATGCTAGAACTTGCTCATGTCCAAGGGGCCCAGACCTGTTATTAACAGCGGGCGCACGCTGTGGATTATTACTTCGTGGAAGGGCGCGTTCATGTCCAAGGGGCCCAGACCTGTTATTAACAGCGGGCGCGCGCTGTGGATCACAGGGCCTCGATTCCCAGTGTTTTCCGTTCTCTTGGCCAGGAAAACCCCTGCAGGCCTTCTCATCAGGTAAACCCCTGGAGGCCTTCTCATCAGGTAAACCCCTGGAAGCCTTCTCATCAGGTAAACCCCTGGAGGCCTTCTCATCAGGTAAACCCCTGGAAGCCTTCTTACCAGGATTCCACAATGAACTTGTTCAATTCCAAGGGGCCACATCCTATCATCAACAGGGGGCGCACGCTGTGGATTGTTATTCCGTGTAAGGGCTCGTTCATGTCCAAGGGGCCCAGACCTGTTATCAACAGCGGGCGCACGCTGTGGAGCACGGAGCCTTAATTCCAGCTACTTATGATTTCTTCTAATGCTCAAGGAGTAGCATCCTTAGATCGTCGTCACTAGACCTTACTCCTAGGCACTCCTTCAAACTTTTAAAGTTCCTCCACATGACAGCGAGTTTTTCTTCACCTTGTTGGATTTCACTGTGGGCGCGCCCTGTCGTATGTTACTTGAGGGCGCCCTCAGAAGGCCATGCCTCTCGGGAATATCTAACATTCTGGAGGAGGCATTCTGGGGATGTGGATATGTTCAACCATCAAATTCTCCTAGAAGTTGGAAATCATCCGAGCCTCAGTTACCACCCTCAGGGCGCGCCCTGAGGGTCCTTGGGGATTCTCTTTCACCATCTTCCTGCAAAAGTTCAAGAAACAAATAACATAAATTACAACAAAACAAGTCAGGGATTACCTTGAGGGCGCGTCCTGACGGTGAGGACGAGATCCCGATAATTTCGCGTCTTCCCTGGAAGATCCTTCTTCGAATCATATTCGAAATCACCCCTTGGAAAACCTAGTTTAACGCCGCTGATCGGAAACCACCGCCTTTGAACATACCCGGAACCATCATTTTGCAGCAGCTACCTGAAAATCAGTTTTAGAACCATCTTTGACATCACAATCGCCTTCGGATCTTGTTCGACCCCCCTGCCAGAAATCGCCATCCTGTTGATTCTCACGAGGGGTGCGCCCAGAGCAGTAAGGGTGAGGGCGCGCCCTCTCCCTTTCTGGGCCATCCGACAACCTGAATCTCTTCCCTGAGAATTTTCCTCAAATTGTTGGACTCTCCCTGATCGACGATGATTTCGTGGAAAACTCCGAGATTATCTCCTATTTTCTTGCACTTGCTTTACATACTCCAATCTTGTCCCGAAATTATTTAGGGCATCTCCCATATGATACAGCTGTTCCATTAATTCTGAATTACCGATAAGAACAGGCGGTTGGTCACCAATGACAGCCGGATTTCCAAAACGGCGCGGGGGATCGGGAACCTCATTCGGAATCTATGACTCATGACGAGCTTTGTTACCCCCAAGTTATCTTCAGAATTGGAATAATCTTCTTCGTGAGAACCTCCACCTTGATTTTGAGACATCTTTTCCTCCTAAGATGAGATCTTGATTGGCTTCCCCTCCTTCTAGCGCCAATTTGTTGACGGAGGAATTTGGTAACAACAAAGTTTGAGGTCTGTCACCAGAATTAAGATCTATGACGGTGGTTCTTTGCCGGATAAGTCACCGGAGCGTGGTGGCTGTGATGAATTGGGGGCTGAGATTGAGAGGGTTCTTGGTGGCTCGTAGCTCTTCGCTTCCATCCCCCTCAATTTGCCTACGTACCTCTATATTTATAGAGGATCAAGCCCACGTAGTTCTTGGAGAGCAAGAAACCCAAATGGGCTTGGATTGACGAACTAGCTTCCGGAATGTTCTACTATGAGGCCTAACCACAAAGGCCCAAGGCTCATCCAGGATCTCAAGACTTCACGGATAAAGAAACTTCCCCCGTCGAGGACTAGTCCTATCCGCTACCAGCTATTTCTTGATTTCAAGGATGCAGGTATAGCCGTGGTTTACCCCAAGTGCAGAACGCATCCCTGTCCCCCGAATGAGAAGCACCCACCAGATAGCAGGACAGGTGATCCAGAGCTTTTGGGTGCAAAGTGCAGGATTACTCCAAAGTTCCCCAATGAGAGCGCGCCCATTGGCTACAGGAACAGATCTCCCAAAGCACACACCAGAAAGTCCCCATCTTTCCACCTTAGGGCGCGCCCTTAGTGTCTAAGAAGGGTCCTTATATCCAGGCAAACCCCTGGAGGCCTTCTGCGACGGACATCCCCCTCCTGAGATACGACAGGAGGGAATTCTTCAATATCTCCTGGAATCCAAGCCTGAGTGGAATCCAAGCTTGAGTGGAATCCAAGCTTAAGTAGAATCCTTCATTAAAAACTATAAAAACTTGAGTAGAATTCCATCTTGAGTAGAATTCCAGCTTGAGTAGAAATCTCTGATATGGAAGTATCAATTAGGGCGCGTCCTCCCTATAAAGAAAGTGAGGGCGCGGCCTAGTTTCTTCAATCTGTGCCAAAACCCTAATTTATCATGAAAATTCCTAAATTGAACCCGTATCTGACCCGGATCCATTTTAGAATACCCGAACCGAATTTTGGGCATAACACATATCATACTTATCAGGAATAAGTTTTACGAGGATTTGGTAACCTTAATTCTTTGCCGAATTTGAAAGTTTTCAAGAATTTGGTATTATGGCTATGTATATGATGATTTTTTTTATTTTTTTTGATATTGTTGGACTAGTTTTAACGACATAATCTAATTGTTGTTGGAGGAATTTCGTAACAACACGAAATCGGATGTTTGCTGGAATAATAGAACAAATTTATGAATATGTGACTGTTTTTAGGGATTAAGGTTTATGAAAAAATAGAGGGGATGGACTTGGCAGGTGTCTCGATTTATCTCGTGTATCGGATTCCATAATGCCAAGATGCCTACGTACCTATATGTTTATATAGGATCAAGCCCACGTAGTTCTGTGAAATTGATTTGTGTCTATCCCTTAGAGACTTTAGGGATAAACTTCGTTAATCTTGGTAATTACTGATTTTATCTGATTTAATCTTATCGTTGTGATATCTTCCTGATTTGAAGAATATCGTTTGGAGATATTTTCCGTTATTGATTGATTGAGATTGATTATTTCCTCATTTCAGAGAGAGGATAAAACTTAGAGGTTAAGTAATAATTATTAATCTGAATTAATAATTAATAGATATTAGAAATTTGGGAGATTATTAGACATGCCAAAATATGGCATAACACTAATATAACATAGTATTTGTTTTTTATTGGAAGGGGTACAATATTTAACGGAACCAAAAACTCAACAGGTTAGGCCGAATCTTGAAAATTATGTACCCGCAGAAGTATTAATCAAAGAAAAACCAAATTTGAATTTGAAAAAAAAAAAACTATTTATTGGTTACTTTGATTTATTCGAGGGAAACTGCTGATATTCAGCATGCTAGCTTCGAAATGCTAAATTAAGTTGTAAGAGGGACATGTAGGTTAAAGGCGTGGCAAGTATTTCATGCTTCAGAAAGGTGATACCCTGTTTCTACTTGAATATTTGTTAAATTCGTTATATATCATGTCTTTGGAAATGTGTTAGTTTTTTACGATGCTGTCTGTCAATTGTGTTCTTAAAATTTTTACTCTCTTCTAATCGTCTTCTCTTTTTCTAGATGTCATCCAAGATGGTGGTGGGAGTAATCGACTTCTTGACGTTCCATCTATCGTCGACGTGTTTCCTTTTTTATGGTCTTCAAGCGGGCTCGTGAACCAAATTAAGGATGTTCAGGCGTTATGGATGTTGTCTTTATATTGCTCATAATGTTCCCTTGATGTATGTTACAGATGTGTTGCCTCCAAAGGGGGAAATAACTAGATCATTATCCAGAAATCATAATTTCCCGACGCTTCTTTTGCTCTGTCGCCTAACAGCAAGGGCTCACAATGTAACCGACTGGTTGGTTAACACCGACTTGAACACCATTAGAATAGCTCTCAATATATGAAGTACGATCAACGGAAGACTAACTAGGAAAATACATTGAAGTAAACTCGAAATGATAGACTGGAAATGATAAACTCAAATTGAAGTACTGGTACAGAATTAATTCAAGACTGGAAAATAAAGGAAACGAAAATACAGGACATAAAATGAAAGACAAGTTCTTCTTCTTCGATATCCTTCCTTCAGTAGAGAATCCTGATTTATAATCAAACATAACTGATTGGGCCGAGTTGGGCTTTTAGTCTTTAAGAATTAAGTGGTCCAATGTTACATTTCAAGCCTGGTCCGTTGTTGCTATCAAGCCTGGTCCGTTACAATCCATTCCCCTTGAAAAAATTCTTGTCCTCAAGAATTTCTGTTCGAAAAAAAACTTTGTAGCAACCCCACCCCCTGGGACTATGCCCCCTTCCATAGCAGCTATTGTAGCATTTAAAGTATCTATGATCCTGTCTTTCCTTTCTCCAAACTGCTTCGTATCTCTTCCTCCTGGATCAAACACTAATACGTTGTCATTCCTACACCAAACAATGACATGCCGTCCAGCAGTGCATACTCCAAAAATGAGCAGGTTTGAGATGTTAAATGCTGGAAAATGATCCAAGAGAGGCTGCTTAACCAGCATAAAAGCTCCCCATTCTGTCGCCAACCCAGACGGCAGCGAATTCACAGAAAAAACAGGCCATTTCGCCATCTCCCTAAAGTATTGCCAACCCTACTCAATATCGCTTGATTTCCAAAACCCATAAGTCATCAAGTTCCGAATAATCACATCTATATTAAGCATTTCATCAGCAGGAATAATGGACATAATATAAATTTTAGAGACTAACTCGAAAATGCCCTTTTGGGTAATAGAAAGAGATGCATCAATTGTAGCTCTACCAGGATCAAAGGTTTGAATATTTTTATTACCAGTAGTGACATACCACTTATTCAGTCCATCGGCAATTGTAAATGCTCTAGGTTGGCGTAGAAGCTGCATCATATTAAGGTTGGAACGAACGTTCATGATCCTGGCAATTCGTTTTAGGGAATCAGTAACACACACATGTATGGTGAAACTCTGTTCTTCCATGTCGACGAAAGTCTCAACACGCTCTGCCGTCGGAAGAATTAGCGAAGGCACTTCTCCTATAATCATTTGTTTCTCAGCTCTGCACATTTCGCCAAACAGCTCATTAACACTAACAACCTCACTCCATTGGTTGCTTGCATCAAAACCCTGGTTAAAGTAAGGAATACCCTGCCTACATTTTGGAAACAACTTAGGTCTCTTATCTCTCATATCAGCCGACCCAAGCATTTTAAAGTTATTCATCAAAGGTTGAGCAGGAGAAATATTTCGATTAACTAGTTGTGGCTGCAATCCTGATACATGGCCAATTGAAGGCTGTAAATGATGGCGCATTCTAGGATGTTGCATATGCTGTTGTTGCTGCAACTGTGGAGGCATTAAACCATTCTGATTAGGTAACCGTTGGTGTAAGAGATTGTTTGGGAGGCTGGAATTATCTCCAGAATATGTACCCGTACGGTTAGTCCATTGATTTCGTGGTCGACTGTTTACAATAAGACTAGGTGGCGCAAACTGAGACAAACCTCCACCCAGTGGAGAACCATGGGGTGATCCAGTAAATTGTAGCTGAGGATTAGAGAAGGGAGGATGACTGGGCACATTAACTGGCAATTGATTCCCACCTGGAAGATGAGAAACATTAGAATAGTGTGGCAGCTGGTTTGGTGAAGGCTGCAAAGATCTGCCTTCAGGAATAGGATATGAAGTAAAAGATGATTTTGGAACGAGGATTGGTTCATTGGAAAAGTGATGCTGCTGGATAATGGGTTGTTGTTGTTGCTGCTGTTTAGGATATGAAGGCGTTCTGTGCAACAGATATGATTCCTCAGGATGAGCATCGGATCCCCGAATTCCAAGAACACCTGCACTTCTTGGAACATCGACCGCCTTGTTTAACTCTATAAATGTAGCCGCAAGATCATCAACCTCTGGCCAAGACCCTAATGCACTACCCTCTTCCGTATCCAACTGTGGAGCTTCATTATCGAATTCAAGTGCTGGAATATACTCAGTCTCGTCATCATCTTCTAGTCCTCCTAACACAACTTCCTCAACAACATCGTTACCAAGGAATGCATACTGAGATGCATCAAACATTGTTGAATTAGATTCAATTGGGTGAGAATTCGAATCGTCAACAAATCCATCCATTTCGATTGTTACACAAGGATTAGCGATAGTGATTCTCAATGTTTTTGTTGCATCTGAACCTATATCCTCATCACCATTTACCACTCCTTGTTGTTTCGTTATATCATCTCTTTCCATATCATCGTCGCAATCCCACGCCTTAGTCCACGGCTTATACTCTTCTGTAGTATCCCCATTCTCCTTGCTTTCATTGCTCTCAGTTTCTGGCACACTCAACTCAGTCTCTCTAAAAAAAACTCATTACAAGCAACCTTTTCTCTTCTATTAAAGCCAACAGTTTCACCCAAAACCGAGACATCACTAACCCCATTTTTCCTATCTGTCGCAACATCGTGCAATTCAGAAACGCTCCCAGTAAGCACATTAACCTCAACCTTAGGAAGGACCTCGCCTCTATTACTGTGAGGAGACAATTGTAATATAAGATGCTTAATCTCCTCCATTTGAAGTAATATTCTATCCGTTGTTTGAATGAATGTATCAGTACTCGTAATAGTAGTCTCAAGGGCAACAGCACTCACATTCTCAAAAGTACCGTGACTCACCTTCGCATCCATAGAATTAGAGTTTCGCTCAGGAATTTTATCAAACAGTTGAGTCGACACTGCAACTTCATCCATTATCAATTCATTCTGTACTACAACAGCCTTTGCCACCAAATCTCTCTCAGAACTTGTATCAAACAGATTATAGGCAGATAACTCAGATGCGTATAAAATGGAAAAATCAGTGGGAGGTGGTTCGAGTGGCTTATATTCAACCTGACAGTAAATCGGAGGAAGACTTACCGGATAATAATACTGTGAAACAACCATCACATCCGCTTCCAAGGAAGGACAGCTCTGATACCATTTGTAACCGACTGGTTGGTTAACACCGACTTGAACACCATTAGAATAGCTCTCAATATATGAAGTACGATCAACGGAAGAATAACTAGGAAAATACATTGAAGTAAACTCGAAATGATAGACTGGAAATGATAAACTCAAATTGAAGTACTGGTACAGAATTAATTCAAGACTGGAAAATAAAGGAAACGAAAATACAGGACATAAAATGAAAGACAAGTTCTTCTTCTTCGATATCCCTCCTTCAGTAGAGAATCCTGATTTATAATCAAACATAACTGATTGGGCCGAGTTGGGCTTTTAGTCTTTAAGAATTAAGTGGTCCAATGTTACATTTCAAGCCTGGTCCGTTGTTGCTATCAAGCCTGGTCCGTTACACACAAGACGGAGAGCACTGAGAGAATTCAATGTTGGTCTTTTGTGGTATTCATTAATTCTGGTATTGTTTTTTGCATTGCATGCTACTGAAGAAGTATCTTACAATGTGTCCCGGATAATTGCAATCCAGCTAGGTGTTTACCTGTTATGCCATTTATAGAAGGTGATCACTCACCATAGCTTGCGGCATTTCTTGGGGTGTTACTTGTATAGTTTATGTAAGTTTACACACATTTATTCGACTTTTTATTATATCAGGAACTGAGATCTTGGGATTTATCGAAACTAGTGATTTGGATGAATGCACATCAGTTGCAGCTAGTGATTTAAATGCACATCACTACCAATTTGTGTGATTGCATTGATATCATAATTTAATTATTGAGCTGTTTTGATGTGGAATTTTCGGCAGATTTGATTTAAGACTGGATTCTGGTTTCTTTTGTCTGAGCAATTATTGATCCAAATTGTTGTCGAAACTAGTGATCTTCAGAGCTTCTCTACTGAGACACAAGAATACTAGAATGGTGTATGCGACATTTTTTCCTACTGCACGCTTGTACTCATTTACTCAGCTGAAACAATTTCTGTAGGTGATTTGTATGTGATATGGGCTGAAAGTAAGCCCTGGAAACGTATTTAATGATACGTCGAGTAAACCTAAGTTGGTTCAAGGTCAAAGCCTAATTACGAGGTCCAAAAAACCTTATTTATGATAATAAATTCGTAATTAATAAATCAGCCAGCAGTTTCAGACTTCAAGATTGAGTCTTAAAAGGAAACTAAATCATATCAGGAGTGGCCTCCAAGGCATACACCTCTAATACTTATCTTCTTATCAATTGGAAGGCTCTAGAATTGGGCCAAGGTAGTAACTTGCCCACCAAGTATCCTAATTCTACCCTAATACTAGGGTTTTCCCCACCTACATAAGGACCTGCTCCTCCACAAACAGAACTACGTTTTATTGACTTGATTCTTGACATTTGCAAGATACGTAGGCATCTTGTGAGGACCCGAGTTAAGTCACGAAACACTTGATCAGCCATCAAAGCTCGAAGCTTCTTTAAACCCTAGCATTTAATACGCAATAAATACACCCTACTTTTCGTTCCACAACATTTGGCGCCATCTGTGGGAAGCAGACATCAACCATGGTAACTACACGAAGAACAGCACCAAGCTCTACCGAGGCTTTACCAATTAGCTCTGCTCCGCCCCTCACCTCTGAGTCGATCCCAATCGCCCGTTGCCACCAGGGGTACAGATCCATACTACAGATCTCCCCATGAATACCAACCCGATGTATGGTCTGCCTAATTACCCTCCAATTACTCAAGGTCCTGGACCCAGTGGCCATGCCTTGCAGATCCGAGATCGAGAGTATTATGACTACCCCGGCCCCTATACTGATGATGATGATCGTGACGAAGCCCCGAGGAGGCGACGTGTTAGCAGAGAACCAAGGAGGAGAACATAAACTATCCATGATAGACCTCCTTTGACTGCTGCTGAAAGAATCAAGGCTCATGAGGCCGAGATTTTAAGGATAAAGGAAGATATCGCGAGAGAACAAGCTAGGTTAAACCAAACTCAACCTCCTCCAACTTCAGGGCCAATTCCTATTATAGACTTGGAGAGGTCTTCAAGAAGGCAGAGAAGGGCTGACGCCCCAATAGGAAAAACAACAAGGGTCGAAACCCCCAAGAGCAACCCCAAGGATCTGATGTTGCTTGGGGATCCTGATGATCCCACGCCCCCGTTTACTGAAGAGGTGATGAATGTTCACATCTCTAGGAAGTTCAAGATGCCGACAATTAAGGCCTATGATGGAACAGGTGATCCCGCGAACCACGTAAGGACATTCTCAAACGCACTGCTGTTGCAGCCTGCAAGTGACGCCTTGAAGTGTAGGGCGTTCCCTCAAACTCTATCGGGCATGGCTCAGAGGTGGTATAGTCGTTTGCCTGCTAATTCAATTGGCTCGTTTAAGGAGTTGAGTGCTGCTTTCATTAGTCAGTTTATCAGCGGGAGAGTGCATGAGAAAAGCTCTGCATCTCTTATGTATGTGGTGCAAGGGAAGAATGAGAATCTGAGAGACTACCTTAAGAGGTTCACTAAGGAGACTTTGAACATCACTGACTTGGAAAATAAGGTGGCCATGGTGGCCTTGGAACATGGAACCACAGATCTCTTCTTTAAGAGGTCATTGGCAAAACATCCTCCTGAGAACATGGCTGAATTACAACGAAGGGCCGATAAGTATATCAAAGCCGAGGATAGTATGAAGAAAGAGGCCACAGCAGGTAATGGAGGGGATAACAATGATTCTAGGAAGAGGAAGGCGGATCAGGAATACGATACCAAGGACAAGTACCTGCGTACGGGTAAGGATTCAGACTCAGCTCCTAGAAAGGGGAATCCAGGACAAAGATTTACTGAATACTCAAGATTGAATGCACCAAGGAGCCAAATCCTGATGGACATAGAGAATGATAGAGATGTGAGATGGCCGAAGCCACTAAGGACCGATCCTGAAAAAAGAAATAAGAATCAATACTGCCGATTCCACAAAGATGTGGGGCACGACACTGACGATTGTAGGCAATTGAAGGATGAGATCGAGTTTCTAATCCGGAGAGGAAAGTTGAATAAGTTTTGCAAAGATGAGAATCAAGGAAACCCAAGGCGAGATTATGATAGGAAGGATGATGATCGCAATCGCAACCCACAGCCCCGGGGGCCGGTAATAAACATGATTTTTGGTGGCCCAACAGCGGCCGGGACAAGTAGAAATTCCAGAAAGGCGTATGCACGAGAAGTGATGCACATTGTTGGAGAAGCACCAAAGCGTGCAAAGATAGAGGTCTTAATTGGATTCGATGACTCGGACCTTGAAGGGGTGAAGTTCCCCCATGATGATCCATTGGTGATCTCTCCAGTGATCGGCAACTCCCAGGTAAAGAGAGTCTTGATAGACAATGGAGCTTCAGTGGACATTCTGTTCCATGATGCCTTTTTGAAAATGGGGTATACTGAGTCTCAATTGACGCCATCAAATATGCCCATATATGGGTTTAACGGAGTTGAGTCTAAAGTTGAAGTGACGATTCAGCTACCCATGACCATAGGACAGGAGCCACGGGAGGCCACTCAGGTGTTAAATTTCTTGGTTATTAAAGCTACGTCTACCTACAATGCTATCCTAGGAAGAACGGGACTTCATGCTTTTAAGGCGGTTGCCTCCACTTATCATTTAAAGATCAAGTTCCCAACCAGAAACGGTGTAGGAGAAGAGAAAGGAGATCAAAAAATGGCAAGGAGTTGTTATGTAGCCGCACTGAGGCCGGATGGAACTGGGGGTCAAGTCCTCCCAATTGAGGATATGGATGTTCGAGAGGATGAAGAACGGAGAGGAAAACCAGCAGAAGACTTGGTTCCCATACCTTTGGAGTTAGGAGATCCTGAAAAGGTTACTCACATCGGGGCATCTCTGAAAGATCCCTTGAAAAGCGAATTGATCACCTTATTACAAGACAATAGTGATGTCTTTGCGTGGACAACAACTGATATGCCCGGGATAGATCCCCAATTGATAACACACAACCTGAACGTAGATCCGGACAGGAAGGCGGTGAAATAAAAGAAGAGAAATTTTGCACCTGAGAGACAAGAAGCCATTAAACAGGAGGTGGAAAAGCTCCTAGAGGCAGGGTTCATTGAAGAAATCCAGTTCCCGGAATGGTTGGCCAATCCCGTAATGGTAAAAAAAGCCAATGGAAAGTGGAGGATGTGTATAGACTTCACTGATCTGAACGACGCATGCCCAAAGGACTGTTTTCCCTTACCAAGGATTGATATGTTGATAGATGCCACGGCTGGGCACGAGATGCTAAGCTTCATGTAACACCCCCAGATCCAGGGTCAGGGATCTGGTCGTTACGGTCTCAATATCCATTCATAAAACCAACATAATTTAAATTACAACCTTGTGACCCAAAACAACAATATAAAACACACCCGTTATAGTCCCAAAGATGAAATCAGAGTAACCATTAATATTATTAATCACAAGTTGGAGTTCTTACAACCCAAAGAATTACAATTTTACAATTTACATGCTCTTTGCCATCCATTGGTATACGCCATATATATAAATACATTTGGTGCACAAATGCTAACAACTAGCCTACCAGAGACTGTATCCTCAGCAATGGTAACTATGACCTCCGCGATTAATCCTCTGACGGCTAACACCTGCTATGCTGAGTGCGCCTTGCGCGGCCATCTGATCTAGCTGTTGTTGTGATATAAATAAATAAAGCAAGGGTGAGCAATAGCCCACCAAAAATATAATTGAACAGTGATAATATATAACAGTCCAAAATATCTTTGAAACCATATGCCATGCATTAACGATGTAGTACCAATATAAGGTATGAGATGAAGTTACAAGGTAACTCAAAATATATTTGTTTTGAATAAATATCTGCTATGTCAAAGATGAGCCAGATATTATCAACTTTTCATAATAGAGGAACTTGCAGGAAGAATATTGCAATTCCAATTCAAACACTTTTCAAACCTGCCAATAATGATAAGGTTGCAGGAAATTTCCAACATTGAGAGATGAACTAATACTGGAGTTTGACGCGCCAGGAGACATAGCATTTACACGATGATCAGTCGTATGTTATGCTCCCCACCTCTTGTTTACTACATGAAGAAGGAAGCACCGACGGATTTACTTGTCTACCGCCCTCTGGAACCCCCCGGCCAACGGTTGGGCCATTTGCTGGACCGGCGCCACTGGGTCACTTACGCATCTCCTAGTTCATTTCACATCCATAACTTTGAAACGTGAAGTTCCTCCCCCTTTCCCCAAGTATATTACTTGTTGATAGGACTCCACAAAGTAGTCGTATCTAGTTGGAAAGGAAAAATCACCAATATTTCCCAAGCTGATGCTTGTTAATGGATATAAACTTGTTCCATCAATTCTTACCCCTCGAGCGTTGAGGAGGTAACCAAACAGACTCATATCGATGCTTGAAAGAATCAAGATGTGAGTGACAAGATAGTTTTAGCAAGTATAGGACCGGGCAGCCCAATAAATAACATCTCTCAAGTGAGGTCCCCTTATATACGTTTGGAAGTTGAGCGAGTATTTAAATCTTCTTTAAGATAGATTTAAATAAAAATAGAGTTTTGGAAACCTCTCCTTGATAAAAATAGTCATAAACTACTCCAAAATATTTTACACCATATCTGAAGGTGACATATAATCTTTGAATAATATGAATCATTATAAAAGAACTTAAAAGGATTTAAATAAATATTCCAAGAATATTTATTAACTCAATATTAATTTAGGAATATGAATAAATCATAATATTACTCGTAAGTAATCCTCGAATGAATATTTAGAATTATTTACTAAATAACTCTCTTCTTTATATGAATATTCCAGATAATATTCATTAATTAAATAAACTCAAATAAATGTTTAAAATAATGTTCACTAAATAAATCCAATCTTAAATGGATATTTGAAAATAATAATGTTTATTGGTGAAATAAACATCCCTTGGATATTTGATATAATATTCATTAAATTAATAATGAATATTCAACTTAAAAATGATATTTATTGATGAAATAATTGTCGACTGAATATTTGAGACAATATTCATTAAATAAATAATGAATATTCAATCTTAATAATATTTATCGAAGAAATGATTATCGAATGAATATTCGAAATTATGTTCAATAATTGAATCGACTTTAAATGAATGTCGAAGATAATATTTATCGTCTCAAGGGAATATTCAAAATAATATTTATCGATGAACTGGAGTTCGAATCAATGTTCAACTTAATATTTATAAAATAAATAGAGATTGATTGAATATTAGAAATAATATTCATTTAAATAAATAAGGCTCGAATGAACATTAAAATAATATTCATTAAATAAATAAACTCGAATGAATATTCAAAATAATATTTATCGAAGAAATAAGAATGAATATTCTCTAAGTAAATAACTTAACTGAGGGTTCGAAATAATATTCGAATATTAAATCGACTTTAGATAAATATTAAAGATAATGTTCATCGAATAATTAAATATCTGATGAATAACCCGAATAATATTTATCAAATAATCTCAAAGGAATATCTCAATAATATTCGCCAGATAATAAATGGGAAATATTTACTTAATTATTTTCCTCTGAAAATAATGTCAATATATCAAGAAATACGACTCCCGGTCTATAATCAAGGAATGAGGTTCAGATGCCCTTCGTTTAAGGGTCTTATAAATTTCCGGCTTATGACTGATATAATAACTATCTAGCTCATAAGCTAACAATAATTCAGGGAACAAGTATATCAATATGACTTTGAAAGTAGGCATGCGTGCTATGGCATATGTATAACAGAAAGCATACATATATATATACTCACAACAACAGTCTTTTAAAAAGGATTTGAAACTTGCCTGGAAATCGAGTACGAGTAGGGGTAGTGGTAGCGTGTCCCGGGTCGGCCTGATGATCTATAAATAGCCAAGGCATTCGGGATTAATCACTTAACACCTTTCAAAAGGTTAAGTATAAACTTAACTTAAATCGAAACACGTTTCAAGTCGTTTCTTTATACCCCTCTAATTCACTCTTATTATTGCTTTTATTATCCGACACTTGTTCGTTAATAAAGCATGGCATTATACTTACATGTGGTAAGTATTTAAATCGTATAAGTTTTAAAGTCGAAAGATTAGACCTCGATATTTATCGATCGTTTTCTAAGTGGTTTACCGACGTTATAACCAAGTATACCTTTTAGGGGTACTTTCGTACTTAACCATGATTCGAACATTTTTATAAAATCGGAAAACAATCCTTTTTACATGAGGTCTTCTCCCACACCTTCCTTTTTATCTCTATTATTTAATTATTAAGATTCGCCACTGATTTCGCAATATTAAAGGGATCCAATTTCGGTTACGAACTTTTGATTACAGTTCCGAACCACTTTTACGAATTTAATCATAACTCTTAAACCGTAAGTCCGTTTCATGCGATCTTTATATCAAAACGAAGCTTATAACATAATCTAGCCTTTCATGTCAAAATCCGAGACTGGACAGTGTGTTCATGCTACTGCTAATCACGGTTTCTTAAGGCTAACGACAATCGGGCATTACGACGGCTATGTTTACATGATTTCCAAATTTCAAACCATCCAATAATCATAGTTTCCACTCCAAACAACATATACATGTTATTCAACCATGAACTAAGACCAAGCAATGTCTTTCCGTTCATCTAAACTAATTTCACATTTAATAAATCCCAATCATAATCTTAAGGTCCTAAACATGCATTAAATCCATATAACTCATCTAAAATACCAAAACTTAAACTAAGAGCTTGGTTTTCAAGAGTGGTATACCTTCCTTGGTGTATGTATGAACTTATCAAGCCTTTTTTAGCCCTTATCTAGCCTTAGTATAGCTTGAATAATCAAAAGAAATCAAGAAATAAAAGTTAGTTTATGAAGAACACTATTCATCATCATCTTTGATGATTTATTTGAAAATGATAAAAGATGAATTTGAAGCTGAAATTTCTAGGAGATCATTACCATGATATGTAGTACTTACCATAAAAATTTGAAGAACAAGTGATGGTTGGAAGTTGGACTTCCAATTAGCTAAGAATGGGCAGATTTTTATGAAGAAATGGAGAGAAATGGTGGTGGTTTGTTTTGTTTTGGTGATTTATGGCTAATATATGTATAACCCTTGCATATATAATGGATGCATCTCTTTTAATGTGTTGTTGGCAATCCAATGGTGCCACTTGTTGCTTCCTCATTGGGCCAAGTGTTGGCACTACAACAAACAACTCCATTTTTGCAAGAATGCAATTACACCACTCATCTTGTAGTTGACTTATAAGGATGTTACTTGGGTTTCTCCTTTTCCCACCAATTGCACTTGTTTGTCTCTTGGTTATTTATTCGTTCCTTTGTCCGGGTATTACTCAATTTCCTTGCTTGTTCGTTGATCGTTCGAGGGAATAACTCATTCGTTTCTAGTTAGGGTTTTACCGAAAACCTTCTTAATATTTCTAATACTATTCTTCATCTTACTTAATACTTCTCGAATTTAAATTCCTTAATTCCCTTTTATAACTCCTTAAGTCTTGCAGTGTCCAGGGAAATCTCGGAGAAAATAAAAGTGCTCTTTTTCTGAATCCGACAGCTTTTACATACACTTATTTTCTTCCTGGATCACTAATACGAACTCAGAAATCCGTTCCGAATACCGGGTATAACATTATTATAATAATATTCCAAATTCCACCAAAATTACTATTCATCACTTATTTTTATTTAATTCCTATAATTAGGAAAATGAACCTGGTTTACTCTCGAGTGCTCCTTAACCTTTTTACGGAACCGCTGGACTTATAATAGATATTGATTTGGATGACACAAGAATAATCTTTCTTGGAATAATATAACTTATATCCTTAGGAGATAGATTATTCTTATTTATGCTATCAACCAAAAGTATTCTTCATGACATATGATCATTTAAATCTATACTCATTCACATTCTTTGCTAATACCTTGTAGTCGGACTCACTGTTCATTCTTTCATCAATATATAAAAAGTTTTAATTCTACTGAAAATTCGGGTTCTTACAGTCTCCCCTCCTTAAAAGAATTCCGTCCCGGAATCAGGTAGAAGACAAATGGGGTACTTGTTGGTCATTTCGCTTTCCAATTCTCTGGTCGATCCTTACACATTCCAATCTTTCTAAAGCACATCATACTGGTGTTACAATACACCCTTTATCCGTTCTTATACTATTAACCTTATTGGTACGTGCAGTGACTTCGGTATCACTAACGCGCTACGAAGTCCGGAGATAACCTCACTCGTAATTTTGCAATTCCTAATCGCTTTAATCTTCGCAATCTCGATGTATATATATTTAGGTGGAAAAAATTTATCGAGAGATCACTGTGATCAATGAACATTTTTTATATTGCATAGCTAGTACAGAAGGGGGCCAGCCTTTAGTACTTGACAAGCAATTAAACAATTAATGGCATTCCACTTAGACTCCTATCACACAGACAGAGAGTCACGTAGTATTATCTCCCCTCCTTAAAGGGTTGTTCTTCTCAGTTTAGAAGAAGATAAATAAGGGAAAAGAAAAGGAACGAATTTCAAAGAATCATATAAGAAAGTTTTCATGATTGTCAGAATATCATACTTAGAATTTTCCTCTGAACTATAGAGGTTTATTAGAGAAGAAAATAATCATATTCGTATTAAATACTACTTTTTCGTAATCTCACATATCACATGTCCTTGCTGCTCTGTCCATCATTCTATGGACCTATACTCTTGCTTGATATTAGCACCACTTACTTTCTGGAAAATCCTTCAACCTCTCAGGTTAAATCTTGGATTTCTCGCTTGGCGTAACTACTACTGACATTTCACGCCACAACACTGGCTCTTTCATATACATAATATTAACACTATCAGGTTGTCATTCCGAGAGCTCGTCATTAGGAAAACCCATTCATTAATCCATTCATAACATTTCGTGCTTCACATTTAATAATTACCTCTCTATCTTTTCTTTATCAATCACATCCATCTTATCATCTAGTTCTCATTCACTTCTGTTATTGAACTCCACCGTCATCTTATTAGGGGAACACTTGTTACCTTTATTCAATATACGTTGCACGTTTGTGGTCAAACTTTCCTTTGTTCAACCATCTAGATTCCACTTTCTCATTCCATGAGTCTCTTTTATTACTCAATCAAACTATTCCATATTTCCTCGGATTTTCCAAACTTAAAAGGAGTCAATTTATATGTCATTCATGCTCCTAATTCCAACTTTCTGTTTTGGCCAATATCCTTACCTTGCCAATTCCATACTTTTCTCGCTTCATTACTGGAGATTCTCATGAGTCCGCCTATCTGACTCTCTTATTAATTCCCAATTCTATTTCCATCTCTATCAGTCTCTTGTCTTTATTTCTACTATAATCATTTTATGAACCATCATAACCTAATTCTTCATTTCAAATATTCCGTCGTTCCAGAAATTACACCATCCGAAATAAACCTGGATGACTTCTCTAACTTAGACTCAATTCGACATTTCCACAGTCGTTACCACCTAATTTCTCAGAAGGATCACCATCGTTTATCGTTTACGCAGTGCTTTAATAACTAAGCATCATAATTGTCAATTCAAGGTCCTCTAGGAAAACAAAATAATCACTATTTCCTATCCATAAGGAACGCTTCCTGAACTTGACGTAGATATTACATGAAGCAGATAAAATTGCAGGAAAGCTTCCAGCATCGCAGCTGGAACAGGCTGGTGAGATTATTAATCATATATCTCCGGTAGAAGACTAAAAGCTTAGCGGTTTGCTTAATCGCTTGCCAACCTCATAATTCTCTATCTTGTTTGCACAGAAATACACCAACATAAACTTGCTTGTCATTCATCATCGTGCCATTTGGCTTATCAGTATCTGTACCCTCTCTATTTCTGGTCATTTACTACCAATTCATTGTTACTTAACCTCCCCCTCTCTTTCCAAAGAAAAGGCGAGTCTCTTGGGGAATTTGGTCTGGTCTGTCGTAGAGCCTCCTAATGTCGGTAATGTGCTACTGGCAACATCAGGAATCGAATCTTTACTTAAACTATTCTTATAGTTGATCCTGGCAAAATCATTAGACGGAATGTAACTTCCTCTAACACATTATGACCATCAAGGTCCTTACATCATCATTCTATTTCTTTGGTCTGAGCATTTATACTTACTCCCCTATACTTAAAGTGTCGGCCACCTCGTTGGCCTTTCCTGATTATAATAATTTCTTGAGATCAATGTTTTCTGGATCTATTCCAACTCAGGGTGGAAGCATTCTCCCTTAAATTCTGCTGAATGAGAGAAAGCATCTATCAGTCTTTTCCAAAAGTCATTGCTTCCACCTTTCTAGTGCGATCTTGACTACAGGTACTCCAAATCATACCTAGGATATTTCCTTACTTAACTCCCTTCTTGTTTTTTTTTTTTTTTTTGGATAATCTCAACCTTATTGGTGCAATCCATACTTTTACATGGTTTCACGCATGCTTCATCTGGCCTTATTGTTACTATGTCATACATTCCTTACCAAACTT
Organism: Kitagawia praeruptora; assembly: GCA_037693485.1. Lineage (NCBI taxonomy): Eukaryota > Viridiplantae > Streptophyta > Magnoliopsida > Apiales > Apiaceae > Kitagawia > Kitagawia praeruptora. The sequence continues at coordinate 95,139,047 of CM075354.1, read as the reverse complement.
CCCGTTTGAAGTTTAGAATATTAGCACTTCCCTTATAAGGTTTCTTAGGCCATCCTCATCATTCCTCCTACATCTCCTGGTTACAGGGTATATCAAACATCATTAGTCAATTCTATAACATCTCTGTCTATGTACTTTTGGAGACTCCTTTCCACAAATCCTTACAGGTTATTGATACTTTGGTCGATTCAACTTATATCGTTTGAATTCACAATGTCTTTGTTAGGGGTGATGCTATCCTTTGTGCATCCCCCAGGGTTCGTATTAATCTATGGGCATTCTATCCTCAATTCCATTTTCGAGGAATACTTACATCCTGAACTTGGCAATTTTAATCATATATCCATAATAAGGGTCTCTTTTCAATCATTCCAATCTTGATAATCTATAGGTAGCTTAGTGTTACCTCTCCTTTCAAACGAATGTTAGTCTATATGACTTTCCAAAAGACAACATATGTCTATCTGTCTTTCTTACAGAACTTGGTAATGGTAGCAAGGATGTTCTGGAAGATATTGGTCGTGTTCAACGTGAATCTCTTAATGCCTAATGCTCCTCTTGAGGACACTAAGTTTCAGATAACATTTATGCATCATACTGCACCATCTCTGACAATCCTCATAACCTTTACTGGTCACCATCCTCATTCCTAACACATCCATGGTATTTATAAAATCCATTATCATGTATCTCAATTCATTTTATATCAAAAGTCCTCGCGGTTGGCGCTTGATTAGAAGCAACCCCGCTATATCCTTTCATTGCTGGTCTAGTTAATTGCTAATCCTTTGTGACTTGGCCTCAACTGGCCATACTAAACATGTGAGTTAGGGGTCGGCTAATAGCATTACTTTTCCAGCAATTGCTGGCATAGTGCCTTCTACTTGATACCTTTTGATCTTTTCAAAAACTTCACTCCATAAAAGTCTCAATCGACTCCTCAGTGATGTATTCAGATAATCCGAAAGACAAGGTTTGCCAAATTTTGTCCAATTCCTTTCCAGTATTAGGGAAACTTCAGTCAATCTATCCACCCACTGGTTACATTAAGAAAATCCATTTCGATACCCAAAGAATATTTCTATGAACATCCGAGCTGGTCGAACCATAAACAGTTACAGTAGCGAAATTATTGACATAAAGCTGGGAGTTTAATCATTAGAAGGAAACCAAATATACATCGTCCTTAGAAGGGGAATCAAAAGTTTCAAACTAAACATGCCATACCTCCCCGATACATGCTTGTCCTAATAGTCGATACTACCGAATACCAGTCTACTTAACAACTAGTCTCAGAAGGAACGCTACCATCGGGGTCAGTTGCTTCCCAGAATTGGCACTACCAAGGTCATCCAAATCTGGTGAACCGTGTTGTCCAATTGTATTCGAAAATTATGTTGTCATGTTGCACAAGCACCACACCTAAACCTGTACGAGGTGCATCCTAATATATTTCAAAATTCTCCTTCTTCCATTAGGTAACGCCAATGCTGGGTCATCACCAGTTTTTATCTTTAACTCCAGGGAGATTTTCCCCCATTTATCTTGTCCATTCAAACTTTTATCCTTACAATAAGTCGGGTTACGGGACTGCACTCTCTATAACGTCCTGAGCAAATCTTTGGTAATACCTTGTGAATCTTATGAAATTTCTTTACCTTTGCCAGTGTGGTTGGCCAATCTCCATTTGAAAATATCTTTAACTTGGTGGGGTCGATCAATCAATACTTCCTATTGACCATATGTCATATTGTCTGGACTTTATTTTGCCAAAACCCTCACTTCGGGAACATGGCCTACACCTGTTCATTCAGGTTCCATCTAAAAGCATTCTCAATTTCATCTCAACCACTGCTTGCCTTACTCAATCCATTTATGACTTAGTGTCAAAATAAATCTAGGATAACTACCATAATCCATTCACGGAAAAGAAGGAATTTAATATTCCTTTGAATCACCTGCATCTAATGTTTCTGGTTCATCATTCCACTGAATTGAACTAGACTTGTACTTGGTTCCTGACAATAGCCTTGTTACTAGTTTATCACAGACTCATTGGTCTTCTCCTCTTGTAGGTTCTGAGATCATTGTCTCGCTTACTACTTCCTTATGTAACTTTATCCATTCAGGCCATTGCTTTCCACTATCTTTACTTTCTAAGCTGATCCATTCATAAAATGGACATCTCACTGGATAAACCACCTCATCAATCTTAATTTTGTTTTATAAATTATAACCTATGAAACCTGCCTTCTCATGGCGAATTACTATTTGATAATATTCAAACTTAACCCATTTATCAAATGATATGACACTTCTTGCCTCTATCTAAATTGTTTCTGGGACTCTGCTCTTCGTCCTATATCGATGACTTTGATAACCAGGCCTCATTCTAACTCCTTTCTCATTATTCTGAAAGTCTCTAAGGATCCTTATCTAACCCCATATAAGATCTCAAGTAATTCCTCAAATCCATCTTACTTGCTGGTACTTCATCTGGCAGTCCAGCTATGAATCCAATACTCATCTTTAGTTCACTAAATAATATCTCAGTTCTTTACGCTCACTTCTCTGAGCACTATACCTTAACTCTTACAGTTTCTTTGGCTGTAGCCCTCATTTCCTTAAGGGTAAAGTCCTTATACTTATCAATATTCTCCTCCTCTGATGAAACCTCTTCCGGGTCCTCAGTAGAGTACTCTATCGAATCCACCATCCGATCTTCAACATTAAAACAAGCATCATTGTGTTACTGCTCGTAATCCCCAAGGTCTGTCGCCTTACTAGTCGATACAAGAACGAGCTAAGTTACTATCATGATACTTTAGGGTTCCCATAAGGGTTTTATATGTCAATACTACATTATGTAGTCTGACTATGAACTTGGCAAGAGTTCTTATTATCTTAATGAATTTATTGTTTTAACGTCGCGTCATCTCTGAGATTTATAACGCTCTCTCTGATACCATTTCTGTAACACCCCCAGATCCAGTGTAAGGGATCTGGTCGTTACGGTCTCAATATCCATTCATAAAACCAACATAATTTAAATTACAACCTTGTGACCCAAAACAACAACATAAAACACACCCGTTATAGTCCCAGAGATGAAATCAGAGTAACCATTAATATTATTAATCACAAGTTGGAGTTCTTACAACCCAAAGAATTACAATTTTACAATTTACATGCTCTTTGCCATCCATTGGTATATGCCATATATATAAATACATTTGGTGCACAAATGCTAACAACTAGCCTACCAGAGACTGCATCCTCAGCAATGGTAACTATGACCTCCGCGATTAATCCTCTGACGGCTAACACCTGCTATGCTGAGTGCGCCTTGCGCGGCCATCTGATCTAGCTGTTGTTGTGATATAAATAAATAAAGCAAGGGTGAGCAATAGCCCACCAAAAATATAATTGAACAGTGATAATATATAACAGTCCAAAATATCTTTGAAACCATATGCCATGCATTAACGATGTAGTACCAATATAAGGTATGAGATGAAGTTACAAGGTAACTCAAAATATATTTGTTTTGAATAAATATCTGCTATGTCAAAGATGAGCCAGATATTATCAACTTTTCATAATAGAGGAACTTGCAGGAAGAATATTGCAATTCCAATTCAAACACTTTTCAAACCTGCCAATAATGATAAGGTTGCAGGAAATTTCCAACATTGAGAGATGAACTAATACTGGAGTTTGACGCGCCAGGAGACATAGCATTTACACGATGATCAGTCGCATGTTATGCTCCCCACCTCTTGTTTACTACATGTAGAAGGAAGCACCGACGGATTTACTTGTCTACCGCCCTCTGGAACCCCCCGGCCAACGGTTGGGCCATTTGCTGGACCGGCACCACTGGGTCACTTACGCATCTCCTAGTTCATTTCACATCCATAACTTTGAAACGTGAAGTTCCTCCCCCTTTCCCCAAGTATATTACTTGTTGATAGGACTCCACAAAGTAGTCGTATCTAGTTGGAAAGGAAAAATCACCAATATTTCCCAAGCTGATGCTTGTTAATGGATATAAACTTGTTCCATCAATTCTTACCCCTCGAGCGTTGAGGAGGTAACCAAACAGACTCATATCGATGCTTGAAAGAATCAAGATGTGAGTGACAAGATAGTTTTAGCAAGTATAGGACCGGACAGCCCAATAAATAACATCTCTCAAATGAGGTCCCCTTATATACGTTTGGAAGTTGAGCGAGTATTTAAATCTTCTTTAAGATAGATTTAAATAAAAATAGAGTTTTGGAAACCTCTCCTTGATAAAAATAGTCATAAACTACTCCAAAATATTTTACACCATATCTGAAGGTGACATATAATCTTTGAATAATATGAATCATTATAAAAGAACTTAAAAGGATTTAAATAAATATTCCAAGAATATTTATTAACTCAATATTAATTCAGGAATATGAATAAATCATAATATTACTCGTAAGTAATCCTCGAATGAATATTTAGAATTATTTACTAAATAACTCTCTTCTTTATATGAATATTCCAGATAATATTCATTAATTAAATAAACTCAAATAAATGTTTAAAATAATGTTCACTAAATAAATCCAATCTTAAATGGATATTTGAAAATAATAATGTTTATTGGTGAAATAAACATCCCTTGGATATTTGATATAATATTCATTAAATTAATAATGAATATTCAACTTAAAAATGATATTTATTGATGAAATAATTGTCGACTGAATATTTGAGACAATATTCATTAAATAAATAATGAATATTCAATCTTAATAATATTTATCGAAGAAATGATTATCGAATGAATATTCGAAATTATGTTCAATAATTGAATCGACTTTAAATGAATGTCGAAGATAATATTTATCGTCTCAAGGGAATATTCAAAATAATATTTATCGATGAACTGGAGTTCGAATCAATGTTCAACTTAATATTTATAAAATAAATAGAGATTGAATGAATATTAGAAATAATATTCATTTAAATAAATAAGGCTCGAATGAACATTAAAATAATATTCATTAAATAAATAAACTCGAATGAATATTCAAAATAATATTTATCGAAGAAATAAGAATGAATATTCTCTAAGTAAATAACTTAACTGAAGGTTCGAAATAATATTCGAATATTAAATCGACTTTAGATAAATATTAAAGATAATGTTCATCGAATAATTAAATATCTGATGAATAACCCGAATAATATTTATCAAATAATCTCAAAGGAATATCTCAATAATATTCGCCAGATAATAAATGAGAAATATTTACTTAATTATTTTCCTCTGAAAATAATGTCAATATATCAAGAAATACGACTCCCGGTCTATAATCAAGGAATGAGGTTCAGATGCCCTTCGTTTAAGGGTCTTATAAATTTCCGGCTTATGACTGATATAATAACTATCTAGCTCATAAGCTAACAATAATTCATGGAACAAGTATATCAATATGACTTTGAAAGTAGGCATGCGTGCTATGGCATATGTATAACAGAAAGCATACATATATATATACTCACAACAACAGTCTTTTAAAAAGGATTTGAAACTTGCCTGGAAATCGAGTACGAGTAGGGGTAGTGGTAGCGTGTCCCGGGTCGGCCTGATGATCTATAAATAGCCAAGGCATTCGGGATTAATCACTTAACACCTTTCAAAAGGTTAAGTATAAACTTAACTTAAATCGAAACACGTTTCAAGTCGTTTCTTTATACGCCTCTAATTCACTCTTATTATTGCTTTTATTATCCGACACTTGTTCGTTAATAAAGCATGGCATTATACTTACATGTGGTAAGTATTTAAATCGTATAAGTTTTAAAGTCGAAAGATTAGACCTCGATATTTATCGATCATTTTCTAAGTGGTTTACCGACGTTATAACCAAGTATACCTTTTAGGGGTACTTTCGTACTTAACCATGATTCGAACATTTTTATAAAATCGGAAAACAATCCTTTTTACATGAGGTCTTCTCCCACACCTTCCTTTTTATCTCTATTATTTAATTATTAAGATTCGCCACTGATTTCGCAATATTAAAGGGATCCAATTTCGGTTACGAACTTTTGATTACGGTTCCGAACCACTTTTACGAATTTAATCATAACTCTTAAACCGTAAGTCCGTTTCATGCGATCTTTATATCAAAACGAAGCTTATAACATTATCTAGCCTTTCATGGCAAAATCCGAGACTGGACAGTGTGCTCATGCTACTGCTAATCACGGTTTCTTAAGGCTAACGACAATCGGGCATTACGACGGCTATGTTTACATGATTTCCAAATTTCAAACCATCCAATAATCATAGTTTCCACTCCAAACAACATATACATGTTATTCAACCATGAACTAAGACCAAGCAATGTCTTTCCGTTCATCTAAACTAATTTCACATTTAATAAATCCCAATCATAATCTTAAGGTCCTAAACATGCATTAAATCCATATAACTCATCTAAAATACCAAAACTTAAACTAAGAGCTTGGTTTTCAAGAGTGGTATACCTTCCTTGGTGTATGTATGAACTTATCAAGCCTTGTTTAGCCCTTATCTAGCCTTAGTATAGCTTGAATAATCAAAAGAAATCAAGAAATAAAAGTTAGTTTATGAAGAACACTATTCATCATCATCTTTGATGATTTATTTGAAAATGATAAAAGATGAATTTGAAGCTGAAATTTCTAGGAGATCATTACCATGATATGTAGTACTTACCATAAAAATTTGAAGAACAAGTGATGGTTGGAAGTTGGACTTCCAATTAGCTAAGAATGGGCAGATTTTTATGAAGAAATGGAGAGAAATGGTGGTGGTTTGTTTTGTTTTGGTGATTTATGGCTAATATATGTATAACCCTTGCATATATAATGGATGAATCTCTTTTAATGTGTTGTTGGCAATCCAATGGTGCCACTTGTTGCTTCCTCATTGGGCCAAGTGTTGGCACTACAACAAACAACTCCATTTTTGCAAGAATGCAATTACACCACTCATCTTGTAGTTGACTTATAAGGATGTTACTTGGGTTTCTCCTTTTCCCACCAATTGCACTTGTTTGTCTCTTGGTTATTTATTCGTTCCTTTGTCCGGGTATTACTCAATTTCCTTGCTTGTTCGTTGATCGTTCGAGGGAATAACTCATTCGTTTCTAGTTAGGGTTTTACCGAAAACCTTCTTAATATTTCTAATACTATTCTTCATCTTACTTAATACTTCTCGAATTTAAATTCCTTAATTCCCTTTTATAACTCCTTAAGTCTTGCAGTGTCCAGGGAAATCTCGGAGAAAATAAAAGTGCTCTTTTTCTGAATCCGACAGCTTTTACATACACTTATTTTCTTCCTGGATCACTAATACGAACTCAGAAATCCGTTCCGAATACCGGGTATAACATTATTATAATAATATTCCAAATTCCACCAAAATCACTATTCATCACTTATTTTTATTTAATTCCTATAATTAGGAAAATGAACCTGGTTTACTCTCGAGTGCTCCTTAACCTTTTTACGGAACCGCTGGACTTATAATAGATATTGATTTGGATGACACAAGAATAATCTTTCTTGGAATAATATAACTTATATCCTTAGGAGATAGATTATTATTATTTATGCTATCAACCAAAAGTATTCTTCATGACATATGATCATTTAAATCTATACTCATTCACATTCTTTGCTAATACCTTGTAGTCGGAGTCACTGTTCATTCTTTCATCAATATATAAAAAGTTTTAATTCTACTGAAAATTCGGGTTCTTACACTTCATGGATGGTTTTAGTGGCTACAACCAAATCAAGATGCATAAGGACGATATTCCTAAGGTATCATTCATCACTGACTTTGGTGTGTATTGTTCCCTGGTCATGGCCTTTGGATTGAAAAACGCAGGAGCTACCTATCAAAGGTTGGTAAACAAGATTTTCTCTCATCTCATTGGAAAAACTATGGAAGTTTATATAGATGAGATGCTGGTGAAAAGCCTACGCAAGGCCGATCACGTTAAGCACCTCCGTGAGGCATTTGAAGTGTTGAGACACCACAAGATGATGTTGAACCCAGCCAAATGTGCTTTTGGTGTCGGGTCAGAAAAGTTCTTGGGTCTTATGGTCTCGAAAAGGGGAATTGAGGCTAACCCCGACAAGATCAGAGCTATTCTAGATATGGAACCACCTCGTTCCAAAAGGGACGTGCAAAAACTTACTGGAAGGATTGCTGCTTTGGGGAGGTTCGTCTCCAAATCCGGAGACATGTGTTTGCCGTTCTTCAAAACTCTAAAGAAAGTGAAAAACTTCGAATGGACAGAAGAAAGCCAAGAGGCCTTTGATCAGGTGAAGGAATATATGGCTGAAGCCCCGCTGTTGGCCAAGCCAAGTATAGGAGAAATCCTCTATCTTTACTTAGCTATTTCGGCTCAAGTTGTGAGCGCGGTGCTAGTGAAGGAGGAAGACAAGATTCAAAAACCCGTATACTATGTGAGCAAAGTTCTATTATGTTTGATTATTCTATAAAAGGGCATAGCTCATATTTAGTAGGGAAGTAGAAATAAGGTCGACGAAACCATATTCGAGTTCTTAAACTCTGAGTAGGAAGTAGAGTATTATGTGAGGGCTAGACCCATTTCAAGTTTTAGTGCAATTTGATTTTCTTCTCTCTTGGTTATTATTTTCAATGTCTGTTATGTATCAAAGCATATTTATAAATTGCTAGCTAAAGTAAGCCAAAATACAAAAGACGAAACAACTAAGTGAAAGGAAAAATCAAAGGATGCTTAAAACAAATAAACAAAGCCCGGAGGCTATAAGTTACGATTCACAAGTCAAGAAAACGGAATGTCAAAAGATAAGCCATGCAGGGCCAACAATAGATAAACTCAAGGGGTCTTAGTGATAGCCATGGCAGCCTTAGCACCCTTAGCAGTACTCTTCACAGTTGAATCCCTATCAGAGCTGGTGTAAGTAGTTGACTCCTCAGCATCCGCTTGAAGGGGGGGTACGTTCAGGATCTAGAATCCTATCAGTAGCATCCTCCCCTTCCTCCTCTTCCTCCTCATCTTCTTCCATAGGAGAAATTCTCTGAGACTCTAGCAGCTTGGCCAACTCTAAAGGAGCTTCGGGGCAAGGAAAATCCCCAATGTGGAATAACCCAAAGTGCCTCTCAGAAACAGCATCTAAAGCCCCTTTCCAGCCACTAAAGTAGTTGGCTGGATAGGCAAGGTCATCATGCTTAGTCATAAGCTTTTTGAAGTCCTCGGAGTCCATGTAATCATCAATGATATCCTCCTTGCCTTGGCGAAGCTCAGCAATGCTGCCATAGGCTTTCTCAAGCTCCTCCTCCTTTGCCTTCAACTTCTCTTCCAAGCCTGCAACTTGGACCTTTGATTGATCAAGATCTTTCTTATGAGTCCCGGCCTGAGTTCGCCAAGACTTGGCATGATGCATGGCGGCCTGGAAGTAGGTGTTACCCTGAAAGCACAATTTAAGTGTTAAGGAACGGAAAGTAAAACTTTTGAACTAAAAGAGAAGTAAAATACTTACAGTAGCAAGAGCTTGGGTTCCCAGTAACTCAACTCCCTCTAAGTCACGAGAAACAACAATGTCGCGATAGTCAGCAGGAGTGATTGAGTGGTAGGACCAATCCTTCGAATGCGTGGTATCTCCAACCACTAAGTCTTGCTTTCTGATACCCCAAGCAGGCCGAAACACAGAAGTTTTAGCCGAAGAAGCAGCCCCACTTCCCTCAACTGCATCAACAGCCCCATGGGGTCTCTAAAAGGCTGGCTCTGTAGGCTGGCCCCTAGGGTCCTTCCCAGCTCATTTTCTCTTCATACGAGAAGTTTCCCCAGCCAAATGCTCTTGGAGCTCATTTATGGCTTTAGCAGCTGAAAAATCAGAGGCAAAATTAGTGACAAAAAAAATATAACAATGCATGAGAAGCTGTGTGAAAGAATGATGAGGTTTACCCTTATCAGTGACAGAAGAAAGACCCACAGACTTGAGGGAAAATTCCTAAAGAAGAGTGAAGAAGTGAGTTTCCCCTTTGTCTGCAATAAGGGTGTTGAAAGCAGCTCTTTCGGCGTCATCCAGCTCGATATCATCTGGATTTCCATCGATTACCTTCCCAAAGGAGCTACGAAAGAGGGTGCCCCAATCACCCCCTCCCACACAAGGTACATGAACTCCTCTTTCCATTTAGGATTATTATCAGGAATTGAAGAGGGATCATAGATATTTGGGATCATAGCACGAAGGCTGATGTATACCCAACCAGGATAGTTGATTGCACTATTTTTAAATTGGAAAATTTTCCTAAAAAGGGGAACAAATAATGGAAAATTGTTTTTCAAACAAAGAGCCATGAAGCAGAAGATGGCTCTCCAAGCATTTGGAACTAGCTGACAGGGATTTATTTGAACATCCGCCAACAAGGTGGGAATAAAACTATGGAAAGGGAAACGAAGCCCAGCCATGATGGCATCCTTGTAAATGCAAAGAGCATGGGGTTTCCAATGACAGGAACGATCCCCAGGCTCAGCTGGGACTAATTTTAAAGGAGAACGAACGTTAAAGAGTTTGTTAAATTTTTTGATTTTCTCAGCATCAAAGAATTTCGAGTGATGATTATAAGAATCTAATGCAGAAACAGAGGGATATTCATCTCCTCTTTGATTAATCATGTCAATCAAAGAAGTATATTTTGAACGGATAGGAGGGAAAGAGGTACCTCGTGATGATGCACTCATTTTGTTGAGTCTCTTGGCTTCTCTATCGTCTGCCATTGATGTTCTTAAGATGATTGCTTCAAAGATGATCTTCAAAGTAAACCCAGAAACCACCGCAATAGGAGGAACTTCGCCGGCAAACTCTTGTCAGAAATCGCATTGAGAAAGGGGGATTTGAGAGAAATTTTGGTGAAATATTTGAGTGAATTGAGAAATGAGAAATGAACTCACACTCTTTTATACTAGAAACAACCGGTCATTTAGCCGGTTAAAATACCATGTCAACTGGCTATAACTAGTTAAGGCCCATTGGCCCAATTAAGGCCCAAGATCTAGAAGCTCATAGAAGCTTATAGAATTTAAAGGAGAATTCTAAAATTAAAAAAAAAACCGTGACATAAAACCAAACAATGCACGAACTCAAATCAGCTCGTAGGTTGAGGTCGCAAAGCCCACGAGGAGGCCCATTATCGTTCGTTACACGAACTCAAGTCAGTTCGAAGATTAAGTTCATAAAATTCACGAGGAAGCCTATTAATGATCCTTACACGATCTCAATTTAGGTCGTGAGTTGAGGTCGAGGACAAAACGAGCAGGCTGTATTAGAGGCCTTGGACGACGTCATTTCATCTCGTAAGATGAGTTCGTAAGTTATATGACGAGGCTTTCTTTTGGCCCTCTTACACGACCTTAAACCACCTCGTAAGGTGAGGTCGTGAGCCAAACGACAAGGCCGATTAATGGATCATAGGCGACCTCGATCCACCTCAAGAAAGGAGATCGTTAGTTGTTCGACGAGGTCGATCTTTGGCACTTACACGAACTCAACTCACCTCGTGGAATGAGGTCGCAGGGATCGCGATGTGCCTCATCTGTTGCCCTTACATGACCCTGATCCATCTCGTAGGTTGAGATCGTGAACTACACGAAGAGGCTCTTCTACCTAACACGAACTCGAGTCACGTCGTGTTATGAGGTCGAAATCTTCACGAGCTGCTCCATTTGGCGTCCTTACACGAACTCAATCCACCTCGTGGATTGAGGTCGGAGATAAGGCGACCTGCCTTGTTCTTTGCCCTTGTACGACCTCAACTCACATCATAGAGTGAGGTCGAAAATCTCACGACCTGGGCGCTTTTGTGGCTATACACGACCTCGTTTCAGGTCGAAAATATGGCATTGAAAATTAATTTTCTTGAGCAAAAAAAAAATAAAAAAAAAAATGGAAATAAAATTCCAAGAATTCCAGAAAAATGAGAGATAATTTACAAAATTATTTCCGAAGGTAGTATGCCCAAAATATTTCTGATTAAATTAATCAAAAATAAGGGAAAGTGTCCGTTAGCACAACGAAGATTCCCAAAAATGCAAGAAAATTATTAATAATTTTCTTTTAGACATAAAAATTGTTGTTTAGCCTCGAATAAGGCAAATCGTCGCAAATGTGTAGGTCGCTCCACACTTTGCACTCAAGACGATACCTGTGAAACACTAGTGTATATAAATCTTTTAACTTCAATGAAAACCTGATCAGTTTTCCTATAAGTTGGGGGGGCAAATGATATGGGCTGAAAGTAAGCCCTAGAAACGTATTTAATGATACGTCGAGTAAACCTAAGTTGGTTCAAGGTCAAAGCCCAATTACGAGGCCCAAAAAACCTTATTTATGATAATAAATTCGTAATTAATAAATCAGCCAGTTTCAGACTTCAAGATTGAGTCTTAAAAGGAAACTAATACATATCAGGAGTGGCCTCCAAGGCATACACCTCTAATACTTATCTTCTTATCAATTGGAAGGCTCTAGAATTGGGCCAAGGTAGTAACTTGCCCACCAAGTATCCTAATTCTACCCTAATACTAGGGTTTTCCCCACCTATATAAGGACCTGCTCCTCCACAAACAGAACTACGTTTTATTGGCTTGATTCTTGACATTTGCAAGATACGTAGGCATCTTGTGAGGACCCGAGTTAAGTCACGAAACACTTGATCAGCCATCAAAGCTCGAAGTTTCTTTAAACCCTAGCATTTAATACGCAATAAATACACCCTACTTTTCGTTCCACAACAGTATGATTGGCTACTTAGTGGAATCTATAAATTTACATGGACAAAAAAAAAAATAAAGACCCCCAATATCACAATTTCAAGATAAATGATCCTAAATATCACAAATGAAAAAATTGGCACCATATATATCACTTCAAAATATCACAATTTCAAGACAAATGATCCTAAATATCATAAATGAAAAAATTGGCCCCATATATCACTCCAAAACACTATGGGTTTTTTTTACCAAGACGCTGTGGCGTCGGTGTTGGTCGGAACAAGTGGCTGGAACGCCACTTAAAGTGGCGTTGGTGTTCTCATCTTCTTTTTTTCCTTTTTCTTTTCTTGTTTTCAGTTTTCTCCTAAATATTTATTTATAAATAATATTAAAAATTTATAAAGAAACGGTCAATTAAAATTATAATTTTTAAATTTAAAAATACAATTTTAATTAACCTTAGAGGTTCAATAATTAACTTTTGGGGTTCAATGTTTGCATTTTGGGTTTTAGAAATATTCAGAACGACGAATAAACCGTATACGAAGTTAGGGTTTAGGGTTTAGAGTTTAGGGTTGTAAAATTTTTAAATTTTATCAGTATTCCCTCGGGGTTTCAACAGTTAACCTTTGGGGTTTAACAATTCCATTTTGGATTTAGAAATATTCGAAACGACAAATAAATCGTATACGAACTTTATAACATATAAATTTATATTTAGTTGACCATTTGTAATTACTTTTTTAATATTTTTTTCCAAATATATATTTAGGAGAAAATAAAAAAAAAGAAAAAGAAAAAAAGCAAAAAGTTCCAAATGCCACATTATATGGCGTTAACAGTCCCCCAAAACGCTAGCTCGTCTAACGTTTCCGCCAATGCTACTTTAAGCAGGGTCTTCCCTCTTTCTCCTTAAAAAACCCTAAACCCTTTAGCGTTTTTAAAAATAAAAAATAAAAAAACCAAAATACTACACGCAACTGTGTTTTAGAATGATATTTGAGGTCAAATTTTTGAACTGTAATATTTGAAATCATTTCCTTTCAAATTGTGATATATGGGACCAACACCCCAAATGAATCCATGTATATTTATTTAGGTGCTTATAATTCTTTTTTTTTTGGCCCGAGTGTTTGAGTACACATCTGTCAAGTGTCCAAATGGCAGAGATTTTTTTTTCTCGAACGCTGTATTTCTTTGTCCAAATCTTTTTGGATATAAGAAGAAATTTTTTTGTACAAATATATAGAGAAATTTTTCCAGAATGTTTGGTTTTTATTTTGGTTCCTTCTGAATATATCATCCGGGATTTAGCAAAAATAAACCAATGTTACGCCAGAATTTAAGTACTCGAAAATCAAATAACGAAATAAAGTAATGAAATAAATATCGGAAAAAGTGTTTGGACGATATAAAAAATTGTTTGAAAGACAATACTAAATCTAAATCTACCCCTAAATTATTGGTGTCTAAAGTGGTGTCTAAATTGTTCAATTGACAAAGTGATTTTGATATATTATTGTTACCGGATTTATTTTTCATAGCCTATGCTTGCTCTTTGAAGTTTTGATAGGTTATTGTTACATAACAAGTTTCATAGTATATACTTGTCTCGTTAATTGATATATCTTATTTGTGAAGGAAAGAGAATTGATTTTAGTGCGAGTTTGATATTAATTGTGATTGATTAACGGATTCGGATTCCTAGGTTTTCCATATTATTTGATAATCTTTGCTAATTAGGTTAATTAAAACGCATCTCAAACTAATTTGTCTAGTTCGCCTGAGTTAATTATTAGGGTTTTGAAAATTCATAGTCTCTGAGGATCGATCTGTATTTGCTACAACTAAACACCATGCACTTGCAGTTATTTTACACATCAAGTTTTTGGGTGTGCTTGGAGACGCAAGATCAGAGTGGAGGATTCTCTTTTAGGGAGCGGATCTGTTGTTGAGAGCCTCAGAGTTGGGTTATCTCGGTTAGCTTTATCTTAGAAGTTTGTCTTTTCGTTCTCTTTTCTATGTTTTTTCTGTTGTTTGTCTTGGTTCTGTTGTTTTTGTCTTCTGTTTTCTGGTTTTGCAGTTGCAGGGAGCTTGGCCAGGTCCCATAGTAGTGTGTCCAAAGCCATGGGCGCAGGGATCTGTGCGAGGAGACATCCTAGATCAGAGTGTTTCGAGAACGGAGTGGACAACCCCACGTAGGTAAGTCCTATGTGATCAAAGCCATGGGCCCAGGTATGACGGCGATCTTTACAAAAATTTATGAAGCCTTTGTAAATATCACACACTATTTTTCTGTTGTGCACTAAGCTGGGGGTCTTCACGGAAACAGCCTCCCTACCGTTAGAAGTAGGGAATGGTCTGCGTACATCTCACCCTCCCCAGACCCTGCTCTGTGCGGGATATACTGGGTATGTTTGGTTTGGTTTGGTTTTTTAGTTTGATATGTCCCAAATTAGTAATTCAATTATAAATATATCCTTCTTTATTGAATAATTATAAATATGTCCTATGATTAAATTTAACTTATATATAACTTATACATATATAATTATACATAAATTTATATTTAATAAAACTAGAATACCCCTTCTCTTTTTATCCCACCCATCCACCCACCTCCCTCCCTCCCGGCCCCGCAGGGGCACAAAACACGGGTTTTCATCGGCAGGCCATTAGTTTTGCCTGCTTTGTTCTTGTGTATGCGTTCTGAGTTCTTGGTTTGTATGTTCGAGTTTCGTGCTTCTGTTTTGTAGTTCTGAGTTGCTGAATTTACGTTTGGTTTTAATTTTATTGTTTTTAAGTTGTTAAAATCAATTTTTATTTTAATTTCATTTTTAATTAGTTTTAAAAATAGATGACTTAATGGTACACGAAAGTCAAAATTTTAGAGTTAATTTTTTAGTGTTAATCGATCACATGTACATGTATCAGATTTAATAAAATGTAATTGATGAAAGGGGACAAAATTTTCCTTTACAAATGTGTGGTTAATAAATTAATCATGGTTATACTTTAAAATGGGACATATTCATAATTTGAGATAGATTTATAATTATAAATAAATATGGAACACAATTATAAATGAACTTTTGAAATGGGATATATTAGAAAAAAACCCCAAAAATAAATGAAAATTTTACCCGAAAGCAAGTTAAAGAAATTGTAAATCTTTCTCTTTATTTTATTTTCTTTTAACCAAAAATCTGTCGAACGCGAGTGCAAGTGCAGTAAAGTTTGAATTTTGGAATGGAATTTCTTCGGGCAAGGATATTGGTTTGGGTGTGAATGGTGAAATTTAATGTATTCCCCTTCTTTGAAACGATGTTTTTGGTTTTGATTCTTTCATATAAATGTAGGATTGAATGAACACAAGTTCTCTTCCCCATTTGTTTGATTTACACATGTTAAGAGCATCTTCAATATGGTTGATTAAAGTGATTGGCTAAAATGATAGAAAATATTGATTATGTAAAATTTATTGAACCTGTAAGGCGTTGTGTTTCGATGATATTGGCTATATTGATTGTCTATATTTTAAAAATGGTATGCTATTATTATTTTAAATTATTATAAATAGAATATATCATTTGAATATGGTAAGAGATGATGTGGAATCTTCTTATAGTTCTCTAGAAGTTCGATAAATATAGCCAACATGACAAAAAATATAGACATTGGCTAAAAATATAGACAAGGGAAATGATCCATTGGAGTTGATTTTTTTTTACATAATCTCTATAATTTTTATTTATAGTATGTTTTAATTATTTTTAGCCAAGGGTTGAACATGATTGGAGATGCTCTAATTGACCCTTGAGAATATATGTTGGTAGTATTTACATGGGTCGATTTTTTTTTTCAAACTCTGAAATGACATAATTTTGAATATATGCTTCGGAATAAAAAAGAAAGGTCAACCATACAGTACTTTAACATGATTGTTTTTTTATCCCTTCCCAGTGTTGCAGATTTCGGAAATCGGAACTATTCGGTTGAGGTACCGATTTACGATTTATCGGGTGATTCGGTTGAAAAATCGGCGATTTATCGGCGATTTTTGCAAAATCGGCCAAATCGGTTCCAAAATTTTGACCGATTTTTGGACGATTTATCGGCGATTTTTCAGAAATCGGCCGATTTTTATAACAGAGCTTCCCACTATTTTGTTTAATCTTGGAAGGTGCAATTGATGGAATCAAAATTTTTTTGGCCTATTTGAAAGCACTAGTTTTAAAAAAGAGTATTTTTCTAATATGTTCCATTTTACAAGTTCAATTATAATTGTATCCCATGTTTATTTGTAATTATAAATATATCTCAAATTATGAATATACCATTTTTTAATATAATCATGATTAATTCATTAACTACACATCATCAAAAGACATTGTTATCCTTTATTAGTTACACTTACACAAGATTAAATCGGAGAATTATATAGAATTTGCAGTGAAATACTACAAATAATATTGAAACTTTCAAGTCACTATACTACTTTTTAGTTGGGGTTCAGGGTAGGAGGCTTACTCTACTCTCTATCAAAATTGGCTCAGCCACTAACCGAGCAAATCTGATAGCCGCAACTCTTAACTGTCCGGAAGGTCAGGTATCGAAAAGTTGTGCCTTGGTCCTGAAACACAAATAGCCACGAATCCAACACCACAAAGCAAATACAAATGGAGGAGATGAAGAATAGTGCCCCTGCGGGGCCGACGTCGGAGGAGGGGTGGTGGAGGACGGAGGTTGCAGTGGTGGTGGAGGTTAGAAAGGAGTACGATGAATGTTTTATTATTGTGGGTAGAATGGTCATAATATACACATAATATATCTATAATTATATATACATTAGTTAACTTTAATTCTAGGACATAATTATAATTATTTAATAAATAGGGACATATTCTTAATTGACCTTTAGAAATGAGACATATCAAACTAATACCCTTTAAAAAAAGTTTGAGGTTTAAGAATTTTGATCATTTAAAATTTTTAATATTATTAATGTTTGGTAGTTAAGTGATTCAAATAAATTTTTGAATTCAAAAAATTAATTATGAAAAAAATTATTTGGAGGAATTTTTCAATTTTCGGTTTATTTTAGGTTTTAGATTTCTTCATCTCTGATGTTTGGTTCTTGGAGATTTTACAATATCGAATGTTGTATAAAAAGAGTCCGGATTTTCTGTCCCCTTCCTCCATGACCCATGTTCTTTTTAATATAAAAAGAGTGCTGCTGGCGGACCCATTTTAATTAATAAATAATATTTTTATTTAAAATGGGTCCCGTTAGGAACACTTTTTTTATATTAAAACGAGTAGGGGACACAAAGGAGACATGGAAAGGGGATAGAAGATCCAAGCCAGTATATTGCATCGAATCTTTCGAAAATCGAAGGGTGTAAATTTTATTTTAAGACTTTATTTTTTTTATTTTATTAGGTTAATAAACTCATTCATTACTGTATTTTATAGTAATTTTTTTTGATTCATTAATTGAAAAAAATATACAGTGTATTTATAAATGTATATATATGACTTATTGAGATGAATTTTAGCATTGTGAATTGAAGAGTAAAGTTCTATGAAGTACTCTTTAATTGGAGTACTTGGAGTACCTATACATTTTGTCTTCAAAATTTTGCAAACCTTATTATTTTGCAAAGTTTAGTACATGAATATCACTATTTTATCGAAAATCTTAAAAATTTTGTATGTTTTGCTAATAAAATATTGCAAAATGAATTGTTCTGCGAAACACATTTGGGTTGCAAAACATTTATGTTCTAATTGCAAAACATAAAGAATTTTCAAAATGAACATATTGCAAAACATACATGATTTTCAAGATTATCAATGAAATTATGATATTCATATAACAATATTTGCAAAATAATAAATTTTAAAAGATTTTGAATACAGAACGTATATGTACTCAAAGTACTCCGATTAAAGAGTACTCCATATAACTTTTCTCGTGAATTGAATATGAAAAACAATAAAAGACAATTTTAGAATTCAAGTAAGAGAATATTAATCACCTCTTTGTAACAACCAAAAAGAAAACAATTCTTTTTTCACTCATGTTTAGAAAACTTTTGAACTTTTAAATCATCGTCAACCGCGTCTAAAAATGCATATTTATAGGCGGTGAATACGTAAGTGGGGGTGTATAAGTTAACAAAGATAATAATAGTATCTATTTTCAAAGTATTGTTATTCAAGTTCTTTCAAAAAAAGAAGTATATCATTCAAGTCGAGTTCTGATATCTTATAATAAAAGTAATGTCCATTCTTGTAAAATATTTTTATTTCTCGTAAATTAAAATATCCATTATCGTTACTCATTTTTTGTTGTATCGGGCACTTGTACTGTTAAATTACGAGTTCTTCTAAAATCTTAATAGTTGGGCTTATGATCATATGTTTGAGGGTATTTGACATTGCTTAAAATAAGTTACTGTTATAGGGAGAATATTGTATAATAATATTTTGGAGGTTGCTGGATTAATGGAGCTAAATACGGATATAAAGCTTATAAAAGAAGAATAAGGGTTAGGGTTTGTGTGTCTAAATGTGGTTGATCTTGATAGGTGATTTCAAGGGTGAAGTGTTTCTCAGCCATATCAAGGTGCCTACGTACCCTATTTATAGGGATCAAGCCATACGTAGTTCTTGGGTAGTAAGTTACCTAGCTGGGCTAGGGTTTTAGAGGATAAGTCATAGCCCAAGCCCACTCGTTTAGGGCTGATGTGGCAGTGAGTTGTTGATCCTATCCATGATCCATGATTTATAGAAGGAAACCGATGGTCTCGCATGGACAAGAATGTGACCTCACAAGCGAGGCTAACAAAGATGCAGCATAAGCGAGGCATGCGACCTCGAGGGGTCGAGTCATGCGAAGCGAACCCAAATGTAGAGATACTCATGTGACCTCGCGGGATCTAGCCATGAGCCTTCTAACAGAGTGAGATAGCGATCCTGTGTTTGCAGATATAATGATAGCAAGAAGCGATCCCTTGATGGGAGTCATACGAAACGATCCATTGTATTTGACAAGAAGCGAAGTGGCCCTCTAGTAAGGCTGAGCTGATTCCAATAGTGGGCTTTTAGTGACCCAATCTTCATCTTCGAGGCCCATCGTAGATAATGAACCATTAATTTAGCTAATTAAATCATGATAATTATTATGCCAGATTTGGGCATAACAGTTACTTTTGACTTAATATAGGTGTTTTTAATTTAAAGGAGAAAGTAAAGTTGTTTAGTTGAATGAATGTGTTTGGGTAATTTTACTTAAAGTTAAATGGGGGTTTAATAATTTTGACTTAAAGTGAAATTTGACTTAAAAAAATTTTAAATTCATAATATTTTAATTTTACAAGAGTCCCGAAACAAAAAAAAAATAAAAAAAATTGTATAAGTCATAAGTCAAAAGTACCTAAAAGGAACTTATGACTTAAAGGAGTTTTTTTAACTTAAAGCTCAGTTTTAAGCAAGTTACGCAAACAAAGCATTTTTAATTTAAAGAAGCTTTCTCCATTAAGTAACGATGGCCAAACAGGCTGTTTATCTTAACATTTCCCTCATTCAAAGATTTATTACTTGGGTAAAAGATTGGATCACTAGGTTGTTCGTACCTTTTTTGCTCTAACATCCGATCGATTCAATTTTTAATACTAGGTGAGGATCTCGTTCCTTTTTGGACCGATCAATGAAAATATTAGGGGTAGGAAGGATTCGAACCTGAAACCTCCGGTAGGTCCGATTTTCAATACTACATGGGGATCTCGTCCTTTTTTTGACCTACTATAACACACTAGTTTAATGCCCGTGCTTCGCACACGGGAGTTCATAATTTAAATAAATTTTATTTTAAATTTTAATAAATTATGTGTAGTTTTATAATGTAGAAATGAAATATGATAGTAGTACTAAAAAGTTGCCTACTTTAATAGTTAAATATGTTAATTTCTTAAGAACATGAGGTGTTTTGATATTTTAAATTACAATTAGTATAACAAATTATTAATACAATAATCAATTTTAGAAAGATCAAAAAATTGAACATTATTTTAGTAGTGTCAACTATATCATGTTTTATAACTGTAGTAGATAAAAAGAATAAATTAAAACAATTAAATCATAATACGGGGAAAAAAAGAAGTTAGTATGTTCTCACTCAATTTAAAGTTAAATTTTAAGTAAATACATTAAAGTCACATACACGCACAACACAGAAACACGTGGATAGATTTTAAGACATCACAGAATGGGGAGCAAGAAACTCTTCTTCTTCCTTTTTTTTTCCGATTACTCTCTGCCAAATCTTTGAAGCTAGGAATATGCCAATTTTGTCATCTATGGAGTAATTAAAAATTAATTAATAATTATCGACGATCCAACAGTACGGATGTCAATATATTTTTAATTTAGTGATATTACCAAAATTTTAAAAATTAAAAAAAGAATTTGGATAATGAAATTAGTAGTCAACTATTGAACTGCCAAGAAAAATGACACACATCATTAAACAAAATAATTTTTCACAAAATTAAACAAAATCATTAAAATAAAATTGTTTATTTATTTTAATTAAATTAAAATAATTTATTTAAGTAATTTGGTATCATTAAACAAAATTTAAAATAATTTAAAATTTATGCAAGGAAATAATTTTTGGCAAGAATGTTTTAATTGGATGGCCCTCGCGGACCTATTATAATTATAATTGATAATTGTTAGAAAGGAAATAATTTTTGGAAACAAAATAATTCGTGTTTTGTCAAGGAATTTTTTTTTGGAAAGAACGTTTTAATTGGTTGGCCCTGGCGGGCCCATTATAATTATAACCAATTATTTGGCATGTAATAATAACAACTGCCAAGAAAAATTGACAATTGTTAGAAAGGAAATAATGTTTGGCAAGAAAATAATTTGTGTTTTGTGAAGAAAATAATTATTTTTAAAAAAAGAATTTGGATAATGAAATTGGTAGTCAACTACTGAACTGTCAAGAAAAATGACACACATCATTAAACAAAATAATTTTTCACAAAATTAAACAAAATCATTAAAATAAATTGTTAGTTTAAATAAATTAAAATAATTTATTTAAGTAATTTGTTATCATTAAACAAAATTTAAAATAATTTAAAATTTGTGGAAGGAAATAATTTTTGGCAAGAATGTTTTAATTGGATAGACCTGGCGGGCCCATTATAATTATAATTGACAATTGTTAGAAAGGAAATAATTTTTGGAAACAAAATAATTCGTGTTTTGTCAAGGAATTTTTTTTGGCAAGAATGTTTTAATTGGATGGCCCTAGAGGGCCCATTATAATTATAACAAATTATTTGGCATTAACAATAACAACTGCCAAGAAAAATTGACAATTGTTAGAAAGGAAATAATGTTTGGCAAGAAAATAATTTGTGTTTTGTGAAGAAAATAATTATGTGGCATTTTGGAATATTTTAATTGGATGACCCTGGCGGGCCCATTATAATTATAACCAATCAAAATCATTTGTTAACAATTTTTGATATTATCAAGGAAATAATTTTTGGCTTGTATTATCAAGGAAATAATTTTTGGCAAAAAAATAATTTGTGATTTGTCATAATTTGTATTTTAGGGTTTTGGTACATGGGGTGATGGGGATTGTTTAAAATGGTAGGCAATAATTCTAATTTGATCTATTTACGTATTTATTTAATATTAGATTATAGCCCGTGCTACGCATGCGTTAGTTTAAATTTAAATTTTATAATAATTATGATATATAATAATAACGATTAAATAAAAAAAATAACTTTATATTTAAGATCAAATAAAATAATATTGAAAGAAATAATATTAATAAAATATTATTTTATATATTATAACAAATGCAATCAAAGATAAAATTATTTAAATTTTCTATATTTGTTATGATGTGATAATATGTATAAATAAGCTTGCCAAAATTAAAAGATTTATTCAAATTTTCATTAATAATCTTACCATAAATATTAAGAGAATATATTAATAGTATTTAAATTTCTATACAAACTTTCTTTAATTAACAATGGATCAAATACTGAATTTGGATCTTTCCCAAACGTAATATGGATACCAAACCTAAAAATGGATTATCCAGTGGGTCAAAATCAATACAAAATTTTGTCCAAGCCTAAATATGGATACCAAACCTTAGGTAAGGGCTATCCACTAATTTATAATATATAGATAATTTAATCGGTCCAATTTTCAATACAAGGTGGGGATCTCATTCTTTTTGAACCCAACATGATACATAATTTTAATAAATGAGAATATCTCGAACCTTAAAATTTTCACATTCGAAATTTTAATACCATGTAAAGTTAATAATTCTCCTAAATACTGAAATTATTAGAAATTAAACTTATCAACATCATATATTTATCTTGACACATACATACCCGTGGTCCACAAGTACTCTTTACTGTGATTAAACTGTGAAAGCTCATCTTCCCCGCCTTCGGGAACAATTTTGTGGGTGGAACCTACCGGGAGTTATTTTATTAGCGCTGACCCATAAATTATTCTAAACTTTTTTCCGGCGATTCATAAAATATTTATTGCGTTCTATACCTTATGATCTTTAGCGATACTTCACACAAAAGTATATTACTGGAATTGTATTTTCACCCATACTAATCTGTCTTGTAAATTGTATCGAAATAATAACATTTTTACCATTTTTTTTAACTTTTTGATAAAAATATTTTTTTAACCAAAAATACCTTAATATTAAGTATTTCAAAAATGAATAATAGTATTATACATTTGTCAAATGAATAATACATATAAAATAAAAAAATTAATATTGTTACGCATTCCAGGAATGTGTAACACCTACGCATTCTGGGAATGCGTATCACAATTATATTATTTTCATACATGATACCCATTTTTCAAATGCGTAATAGCATTATCCATTTTGGAAATGCGTAATAAACTGGTATTTTTGGCAAAAAAAATTTAAAATTAATATTTGTGTAATAAAATCTTAAAAAAAAAATAGTGTTTTTGGCGATTATCCAATTGTATCCTACATGGTGTACAACAAAATTGACATAAAACAAATAATGTGATTGAAAAGTATTAATTCTAGGAAATAACTTTAATATAAAACTCTATTATCGGGTAAAAAAACTGTACTTGATTTATGAAGTATGGTCTATTTACAAGAGGAAACTCTGTTAAAAAAACGAAAAAGCCATCTCCCAAAAACTTATTTGAAAATTAGAAAAAGGTCATAAATATTTTATATTTTTATGGTGCTTTCAAATTGTCAAAATTGTTCGTAAATTTAAAAAACATTATAAAATATAGAATTTATTTTTGAATCTCATAAATTTTACAAATCGGTTTTTGAATTTTAGTCAAAAAATTTTGAAATTTAATAATAAAATATTTTAAAATTCAATTATAAAAATTATATAGTAACAACTAAAATTTTAATATATAAATTACTTTACAAAAATTGACTAAAAATAAATTGAGCTTTTTTCATAAATAAATAGGAAAAAGTAAATTTTTACACATTTACTTTTGTTAAAAATAGCTATTTGCAATTTTACTAAACTATTTGCAATTTTACTATACTAAGTTTCAAAATTGCAAAAATACTAACACTAACCCTTCCCCCTTCCCTCCTCTTTCATAATCTGAAAATCAAGCTGCCTGTGTACTTTTTTTTTTTTTATTCAAAGGTGGGATGCTATTTTGGTGGATTTGGGTTGCATGGCCCCGCAGGGGCAACCACTTTCAACTGAACATTCAACTAAATTTCTGTATTCATGTTCCATTTTTCAAATGTCATTTTCGACCAATTTTTTGGACTCTAATATATATATATATATATATATATATATATAGTAGGGATCTAGGGAAAACCTCGTTTAATTGAAAACTTAGAAAACTAAATCGAAATATAGCATATATGGTATGCAAACTAATAGTTGGGAGATGAAGAAAAATGTGGTGAAAATAGATTTAAAAAAAAATCACCGATTGACGGGAAAAATCAAATTAAAAATGGAGGGGATTAGGTGTGATTCTGTGTGTGAGGGTGTATTTGATTAGTGTGTGGGTGCCCCTGGCGGGGCCATTGATCTTAATACATCTAATGGCTAGGATTAGTACCTTAGTTTTCTTCAAAAAATAAGTTCTCTTTTGAGCACTTTCCTATATATATATATTAGAGTTTAAAAATGAGGTCGAAAATGACAATTGAAAAATGAAACATGAAATCAGAAATTTAGTTGCATGTTCAGTTGAAAGTGGTTGCCCCTGCAACCCAAATCAGCAACTAAATGCAACCCAAATCAGCAACTGAATGCAACTTTTTTTTTTAAAGGAGGGATTCTATTTTGGTGGATTTGGGTTGCATGACCCCGCAGGGGCAACCACTTTCAGCTGAATGCAACCACTTTCAACAGGTTGAATGTGGTTGCATTTGGTTGAATATTGCCCCTGGCGGGGCCTTGCAACCCAAATCCACCAAAATCACCCACCTTAAAAAAAAGTTGAATGTGGTTGCATTTGGTTGAATATTGCCCCTGGCGGGGCCTTGCATCCCAAATCAGCAACTGAATGCAACTTTTTTTTTTCAGGTGGGATTCTATTTTGGTGGATTTGGGTTGCATGGCCCCGTAGGGGCAACCACTTTCAACTGAATGCAACCACTTTCAACAAGTTGAATGTGGTTGCATTTGATTGAATATTGCCCCTGGCGGGGCCATGCAACCCAAATCCACCAAAATCACCCACCTTAAAAAAAAAGTTGAATGTGGTTGCATTTGGTTGAATATTGCCCCTGGCGGGGCCTTGCAACCCAAATCCACCAAAATCATCCCACCTTAAAAAAAAAATTGCATGTGGGGTTGCATTTGGTTGAATGTGGTTGCATTCAGTTGAATGTGGTTGCATTTGGTTGAATATTGCCCCTGACGGGGCCTTGCAACCCAAATCCAACAAAATCATCCCACCTTAAAAAAAAGTTGCATGTGGGGTTGCATTTGGTTGAATGTGGTTGCATTTGGTTGAATATTGCCCCTAGCGGGGCCTTGCAACACAAATCCACCAAAATCATCCCACCTTAAAAAAAAAGTTGCATGTGGGGTTGCATTTGGTTGAATGTGGTTGAATGTGGTTGCATTCAGTTGAATATGGCCCCTGGCGGGGCCTTGCAACCCAAATCCACCAAAATCATCCCACCTTAAAAAAAAGTTGCATGTGGTTGCATTCGATTGAATATGGTTGCATTCAGTTGCTGATTTAGGTTGAATAGCCCCGCAGGGGCAACCACTTTCAACCGAACATGCAACTAAATTTCTGATTTCATGTTTCATTTTTCAAATGTCATTTTCGACCTCTATTATATATATATATATATATATATATACGAAAATGATATTTGAAAAATGAAACATGAAATCAGAAATTTAGTTGCATGTTCGGTTGAAAGTGGTTGCCCCTGCGGGGCCATGCAACCCAAATCCACCAAAATAGCATCCCACCTTAAAAATAAAAATAAAAATAAAAAGTACACAGGCGGGTGAAACTGAGTGTGAGTCGGCACATGCAGGGTACATGGGGGAGGGGAAGGGTTGACCTAATTTGTAGTATTTTTGCAATTTTGAAACTTAGTATAGTAAAATCGCAATTAATTCAAAGAGATAATATATTTGCAAATTGAAACTTTAAACATAGTATTTTTGGTAAATATCCAAATAAATTTAGAATATAGTTTTGAATCTTAACTTTGTCTTTTTAAAAAGGTCGCCTAAAACCTTACTAGTTACTATGGGGATGTTTGGGGGAACTTTTTTCCGGAATAAGTCAACTTATTTTAAGATAAATTTAGAGATTCCTAATTTTCTAACTTATTTTCCAACTTATTTTTGCAACTTATTGAATCTCAAACATACATTAAATACTTGTATAAAAACAAATTATCAAAATATAAAATTTTTATCCGAAAATAAGTCAATAAGTCCTTAAAATAATATTAGGCAAACATGCACTATATATCGTTCATAGATTACTAAGGGGTCATTTGTTAAATCTGAACCGTTAATTTTGGATAGTTCAAATTTATGAATGATTGATAAATCTGAATACTGAAAATAAAATCGTTTGATAGTCAATTTTTCTGAATGATCCTAAAATACATTTAAATAATATTAAATGACATAAGGCCTTAAAATAATAAAAGATTAACTTGTGATATGATTATTATATGATTAAAATTATTATATGATAAAAGTAATTAAACTAATAATAAATATTAGAAGGTAAATACGAAAAAAATAGAGCAAAAATAATTAAATATTTGAAAGTAACAACACTGTACATTAGAACCATTCAGAGAGAATTTAGAACCACTATCGTCAGGGATATCTAGACCAAATTTGAGTCGTTCAGAAATTTTTTTTTTATCAAACAAACAAGTTGAAAGGTGTCGGCCAGCAATTTAGCACCGTACCGCTCATGGGTTATCAAATGACTCCTAAATGGTAAATTTAAATTTAGGATATTAATTAAAAAATTTAAACTAAAATACTTAGAAAATTTTATGTTAAAACTGGAAAATTAAAAAAAGTAAAATTAGGGGCATAAAATTGAGTACCAAAAATTGATATAAAATGATGCAACATTGATGCATTTTTATTGGTTTAAATGAAAATGAATAAACATGACTTCATTGCATTTAATTGAGTTATAGCTAATAACAATATAATACATATCATTTTTTAAACTTTTTTTAACCCAATTTGATTGTTCTAGTATTTTTCAACTAAAAAAAATGATTAGAAATGTGAACAAGGCAGCTAGGGACTGTACCTTTTCTTTTAACAGTAGGGACTGTGCTTTAATAAGCCTTAAACCTTGATTTCACAAAAGTAGAATATAGCTAGCTAATCAATTATTGTGATTAACGAAATAAAAATATTTTACACATTAATAAGGTGAATATATATTAAAATAATAATAAATTTTTAGTACAAAATACATGTCAAATAAAATGTCATAAAATATTAGAATAATTTGTGCATTCCACATGTTATAAAGTTACAATTAAGCAGAGGTCATATGTGACCTGTGCTTAAGCTAGCCTTAGCCCTTGAGCATTGATCTTATATACAACTAGAAATACGTACAGTATTAAGCTACAATATATTTCACATAAACACTTGAATTTCATAAAGATTGATGTTGAAATTAAGAGGACAAATATTTTAAAATTGATATACATATGCCTGAAAATCATTGCTACCAGATAATCCAACAAAACACTGGTTTTCTAGCTCCCTGTTTGTCTCAAGACAACATTCTCGATCACTCAGAGTATTTAGAAAGTTTTTGAACTTTATTATCAAGTCAACCACGTCTGGGTGCAACAAATTGATAAGATCGATACAATTAATATAAACACAGTTGCTTTGTTTTCATAACAGCCGCAAGGACTAAACCCCAACCGACCACTTAAAATATTACTCCCAAATGTGACCACTCGGAATTAATATCATGAATTTTTTGAGGTTGAGTCAATACTCGCCAAACATGGCTCTTTTTCTTAATGCTCCCTACACGTACGCGTCCCTCTTTGGCTTTCTTATATATTAGTACTAATCTTTGGCTTTTTTTACTTCGAGTACCACCTTAAAACTAAATACGTACCCCTTTTATCACTCTCATTATATTTTCGAGTCCCTCTTTGTTCTTTGTCATGGCAATGAGAGTCTTGAATTTGACAAACCCAAGCACTTTCGTTGCGTTTTCTAGTGATGCGATCGTAGAAAAAGTTAACCAAAATTCGTGCAAGATGAGGAGAAAATTCTTTGTTGATGCTGGTTTTGCAACTACGAAGAAGTCACTAGCAACCAAGGTTGTGGAAACAAGCTCGTGCTTAGCTCGTTTATGGGAAGAAGTGCGAGCTGTGCATGACTGGAAAAATGTTGTGGAACCTTTGGACCCTCTTTTGCAGCATGAAATACTACGGTATGGAGAATTTGTTGCTGCTTGTTACCAGGTTTTTGACTTGGATCCTGAGAGTAGAAGATACTTGAACTGCAAGTATGGTAAAAATAGCATGTTTAACCAAGTTGGCATGCTTGATTCAGGGTATGAGGTGACCAAGTATATATATGCTACTCCGGATGTCAACATTCCAACGCAAAACGATGGATGTGGGCGTTGGATAGGTTATATTGCGGTGTCATCCGATGAAGAAGTGAAGAGACATGGAAGGAGGGATGTAATGGTCGTGTTTCGAGGCACGGTGACATATCAAGAATGGCTGGCTAATTTCAATAGCTCGTTGACTCCAGCTCGTCTTGATCCACATAAATCACGGCCTAATGTGAAAGTTGGAGCCGGAGTTCTAAGCTTGTATACTTCCAATGAATGTGCCAACAAGTTTGGGCTAGCAAGCTGCCGTGAGCAGCTGCTTTGCGAGGTTGCAAGGTTACTCAACATGTACAAAGGTGAGGAACTAACTATAACTTTAGCAGGTCATAGCATGGGAAGCTCATTGGCCTTACTACTAGCTTACGATATTGCTGAGCTTCAACTCAACGTCGATGAGTCAAACATTGAAATACCAATCACTGTTCTCTCCTTCGGAGGACCTCGAGTTGGGAACCTAGGGTTCAAGGAAAGATGTGATGAATTGGGCATAAATGTTTTGAGAATTGTGAATGTCAACGATCCAATCACAAAGATGCCCGGTGTCGTTTTCAATGAAAATTTTAAGGTTTTAGGTGGGAAACTGGATTTTCCTTTGAGATGCTCATATTGTTATGTCCATGTGGGGGTTGAAATAGCCCTTGACTTTCTCAAGATGAGAAATCCGTCCCGTGTTCATGATATAGAGACATATCTGAGCTTGTTAAAATGTCCGAATAAAGCAGAAATAAAACAGAAAGGGTTGGATATTGTGGATAAAGTTAAATGGTTTTTATCTAGGGCACAAAACATTAAAACTTTGGAGTGGAGAGAAGCTGCTATAGATATGGTGAGTATGATTCCGTCTCAGAGAACATAATGTTAAGCTACAATGTTTGTGTTATTGGAGGAATTTCGTAACAACATGAAATCGGAGGTTTGCTGAAATAGTAGAGCGAAATTATGAATATGTGGCTATTTTAGGGGATTAGGGTTTATGAAAAAAGAGGGGGCTGGACTTGACAAGTATCTCGATTTGTCTCGTGTATCCATCGCCACATAGCAATACGTACCTATGTTTATATAGGATCAAGCCCACGTAGTTCTGTGAAATTGATTTGTGTGGGTAATTACTGATTTTATCTGATTTAATCTTATCGTTGTGATATCTTCCTGATTTGAAGAATATCTTTTGGAGATATTTTCCGTTATTGATTGATTGAGATTGATTCTTTCCTCATTTCAGAGAGAGGATAAATTTAGCGATTAAATAATAATTATTAATCTGAATTAATAATTAATAACTATTAGAAATTTGGGAGATTATTAGACATGCCAAAATTATGGCATAACAACTAGCCCCCAGTTCTTCAGTGTAGCTTGCTGTAGTGGAGAACTAAGAATTCTTCAAGCTTCCAAATTTCTTGAGTCGCTGAAAAAACTGAAAATTAATGATTAGAAAAATTTTTAGAGCACCACTGTGCTCGTTATACGTATGCGGATGCAAGTGTGATAGAATGCGATGACCATTATAGGATAGATATACTTTTGCCAAGGTTTTCAAATGTGTGAGCATATATAAATAATTCGTTTGAAATGCTTTGCGATCCTTGTTGTCTAGTTAGGACCTTGGCGTTTGTATATATCCCGAATTGACATACACGCTTTTCAAGTGTCTGATGCAACCACATAAGGATGTGTCTTCGTTTGTGAGATGTAGATGTAGTTCTGGCGAACTAGTTTGCATAGGGAGGCCTCCACCCATTCAATATAGAGAGATCTCATGGGCCTTCAATAAAGATAGTTTGCATAGGGATGCCTCCACCCATTCGATATAGCGATATCTCATGGGCCTTCAATAATCTCATGGGCCTTCAATAATCCAGAGGGTGCTGCACTTTACTAAGCATGTTGCATTGTGAGATTTATAGCTTGTCCAGACTACCCTACTTGACAATTTAGTTCGCAAGTTTGAAAATATTTTTGACATATATGTACTATCGCGACAATATATGAAAAACATTTTACAAATCCAAATGCAATAATAAATATGCTCTTTTAAGAATGTCGCGATATTTATTTTCTTAGAAAATAATGCTCATTTTTTTTGTAGAAAATCTTTTTCAGAATTATGCGTCTTGCATGTATATTTTTTTTTTCAAAATATGCAGCTCGTACGAGATTGTAAAATATCGACAATCAATCAGCATAAACATCCGCAATTCATAAGTATCTCGTACGATATTTTCTAAATTGCAATAATTTTACAAGCATAAAAATATATTGCTCGCACGAATTTTTTGAATAATAAATATTTTTTTTGAAAAATATTTAAAAACATAAATCCAATATATGCATGCATGGCATAATATAATTAATTGCAGAAAATAAAAAAGATAAATCGAAGCCTTATCTTTGATTTTTGCGGATTGAAAATTCCAAATCACAGCTCTCAATTGTGTACTGGTTCACCGTTGCTTCCTTTTCTTGCTGTTGTTGGCCTCCGTTGTTACTCAAGTTTTTTTTTTCTTCATTTTTTTTTTGCCACCATGGTCCCATGAACCTTTCCTGTATTGTTGGCGGTTTTTGTTTCTGCTAACTTTGCGGGTCCGCCATTCTTTATTCATCCACATGCTTGCTTGCTTTTCTATGGATCTTACCATAAGTAACCTTCCTGGTCTTGGTTTTTGATCCACTAGCTTCCACTTCACGCGCCTCTTTTGTTCATCTTTTTTCCTTCGTTCCTTTTTTTTCCCGTACATCGTCTGGCTTCCTTCTTTTTGTTGTCATCGTACCAATAATCGCTGCCCTGTTTTTTTTAATCGTTGAACCCCCGATCGTTTGTTGTGCTCCAAATCTGTAGCCATCATATCTTTTGTAATTATTGATCCCTTCACCACCATCCTGTTAGAACTACTTTGATTGTGTTCGAACACCGTGAATTATGAATTATTCGTCCTCCTCGAATAATTAAAGCCCCTCCTTCTAGCGCCAAATGTTGTTGGAAAAATTTCGTAACAACACAAAATCGGAGGTTTGCTAAAATAGTAGAGCGAAATTATGAATATATGGTTGTTTTAGGGGATTAGGGTTTATGAAAAAAGAGGGGGCTGGACTTGGCAAGTATCTCGATTTGTCTCGTGTATCCATCGCCACATACCAAGATGCCTACGTACCTATGTTTATATAGGATCAAGCCCACGTAGTTCTGTGAAATTGATTTGTGTCTATCCCTTAGAGACTTTAGGGATAAACTTCGTTAATCTGGGTAATTACTGATTTTATATGATTTAATCTTATCGTTGTTATATCTTCCTGATTTGAAGAATATCTTTTGGAGATATTTTCCGTTATTGATTGATTGGGATTGATTCTTTCCTCATTTCAGAGAGAGGATAAATTTAGCGATTAAATAATAATTATTAATCTGAATTAATAATTAATAACTATTAGAAATTTGGGAGATTATTAGACATGCCAAAATTATGGCATAACAGTTTGCTCTTATGATCAGCTGATGTATATATATATATAGGTCATTACTCCATAAAGAACACTCCACTACAAGAATTTTTGAATCAGACGACACTCATCAGACAACACTTCGATGAAAAAACGTTGGCTGAAATGTTCACACAACGGTTTTTTTTCAAGCTTTTCGATGTATTGTCTGATCATGAACTTAACGATAGTTTTAAAAAGTGTTGTCTAGAAGATCAAAATTGACATCCGTTTTACAACGGTTTTTGAAAGTAGTGTTGTCTAATAGTTTGTCTTACAATGGTCCTCAAAAGTGTTGTAAAACTTAGACACCTGTTTTTATCAGATATTGCTTCAAAAGTAGTCACACAATAGTGACCAAATACTATTGTCTGATTTTAACAACGCTTTTTGAAAGCATTGTCTGAAGAAACTTCAGACAATGCTTTCAAAAAACGTTGTTAAAATCAGACAAGTATTTTGATAGACGTTGTATAAAATGTAATCAGATAATGGTATGTGAACACTGTTGTCTGAATTGCATGCAACACACAATGGTTTTGTACATTAAATCGTTGTCTTCATCACTTTCAGACAAGCTTTTAAAAATTTAAACTGTTGTCATAAACTCATTCATACAAGCGTTTTACAAATAAAACGTTGTCTGATGTGACAGCATGTGATTGGTGGAAAAATTTTCACGTGGATTGCTGAAGTGTCGAAATAAGAGCCCTTGATTGAAATGCGATTAGATATTAGCCGTTAGATTAAGAATATATATATATGTTTTCACACAACGGGTTTTTATATTAAACCGTTGTCTTCAACACTTTCAGACAAGCTTTTTGGAATTTAAACTGTTGTCATAACCTTATTTATACAAGCATTTTACAAATAAACCGTTGTCTGATGTGACCACACGTGATTGGTGGAAAATCTTTCACCTGGATTGCTGAGGTGGCGAAATAAGAGCCCTTGATTGAAATGAGATTAAATATTAGCCGTTAGATTAAGAAAATATTAGTTGTTATTAGGCAACGGTTTATTTGTCCGAAATCGTTGTCTGGTATCACTCGAGACAACGGTATCTTTATAACGTATTGTTGTCTAAATCTTCACATTACAACTATATTTGTTAAAATAGCGTTGTCTGTTATCAGACAACGGTTTATTTGTCCAAAATCATTGTCTGGTATCACTCGAGACAACGGTATTTGACAAATAACCACTTCGTTTAGCAAGACCACTTCGTTTATTAAATTTTAAATTTTACAAACCAAATTAATTTTTTATTTTTTGAAAATTTGTGAATATCATTATATTAGATGTATCTTGACATCCTTAAGGTTGAATTATCGAGAAATATTTTTTAAAAAATAGAAACAACAATCCGAGAAAAAGCACTAGTTACGGGTACTAGTCAATATACTAGTGTTCTACTAAGATCTCCAACCAAATCAATTATTTATTTTATGAAAATTTGGGAATATCAATATATTAGATATATCTTGACATCCTTAAGGTTGGATTGTCGTGAAATATTTTAAAAAAAATAGAAACAACAATCCGTGACAAAGCACTAGCTACGGGTACTAGTCAATGTACTAGTGATTTTCTAAGATCTCCAACCAAATCAATTTTTTATTTTTTGAAATTTTGGGAATATCAATATAGTAGATATATCTTGACATTCATACGTTTGGATCGTCGAGAATTGTGACTGAATATATCATTAAAAAATTTCAAATTTATTATGTTAATTTATATTTATGTTAAAAAAAACATAACTAGTGTCAGACAACGGTATCTTTATAACGTATCGTTGTCTGAAGCTTCACATTACAACTGTATTTGTTAAAATAGCATTGTCTATTATCAGACAACGGTTTATTTGTCCAAAATCGTTATCTGGTATCACTCGAAACATCGGTATTTGACAAATAACCACTTCGTTTATCAAGACCACTTTGTTTATTAAATATTAAATTTTACAAACCAAATTAATTTTTTATTTTTTGAAAATTTATGAATATCATTATATTAGATGTATCTTGACATCCTTAAGGTTGGATTATCGAGAAATATTTTTTAAAAAATAGAAACAACAATCCGTGACAATGCACTAGTTATGGGTACTAGACAATAAACTAGTGATCTACTAAGATCTCCAACAAAATCAATTATTTATTTTATGAAAATTTGGGAATATCAATATATTACATATATCTTGACATCCTTAAGGTTGGATTGTCGTGAAATATTTTTAAAAAAATAGAAATAACAATCCGTGACAAAGCACTAGTTACGAGTACTAGTCAATATACTAGTGATCTACTAATATCTCCAACCAAATCAATTTTTTATTTTTTGAAAATTTGGGAATATCAATATAGTAGATATATCTTGACATTCGTACATTTGGATCGTCGAGAAATGTGACTGAATGTATTATTAAATATTTTCAAATTTATTATGTTAATTTATATTTATGTTAAAAAAACATAACTAGTGTCAGACAACGGTATCTTTATAACGTATCGTTGTCTGAAGCTTCACATTACAACTGTATTTGTTAAAATAGCGTTGTCTATTATCAGACAACGATTTATTTGTCCAAAATCGTTGTCTGGTATCACTCGAGACAACGATATTTGACAAATAACCACTTCGTTTAGCAAGACCACTTCGTTTTTTAAATATTAAATTTAATAAACCAATTTAATTTTTTATTTTTTAAATATCATTATATTAGATATATCTTGACATCCATATGGTTGGATTGTCGAGAAATATTTTAAAAAAAATAGAAACAACAATATGTGACAAAGCACTAGTTACATCCGCTAAAAGTACTACTCCCTCTAACTAGTATCGTCTCGATTGAACATGATTTATTTTTTTAATGTATTTTTTCTACGATCCAACCATGCTGATTTTAATATCTAATTATTTTAGTGATGTGCAAAAAAACTTTAGAAATTTTCAAGTTTTTCTTATATGATTTTATAATATAAATCTTCAAAATTGAATAATTATTTGCTTTTAGAACTAATTAATATTAACAAAACTTGGTTTGACTTTCGAGGAACCCAAAATATATTTTTTATTAAAATTTTGAATCTACCAAATTAACAAATAATTAGACTTTTATAAATATTAAAGATATTTTAAATAATTTTATTTTCTCCCAAATTTTTAATCAAGCAAAATTTATTTCATGTGCTCTTACTTCCCCCTCAACCAAATATTCATTTCCCCCCTAAATTAAAATTTCATTTCCCTCTTCCCATTTCAATTCCCCTTCTACTTCCCCCTTATTTTTCAACAACCGCCCATCTTACTTCTCTCAAACCCAAATACCCTCACTTGCTTCTCTCATATTTGTACTTATATTGACTGGCGCATAGAAATTTTGTTAGCAACAAAAGGTAGAGCCCGACTGAAATTTCACACTCACACTCTCACTATCGACCGTCTCGGTTCCCAATTGATTAGGGCTTCGGGTTGAGACATTATCTTCTTCAAATTGGGGGTTCTTCATTTTAGGGCTTTTTTCAAATTAGGGTTCTTCATTTTGAGTTCAATCCATTCGATTTCTTTACTTAAGCTTCAACTAATAGATCTCTCTTTTCGATTTCGGGGCTTCTTCGGTTTGGACTTTGGATTTAGAGGTATTACCCCATTTCGATATGGATGAGCACTACTATAAGTGTGTGTATTGTTATTTGTTGCTACGTTTATACTATTATATATGTTATGTATATAAATATGCCTTCTCTCTATTACTCTCTCTCTCTCTATGTATATGAGCTTTGTAAGGTTCTTCTCTCTACAGTCATTATCTTTACACTTTTATGCTTTGTAAGGTTCTTCTCATTTGGACAAAAAATCTCTTTCTCCTAATTTGAGTTTCTATTTACACTTTTATGCTTTGATATTACAGAATGTCTGGAGAAGGAGAAGGACCTGCAATTGGAATTGATCTTGGAACCATGTACTCGTGTGTAGGAGTTTGGCAAGGTAACCATGTTGAAATCATTGCCAATGATCATGGTAGCAGGATAACTCCTTGTGTGGCTTTTTCTAATTCAGAGGTTCTAATTGGTGATGCTGCCTATGGCCAGGGAGGGATGAATCCTAATAATAACATCTTTAGTAAGTTCACTACGTACTCTATGTTTTCGATAAGTCTTGGTTGGAATCTGATTTATGGTTCATAGTTCTGCATTTTGAAATGGTCGAACCAATAAAACTATATGTCATAACCACATAATGCATATTATCTGTTATTGTTGCACTTGCACATATAAATCAGAAGACCAATATTCAAGGTTTTTAAGCACAGTGTAGCTACCCAGAAGTGAAATCACCCAGTAAAGCTTTTTTCTTTAAATTTTAATTAATATATAGCTCTGCCAAATGTAACAGAGAATCGCATATAGGCATTTCAAAGTTGCAAATAATCAAGATTTTTTTCTTTAGTAATATAGTTTGATCGATCCCAAATAAACAAATGATCTTGAGGTTAATTGTCATGGCCTATGCTGTTATATTTAGCCCTTAATGGTTGTGTTGAAATTTAATGTAGTTTATTTTTGTATGACTTTAATCAGCTAACAAAACATGGAGTGAGCCTACGGTACATGGAGAACAACCTAAGCCAAGAGATAGTCACAGTTGTACTGTAGTAGATGATAATCTGTTCATCTTTGGGGGCACAAATGGAACAAACCCTCTTAAGGATTTGCACATATTTTACACCTGTGAGCATCCTATTATACTGCTGCTACATATTTTCTTGTTGATACCGCTTAATAGCCTACTATTTTATGTTCTTTTGGTTAGAAATGAACAGTAGTTGACAAGTTATAGATTTATCATTATTTTATTAAAATAATTGATTTTTGTTCTTTTTTTGGATAAATATTACAACATCGAATAGATGGAGGTCCCCATCTATAAGAGGTGAGGGACCAGTCGCAAGGGAAGGCCACACTGCTGTGCTTGTTAGTAAACGAATTTCATATATGGGGGATGTAGCAAGTCTTCAAACAGTTCCCAAGAAGAATATTAAAATGATCTTTACATACTGAATACCAGTAAGCCTCTATACACAGCACCAGTAAGAACAATAAAGAAGACTGTGAAATCATTTATTTCAATAGATCCAATGGCCCCGCCAAGGGCACCCAATACAAAAAGTTCTTATTTTTTTACCCTCTATCCATCCAACAAAAAAATACTGTTCATGATGACGTCATCATGAACAGTAACTTTTTTTTTGCTGGATGGATGAAGGGCAAAAAAAATAAGAACTTTTTGTATTGGGTGGCCCCGCCAGGGGCATTGGATCTATTAGATCTAAGGTGTTCTTTATATAAGGTGTTCTTCATGGAGTGCAACTCTCTCTCTCTCTCTCTCTCTCTATATATATATATATATATAGTTCCGAACTTTAAAGCTCAAACAAATTACGAATAAATATATGTAGTTCCAAACTTTCTAAATCTCACACAAACGATATAAGAGGGTACATGATAGGTGGATGGCTATAGGGTTTCTATTCGCAAAATCCATTCAATAGTTTTGCTCTAACATATATATAATATGCAGATATTTAACAAGTCATGGACTTCATTTTATGGCCTTAATTTGATTGAAATGGTATAAAAGAACCATTAGAATTCAGAAGTTCATAATGACTAATGAACGACCTGCAGGTTTTTATTCTGGTACTGGAAGGTACTGGAATCTGAACACCAAAAATATATACTTAGAGCAAGTCCAACAGCCTCCTTGTGTTTTCCTTATAAATACTATAAAATATTATGTTCTTAGTGATTTAGGATATTATAAGGTATGACAACTCCAACAAGCTTACTTATATTTGATCCTTATAATTATTAAATAATAAATAAAAGGAAGGAAGGAAGAACCAAAAAAGAGGGAAACAATTGGAAAGAGGAGAGAAAATAATATTTTATTGATAAAAGTGAAATAAGGGAGCCCTTAAGATAAGGGATGACATGATGCTCTTAACTTTTTAAGGAAAAGTTAAGAGTCTATTGGAGCACAATTTTAGACCTTATTCCTTATAATTTGAGTTAGGAGGTCATATAAGGGATCTATTGGACTTGCTCTTAGTGACTTTAAGAACATAATTTCCTTATATAAGATGCATGTATGCCGTGTTTGCTCTATACTTAAGAGAGTTGGTAGGTTTTTTTCAGATAAAACCCTCCCAAATACAGTATCAGATAAATTTCAAACACATGATCCTTTATAGAAGAGGGATTGATCTTACAGGTCATCCTATAAAAACAGTATATATGGGATATGCAAACCTTTAAAATTTAAAAATGACAGTATGGGATTAGGGATACGCAGAGTATAGCTATTAAAATTTCAATTTCTTTTTTAAGCATACGGAATTATGTATCTCTAATTTAATTCTGCTAACTCTTTAATAGTTATTTTATACAATTTGTTTTTATCAAAACACTACAAGAAAAACTGGATCAGACAAGGGTTTTTGCCTGTGATGACCCCTTTTACTGTCGTCTATTGAGATGCCGTCTAATATGTAGATCAGACAACACACAAACCGTTGTCTGATTGTGTACCAGACAACGTACCTAGTTATGGAAAACGTTGTCTGATACTAGAAACAACAACAGTCGCTTAAAAAAAGCTTGTCTGAAATCATTTCAGATAAGTGTTTTCAAAACTGTGATTGTTGTTGTTCAGTCAAAAAGACAATGGTTTTTGAAATTAAAACTGTTGTTCTATCGTGTGTGACACAATATTGGTTTTTAGAAATAAATGCATTGCATGAGTGCCTGTCACACAACTATTTATTATGAAGTTTTGCTTATCTTAAAGTGTTGTTAAAATTCCAACACACAACGGTTTATTCCTTCCAAATGCTTCTGTTTATTATAGTCATACAATGGTTTTTCTTTTTATGTGTTGTATGTGTTCTCTTTAAACAACGGTTTTATTTGTGTTTCTTGTAGTAAGACAATGATTTTTTCTTTTTATTTGTTGTATGTGCATAGAATAGACAATGGTTTCTTGAAACATGTCCATTGTCTGATGATATTTTACACAAGTGTTTCTAAAAGATGATAACATTGGCTAATGATAAATGAAACAACATTTTTATTTACAACAAAAATTAGAGTTTATATAGTACTAGCAACTAACAAATATTCATAACAAAAACTACGTACCAATCAATATTCATCGCTACAAAGCTACTACCGGTACCAATTCCCAACAAAGTACCACTACCATAGTAATATTCATCTCAGTTTCACCCTTTCATCTCCACAATCAATCAGTGTCTATTCACCGATCCACTTACAATATTTCTTCAAACTCCCTTAAACACAAGAAGACTTTAAATACCCTTAACTTTGGCTCACCAATCTCCTCTCCTTATACTAAAACTTAAACTTTTATTAGTAATAATCTATAAAATTATAATCAATACTTAGAATAAATGCTACATTCGATATACCACCCTTGAACTCGATGGGAGTTCGCAATTTATATTATTACTGATATATTTATTATTATCACTTTTGTTCCTGAGCATTATAACTCTTAGCTCTGATACCAACTGTGACAGCCCCAGATCCGGGGTCAGGAATCCGGGCCATCATACTCCAATTTCCATTTATTAACAATATCTCTTGATTTTTTTTATACTATTTAATACTCACACAAATGACCCCACACTAATATCATCACACACACCAATCATATGCTCAGAGAACAACATCCATTAATGATAGCAGTTAAAGATAAACTATTATTACAATCCCAGAATACCATCTATTACACCCATATATAAGTATATACTACCTAGAGAACATGTGTCGATACTTTCTCATAAGGTAGACTTTCCCCTTTACCCTCTTCCGGGTTGTACTGCGACGTTTCAGCACCTGATCTACCTGTTATATAAATAAATAGCAAGAGTGAGCTATGATAGCTCAGCAAGATAAATTTTGTAAACTAGCATCAAAGGAAAAAATATATATATATATAAATAAACTGAAAATTCACTATAATAATTCAAGAGAAAAATTTATCCTTAATTACTCCACATAACCTTTCATTTTCGTTTATAAGAAAAAGACATATAGAATAATTTAATATCAGTTTCTCTTCTAAACAAAATAATAATCTATACTTCATCTCAGTATAATATCCCAGATAATATAACATTTGAGTAAAATCTTTCAATATAATCTTTTCGTTTCCTTTTTATACAACAATCTTATACAAAAATAATATAAATTCAGTTTCTCTTTTGTCCATAAAGTAATTCCATACTTTCATACCATTTTCCCTTTTCAGTATATCAATCTGAAAACCATTATCAATTCTTTCTTTTAAAGTTTTGGGGATTCTGCTAGCGCCAGATACGTAGGACGATGATCAGTCGCCTGACCGTACCTGCTCTCTGTTTACTACTAGTAGAAGGGATGATCCCACCTGGTCATCAACCCTGGAGGAAGGCCACCTGCTAACTTCCTCCCTTGGCATCTTCGTGCCGTAATAAAATATTGAGTGTCGGACTGTGCAACTTCCACACAGCCTCTTACACAATATTGGGTGTCGGACTGTGCAACTCCCACACAGCCTCTTACGCATACTATTGCAATCCCCCTTTTTCAAACCGTTATTCCATTTATAAAACATCATTCCATATTTTCCATTTTTCCGTTTCCATTCACATTTCCATTCACATTTCCATTCACATATATCATTTCCATTCTCATATATCATTACCATTCATATATCATTTCCATTCTCATATATCATTTCCATTCATATATATACATCGTAATACTTTGATTATGACTCAGACATCTCTTCCGTATTTAATAAAATCAAATATTCTATTAAATACATAAGCTATTCCTTTTATCTTTAAAGTATTAAATAATATTCAAACAATATTTATTAAATCACAAATGTTTAAAGATTATAAATAACAGAAGATTATAAACCATATAACCCTAGATAACAACTGATACCATTCTTTTTCATATCCTTTTTATACCATAAATCAAATTGGCTCCATTCATATTCATATCCATATCCACAATCCATATCCGTAATCCATATTCATATACATCTCCTTTTAATTTCCAAAATCAGGAAACAATAATATAGTAATAATAGAATCACATATATATTCCATGAAATCATTTTTCTTTGAAGATAAATAATTTTTTAAAGTAAAGATAGAAGGAATCTTGCCTCGATCTCTAATCCCAAGAGGAATGATCCGGTGTTCGTCTCGAGTATCTATAGAAACGAAAAGGATCACCATCAGAATATATTCCACTTAACCACCTAACCCTTATATAGCAATACCCTTGACACATAATATATGTTTAACATATCATTAATAGCCCAAAAGTTCCAAGAACTTAACCATTTTTAGACTCAATAAAAGTTTCAGCGATTTACACCATTTCCTTTAGGATTCCTTATCGACCACACTCGACTGTAAAAATTCTCATAAAATATAAATTTCGAATTTTCACCCAAGGTTAGTGGGTAATGCTTCTCTGATCACCCTACTATCTCCTCCCAAAATTTAATAATTTTTAAGAATGTCTAAGTATGGTAATTATAGCCTCAAAGTTGACACAATTGCATTTTCTCGGTTTCCAAACGACTTTCACTAAAACTCACTTTTCTCCTAAATCGTTCATCAGATTTTGACGTACCTTATATCAAAACGATCTATGAACTAAGCTCTATCCTCTCATGGTCAGTTGAAACACCCTACTGACCCTTACCAGTTCGTGACCTCTGCCCAAATACAAGGTAGTTTTAGTTTTAACGAAAATCGGACATTATAACGGCTATATTCTTAACGTACAATTCCCAAATCATCACTCCTCCCAATACATCATCCAACACATATATTATTCCCTACACCATGTGGTCATCATACCAGCCATGGTTACAAGCACAACTCACTTCCATACTCAATCAAATCACTTATAAACACATATATCATCATAATTTCATACTTTATACAACTTTAACTACTTAACCAACCATAATCCACCATCAACTCAAAGTAATACTAAGGGTTCTTGAGCTTTATACCTTCTTTGTAGAGTGAACAACACTTAATAAGCCTTGGATAGTCCTTAAACAACCTTAAAGTAGCTTGGATCAACTAAAGAAATCATAAAACCAAAAGTTAGTTCTTGAAGGTTACTATTCATCCATCACTTTGTAAAAATCATAGAAAATCGAAACATAAGAGTTTGGCTCTCAAATTTTTACCACATCTTGGCCTCTTCATAAGCTTTGATGTGAGCTATAGATCACCAAAAACAAAGCTTCCTAGCTATGGTTTTAAGCTCCATCTTTCCGCTGCACAGAAACTGGACAGATTGGGTGCTCCAACTTTGAGCATGGATTTGACTAGGCTATACTACTTTGTTGGCCATGAAATTTTGAACGAACCTTACACATGGAGTGGAGAAGCT
This sequence comes from Kitagawia praeruptora, assembly GCA_037693485.1. Lineage (NCBI taxonomy): Eukaryota > Viridiplantae > Streptophyta > Magnoliopsida > Apiales > Apiaceae > Kitagawia > Kitagawia praeruptora. The sequence goes on along the minus strand of CM075354.1, from coordinate 95,096,029 downwards.
ATGGTTAAAATTTGGTGATTTGATCATAGATAGAAATGGAGATATGAATTTTTCTTTCATTATTGGTCCTGCTGGGCAGTTTGGAGAGATTGTGTTTATCTTGCTTGTTTGCCTTTAAAAACGTTTTTCACCTTGTATCTATCCTATATATCAGTTGTGTAGTCTTATAATAAGAGTATTTGAAGTCCACCAATGAGAAAGAGCCAATTGTTGGTCATCTAAACACCTTACCATGCAAAATGCTAATTAGTACTCAAGTTTGACAAGTTTACTACTCTTCCACTTTGGTTTTAATGTTTGCACCAATGGGATTCCTTCCCTTACACTCTAATATCACTTAATATCATCTCCATACTTGGGTTGGGCCGAATTTGGGCTTCTCCCCATGTCCTTGGGCTTTTGTTTGGGTTTTGTGCAAAGTTCTCTCATCATATGATTCATCGAACAATTTCTGCGATCGTCTCAGTGCTTTTTCCTTTGTAAATTCCTTGGATATATAATATCCTCTCCCACATCATATATTAGTGTGTTAGGGTGATTCTAATCCTCAAGTAGGTATTAGATCCAATATCCTTGGTATATTATTTTTATCTCAGAATTTGCTCTCCCGATTTCTCAAGCGTTCTCAAACTAGTTTGCATTCTCTTTGCTCTAAGATTATATTCTCAATCCTCTTTCCCTCTCATAATATATCCTTCCTTGGACTTCTAATATTTAATATCCTTAACCCATGACTCGTTCGCTTAATCTCGTTACAAAGTCTCAGCAGTTTTCGTTCTAAATTCTCAAATCAAATATAATAAAATTACAAAATATTAAATCCTCAATTCCTCAAATTTAATATCTCATTTCCAAGTGGTTCTAAATTGTTTAACAATCTAAATTCCTTTGGCATTTCCTTGTCTTGATTACTCCTTGGTTTAACCTAATTTCACTATTTCCTCAAGATATAAACCCTTTAACATTTCTATACTCCTTAATATCACATTCAATAGAGTCTCAATCGAAATCGAAAATCCTTAAAGTCCATATTCAGGAATTTCTGAAATCCATTATCATTTCGAGTCACTCATTTTCATAGTACGACGCTAATATGGTTTCTGATTATTCATTTTATGTTTCACTTATAGGGTACCTACATACCATTTCCCTAAATCCTCAAAATTACTATTCATTTAGGCACTATAGCATTCTAAAAGTTAGGGTTAATACAGTCTTCCCCCCTTAAAAGGATTTCGTCCCGGAATCACGTTGAAGATATTGACGAATACCTTTCTCACATTACACCTTCTAATTCGTATATTACTTCCTCCATCCTTTAGTTTCTCCTTAAACATCTTTATCTTGTTTGTACAAAAATACACCAACATACATTTGCTTGCCATTCATCAACATGCCATTTAGCTTATCAATAGCAGTACTTTCACTATCTTTTCTTACCAACCTTCTCCTGCATTTCGTCATTCTATATTATCTCATCTCTCCTTTCTCTTTTTACTAATGGTATCGGCCACCACATTGGCCTTCCCTGAATGGTAGTGTATCTCACTATTGTTTAACTATGTTTTGATCTCTATCATGACACAAAATATTAATACTCCAACATTTGTCTATATCACCTCTGTAAAATTTTCCAGAAAATAAGTTATAATAATATTCCTTGAAACAATTATAAGAAAATATTGGTTATAATATATATTTCCTGTTCATAACTATACGAGCATGTACTTTTCCTTCATCCTTAAAAATATTCTCACACTTTCTCTCATACTCTTAATCTCCTTTCTATAGAGTTCTCTGACCCTTAACAGATATTGATTTGGATGACACGAGAATAACTCACTTTCTTATATCACCATAGTTTACTTTCTCACAGATAGATTATTCTTATCTATATTATCAGTCCATTTACACTATTCATTGACTTAGTCGATCCCTAACCAAACATTTACACTTAAGAGGTTAAATTAGAGCGTACCTGTAATTTCCTCCGGATACCTTATCCCATATGTCTATTGTTCACTATACGCTTTTTACATCTTGCTGATCCACCTTAGTTCCTTCATGATATACTATCTATTCCACCTCTGAAATTTCCATTTATTATTCTCATCAAAATCTTTACCTCAAGTTTTACTCATTCACACATTTTGGATTAATCCTTTGAATACTTAACATCTTTAATCTCTCTCTGCTACTTAGGGTATTAGTCACAATATTGGCCTTCCCCCACTAATAGTTATTACACCTCGAAATCCTTCATTAATTATCCCCACTTCCTTTGTTTATCCCCACTTCTCACGAATTTCCTTCCTATCTTATATTGAAACGCTTCTAGCTCTAATTATCTCTTATCAAAATTTCCCTTGGAATCTCCAGTTCCCTTGTATAATCACGTATACTCTAAACCTTGCTTCCATTATCCCATCCATTAATGAAATCTTCTATATTCAAAAAAATTTATAGAATTTAAGAAACTTTGAATTGAAATGAACCCATAAACAAGCAAAGGTCCCACAACAATTCATAAGATTAAGAGTTTTAAATAACTTTTATTTGAAACAAAAGGATATTTGAGAAATCAATATTATGGAAGAACCCGTATGTCATACAAGGGAGGGCGTCCCCTCCTGACTTTCAATCACACAGACAGATCGTCCTCGTGTATACATATAGGATTGTTCCTCTTAATTGTAGTAAAAATATAAAGGAAATTTTAAATCATGATGATATATACCACCTTTAGAAAATAATCTTAGAGAAATATTTTGACTAAGATAGATCGAATAAAATTTTGAAATACATTCCAAAGGTACCAGAAAGTTTTGAAAAGATACAGGCCCTTTTTGAATATGAGATGATAGATCACCCTGGAATTACTCACCAGTGGAGGAAAATTTGAAACTCAAAAATATAATTTGGCAGGGCTTTAGGAACTTGAAAATAGGTACTGTTAATAGCCTCTACCCAATTGAAAATCCCAATAATGGATGGTTTTCCTCAAATACTATTTATATCTTAGACTGCGTACTCTCCAAAATTTCTTAAATTTGGCACTCACCATGTAGCCTTAACCTATCGTCTGATATTCCCAATTATCATCATTTACCTAGTCGTGACTTGGCTCAATACTTTCTGCCTTTATCCATAATAAAACACAACCTTTTGATCGATATACTTACGTAATATTGATCATCTTATCCTGACAATGCTCCGGTATCAACGACCCTTCAAACTATACTCTTAAATTGTACATTCTAACATACCTTGTATACTCACGAGGTTATCTAACGTACACTTTCCGATACATCAAGTATTCCCTTTCTCATATCGATCTCGTGTGCTACATAACCTTAACACTTTTGGCATAATAACCTTTTCATGTAAGTCAATCTCGGAATGTCTCAGTCTGTCTTGGTCCTTAAGGTATATCTTGGCTTTACCGACAAATCTCAGTTTCACCCTTTCATCTCCACAATCAATCAGTGTCTATTCACCGATCCACTTACAATATTTCTTCAAACTCCCTTAAACACAAGAAGACTTTAAATACCCTTAACTTTGGCTCACCAATCTCCTCTCCCTATACTAAAACATAAACTTTTATTAGTAATAATCTATAAAATTATAATCACTACTTAGAATAAATGCTACATTCGATATACCACCCTTGAACTCGATGGGAGTTCGCAATTTATATTATTACTTATATATTTATTATTATCACTTTTGTTCCTGAGCATTATGACTCTTAGCTCTGATACCAACTGTGACAGCCCCAGATCTGGGGTCAGGAATCCGGGCCATCATACTCCAATTTCCATTTATTAACAATATCTCTTGATCTTTTTTTTATACTATTTAATACTCACACAAATGACCCCACACTAATATCATCACACACACCAGTCATATGCTCAGAGAACAACATCCATTAATGATAGCAGTTAAAGATAAACTATTATTACAATCATATCCTAGAATACCATCTATTACACCCATATATAAGTATATACTACCTTGAGAACAGGTGTCGATACTTTCTCATAAGGTAGACTTCCCCTTTACCCTCTTCCGAGTTGTACTGCGACGTTTCAGCACTTGATCTAGCTATTATATAAATAAATAGCAAGAGTGAGCTATAATAGCTCAGCAAGATAAATTTTGTAAACTAGCATCAAAGGAAAAAATATATATATATATAAATAAACTGAAAATTCACTATAATAATTCAAGAGAAAAATTTATCCTTAATTACTCCACATAACCTTTCATTTTCGTTTATAAGAAAAAGACATATAGAATAATTTAATATCAGTTTCTCTTCTAAACAAAATAATAATCTATACTTCATCTCAGTATAATATCCCAGATAATATAACATTTGAGTAAAATCTTTCAATCTAATCTTTTCATTTCCTTTTTATACAACAATCCTATATAAAAATAATATAAAATCAGTTTCTCTTTTGTCCATAAAGTAATTCCATACTTTCATACCATTTTCCCTTTTCAATATATCAATCTGAAAACCATTATCAATTCTTTCTTTTAAAGTTTTGGGGATTCTGCTAGCGCCAGATACGTAGGACGATGATCAATCGCATGACCGTACCTGCTTTCTGTTTACTACTAGTAGAAGGGATGATCCCACCTGGTCATCAACCCTGGAGGAAGGCCACCTGCTAACATCCTCCCTTGGCATCTTCGTGCCGTAATAAAATATTGAGTGCCGGACTGTGCAACTTCCACCTAGCCTCTTACGCAATATTGGGTGTCGGACTGTGCAACTCCCACACAGCCTCTTACGCATACTGTTGCAATCCCCCTTTTTCAAACCGTTATTCCATTTATAAAACATCATTCCATATTTTCCATTTTTCCGTTTCCATTCACATTTCCATTCACATATATCATTTCCATTCTCATATATCATTACCATTCATATATCATTTCCATTCTCATATATCATTACCATTCATATATATACATCGTAATACTTTGATTATGACTCAGACATCTCTTCCATATTTAATAAAATCAAATATTCTATTAAATACATAAGCTATTCCTTTTATCTTTAAAGTATTAAATAATATTCAAACAATATTTATTAAATCACAAATGTTTAAAGATTATAAATAACAGAAGATTATAAACCATATAACCCTAGATAACAACTGATACCATTCTTTTTCATATCCTTTTTATACCATAAATCATATTGGCTCCTTTCATATTCATATCCATATCCACAATCCATATCCGTAATCCATATTCATATACATCTCCCTTTAATTTCCAAAATCAGGAAACAATAATATAGTAATAATAGAATCACATATATATTCCATGAAATCATTTTTCTTTGAAGATAAATAATTTTTTAAAGTAAAGATAGAAGGAATCTTGCCTCGATCTCTAATCCCAAGAGGAATGATCCGGTGTTCGTCTCGAGTATCTATAGAAACGAAAAGGATCACCATCAGAATATATTTCACTTAACCACCTAACCCTTATATAGCAATACCCTTGACACATAATATATGTTTAACATATCATTAATAGCCCAAAAGTTCCAAGAACTTAACCATTTTTAGACTCAATAAAAGTTTCAGCGATTTACACCATTTCCTTTAGGATTCCTTATCGACCACACTCGATTGTAAAAATTCTCATAAAATATAAATTTCGAATTTTCACCCAAAGTCAGTGGGTAATGCTTCTCTGATCACCCTACTATCTCCTCCCAAAATTTAATAATTTTTAAGAATGTCTAAGTATGGTAATTATAGCCTCAAAGTTGACACAATTGCATTTTCTCGGTTTCCAAACGATTTTCACTAAAACTCACTTTTCTCCTAAACCGTTCATCAGATTTTGACGTACCTTATATCAAAACGATCTATGAACTAAGCTCTATCCTCTCATGGTCAGTTGACATACCCTACTGACCCTTACCAGTTCGTGACCTCTGCCCAAATACAAGGTAGTTTTAGTTTTAACGAAAATCGGACATTATAACGGCTATATTCTTAACAATTCCCAAATCATCACTCCTCCCAATCCATCATCCAACACATATATTATTCCCTACACCATGTGGTCATCATACCAGCCATGGTTACAAGCACAACTCACTTCCATACTCAATCAAATCACTTATAAACACATATATCATCATGATTTCATACTTTATACAACTTTAACTACTTAACACTACAAGAAAAAGTTAAATAGACATCACACATTAGACATCGGTTACTAATGTCGCTGATGTTAAAAGATGTAATAACATCACCCCGCGTAAATCTGATGTCTTTGTCTTTTTACGACATCGCTTATTTTAAAACTGATGTCTAAAGTTCGACTTAAAAATTTCAACGCGCGCCCCATTTCATTTGTTTCCCCCTTAGTCAAAATTTCCCTCCTTTACACCAATTATTTCCCCCAATTATTTCCCCCCTTTCAGACAAAGCTAATTAAAGTAAAACAAAAAACTAACACTCTCATAACTCTCACCTGACCGAACCCCCTCTCTCTCTCGATGAACCCTTCTATCTCTCTCGACTGAAATTTCTTTCGCGTTTCTCACTACTATAACTCACCTCAACCCTCTATTCACCTCCGGCCGGCCTCACCTCTGCTCTACTCACCTCCGTCCAGCCTCACATGTGCTCGCGCGTCTCTACCCAAATTGGTAAGCTTTAAATTGGTCTTCACTGCACGAATAGGGTCTCCTCTGCTATGTCTAGGATTTTGTCTACTGAAATTGCATGGATATATAACCTTTAATTTGGGGGTTTTTTAAAATCGAAACCCTAGTTTCTTAAATTGGGGGGTTTTTAAATCAAAACCCTAATTTCTTAAATTGGGTGTTTCCATTTACTTGGATATATTTGTTATACTTTATTTTGAATTTATTTTTACAAGAGCTCTGTCACTTGGTTTTGATCTTGGCCGTTATTTAAGGTAATTTATCATTTTTGAATTTCTTATTTGAATTTCTGAAATTAGGGTTTTGGTGCAGCTTTCTGAAGAATTGTTAGTGCAGATAGTCATAGAGAAGATGTTGGTGCGTTTCCGCGATTCTACTACCCCTTTTATTCTTGAATCTAAAGGTACCTACATTTCTAATAACATAAGCGGATTCTCGAACCTCGACCTTTTGTTATCACGAAAAAAGAGCATTCATAAGGCTACAATATTTGGATTATAATGTTAGTTTGATATGATAATTTAATTTTGGTATTATTGTTGTTGTAGATTGATACTTATTTAAGTTGATATACAGGGGAATGGTATCATGTTGGATACCATTTGACAACAGCAATAGTTGGGCCAACAGGGTTAGGATTCTGTTAGACGTTAAGCATAAATGAGTTGGTAACTTAACGATACCTAGCAATTGCCAATTAGCATAAGGTTTCATGTGAGCAATTTACCACCTTGTCCCGCCATTCTTAAAACCACATGCTGCAGGAAGAGAAGAAGTGAACTCTTATCCGGTTTTCTCTTTTGTATATGTAGATACTAATTAATCTCAGACTCTTGTAGTTAAGTAAACAAAATAAGTTATGTAAATTACGTTTATGTATTCCTGTTGCTATCCATTAGTAGCATCTATTTGGTACTCTTTTTTGGCTTCCCTTCCTATATCTTGGATAGCATAATTAACTAACCTGTTCAAATGACATAACTTGCTATATCTTGCCTGTGATAGTCTTCGTAATATGGGTGAAGGAGTTACAAATGGGGACATTATTGTGGTCGGGAACAAAATCTTAATTTCTGCATCATCTATCTCTATTTCGCCCGAAGGTAAAATCTTTCTTCCTCAAAGTGCAATTTTTTCCCCTTTTAGTACATGTATATTCAAAAATTTACCTCCATCGAAGGACTTACTAATATTTTATCATGTTTTTCCAGAACTGGGTATTCAGGAGGATGAGGAGGATTACGTAGAAGAGTCCTCTGAAATTGCTACAGAATGTGAAACATCTCCAAATGCCAGCACTTCAGATCATCATAAAAATCATATGCAATTGTGAGGTTTACACTTTCTTAGTACACTGAAAAGAGACCAGCCAAGGGTATACATCACCTTCATAATAATATACATAAACCCAATATACATAAACCTAATATACATAGACCTAATATACATAAACCTAATATTCCTAAACCAAGTATAACTAGCATCAAGAAGCTCTCCAAAAAGAAAAGCAGACATCTGAGAAAGAGTGTTCCTGAATTGCCTTCCATTGCGGACTCTGAGTTTTACTGTTTCTAGTCTTCCTGGTTGAATTTTTCGCTTTCTGGTATCAAGAAAGCAACTGATTACTTTAATCGCGGTTAGTATCCATTTCAGGCATCAAACTCTTAAAGTATTTCAGTTCTGTGATTGTCATACTATAAAACTAACACACTTCACAGCTGATGTACTTGTTGAATATCAATTTTATTGAGGGAAATCATCTTGAATTATTTAATTCTTAATCTGTTTATATTTAGATAATTTAATCGGAGAGGGAGGTTATTTTGAAATTTACAAAGGAGTTATAGAAGATGGGACACTTGTAGATATAAAAAGGCTGATCAGGGGATCTGTTGAAGAGATGACTGCAGATTTTTTTGTCAGAGCTTCGGATTTTAATCCACATTTGATCATCCCAATATTTCCAATGTTATTGGTTACGGAGTTGAGGGTGGAATGTACCTTGTTCTTCCTCTATCCCCCCATGGGAGCTTAGCCTCACTATTGACTAGTCTGTTCTCTGGTCTGATTGTTCTGTAAATACATATTCAGAATTTCTATGAGCCACGTTATAGCATTATTACCTTATTTTAATGTGGTTTCAAGTGAGAAATATAGTGTTTTGTCATTTTTAATTGAACCATTCTTGTTTAATTAGAGCCAATTTTTCTGTTGATAGTCATGTTGAATTGAGCAAAACTTTTGAGTCAGTGAGGCAGCATTGCCACATTTTATTGCCACATTTTAGAGTATCTCTATATTGAATCTCCGAAAATAGGTGAGTTTCTTCAAAATTGTGGCATGCCATTATTATGTAATTGATTGCTTAAAATTTTCAAACTTGTAATGTAGGCAGAGATGACAGTCTGAATGTTCGCAGATATGACAGTTTGCAAATATCCACCTGCCTTGCCTTGGTACAGAATTGTCCTATATCATCTCTTTCGCCCTTAGGGGATTTGAGCTGCAGGACCGCATAATTCTTTGCCCATCCTGGTGAGTGGGACCTCTGACTCGTGTTCTAGAATAACTGAAATATGATTTTTCGTAGACAAATGAATAATCTTTTCTTCACCCTCTTCTCCTTACATTGATGTGATACCATACAGAGCTCATATCCCTATTATCTTTAACAGTTCTGTTTGTCTGTTTGTATGCTTTCATAGGGAGAAGATAGAGACTCTTCCTAGGAAATTGATAAAGAGAGAGCCTAGGGGACAAGAAAATGTAGCTACTTGGGGACCTGGAATTGCAAATACCTGGTAGTTTTGCGCTTTTGGTATTGGTTAACAACTTAAAGTAATGTAGTCTGCATCTGTTTTGGAGACAGTCCATGATGTAGTAATTCAAGTTGTTATGCATCTGATAGAAAATTTTGGTTGTGCACAAGTGTAGTTAATTCTAGTGCCTTGACAGTTTGGTATCTTGTTAAGTGATATAGTTTGGTATCTTGTTAAAGTAATGTTGATGGATAATGTACATGTTGGTGGTTGGATGTATTTTGTGAATGGTTTAATATAAATGGTTGGATATATTGTGAATGGTCCAGTTTTTAATTTTTTGGTATGCATTGAAAGACAACGATTTATTTAATTGGCTCATAAACAAATGTCTAATGGTAACAAATACATCGAAAGTTTTATCAAATAATGATGTCTAAAACAAAGATATACATCGCATTTTTTCTACAATATCTGATGTCTAAAAAACAAATAGAAATCACTTTTGATTTATAAAATCTGATGTCTAAGAGACACATATAAATGAGTTTTTTTCTGTAAAAACTGATGTTTATACCTACTATAGACATCAGTTTTTGTTTGAAAAAAACTGATATTAATAAGAACATTAGACATCAGCCTAGGATGATGTCTAAGATAACTATAGACATCTTTTCCAAAGAAAGGAAGTGTTGTGTATGTGAAAAATAACTTAGTTTATTATATGTTTTCTAGAATATATGGCATGCAAGTTGTTTATAAAATTAATTATATGTAACCTATTTTGTAGAACAACTGATGTGTATTGAAGGAAATACCGATGTCTATGTTAGCATAGACATCAGTTTCTGACCGATGTCTAGAATAAACATCTCCGACCTAGACATCACATGCAAAATAACATAGACATCGGCCATAAACTGATGTCTATTAACCCTTCTCTTGTAGTGTAACCAACCATAATCCATCATCAACTCAAAGTAATACTAAGGGTTCTTGAGCTTTATACCTTCTTTGTAGAGTGAACAACACTTAATAAGCCTTGGATAGTCCTTAAACAACCTTAAAGTAGCTTGGATCAACTATAGAAATCATAAAACCAAAAGTTAGTTCTTGAAGGTTACTATTCATCCATCACTTTGTAAAAATCATAGAAATCGAAAAATAAGAGTTTGGCTCTCAAATTTTTACCACATCTTGGCCTTTTCATAAGCTTTGATTGAGCTATATATCAGCAAAAACAAAGCTTCCTAGCTATGGTTTTGAGCTCCATCTTTCCGCTTGACAGAAACTGGACAGATTGGGTGCTCCAACTTTGAGCATGGATTTGACTAGGCTATACTACTTTGTTGGCCATGAAATTTTGAACAAACCTTACAAATGGAGTGGAGACGCTATGGTTAAAATTTGGTGATTTGATCATGGATAGAAATGGAGATATGAATTTTTCTTTCATTGTTGGTCCTGCTGGGCAGTTTGGAGAGATTGTGTTTATCTTGCTTGTTTGCATTTAAAAACGTTTTTCACCTTGTATCTGTTAGAATGTCCAACCTGCAACAATAGATAAGATTAAATATTATTAGAAAAAGATGTAATATATATTTTGGAGTTCCGGGTATAAAATGAGTAGGCCATCTCTTCTCTATCTTTTTTGTTCCTCTTCTAATGGATATGATCCACTATATATTGGCATTCTTTTTACCACCTCCACTCCAAAATGTAACCGCCAATTTATTACATATTAATTCACATTATTATACAACATGTAACTTGCAAACTTAAATTACATAATCAATTTGTAACTTATATCCACTAAATGCAGTATTCATATATTTGTTAATTATATTATGTGGTTTTCGCACTTTGCACCCCTTATCTTTGGGTGTTTTTTCGTTTTGGTCTCATACTTTAATTCGTTACACTTTGCACTTAAAACTTTAATTATCCTCACATTTTGCACCCTTTTGACTATTTTCCGTCAAGTCAAACCGTTAACGTTAAATAACGGGGGTAAATTAGTCTTTTTACGTACAATTACACAACACTTTGCACCCCTTATCTTTGGGTATTTTTTTGTTTTGGTCTCATACTTTAATTCGTTACACTTTACACTTAAAACTTTAATTATCCTAACACATTGCACCCTTTTAACAGACTTTTGTTAAATCAAGCAGTGAACGTTAAGTGGAAGGGGTATAAGGAGCTTTGGAACGGTAAAAAATTGATTCTTACAAACTCAAGTAGGCGATTTGTGACATGCTCTAATCGCGTCTGCAACTTTTTTGTGTGGTCGGAACCACCACTTTGTGATAGAGCTTGAGTAATAATACCAGACTTGATAAGGAGGATAAATATGCTTGAAGCTCAACAAGGCATATAAATTGAATGGGTATGTCCATTTTTATATCTAATTAAATTTTAATCATTCGAAAAAATTTAAAAATTCGAGATAATTACTCTAAATATTCAAAAGCCATAGGTTTTGATATTAAAAAATATCTAAATATTTACATTTAATATTTGTGAACTCATAACAACTCCTAGTAGTTATAAATTAATAAAGTGAGAATTTCCGAAAACTAACTGCATACCCATACAATTATTTTTAGAGTATATTAATAATATATTTAACTGATTACATTACCAGCTTATAAATAACTGTATCCCTTATATATATATCCTAATCGTATCAATTTATACGCATATAAACTCAATGGTATGTTTATAATTGAAATTTTTTTAAAAAAAAATTAAACTTCATTGAAAATTTAAATATTCATTTAAAAATTTAAACTTCATTTAAAAATTCAAAAAAAAAATAATACCAATGACCTAATTGAAAATTGATATAAAGTTAAGTGATGGATTAGCAGTACAAGTCAACATTCCGTCCTTTTCTTAACGAACGTTAACGGTAGTAACCCAATTGAAATGTTTTTCTTGTACAATGTTTGATTGAAAATTTCTTTAATTTGGTGATTCAACTGAAAATTTCTATATAGTATAGTGATGCAATAGCCATTTAACCTTAAATTAATATGTATATAGGTGATGGAATATATAAGGGAAGGAATCTATTTTTAACCCTTGCAGAACTTCTCCTACCTCTGCCACTTAATGTTCACTGCTTGATTTAACAAAAGTTTGTCAAAAGGGTGCAAAGTGTAAGGATAATTAAAATTTTAATTGTAAAGTGTAACGAATTAAAGTATGAGACCAAAACGAAAAACACCCAAAGATAAGGGGTGCAAAGTGCTGTGTAATTGTATGTAAAAAGACTAATTTACCCTCATTATTTAACGTTAAAGGCTTAACTTGACGGAAGGGTGCAAAGTGTGAGGATAATTAAAGTTTTAAGTGTAAAGTGTAACGAATTAAAGTATGAGACCAAAACGAAAAAACACCCAAAGATAAGGGGTACAAAGTGCGAAAAGCTCTTATATTATATTTGACAAAATAAGTCAAATACAACATCTCCCACTTGACTTCTTTGTCAAATCTTTTCCAATTCCAATCAAATTAACTTGTTTGATAAACATTTTCTCTTAACTCCCACTTTTCACACAATATTTGATTTCTTTATTCACTCCCACTATATGTGAGAATAATATTTACTATGTCACAAACTTAATATTTCTTGATCTTATCAAATCAACATATTTGATAAATTTTTGAAAAATATCCTTCTAATAAGTTTACAATTATATCACTAGTAAAATATATCACACATTTTTACTTTCACTTCATGCATTGCAACACATTCGTGTCTCATATAACCTTTCCAACTTCAATTCCACATTATTAATTAAATGTGTATCCCGAAGTTAAATTTTCAATTACCAAAAAAATCTCCTTCGATACATATATCGCAATAAACAATACCTCCAGGCACGTCTTCCTAATTCACAAATTTATTAAAAATACTCTTTAAGTACATGATCATGATCCTTTTTATAGCCTCTCACTAGGTTCAAGCAAAATTGCTTCACAATCCACTCATAAGGATAACAACATATGTCAAGTCAAGTCAACTCAATCAATCACACAACATAGAACTTCTGACCACTTGCGCATATATTACATTTAGTGATTCCATTCCTGCATTAAATATTTCCTCTCTAACAATAGGGTTCGCACCGGACTGCAACTTTGCATTCTAAAATATTTAAACATTATACACACTTTTTAATTCAAACTCAATGTTCTTTTTTTTTTATCCCACAAAATCCGGATTCTTGGAACATATGAAATTTCCCAAATATCTTTCATCACAAATTTTTAAATAAGATCCCACAATTTAACATTTCCTTCTTATTTTTCGCTAACAACTTATCATCAAGATATTCGATATAATCTTAAACGAACTCCCACTTTCCGAAATACATACATAATTGTCTACTTTCATTATCGATTTTTCATAAAACCCTTTACAACTAGGCAAATATCAAAATTTATTGAACGTACCAACAACTTTATTTTCTTTTTTCAAAATTCATTTACAACCATTGAATTTTCTATATTCTGGTGGGTCACACAACTCCCACTTTTATTCATTTCCATGGACTCAAATTCTTTCGATTCCATTTCGAAAATTCTAATTTTGTACTCGCTATTCTGAGTATCACAAAAAAAATACCTTTTCCTTTCCACTCTCTATTTTAAGAGCCACTAGAATCTTTTCTATTACAATGTTCTCTTTTTCAACAACAATTTCCAATTACCACGTATACCAACGGGTTCCAATCAAACAAATTATTTTAAACAAGCACACACATTTTCTATTTCACAAGATAAACCAACTCAACCATTCCTTGCTAGGTGTTATTTTTCAAAATACCTTTTAAAGCTCTTTAAACCCTTATTCCAATAAAACCATTAAATTCTTGTTTATTTAATTCTGAACACTTGTCCCAATTTTTTCAAAAAAATTAAATTAATTCAAAAATAATCATTCATTTATGTTCATCATAAATTTCCATTTTTTATTTATATGCTATTTATTGTGAGCATCATAAAAATATTTCTTATAAAATATCCTTTTTAAATCGATATATTTTCAGATTGTCTCCAAACAATCTTCATTCCTCACTTTTACTGTGCTTAATAAAATTTTAAATACAACTATCTCCATACATTTTTTTCCGCTCCCCTTTCTAAGAGCCATAAAAATTTTCTCAAAACACAATATCGTTTATTTTTACGAAAAACTTTAAATTGTACTAAAACAATTTAATTTTTTATTTACCCGCTCCATTCAATATAATTTGAGATATTCAATTTCTCAAAACAATTAAATTTCCACTTTTTGGCATAAAAATAATTCTTATAAAATAAATCGGACCCTATCTAATCTCCAACACAAAAACCCAAAAAAAAAAAAATCATCAGTCATCACTTATATATGCAAGGAGGATACAAAAATTACAATACATAACAAAATACTTGAATCAAATTTTAAAACCAAGATGAAAATACACGGTAAAAAAAAACATTGAAACAATTAAGACAAAAAATCTAACTAGGAAGATTACCTGTGGCTGTAACAGATTATAGGACTAGGTTACTAATAAACAAAAACTGAACATGTACATGTTACATACACATATATATTCTATCACACGAAAAAAAATATGATTAAAATCAAAAGAACAATTGAAAAGCACTTCTACATGAACAAAGACAACTTATATTAGACTGTGAAAGAAGTAATCACCTAGTTCTGGGAAAAAAATAAGGAGATAACAAAAACATGAGTAAAACATGAAGGCAACACCTAAAGAGAAAAATATGAAGTAAAGTTTTTTATTAAAAAAAAATAGCCTCACAAGATAACTAGCAGTGACATGTGGAACAAAATAAAAGACATATATCAAATTATGGAAACTTTATCGCTAAACATACAATACAAATCATAGATGAAAGAAACTAAACACATGTAACAGACACGAACTAACCGGGCACATAAAAGTAAACCTATATTGCCATATCAATAAATAAATAGATCGAAAGTGAACTAGATATAAGGGTTGACAAAAAAAAAACAATCAAGCCAATGGATGCACATAATGCAACTGGTAATTAAAGAAAAACACAAAGCAATCAAATTCACAAATTGAAGCAGAGGAAAACATATCACAACTTAGAAGATGGTAGTGACAACTTATCCAAAAAATAGTGAAAGGTGGGTGGGTAATTATGTGACCAGCTAATAAACAGAACCACTCCAGATGCTTTAGAGCAACATAACCAGCCCGGAAAGAGACCATGAAAATGTATAAAATCATAGAACCACAACCTGGCTCTGATACCAATGTTAGAATGTCCAACCTGCAACAATAGATAAGATTAAATATTATTAGAAAAAGATGTAATATATATTTTGGAGTTCCGGGTATAAAATGAGCAGGCCATCTCTTCTCTATCTTTTTTGTTCCTCTTCTACTGGATATGATCCACTATATATTGGCATTCTTTTTACCACCTCCACTCCAAAATGTAACCGCCAATTTATTACATATTAATTCACATTATTATACAACATGTAACTTGCAAACTTAAATTACATAATCAATTTGTAACTTATATCCACTAAATGCAGTATTCATATATTTGTTAATTAAATTATATTTGACAAAATAAGTCAAATACAACAATATCTATCCTATATATCAGTTGTGTAGTCTTATAATAAGAGTATTTGAAGTCCACCAATGAGAAAGAGCCAATTGTTGGTCATCTAAACACCTTACCATGCAAAATGCTACTTAGTACTCAAGTTTGACAAGTTTACTCCTCTTCCACTTTGGTTTTAATGTTTGCACCAATGGTATTCCTTTCCTTACACTCTAATATCACTTAATATCATCTCCATACTTGGGTTGGGCCGAATTTAGGCTTCTCCCCATGTCCTTGGGCTTTTGTTTGGGTTTTGTGTAAAGTTCTCTCGTCATATGATTCATCGAACAATTTCTGCGATCGTCTCAGTGCTTTTTCCTTTGTAAATTCCTTGGATATATAATATCCTCTCCCACATCATATATTAGTGTGTTAGGGTGATTCTAATCCTCAAGTAGGTATTAGATCCAATATCCTTGGTATATTCTTTTTATCTCAGAATTTGCTCTCCCGATTTCTCAAGCGTTCTCAAACTAGTTTGCATTCTCTTTGCTCTAAGATTATATTCTCAATCCTCTTTCCCTCTCATAATATATCCTTCCTTGGACTTCTAATATTTAATATCCTTAACCCATGATTCGTTCGCTTAATCTCGTTATAAAGTCTCAGCGGTTTTCGTTCTAAATTCTCAAATCAAATATAATAAAATTCCAAAATATTAAATCCTCAATTCCTCAAATTTAATATCTCATTTCCAAGTGGTTCTAAATTGTTTAACAATCTAAATTCCATTGGCATTTCTTTGTCTTGATCACTCCTTGGTTTAACATAATTGCACTATTTCCTCAAGATATAAACCCTTTAACATTTCTATACTCCTTAATATCACATTCAATAGAGTCTCAATCGAAATCGAAAATCCTTAAAGTCCATATTCAGGAATTTCTGAAATCCATTATCATTTCGAGTCACTCATTTTCATAGTACGACGCTAATATGGTTTCTGATTATTCATTTTCTGTTTCACTTAGAGGGTACCTACATACCATTTCCCTAAATCCTCAAAATTACTATTCATTTAGGCACTGTAGCATTCTAAAAGTTAGGGTCATTACATGTAACGCACTCCACTGTTGCATCAAACACATTTTTTTTACATTAGGCCTAAGGTAACACACTTTTACCATTTCATCCGCTAATGTTACCATTGACCTCAAATGTAACGCTCAACTTCTGAATGGTAACACAAGGGAAAGCGTTACATCAGGACCATAGAGTAGCACAAAATCAAGCAAATACAACACTAGCATGTGTTACCTTAGCTTAGCCAGAAACACTAGGTGACACGTGGCATGTGGGGCCCACGTGACACCTGACATCCTACCACGTGGCACCCATTGCCACGTGGCATATAGTGGGGCCTACACTGACACGTGGCACACTGTGGGGGCCCACACTGGCACGTGGCACACTGTGAGGCCCACACTGACACGTGGTAGGTCTGGGGCCCACACTGACATGTGGCAGGTGTGGGGCCCACATTCCACGTGGCCACAACCACATATAGGGTTTCGTCAGGGTTTAGGGATTTGATTTTTTAAAAAATATTTCTCGACGACCCAACCATACGGGAATCAAGATCCATCCTTTTCAATGTTTATTCCGCGAATTTCAGAAAAAAAAATTATTTGATTTGGTAATTGAACGGTCAACTAGTACTTTGACCGGAACCCCTAAACAGGGTTCCGGCAGGGTTTAAGGATTCGATTTTTTAAAAAATATTTCTCGACGACCCAACCATACGTGAATCAAGATCCATCCTTTTCAATGTTATTTCGAAAATTTCAGAAAAAAAAATTTATTTGATTGGGTAATTGAACGGTCAACTAGTACTTTGACCGGAACCCCTAAACAGGGTTTCGTCAGGGTTCAAGGATTCGATTTTTTAAAAAATATTTCTCGATGACCCAACCGTACGGGAATCAAGATCCATCCGTTTTACTGTTATTCCCAAAATTTTAGAAAAAAATTAATAATTTGATTGGGTAATTGAACGGTCAACTAGTACTTTGACCGGAACCCCTAAATAGGATTTCATCAGGGTTTAAGAATTCGATTTTTAAAAAATATTTCTCGACGACCCAACCATACGGGCATCAAGATCCATCAATTTTAATGTTATTCCCAAAACTTTAGAAAAAAAATTATTTGATTGGGTAATTCAACGCTCATCTAGTACTTTGACCGGAACCGAATATATAAATAATTAAGGAATCAACATATAATATATAAAATTTATTTCAATGAATAGTATAAAATTTTTTTCAACTTAATATATAAAATTTATTACAATGAATAATATAGTATAATTAACATATATAAAGAATTAAAATTTTTCTAATAATTTAGTAATAATAGTAATAATGAATAAAACCTAAGCTGCAAGGATTTTATATTAATGATGGAGAAAATTAACCAAGTTTAAGTGTAGATGGAGTGGTTGTGGTGGTGAAATGGAAATTTGGTGTGTTGGAGGTCAGGGGTTCAAATTCCTCCAACACCAATTTCTTTTTTAGGAAGAGCAAAAGTAGACATTTGGCCCACCATGTGGGGCCCACCACGTGACACGTGGCATGTGTGGGGACCACCATGTGACAGCTGGCATTGTGGGGCCCACCTGACATGTGGCAGTGTGGGGTCCACCTGACACGTGGCAGCGTGGGACCCACAAGTGACACGTGGCAGATTGTGGTCCCATGTGACACGTGTTAGTGGGCCCACGTGTCACCTGGCAGTGGGGCCCACGTGACACGTAGCAGTTTGTCCCACGTGGCACTTCTAGCATTCAAATGTAACACTGCTTCTTGAAAATGCAACACTTCTATGGGACCCACATGTTCATTTGTTTTTATATTTATAAATGTTAAAAAAATAGCAAATGCAACGCTTAATCGCTACTGTAACACAACGAATCTATTGTAACAGTACATGTTCTACTGCAACAGCACCTTCATAGGTAATGTAACACAATCTCATTAGTGTTGCAGTAGGTCAAAAAAGGTACATATGTAACACAAAGTGGGCGTTACAATAGAAAAGCAATGCGGACACCCATCTGTGGCGTAGTGTCTATACCAACATTTTAAATAAAGGAAGACAACATATGAAATTGAAAAATAAAGATTCTCATTCAAAATATTCTCAAACATTCCAATACATAAAGGTTGCCCAAAAGGCATTCCAATACATAAAATATCATCCAAAATAACTGCATCAAATCCACAAACCAACCATAACAAAAAGTACCATCCAAAACCTAACCTAAATACAATGGAATACTAACTTAAGTAGTTTAAAATTTAAGTACCAACGGCATTTCTGAACTGGTTCCCAGATGGGCATGTAATGAGTTCAATTTTGTTTAGTATCTGGCGGCAAATTGGGCACTGTCCAGCGGCAGGAGTTCACCATCTAGAGAGAAGGCATTCCTTGCACATGGTGTGAGCATAGGGTCATCTGCAGACTCCACGCATATAGGACATTCTGTGTTATCACCCCGCCTGATACCATCAACAACCTCTTCAGTATATGCTCGAGAAGGAACTTGACTTGGATTGGCAGAATTAGGATTAGTTTCAAGGAATCTCTTAGCAAGCTAATTCAAGTCTGCGTACTTCTATGAATCACCTCGGCTGCAGATTGAAAACAAGAAATTGTCACCAAGAGAAATTGTTATATAACAAACTAGTTGAAAACCCGCGCTTCGCACGGGAGAAAATAATTCACGTAACTTTTTCTAAAGACAATCCATAGTGGAAAATGCTATCTCCATATCCAACAGTAGTAATCGACAATATGCATACAGGAAGATATAGTTTATCCTACCACCTAAGACCTTCAACAAAATGCATAACAGTAACTCAACACCAATACAGAGAACCACAACTCCCAAAGGCAACACCACCTTCGTTCTAATCCTCATCCTCCCTTTCTTAAAATCAATTATGTACGATCGTCGATCCTGATCAACCCCAACTTTAAAAGTTCTCAAGAGATGATTCTCTTGCAAATCAAGAACATAACTAACCATCCCACTTAACAAAATATCAATAAACTCAACCCAATCAACACAAACATAAGCGAAAACAATTTCATCACAGTACTATTCGGAGTAATATCACCATACCCAATTGTACACATTGTCACAATACAAAAATACAGAGCATCAACAACAGGATTCGTCTCAGTCGACTTAATATCATCTTTATTTAACCAATATATCCCCACTCCAAGAGGACCAAGACACAAATACAAAATCCCCTGCTGGACATGAAGCAAGGGCACAAAGATTCCAATCTGAGCAACAACTAAAATGCTTTACTGTTAGTCTGTTATGATGTAGCAGAACAGGTGAAATTGTTTAGTGGAAAAGTAACCTAATTATCACCTAGGAGTTCCTTTCAAGATATATTTGTGGAATTCTACAGAAGGCAAACAAAAAATCTGGAGCAAAAAGTAAATTGTAAAGCACCAAACAAAAGCAACAAACACAACTGGCAAAATTGTAAAGCAACAAACAAAAGATATATGTGAAAATGCAAAGGTAGTGTCAAGTGGAATAACAAGAAGGTAAAAATAGTTGGTTCATGTTGCATTTTTTACAAGTGTAATGTTCACAACCTGACCAAAAGATAGCGCATCATAACGTTAAAGTAGAACTTAGAATGCTAGTTTCTCAGAGCAATGAAGTGGGTCTTTTGCTAAGCCGCCCCACTGCCACTTTCACTGACATCTTCAATAACATATGAGAGTTTCCTCTTTCGCTTGGGGTCACTTTCTGGAACATTGTCATCATCAGCTATAGTACTCTCCACCAGATCAACACTGGCCTGAAAAATGAGAGCAAGAAAGATGTAAAGGTTGACATATACTTTTCAGAAAAATGTAAATGAGTATGGCATAAAAGTGGGCTTACGGCTGCGAGAACATTCTTAGCATGAGCAGCCTCCAGTTCTCCCACAGGGGTGTAAACTGCCGATACTCCGTAGTCCTGCAGTCCATCAACCAAATTATATTTGTTCAGCTTCATCTTGAACACTAACTCTTTGCCCAACAGTGGTTGCAGCTCTACTGGAACAGAATTATCTCCTGGAGGCATTTTGTTAATTAACTTTTTTTCCGAGACGTCCAGCATGCGCTCCGTAACAGCATTGAACAGAACCACAGTTGTAGAGTCGGTGTTGTCTGCAACCTGAACATTAACTCGAAACCTAGAAAACAAATGTGAGTCAGAGAATATTGGCGATATAAATCGTAGGTTGGAACACAACAACATTTGCTCAATTACATTGCCAGAGGGAAGTAAACTGTCTCGCCACAACTAGTGCAGCATAAACCCTATCCTTTGGTACGGCCTTTTTGATGCACGATTTACAGGAAACATAAAACCATCCATTGTGATTGTTTATGGCAGTTATTGTGGCCTTCAAGGTTACAACATCAACCTGCAATAATTTGGGATGTTAAGTATAATGAGGTAGCAAGGAGGTATGTTCACTGGCCCATGTTGTTTTATATGGGGTTTGGTATATACCTTCAGTTTGCCATAAAATGTAGCATTCACCAGATCCTCGACAGTCTTGCGATTGACGAACATCGCCTCTTTATGGGAAGCTTCGCAGAAGCAGTTCCTTCAATAGATACGACTTTAGGGGGCAAGTGTAAGAACCTAGATTTTTGGTAGTAATCAAAACTTTTATTATGTATTGGTGTAAGAATGAATAGTGGTTACGACGGTAATGTATCAAGGGTTTAATGAATGAATATTTAATGGATTGAGATTCAAATGTTTATATGCCATGAAGAATGCAATTGGTTGACAACTTAGATTAGAATAATCTATCTCCTAGGAAAGTAAGATATGCTAATTCCAAAGAGGAAGGTTATTCTCATGTCATCCAAATCGATATCTGTTATAAGTCCAGTGGTTCCGTAAAAGAGATAAGGAACGCTCGAGAGAGAACAAGTACATTTTTTCTAAATATAAGAAATAAAGAAAGAATAAGTGATGAATAGTGTTTTTGGTAGAAATTGGAATATTATTAGACGACACTATATTGAAGTATTCAGAATGGATTTCTGAGTTCGTATTGATGATTCATGGACAATATAAGTGTATGTAAACGATATCAGATTCACAAAAATAGCACTTTTATTTTCTCCGAGATTTCCCTAGACACTGAAGGATTTAAGGATTTAATAAAAAGAATTGAGGAATTTAAATCCAAGGATTATAAAGGAGGATTGAGAATGGTAGTATAAATATCAAGAAGGTTTCCGGTAAAACCCTAACAAGAAATACTTCAGATATTCCTCCGAACGATCAATGAAATTGAGCAATAACCGGACAAAGAAACAAGTAGAGAGCCAAGATATAAGCATGTGCAAGAGGATAATATCAAGTAACCAAGTAGTTTCCCTAACATACTTAGAAACCAAACCGCTTAGTTAGCCTAAACACATCATCTACACCACAAGATCCTAACACATGGCTGCATGCAATGACCTAAACACTTTATTAAAGCTACTTTATGCCAAGATATTATCTAAATACATCACTTTATGTAAGATTAGATCAAGAGAAGCCAAGCAACTCCACCACTCTCTCCAAAATGCTCCATTCGGCTTTTGCATAAATTCAAGAACAAAAATCAAGCTTCCAACCATTGTTAAATCTCAAGATTATTTTGGTGAGTACTACATTTCATATCATAGTTATCCTACAAATTTGAGCCTTAGATTCCAAGTCTTTCATAGTTAATAAAATCATCAAAGTTTAGGGTGAATAGTGATTTCAAGAACTAACTTTGATTTTCTTGATTTCTTTGGATGATCTAAGCTATATAAAGGTTATACAAGGACTAGACAATAGGGGTGAACACGGGGCGGGTTGGGGTGGGTTGAGGGAAAAAACAACCCAACCCAATTAGTACGGGTTTTTTAAAAATTAACCCGTTCAACCCACGGTTTTGGAAGGGGCGGGTTGGTCGGGTTTTGAACGGTCCGGGTTGGGTTAGGACGGGTTGGTCGGGTTGAAAATCGGAAAAATTTTGCAGAAAATGCAAAAAATTCTGTCTAGAAAATGCAGAAATTCTCCCTAGAAAATGCAGAAATGTGTTGCATAATGTAGAAAATGTGTTGCAGAATGTTATAGAATGTAGAAAATGTGTTGCAGAATGTAGAAAGTGTTGCAGAATGTTGCAGAATGTAGAAAATGCAAAAAAATGCAGAAAATGAATGCAAAAAATTGCAGAAAATATTTAATCATTATGCATTGTTATGTAAACGGGTTGGGACGGATTGGGTTAGGGTTAAAATTTGTTAAATCATAACCCAACCCAATTAGTACGGGTTTTTTAAAAATCAACCCGTTCAGCGCACGGGTTTGGACGGTCCGGGTTGGTCGGGCGAAATAAGGAGCGGGTTGGGTAAATTTTGTTCACCACTACTAGACAAAGATTAGTAAAGTCTTTACAGACTCCAAGAAAGGTATATCTCTCATGAACCCTAGATCTTACTTTGAGTTTTATGATCGTTCTTGGTGGTTTTAGATTAGTTATAATTATGATGTTATTATGATGTTATTATAAGCATGTAAGCATGATTATGTAGTTGATTTAGTTGATTTAAGAGATATGATGATTATGATGATGAAGTGAGATGTTCTTGGACTTGTAAGATGTATGGTATGCCCGGTGTGGCTTGGTTGTGATGTAACAAATTTGGAAACGTTCGAGTTATAGCCGTCGTAATGCCGAAATTTTGTTAACCCCTAAATTCGTGCATAACAGTAGCCTTAATTTTCTGATCTTGACAAGTGTATGACCTACCCTTGTAGATGTCGAGTCATAGATCGTTTTGGCACGAGAATCGAAGCATTTGGACTTACGGTTTAGGAGTTATGGTCAAATTAGTAAAAGTGGTTCGAAATCGTAAGTGCGAGTTCGTAACTGAAATTGAACCCCCTTAATATGATTAATTCAGTGGCAAATATTGGTAATTAAATATTAGAGATTAAGGAAGGTGTGGGAGAAAACCTCATGTAAAACGGATCGTTTTTCGATTTTATAAAAATGTTCGAATCGAGGTTAAGTGCGAATGAACCCATTTGAGGAACACTTGGTTATAACTTAGAAAACGGACAATAAATCTAAAGGTATAATCTTTTTTAGTAAATGATCGACCTTAGAACTTATACGACTTAAGTACCTACCAAGTGTAAGTGTAATGACATGCCTTAATAATGAACAAGTGTCGGATCATAGCGGTGATAATAAGAGTACACTAAGAGGTGCATAACGAGATAACTTGAAAACGTGTTTTCACCTAAGTAAAGTATATACTTAGCCTTTCGAAGGAGTTAAGCGTGATAGTGTTAGTTCCCTAGAGACAATAATGTAGTTGTGCTTCTAGGAAAGACTATTTTGTTATTTAATGATTATGTTCTACTGATTATTCTACTTTAATTTATTATGTCTTAATTTACTACGATATAAATGTTAGAGTAATAAATGTCCTTGGAATATAGAACATGTATTCTATATCTTTAAGTATGTGACTTAAAAATGAGATTATATGAATAGTGTTTATATTCCTAAATATCCCTAATCGAGCATTATTAATATGGGACAATTATAATGCATAAAGATTAGTATGTTTGTTGACGGATGACCACATCTCATTGGTCATAGGTATAGTGATACTAAAGTCAAGAACATATGTGCATGTAATTATATACATGGCACTGGATTAACCCACGGTGAGATTCAACATGTTGATAATGTCATTTGAAAGACTCACAGTGATAAAGGTGTAATGATCCTTAGACTTGTGATCATTATATTTTTATACGAGGATTAATATACTTTGACTACATTAAAAGTTACCTTTGACCGGGTGATGATAAAAGTGTACATCGGGTATATTATGAGTCGTATGAGAAATATGAATGATAGATAAAAGATTTAACCCTCCTATTATTAGGAGAGATATTATTGGCCTCTTTATTGAGTGAGACTATGAAAATGCATGGCCATGCTCAAATATTGATTTGTTTTAATAGTCTACTCATTGATCAACGAAATACGGATTAAACGTTGAAGAGGATGCTTAATAACATGCCTCGAGTTTAATGTATAATATTTGGTTAAAGGGATTATATTACACGGAAACATTAATCACGAAAGGTTTAATTGGATCACCAATTATTATTATTACTTTGGTAGCAATGATGTATTACTAGATGGCGCTCATTGTTTATAATTTTATTATTGGATATTAAAATTATTGTCAACGTAATAATAACCTAAAGGGTTACACAATAAGAACGTTTAAAAGGAGTTTTAATTTAAATTACGAATTTAAATTAAATTATTAAATTCGAAATTGGATATTTAATTAATTGAGCTGGTCTTAATTATAATTAAATAAAATTCGAATTTAATATTAAAACCAAATCAGAATGGGTTTGGAGAAGCCCAATTCGATTTAGGATTTAGCCCAATCTCTCTTTCCTATAAATACATTATGATGTATTGTTTAATTATGATGTATGGTGATCGTTGGACGATCAAGCGTTCGTGTGGACTACTTTGGCAACGTAGATCTCGAAGAGGGCTGCGTGGTGATTGTTTTGGACCTCCATCTGTCATCAATTTGTAAAACTTCTTTAAGGTAATCATCTAACTCCGAATTAAATAACATGTTTTTGCATGGATCCTGCGGTAGGGTTTCAATTTTTATTCTTTTTCGCGTTTAATTCCGCTGCGTTTGATGCTCGAAACCCTTCAAAGTGATTAATCTCGAATTTTTGATTGTTTATAGATCACCAGACTAACCCAGGACACACTACCCCCACCAGAGTACCAGGCAAGTTTCCAAACATTTTGGAACTGTTGTTGTGATATTGTATATGATTAGATTTTTGTTATACATATGCCATAGCATGCATGCCTGCTTTTAAATTATATTGTAATACTTGTTTCATGATTTGATATTGGCTTATAATCTAGATAGGAGATATATTAGTTATAAGTCGGATATTGCTAAGACCCTTAGTGAAGAGCATATGTCTCATTCTTCAAATATAGACCGGGAGTCAGTATTTCTGAATATATTATGATTATTTTCTGAGGAAAATAATAAATATTATTTTGAATATTCATTTGAGTTTATTTATTTAATGAATATTATTTTGAATATTCATTTGAGCTTTATTAATTTAATGAATATTATTTTGAATATTCATTTAAGGTTTTATTTGTTTAATGAACATTATTTTGAATATTTATTCGAGGAACTATTTATTTAGTGAATATTTTTATATATACTTACTCGAGGGTTATTTATGAGCAATATTTTATATTAATAATATTCTGGAAATATTTATGGTTTAATAAATATTCTAATTCTTTTAGCCAGTTCTAAAAATAATTTACTTTATTCAAAATATTATTTTTTATCTCCAAATATCACGTAAATTATTTCTGAGTCTTATTATTATTATTTTTATCAAGGAAGGTTCTCAAAACTCTATTCTTCATTCGAATCTATCTTACAGATTATAAGGGAACCTTACTTGAGAGCTGTTATTTATTTTGTTTGACTGCCCGGTCATAAATCTTTTGAAACTATTTTTTTCACTCGCATCTTGATTCCTAAACATCAAAATGAGTGTTTTTGTTACTTCCTCAACACTCGAGGGGTAAAATTCCTGGAACAAGTTTATATCCATTAACAAGCAACAACTTGGGAAATATTGGTGAATCTTCCTTTCCAATTAGATACGACTACTTTGTGAAGTCCTATCAACAAGTGTTACACTTGGGGAAAGGGGGACGAACTTTACGTTTCAGAGTCATGGATTTATTCGAACTAGGAGTCGTGTGTAAGAGGCCGAGTCGTGCGATCCATCACAAGGCCCAACCGTTGGCAAGGGAGTTACTATTAAGGATGGTAGAAAAGTAAATCCGCCAGTTCTTCCTTCTACCGGTAGTAAACTATATTAGGTTGTACCATCTACGACTGATCATCGGAGAGTGGGACAGCTGGCGCGTGATAACTCCAGTATTAGTTCATCTCCCAAATTGGAAATTTCCTGCAACACGTATCGAAGAGACTTCTTTCAGGTTGACGGGTATCCCACGCAACACGTATCGAAGAGACTTCTTTCAGGTTGGCAGGAGTTTGAAAAATGTTCAAAACTGGGATTGCAATATTTTCCTGCAATTCCCTCTTTTATGATATATGATGATATCTTGCTTATATCTTGCACAACAGATAATTCTACGGAAGTTATGTTTTGAATTACCTTGTAACTTCATCTTTTACATTATACTGGCACTATGTTCGTTAATGATTGGCATATGGTTTCAAAAATACTTTGGAACTGTTATATATTATTGTTCGGTATACATTATTGTTGGTGGGCTATTGCTCACCCTTGCTTTATTTATTATATCACAACAATAGCTAGGTTTGATGGTCCGCGTAAGGCGCACTCGGCGCAAGCAGGTGACTCCAGTCGTAGGACTACCCGCTGATATTGTTGCTGCCATTGCTGAGGTAGACTAGACTGGCAGCTTTTGTTTTCAGCCTTAATTATATGTATGACTAATTTTAATCAACGGCAAGCAACTTTTAAACTTATGTTGTAATCATTTTGGGTTGAAATAACTTATAATCGTGGATCCTATAATTAGAGACTTATTTCAATTTCATCTCTGGGACTATAACTGGTTGTGTGTGATGTGGTAATATGGCGGGCTCAAGCATGCTATTTATTTATTTTGGATTCAAATGCAAGTATTGTTTATGGAATATGAGACCGTAACGACTAGGTCCCCGACCCCGGATCTGGGGCTGTTACAGCAAGGCTGAAAACAGTTCCCTTATAGAAGAGACATGATCAGTATCTGGGTTGACATAGACCCTACTACCGCTAGTTGTAGCAAAATTTAAAGCACCTACAAGGCATATTGGGGCACAAGGGTTAGTTTATAACCAGGGGAGAAAACAGCCATCCTAGGCACAAAAAAAGCTTCCTTTTTTTGGCAGATTAATTAACGTATGTTTTACTACTTAGGATAAGTGTTTTTACCTTTAAAGGTCTTCACGGTGACAGAATAAATAACCATAACATAGGGGCCACCATCCTGGGTGTATAGTACAGAGTCAAACTCTTCACCCAACTTTCCCCACAAAGTCACTGTGCAGGTGATGGAGCTAATGGAAGAGCAAGTTTTAACAACTTATCAGGATAAATAATCTTCAAATATGTAGGCCAAAAATTAAGGTGTTTAAGTGTGTAAAAAAATTAGATACATCAAGTGAGCCGCAAATACAATATATTAGCATGAATAATTCACAAATGCGGGGCCAAAAATTAAGGTGGATGAAGAGCAAGTTTTAACAACATATCAGGATAAATAATCTTCAAATATGTAGGCCAAAAATTAAGGTGTTGAAGTGTATAAAAAAATTAGGTACATCAAGTGAGCCGCAAATACAATATATTAGCATGAATAATTCTCAAATGCGTGGGCCAAAGATTTAGGTGGATCATGGAAGAAAAATTGAGGTGTGGTATGCATCAAGTTTGCCAATAATTCTACTGAATATCCTAATCTATGATATTATCAGATCTACAATAAGGCCTAAACTTCTCTTTCAGCAGTCTGACCAACAAAGCTAGCAGCTGTTTGGCTATTCAATTGTTTAACAAAGAAATAACTAAAAGTTACAAACTTTATAGGACTAATAGGTTCAAGGTCGTATACACAACAACATCTCTTAAGTGCACACAAAAATAGATATTAAAACCACATGATCACTTAAAACAATTTATTTTATGCCAAATTATATATGTAATAACCCGAATTTTTGATAGATATAAAACTTTTTCTTATTTAGGATTAAGTGCATTAGTGAATGGATATTGCTATGGATGATGATCTCGATTCACATGTGTATTGTCAGGATAGATCAATCCAATGGGTGACGACATAGATAAGAATAATCTATCGTCCAGGAAATGAGCTAATGGACCCTAGCGTGGAGATGAGAATGAATAGCGTTTTCATACACTAACTAGTGTTTTTCATGGATGAATAGTGATTTTGGGAACCAAGAAATTTTTCATGCCACCCCATGTGCGAGACATGGTATGGATATTTCGAAGTCATATTAGTGATCCACGGAGTAAATGAGTGTATGTAAAGATGATCGGAATTCAGAAATTCCAAATTTTATTAATATTTGACCAGACAGTGAATTATATATTATTATATTCAAGAAATGAGATATTGAATTTGAGGAATTGAGGATTTAATATTTCAGAATTTTATTATATTTGATTTGAGGATTTAGAACGAAAACCACTGAGGCAGTGAATCAAGCGTTCTAAAAACCGATGAGACCTTATAACAAGATTAAGCGATAGAACGAACGAATCATGGATTAAGGATTGGGATTATGACAAGAATTAATATCCTACATGATCATCAAGAGAATTATATCAAGTGGATTTAAGGATATAGACAAAGGAAATCAAATTGGTGGAAAAAAGAAAACAAACCAAGGTGACTTACATGAAAGATAACCAAAGATGAGTACTAAGTTGCACTTTGTTGGACAAGGAAATCCAAGAGAACCAATGAGAGCTTGACACCACATTTAAACAAGATAAGGCTAAGAGTAATAGATAGATATTACATGTTTTAGTTCATTATCCAACAAAACACAAAAGCAAAACATATTCTGCTCCCGGCCATGCTAGACAGAAGCTCAGTAAAACAGCCCTAGCGCCTTCAATTCTTACTCACATCATGCGTTCTTTAGCTTGTTGGAAAGGTGTGGAGATTCTCTACAACTCTTCTTTAGAAGACTCGTCCAGAAAATCAAGGTAAGGACCTCGTTTTTCCGGTTCTTTCAACTGGTGTATTGTAACTCCGAGATTGCTAACTTATTTTCTTGATTTCTTTGGATGATCCAAGCTATCCTAAGGTTATATAAGGACTAAACAAGGTTTATAAGGTTCACCCACACACCAAGGAAGGTATAACCCTCAAGAACTCTAGCTTGTACTTTGAGTTTTTATGAGTTTTAAGGATGATTTGATGATTAATGGATGATATGTTAGTTATATGTTTAGATCCATGGATTTGTAGTTGGTTGTGGTTGATGATTCATGTGATGGTTGAGATAAGGTGTTGTTGAACTTGTTTAGATGATTATCATGTTTAGAAGTGATGGGTGTAGTGATGGTATGTTCACGGTGAGGTAAAAATTTTGGAAAGCGTGTAAACATAGCCGTTATAATGCCCGATTTTACAATACCTTGTTTGGTGTATAACATTCGGACCCAAACCCCTACTGATTTTAGTCACCACTGCCATGATAAGCTAGTTTGTGTTTTAAGCTTCGTTTTGATATAAAGATCATGTGAAACGGATATACGGTTTACGAGAAACGGTCATTTTAATGAATGGTGTTCAACAAAACCAAACTGCTATGAAGTACCAACTTGTAAAATATATTTGGACCCCTTAACAATATTTAAAACTCATGAAATTTGGATGGTATGAAGTTTAGTCAGTGGAGAATGCAATCCAAAAAGAATCGTACAAAAAGGTTTATTTTCCGATTTTATAAAAATGTGTAAGCCGAGGTTGCGCAAGCGAAAACCCCTAGGAACGCGACTTTGAAATCGACTTTATAAGCGATTAAGTATAACTTGAATTGAGGATCGGTTTCGAACCAAACTTATGACTTAAGTAATTGTTGATTAACATGGACTTAGTTTGAGCCTAAAGCAAGCTAGTATTACCCTAGTTGTGTCTCGCTTATGTGTTTAAGCATTGATGTATAAATGGAGTGTCCAAGGGATTGACCGAATGTTTTCTTTGACTTTTTCTAGATTGTTTGACATTGTCACGAGCCCTACTACTTCTCGAATATCAGGCAAGTTTCCTATTTCGATACTTTGAAGTATTGTTGTATAATACTGCTTTTGCTATATATAAAATGGGTATTAGTTTGTTATGTCCCATTTCTAAAAATCAATTAAGAATATGTCCCTCTTTATTGAATAATTATAATTATGTCCTATAGTTAAAGTTAACTCATATACATATAATTATAGGTAAATTTTGTGTATGATTTGACCATAATACCATTACCCACAATAAAAAATATTTTTCTCCTTTTCCTTCTCTCTAACCCCCCACCACCATCATGCTGCGCCGCCACTTCTTCTCCGACATTGGCCCCGCAGGGGCACTGTTCACCATCTAAAAAATACATAACATTATTAACAAAATCTTCTTCTTCTTGTTTCAGATAGTTGACTCGCATATTGGAGCAAATTAAACTCAAAGGAACCTGGCCATATTAATATCAACTGTTTTCCATCTTTTTCATCCTTTGTTGACGATCTTAAACTGAAGTGGGGGTGAAGTGGAGCAAGGAGAGAAAAAAAATTAAAGATGACATTGAAAAGTTTTAACAATTCATAAAGGAGGATAAAAATGTCTTTTGATAATGTGTATTTAATAAATTAATCATGGTTATACTAAAAAATGTGACAAATTCATAATTTGGGATATATTTATAATTACAAATAAATTTGGGACATAATTATAATTAACCTTTGTAAATGGGACATATTAGAAAAAGACCCATATAAAATTGCATAGTTTTGCGATATATGCTTAGGGCGTAAATTTGACTTTCAGTTTATGTACGAGCTTTGAGATAAAGTATTTACAAACCGGTATACCTTGTAGCTCTATAGATAAGAGCATGTTTATTGTTTCGACTCTAGACCGGGAGTCGGTATTTTCCTTTATAGGGATAGTCGTGGAAACCCGGAGGGATTCCAGTGGCAGAGTACTATTCATATTGGGGAATATTATTAATAATTATTATTTATATTTCCAGATATTATTATTACTTGGGAATAATTCAAAGGATGTTATTTGAATATTACCTCATTCGAAGGTTATTATTTGAATATGATTTGAGATGTGGCTTATGATCTAGGTATGGGATATCAGTTATAAGCCGAGTTTTGCAATTGCCCTTAGTATCGGGCGTATGGTTCTTATTCTTATTCCTTAGACCGGGAGTCAGTATTTTGAGATAGTCGTGGAAACCCGGAGGGATTCCAACGGCGAAGTACTATTTATTTTAAGGAATGTTTTAATAAACATTATTCATATTTCCAGGATATGTAATTACTTGGAAACGATTCGAGGACTGTTATTTGATTAGGATACGATCCGAGGATTGCTATTTATTAAATGAATATTGTTTTCAAATATTCATTTAAGGTTTTAATTAATGAATATTATTTTAATATTCATTTTAAAGATTATTTATTTAATGAATATTATTCTTGAATATTCATTTAAAGTTTAATTTATTAAATGAATATTATTTTGAATATTCATTTGAAGATGATTTATTTAATGAATATTATTTGAATATTCATTTGGACTTTATTATTTGATGAATATTATTTGAATATTCATTTGATGATTTATTTATTTGAATATTCATTCGAGGATTTATTTAAATATTATTTTGAATATTCCTTTAAGATTATTTATATAACGAATATTATTCTGAATATTCATTCGAACTTTATTTATTTAATGAATATTATCTTTAATATTCATTTAAAGTCATTTATTTATCGAATATTATTTTTGATTATTTATATAAAGGTTGGATTAGTTGGGGAATACTTGAATATATTCATTCAAGGATTATTTATGAGCAATATTTTTATACTAAAAATATTCTTTAAATATTTATGATATAATAAATATTCTTGGAATATTTATTTAGTTCTTTTAACTAGTTTTAAAATGATTTATTTCATTCAAATACTATCTTTGATCGTCAAAGATTATGTATCATATTTCGGAGCTATATTATGACTATTTTATCAAGAGAGGTTTCCACTACTTTATTATTTTTTTTATTTTTTATTTAAATCTATCCTATAGGGGGATTTAAATGCTCGCTCAAATCTTTCAAAATATAAGGGAACCTACTTGAAGTTGTTATTTATTTTTGTGACTGCCCGGTCATAAATCTTTTGATAATATTCTTTTCACTAGCAACTTGGTTGCTATTCATCAAAGATTCTCTTTATTACTTCCTCGTCATTCGAGGAGTAAGGTTGTTAGAACAAGTCGATATCCATTAACGAGCATTAGCTCGGGAAATATTGGTGAATTTTCCTTTCCAATTAGATAAGACTACTTCGTGGAGTCTTATCAACAAGTATTATACTTGGGGAAAGGGGGACGAGCTTTACGTTTCAGAGTCATGGATTTACTCGAACTAGGAGTATTTGTGTAAGAGGCTGTGGGACAGTCCATCATTGAAAATCTGTGTAAGAGGCTGTGGGATAGTCCATCAGTAAAACTGGTATAAGAGGCTGTGGGACAGTCCATCCTGGAAATAGGGTCCGAGTGGCGCCGGTCCCAACTATGCCCAACCGTTGGCTAGGGAGATCAGGCGTACGTTCTTCCTTTTACATGTAGAGAAACAAATCTTGAGATGCACAACCTACGACTGATCATCGTAAGGTGGTGTCATCTGGCGCGACAATACTCCCGCATTAGTTCATAATCCAAATCTATTTATTTTCTGCAACATTCTCAATGTTGGCAGGGTTGAAAAGTGTTCAAAACTGGAATTGCAAAACTTTTCCTGCAAGTTCCTCTTTTATGATAAATGATGCTATCCTCGCTTACTTTTGGCATAGCAGATATTCTCACAGAAATATACTTTGAGTTACCTTGTCACTTCATCTTTTACATTACGTGACCCTGTGGTTACCTTACATAAGAGGGGTTCTGGTAAGGGGGATTGTTTATATTGAATCACCTTATAACTTCATCTTTTAAGTTATATGTTGATATTCTGCTTATACTTATATAGCAGATACTTCTTTTCTACGAAAAGGTTATATTGGGTTACTTTGAGACCTCGTCCTTTTATAATATATACTAGCTAGAACTTGGTTCATAGTATAATAAAAGTTTGCAGAAATATTATGATAATGATATTTGAAGTACTACAATGGTACTGTTTTGACTATATTCCGATAAGGAAATACTTTCGGTAAAAAGATATTTTAACAATTACTGTCTTATACCCTCTTTCTTCTGTGTTTAAGTTAAAGGCAGAGTTATGCCATACTTTCATTACCTTGCTGAGCTATCTCTAGGGATGGGCATTTTACCCGCCCCGCTCGACCTCGATCCGATCCCCGCCCCGTTTGGGTTGGGGAGTCGGGGAATTTTTCGGGTTCGGGGCGGGGAGCGGGGAATATTTTTAAAAAAATTCGGGGATCGGGGCGGGGTCGGGGATTGGGGGATCCCCACCCCGATCCCCGATTCTAATTTTTAATATATATATATATATATATATATATACACAATTAAATTGTTATAAGTATATATATTTATATATATTATTAGTGCTTAAAATTTTGAATTCATTTCGCATATTCAAGAGTTTAATAATAAAATTTAATTTGATTATAATAATTTAATTATATCTTTTAGTACAAATAAAAATTAATTTAAAACATTTTTTAGAATAGACCATTGAATTTAAAATATATATAATATATTATAATTTAGCAAATTAATTTTATTATAAAAATTGTTTAAGAATATATTAAATTTATTTTTTTAATAATAAAAAAAAATCCCCGATTCCCCGTTCGGGGCGGGGATCGGGGAGCAAAATATCTCCCCGTTCGGGGATCGGGGCGGGTTCGGGGAGCGGGTAGGGGTTCGGGGATCGGGGACGGGGATTGCACTCCACGACCCCGTAGTGACCCGACGCCCATCCCTAGCTATCGCTCACTCTTGCTATTGTTTTATTTATATTATAGAGCAGTGAAGCAGGATGTTAAGGATACAACACATACCCCACAAGGAGATTTCATAAACAGTTTCCATCAGTGATCCCGAAAGAAGTACGAACCAGCCGAATCAGACTGCAGCCTTTTGTATTCATCTTATGTATAGATGTGAAGGGTAGGAGAAGATTGTAATCATCAGAAGACTTAGGTGGTGATGTGAAGGCTCTTATCTGATAGGAGGGTTAAATCCTTTATCTATCATTCATATTTCTCATACGATTCACAATATACCCGATGTCCACTTTTATCATCACCCGGTCAAAGGTAACTTTTAATGTAGTCAAAGTATATTATCCTCGTATAGAAATATAATGATCTCAAGTCAAAGGATCATTACACCATTATCACTATGAGTCTTTCTTATGACTTTATTAACATGAAGAATCTCACGGTGGGTCTGTCCAGTGCCATGTACCCTTACATGTACCTATGTTTTGACTTTAGTATCTCCATACTTATAACCAATGAGATGTGGTTATCAGTCAACAACATACTAGTCTATTTATGTATTATTATTGTCCTATATAATAATACTCGACTAGGGACCTTTAAGAATATGATATATTATATAATCTCAAGTTCAAGTTAAATACTTAAACTATATAATGTGTATCATTATTCTAAGGACATTTATTATGCTAACAAATATATCGCAGTAATTAAAGTCATAATAAATACATTTATTAAATAATCAAATGACATAAAGGTTTATCAAAATAAACAATGTATTGCCTCTAGGGCACCTACACTAACAATCTCCCACTTGCACTAGAGCCAATCACCCATGTATCTAATACCTATGGAACTAGTGTGACCGTCGTGCTTCTGCTGCGACAAGCCTTCGGTCAGTGAGTCTGCTATGTTATCATTTGTGTGTACTTTACATATGTGTATATCACCCTTTTCATTTATCTCTCGAATGAGGTGAAATCTCCTGAGTATATGTTTGGATCGGGAGTAATATCTAGGTTCTTTAGCCTGTGCAATGGCTCCATTATCATCGCAGTACTTGTCTATGGGATCTGCGATCGATGGAACCACTCCCAATTCAGTAATGAATTTTTGAATCCAAACATCTTCCTTTGCCGCTTCACAAGCTGCAATGTACTCAGGTTCCATTGTAGAAACAGCGACTGTTTCTTGCTATGAACTCTTCTAGCTTATAGTACCTCCGTTTAGACAAAACAAAAACCAGACTATGATACAGTATCATCCCTGTCTATTTGGAAACTTGCATCGGTGTAACTTTTTACAACCAGTTTCTCCTCTCCTCCATACACCAAGAATAAATCTTTAGTCATTTTCAGGTACTTAAGAATATTCTTGACTACCGTCCAGTGACCTTCACTTGGATTAGATTGGTGTATGCTCGTCATGCTCAAAGCATACGAGACATCAGGACGAGTACATGCCATTGCATACATGATAGATCCAATTGCTGAAGCATATGGAACTTTCCTCTTGTTGTCCTTATCATCCAATGATTTCGGACACTGGTCTTTAGAGATCGTTATCCCTTGAGACACGGGGACACATCCCCTTTTTGCATTTTGCATACCAAAACGATGCAAAACCTTATCAATGTATGTACTCTGACTTAGACCGATCATCCTTCTAGATCTATCCCTATAGATCCTCATTCCTAGAATGTAGGATGCATCTCCTAAGTCTTTCATAGAGAAGTTGCTCCGTAACCAAGTCTTAACAGCCTTTAGAGAAGGTATGTCATTCCCCATTAGTAGTATATCATCAATATATAATACTATGAATGCCACATGGCTCCCACTAACCTTCTTGTAAACACAAGGTTCATCTTTGTTTTGAACAAAGCCATACTCTTTGACTATTTCATCAAAATGGATATTCCATC
Source organism: Kitagawia praeruptora (assembly GCA_037693485.1). Classification (NCBI taxonomy): domain Eukaryota; kingdom Viridiplantae; phylum Streptophyta; class Magnoliopsida; order Apiales; family Apiaceae; genus Kitagawia; species Kitagawia praeruptora. The sequence goes on along the minus strand of CM075354.1, from coordinate 95,059,061 downwards.
TCCTAGAGGCTTGCTTCAATCCATAAATGGATCGACGTAATTTACATACCTTGCCAACATTCCTTGGATCGACAAAACCTTCAGGTTGTGTCATGTACACATCCTCTTCAAGGCTTCCATTAAGGAAGGCTATTTTGACATCCATTTGCCAGATTTCATAATCATGGAATGCTGCAATTGAAAGCAAAATCCTTATGGACTTGACCATAGCCACTGGTGAGAAAGTTTCATCATAGTCAATACCATGAATTTGTTTGAAACCTTTTGCAACAAGCCTTGCTTTATAGGTCTGAACATTTCCATCCACATCAGTTTTCCTTTTGAAAACCCATTTGCACCCTTCGGGTGGATCAACCAAAGTCCATACTTGGTTTTCGTACATGGAATCCATCTCGAATTTCATGGCTTCTAGCCATCTCTTAGAGTCTGGATTGTTCATAGCATCTTGGTATGTGAGAGGCTCATCTTCATCTATGAGCATCAAATCACCACATTGAGTCAAGAGAAATCCATATCTCTCTGGCTCATGGCGAATTCTACCAGATCTACGAACAACCTGTGTTTCTTGAGCATTATTCTGCTCCTATTCCACTTCAGGTTCAATGCTATTTTGCGGTTCTCGATCTTCATCGAGATCTATAGTTCTCCCACTGTTTCTTTTGGAAACAAAATCTCTTTCCATAAAGACAACATCTCGAGCAATAAACACTTTCTGCTCAGAGGGACTATAAAAATAATACGCCTTTGTTTCTTTAGGGTATCCCACAAATATGCACTCTTCGGATTTAGGACCAAGCTTATCTAATACTTGACATTTCACAAACGCCTTGCATCCCCAAACTTTCATAAAGTTCATGCCTGACCGTTTCTCCTCCCATATCTCATATGGAGTCTTTTGAACCTTCTTAGTAGGAACACGGTTAAGTGTGAAAGCCGCTGTTTCTAGAGCGTGACCCCAGAAACTAATTGGAAGATCTGCATGACTCATCATCAATCGTACCATGTCCAACAGGGTACGATTTCTCCTCTCTGAAACTCCATTCCATTGAGGTGCTCCTGGCGGAGTGAGTTGTGATACAATACCACACTCTTTTAAATATTCTTTAAATTCGGTGCTTAAGTATTCACCCCCACGATCGGATCGTAAGATCTTAATACTTGCACCTCCGCCAATTTGCTTCTCTACTTCAGCCTTATATTCTTTGAACTTTTCAAAAGAATCGGATTTATTCTTCATAAGATTTACATATCCATATCTACTGTAATCATCAGTAAATGTTATGAAGTAGTAGTAGCCTTCTCTAGCCATCACACGCATTGGGCCACATACATCACTATGTATAAGCTCCAGACGTTCAGTGGCCCTTTGACCCTTACCAGTGAAAGGGGCTTTGGTCATCTTACCAAGCAAACAAGATTCGCATTCTTGGTATGATTCAAAATCAAATTTATCCAAGTATCCATCTTTATGTAATTTGGATATGCGTTTCTCATTTATATGGCCTAGACGACAATGCCAGAGGTATGTATGATTTGAGTCATTAATTTTAAGTCGTTTGTTTTCTATATTATAGACAGGATTATCTAAATAAAGAACATATAAACCATTAAACAAACGTGCAACACCATAGGTCAAATCATTCAAAGCAAAAGAACAACTGTTGTTCCTTATTATAAATGAAAAACCTTTCTTGTCCAAACAAGAAACCGAAATAATGTTTCTGCAAATCGCAGGCACGTAAAACAGTTATCAAGTTCTAAAACAAGCCCAGAGGGCAAAGATAGATAATAAGTGCCTACAGCCAAAGCAGCAACTTTTGCTCCATTGCCAACTCGTAGGTCTACTTCTCCCTTAGCCAATGTCCTACTTCTCTGCAGCTCCCGCACATTTAAACAAATGTGAGAAGCACATCCAGTATCCAATACCCAAGATGTAGAAGTAGACATTGACTTCTATAATATATATACCTGAAGTAGAAGCTTGTTGAGCCTTCTTCTTCTTCAGATCCTCCAAGTAAACTGAACAGTTTCTTTTCCAGTGACCAGTTTTCTTACAGTAGTGACATTCACCCTTATCAACTGGTTCACTTGCCCCTTGTTTGCAATTAAAAATGACTTACTCGTGTTGATCCTTTCTTGACGAGTTTGGCTTGCAAACATGCATTGCAAGTGCTCATAGGTAGTGTATGCATCCATATGCATATGCTGCCTTTGAAGCTCAGCACTCATAGTTGCCAACATAAGACATGCAACATCATTTGCATCATTCTTATCCTTTGTGTGGGCCGCTCGTTCCTCAACAGTAGCGCCCTCGGGAAGGGGACCTGGCGGAGGGATGTCAATGACATGAAGCTTGCGCTCCTGCCTGATGACAATCCTCAAATTCCTCTGCCAGTCTAGGAAGTTATTTCCTCCTGTCAGTTTATCCTTCTCAAGGATTGATCGAACGGATAGAGAGTTTGTGTTGTTTGCCATTTCTTAGTATCTACAATGTTAAAAGCACAAAATAAACATTAGATTGTCTGAGTTATCAATTATTATGTTCAAATGATTATGATATATTCATAATATATCTCCCACTATTTTTATCAAATTAATAGCCCTTACTATCAATTCGGAAAGTATATCCCATAATTCTTTTTATTGAGCCAAGATCCATATTTCGTCATGTTTTAAGTCAACCACTGGAAGTCCTTAAAAATGATTATTTAGGTAGACAACCATTGTCAATTATATCATATATAATTCTTGGATAGTTTGGTGAACAACCATTGTTCTAATCTATCTAATAGATTTTAACCAAACTCTATGCTTCTAAGTTCATAATGGTCGAATATAACCGTTTATTTTCACCTTATTATGACGACTTAGTTAAGTTTGACCCAATGATCCAACGGCTGAATATAACCGTTTATATTCGTCGCATCTTACCACGATAGATAGGAGTCCCCTGCCACTGACAGCCCTTCCCCTTATCGATCTAGGATTCGATGAGTGTTCATTCATTGGAAAGCATCTGATTAAAACTTAATATTTTGTTAAGGGATTTAGAAAAATTATAACGATCATGATCACATCATAAAGAGATCCTCAATTTTTCCTTGAACCAAATATTTCATATTGACATCCTAAATTGTTCATTTCCCAGGTAGATGGAGGATACCAAAGGTCACACTTAAAACCCATCAACCTTACGAATACGCATATCCGCTTTTGACAGAAAATCCCAAATTTTAGATATCAAAATCCATATTTAGTTCCATGCTTTAAAATCCATATTTTAAAAACACAAGAATCTCATGATCGTTTGTTAATTTTAAAATCTTGAATCGTTACAGATTTTATCTTGATTAAGCAGGCATGGCATGGGTGATGTATCTAATACATTCATTCATACATGATTAATCTAATTAAAGCATGCATTTCTATGTATCCTACACATACATTCATACATCATATGTAAAGTAAGTGCATTATGTAAACATGATTGGTTATGGCCTTTATCCTATATGATCCTTTCAAGCTAATGAAAGGATCAAGGACAATCTATGGGTGGTTTAAAATACTATACTATTACATGTCTTCTTCTTTGCTGCTACAATGCCTCCTTGGATCACCTCCTTGCTTGCTTGTCTTCATGTATTCATGTACATTACATAAACAAAACAACTATACTAATATACTTACAAGGAGAACTCGAGTTACATTCGAGATTTAATCATTACAAGGAATGACGACATGCAAGTTGTATTTAGAAACCAAACCATAAACAAAAACCTTTATCCTATGGGTCTCAAGGCCATAACCATCCACCATGCTCAAGTAACAATTAAATAACATGTCATATTATCTAATCATGTTATACCATATCATATTTCAGATGATCCAATCAAAGAAATCATATAACGCAAAAATCAGAAAATCAGAATCAAATTCTGAAAACAATAAATCACGTTTTTCATGCACTAAACCGCGTCAAACGCCTTACAGACGAGTCGGTGATACCTATGGTATCAGTTTTGTTCAGACTCTCGTTTCCAGTCAGAAAACACATATCATTTGCAAAAATCGGACACTGGACACAGATTTCACCAGATCTGCGCAGCGTATACAGAAATCGTATCGTATACAATCCCCATATCATGAACAAACAAAAATCATGTATATATCAATATACATACAGATTATATGATCATCATATGATTATCCCAATCATCATTAACATACAGTTTATACATATATATCAAAATCAACGCATCATACATGACAATCATCAAACATGCTCGTATATATATCAAAACTGTAACATATAACCGAATTAAAACGTTTTTGCAAGTAGCTCTGATGCCATTGAAGGGTTTCGAGCATCAAACGCAGCGGAAAATTAAAACAAAAATAATAATTATCGAAACCCTACCGCAGGATCCATGTAAAAACATGATATTTAATTCGGAGATTGATGATTTACCTTAAAGAAGCTTTACGATTGTATGTCTAATGGAGATCCAAGCTTTCACGATCGTTGAGTGCTCCTCTTCGAAGCCTCCTCTACGGTATCCACGCGAACACTCCAAGAACGATTCTTGATTGGAAAGGAGGTACTAGCCTCCAATGAAAATATGAGATCTTCTTTTTAGGTTTTGGTTCAAGCGGCTGGGGATTATTTTTGTCATACAAAATTAATTACCTTCTTTACCTCTCATCATATATTTATATGATAGTGTAAGGTAAAAGCCCAACTAAAAACCTAGCCCAAGTTTGATTAATTAAATAATAGAATCAAATCCTATTATTTAAATAAATAATAATTAAGTCATACTTAATTATTAAAATCATATCTCATTTGTATTTTATTATATCTTAATTAATTCCCACTTAATTAATATAATAAAATACAACTAATCATTTAATTAATTTAAATTCATAATTTAAATTAATTCTTCCTTAAAATGTTCTATGTGTGTGACCCTGTAGGCTATCATTTAATTGGCAATAATTTTATTCTCTAATAAAATTATAAACAATGAGCGGCATCTAGTAATACATCATTGCTACCCAATTAAATAATAATTAAATCGTGATTCGATAAAACCTTTTGTGATTAATGTTCCCGTGTAATATAATCCCTTTAACCAAATATTATAGATTAAACTCGAGGCATGTTTCATGTCATCCTCTTCATAATTTAATCCGGGTTTACTTGATCCATGAGTAGACTATTAAAACAAATCACTATTTGAGCACGACCATGCATTTTATAGTCTCACTCAATCAAGAGGCCAATAATATCTCTCCTATCTGATAGGAGGGTTAAATCCTTTATCTATCATTCATATTTCTCATACGATTCACAATATACCCGATGTCCACTTTTATCATCACCCGGTCAAAGGTAACTTTTAATGTAGTCAAAGTATATTATCCTCGTATAGAAATATAATGATCTCAAGTCAAAGGATCATTACACCATTACCACTGTGAGTCTTTCTTATGACTTTATTAACATGAAGAATCTCACGGTGGGTCTGTCCAGTGCCATGTACCCTTACATGTACCTATGTTTTGACTTTAGTATCTCCATACTTATAACCAATGAGATGTGGTTATCAGTCAACAACATACTAGTCTATTTATGTATTATTATTGTCCTATATAATAATACTCGACTAGGGACCTTTAAGAATATGATATATTATATAATCTCAAGTTCAAGTTAAATACTTAAACTATATAATGTGTATCATTATTCTAAGGACATTTATTATGCTAACAAATATATCGCAGTAATTAAAGTCATAATAAATACATTTATTAAATAATCAAATGACATAAAGGTTTATCAAAATAAACAATGTATTGCCTCTAGGGCACCTACACTAACATGATGTACCATTTCTTAGAAGTTGTATCAGTAACAAATTCAAAAGACATTTGGGTATTGTAATAAAAGTTATTTATTCCGCAGTTGTTGCATTGTGTCATTTCTGAGACTCTAACCTGTGTGTGTGTGTGTATGAGAGATATATATTGTGGGGTCATAAGCTGTTGAATTGTGTACACTGTGAGTAATACAGGTAAGGCAAGGAAGTCAATGGATCGTGACTACTCTAAATCCCTGACCCCGGATTTGGGGCTGTTACAATATATCTCCTACAATTAATGTGATAATAAATCAAATTTTACTGGTGAGACCACAAAGAAATGACTGAGATGGTAAGCAGAGGTAGTTTTGATTTCTGAGGATTAAAGTACAAGCTATCCTAATTTTTTATTTTGAGTGAGTTGATTCTACAAGTACACATTAAACATTGAAACTTTTGAAATGATATTCCTTAGGGCTACCAAGGTTCCCCAGACTGTAAGCAAAGGTAATTCCTACTTATCCAGATTTAGAACACATTGGGGCCGAAAACTTGTATAAAAGATAATCTTACATATTGCCCTAATACGTTCTACAAATATCTATTAAACACAAAGTTCAAAAAACTTATTAAAATCTCAGCACATGTAATTAACATAAAGATAAAAAAGCTCAACATGCATAAGTCACTAAATGCCTTGCATAAATATTGGTTTGGGGGAAAACTTTAGGCGCAGTGATGTAGTAACGCATCAAGCGAACCAATAATTCTACTGGATATTCTAAATAAACACTTACTAATCTGTGAAAATCCGGATGTCCCTTTTTTGGAAGTCGGCCCCGACAACTTCAACTTCTCCAAAACCGCAAAAGAAACCCACAATATCTACAACATCAAAATTATAGAATTTTCTTTAAACCCTATATAATCCTATACCATATGTGCGAATCAAACTTTATTAAAGATACCTGAGAGAGTCGTAACATCATCGGTGCGGCTTCGAAGTGCAGCCTGGTTCACAAATTGGAAGCCATACCTTGGAATGCATGCAATGTCCTCACCCAATGCCTCAACATTAGTTGTTACGAGGATAAGTAGTCTTAGATTGCTTGCAAGAGGCCTATATGGGTAAATATTTACGGCAATCTTTACATTTCTGAGATTGTAGACCAAGCCTTCGGTCACAGGGGCTTGAAAGCGAGATACCAAATGTTTACGAACAGCAGCATGCATAAGATTCTCCTAGAACCAAAACGAAATGACACAAACTCAATGGAAGACCAACGTAAAAGCTTAGGTCCCGAAATAGGAGAGTGAAAAAGTACGCACCTTTTCGTCAATAAGTATCATATCCAAGCTAAGCAAACTTTTGTCATTCGAACTGATAGACTCCCACATTCTGCAAATGCGCACCCTTATCATCCAATTCTCAGCATCGCCCTTCAAATCAGAAAGGTAACTGAATGCCATATCTGTACCAGCATAGAATAAGTTAGCCACCAGCAAACCAACCCCCATATAAAGAACTAAAGATCATTCACAAATACCCACGATTAATACACAAAATTTCCAAACGAACATATCAAAATAGCATATATTACAAGAAGAATTGAAGTCAACATCCAAAAATATGAATAATCAAATTGGCATACATCGTTAAACCAGTTCATCCAAATTCTAACATCTACAATATAAACAAAAAAGAGCTGAAGGAATGATACCAATACATAAAAATCTACCCTCTTTAATACACTATTCTAACATTTAACCTCCATGCCCAAACTAAATTATCCACCATATCGGCCAGACCAGCTATAAATTGAAAATGGAAGCTTATGTCTCTCAGGCTAATCTCAATCTAGATCGCTGGATCAACAGAACAATATATTTCAAGCATTCAAAAGTAAAAGTAAGTGACTTGAATAAATAACACGAATATCAGTATATCACTAATGGGAATTTAAAAGCTTGAGGCGCAAAAATTTCTATTTATGCAAATTCAACTATATCTAATCTCTAACAATTCTGTTAAATTAAATGCACACACAAGTATTCCAAAGTTGGAACTTGCAAAATTTAACACTAAACCCACATCAAACTAACAATTCTATCAAATTAAATAAATACACAAGTACTTGAAAGTTGGAACTGTGCAAAATTTAATACTAAACCCACAGCAAACCATACAAAATAAGCAACAGAACAAACACATATACATACAAATATACATATACATATAATGAGAATTTGAGCACAAAAAGGATAGAAATTGACCACAAATCATGGAAAACGCTTAAATCAACATGAAAAAAATTAGGAACCCAAAACAAAAAAATGAAAATGCACCTTTTTCAATAACCCGTCGATCTGTACCATTGTCACCGGCTGCGAATATATATACCTAATTGGAGAGTAGCCGATGGGTTTTCGGTTACCAAGGTACTTAACCGGAAAAGGTCTCTAAATCCATATTAAATTAACTTTAGGGTAGGCAAGAAGGCGTATATAATCGTAGTAATATATCTATATACGGTTTGTGAGAGATGTAAGGCCCAATTCGGGAGTTCAATTGAATTTGAGTGCTCAAAAGTCCACACATCGATCGTTTTTTTAAAAAAAAATAGCCCAAAATGGGAGAAAGCTGTAAAATGAGAGAACATGGTTTGGAGGAAGTCTAGGCCTGCCACGTCAGGCTCCCGAGATTTTACTTTATATAGAAGTATAGATTGAATATATATTTTTTGTCCTAATAAATTTGGATTTTTTTATCTTAATTCCCACCTCATAATAAGAAATGGGTGGTTGCAACACTGCCTCAAACGAAGTAGCAACTCAAGAATATTTGCATAGTTATGAAGAACTTTTTCTTGCACCACAAATTGGTCAAATTGAACCTGTTAAAAATTCAGAAGTGACGCTTTCTTTGTAAGAAATCTAACCATAAACATGTAAATTACAATCACAAAACAAATGAGGAAAACAGGAAGGAAAAGAAAAGAACACTCCAGTGTTATTGTTACCAAATTTCACTAGTGTTGTCTATGACTATTTCTTTGAGAACCGTTCTTTGACAATACTCAACTGTCCGCCTTCCTTGGTAACAGATGTGGCTGTTTTACCTCATTGCAGTGGTTAATGAACTTATTGAGTTCCTGATTAACAAAAAGAAAATCAGGAAAAAATACAGATAAAAAAAAGGCAATGTCAATAGTAGAGCATACAAAAGAATAATTCCTATTGAACCCATTAATTAGTGACTATTCACACTTCACTACAAACAACATACTTTCAAGTATGAGGAAACACCTGATACATTTACATTTTCACTTAAAAAAAGTAAAAAAAATCACGTTATATACTCCTCTTTAACTTCTCGTTTGAAAAAGAGGAAAATGTAATAAAGTCATTATGGCAATCTATTTTTAACTTATCTTTATATGTTTATCAATTAATTTAAAATGGTAATGTGCTCATTTTTTGGTAAAATTTCCAGAGTGAAGAGCATAAGATGACCTGAAAAATTATCTTCAGGACTAAATATATAAATTGAATATAATCATATACGACTTATTTAGCCATGCAAGAGGATATAATGTGATACTAGAAATATCTTAAAATCATACTGGGCTAAAACAGAGTCAATCCCACATTGAACTTGGTTCGATCTTTGCCTTATTCCTAGTCCAAACTACTGAATAAGAATTTTCAGAAATCTATTGACACAACAACATAATCTCAAACTTAATCCATTAAAGGCGATGAGTTAAACATGTTATACTCTGTCCATGTGCTTCCTTCAAAATTGAAGAAAGATGCTTATTATGCTACAGGAGTATAATAAATTAGACATTTCCATTTTAAATAAGTTGATAAAAAAGGAGTTAAAAAAATTATACGTAAAGAATTACCAGAAAATCAGCCTCGTTGTCATTAAATGAATGTAGAAGCAAGCAACTATTACTGCCACATATATAGTAAGAAGATTAAAAAGAGAAAGCCCAAAGATAAGATAACCTACATTACTTTTTTTACCACCTTAGTGAACAGATACGGAAATACTTTCTGGCTTGGAATTGGTAATAAGCTCATCCTGGGTATATTAATAAGAACAATTCAATATATTATAAACATGAAAAAAGAAGTAGCACATCACAAAAAGCAAAATGGTACAATTAAAAACAAACCAGTGAAACTCAACATGACAGAAAAATGCAAAGACCACTTTTACTCGAACCACAAACTAGTGATGCAGCTAACCTTCCACTCGCCTAGCAATGCCATGGGACATATAATAAGAGTTCTGTTATGCAAAATCACGCAAGCGCACGTTGTCACAAGTAATATATGATTAAATCAAGTTCGTTCCCACAGAGATCTAGAATGGTGTTCAATTCAATTAATGTACCTATGCACCGATGTATGGTTTTTATCCATTGCTAAGACAAATAACAAATTGGATTTTTATTAACTACTAAATTAAACTAAGATGCAAATTATAAAACTAAGAAATAAATTAACTAATAAGAATAGAAATCGAGTTACTTATGAGAATAAAAACATGGGACTCTAACTTCATTAAATACTTCCCTTAGATCTGACGCCTTTAATCACTATGTGCAATGATTTTGATATCTGATCGGATAACACGAAACAAGTATACGCTACCTGTCAGCATACGCATACCAAACTAAACATACATCCACAAAAGAGATAGAAGATGAATAGACACCAATTATGCTTAGACCCTATATGTCTATAGAATTTGAAAACATAACGGTTGAAGAACAAGTTATCCATAATGATCACATAGGGCAGTATAAGTATTTTCATCTCACACCAGGAATCATATTGATTAACAATTATGAACCTATGCTAGCATGGCATGTTCTAAATCTCAAGATCCACTTTCACTTCACAAGAGATTAACAATTCAATTTATATGTTAGCTACGCATCTAAAAGCATTAAGATTAACCATACGAGGATATCAGATATACACCACACACAGATCTTTAAAGCATCAAGATACTAAGTTCCATAAATAACTCCGTTAGAATCCCATGACAACGATTAGCTCATAATTGAACCGTTCATCGTCATGGGATTTGATGAAAACATGATAAATAACAAGATATGAATAAAAGAAATAATATTAAATAAACAAAGAGTTGAGAAAACAAATCTATAATCCAAAGTAACACAAAGGATGAAGTAGATCTAGATCCGTTGCTTGTCACGAGCGTTGAACCCTTCTCTCCTTTTCTCCCTTGCAGATCTAAGCTGGTTACAATAATAAAACTATGATAATGTGTATATCTATTACAATGGTAGGATGTGTTTAAATAGGCTCTAAAAGTCTTGCCCAGCAAGAAAATACCAAAACAGAATTATAATAGAATTTCTGCAAGATACGTTTCCTAAACTGATTCTGTTTTAAAGGGAAATTCGTAGCTGACTTTTCTTCTGTTTTCCAGAGCCGTTCCAGACGCAATTGGGCCTCTGGACCACCTTAGAATGATAGAGAATCTCGTTATCTTCGCGTGGACTGCTTACGGGCTGAAAACAGACTTATAGAACTCAAGATATGGCCCAAACAGTGAATCTCACGCGTGCAGCCCAATAAATCCGAATTTTAATAAATTAAATCTCCAAAAACGACAAAAACATCCACCATAATCAACATCTTTGTAAATCTGCACAACTAAACAAAACACATCAAAACTACAAGAAACTTGAGCCCAAGACAATCAATTTAAGCCGATTTAGAATGTTCCAAGTGGATATAACTCCACTTATCACACCCCCAAACTTAAACCGATGCTTGTCCTCAAGCATAAACAATTACAACTAACTAACTAACTAGTACCACTTCTGTAGGTGATCACGGTTGCATTTGGCATATGCAACAAGCCCTTTAAACCCCTAGGCAGCCCTAGTGGACGAGTAAGGTCTCGTGAGGGCCTATAGCGAATGTACCCACAAAATCCAATGCAATGCAATGCATGAATGCAACTAAATGAAAATACAATTAATCTACTACTACCATACCTTCAAATCCTCTCATGCCATATCAACTTAAGAATCAAAGTAAATACGCAATGTCTTGGTGTCGAAAGTGCAAGTATTCACATAGTCTACTCAATGAACATGCATAAGTTCTCACAAGCCCATGTCAAGTGTAAGAATAAGTTAGTAAACATGCTAAGCCTACAAGAGCACATCTTTGAGACAACACTCGGGATCTCATACGCAAGAACAAGCAAACACTCACAATCCACTCACAAAAGAATATTCACTCAAGAACAAGGGTAAGTGTATCACTCAATTCCAACAAAATCATAAACACGCTTGACATTTGGTATCAATCTAACTCTTAACACAACATACATCAATGACGATAATCAAAAGGTCTTTAATTGGGTTGTAACGGGGCTAGGGACAAGGTATGTCAAATAAGCCAAAACAGGTGTAGTGTCAAAAGCTAGTAAGTACCATAATAAATCATACACAACACCCTATTTCCCCCCCACATAATTTTTACAAACTCTCGACTAGTCGACTGAAATAGGATCATAACAAAAACAAACATGCTCTCATAATATATATTCTTTTTTCTTTTTTCTTTTTTTTCTTTTGTTTTTTCTTCTATTTTTTTCATTTTTTTTTCTTTTTTTTTTCGAGAGCTAAATAGAACACAAACAATAATATAAACAATAACAATGATCCCATAATTTATTACATATGTCAACTATCAATCAAACAACCAGACCCAATTTTCAATATTCCCCCCAAAAGTAAGACCAACAATAAACCTTCCTTGCACACCTTATTACTCCCTTAAGCACTCTACTAGCCTTTGACAATGTGGGTTCAAATTAATGTGAGGCCAATACAAGAAAAAGGTCTAGGCAAGTAATGTGGTATGTCACCGAAAAAATAGGATTAAGCTCAACGGTTTAACTAATTGATCATGTAAACATGGTGTGGTAATATGGGAAAATATGTGGTTATTCCTAAATGCCTTTATCATTTTAATCGTCAAATAATGTCATGCGTTTCAAGAAAGACCTCAAACAACTGCTAGCAATGCAAACAATCCGTGGACACTCAAGCAAACGAATAAATTGCAAATATGCAATATGCAATAAGGCTCAAAACTCACTTGGTGGAAAAACATGCTTAATCCCAAGCAAAAATCTCTCTAACGCACCGACTTGTATTCAAAGCATGCAAACTAAATCATCTTGCACATATTCATGTCCTTCTAATTACTTACAACATTCAATAAGTCTACTAGCTTCAACTTACTAGTGTATGTGTGTGCACAAGAACAAAGCATATCACTTCTCAATCAAAAGCGTCAACAACACAAAATTCCTATCAAGCATGGGTGCAAATGCAACTATTATGAACTCACACGGTATACAAACATAAAAACAGAATGTCCTATATGAAACAAATGTAAATAACACGAACATAAATGCATAATTTACTACTACTAAGATGCAAAGCATGAAATCCTACATGAACAAATAATACAACAACAACTACTAATCCCTCAAACCACCCCCAAACTTAAAATATTCAATGTCCGCATTGAATGGAAGTAAATACAAGGGATAGCAGAAAACATACCTGAATACCGAAGCAGTCACCCTCCTCGAATGAATCTGGTGGAGGATATTGCGCACGAGCTCCATAGACTGGTCACCTTGCCTGAATACTACAAAACCCACAATTGACAAGAACACAAATTCGTAATAAAAATAAGATTAGAGAAAAAGATTTACCCAATACGAATCAAAGAGGTGAACTTGCAATTAATTCCTCTTTAGAATTGAATTTATTAGAGATTTAAATAAAATAGAAGAGGAATTGGATTTGTATGTATAGGTGTGTATATAATAATAATAATAATAATAATAATAATAATAATAATAATAATAATAATAATAATAATAATACATAAATAATAATAATAATAATAATAATAATAAATAAAAATAAATAAGAATAAAAATAAAAATAATAATAATAAGTAAGAATTAGAATAGAAATAGGTTTAGAATTTTTGAGAAAAGATGGGAGGTTTTTGAAATAGAAATAGGAAAAGAATTAGATAGAATGGGGGTATAAAAAGAATGGGGTTGAAAAGTTTTTTTTTTTTATATACAAGTACACAACTCACGGACAGAACAGAGAATAAAACTGTGAGATTTTTTTTTTTTTTCATCAATTCACCTCCACGCGCCAACTGCCTGAGTGAAGAGCAAATTGCCCCACTGTCAGTTGCGCAGGCGCAACCTGCGCCACAACCCCCGCAGACTACCCCCATTCCAGTAACGCAGGCGCAGCCTGCGTTACACAGCCGCAATTTGCCCCAATTGCAGAAACGCAGGTGCAACCTGCGTTACACATCCAAAATTCGATTTTTTTCAATTTTTTTTTTTTTTTTTCACACAACACTCAAATTTTTTTTTTCCTTCCTACACTAATGCATGGGTTGCCTCCCACGAAGCGCTTCTTTAACGTCAATAGCTTGACGTTACTTCCTCAACTCATGGCGGTTTCAAAAGAATAACTGAACCATCCTCAACAGACAAACCACTCATACGAATGTTGACATCTTGATTGCTTGCTTTCCACAAATTTCTTTCATCAGACTTCAACCTAATTTTATTTCCCAACAGCCAAATCTTCTTCTTTTTCTTCTTCACACCTCTAAAGTGCTTCTCCGACTCAACCGGCTGAACAAAAATTTCTTCTTCCTTATCATCTGCTTTCCACCTTCGCAACACGTTATCATGCCCTTCTTCAAAAATCACTAACTCATTATTCAAAAGGACATACCTCAAATGTGGTGGAAGTTTCCCAAGCTTTACATTCGAAAGATCTCGAACTGAAGAACTATCAATGGATTCAGTGATGGGATGCTTTAGCACTTGTGTATCAGATTTTTCACTCAATAACTGATCAAACTTCTTTCTCTGACCCGTATCAACTATTTCCACACTACAACACTCTTCATCCTCTGTCAGAAATTTCATTGCCTTGAACACATTAAAGGTGACACTCTGATCTTGCACCCTCATTGTAAGCTCTCCTTTTTGCACATCAATCAAAGTCTTTCCTGTAGCCAAGAACGGTCTTCCCAAGATTATTGGAATCTTCTTATCTTCTTCAAAATCCAAGATCACAAAATCAGCAAGGAATATGAGCTTATCAACCTTCACCAAAACGTCCTCCACAATGCCTTTAGGATATGTGATAGATCGATCAGCCAACTGCAAAGAGATATTAGTTGGCTTTGGCTCCGGTAGACCAAGTTGCTTGAAAACAGATAAGGGCATAAGATTAATACTAGCTCCCAAATCACATAAACACTTGCTGAATGAAAGGTTGCCAATAGTGCATGGAATAGTGAAACTTCCTGGATCTTTAAGTTTAGGAGGCAACTTCTGCTGCAGAACGGCACTACACTCCTCTGTCAATGCCACTGTTTCAAAATCTTCCAACCTTCTCTTCCGTGACAAAATATCCTTCATGAACTTAGCATATCTCGGCATCTGCTCCAACGCTTCAACAAAAGGAATGTTAATGGACAGTTTCTTGAAGACATCCATAAATTTCTGAAACTGTTTCTCTTGACTTTTCTTCAAACGTCCAGGAAATGGAGGAGGTGGATAGATCTGATTATTCATTGAAGATTGCTCCGGAGTAGACTTTTCAACAGGTTTCTTACTCTTCTCACCATCTAGCTGATCAGCAACTAAATCAGATTTCTCAATTACTGGCACTGCAGATTTTTCATCCTGCTGATTCTGAACATCTTCATCTTCTTCAGTTGCTGATTTAGGATCACTTGTGACTTTTCCGGATCTCAAAGTCACAGCTTTCACCTGCTCATGGACCTCCCTCTTGCCTGGATTACCCATTGTATCACCTGGAAGAGTTCCTTGTTGCATATTTACCAAGGCACTTGTAATCTGCCCCAACTGGGTTTCCAAAATTTTCTGGCCAGCTTGTAGGTTCTTTACCACTATCCACACCTCATCTGATTTATCATTAGATGATTGCCCCATATGAGCCTGGGGCTGTTGTTGCTGAAATCCCGGAGGTAGATATGGTGTCCTTGGAGCGTAAGGCTATTGATAGCCTTGATTGAATGGCTTCGCTTGCTGATAAGGTTGTTGAGTATTTTGATTGTTGCTCCAGCTGAAGTTAGGATGATTCCGATTATTAGGATGATAAGTGGCTGGAACTGGTGCAGCAGGTCTCTGGAAATTACTCACGAATTGTGCTGATTCAGAAGAGATAGCACACTGATTTGTCTCATGTGCGCCCGCACATAACTCACAAACACTAGCCACCTGCTGAACTCCATAATAAGCAAGAGAATCCACCTTCATAGCAAGAGCCTTCAACTGAGCCGTAATCATTGCAGCTGTATCTACTTCCAAAATTCCTGCTGCCCTGCCTTGAGATAGCCTTTGGGTTGGATTTTGATATTCATTAGCAGCCATCATCTCTATAAGTTCATAAGCTTCATCATAGCTCTTTGCCCACAGAGCTCCACCTGATGCTGCATCTAGCAAAGGCCTAGACTGTGCTCCCAACCCATTGTAGAACCCATTAATAACCATCCAATCAGGCATGCCATGATGAGGACACTTGCGTAGCATCTCCTTGTAACGTTCCCAAGCCTCACATAAGGTCTCGCCAGATTGCTGTTGGAATTGAGTCAACTGATTCCTTAATGCTGCAGTTTTCGCCATAGGGAAGAATTTAGTAAGGAACTTCTGAGCAAGATCTTCCCATGTAGTAATGGAACCAGGTGGCAAAGAGTGTAGCCAGCTCTTAGCCTTATCCCTCAGAGAGAATGGGAAAAGCCTCAACCTGATAGCATCATCCATCACACCATTACATTTGAAAGTGTCGCAGATTTCGATAAAGTCCCTAACATGCATGTTGGCATCCTCCGTAGGAGCACCCCCAAACTGGACTGAATTCTGCACCATCTGAATTGTGCCCGACTTGATCTCAAAATTGTTTGTTGCAATAGCTGGCCTAATAATGCTAGACTGGATGTCATTGAGTTTCGGCTGAGAATAGTCCTTCAAAGCCTTAGCTGCTGCTGCATCTGCCATTGCTACTGTAGTTTCAGATTCCTTTTCCTTATTCTCTTTATTCTCTACAAGATCGTCTTCTGCCAGTTTTTGTAAACGAGCTTGCGAACGTGTTTGCATACAAACTTAAGTACCTGAAACACCACGAAACAAACAAACTAAGTAAGAATCTGTGTCAGTGAACGCTAACGACCACTGATGACAAGCACATAAACTAAAATAAAAAACACCGATGATCCCCGGCAACGGCGCCAAAAACTTGTTATGCAAAATCACGCAAGCGCACGTTGTCACAAGTAATATATGATTAAATCAAGTTCGTTCCCACAGAGATCTAGAATGGTGTTCAATTCAATTAATGTACCTATGCACCGATGTATGGTTTTTATCCACTGCTAAGACAAATAACAAATAGGATTTTTATTAACTACTAAATTAAACTAAGATGCAAATTATAAAACTAAGAATCAAATTAACTAATAAGAATAGAAATCGAGTTACTTATGAGAATAAAAACATGGGACTCTAACTTCATTAAATACTTCCCTTAGATCTGACGCCTTTAATCACTATGTGCAATGATTTTGATATCTGATCGGATAACACGAAACAAGTATACGCTACCTGTCAGCATACGCATACCAAACTAAACATACATCCACAAAAGAGATAGAAGATGAATAGACACCAATTATGCTTAGACCCTATATGTCTATAGAATTTGAAAACATAACGGTTGAAGAACAAGTTATCCATAATGATCACATAGGGCAGTATAAGTATTTTCATCTCACACCACGAATCATATTGATTAACAATTATGAACCTATGCTAGCATGGCATGTTCTAAATCTCAAGATCCACTTTCACTTCACAAGAGATTAACAATTCAATTTATATGTTAGCTACGCATCTAAAAGCATTAAGATTAACCATACGAGGATATCAGATATACACCACACACAGATCTTTAAAGCATCAAGATACTAAGTTCCATAAATAACTCCGTTAGAATCCCATGACAACGATTAGCTCATAATTGAACCGTTCATCGTCATGGGATTTGATGAAAACATGATAAATAACAAGATATGAATAAAAGAAATAATATTAAATAAACAAAGAGTTGAGAAAACAAATCTATAATCCAAAGTAACACAAAGGATGAAGTAGATCTAGATCCGTTGCTTGTCACGAGCGTTGAACCCTTCTCTCCTTTTCTCCCTTGCAGATCTAAGCTGGTTACAATAATAAAACTATGATAATGTGTATATCTATTACAATGGTAGGATGTGTTTAAATAGGCTCTAAAAGTCTTGCCCAGCAAGAAAATACCAAAACAGAATTATAATAGAATTTCTGCAAGATACGTTTCCTAAACTGATTCTGTTTTAAAGGGAAATTCGTAGCTGACTTTTCTTCTGTTTTCCAGAGCCGTTCCAGACGCAATTGGGCCTCTGGACCACCTTAGAATGATAGAGAATCTCGTTATCTTCGCGTAGACTGCTTACGGGCTGAAAACAGATTTATAGAACTCAAGATATGGCCCAAACAGTGAATCTCACGCGTGCAGCCCAATAAATCCGAATTTTAATAAATTAAATCTCCAAAAACGACGAAAACATCCACCATAATCAACATCTTTGTAAATCTGCACAACTAAACAAAACACATCAAAACTACAAGAAACTTGAGCCCAAGACAATCAAT
The DNA here is from genome assembly GCA_037693485.1 of Kitagawia praeruptora. Classification (NCBI taxonomy): domain Eukaryota; kingdom Viridiplantae; phylum Streptophyta; class Magnoliopsida; order Apiales; family Apiaceae; genus Kitagawia; species Kitagawia praeruptora. The sequence continues at coordinate 95,040,365 of CM075354.1, read as the reverse complement.
TTAAGCCGATTTAGAATGTTCCAAGTGGATATAACTCCACTTATCAAGTTCCACCTCTACCTTGCTTTTCTTGGTACTCCATTGGATTCCGTTCTCTTTGAGGCTAGATTTTCTCTGTCACTATGCTTGGCTTCAGGGATTCTTCTCCCTGGTCTTGCCATTATAAGACTTATTTTCATTACAGCTTTTCCCAACCCCATTGCATCTGCTAAAATCTGGATATATTCTTGTTAAGTTAGAGGCAATTCTAGCAATAAAAACATGCACACAAATATATCTTTTAGGACAAAATGTGAAAGAACTAAAGAAAAAGATCTAGTATGCAGTATGCTATATTTATTACGCACCTATGAGGAATTGAGTTGTTACTTCACCAGTGAACACATTCACATGCCAATACCATGCTAAAATTTATTTTCAAATTAACTAATTCTTAAACTAAATATCTTCACATCTAAGTATTGGGAAACTTTTAAATACAACTACTATCTTTCATGCTAAACTTTCCGTAACATTTATTTGATTATTAACCCTCTTATTGTCACATTAGTCAACTGTGTGAAGTAACATGGCTTTCTGCTCTTCTCAAAGAACTTGGACCGAAAAATCTACCTGCGATTATGCTCAACTGTGACAACAAAGCTGCTCTGGCTATCGTTGTCAATCCTGTCTTCCACGAAAGAACCAAGCATGTTGAATTCGACTACCATTATGTTCGAGATCAACTCAAGTATGGTACCAATACAACACAACATGTCTCTTCTCAAAACCAAGTAGCAGCTGGCATCTTCACTAAGTTGCTTCCAATCAAATTTCGTCAAGCTCACTTGGAGAAGCTGACAGCCTCCTCAAATTCTGTAGCTTGAGGAGTATAAAGGAAATACACTAGTATTTTCTAAGTTAACTTTTTATGTATTTGTTAACGGAGGAATTTGGTGATAACAAATTTCGGAGGTTGTTGGAATAACGAAATCATGAAAGTAGGGGAATTTAGGATTTTGGATGTTTGGGGCTGGACTTGAGAGGTGTCTCGACTTGTTAGATGTGTCGGATCCTTTTCCAAGATGCCTGCGTACATTATACCTATAAGGATCAAGCCAACGCAGTTCTGTTAAGGATTGATTTTTAATCCCTCTGTTTGTTAAGGGATGTATTTTGGGAATTAGTAGATTTTACCTCTTTAAATTATATTCGCGTTGGGATACCTTCCTGATTTGAAGGATATTGTTTGGAGATATTTTCTATCATTAATTGGAGATTATTCCTCATTTCAGAGAGAGGAAACAATTAACTTGGGGATTAAGTTAATTATTTTTAGATTCGTATTGGGAAATTTGGGAGATAATAGAGGCAACCGAAAATATGGCGTAACAACTACCCCCCAGTTCTTCAGTGCAGTTTGATGGACTGGGGAACTAAGCATGCTTCGATCTTCCAAATTTTCCGAGTCACTGAAACAGCTAGGAGAGGAAGATTAGTAAATAATATGGAGCACCTAGGTGCCCGTAATATGCATGTAGATGCAAGTGAGACATGCGAGATGTAAAAATGAATAAGTTGTAGGTGTGAGGGAATGTATCTTATAGGGTCATCTAAGCATTATTCCATAAAGTCATCCAAAGCATTCCGAGCAATATCCTGAAAAGCATACATTCAAAGAAATATCCTCCAGTCAAAGAAGGTCATATCTACCATGTCTTCTCGAGAGTATCCCCCTCAAAGGGGGTCATTTTCATTAGAAATTTATAAATTCGAGAAATACCCTCAAAGGAGGTCGTTCCCCATATCAGAAATACCCTCCTCATAGGAGGTGGATTTTCCGAAGATCGCTTCATTTTTAATAAGACTCTCCTTAGAGGCGATCATCTTTCAAAATATTATCCTCATCAAAACAGGGTCTTCCAAAATAATCAACTCTTCGAATAAGAGCCTTCCAAAATATTACTCCTGTAAAGGAGGGCCTTCCAAAATAAAAAACTCTTCGAAAAAGAGCCCTTCAAAATATTACCCCTACAAAGGAGGACCTTCTAAAATAATAAACTCTTCAAATAAGAGTCTTCCAAAATATTATCCATGCAAAGGAGGTCCTTCTAAAATAATAAACTCTTAGAATAAGAGCCTTCCAAAATATTACCCTGCAAAGGAGGGCCTTCCAAAATATTACCCCTGCAAAGGAGGGCCTTCCAAAATAATAAACTCTTCGAATAAGAGCCCTTCAAAATTTATCCCTAGAAAAGAGGGCCTTCAAAAATAATACCCAAAGGGTATTTTTGTTTAATTTTGAACAAATACTCAATTTTTGCTTCCGTTAAATTCGATTTCCCAAGCTTCTACTTGTTCTTCATGTACCACGAATATTGCATCTCAAATCTTGAATATCTCCACAATTCAGATTCTGTCCAGATCTGTTTTTACCCTTTTTAACCATCTAAATGATTTTTCTTGGAAAAACACAAAACACGAAAGTTGTAGATAACGAAAAGATCTTTCCGAAAATATATGGCTCATCCAAAACGGAGTTATAATGAATCGGGAATCAAATAAAACGTTTGCTGATTGATTTCTTGATGCTGAAAAACAAGAACTGATTGTTTTTTGTGGTTTCGAGAATAGATCGAGATATTATCTGAGAAAACTCAAAGAATGAAAGTTATAGGAAATTTAAAAAGCTTTCTGAATCATTAAAAATTATCGAAATCCGACATGTATTGAATTTACTACGAATTTTTTAATATAGCTAATTTGTATGGACAAAATCATAAGAAAACTTATCTTAATTCAGAATAGAGTCACCGTCTCCATCGTTTGGCTCCTCCATTAAAGCAGCTCCAAATCCATAATAACCCCCCATGCCTATGAATTGATTGTCCTCCACAATCAAAAAATATATCCCCTCCTTCTAGCGCCAATTATTAACGGAGGAATTTGCTGATAACAAATTTCGGAGGTTGTTGGAATAACGAAATCATGAAAATAGGGGGATTTGGGATTTTGGATGTTTGGGGCTGGACTTGAGAGGTGTCTCGACTTGTTAGATGTGTCGGATCCTTTTCCAAGACGCCTACGTACCTTATATTTATAAGGATCAAGTCAACGTAGTTCTGTTAAGGATTGGTTTTTAATCCCTATGATTGTTAAGGGATGTATTTTGGGAATTATTAAATTTTATCTCTTTAAATTATATTCGCGTTGGGATACCTTCCTGATTTGAAGGATAATTTGTTGTCATTAGTTTGTTAGACTTGTGTGGTTGTTATTAGTATGACATGCTTGTTTGTCATCTTCTCTATCAGCTTTTGTCTGATAGCTAGAGTTCATATAGCTGACTATTGTCTTGTAAGTCTCTCAGAGCAATTATTATTGGAATTTTCACTCTTTCTTTGGATGAGCTCTCACATTTACTATCTTATTTATTCTCTACATTCTTCAATCACTTGAGCATTATTATGCTTGTTATCAGGGATGGAAAGAGAGAAAGAGTCTATATTCCTTCTCATTTTGATGTTGAGGTTTTCGTGTCAGTTGATTTGTTTATCGTGAGTTATGAATTAGAGGAAGCATTCTTCTTTCATTTACGAAACAAACCTAAAGCAAAGTATCATAAAGAGCTTGAAATTCCTGCTGATGTTGTTGAGCGAGTTTGTCGTCTTTGCGTTAAGGTAACACCCTGATTTGATACATCGACATTATATGTAGTAGTTTTTATTATGTCTGAGATCTTTAATGTTTTTTTAAAATTATTTCTTGATCATCTGGTGATTTATCAGAATAGACATCCATCTATAAGGTATATAAGCCTAATTATTTAAAAGAAAAAAAAAGAAGGTATTATCTAAACTTAAAAAATGTTTGGTGACAACAAAATTGTAACTTATAAAAATATGACAAAGATAATTTTAAACAAAATATATACTAAAAGCAAACATTTTTTGTTTTGTTAGGATTGCAAAAGCAAACTTATAATCATTGTACTTTCTTTTGTGTTTATACTCTAGATATATATTAATTTGAATTGGTATTCAAAATATTATTTTAAATTAAAATTATTTACGTATTATAATTCGTCAAATGAACTTCTTATTATATAAAGTAGGGCTTTTTTGAAAAATACCCCAACATATAAAACTTTTTGCAAAAATACTGTTATTTTACAGTTATATTTGCAAAAATACCATCTTTTGAAAAAAAAATTGCAAAAATACGGGATACAACTACATTCAAGCAGATGCAACTGTTTTGACAATTTAGTAAAAATACGATTCAACTACTTGCAACCATATGCAACCATATCTGCAACGTTTTGCAACCATATACAACTTTGCAAAAAAGGTTGCAAACAAGGTTGCTATTCAACCCAACATACACAAGAAACCAAAATCAACCCCTCGCGAGGCCAGAAACAATTAAAATCAACTTAATATATTTCTTAGATCTTGTCACTGATTCCAATAGTTTCCTTACCAAATCAAATACATATATGCCGGGGACTGATTCCGACAGTGTTCTTTATATTGCTGAAATACTCGTTATAATCCCCTGTGAATTCCATGTTGATTCCGTGGTGATGGTACAACATCGATGTTACTCCATCAAATCGAAACCCATCAAATCTTCCCCTCCCTTTCTTAATAATACTTATGTTGAGTATTGAATACAGTAAAAGAATACAGAGGGGGGGTGAATGGAGTCTTGAACTTTTTCTCGTTCTTGAATCTGTGTAGCAAGATATGTGTTTGTGTGTGCAAATGTGTAGGTGCGGATAAAGAACAACACAAGACACAATATCACTTAATCTAATATTTTATTAGATAAAGATTTGCTACAATCTGTGAATACAAATGGTAGTATTCTCAGCTTCGTTTTTTCTCAGAGAGATATATCTTACAATGTGTATGAAAAAATTAACCAGCTAAAGAAGTGAGATTGTATTATTATAGAACATGAATACAACTCACTTACTACAAATAAGGTTACAGGATAAATTACTTTCTCGTGTGTCTATCCTTTTTGAGTAAACATCCAAACGGCTACAGATTTGACTTTGCAAAGCTCTGTTCAGATCCACTTCTTTAGCTCTTTGTCTCTTCTATATCTCTCCAAGCTTCCTTGTAGGCTTTCCAGAGCACGTTACAGATTGTGGTCCATAAAGTGCATTGGCTTGTTGCAGGTTTCTGACTTGTACAATTTCTCAAGTATTTTGTCTCCAAGAATGTATTCAAGAAGTGGCTAAGTGATTGATTGGAGAACTAGGATTAGATAACTCTGAGTTCTCGAATACTGTATGATTGACATATCGAATCACTTCTCGAATAACACTTTTCTCCAGGGTTCCATGAGTTGTCGAATAGAACACTTGACTTGTCGAATCCCTGAGATATCGAATAGCTTTCTGAGTCCTTGAGATATCGAATGGAACTTTGACTTGTTGACTCTTTGAGAACTCGAATACCACTTTGACTTGTTGACTTCTGAGTTCTCGAATAGAGTATTAGACATGTCGAATCTCTGAGATATCGAATAGTTCATTCAGAGATATCGAACAGTGTCTTTCTCAGATATCGAATCTCTGACTTCTCGAACGCTAGACTTCTCGAATAGACAAATGTACTTCTCGAATTGGTACTTAGGCAAATTCTTCATTTCTTCAAATTCCAACTGTGATTAGTTGACAGTCTTTATCTTCTTGCTTGAGGCATGAACCTTGGAACTTCTTTCAAGCATTATTCTTGACTTTATAAGTACAGTTACACAACTAGGATTTGATGCCTATTACAAGTACAAAACAAATAGAAACTCTACAACTAGAGGTTCCCTCAGTTAAGAGGTCATGTAAGTAATGCAAAGCATTACAAACAATTAGGCTTGTTATTAGATGTATACAGGCATGCCTTTGTGACTAACAATCTCCCCCAAATTGTGAGTAAGACCCTTAGTCACAATTTCATGTCTGACAACAAGCCTAACATACATAAAGATAAAACTTGAAAAGTACAGGTATAAAATTTGATTGAGAACATGAATGGAATTACAAGTTGAGTAGTCTTACAATATGGTGAAATACTAGCCATTTTCATTTGATTCCATCTCCATTGCTTTGGCTTGTAGATCATCATATGCCTTCTATTTTCTTTCTTTCTCCTTCCTTGCATTCTCATCCATGGCCTTTATGATTTCTGCCATAGCATCCAGTTCTTCAAGCAGAATTGAGTTCTTGAAATCTTCAAGTACTGGTTTCAGAATGTTGGCAGGATATTGACTGAGTAGGTTCATTCTTATATTGACATTATCTCCATTTCTTCTCATATACTTCACCACATAGGGATTTAATTGAACTCTACACAATCCTTTTGCCCTTAGCTTTTCTGCTTCAACTTCCAGCCTATCAATTTCCTTCTCCCTTTCTAGCCATTTCTCAAAGCACCCCTTCCTTATCTTCTCAGCATAGTCTCTCTTCATCTTCACAAAATCAATCAACTCCAGCTTTCATATTCTCTCCACTTTGTCTTCAGAATCCAATAATGCAATGATTCTTTCTATTTCATCTAATTTGCCCCAATTTTGACACTGTCCTTGTTTGAATTTCTTCTCCCTTCCATCAGTATATTTGATCTCAAGATAGTCATTCACAATGGCAGCATAGTAGATTCTTTGAGCTCTTAGATATTGCAATTGGTCTTCATCAAAGTCTTCATCATGTGGTTGGAGTTTCAGTCCTGGATAGATAGTTAGGGCTCTAGACTTGGGTAGCTTCACTCTTCTTGCAGCTTGTTTGAATTTGAACTTTTTCACTTGGTGACTTGGCAAAAACTTGTGACCTTTGCTTGTAGACCATTGTAGTACTCCATTAGCAGTTTGCTTTTGGAAACATACACCTGGTTTCTTGATTTGAATCCTCTCCTCTTCTTGAGGTGGCAAAACAGTTGCGAAAGCCATTGATTCAGATTTTGGTAGGTCATTACTAACAGTATTCACCCTAGACTTAGAGTCTTGTGTTGTGGTGAGTTTACTGCTAGCAATGCCTAAGGCTTGCTGTTTTCCATTTTTCCTCTCATAGACTTTATCTTGGTCATCATCATCTTTCTTATCCTTGTTATCTTTCTTCTTCTTCTCATCCTTATCACCCTTATCACTCTTGTGATGTCTTCTCCTTCCATCACTCTTGTCTCCATCTTTGTCTTGATCATCATCCTTGCTTGAGTTGAACTTAGCAGATTCAGGTACAATGCTAGATGCAATGTATTACCTGAGATTGGATATGGCTTCCAATTCTTCTGCTGTTCTTACACCCTTCTTCTTATTTATCATTTCCACAATGGCAATGATAAGGTATCTGTTGTTGGGGACCAGATGCTTGGGAATGATCAACTATTGGATTTCATCAATTCTTGTGCCAGATTGGTAGATAATTGTCCTTGGATTTGTCATCACCTCAGGCAATCTGGTTGGTTGATCATCCCTCAAGTCATTGTAGAGACTTTTGTTGTTCTCATTTGCATCTCTCTTCTCAATCTTGCTGATTAGGGCATCCACCTCTGAGTACATTAAGCCTTTTAGAGTCTTGAAGGTTAGATGCCATATTTTGGATTTAGAGACCATCAATATCTCCTTGAACCATAAGTTGTTGATTTTCTTGGGTATGACAGTGAGGTAGTCAATCTGCCCCTTCAGCTTCCTTAGATAGAACTGAGTGTCACCAGCCTGTTCCCTTGTGGCTTTCAGAAACTCCAAGAAGGCTTTATCATGATCGACATTTGAATTAGCAACTTCTTGTAGCTTGGCCTCAGTAATGACTTTCACTTCTACATGCTTGGCACTTTCAGTCTTGGAGAGGAGAGGTTTGTCAGATGGCATACTCCCTGCAACCACTGTGGAGGTGATAGATTGCTTTTGGCCATCAGGAGTAGTGATGTGCACAGTTGGTAGAGTGATAACTGGCAGAGAGGTTGGAGGCTCATCAACTTTAGATTTTCTTTTGCCTGACACATGGGTTATAGATTTTGGAGCCCTTTGATGACCACCCTCATTTATCTTGATGCCTTTTGCTTGAGGTTTCTCCCCCTTTGGATTTGAATTCCTTAATGTCCTCTTCTCCCCCTTAGGCTTGTTATCAAGCACAGAGGCTGTAGGAGTGACCTTTGGGGTTGAAGATTCTTCAGGTAGAGGGAGACCCATGTGCTTCATCATTGCAGACAACATCAATTGTTGATGCAGAAGAACATCAGCTGTGGTGGTGGCTTGAGTGTTCAACTACTCAGTCAGAGTGGTTACAGTGTCTGTAAGATGAGCATTGGATTGTTTGAGAGACACTACCTCCTTTTCAAGAGTATCCACTTTAGTGAATAGCTCATTGGCCTTAAAACCAGATAGGGATTGATCTTTCAGTCTCTTCACTTCATACTTGGTCATCTCATGCACAGGGACCTCAGTGACCAGCTTGTCTCCATATTGATTTGCAAAGAGGGTTCTGAGCATGGCATTTGCATCAGTTGTCTGATCAGAAAGAGTTTGAAATTTATGCCCCAGACCTGTGACTGTATCTTTCAGTAGAGCTAGACCATTATCCATCTTGGTGCAGGTGGTACTGCAGTGTTTGATATCCTTGAAAACATTGTCCAACTGAGGGAATTTTGCATCAAAGGCCCTCTTGATTTCTTCCACTGAAGTAGCTGTCTTATCACACACCTTGTTGACTTCAGTTTTGACTCCCTTCCCAAGATAGTGGGCAGCCTTGAGGAATCCTTTGTGAGAATCATTCACAGCCTCATACACTTCACCAGGAGTCAGAGATTTGGCAATGGAGCCCAGTGAAGTGATGTATTCCTCTCTTAGATATTGAAGAGCTTCATCAAGAGTAATATCATATTTTCCTTGCAACCAGGCATCTACATTGCCATCTCTCTTAGCATCATCAATTATCTTTGTCTTTTGCATCTCCACATCATCTCTATGGCAGAGCAGAATGGCTTCATAGTCTGGATTAGGCATGTCTGAGGTGACCAGGTTCTGAGCTATCTTTACAAACTCAGGAATCTGATCCACAACTAAGCTTTGAAGTGCTTCAACCATCAATTATGGTGGAACAGATCCTGATCCTGAAGCACTGTCATGTTGCACAGGCTTCAGCCATTATGACATAAAGTCAGAGCTAGAGCTAGGCAAGCTAGACTCCTAAGTTACAGATGCAACTTCTGCAACCGGATGGATTGACTCTACTACTGTTGTCTCCACATGAGTGGGATGAGTTACAACAGTAGTTGACACAGGCACAGAGTCTCTAGTGAAAACTAGTGAATCCTCTGTGTTTGTGATGGTGTCATCAGGATATGCCCCAACATGCATTCCCTCACCATCTAAATGCGGTTCCTGGGTAGTGAGCAAAGTGTCATGCACTAAGTCACTTGAGTCCATTGGCTCACCAAGAGAAAAGAATTCTTGGTGATCAATGCCTTGCTCTTCAATTTCTTGAATTACAGGCTCCAAAGAAATTTGAGATATAGATTCTGGAAGAGAAGTTTCTTGTAGAATGGATTTTGGCAACCCCCCCTGAGAAATAGAGGGAGTTTCAAGTGTGATGTGCTCTCCACTCAGTGTTGTGCCAGCCTTATCACTCCTATTTGCTGACTCTTTGCAGGTAGGTGCATTGGGGAGGATGCTTGATTCTATAGATGCACCCTGTTGAGAGGATACATCTAGTGAAATGTTTGCCCCTGATTTTACAACCTCATCCATTTGTGTGACTGAAGAGGTGGTTTTTGATTTCTTTTTCTTCTTTGGCCTTAGTAAGGGTGACTCAGGTTCCTCACTTTCTAAACCTAATTCTACAGCCAGTGCTGCTTCAGTCAATATTTGCAATATATGGTTCAGAAGTTATCTCCTTTCTCTTCTTTTTACTAACATCACCCTTTTGAGAGGATGATGCAGTTGGCTCACTATTTGGTAGAGTGTTTGGTTGAGAGGGTTGGTTAGCAGGCCCTGGGTTAGCACTGTGTTCTACTTGCTTGGGATGTGCTAACTGTGATTTTGAGTCAAATGTTGGCATATGGTGGGGGTAAGTCCTAAATAAACCCTCCATATGGGGAGTTATGTTAAGTCTTACATCCACATCATTCCTAGTCTCCAAATTACGAAAAATAAGTTTTCTATCTATCCCAGGTAATTCAATCAATTTATCATTTTTAAAATTAAGTACAGATTGAATAAAGCGAGGGAAGAAAATATCAATACTTCTCTTGGCTGAGTTCTTACCAAGTCTCTCATACAACTCTTGTAGAATAAGTTGTCCAACATCTATCTTTCTACCATAGGCTAAGGCATAGCCTATCTGCCGTGCAGGTGCACTGATTTGATCATAGCTAGACTTCTTGGCAGTAAAGACTTGAAGTAGAGTTGCAAACACATACTCCATTCTTTTCTTAGATTCTTCCTGTTTAGATGCCCAAGTTTAATCTCATCTGAGTACCTGATGAACTCGAAGAAGTCTAGCAACTCAGTATTCGTGGCTAGTGTGTCATATACTTCGTTTTGAGAACCCAATCCTAGTGCTTGATTCATATCCTCATCAGTAATAGTGATGTCCTTGTCTTGGATTTTGCTGAAAATGGTATAGGTGAGAGTGGCATCCTGAAGTGCATTAGTCTCACAGACAGCAGAGCTCCAGAATCGCTCTGGAAGGTCTAGATACAGGGTAGGATTAGTTGACAGAGCATTCTTGATGTAAGATTCAGACATCCACTTCACAAAACATTTGAAATTGGCATTGGGTGCCTCAACATCACTGGTTAGAGCGATATAGTTGGTGTTGAATTTCACGGTTGCCATTGATACAGAGAAAAGAAAGAAAAGAATGAAGGTTGAGGAAGAAATTTAAGTTTTTGCAGTTAGGGTTTTCAGAGGTTTTGGGAGTTTAGATGCTTGAGAAATCGAATGAAATGAATCGAATAGATGTAGAATTGAATAAGTATGAAGTACTTGAATTGTCGATTAGATATATGTTTTGTATCGACAAGTCAAGCATTCGAGAAGTAGGAAACAACTATTCGACAAGTCAAGAAAGGCTTAATCGATATCTCAAGCAGGTTGAAAACTCACAGCTGGCAGTTATCTAACTTAGAATAAATTCTAAATTAGATAAAATATGTTTTTATGAGTGATTTAAAAATTCTGAATAAAAATCCAAAAACGGTTAAGATTCAGCGAGAATTCGGCCTTTTCAAATGATTCGAGAACTCAAACATATTATTCGAGAACTCTGTCATTAGATAACTAAAATACTGTATTCGAGAACTCAAGCATTTCTCTGTTCGATTTCTCTAAAGACTCTATTCGAGAACTCAAACATATTATTCGAGAACTCTGTCATTAGATAACTAAAATACTGTATTCGAGAACTCAAGCATTTCTCTGTTCGATTTCTCTAAAGACTCTATTCGAGAACTCAAGAGTGTCCTAAATAGACTTGTTAGAGAAGTCGAACATTAAGAAGAAATGAACCATTCGAGAAGTCTGACTTATCGAAATGTTCTCTTCACTCATAAAAATTTAATTTTCACTATCTTTTAAAATTCACCAGACATATTCTATAAAGAATATTCTAACAAATTAAATAGTGATTTTCTCAAAATTTCATAAAAATTTCAAGTTTACAAAATATGATTTTCCAACATATGTAACAGATTTGAAATATTTATAAACCATATTTCAGCCAACACTTACTCCAAAAATATTGAGAATTTAGATTAAGTAAGTGTTTACTGCTGCAACAATCTAGGTGATATATTCACTTAGCCAGAATCTGAAGAATTCAGCATTCCAATCTCACTAACCAACCTTGTGAAGGTGGCTTCATCTAATGGCTTAGTGAATATGTTAGCTAGTTGTTTATCTGTAGAGACATAATGCAACTCAATGGTTCCATTAGTTGCATGTTCTCTAATAAAATGATATCTGATGTCAATGTGCTTTGTTCTAGAATGATTAACAGGATTAGCAACTATAGAGATTGCACTTGTGTTGTCACACATGATTGGAATTCTTTCCAACACAAGTCCATAATCTCTAAGTTGATTTCTAATCCAAAGCACTTGAGCACAGCAACTTCCAGCAGCTATATATTCAGCCTCAGCTGTAGAAGTTGACATAGATTGTTGTTTCTTGCTATACCAAGAGACTAACCTTTGTCCAAGAAACTGGCAGCTACCTGAGGTTCTTTTCCTATCCACTCTGCATCCAGCATAATCAGCATCAGAATAACCAACCAGATTGAACCCTGTGTCCTTAGGATACCATAAACCCAAGTTTGGAGTGCCCTTCAGATATCTAAAGATCCTTTTTATAGCAATCAAATGTGACTCTTTTGGATTTGATTGAAACCTTGCACACAGGCATGTAGCAAACATGATGTCTGGCCTACTTGCAGTGAGGTAGAGTAGAGAACCAACCATGCCTCTGTAGACTGAGATATCTACTTTCTTGCCTTTAGCATCTTCATCCAATTTAGTGGCAGTGGCCATGGGTGTCTTTGCAGGTGAGCAATCTTCTAAGTCAAACTTCTTCAATAAATCCTTGATGTACTTGGTTTGATTGATAAAGACACCATCCTTCCTTTGACTAACTTGCAATCCAAGAAAGAATGTTAACTCTCCCATCATACTCATCTCATATCTGCTCTGCATGAGCTTAGAGAATTTCTCACACAGCTTCTCATTTGTAGAGCCAAATATAATAACATCCACATAAATCTGAACTAGGATAATATCATCACCATGTTTCTTGTAAAACAGTGTCTTGTCCAATGTGCCTCTAGTGAATTGATTTTCAAAGGAGAAATTGTGATAAAGTATCATACCATGCCCTTGGAGCCTGCTTAAGTCCATACAATACAATGCCTTAAGCAATCTGTAGACAAATTCTGTAAAATGTGGATCCTCAAAGCCAGGTGGTTGTTGCACATAAACTTCTTCTTCCAACTTTCCATTCAGAAATGCATTACTCTTGACATCCATTTGATAAACTTTAAAGTTTGAATGAGCAGCAAATGCCAAGAATATTCTGATGCTTTCCAATCTAGCAACATGGGCAAATGTCTCATCATAATCAATGCCTTCCTGTTGAGAGTATCCTTTTGCAACCAACCTTGCTTTGTTTCTTACTATTACACCATCTTCATCCATCTTATTCTTAAGAACCCATTTTGTTCCAACAATAGTTCTGTTCTTTTGTGCAGGCACAAGTTCCCATACTTTGTTTCTTTCAAATTGATTCAGCTCCTCTTGTATGGCAATAATCCAATCTAGATCCAACAGAGCATCATCAAGTTTCTTAGGCTCAATCTAAGATAGAAAACAGCCATAGAGGCACTCATTTTGAGTTGCTCTCCTAGTCCTTACTCCTGCATTTGGATCTCCAATAATTTGCTCTACAGTGTGTGATCTATCCAATTTCCTTGAATGCTCAGTCTGATTTCTCATCCTTGATGTTGCTTCATCATCCAAGTCATGATCATTCTCATTTCCTCCCCTTGTGAAGTTGCCACTATTCACAGGTTGAATGCTTTTTTCTCCACTGTTGATTGGCAAAAATTCTTCTCTTGCATCATCATTCACTTGAGTTTGTTGAACTTGAGTTTCAACTCCAATTTCAATCTCTTCATCAGAATCATCTAGATTATCAAACTTTAACGGATCTTTATCTTCATCATTGGCTTCTTCTAATCCAGGTAGTTTGTTGTCATCAAATGTCACATCTGTGCTTTCCGTAATTTTCTTTTGACTGATGACATAAACTTTGTATGCAATTCTTTCCATAGAATAGCCAAGAAAAATTCCTTCACATGCCTTTGCATCAAACTTTCCAACATATTCTGAATTATCCTTCAATACAAAGCATTTGCTTCCAAAAGTATGAACATACTGTTGAGTCATACATGTTTCAAGATGATGATAACAAATACCACAAGGCAGAAAATGAATCAAGGAACCGAAGCTGATAATCCAATCAGGAAGCCAGCTGTATTGCAGATGAACAAAGGCTATATCTTGTGAATGAAACACTGCAAACAGTTAGGGTTTAATCTATGTAACAAGCCACAACATGCTCCAATCAGATATCCGTAATCTAAAGAGGGGTTTGCCATAACCATACAAGTATATTCGAGAAGTCAAGAAAAGATGAGTTCGAGAAGTCATTCGAGAACTCTACCAAAAAGGGTTTATTCGAGAAATCCCAGTTCGAGAAGTCAGAGTGTTATATTCGAGAAGTTCCAGTTAGAGAAGTTCAGACTGCTCTATTCGAGAAGTCTGCAACTATTCGAGAAGTTTGCAACAACTCTATTCGAGAAGTCTACAACAACTCTAATCGAGAAGTCTACTCAAGGAACTATTCAAGAAGTCATTCGAGAACTCTGAGGAACTATTCGAGAAGTCATCATTCGAGAACTCAAGATACATCTATTCGAGAACTCAACCCTGTGTTAATAAAACAGAGTTCTCTAAAGGAATCATATCGAATGAAGATCAAACCCAGGATTACTTTGCAACCCGTGACTTATAGACAGCGATCAATTACACAGAGGATATTACGAGTAGGGAGTTAAATTGTAAATATTTGAAGGCTCAAACTCTTCCAAGTGAAAGGTGAAATCAGTCACTGTTTATTCGACTTCAAGGGCAACAATAAGAGTGAAAGGAACCTCCAACATGATTACACATCTACTGAAAGATTCAAAGGATATTTCGACAAATGCATAAAGATCAGCCGTTCTGTCTGGGAAGTTCTAGCACAGCTCAATAAGCAGAAAGGCTTATTGACTCTAAAAAAGGATTAACCTTTTGATAAAGCTACTTTCAGAGACAAAGATCCAAAAGCAAAATGATCTTGTGCAGAAAGCATCACGTGGGCTTGGAAGCTAAGTCACCTCAAGAACTTAGTCACTTTTGAAGAAAGAAACATACACTGTCTCAAAGCCTACTGGGATTGTCCAAATCAAGAAGAGAAGACTTTCAAGATAATTCCAGAAATGGAAATCACTTTGAGTAGGTGTGTGTGACAAGTTATATCAGAAGTGTATCATTACATCTTATGTAACTTACTTGTCTTCATATAGTTTTTAAATAAGCTGTATGAGTAGCATAGTTTTAGTAGAGAAGAAAACACTGATCACAAGGCTAATAGATTTAGGTTTTCTTGTAAACACTAAAACCGTGTAATCGCAACTATGTATTATTACGCAGAGAATTATCTTCAAATACAACCATCAGGTGGATCAAGCTGATAAGCCAACCCACCTGAGATTTTTTATATCGTGTGTTGTATATGCTTTAGATATTCTATTTATCTTGTTTTGTTTACGTTCTTATAACAATCTATCAAGACCTCATCAATTTGAAAGAATTTAGTTGAGATTGTATTCAACCCCCCCTTCTACAATCTCGTGGTGTACAACTGGGACATATCAATTGGTATCAGAGCAAGCTTCTAACATACAAGAAGTTCAAAGATCACCACCATGGGATTTAAGGATGCAGGAGTAAAAATACAAATCCTCGACAAAGATAATTACTTTCACTGGAAAGTAAAGATGTACCTACATCTCTCATCCATCGATGAAGGCTTTGTAAACTGCATAGAGAGAGGTCCTCATATCCCTATGAAAACCAACACTGAAGTTAGAGAAGCAGCTAGATCTGGAGCTGCTGGAAGGCCAATTCCCAAACTGCCAGCAGAATTCACAGATGGAGACAAAGAAGAAGTCCAGAAGGACAAAAAGGCCATGAATATATTGTTCAATGGCATTGATCAGGACATGTTCGATAGTGTAATCAACTGCACCACTGCCAAGCAAGTGTGGGACACTGTTCGGACACTCTGTGAAGGAACTGAGCAAGTCAGAGAGAATAAGAAACAACTTCTCATACAACAGCATGAACATTTTCACTGTAATACAAGTGAAGGCTTAACTGATATATTTAGCAGGTTTCAAAAACTGTTAAATGGGTTAAAGTTGTATGGAAGAATTTATGAAACCAAAGACTCCAACCTAAAATTTCTAAGGTCTTTACCTAAAGAATGGAAGCCAATGACAGTCTCATTGAGGAATTCTCAAGACTACAAAGACTATACACTTGAGAGACTGTATGGAATTCTAAAGACCTATGAGCTCGAGCTTCAACAAGATGAAGAAGTTGAGAAGAGCCAGAAGAAAGGTGGAAATGTAGCTTTGGTGGCCGATATTCCAACCTATCAAGATGGAGAGAAGATGAAGGATGTTGAAACCACACTAAGTCAGAGAACTTGTGAAGGTGGAGCTGGAACTAGCAAAGGCAAAAGCAAGATGATTGAAGAACTTGATGTACTGAGTGAGGATAAATCTGAAGATCTAGATGAATACTTGGCATTTCTATCAAAAAGGTTTTCAAAGTTAAGATTAAAGAAGAATCCAGCAGGAGCCGGGCAATTCAAGAAAAGCTATCAACCAAACAAGGGTATGGTTGAGAGGTCAAAGATCAAGTGCTATAGCTATGAAATTGCTGGCCACTTTGCCAATGAATGCAGAAAATCCAAAGCTGAGAATGAAAAGAAATAGTCTGGAACTGATGACTACAAGAAGAAATACTTTGATCTTCTCAAGAAAAAGGAAAGAGCATTTGTGTCCAAAGATGATGATTGGGCAGCTGGAGGAAACTCAGATACAGAAGAAGAGTTTGTCAATCTTGCACTCATGGCAAAAGGGAATGATGAAGAGGCTAGTTCAGCAAGCAACCAGGTATACTCTACGAATCTAACTGAGCTTTCTAAAGATGAATGTGATGATGTTGTCAATGAAATGTCAAATGAACTGTATAACATGTATGTCACATTGAAATCACTTAACAAAGAGAATAGCAAGATTAGATCTGAATGCTAAGTTAGGTGACAAGAATACACTGTTAGAAACTCAATTAATTGACTTTGAGACAATGAGAAGAGACTACCAGGATGTAAAAGATAAATTGCTTGAGGCCTTAGATAGAGAAGATTGTTTAAAAGAACAATTGAAAAAGGAACAAGATCTAATTGCTAAGTGGGGTGGATCAAAGGCTAAAACTGAAGAAATTGGTAAAGTTCAAGGAATTAGATCCTTCCACAAATTAGCAGAAGCAAAGTTAGATGTTGATAGAGAGATTGCATCAGATAGTGACTCTGTGGATGATGATTGTCCAAAGGAGTTGAAACCTGTCAGTAATGCAACCCTGACTAAATTGTATAAGAAATATGGACCTATCAGCAAAAACTTTGTGTTAGGAGAGTGTAGCAAAACCAAGTCAGTTGAACAAAGCAACACAGGCAACTTGTCTACTGAGAAATCAACGGACAAGTTAGAGAAGACTGAATCTAAGACTAAGGCTAGTAAGAAGAACAGAAATGGCAAGGTAGGAATTAACAAACACAGTAACTACACACCTGATAAATATGCTCCTCGAAAGGAATGTGCACACTGTGGAAGCGTAAATCATCTGTCTACCAACTGTAAATCTGTCAAGAAAACTTCTGTGCCCAGTATGCCTACGTCTGTGCCTGTGTTTGCTATGAATGTTATGCCTAACATGTTTGTTCAACCTGCTCATACATCTAGTCACTATGCTAACATGCCATTCATGCATAATCCATACTACAATGCTTATAAAATGCCTCAGTTGCCATGGATGATGAATAACATGTTTGCACAGAATATGCCAAATTATACAACTAGCTTGAATGAATATGAGTATGTGAACCAACCTGTCTTTCAGAGTCCTACACCTAGAGTAAAAATTGATTTAACTCAGTCAGAACCCTTGGGTGGTAAAGGCTTGAAAAATAGGAGAAAGGCTAACAAGGCAGGACCCAAGGAATCTTGGGTACCAAAATCAACTTGATTTGATTTTGATGTGTACAGGGAGACAGACAGAATCTTTGGAACCTGGATAGTGGTTGTTCTAGGCATATGACTGGAGATTCTACCCTGCTCACTAAGTTTGAGGAGAGAGCTGGCCCTAGCATTACCTTTGGAGACAACAGCAAAGGATATACTAAAAGATATGGCTTGATTTCACAAGGAAATGTTTTCATTGAAGAAGTAGCACTGGTTGATGGACTTAAGCATAACTTGCTAAGTATCAGTCAACTGTGTGATAAAAATCAAAATGTATGGTTCACATCTGAAGCTTGTGTCATTTTCAAGAAGAATGACAACAAGGTAGTGATGACAGGAAATAGAAAAGGGAATGTGTACATTGCTGACTTCAACTCAACGAGTACCAACTCTGCTACATGCCTCTTCAGCAAGGCAAGCATGGATGAAGCATGGCTTTGGCACAAACGTCTGTCACACTTGAATTTTAAATCCATGAATGAATTGGTCAAGAAGGATTTGGTCAGAGGTATTCCAAAACTGGAATTCTCCAAAGATGGACTTTGTGATGCTTGCCAGAAAGGAAAGCAAAGAAAGACCTCTTTCAAATCCAAGTCAATGTCCTCAATCGATCAACCCTTGTAGCTTCTGCTTATAATTGTTGATGATTTCTCCAAGTTCACTTGGACCTTCTTCCTTCGTTCAAAAGATGAGACAGGCGAGGTCATTATCAAACATATCAAGACAATCAACAACAATCCACACTTCAAAGTGAGAAGGATTAGAAGCGACAATGGAACTGAGTTCAAAAATTTTGTGCTAAGAAAGTTCTATGAAGAAGAAGGAATCACTCAAGAATTCTCTACACCAAGAACACCTCAACAAAATGGTGTGGTGGAGAGAAAGAACAGAACTCTCATTGAAGCATCAAGGACTATGCTTGAAGAATCAAAACTGCCAACATATTTCTGGGCTGAAGCTGTTAATACTGCATGCTATACTCAGAACATTTCTTTGATCAATCAAGCAAAAGGCATGACACCTTACCAACTGTTCAAAGGCAAGAAGCCAACAATTAACTTTCTGCATGTATTTGGATGCAAATGCTTCGTATTGAAGAATTATGGCGTGAGCCTTGGAAAATTTGATTCAAAGGCAGATGAAGCTATATTTGTTAGATACTCTGCTGGAAAATCTTACAGAATCTACAACCTAAGACTCAACATTGTTATGGAATCCATACATGTTGTCTTCGACGACAAGAAAATATCTGGTCTTGTAGATGAAGGTTTTCATGAGTCTTTCTCATTTGAAAATGAGACTAGTGGTGGAGTAAGTGAAGATGATGATGAAGATAGGATAATGATTGGTGTAAACAACAGACATGGACCATCAAATGAAGTGCAGAATGGACCATCTGTAGAAGAGCAACTCACACCATCTGATGAGAATCATGTTGAAGCATCAGTTAAGAATCAAAGGGAAATATCTGTAGACAATTCTGTTAGAACTCCTCTCAACTAGAGGATCACCCACTCAGGGGGATTTTCTCACAGTCAACACTCAACAATGAATCAAAATGATCAACATCAAGAAAACGAAGCAACTTCATCAAGATCAAACTTACCACCTCAAAGAAAATGGACTTAGGATCACCCTTTTGATCTAATCATTGGTGACTCCAATGCAAAAGTCCAAACTAGGAGAGCAACTCGAGAAGAATGCTTGTATAGCAGCTTTCTTTCTAAAGAAGAACCAAGGAAGGTAGAAGATGCTCTTCTAGATCCAGAATGGGTTTTAGCTATGCAAGAGGAGCTAAACCAGTTTGAAAGAAACAAAGTTTGGACACTTGTACTCAAGCCTAAGGGCAAGTCAATGATCGACACTAAATGGGTATTCAAGAACAAGATGGACGAAAATGGCATAGTCACAAGGAACAAGGCTAGACTAGTTGCCAAAGGCTACTGTCAAGAAGAAGGAATTGACTTTGAGGAAACCTTTGCACCAGTAGCAAGGTTAGAAGCAATCAGAATCTTCCTAGCCTATGCAGCCCATGCCAATTTCAAAGTCTATCAAATGGATGTCAAGAGTGCGTTCCTAAATGGGATTCTGGAAGAGGAGGTGTATGTTAGTCAACCTCCTGACTTTGAAGATCCAAACTTCCCAGAATATGTTTACTACTTGCTCAAAGCACTCTATGCCCTGAAGCAAGCACTTAGAGCCTGATGTGACACTCTTTCACAGTTCCTCATTGAGAATCACTTCACTAGAGGTACTGTAGATAAAACTCTCTTTTATAGATCTGTCAATGCGTTACGCCAAAACTGTTAATAGACATCACCCCTTTTACATCGTTTGCCTTAGTGACCGATGTTAAAGAATTATTTTACATAAGTTTTAATGAAACCGATATTAAAGTAGGTTTTAGACATCAGTTGTAACTAAAATCGATGTTTTAACCACTTTTTAAAAAATAAAAAAACACGCGGAACATTTCCCTCGTTTTTTTTCCTTTCCCTCTTACTTAGAAACATTTCCCCGTTCTTTTTTTCATTTCCCACTTTCTCTCTTACAAACATTTTGTTTCCTCCCGCTCCTCAAACTCATACTCACCTTGTTTTCCATTTCCCCAAACTAATTCATTCAAAGTAATTCACTCACTCACAACTTCAATGAAGAACCCCCAAATTCAAACCCTAGCTTACAACCCCCAAATTCAAACCCTAGCTTACAAGTCCCCAAATTCTAACCCTTGATTTCAAAACCCCCTTGTCGAATCCCAATTAGGTCAAACCCTAGCTTTCGATTTTTGTTAATTGTCAAATGTCTGATGTTATACTTGTTGATATGGTTGAAGATGAGTATGATAGAATGAAACAATCAGAGAGAATCAGGAGGAGAAGCACTAATTGGGATGATATAATATGAAATGAGTTGGGTCTATGATACTTGTCCAAATTTATGTAGATGATATAATATTTGGGTCTACTGATGAGAAACTTTGCAAAAGGTTTGCCAAACTTATGCAAAGTAAATATGAAATGAGTATGATGGGAGAATTAACTTATTTTCTTGGTTTACAAGTTAAACAAGTAAATGAGGGAATTTTTATAAGTCAAACAAAATACGTTTTTGATCTACTAAAAAGGTTTGACTTAGCAGACTGTTCTTCTGCAAAAACACCCATGGCCACTGCCACCAAGCTTGAATTGAATATTAAGGAAAAGAAGGTGGACATTTCAAGCTATAGAGGCATGGTTGGATCTCTTTTGTATTTAACTACTAGTAGACTTGATATTATGTTTGCTACATGTTTATGTGCTAGATTCCAAGCTAATCCTAGGGAATCTCATTTAGTAGCTATTAAAAGGATTTTTAGGTATCTCAAGGGGACACCAAACCTTGGCATTTGGTACCCTAGAGATTCTTGTTTTAATCTAATAGGCTATTCAGATGCAGACTATGCAGGTTGTAAGATGGACAGGAAATCTCATCTTCACCATTTTACTTCTATAATCAATTGAAACAATCGGTGTCTGTCCACCAATCCATTTATAATATTACCTCAAACTCTCTTAACTCGAGAGGATTTAAATACCTGCAGCTTCGACTCATAATCTTTCATAGCAATCTTGTTTTGCTTCCCTTTCAGAATTTTAATAGTACGAGTACAATCTCAGCACATCATTGTCATAATACGAGATGCCAGCTTTACATCCTACAATATCCTATTGAAATTTCCTATAGTTCAGGGAGTACATAACTGTTTAAATGAATCCCCTAAAATCATCTTAAATTCAGGTCTCGGGCGATCTACGCCCCCGCCAACCAATACTTGTCTCTAGGAATTCTTTAGCAGACATTCATCACCACAAGAAGTGAAGTCTGTATCAACATATTCCTTGACATAGCCTTCCAATCATAACTTAATCATTGGTACTATATCCAATAGTCCAACAAGAACTCTACATGAGTTCTGACGTTCTCACATAACTATACACACTCCTACTCACTCTCGTTTCTAGTTTACTATAACCTAAGCTCTGATACCATTTCTGTAACACCCCCAAATCCGGGGTCAAGGATTTGGTAGCTACGCGGAAATCCTCAATGTCAAATTACTTGTTTAACAACATTAAACCATCTGTAATCATTAAAACTGAAATATAACTCTGCGACCCCAACCACCAAGCATCTTTTAGGTCATAGGGCTAGAAACAAGAACTAAAATCTTTACATCTTCATTACATCCATTCTATTACATCGCACTATGTCTTACAAATCTTATACTACTAGTATAGCTTCATTGGGAAGTACACCAGCAACTAGTACTACTCAGTACAAAGTAATGTATATTACACATCAATGTACCTACATATAACTTACTCCAGCTATAGCTTTTCTGGATCATATCATCTTCATAGGGCGTACTGCCTGCTTCTTCTGAGCCATGCAGATAAGCCTCAACCGTCTACCTTCCTCTGAAAGGTTAATATTTGAAACAAGCAAGAATGAGCGAAAGAATTGCTCAGCCAGTTAACAATAGAACTTAACAATATATATACCAATACACACAATGGTATTCAATGTCTAACGATATTTAATATCATTTCTGAAACATTTATAACTATGGAACTTCAATAAGGAAAGTATAACATTTGAAATAGCATCAAATGAACAACCTGGGATCAAAATAACCATAGTAAGCTTCATACTTTAGCAAAATGGTATAAGTTGTAGTCCCAACAACCTTTAAGAAAACTCTTCAAAATACGTAGTGCAATATACTGCTACTACCAGTGTTTTCATCAAACAGAAACCAAACCATAAAAAGATCCCCTTTTTAGTATTTCACAAGTCTTAAAGTATATACATATAAGTATATCATTTTCGCCAAAACACTTGATAGATCAAGATACTGTACCTCAGCAATGTAATAACAGTTCTAAAATATCTTTGAAACCGTATGCCATGCATTGACGAACATAGTGCTAGTATATTGTAAAAGATGAAGTTATAAGATAGTTCAATATAACCTTTCCGTAAAATATCTGCTATATAGAATATAAGCAGAATATCAACATATAACTGAAAAGATGAAGTTATAAGGTGATCCAATATCGAAAACCTCCTTATCATAACTCATGTTATGTAAGGTATCAACAGAGTCATCAATTATAAGATAAAGGATGAAGTTACAAGGTAATTCAACACGTATAGATTTCGTGGAAGTATATGCTATGTCAAGATAAGCAAGATAGCAATATTTTCATAAAATAGGAACTTGCAAGAAAGATATTGCAATTCTAGTTTCAAGTACTTTTCAACTCTGTCACCCATGATGATGTTGCAGAAAATTTCCAACATTGAGTGATGAACTAATACTGGAGTTTGACGCGCCAGGGACATAGCATTTACACGATGATCAGTCGCATGTTATGCTCCCCACCTCTTGTTTTCTACATGTAGAAGGAAGCACCGACGGATTTACTTGTCTACCGCCCTCTGGAACCCCCTCGGCCAACGGTTGGGCCATTTGCTGGACCGGAGCCTTTGGGTCACTTACGCATCTCCTAGTTCATTTCACATCCATAACTTTGAAACGTAAAGTCCGTCCCCCTTTCCCCAAGTATAATACTTGTTGATAAGACTCCACAAAGTAGTCGTATCTAATTGGAAAGGAAAATTTACCAATATTTCCCAAGCTGCTGCTTGTTAATGGATACCAACTTGTTCCAACATTCTTACCCCTCGAATAATGAGTGGGTACACACAATTCCATGAATAATAGCAACCAAGTTGCGAATGAAACGAATAATTTATGACCAGGAAGTTATCCAAATAGATAACATTTCTCAAGTAAGATTCCCTTAAATTTAACGGATAGAATTGAATGAAGAATGGAATCCTGAGAACCTTTCTTGATAATAGTATCAATAATAAGACTCCAAAATAATTTACATAATATTTGGAGGTCGAAAATAGCATTTGAATGAAGTAATTCACTTTTAAAACTAGTTAAAAGAATTAGCTAAATATTCAGGGAATATTTCTTAATCCATAAATATTTAAGGAATATTTATTAACTCATAATTAATTAAAGAATATTTTTAACCAAAAATATATTTCTCATAATAATCCTCGAATGAATATATAAAAATATTCATTAAGTATATAAATAAATTCTTAAATGAATATTCGAAATAATATTCATTTCATAAAATAACTTAAATGAATATTCAAAATAATATTCATTAAAGAAATAATGGGAAAACCTTTATCCAATATTTTCCTCAGAAAATAATCACAAGATATACGGAAATACCGACTCCCGGTCTATATTAAAGGAATGTAAGTCATACGCCCTTCACTATGGGCCTTTGCAAAACCCGGCTTATAACTAATATCTCATATCTAGCTTATAAGCCAATTACCAAATCGTAATCAACTATCATAATATACTTTCGAAAACAGTTATGCCATCCAATAGCATGTTTAACAGAAATAATATTCATATGGTATTTCTCGACTGAGATAATACTAAAATAACACACCTCGAAAGATATAGTAAGCAAATACAATTCCTCGAATGATACCATATTCAAATAACAATCCACAAATGGCTTCCAAGTAATTAATGTTTATAAATACCATTCCTTAAATCAATCATAATCTGTCGCTGGAATCCCTCCGGGTTTCCACGACTATCACTATATCACAAAATACCGACTCCCGGTTTGAAGTCGAAAACAATGAATATGCTCTTATATGTAGAGCTACAAGACATACCGGTTCATAAATACTTAACTCTAAAGATCACATATAATCCAAAGGTCAAATTCTATTTCAACAGGAAATAAGATTATGGCAAAACCTGGCAAATGCAGTATTATACAATAATACTTCAAAAGTATAGGTTTTGAAAACTTGCTTAGGCAGAATCAAAAGATAATATTTTAACAACTATGAAAGTCCTTAAATAACCTCCAATTAACATTCTATACCCTTTAAAACACTTAGGATATTTAATAAATAAATACATAATATTTATTGAATAAGTATATTCAATAGCCCCTTTTTAAAAGAATATTCAAGGAGTAATCACTTAATAAAGTGAATATTCAAATAATTTTTACTACTAATATCGAAATATATAATAACCTCGAAACACCCAAATGTAACTCTTGGAATATTTCTAATCAAAACCAATACATTATCTCTCCGGCAGTTCCCGGACTCTAACCACTTTATCAAATAACTCACACTGATTCTCAGTCAATAGGTAATAGACCATTCATAAATACTTGCCAAATGAATATTATAATTAATATTCATTGAATTAAATAAACTCTAAAATAACGTTTATCAATATTATCCCAGGTACTTTAACCAAAAATATCCAATTTATAATCATGGTAATATCTTTATTATTATTCCGGAACAAAGCGATTTTAAGAAAACGTTTTGAAATTGATATTCATCCAATTAAATAAACTTAATTAGACGAATAAAGTTTATTTAATCTGTAAATGCTTCAGAAGTATTTACTAATTAAATAAACACTGGTTTATTGATGATGTTGCCTTTAGGTTAGTTATTGCGAAATTCTTTAAAAAAACTTTGTCCGAGTTTCGAAAATATACAATACAAAGTAACCCCGACACGCGGGCTAAGTTATAAAATTCAATACATGCTCTACCCTCTGAGCCTTTCTTATTTCGGTACATAATTACATACCTTATAACATATTGACCACTTCCATAGTACGAAAAGTTTATAAATATAAATCATATAACCCAAGACGTAGGATCATAAAAATATCCCCGCCTATCGACAGTATTATAAGTCTTGGGGTTTTGATTATTGCACGAGCAGGATTTACTAATCATGAGCAAGGTCAAAATATACTGATTTTGATGAGGAAGCGCAAGATTGAAAAACTCGCAAATATGGATTTAAATTTCTAGTCCACACATTTCATATATTTCAAAATACAGATACTCTGAACGATAGAGTATGCATAAATAAACTTGCCTCTGGTCCTTAGCAGAAAACAGAAATCGCGAATAATTCATTCGCACCTCGTCCAAGCATTTCTATGGAGGTAGTTTACCTTTCTTTATACGACGCCTCGATCTTCCCTTTTTGATGTACGTCGCTCCACTTGATTATACCCTAATGGTACTGAAATAGTTACGAGTACGTGTCAGTCCAACCTCGTATCTCGAGTAGACACAACTCAGAATTACCACTAAGTCATCTAAAGTCGTACTACAGTTGTCACCCCTATAGTTGACTACTCAAATACCAATT
Organism: Kitagawia praeruptora; assembly: GCA_037693485.1. Lineage (NCBI taxonomy): Eukaryota > Viridiplantae > Streptophyta > Magnoliopsida > Apiales > Apiaceae > Kitagawia > Kitagawia praeruptora. The sequence continues at coordinate 95,014,186 of CM075354.1, read as the reverse complement.
AATGCACATAACACATTTAGTAATAACAACTGACACTTAAAGAGTCCTCTTTTTATAAAGTGGACATTTCCTAGTACCAAACACATCATAACCCTACAACCACTTAGTCAACTTCACTTAACATGTACAATTATAATACCATCGACATCCTATGACAACTTAATTAATATGTAATCCTTAAAACATACTTAGTCCTCGATAAAGACTCATAATACTCATTTAATATTCAAGACACATTTATTCCTCGAATTAGCACATATTCACGTAAACAATTAGCATCCACTTCATGCCTTTAGACCATTGATGTTAAATAAGTTAAATAAATTTAATCGCAGGGGATTTTCAGAAAATTTCGGCATGAAGTATTCGTTTATCGGACTATGGGCACAACCCCTCAATATCAATCATAAACAATTCAACCCTGTTTTTACAAAAATAAAAACAAGTAAGAAAAGTACCCGCCCAGACATGCGGCACCTAACACATAAGAAATTCTGCCTCGACATGCAGTAAACACATAATAATTTACATTAGCATTAACTACTACTTACGCTACATCAATAATCGTATTACTCACGCATTTTAATGATACACGTGACAATCCATTATTGATATTCGTAAGCCTTAGGGAACAACCCCTAGCATTAACTATTACTTACGCTATATCAATGATCATATCACTTGAGCATATTAATTATACTGGTGACAATCAATCATTGATATTCGTAAGCCCGAGGATCTAGCCGAAGAGAATTACACAAGTCCTTAAATACTGACATTTAGAACTTATGATCTCTTTACGACTCCTCGCAGTTAAACTAAATAACATATAACATTCATAATTTGTAAAGCCATCAAATTACGACTCGCTTTATACCATTTAGCACATAGGCACGTAAACATTTATAACTAGCAAAATCGTATAACCTTTACATATTATTCGACTCTCACAATTAACAATTAACAATTAACAATTAATCATTACTAAACACAAACATTTAATCGGACTCGCACTTAGTCCTCCACAATTATAAATTACAAATATCGACCATCCGAATTAAATCTCGGAAAATTAATTTAACCACGAAAATTGACACATTAAACTCAGAAATTAAATCTAATTTAATCACAACAATAATCACACAATTTAAACTAATTAAATTACAACAATTAATCTACATCGAAATGTACAACTAATTTAATACGAATATTAAATAAATAAAACGTGAAATTATACCATTTCGATTTCGATTCGACTCGCCCGAAAATCAAACTACCGGAAAATCAATCCACCCAACCATCTCTCTCTCTCTATCTCTGCACAGCAGCCTCCATCACCACCACTCAGCCACGGCCCCCTTCTCCTCTTCCTCCACCTCCTCTGACCACTGCAAGACACGCCGGAAACCGTGCCGCCCACTTGACAGCTCCGGCCGCGCCTCCTCCTTCCATCACAGCATAGCTGCGGCTCTTTCAACTCACACAAAACACGCCACATACCCACACACACACACGTATATGTATGTATATGTATATATACTACCCAATCTCTTTCCTATCTCTCTTTCTCTTCTCTCCCCCACTGATTTCTTTCCCCCTCCCCCCGGTCTGTTTTTGTGCGGCTCCTGTGTGTGTTTGTGTGTGTATCGGGTGTATGTATGTATGCTGTGTTGCTAACCTAATGGGCCTCAAGCCCAACACTATTTAAAAAGCAATACATTTAATTACTACACACTTTAAATAATATTTTACACTAATAACTCTAATTTGTAAAAATGAAATTTCTAGCATAATTAAATACTAGAATATTTTTAAAGACTTTTGGAGAAAGAATTAGAATTAAATCTAAATTTTCTAAATTGATATGCATTTTACAAATATTAATAATTTATGAAATCAAATCATAAAAACAATAATTGTGATTCATAAATCACAATTTACCGGACTTTATAAAAATACTACAAACACTAATGTTTTAGTAAAACTTCTAAATCTCGATTTTTTTTTATATTAATCGAGTAATTTCTACAAATCCTCAAATAATTAAAATAATCATTTATCAAGGATTTTAAAATCTCCAAATTATTCAGTCATTTAAAATAAAATCTCTACTGAATAATTCCACACTCCAAAATTAAATCTTTGCCCAAATAAACTATTGACTCGAGGTATCTACTCGGTCAATATAATTTTAAAAAGGAGGACCAGGTTCCACTTAATCGAAAATAATTAAATACTTAAATAAAAAAATTCCTCCTCATTTTAGGAAAACAATATTATTATTATTGAAATAATAATAAAATCATTTCTTGAAAAATCTGGGTTATTACAGTCTAGTTTTAAGTTTTTGTTATTTTTATTTTGTTTGTTTCAATGGTCTTTCTGACCATTTTTGTAAGTTTTTTTTTGTTTTTTTTATTGAAATTAAGTTTGTTCTTATCTATATCTTGTTGATGCTTGTTATAGTCTTGATCTTCTTGCATGTTCCTTTTGGTTCGACTTGTTAGATTCACTTTGCTTGACTTGAACACATATCTGAACACTTAGATAAGATTAAAATGAACAGTGCATGAATCACCTAAGTTGTCTTCATAACCTAATTTTTGCGAATTAGTATCTTAAAGTCAACTTATGCGTTTATCAGATTTGTTAGTGATTTGGCACACATTTCATTTTGTTATCAATAATCTAATCAACCTGTTTTGTTTTCTGAATCAGCCTGACTAGATGAGATAACTTAGATATTATTCATGTTGTTTTGATTCTAATTTCACATTATCATCTAACCTTACAAGTGAGCCTTACAAGGTACACAGTTGCATAGTTTTGTGTCTAAACTGTAGTAATCCATATGACTCAAACTGACAACGAAGGGTAATGATAAAGAAGTGATGTGCTCTACACAGCAAACTTGGTGATTGCATCAACCAGGTTCAATAATTCTTTCATATGCCATGTGTAAACACACTCAGAATTAGAATTTAATTAGAAAAGAACTTATCTGTACTATGTTGTAAAACGGGACTCATTAGTTAATGTTAAATATAATTGATGTAAGTATTAATCAGTGTTTAAGTGTAACAGTGATATATCAGAGTTTAGCTAGAAGCAGGTCAGAGTTTATTAAACACTGACGGATGGAAGCGCAACAGAGTTTGTTAAACTCTGTCTGGCGGAAGCGTCTACTTGTCAACAGTGATTGAAGATAAATATGGAAGCAATATCTTTGAAGATTGGATAGCTGTCAAAGAGATTGTGTTGACTTAGAAGACGTGGAGCAATTGTGATTGATATCAATTATATAGCTAAATTATAGGAGTATCAATTTACGATTGTATAGCAGCTGTATGTTTTATAAATACAGTTAGGTTAACCCTAGAAAGGTATGAGACTATTAGGGTTCCTATTCTGAGGCCAGCAGATTATGCTATCTGGAAGGTGAAGATGACTATGTTTCTGGAGGCTACAGATCCAGAATATCTTGACAGAATTTATGAAGGTCCTCATAAGCCTACCAAGCTATCTGATGCCACTACTGGTCAAGAAGCTAAGACAGTCCCAAAGGAAAAGAAGGATCTAACTCTTGAAGATCTTTCATCTATTGCTAAGGATGCAAAGGTAAGGCATCTACTTCATAGTGCTTTAGACAATGTCATGTCTAATAAGGTGATTAACTGCACTACTGCCAAAGAAATTTGGGATGCCCTTGAAGTTAGATGTCAAGGAACTGCTGCTATCAAGAAGAATAGAAAGAACATACTCACACAAGAGTATGAGCATTTTGAAGCAAAGTCTGATGAAACCATGACAGAAACATTTGCCAGATTCTGTAAACTGCTCAATGATTTGTCATTGGTAAATAAAGAGTATGATCTAGAAGACTCAAATCTCAAGTTTCTTCTTGTTCTACCTGAAAAGTGGGATGTGAAAACAACCACTATTAGAGACAATTATGATCTTGCTGATACTGAGATTGATGAAATTTATGGGTTACTCAAAACTCATGAACTGGAATTGGAACAGAGAAATAGGAGATCAAGCAAGAAGGCAAAGTCTGTTGCTCTTAAGGTTGAAGAGAAACCTTTGAAGAAGGAAACATCAAGGAAGAAAGCTAAGGGAAGAGCTTTAGCTATTTATTCTGAAAATGAGTCATCAGATTCTGATGTTGACTCAAACACTGATGAATCATTTGATTCTAAGGATGAAGAGGAAATGAGGAAAATGGCTGTCTTGATGGTGAAAACTTTCAAGAAGATGGGTTTCAAGAACTTTAAGAAAGGAAACAGGTTCTCCAGAGATTCAACTTCAGACAGGAAGAGTTACAAGAAGTCTGAGAAAAAGGAGACTAAATCTGGGAAGAAGGATAAGTCTGAGATTCAATGCTACAAGTGTAAGGGGATGGGTCACTATGCTCCTGAGTGCAAGAATGGTAAAATTGAGATGGCACTTATCACAAAAGGCAGAGATTGGGTAGATACTTCAGACTCAGATGAGGAAGTCAACTATGCTCTCATGGCTTCTATTAAGAATGAATCTGAGGATTCTGAAAACAAGGTACCCTTAACTACCTATGCTTATAATACTGATAATATATCTGAATTGAGAATTTATCTCAAGACATTGCATATTAGTTATAGGGATCAGACTTTAGAGAATGAGAGAATAAAGTCTGAGAATTCTGAACTTAAACAAAGAAATAAAATTGTTAAAGAGAAACTTGAAAACATGCAATAAGTTCAGAGAGAAAGAGATGATGCTGTTTATCTAGAACATGAGTTGCTAGGCAGATATAAGCAACTAGAATCTGAATTGGAGAAGGCAAATCACATAATCAAAACATGGACTCATTCTGGAAAAGACACTAATGAGGTTTTTCAGTCAGACACAATAGGTTTAGGTTACTGTGAGGGAGATGAACTTAGATTTCAGAATCAAGTTAAAATGAGAACTCATCTTCCTACTACAAAATTTATTCATGGAGTGAATGAATCTAAGTCTGAAGCTGAAAAAGAAATTGTTAAGAGAGAACCAGTAAAAACTAGTGTTAAACAGGTTAATATTGGTTTAATGACAGATAAACAACTCAAGCATAAGCTTAAGGAGTTAAAATCTGTTAAGAAACTGAAAGTGTCTAGAAAGAATAGGAATGGTAAAGTAGGCATTTATCAGGGTAATTATCCAATGCTTGCTACTTTTTCTCCAAGAAAGACATGTCATAACTGTGGTAGCACTAACCATCTTGCTAGTTTTTGCAGGAAGAACAAAAACATTAATTCTTTACCTTCTAAGTCTGAAGTAAAGAAAGTTAATGTTAGAACTAGACCACAGACATTATGCAAACATTGTGGAAGTACTTGGCATTCTATTTATACTTGTAGAGATTATCATGCTATTTATCATAATTACTATGAACCCAAGCCCAATTTGAAATGGGTGAAGGTCAATTCTGCAAGTGTAAACTCTGAAAGTGTTAGCTTAAACTCTGATAATGTGAATTCCGCTGCAAAAGCTAACAAATTTAAGAAAGCCAAAGGATCCAAGCAAGTCTGGATCCTTAAAACTAATCTTCAGTAAATGTTTGTGATTGCAGGGCATCAGGGAGAGTACCCTAGTCGTGGACAGTGGATGTTAAGGACACATGACTGGAAATAAAGCCCTGCTATCAGAGTATGTGGAGAAGGCTGGCCCAAAGGTTTCCTATGGAGATGGCAACACAGGACATACTCTGGGATATGGCAATATCAATCTTGGAAGTGTCATCATTACAAATATAGCTCTGGTTCCAAGACTCAAGCATGATCTGCTATCTGTGAGTCAAATCTGTGACAGAGGATAATATAGATTTTCAGCCTGAATACTGTGAAATCATCAGTAAATCTACAGGGAAGGTTGTTCTAGTTGGAAACAGGCATAATCACATCTATGAAATAAAGTTGTCAACAAACTCAGATGGCAAAGCAATGTGCCTGTCAACAAGAATGTCCAGTGAAGAGAGTTGGAAGTGGCATAAGAAGCTCTCACATTTGAATCTGAACAACATCAATGAGCTGATAAGAAAGAATCTTGTTAGAGGACTCCCAAAATCATTATTAAATGTTGATGGCCTATGTGATTCCTGTCAAAAGGCCAAACAAAGGAAGTCATCTTTCAAGAGCAAGACTGAATCTTCAATTGTTGATCCTTATCATCTTCTACATGTTGATCTTTTCGGACTAGTAAATGTGATGTCAATTGGAAGAAAGAAATATGCTTTAGTCATTGTTGATGAACACACTAGATATACATGGGTGTATTTTCTAGCAAAGAAGGATGAAACAACATTAACTCTGATGGAGCATGTAAAGCTTCTGGATAAAGGATCAAAACACAAAGTCAAGATTATCAGAAGTGATAATGGAACTGAATTCAGAAATGCAACAATGGAAGAATTCTGCAAAAACAGAGGAGTGAAGCAAGAGTTTTCGGCACCTAGTACACTACAGCAAAATGGTGTAGTTGAAAGAAAGAAAAGAACCTTGGTAGAAGCTGCCAGAACTATTCTTGATGAAGCACAGTTGCCAAATTATTTCTGGGCAGAAGCTGTTCAAACTATCTGTTTTACTCAGAATTCTACTCTGATCAACAAGCATGGAAAAACACCATATGAAATGGTGAGAGAAAAGAAGCCAAACCTGAAATATTTTCATATTTTTGGGTGCAAATGCTTTGTGCTGAAAACTCATCCTGAACAGTTGACAAAATTTGAGCTAAAAGCTGATGAAGGAATTTTTGTTGGCTATCCACTGTCAACTAAGGCATTCAGAGTTTATAATCTGAGAACAAAGGTGATCATGGAGTCTATTCATGTGTCATTTGATGACAAGAAAATAACTGGACTTGAAGATGTAGATGAACATGATCAACTGCACTTTGAAAATGAAGATTTATTCTCTGATGAAGTAAACTCTGATGAAGCTGATCTGACAAACTCTGTTGAGCTAAACTCTGAACCTCTACTGGTAAATACTGAAGAAAATTCTCAGCCACAAATAAGGAGAGAACCAGTTGAGGGGGAGCATGAAGAATCACTTCAAAGTGATGACTCAAATTCTGATAATGAGTCAGCTGAAAAATCTGGATCAAACTCTGATGACTCAAACTCTGAAAATCCAAAAACTTACAGTTCAAATTCTTAGCAGTCACATTCAGGGGGTGCCTCAGAGAATGAAGAATGGCAACAATAAAATCAGGAGAACATGGATCGAGGGGGAGGAACAAACACTGAGAGAAGTCATTTGCCTTCAGCTAGGAAATGGACAAAATCTCACACACCTGATTTGATTATTGGTGATCCAGATGCAAGAGTAAGGACAAGGAGTGCAACAACAAATGAATGTCTATTTCATGCATTCTTGTCACAAACTGAGCCAAAGAAGGTAGAAGAAACTCTTCAAGATGCTGACTGGATAACAGCAATGTAGGAGGAGTTGAATGAATTTGAAAGAAATGAAGTTTGGACCCTTGTACCAAGACCAAAGAATATATCTATTGTTGGTACTAAATGGGTTTTCAGAAATAAAACTGATAGTGAGGGGGTTGTTACAAGAAACAAGGCCAGACTTGTAGCAAAAGGCTATTCACAGCAGGAAGGAATAGATTATGTTGAGACTTTTGCTCCAGTTGCAAGGTTGGAGGCAATAAGGATATTTCTAGCATATGCCTCTCATAAGAAATTCAAGGTATTTCAGATGGATGTGAAAAGTGCCTTTCTGAATGGGAAACTTGAAGAAGAGGTGTTTGTTGAACAACCACCAGGATTTGTGGACCCCAAATATCCAGATTATGTCTACAGGCTTGATAAAGCACTCTATGGACTTAAGCAGGAACCAAGAGCATGGTATGAAACTTTAGCTCAATTTCTTCTAGAAAGTGGGTTCAATAGAGGTACTATTGATAAAACTCTGTTTTACTTTAAATCTGGTAGTGACCTGTTTCTGGTTCAAATATATGTTGATGACATAATTTTTGGGTCTACTAATGATAAACTCTGTACAAAGTTTGCCAAACTAATGCAGTCAAGGTATCAAATGAGTATGATGGGAGAGCTTAGTTATTTTCTAGGCCTACAGGTGAAGCAAACAGATGATGGGATCTTTATAAATCAAGCAAAATATACCAGAAATCTTCTCAAGAAATTTGGTATGCTTGACTGCTCATCTGCATTAACTCCCATGGCAACAACAACTAAGTTGGATAAAGATACAGGAGCATTAGTAGATATGACAAACTACAGAGGAATGATAGGATCTCTTCTTTATCTGACAGCAAGTAGACCTGATATCATGTATGCAACCTGTCTCTGTGCAAGGTTTCAGGCTGATCCCAGAGAACCACATCTCACAGCTGTGAAAAGAATCTTTAAATATCTCAAGGGCACCATTACTTTAGGTCTGTGGTATCCCAGAGAGTCAGATTTCAAGCTACTTGGTTACTCTGATGCAGACTTTGCATGCTGTAAGATAGACAGAAAAAGCACCAGTGGAAGTTGTCAATTTCTGGGTGAAAGACTGGTTTCTTGGTACAGTAAGAAACAGAAATCAATTTCTACATCTACAGCTGAGGTAGAGTATATTGCTGCTGGTAGCTGTTGTGCACAGATTCTATGGATGAAGAATCAATTGTTGGATTATGGATTAAGGTACAGTAAGATTCCTATTTACTGTGATAATCAAAGTGCTATTGCTATGACAGGTAATCCAGTACAACATTCAATGACCAAACACATCAGCATAAGGTATCACTTTATCAGAGAACATGTAAAGGAAGGAAACATTGAGCTTCATTTTGTGTCTACTGACCAACAGCTTGCAGACATCTTCACCAAGCCATTGAGTGAAGCTATATTTACAAGGCTGGTAAATGAACTTGGAATGGTCTCTGGTTTTGACTAGAGATATTGGTTAGACTCAAACTTCACTTATGTAATGCATTACTTATGTTTATGTGATGTGTTAAATGCTATGTGAACTCTGTTTTTAAACTCTGCTATGTAAACTCTGTTAGTAGACTGTTAAACTCAATTAGCATATTTTGCCAGTCAAACACTGTTAACATGCTGGATAATCACTGATATACTCTGAAAATGTTATTGTCTGAGATGAACACCGATGAAGAAAATGTATGAAGCATGATTCTCAGTTATTAATCATGAATCTTTCTAAGTTATCTGTGATCTAATCTTAGACTGTGCAGAAAGTTAACACAAGCATGATACTATTTCATATTTATAGCATCTTCTAGTTTATTTATCATAAACTCTGAGTCTGTAAATATTGTGTGCATTGCCTCTCATGAAAAACTTCTGATGTTGATGACTCCTAAACTCTGTTAGTTAAAAATCTGTTTTAGTCAGATTCTGTATATAGTATATCCCCAAAGACTTGATAATTTCTTGTTTGTGCTTTCGAAAATTATAAACTTGAAATATGTCTTTGTTAATTTTGGTGAGTACTGAAGCATGCTTTCACCCTGTGAGATCTTGAGCCAAATCAGTGATTGATACGTTTTATATCAATCAATTTTTATTATTGTGTGTTGTTCATCAGTGAGTATGATGCTCTAGAACTTATTTTAAACCATTTTGAGACTGCATGATATGTGTGTGCATGAAAATGATAAAGGCACTAGGATTAACCACATTTATCCAAACACTGCCAGTAATTTTCAATCTTTAGTGAACCCCTTTGAGCCTTTTAACCGTTTTTTTGTTCACCACTATAAACTTTTGAGTTACTGGTAGAGCAATTATCTGATTCATTTGGGGATTGATGACTGAACAGTGTGGGGATTTCTTGTTACAGTGTGTTCATTTGATATATATATATATATATAAAGGGTTGTATATATAAATTATTAAGTAAAAATTGCTCTATCAGTTTGTCAAATTTATAACCTGCTAGTTTTTTTTTCTCTTCATTTAAGCCTAGTTTCAACCTTTTACAAAGTCCTTTTGATTTGTGCATACATGTATTCAAAGTAATGCAGATTTGGTGGACAACCAAGCATATGGTAGCATATGACTTTACTGATTGAACTTGAGTGTATACACTTCACCTAAACACTTGTGTGATTCAAGAGTTATGTGAGCTTTAATAACCATAGCATGTTACTCACTGAATGCGACATTGATATCTATTTCATGATCTTTTTATCTATCTAGACTGTGTACTTACTTGGATAATCTTGTACATAAGGGGGTATAGGTCATTTCAGAGTTTAGTATTCATCATACATTCAGTGTTTACTATGAGAGTTTGTGCATCCAGCGTTTACTGATTTATTTTATGGATTTTATGAAATATTAGATGCTCTAAAAATTGGATTATTAAACTCTGCTCTACACACACATATATTCACAACTGTGCAGTTTTTGAAAGGGTTTCAGTAATGAGGATGGAGAATTGACAAACGCTGATGGATTTTGTCTAATACTTTAAGGTATATTTTATTTTCAGATGATTTCAAATTTGGGGTAAAAAGAGTTTTGACAGCTGTTGATAAGTATAAAAGTGTTTAATTGTGTCAGTAATTAGAGAGAGAAAGTAACAGTAATTATGGCTGTAATTACTGAGCATGCCCATCTAATTTGCTAAGTATGTGCCACGTGTCCCACTCGCACAAATCTCTATGAATGTGTCCCACTAGCACATGGTAAGTGGTTGCGTGTTTTAATGATAAAACGTATATTCACAACTGTGCAGTTTTTGAAAGGGTTTCAGTAATGAGGATGGAGAATTGACAAACGCTGATGGATTTTGTCTAATACTTTAAGGTATATTTTATTTTCAGATGATTTCAAATTTGGGGTAAAAAGAGTTTTGACAGCTGTTGATAAGTATAAAAGTGTTTAATTGTGTCAGTAATTAGAGAGAGAAAGTAACAGTAATTATGGCTGTAATTACTGAGCATGCCCATCTAATTTGCTAAGTATGTGCCACGTGTCCCACTCGCACAAATCTCTATGAATGTGTCCCACTAGCACATGGTAAGTGGTTGCGTGTTTTAATGATAAAACGATTGGGTTTAATTTTTCATTACATATCTGTGATAACCCGGGTCAAATTCGGAGCCTTTTTCGAAAATTGGGTCGAGTCCCGATCACGAATCCGAAATAAGCCAAAGCAAACTGGCCCAAATGCCACCAACTTGGGTAAACCACAAGCCCACCACAGGCCCCCAAAAGATCATGATTTGTTGGTGCACTTAGTAGTAGTACTTTGCCTTATAAACTGAACAGAAGTCCCAAATCTCCTCGATGTGGGACTGGGATGTTACAAACTCCCCCACTTAAACTCCTGACGTCCTCGTCAGGTCTGAATGGATATCCCATAGGTCCGGATCGTTCCTCTCTAGCCATTGTGGGATAATACCGGCTGGCTTCGTGTCCCCACCTTTGGATCTCTGTCCATTGTGGGATAATACCACCAGCCTTCGTGTCCCCACCTCCAGCAACTTGACGAGTCAAGCTTTCGAGAGTCGGCTCTGATACCATATGTGATAACCCGGGTCAAATTCGGAGCCTTTTTCGAAAATCGGGTCGAGTCTCGATCACGAATCCGAAATAAGCCAAAGCAAACTGGCCCAAATGCCACCAACTTGGGTAAACCACAAGCCCACCACAGGCCCCCAAAAGATCATGATTTGTTGGTGCACTTAGTAGTAGTACTTTGCCTTATAAACTGAACAGAAGTCCCAAATCTCCTCGATGTAGGACTGGGATGTTACAATATCTAATCATTTCATAACACGATTCATATTCTTTTATTCACTTTCACACACACTCCCAATTACTTTTTACTCACCACTCAGTTACTTCGCATTTTACACTTGAACATTTCATCAAACACCTTTCACTCATATCATTCTCTTTCGTATTTTCTTCTCAATCTAATTCTAATGGCTACCAAAGCTTTCACTGCTCTTGGACTCTTGTTTGTTTCTAACAACTATGCAGCCCTACTGAACAATACAAACGTGCCAGAGGTGTTTCATCTGATTCAGAATTTCTTGAGGGATTCAGAGATAGGACAAGCTTTGGTTGAACCCCAAACGCTTTCTGCATCACAGATTGCTTCTTTCTGGCAAAACTCTGTTTATGATGATGGAGGTGAGAATGGGACTCCATCTATTATTTTCACTTATGAGGAAACAGACTATGTTATCACTCCAGATACAGTCAGAGAAACCATGCACTACGCCAAAACAGTCAATAGACATCAGTTCTGGACTGATGTAAAAAGTTCCAAAAACCGATGTCTAGGTGGGTGTTGTTAAAAGTCCATGTGTTTTACATCGGTTCTGGACCGATGTTAAAAAGACTTATTACATCAGTTCTGAACCGATGTAAATAGATGTAAACAACATCGGCTGTTAATACAGAACCGATGTCTCAAACCCTGTACCACATCGGTTAAAAACCGATGTAAAATAGATCCATGAAATAAGCAAAATAGACATCAGTTTTTAGGTGATGTGTTAAATGATCAAAGTGATGTCTATTTTTGCAGGAACATTTATAATTAGAAAGCTTGACAAATAACCAAAACCACATTCATTTCCACATTCAAAATTCCACGTTCACATAATTCATTAACAATGTACACTAAGTTACACCAATAATTAACCAAAACCATCCATTCACCCAAGTTACAAACTCCATATATATATATATCCACAATAAACCAAACCAAACAGCAGTACTAGACAACTTCACAGTACTAGACAACTTACTAGACAACTTAACAGTACTAGAAAACTTCACAAAAGAGTAGCAGCAAACTAAGGCTTGAAAGCCATTGATCAGTTGGTCAGTTTTGGTCATCGATGATTACACAAATCCCTGGATATAATCAAGTGCCTCAGAGACATGTTTGCCACCGCTGTTATAAGCACCCCCGGACTCCCCAACCCATGCACTAGTCCACGGTCCATATAGCTTAATCGAGTCTGAAACATCTTTGAATGTTTGTGCTACCCGGTCTAAGAAAAATGGGTCTTGAACTTTATTTATAAGGTCTGGATCAACACCTAGCCTGCATACATTACACAGTAAAAATTTAGAACAAACAAAATATACTAATAGTACTAAACAAAATTTAGAACAAACAAAATATGGGGCATTTGTTGTAATATGCAACAAATCTCATCCTCGACATCACATGTTTTATAATACGCAAAATACAAATATGAGAAAAATAAATAACTCCCTCATTCTCTTAATGCATAAACTCTGTATTTAAAAATAGAATGGTTTGGGCTGCAACACAATTTGTTGCTTCTACCAGTAGCACTTCCCAATATCAGATAAGTCTGGGCAAAGTAGTGTTGCTTCACTATTGTCCTTGCAATTTTATTTTTATTATTGCAATTTTGTTGTGATAATCCTTTTTAAATTCAACCACTACTTTCTAATCATGCATACATACAAGGCATCCTATGGCCGCAATAAGAATGCAGACAGTAAGAAGACACAAATATAATGATATAACAAAACAACTATAAGTAACTAAATGATACTCAAATCTCAAACACTTACAAACTATCCCCTTAATTCTAACACAAACTATTGCACTTTTAAAGGCAAACCAAATAACATGGCTACCCTTTTATGATTGGACAAAAAAAAGAAACTGAAAGCTTTCGAGGTATAAAAACCTTATCCTACAAACTCCTCCAAAAAAAAGTAGTAAACAGGTCCAGCAGTAACATTTCCAAGAAACGCTACTGTCAAGCCACCATAAACTACAGTCCTTTTATTTTAGTTACAACTACGAGGAACATAAACAGATGAAACAGAGAAAAGTAAATTTCATGTCATATGTAACTGTGTTTCTCTTGCAAACCTTCTATAATTTCTCTACATATAGGTGGTACACTCTATACCACATTAAGGAGGTAGACTCTATATGATCAAATACAGTCATAAGACAGGTGTGCACAGATAGATTTGAGTTCATTCTAATTTCTGACATATGGTCAGAAATCTAAAAACAATGTCTGTATGTTCTTAAAACTCATTTACGAGGCAAATACATAATTATAAACTACAAGGCATGCAACATAAAGAATATAATAATGTATTTAATTAAAGGAGAAAATATAAATCTAATTTGTCCTTGCTGCTTCTATTCAGTTCTGTCATGGAGATTAAGACACATCTTTGTGTGTCATATGCCATGTACGTAACATTACTACTGCAGAGCTAAGATTTGGATTGTTGAGTCAGGAAATCACTATACAGTATTAACCATTGCATAGATTTCACATGCTTAGAGATTACAACAAATGCCCCATATTTAACATTAACAGACTTCTGTCTGGCTTTCCACTCTTAGGCTAAGACTTCTGTCTGGATTTAGTCGAGTCAAGTTTGAGATTTATAACTCGATAGAGTTCGAACAGAAGAGCTCAATTTTCAAACTTTTTCAATCAAGTTTGGCAGTGTGCTCAACCCCTGACAACCCAGTGCGCTCAACACCTTACAACCCAGTTCAGTTACAAGATCTTTACATGTATGTGACGAACAAAAAAGTAGGAATTATTTAAGCTAGAACTTGCTGTCACAAGCTGACCTGAAAACTTTTGTGTGGGGAAGAAATTCTTGTTCTAATGCGTCCTCCTTGTCCTTATTGATTTCGTAAAGCAAAACATCATTATCAGGATGTTTAAGCTTCCTGTTACGGACAGCTGCTACATACACCTGCACACAACATCAAATTCCTATACAGCTGCTAAATACAACATATAAATCTTAACTTGAGTATATCTAAGTGTAAATATAAACCTGAACGAGTTCAGTCAATTCTTATCCTCATGGGATTAAATGCTTCATGTGATTCAGATTTCAAGAGTTAGAGAAGCCAACAAAACTATATAGTTCAAACAATTGTGTAGCACATTAGTACAAGCAAATTTCAATATCAATTTTGTTTTTTCTTATTGATGAGACTAACAAAACATGCTTCATCAACTGATCACACTTAAAACACAAGATCGTTTGCTTTTATTCTGTAACATTAATATACAAGATAAACGGAAAACAAGTTGTGTCGAAAAAACTCGTTAAAAACAAGTTGCAGAGTTGGACATACCTTTAATGGCATTAGCAAGAACCTTGTTCTTCAAATCCTGAAAGTTGCACAAAGTCTGTTATTACACAACATAATCTACAATACAAAGCAACATAAAAGAGAGGTGATACTCATATGTACCAGATTAAGGAGGCCGACTTTAGGCCATGGACACTGATTGTAGTCACACTTGGTCGAGGGCCATAAATCAATAGTTGCACAAAAAGAGAAATACAATAACAAAATTAGAGACTTACAAAATCTGAGCCAAACAAGAACAAGATCTGAGTCCAAACAAACACAGCTAAGCCCTACAAACAACAAGCAGACATTAACAGATCTGAATAATCTATAACGTTAAATCTGTAATAAACATTACAAGAAAATAGACATGCATACATCTATAACATTTAAACTGAACAATCACTTACTTTTGGAGATGACCCAAGCTTAAGAATCAACAGATCTGTCAAAAAAACTTAAATTAAAAACCAAAATTTAAATTTTCAAACAAAAGTAAGTAAAATACTTACTAATTTGAGCGGATTATTCGAGATAGATAAGGGTTTTGAGCGGATATAAGCCTCCTCTATAACCAATTAACAGAATCGAAAGCTAATTGGTTCGACCTAATTGGGTTTTGAATTTGGGGGCTTGTAAGCTAGGGTTTGAATTTAATTGGGGGTTGTAAACTAGCTAGGGTTCTTCAAATTAGCTAGTTTGTGAGTGAATTAGTTTGAGTGAGATGAAATGTATTTAGTTTTAGTGAGATGAAATGAGTGAGAGGAGCGGGGGAAATGGTTTTAGCAGAGAGGAGCGGGAGAGATGGAGGGGGATATGTTTTCTAAGGGGGGAAATAAAAAATGAAACGGGCTAATTTTCCAAGTAATAGAGGGAAAGAGTGAATCCGCGTGTTTTTTTGTTTTTTTAAAAGTGGTTTAGACAATGGTTTTAACTACAACTGATGTCTAAAACATACTTTAACATCGGTTCTAGTAAAAGTGATGTAAAACATATATTTAACATCGGTTAAAAATGCAAACGATGTTAAAGGGGTGATGTCTATTGACTGTTTTGGCGTATATGGGGTTCGACACTCACACTTCTTACAATGTTGTTTCTGAAACTGCTTTGAGAGAGATGTTGCAGCAGATTGGATACTCTGGATCTTTGGCCAAGCTTGGGTCAGTGAAAAGGCCACAGTTGAGAAAGGAATGAAGTTTCTTCTTTGACTGTGTTACAAGGGCATTTGGCAAGAAAGTCACCAATTGGGATGCAATTCCTACTGATAGTCTACAAATCGGGTATTCTCTTCTCTATGGAAGTAATTTCGATTTTGGCAGACTTGTTTTAATGAATATAGGTGATAAATTGTCAGAGTCTACAACTGTCTATTTTGCTAGATTTTGTCAGTTATTATTTACTGCATGTGTGCCCAACTTATCAATTGTTGAGGTTGATGTGATTCAGCCCTTTAAGGTCAACAAGAGGATATACTCTGATTTGACTAATAAGGATGCTACCAAAGAGCAAGTACCTGCTATGTTTTTTCCTTTTGCCCTTCAGAACTTTCTAAATCAACCACAAGAATCTCAACACCCTGCAAACTCTGATCCACCTCATTCTACTCAACACCAACCACCAACCACAAATACAAACACAAACACTATTAGATATAATTGATGTGATTTAATGTCAGTGTTTAAGTGTTACAGGGAAAAAGAGTTTAACTTGTTAATGAAAGCAATCGTAGCAGAGTTTGAGTATACGCTGACAGCTGGAAGCGCAAACGCTGACAGAAGGAAGCGCAAACACTGCTGGTTGACAGGAGGAAGTGCAAACACTGCTAGTTGGGAGCGCAACAGAGTTTGTTAAAGTCTGTCTACTGGAAGCGTCTACAAGTCAACAGAGATTGAATATTAATTCAAGATAAACATGGAAGCAATATCTTTGAAGATTGGATAGCTGTCAAAGAGATTGAGTTGACTTAGAAGACGTGTAGCAATCGTAATTGATATCAATTGTATAGCTTAATTATAGGAGAATCAATTAACGATTGTACGTAGCTGTATATCTTATAAATACAGTTAGGTTAACCCTAGAAGGGTATCTATCGTGAACGAATATCATTCATTGTAACCTAAGCAGCTCTCTGTGATATTTTACATCACTGAGAGAGGAATTATTAATTCCAAACAGTTTTTAAGTATTAAAACGTGTGTTCTTGTTATTCTCTCATACAATACTTGATTATATATTGTGTATTCGACCTAACAATTGGTATTAGAGCCAATCTGTTACTTTATTACAGTTTAAGATCCAAACACACAATAGTAATCAATGGCAGAGATTCCTCCTCCATCAGGTTCTGAGAAAGCTCATACTACTGTTAGTAGGTATGAGACGATTAGGGTTCCTATACTTAAGCCATCAGAGTATGCAATCTGGAAGGTGAAGATGACCATGTTTCTAGAGGCTACAGATCCAGAATATCTTGACAGAATTTATGAAGGTCCTCATAAACCTACAAAGTTAACTGTTGCTGTTGCTGGTGAGGAATCAAAAGTGATTCCAAAGGAAAAGAAAGATCTAACTGCTGAGGATCTTTCATCTATTGCTAAAGATGCAAAAGTAAGGCATTTACTTCACAGTGCTTTAGACAATGTTATGTCAAACAAGGTGATTAACTGCACAACTGCAAAAGAAATTTGGGATGCACTTGAGGTTAGATGTCAAGGAACTGCTGCTATCAAGAAGAATAGAAGGAACATACTCACACAGGATTATGAGCATTTTGAGGTAAAGTCTGAAGAAACCATGACAGAAACATTTGACAAATTCTGTAAACTGCTCAATGATTTGTCATTGGTTAACAAAGAGTATGATTTAGAAGACTCAAATCTCAAGTTTCTTCTCTCTCTACCTGAAAAGTGGGATGTGAAAACAACCACTATAAGAGATAACTATGATCTTGCTTATACTGAGAGTGATGAAATCTATGGACTGCTCAAGACTCATGAATTGGAAATGGAGCAGAGAAATAGGAGATCAAGCAAGAAGTTGAAGTCTGTTGCTCTCAAGGTTGAAGAGAAACCATCAAGGAAGAAGGTAAAAGGAAAAGCCTTAGTCATTCATTCAGAAAGTGAGTCATCAAACACTGATGTTGACTCAAACACATATGAAACATCTGATTCTGAAGATGATGAAGAGATGATGAAAATGGCTGCATTGATGGTAAAGACCTTCAAGAAGATGGGATTCAAGAACTTCAAGAAGGGAAAGAGATTCTCCAAGAATTATTCAAAGTCTGACAGGAAGAATTTCAGCAAATCTGAGAGAAAGGACTCCAAATCTGGGAAGAAAGATAAGTCTGAGATTCAATGCTACAAGTGTAAGGAGATGGGTCACTATGCTCCTGAGTGCAATAAGGGTAAAACTGAAAAGGCACTCTACACCAAAGGCAGAGACTGGGCAGACACCTCAGATTCAGAAGAGGAGGTGAACTATGCACTCATGGCCTCTACTCAGAATGAAGAATCTGAACTTAAGGTACCCCCAACTACCTATGCTTATAATACTGATAATATAACTGAATTAAGAATTTATCTTAAAGCATTACATATCAGTTATAGGGATCAGACTTTAGAGAATAAGAGAATCAAGAATGAGTGTTCTCAACTTAAAGAGAGAAATAAACTTGTTGAAGAAAAACTTGAAAACATGAAAAAAATTCAGAAAGAAAGAGATGATGCTGTTTTTATAGAACAGGAGTTGCTAGGTAAGTATAAGCAACTAGAATCTGAATTGGAGGATGAAAATCACATTATTAAAACTTGGACTGATTCTGGAAAAGACACTCATGAGGTTTTTCAAGCTGACACTGTTGGTTTAGGGTACTGTGAGGAAGATGAGCTTAGATTTCTAAATCATGTGAAAGTTAGGCAAACTCTTCCAACTAGAAAATTTGTTCATGGTACAGTTAAAACTGAACATGGAGCTGTTGAAAGTGAGCCAGTAAAAACCTGTGCAAAACAGGTTAACATTGGTTCAATGACAGATAAACAACTTAAGCAAAAGCTTAAAGAGATAAAATCTGTCAACAAACAGAAAATGCCTAGGAAAAACAGAAATGGAAAGGTAGGCATAACATCAGGAAATAGGCCAATGCTTGTTACATTTGCACCTAGAAAAACGTGTCATAACTGTGTTAGTACTAATCATCTTGCTAGTTTTTGCAGGAAGAATAAAGACATTAATTCCTTACCCTCCAAATCTGGAGTGAAAAAGAATAATGTCAAACCTAGACCACAAACTCTGTGCAAACATTGTGGAAGTACTTGGCACTCAATTTATACTTGCAAGAATTATCATGTTATTTATCATAATTACTATGAACTGAAACCTAATTTGAAATGGGTTAAAGTTAATTCTGCAGGTGCTAAGACTGAAAATGTTAGTTTAAACTCTGATAATGACAAATCCGCTGCAAAAGCTAACAGATTCAATAAAGCAAAAGGATCCAAGCAAGTCTGGATCCTTAAAACTAATAATCAGTGATTGTTTGTGATTGCAGGGCACCAGGGAAAGTACCCTAGTCGTGGATAGTGGATGTTCAGGACACATGACTGGAAATAAAGCCCTGCTATCAGAGTATGTGGAGAAGGCTGGCCCAAAAGTTTCCTATGGAGATGGCAACATAGGACATACTCTGGGATATGGCAATATTAATCTTGGAAGTGTCATCATCACAAATGTAGCTCTGGTTCCA
This sequence comes from Kitagawia praeruptora, assembly GCA_037693485.1. Lineage (NCBI taxonomy): Eukaryota > Viridiplantae > Streptophyta > Magnoliopsida > Apiales > Apiaceae > Kitagawia > Kitagawia praeruptora. The sequence goes on along the minus strand of CM075354.1, from coordinate 94,994,311 downwards.
GGACTCAAGCATGATCTGCTATCTGTGAGTCAAATCTGTGACAGAGGATATCATGTAGATTTTCAGCCTGAATACTGTCAAGTAATCAGTAAATCTACAGGGAAAGTTGCTTTAGTTGGAAACAGACACAATAATATCTATGAAATAAAATTGTCAACAAACTCTGATGGCAAAGCAGTGTGTCTGTCAACAAGGATGTCCATTGAAGAGAGTTGGAAGTGGCATAAGAAACTCTCTCATTTAAATCTAAACAACACTAATGAGCTGATAAAGAATGATCTTGTGAGAGGACTTCCAAAGTCCTTGTTAAATGCAGATGGCCTATGTGATTCATGCCAAAAGGCCAAACAGAGAAAGGTTTCCTTCAAAAGCAAGTCTGAGTCTTCAATTGTTGATCCTTATCATCTTCTACATGTTGATCTTTTTGGACCAGTGAATGTTATGTCTCTTGGAAAGAAGAAATATGCTCTAGTCATTGTTGATGAATATACCAGATACACTTGGGTGTACTTTCTAGCAAAGAAGGATGAAACTGCATTAACTCTGACAGAACATATAATGCAGCTGGACAAAGGGTCAAAGAATCAAGTGAAGATTATCAGAAGTGACAATGGAACTGAATTCAGGAATTCAACAATGGAAGAATTTTGCAAGAACAAAGGAATTAAACAAGAGTTTTTTGCACCTGGCACTCCACAACAGAATGGTGTAGTTGAAAGGAAGAACAGAACTTTGATAGAAGCTGCCAGAACTATGCTTGATGAAGCAAAATTACCAACTTATTTCTGGACAGAAGCTGTTCAAACTGCTTATTTTACTCAGAATGCTACTCTGATCAATAAGCATGGAAAAACACCATATGAAATGGTGAGAGAAAAGAAGTCAAACCTGAAATATTTTCATATTTTTTGGTGCAATGCTTTGTGTTGAAAACTCATCCTGAACAGTTGACCAAATTTGACTTGAAAATAGATGAAGGAATTTTTGTTGGCTATCCACTGTCAACTAAAGCATTCAGAGTTTATAATCTGAGAACCAGAGTGATCATGGAATCTATTCATGTGTCTTTTGATGACAAGAAGATAACTGGACTTGAAGATGTCAATGACCATGATCAACTACATTTTGAAAATGAAGATCTAATCTCTGACAAAATAAACTCTGACGGATCAATTCCAACAGACTCTGTTGATACAAACTCTGAACCTCTACTTGTAAACACAGAAGAAATTGTTCAACCAGAACAAAAGAGAGAACCAGTTGAGGGGGAGTATGAAGAACAAAACTCTGATGATTCACATTCTAAAAGTGAATCACATGAAAAATCTGGATCAATCTCTGATGATTCACACTCTGAGCAGTCACATTCAGGGGGAGCCTCAGAGAATGAAGAAAGACAACAAGGAAATCAGGAGAACATGGATCGAGGGGGAGGATCAAACTCTGAGAAAAGTCATTTACCTTCAGCTAGGAAATGGACCAAATCTCACACACCTGATCTAATTATTGGTGATCCAGATGCAAGAGTTAGGACAAGAAGTGCAACAACAAATGAATGTCTATTTCATGCATTCTTGTCACAAACTGAACCAAAGAAAGTTGAAGAAGCTCTTAAAGATGCTGACTGGATAACAACAATGCAAGAAGAGTTAAATGAATTTGAGAGAAATGAAGTTTGGACACTTATACCAAGACCCAAAAACAGGTCTATTATTGGTACTAAGTGGGTTTTCAGAAACAAAACTGATAGTGAAGGGGTTGTTACAAAAAACAAGGCCAGACTTGTGGCAAAAGGCAATTCACAGCAAGAAGGGATAGATTATGATGAAACTTTTGCTCCAGTTGCAAGGTTGGAGGCAATAAGGATGTTTCTTGCTTATGCTTCTCACAAGAAATTCAAAGTTTTTCAAATGGATGTGAAAAGTGCTTTTCTGAATGGAAAACTTGAAGAAGAAGTGTTTGTTGAACAGCCACCTGGTTTTATAGATCCAAAATATCCAGACCATGTCTACAGGCTAGACAAGGCACTCTATGGACTTAAGCAGGCACCAAGAGCATGGTATGAAACTCTGGCTCAATTTCTCCTAGAAAGTGGGTTCAACAGAGGTACAATTGATAAAACTCTATTTTATTTCAAATCTGGAAGTGACTTGCTTTTAGTTCAGATATATGTTGATGACATTATTTTTGGATCTACTAATGATAAACTCTGTAAGAAATTTTCCAAGCTCATGCAGTCCAGGTATCAAATGAGCATGATGGGAGAGCTTAGTTATTTTCTAGGTTTACAGGTGAAGCAAACAGATGATGGTATCTTTATCAATCAAGCAAAATATACCAGAAATCTTCTCAAGAAGTTTGGCATGCTTGACTGTTCATCTGCAACAACTCCCATGGCAACTGCAACTAAATTAGACAAAGATACAGGGTCATCAGTAGATATGACAAGCTACAGAGGAATGATAGGCTCTCTACTCTATTTAACAGCAAGTAGACCTGATATCATGTATGCAACATGGCTGTGTGCAAGATTTCAGGCAGATCCAAGAGAACCACATTTAACAGCTGTGAAGAGGATTTTTAAGTATCTCAAGGGCACTATAACTTTAGGGCTGTGGTATCCAAGAGAATCAGATTTCAAACTACTTGGCTATTCTGATGCAGACTTTGCAGGATGTAAGATTGACAGAAAAAGCACAAGTGGGAGTTGTCAATTTCTTGGTGATAGACTTGTTTCTTGGTACAGCAAGAAACAGAAATCAATATCCACATCTACAGCTGAAGCAGAGTATATTGCTGCTGGTAGCTGTTGTGCACAGATTCTATGGATGAAGAATCAACTGCTGGATTATGGATTGAGGTATAGCAAAATACCTATTTTCTGTGATAATCAAAGTGCTATTGCAATGACAGGCAATCCAGTACAACACTCAATGACCAAGCACATCAGCATAAGGTATCACTTTATCAGAGAGCATGTAGAGGAAGGCAACATTGAGCTCCACTTTGTGTCTACAGAACAACAACTTGCAGATGTCTTCACCAAGCCTTTGAGTGAAGCTACATTTACAAGACTGGTCAATGAACTAGGAATGGTCTCTGGTTTTGACTAGAAATGTTGGTTAGACTCAAAATTTTACTTATGCAATGCATTTGTGATATTTCTGTGAATTGCTAAGTGCTCTGTGAACTTTGTTGCTTAAACTCTGTTATGCATACTCTGTTAACATGTTTTTGTTTAAACACTGTTAAACTCTGCCAGCATGTCTGTCTGTCATACACTGTTAATATGTTTGATAAACTCTGTGTATTCTGGATTGACTATTGTCTTGATGAAAACACCAATGAAGAAATATGTATGTAACATGATTCTCAGTGATTAAATCAAGACTCTTTCTGAGTCACTATGATCTAATCAGAAATTGTGCACTAAATTAACACAGCATGATACTATTTCATATTTATAGCATCTCTTAGTTTATTTGATCCTAAACTCTGAGTCTATGAACACTATGTGCATTGCCTCCCATAAATAACTTCTGATATTGATGAAATCTAAACTCTGATAGTGACACTCTGTTCCCAAAACATATACATGGTTCTTGATGATTCCTTGCAAGTACTTGTGAAAATTATAAAACTTGAGATGTGTCATTGTTTAGTTTGGTGAGTACAAATTCATGTCTGCACCCTGTGAGAATTTGAGCCAAGTAAGTGATTGATACATTTTATATCAATCAGACTTTATTGTTGTGTGATGTTCATCAGTGAGTATGTTGCTCTAGAACTTGTATTAAACCATTTTGAGACTACATGATATGTGTGTGCATGAAAATGATAAAGGCAATAGGATTTACCATCTTTCTCCAAACACTGTTCATAAATTCCACCCTTAGATAACCCCTTTGAGCCATAATAACTGCTTTGTTTAAATTCTGATATAACAAGAGCAGTTATATTCTTTTGTATATTGAAGAGCAAACAGGTGAGAGTTTCTCTACAAAGAAAAGTTTACTCAGTATATATATATTAAAATATATATATATATATATATATATATATATACTGATCTTCTTGTACAAATATGTACTAACAGTGCAACTGAACAGTTTGCTCTATTAAATTGTTCAGTTCGCCATTTATTCATTTAATCCATCACTTTTCACCTGTTTGATCTTACGAAATTACAACCCTGAATAAAGTCCTTTTGATTTGTGCATACGTGTACTCAAAGTAGTGTAGATTTGGTGGACATTCAAGCATATGATAGTATCTGCTTTTACTGATTGAACTTGAGTGTAAACACTTCCCCTAAACACTTGTGTGTTTTGAGAGTTTGTGAGTTTATCAAATCCTTGGCATGTTACTCACTGAATGATACTTTGATAACTATCTCTTGCGCTTTTTGTCTATAAAGACTGTGTGCTTACTTGGATAATCATGGACATCAATGGGAATAGGGTTATTCAGATTTCTGTATTTAAGTAACTACAGAGTTTAGCATTCATCATATAATCAGTGTTTACTATGAGAGTTTGTGCATTCAGTGTTTATTGATTTGCTTTATGGATTTTATGAAAGATTAGATGCTATAAAAATTGATTTGGTAACTTCTGCTACACACACACACATATATTCAGAACTGTGCAATTTTTGAAAGGGTTTCAGTGATAAAGTTGGAAAATTGACAAACACTGTTGTATAGTGTTCCGTACTCTAAGGTAAATTTTCATTAAGATAATTTGACAATTTTGGAGTCGATAAAGTGTTTGACAACTGTTAATGAGTGTACATGTGGTAAAGTGTCTTGATAATTGGAAAGACAGCGGTAATAATTGGTATTTTACTGCGCGTGATAAATTGATTCGCCAGATGATTGACACGTGTCCCACTCACCCATTATTGTGTCCCACTCACACATTACTCTAGGAACGGTTGAGTGTTTTCATGCACAAACAATTGGGTTTTAATTTTTAATTACAACTCTAATCATTTTTGTGTATATCGATTCATTTTCTTACTCTCACCTTCACATCCACTAATATTCACTTTACCCAACCACAGAGTTCTTTTGTGTTTTTCACTTCGACATTTTCACAAACACCTTTCAAACACATCAATTTCACTGTCATTTCTTGCTCGTTTCTTGATCTAATGGCAACTAAACCTTTTACATCTCTTGGTCTTCGTTTTGTTCCTAACAATTTTGCAGCTCTACTCGAGAATGACCGTGCTCCCGAAGCGTTTCATCTTATACAGAATTTTCTCCGTGACTCTGAGATTGGGCAAGCATTGATTGAACCAGCTGTTCTATCTGCTTCTCAGATTGCTACTTTCTGGCAAAACTCAAAGTATGTAGATGGAGGAGAGAATGGGACTCCGTCTATAATCTTTACTCATGATGAACAAGAGTTTGTGATTACTCCACAAACTATTAGAGAGACAATGGATTTCGACACACATAGCTCATATGCTGTTGTTTCTGAGCAAAATCTGCGGGAAATGCTAACAGAAATTGGTTACATGGATTCTCTTGCAAAGCTAGGCAGTGTCAAACGGCCAAATCTCATAAAGGAATGGAATTTTTTCTTTGACTGCATCACAAGAACATTCCAAAAGAAGGTCACCAACTGGGATGCCATTCCTATGGATAGTCTGCAAATTGGGTATTCTCTACTCTATGGCAGTAATTTTGATTTTGGTCGATATGTTTTAATTAATTTAGGTGATATATTGTCAGAGTCTACTACAGTATACTTTGCTAGATTTTGTCAACTTTTATTCAATGCCTGTGTATCTGGGTTAGAAATTGATGCAGCTGATGTGATTCAGCCCTTTAAAGTCAATAAGAGGATATTCTCTGATATGACTAATAAGGATGTTGGTAAAAACCTACCTGCTTTTGTTTTGCCACTTGCCTTGCAAAACTTTCTCTACCAACCCCAAGATTCACAATCACCACACAATGAACAACAACAAACACAACCAGAACTACAACAAATGCCTAAACCTTTGGCCACTGACCATACTGAAACCATACACTCTAACCCTATACCATCATCTGAGCCAACACCCACAAACACTGTACCTACTACATCACAACAACCACAACGTGAACCAATCATTGAACCAATACACTCTAAGCCAGTCACTACTACTCAACCTCAACCAAAATCTAGATCAAAAAGGCAAATACATACTACACAGAATACAAGGCATTCAAAGGCTAAACAGACATCTACTGGAGCTGTTTACACCAGAAGGACTATTCAAAGGGCAAATAGGCCTTCATTACCACCAGTTGAGGACAGCTCTAGTGAAGAAGAAAAGATGATTGAAGTGCCTCAAGCAAAAAGGAGGAGGTTGATTCTTACAGACTCTGATGATGAGCAAGTTATTGAAGCTCCAGAGGATATCTCTAAAAAGATTCCTGCTGTTGAGACAGAGGTTATCATAGAACCTACTGTAGAAGAAACAGATTTCAGAATTGATGAACAAGTAATTGCTGAGGTTCAGACTGATAAAGATGACAGAGATGCATTACCTGCAATGGAAGAGTTTGATGAAACTCACATTCCATTTTCTTTTGTAGTTGAAGCATCTACTCCAGTAACCATGGCTGCTACAAACTCTGTTGACACTGGTGTTGCAGATCAACCTACTGTGGTGTTAGAAGAAACAGTGGCTGCATCTCACACAGAGTTATTCTCTGATGCACATCATGTTTCTGATCATGGTGAGGAAATTGATCAACCAGCAAATGTTCTTTCTTCAAAGCATGCACAAGGTGATCATGGAAAACAAGTTGCTCAAGAACAAGTTGCTGACTTTAATGAAGAAGCTGCCTCAGTTACAGATGATTCTGATAATGATTCTTCTGAATCAGTGAGTGTTGCACCTGTCAATGATCAAACTGATGGACAGAAAATAGGGGAGAAACCAGACTTTGCTGGTCCTTCTGTACAAGAAATTGATGATAATTATCTGGCCAAGCAAACTGCAGATTGGTACAAAGCAGATTGCATCTTTCCTACTGGTCGAGCAGCTATATTTCTCAAGGAAAACTCAAAGAAGATTTCAAATCCTGATGTTCTTACCTGTCTACAAGGAACAGTGATTCAGGTTAAGGCTTTAAATCACAGGTTTGATGACAATCAAAAAGCACTTATTGATCTCAGAACAGAAGTTGCTACTCATGAGGAGAAATCTCAAAGAGCTAATTCGAAGCTGTTTCAACAATTTTCCAAAACTCAGGAGACTCTTACTGACAGATTGAGTAAAGTTGAACAAAATCAGCTTTTGCTGACTGAAAAGGTTGACTCTATTGCAAACTCTCTTGAGTTGATCACATCTATTCTGATTCCAGATGGTGATGATGTCAAAAAGGGGGAGAGAATTGCTAGAACTTAGTGCAAGCAAACTCAAACTCTGTCAAAGAAGGATCATCTGGATGAAGAAGGTGCTAATTCAGATAAGGGGTTAAGAACTACAAATCAAAATCCAAGACATGGACATGGAAAGTCTACAAGATCAAAGTCAAGGTCAGTAACAAATACAAATCTTCAGAGTACTTCAAGACAAAAGGATTTGTCATTCACTGACAATCCACAAACAGATGAAGAGCTAGCTGCTAAGATTTTTCGTGAAGAAAATGCTGAGGGTGCTACACTTGAAGATATTCATGCTGAAGAAAAGCTCTTACAAGAAGAACATTTGAAGGCATTGAAGTCTGGGAAAGGAAAGAAGATTGCCAAAGCTTCAAGGCCTGCAAGGAAAGGAATTGAAATTAAAGAAAATTTATCTTGTATTTAAGAAGAGGAAGAAGAAGAAGAAGGAAAGTTGGTAAGAAAATCTTCTCTTGATGCAAAGTTAAAACTGAAAGGGGTGATGGGTGAAGAAGGCAAAGGTAAAAAGGCAGATACAACCTCTGTTGCTACACAAGTTGTAAGTGATTCTCTACAGATTCAAAGCAAACCTTTACCTGGGTTTTCTAGACCAAAGATTCCAGTTCCAGCACAAACAGAAGAGATTGGTAGTTACCAACATAGCATAGCTTGTTCAGGGAAGCCTCCTGGCAGGAATACTTCGGGTTTGGGTTCAAATAGAGATTTAAGATTCAGTAATAGTCCAAGAGATCCCTCAACACTTGTTGCTCCTGGCTCTGGTATGATTCAAGAGAGTCTGGATAAACTGGAGTCAGTTCAACTGGTTCACCAGAAGAGTTTAGATATTCACTTCCTGTTGTACTTCATGGCAGATGGAACAGTGTATAGAGTGAATGAAGATGCTATCAAGCTTAAACTGTTTGAAGAACTTCAGTATGTTCTACATATATTCAGGGTCAGAAATCGACGAACAGAACTCATTGCTAATTCCATACGAGAATATATGCTGAGAGCCAAAGCCTTTACTGGGTCAAAGACTACTGAAGAGTATGTGCCTAAATACAGAGATTGGAATGGAAATCTTATTAAAATGAGGAAGGGAACGGCAAAATTAAAGACTGATCTAGGTGTTATAGTTCTTGATTTTAATTCTCAATCAGAGGAAGTAAAATTCATAAGACTGGGAAATGAGATGAGGAGAAATAAAATCTACGATCTAAGAGCTGCTATCTATCAGACTGATGAAAGTGATCCTGAGTTAAGAGAAATCAAGGAAGTCATGCAGAGAGAACTTGAAAATGCTGAGAGAAGACTGTTGATAGATTATCTCAGAACAACACCAGATCTTGAGGAGGTTAGGTTGACAGAATTTGTAAGTAATTCAAATTTTCTGTAGATTTTGTTAAGTCAAGATTAAACTCTGATTAAATGTTAAACACTGTGTTTCTATTAGATTGTTTTGACATCATCAATTACTGTGAACTTGTACATTTTTTACTAATGAACAAGTTGGGGGAGATTGTTAGATATAATTGATGTGATTTAATGTCAGTGTTTAAGTGTTACAGGGAAAAAGAGTTTAACTTGTTAATGAAAGCAGTCGTAGCAGAGTTTGAGTATACGCTGACAGCAGGAAGCGCAAACGCTGACAGAAGGAAGCGCAAACACTGCTGGTTGACAGGAGGAAGTGCAAACACTGCTAGTTGGGAGCGCAACAGAGTTTGTTAAAGTCTGTCTACTGGAAGCGTCTACAAGTCAACAGAGATTGAATATTAATTCAAGATAAACATGGAAGCAATATCTTTGAAGATTGGATAGCTATCAAAGAGATTGAGTTAACTTAGAAGACATGTAGCAATCGTAATTGATATCAATTGTATAGCTTAATTATAGGAGAATCAATTAACGATTGTACGTAGCTGTATATCTTATAAATACAGTTAGGTTAACCCTAGAAGGGTATCTATCGTGAACGAATATCATTCATTGTAACCTAAGCAGCTCTTTGTGATATTTTACATCACTGAGAGAGGATTTATTAATTCCAAACAGTTTTTAAGTATTAAAACGTGTGTTCTTGTTATTCTCTCATACAGTACTTGATTATATATTGTGTATTCGACCTAACAAACACTGAACCTTCACCAACCACAGTTCCTGAAACACCAGAAACTACTCAACCACAACCTCAATCTGAACAGCAACCACCAACAACCCAGACTAAGCCTAAGAAGAGAGGAAGAACTAAGCACATTGCTAGCAAAAAGGCTAAAAGGGCTCCAAAAGCAAGAGCAAACAGACCCTCATCACCATCTGTTGTAGAGAATTCTACAGAGGGAGATTCTTCTGAGACAGAGGTGCCCAAAGAGGTACTTACTTACAAACGAAGAAAGTTAATTATTGATGAGTCTGATGAGGATATGCACATTGAAGCTCAAGGGGTACTTCCTACAGAAATACCTGCTGTTGAGATAAACACTGAGAAAGAAGCTGTGCAATCACCAGTATATATGCAAATGGATGAGGACAACAGAGATGGTTTTTCTTATTTGGATGATTTTGCTGAAAATGTCATGCCATTCTCTGATAATTTTGATGTTCCTACTTCATCTGTGGCTATTAATTTTGGAGAAACTGGTGCTGCAGATCAAGCTACTGTAGTACTTGATGAAACAGTGGCTACTCATACTGAAGTATTATCTGATGCTCACCATACTGTGGAAAAAGGTGAAGAAGTTGAGCAGATATCCAAGAATGTAATCTCTGATTCTTTAGATGTTGATATTCATGAACAACCTGCAGAACCTGCTTCTGATAAAGTTGCAGAGAATACAGTCGAGACTACTGTTGCAAATACTGTTGAGTCTGTAGAGCAACATGTTGAGAATGTGGAGACTGTTGCAGAACCTGTGCACATTGTAGCTAACACTGTGGAAAATGTGATAGAGAATGCTGAAGTGCATATTTCTGATTTTGTTGTAGATGCAAGTGTTGAAGTTAAAAGTGAAGGGAGTGCAGACTCTGATTCTTCTCAGAGTGTCCCTGTGTAAACTGATGCCAAGCATGCACCATTCTCTCAGCCTTCGAATGCACATGAAGTTGAAGCAGAGTACCTTGCTAAATTTTTTGCAAATTGGTACAAGGAGGATTGTATCTTTCCATTAGGGAGAGCAGCTAAGTTTGTTCAGCAAACTGCTCAAAAGAATTCTAATCCAAATATTCTTTCATGCCTCAAAGCTATTGTGGTACAAGTTAAAACTCTGGATGGCAGATTTGCTGATTCTCAGAAGGCACTTACTGATCTCAGAACTGAAATTCAAACTCGAGATATGAATATGGAAAGAGAGAGTAAACTAAGACTGCAAAAATTTTCTAAAACTCAAGACACTCTTTTTGAAAGGTTGGCTAAAGTTCAAGCAAATCAGACTACAATGTCTAATAAAATTGATTCCATTGCTACTTCCTTGGAACTGATATATCAATTCTGATTCCTGATGATGTCAAAAAGGGGGAGAGATTTGCTAAGTCTAAGTGCAGGCAGTCTCAAACTCTGACTCAGAAGGATGATGCTGGAGATGGAGGTGCAAGAGGACAAAAGAGTTTAAAGTCAAGAGTTGTTGAGAAGAGTTTACAAGCTGGCAACAATTCTAAGTCAAAGTCTGATGGTGTAAACACTGATACTCAGGGTACTTCCAAGACTCAGAGTTTGGTATTAACTTCTAATCCACAGACTGATGAAGAATTGGCTGCTAAGTTATTTCTTGAAGAGAATGAAGAGGGAGTCACACTTGTAGACATTCAAGCTAAGGAGAAGAATCTTCAAGAAGAACATCAGAAAGCTTTGAAGTTTGGCAAATTTAAGAAGAATGTAAAAGCTGCTAAGCCTGTTCTGAAAAGCATTACAATTAAAGAGAATGTTGGTGCTGATCAGAGGATGCAAGTATCCAGAAAACCAACAAAAGCAGAAGCTAAGTTGAAACTGAAAGGTAAAGCTGTTGAGGAGGAAAGAGTCTCTAAGAAAGGAAAAACAACCTCTATTTCTACACAAGTTGTACAGAAATATTTATCTACTCCATTGCAGACAATTTTTGGGAAATCGGTAATTCGTGATGAAACTTTGGAGGTTAGTCAGGCTGGAGGTATTTTTATACATGGCAGAACTCAAGATGGAAAGATTGGAGGAGATAGAGCTGGTTTGGGCTCTCATAAAGAAAAGAGAATGAATACAAGTCCTCAAGATCATTCATCACTGTCTGTTCCAGGTCTTGGAGTTACACAAGAAAGTTTAGATAGACTGGAATCAGTGCAGTTGATTCATCAGAAGAGTTTGGAAAGAGATTTTCTCCTGTACTTTATGGCAAATGGTAATGTATTCAAAATTGGTGAGTTTGATCTTGATCTGAAGAGTTATGAAGAATTAGAGTATGTTCTATATATTTTTCAAGTAAAGAATCAAAGGACTCATAAAGTTGCGAATGTACTGAAAAAGAAAATGCTGTAGAATTTGGCATATAGAGGTATAAAGTATAACAGTTAGTATGTTCCAAAGTACAGAGACTATCATGGTAATCTAGTTGAGATGAAGAAAAACAGTGCTAAGCTAAGGACAGATTTGGGTATAACTGTTCTTGATTTTAACTCTAAGTCAAAGACAGCACACTTCATCAGACTAGGAAATGAAATGAGAAGAAACAAAATCTATTCTCTGAGAGCTGCTATTTATCAAACTGGTGAGAATGATCCCAGGTTAAGAGAGATCAAGGAGATAATGCAGAGAGAAGATTGCTGATAGATTATCTCAGGACAACACCAGATGTTAAAGAGATTAGATAAATGATGCTCTGTAAGAATTTCTTGCTTTCTGTAGATTTTGTTTAAGTAAGTAGTTTAAACTCTGATTATTTGTTAAACACTGCGTTTGTCTATTTTGTTTTGACATCATCAATTATTGTTAACTTGTGCATTTTTGCTAATGAACAAGTTGGGGGAGATTGTTAAATATAATTGATGTAAGTATTAATCAGTGTTTAAGTGTAACAGTGATATATCAGAGTTTAGCTGGAAGCAGTCAGAGTTTGTTAAACACTGACGGATGGAAGCGCAACAGAGTTTGTTAAACTCTGTTTGGCGGAAGCGTCTACTTGTCAACAGTGATTGAAGATTAATTGAAGATAAATATGGAAGCAATATCTTTGAAGATTGGATAGCTGTCAAAGAGATTGTGTTTTATAAATATAGGAGTATCAATTTACGATTGTATAGCAGCTGTATGTTTTATAAATACAGTTAGGTTAACCCTAGAAGGGTATCAAACAACGAATAATTCATTCATTGTAACCTAAGCAGCTCTCTGTGATATTTTACATCACTGAGAGAGGAATTATTAATTCCAAACAGTTTTTAATTGTTAAACTTGTGTTCTTGTTAATCTCTCATACAAATCTTGATTATATTTGTGTATTCGGCCTAACAGTTAATCCTAAACACATGAATAAGTAATTATTTTTTTTGCTGATCAAACTCATGCGTCGAATTGACTAACAATTGGTACTATGTTTAAGTTTCATATTCTTGCAAATGACTAAATGAATATTAATGACTGTCTCTGCAAACCTTTTCTTAAGTACAGCTACAAGCAATGTCAATTTGATCAATCAAGTTCAGTAGTGCTCTGCAACCTTAAGAGACTAAACCTTCATGTGGAGAAGGCTCTTACAGCAATTCACTCAGCTCAGGTATTGAGTTTCATTTTCATCAACATCTTCTTTCCTTAATCTTTGCCTACCTTTGCTGAACTGAGAATTGCTTGAATGTCCCTGATATGGGCTAAAAGTAAGCCCTAAAAACACATTTAATGTGGCATTAATTAGGCCTAGAATGGTCCAAACGTGGGGCCCACCAGATGGGCCCAAACCCTAATTATAATATTAATTTTGTAATTAATATTAGGGGCAATAAACAGCTCAGCAAATAAGAGTCAAACAAGGATATAACTCCTACCTGACTTAGCCTCCAAGACACATACTTTAACATGGAAACTGATTCATACATGTAAGGAGACTAGAACCTTCTTCTAATCGGTGACTTGCCCACCAAGTCACCTAACCCTACTACGATTCTAGGGCTTCTCAGCCTATATAAAGGGTCTGACCCCTCATTCTCAGAAGGACGTTTTGGCTTAATCCTCGAATAAGGACATGCAAGCCACTACGTCCTGGGTGAGCTCTCGCCGCCATAGCCTCGAGGGCACCATCACCTAGAACTACGTTTTGGCTTGATTCTCAATACGAGATACGTAGGCACTCTGTGAGGACCGATTAGTCCCGAACACGGAAACAGCCATTAAATCACGAAGCTCCCTAACCCTAGCATTAAATTCAATTCGTAACCTAGTTTATATTCCACAACATTTGGCGCCGTCTGTGGGAAAGAGACATCAACCATGGTTCAAACACGAAGAACAACGTTGACTACCACCGATCCTATTCCTCTCAGCTCTGCTTCGCCCACCACGGATCCGGTGCCCCCAACGACCGGGACGATCGTTCAACATCAAGTTTCTCAACCCCTAGGGACGACTTCCCATGTTGAGAGTACGCTACCTCCGATCGTCCACACAAATCCAGGGACTAATCCCCTTCAGATGGTGGTTTCTCCCTTGATTGTAGATCCCAACAACCCTCCACAAAGGGTCCAGATCCACACTACGGATCTCCCCGTGAATACCAACCCGATGTATGGGCTGCCTAACTACCCTCCTACTCAAGGAGCTGGATCAAGTGGTCCCTATACTGATGAATCGTCTTCTGATGATGATTATCGTGAAGAAGCCCCAAAAAGGCGACGTGCTAGCAGAGAACCCCGGAGGAGTCATCAAACTATCTATGATGGACCCCCGTCGACAACTGCGGAAAGGATCAAGGCTCATGAAGCCGAGATCTTAAGATTAAAGGAAGATATGGCAAGAGAACAAGCTAGGTTGAATCAAACTCGACCTCCTCTAACATCAGGACTGATTCCCTTTATAGATCTGGAGAGGCCTTCAAGAAGGCAAAGAAGGGCTGATGCCCCAACTGGAAAAACAACGAGGGTGGAAACCCCCAAGAGCAACCCCAAGGATCTGATGCCACTTGGGGATCCTGATGATCCCACACCCCCGTTTACTGAGGAGGTGATGAATGCTCGTATCTCAAAGAAGTTTAAGATGCCGACAATTAAAGCTTATGATGGAATGGGTGATCCCGAAAACCACGTTAGGACATTCTCAAACGCACTGCTGTTGCAGCCTGCAAGTGACGCTTTGAAGTGCAGGGCATTCCCTCAAACTCTTTTGGGTATGGCTCAAAGATGGTATAGCCGGTTGCCTGCAAACTCAATTGGCTCCTTTAAGGAGTTAAGTGCTGCTTTCGTTAGTCAGTTTATCAGCGGAAGAGTTCATGAGAAAAGTTCTGCATCCCTTATGTATATGGTATAAGGGAAGAACGAAAATCTGAGAGACTATCTTAAGAGGTTCACCAAGGAGACTTTGAACATCGCTGATCTGGAAAATAAGGTGGCAATGGTAGCCCTAGAGCATGGCACCACCGACCTATACTTTAAAAGGTCATTGGCGAAGCATCCTCCCGAGAATATGGCTGAGCTCCAGCGAAGGGCTGACAAGTATATCAAGGTTGAGGATAGTATAAAGAAGGAGGCCGCAGTAAGTAATGGCCGAGGTAACAATGATACAAAGAAGAAAAAGCAGGATCAGGAGTATGATGCTAGGGACAAGTATCCCCGTACTAGCAAAGACTCCGACTCACCACCAAAGAAGAATTTTGGACCGAGATTTTCTGATTATGCAAGGTTGAATGCTCCTAGGAGTCAAATCTTGTTAGAGATAGAGAAGGATAAGGACTTTCGATGGCCGAAGCCACTAAAGGGTGACCCCGCAAAGAGAGACAAGGGCCAATACTGCAGGTTCCACCGAGATGTGGGGCATGATACATATGATTGTAGGCAATTGAAGGATGAGATTGAGTTCTTAATCCGTAAAGGAAAATTGAACAAATTCACTAAGGGTGAGGATCGTGGAACCCAAAGGAGGGATTACGAAAGGAGAGACAATGACAGAAGGGATAACGATCGTGATCGTAACCCATAGCCCCGAGGGCCA
The DNA here is from genome assembly GCA_037693485.1 of Kitagawia praeruptora. Classification (NCBI taxonomy): domain Eukaryota; kingdom Viridiplantae; phylum Streptophyta; class Magnoliopsida; order Apiales; family Apiaceae; genus Kitagawia; species Kitagawia praeruptora. The sequence goes on along the minus strand of CM075354.1, from coordinate 94,978,771 downwards.
GTTATTAACATGATTTGGGGAGGCCCGACAGCGGCCGGTACAACTCGAAACTCTCGAAAAGCGTATGCCAGAGAGGTGATGCACATCGTGTGAGAGGCCCCGAAACGTGCTAGGACTGAAACAATGATTGGTTTTGATGATTCTGATCTTGAAGGGGTGAAGTTCCCCCATGACAACCCGTTGGTCATAACCCCTGTGATTGGGAACTCGGAAGTGAAACGAGTCTTGATAGACAATGGAGCTTCTGTTGATATTTTGTTTCATGATGCTTTTGTAAAGATGGGATACACTGATTCTCAGTTGACCCCGACTAACATGCCCATCTACGGATTCAATGGAGTTGAGTCCAAGGTCGAGGGTACTATTCAGTTGCCCATGACCATTGGACAAGAACCTAATTAAGGAAGCTACTCAGATGTTGAATTTTCTGGTAATCAAGGCAACCTCGACCTATAATGCAATCCTGGGAAGGACTGGACTTCATGCGTTCAAGGCTGTTGCCTCCACTTACCACATGAAGATTAAGTTTCCAACCCGGAATGGGGTCGGAGAACAAAAAGGCGATCAGAAGATGGCAAGAAGTTGTTATGTATCTGCATTGAGAGCTGATGGAGTCGGGGGGCAGGTACTCCCAATTGAAGACATGGATGTCCGTGGTGACGATGAACACCGAGGAAAGCCAGCAGATGATCTGATCCCTATTCCTCTAGAGCTGGGCGACCCTGAGAAGGTTACCTATATAGGAGCTTCTCTACAGGAACCTCTTAAGGGAGAGTTGATAGCATTCTTACAGGAGAATAGTGATGTGTTTGCTTGTATAGCTGCCGACATGCCAGGGATTGATCCCCAACTCATAACTCATAAACTGAATGTTGATCCCAAACGGAAGACAATAAAGCAGAAAAAGAGGAACTTTGCTCCTGAGAGGCAGGAGGCCATTAAGAAAGAAGTTGACAAGCTTTTGGAAGCTAGTTTTATTGAAGAGATTCAGTTCCCCGAATGGTTGGCTAATCCCGTCATGGTCAAGAAAGCAAATGGAAAATGGAGAATGTGTATTGACTTCACTATTTAAATGACGCATGCCCAAAGGATTGCTTCCCTCTGCCAAGGATTGACACCCTGATAGATGCCACAGCTGGGCATGAGATGTTGAGTTTCATGGACGGTTTCAGTGGTTATAATCAAATTAAGATGCACAAGGATGACATCCCAAAGGTATCTTTCGTAACTGACTTTGGTGTTTTCTGTTATCTTGTTATGGCTTTTGGTCTAAAGAATGTAGGAGCTACCTACCAACGATTGGTGAATAAGATATTCGCCCATCTGATTGGAAAAACTATGGAGGTCTATGTTGATGACATGTTAGTCAAGAGCCTACTCAAGGCTGACCATATCAAGCACCTCAGAGAGGCATTCGAAGTGCTGAGACACCACAAGATGATGTTGAATCCAGCCAAGTGTGCTTTTGGTGTTGGATCAGGAAAATTTTTAGGATTGATGATTTCCAAGAGAGGCATAGAAGCCAACCCGGACAAGATCAAGTCAATTCTGGATATGGAGCCACCCCGCTCTATACGGGATGTACAGAAGCTAATTGGCCGAGTTGCGGCCCTAGGGAGATTCATCTCCAAGTCTGGTGACAAGTGTTTGCCTTTCTTTCAGGCATTGAAGAAGGTGAAAAATTTTGAGTGGACCACAGAGAGCCAAGAGGACTTTGAACAGTTGAAGAAATACATGGCTGAAGCCCCGTTTTTGGCCAAACCTAGTTCTGAAGAGACTCTTTATCTATACCTGGCGGTATCTGAACAAGCATTGAGTGTTGTTCTTGTTCGAGAAGAGAAGAAGGTTCAGAAACCCATCTATTATGTGAGCAAGGTGTTGCATGGGGCTGAGTTGAATTACTCTCCCATTGAGAAGTTTGCCTTGGCATTAATAACAGCCTCGAGGAAGCTACGACCGTACTTCCAGGCATACAAGATCAAAGTCTTGACAGACCAACAGTTGAGAAGCATATTGCATAGCCCAAAAGCTAGTGGAAGATTGATCAAATGGGCAATTGAGCTCGGAGAATTTGACATAACGTACAATCCTCGGACAGCCATTAAGGCTCAGGCATTGGCTGACTTCTTGGTTGAATGTACCATTAGCAACCAAGAAGTCGGGGGCAGGAGATAGTACCCAACCAAGAATGTGAGAATAAAGATGAAGAACTTGTACCTGATCTGAAGGAGTATTGGGTGCTCTATTTTGATGGAGCATCAAAAACAAAATCCAGTGGTGTAGGTTTAGTTTTGCAAAGCCCCGATGGGTTCACAGTCGAATATGCTTTGAAGTTGGACTTTCCGACAACCAACAATGAAGCTGAGTATGAAGCCTTAATAGCCGGTTTAGGCTTGGCCATAATCATGAGGGTCAAGAATCTCAAAGTCTGTGGGGATTCAAGATTGGTAGTCTCGCAAGTGAACGGTGAATTTGAGGCCAAGGATGAAACTATGGCAAAATATTTGCGAATTGTGAAAGCTGTCATGACTCAATTTTAAGAATGCTATGTTGAGCACATTCCGAGAGAAGAGAATGTTAAGGCCGATGCCTTGTCTAAATTTGCTTCTTCTGAAATCGAGAACTATGCAGGGAGTGTTTACTTCTAGGTCTTGAAGGCCCCGACCGTTAACTCTAAGTTGGTAGCACCAATTGATGTAAGAGGTTGCTGGATTGATCCTATCAAAGCTCACCTCGAAACTGGATGGCTCCCTGACAATGCCCTGGAAGCACGAAAGCTGTCAATAAGAGCATTGAGATATGCCTTGATCGAAGGCCTCCTATACAAGAGATCGTTTGTTATACCATACTTGAAGTGTTTGAGACCCCAAGAGGCAAAAGAAGCATTGGAAGAAGTTCATGAAGGGATCTGTGGGCAACACTTGGGGAGCAGAGCCTTAGCTCACAAGATCACGCGACTGGGATTCTATTGGCCAGAGATGTTGGCCGATGCGCAGAATTATGTTAAGAAGTGTGACAGATGTTAATAGTATTTTTATGTGTTCGTTCGCAGGGAAGGACTGAATGTAATATCAAGTTCAAGTATCTTATCTCTCACAATTTAGAAGTGTAAAAGAATGTTTGGGTTGTTTATAAACTAAATTAAACTAATTATCAATCGAGAATAAAATATATGAGGAAAACAATCCAAGAACTGGGGTTCTTCACTTGGTTTCAATGCACATTCAATATCTATGTGACATCTACGTTCTTACTCTGCTGAAAACAATTCTTCTAAGGTTATAATGTTCCCTTCCAAGATACAATATAATGTCTACAACTGCACCTTAATTGTCACTTCCATGATACAATCAAAGTACAATCATAAACTATTACGCACCAAGAATTATAAGTCTCACAACTCTCCTATTAATCTTCCAATCAAATATTCGAGTTATGTCTATTAAATCATGTACTAAAATCGCAACTCCTCTTCCAAGTTATTACAATCCCTAAAATCCAATCAAAGGTTCATGACGCCCCTAATTGTATTAAGCCCTCAATAACAGATCAGCAAAGCAAGAAAATCACAAATAATTAAACACACATGAATACCAAGGAATACTACCCACTCCTCATATTAGAGATTTAGTTACACATAATTAAAGAAGAAAACAAAACACATGAATTAATAGAAGAACTCATAATTATAAGAATATAGAAAAAACCTTTAATCTTCAATCTTTGAAGAAAATAATAGTTCTCCAGAAAAATCCCTAAAAGCTGCATACAAAATTGTATCTATAGAATAGTGTTTTTCCTCTTTAAATTAATAACCTAGAAGTGTTTATATAGATACTCCAAGTCTTGCCCAGAAAGAAATTACCTTCTATTACAATTAGAATTTAAAGAAGGTACCCAAAACTGCCCAGAATACAATTAGAATTAGAAAAAGGGCAAAACAGTAAATTCCCAGCCTTCTTTTACAAGATCACGTGCGCGATTTCATTCAGCATATTCCTTGCACGTGCTATCTATCCCAGGTTGTAGAAAATCTCTCAAGCTTCGCGTGGGCAGTAAGATCGCTGAAAACGGACTTCTAGAACTCCAGATATGGCCAAAACAGTGTAGACTGCGCAACCTTCCCGGAAAATCCGAATTTTAATCAATTAAATCTCCAAAAACGACAGAAGCATTGATATTCTTGCAAACCTGCACAACTAAGTAAAACACATCAAAACTATAACAAACTTGAGTCCAAAACAATCAATTTAAGCCGATATAGAATGTTCCAAGTGGATATAAAATCCACTTATCAACAGATGTCAAAAGCACGCTCCAATTGTAAGGTAGCCGCCTGAGATGTTAACGTCAGTCAGCTCTCCCATCCCATTTGCAATGTGGGGGATGGACATACTTGGTCCTTTCCCTATGGCTTCAGCACAAAGGAAGTTTCTGATAGTCGCCATTGACTACTTCACCAAGTGGATCGAGGCTAAGCCTCTAGCCAAGATAACCACCAAACAAGTTGCCCAGTTCTTTTGGGAGAACATAATTTGTAAGTATGGAATCCCCCGAATCCTTATGACGGATAACGGGACACAGTTCAACAATGAAGAGTTTAAGAAGTACTGCGAGGAAAATGCTATTGAGCTTCGTTTTACTTCAGTAGCACATCCACAGGCTAATGGACAGGCAGAGGTAGCTAATCGAATTATCCTTGATGGACTAATGAAGAGAGTTGAACGCTCGAGGAACACTTGGGTGGATGAGTTACTGCCTATACTCTGGGCATATCGCACCACTTGTAAGGTAACAACTGGAGCAACCCCATTTTTGCTGGCTTACGGAGCCGAGGCAGTTGTGCCCTTAGAGATTACACATGCATCGCCAAGAGTGGAAGCATATGATCCCGAGACCAATGAAGAAGGCGTGAGGCTCGCCCTCGATCTGATTGACGAGGTTAGGGATGAAGCGAATTCTAGAAACGCAGAGCATCAGAATAGAGCATCTTTCCACTGCAACGAAAGGGTTAAGGAGAAGTTCTTTCGACAAGACAACTGGACTCTGAGGAAGATAGAGGCCTCCAGAGTTGGCCAGAAGGGAAGACTATCCCCCAATTGGGAAGGGTCGTATCGAGTCAGGAAGACACCAGGACGAGGATCCTACTAGTTGGAAATCTGGGATGATGAACACATTCCAAGACTAAGGATTGAAGCCTTGAACTTCAAATCTCAACACAACATTAATTGAGCCTCGATGGCCAACAAGGTTGTCCGCCTCCAATCAAGCTTGTCGTGTGGATTCAAAGCATTGAACTAAGAGACGTCGATCAAGTTGAAACCTAAGCAAAGTTCTATGAGTATCAGAGAAAGGTTGGAAACCTAGAATCAAGATAAAGGATTGAAAACCAACCAAGACATACCATTCCTGAGGCGCTAAGGAGAAAGTGGACTTCCTGAACAATCGACCGAGAAGTAAGACCTCCCACATATGAAACAAGGGGGGCAAGAACTAAAGAACCTCATCTCAAGGTCAACATCTTAGAATGAGAATCATGGGTTGGTGATAACCTTAAAACCAAGGATTCAGCAAACAAGTTAAGGCCCGGAAGGTCACGAGGACTAAGAAACAAGTCATTTGAATTCAAGGTTCATGAAACCTTTCAAGGCATGGCAAACACCTCCTATTGACCTGAAACCTCGCGATTGGTGGTCCAGAACACCCCCAACTTGATAAATGTGTTGGTAGTTGATTAAGAATACTTATTAGAAAAGCTAATAAGAAAGGTTGATACCTCGATTTGGAAATTGAAAAATCAACTTGGGATCCTGGGTCTTTGATCCAGAACACCGACGTTGAACCTGAGAACATCAACCTCGAATCCTAGGATGAGAAACACGAAAGTTAGCCATGAAGGCCAAGATTAGCCATGAAGGCCAAAGTTAGCCATGAAGGCCAAGATTAGCCATGAAGGCCAGAGTTAACCATGAAGGCCAAAGTTAGCCATGAAGGCCAAGATTAGCCATGAAGGCCAAAGTTAGCCATGAAGGCCAAGATTAGCCATGAAGGCCAAAGTAAGCCATGAAGGCCAAGATTAGCCATGAAGGCCAAGATTAGCTATGAAGGCCAAACTTGAGGAGGTCATCATGAATCTCCAATCAAGATCCAAAGATTGAAACTTCAAGTCAAAACTCGAAGACCAATCTGAAATATTGGATCTTCGATCTAAAACTATCTATTACAGATGGAAGGAACCGTTATAATTCATACAGTCAGAGAAGAAACAACGGATATATTTACTGGAATTGCAAAACAGACGACCTTCGAAAGGATGATTGTGCTTAAGAAGTTAAGAAACGAGTTAAGCCTTAAGTACACGATTAGCAGTACTAATCGTAAATCAAGGAGTAATATCGTTAGAAGTCATGAATGACCAAACTGACGACTTGTGATCAAGATCAAGATTCTTGATCCTTAGGTTCACGGATGGTTTTAGATCCAAGATCCCTGATAACTTGATATCAAGATCAAGGTTCTTGATCCTGGAGGACAAGAAGTTCATATATGCCAGAAGAGAAATAGCAGATATAATTGCTGGAGCTGCAAAACAAGTGACTTCTGAAAAGCTAAATACGCTTAAGGAGTTACTTAAGGAGATCAACCATAATCACAAGATTAGTAGTGCTAATCACAAGTTAAGGAGTAATATCGTCAGAAGTCACGAAGGACCAAACTGACGACTGGAGATCAAGATCAAGGTTCTTGATCCTTAGGATCACGGATGATTTTGAATCCTAGATCCCTGATGACTTAAGATCAAGATCAAGATTCTTGATCCTTAAGATAATGAAGTCACGAATGACCAAGATAGTAACTTGAGATCAAGATCAAGATTCTTGATCCTCAAGACCACGGAGGGTTTTCACGTCCGGATCGCCTAGCTAACCGAGAGGCAATCGACCACGGCGCACGAGGGGCCGCGGCCGACCACCTCCCGGCCGACCATGGCGCACGGGGCACCACGGCCGACCACCTTGGAGCCGACCACCTTGGATCCGACCACCTTGGAGCCGACCACCTCCTCCGGAGGAGCTTCGGCCGATCACCTCCTGGCCGGTCACCTCGTGGCCGATCACCTCGGATCAAGGCCCTTCGGCCGATTAGGTGCTAGCCGACCACGAGCTAGCCCTTGATCTGGCCGATCACGGGTTAGTTCGTGGTCCTAAACCCCGACTTTTTCAGCGGATCTCGGATAGTTTTCAGACCTAGATCTCGACTTTTTCAGCGAATCTCGTATGATTTTCAGTGCTAAAAAGAAGTCGAGATTAGCACAGATTAGTGCCGTTTAAGCACAGATTAGTGCCGTTTTAGCACAGATTAGTGCCGATTAGCACAGATTAGTGCCGTTTTAGCACAGATTAGTGCCGTTTAAGCACAGATTAGTGCTGTTTAAGCACAAGTTAGTGCCGATTAGCACAGATTAGTGCCGTTTTAGCACAGATTAGTGTCGTTTAAGCACAGATTAGTGCCGATTAGCACAGATTAGTGCCGATTAGCGCAGATTAGTGCCGATTAGCACAGATTAGTGCCGTTTAAGCACAGATTAGTGCTGATTAGCAAAGATTAGCGCCGATTAGTGCTGTTTTATGCCATTTAACATTGTTTAACACTGTTGAAACGTTGTTTAAGGCTGTTTAGCGCTGTGTAGTGCCGTTTAACACCGTTTAGTGTCGTTCAAACATCGTCGTAAATGCGTCGGTCGCTCCACGCTTTACATTAAGATGATATTATTGAAAATACTCGCGTAAGAGTAATAAACCCTGACCCAAGTCTCGAATAAGGCCGTTATAACTTTAAGGAAAACCTGATCAGTTTTCCTAGAAGTTGGGGGGCAAATGATATGGGCTAAAAGTAAGCCCTAAAAACACATTTAATGTGGCATTAATTAGGCCTAGAATGGTCCAAACGTGGGGCCCACCAGATGGGCCCAAACCCTAATTATAATATTAATTTTGTAATTAATATTAGGGGCAATAAACAGCTCAGCAAATAAGAGTCAAACAAGGATATAACTCCTACCTGACTTAGCCTCCAAGACACATACTTTAACATGGAAACTGATTCATACATGGAAGGAGACTAGAACCTTCTTCTAGTCGGTGACTTGCCCACCAAGTCACCTAACCCTACTACGATTCTAGGGCTTCTCAACCTATATAAAGGGTCTGACCCCTCATTCTCAGAAGGACGTTTTGGCTTAATCCTCGAATAAGGACATGCAAGCCACTGCGTCCTAGGTGAGCTCTCGCCGCCATAGCCTCGAGGGCACCATCACCTAGAACTACGTTTTGGCTTGATTCTCAATACGAGATACGTAGGCACTCTGTGAGGACCGATTAGTCCCGAACACGGAAACAGCCATTAAATCACGAAGCTCCCTAACCCTAGCATTAAATACAATTCGTAACCTAGTTTTTATTCCACAACAGTCCCCCCAGATTCTCTACCGACTCAGCATATCATACATTCACATTTCCATCCTTAAACCCCCTCTACAGTTTCTCAACAAACTGTAGTTGATAATTCTTGTAAATCTTACCTTGAGGGGAGTGAACAGGAGGACAATGAGGGTGAGGGAAGTGGTGAACATCAAGAAGCCACAAGGACAAGGAAGGTAAGGGTGTGTAAAACCAGCCTAACCATCCTATGTTTTCCCAAAAAGGCATAGTGATTAAAAAGGACATCCACATTTCTAGTTCTAGTCTCTCAACAGGCTTTAACTATTGAATCAAGTTCCCATCCAGGAACACAATCAGTAAGGGTAAGGGCCACAGTTGTGCAACCTATATCACTTGTCAACTAGCCAGGAGTTAGTACTAGATGCACTGACACAGGGGGAGCACACATATGTTACTCTTAACTATTTCTCAAATTCAGGTTGATGGATCTTCTGTAAATGTGAAGATTCAGCCCCACTCATGGATACCTAATTTGTGACAATCAACCACTTCATTAATAACTCCAAACAATCTTGATTCTTCATTTCATTTCTTGAAGAAGCCAACACTAAATCTTTAGCTCATTGAGCTTACTCTACACACAGTTTTACGGCTCTTCATTTCTCTTCAGTCTTTATATTTTTCCTTTAGGATTGAGGGAAGGGAGTGAAAAACAGGAGAGGCCTGATTGTTTTAGGGCAATAGGTGAAGTGTGATTAAGAGTGGTCTCCTATTTCTTCCAGGAGAGCGAAAGAAGAGATTGAGTACCCCTTTAGAAAGGGAAGGTGAGTTGTGAGAAGTGAGCCAGGATAAGATCCTGATGCAAAAACAGAGAGAAATATTTTATTTTTTTTTGCAATTTCTATGTTCTCATCCCTCTACTTTCTAATTCTACTACTCTGATCCTGCTGATAACAAAAAAGGGGGAGAAGTTACTAGGGGGAAAAGTGACTTCGACCAAGGGGGGAGAAGAGGAAAAGTGATTTCGACCAAGGGGGAAGGGTCAGTTTTATCTTCAGACCAATCAGCATATGGAGAAACAGAACAACCTCTCAGGATATATGCTTTACTTAGGGGGAGCAGGGAGCAGTTCTAAGCACTCAAGGAAAGTGAGTAGTACAATTCAGAAAATGTGTCAAAGAAGCTTGATCAAAAATTTCTGCTCTTGTGAAAGTCAAATCTAAAGTGTGGTTTTTGTTATCATCACTCTCAGGATTTATGTTCTTTCCTCAAGAAATAAATAGGGGAGATTATTGAGTCATACATGTTTCAAGATGATGATAACAAATACCACAAGGCAGAAAATGAATCAAGGAATCGAAGCTGATAATCCAATCAGGAAGCCATCTATATTGCAGATGAACAAAGGCTATATCTTGTGAATGAAACACTGCAAACAGTTAGGGTTTAATCTATGTAACAAGCCACAACATGCTCCAATCAGATATTCGTAATCTAAAGAGGGGTTTGCCATAACTGTTAGATATAATTGATGAGATTTAATGTCAGTGTTTAAGTGTTACAGGTAAAAAGAGTTTAACTTGTTAATGAAAGCAGTTGTAGCAGAGTTTGAGTATACACTGACAGTTGGAAGCGCAAACGCTGACAGAAGGAAGTGTAAACACTGCTAGCTGAACACAAGGAAGCGCAAACACTGCTGGCTAGGAGAGCAACAGAGTTTGCTAAAGTCTGTCTACTGGAAGCGTTTACAAGTCAACAGAGTTTGAAGATTAATTTAAGATTAATACGGAAGCAATATCTTTGAAGATTGGATAGCTATCAAAGAGATTGAGTTGACTTAGGAGACGTGTAGCAATCGTAATTGATATCAATTGTATAGCTTAATTTTAGGAGAATCAATTAACGATTGTACGTAGCTGTATATCTTATAAATACAGTTAGGTTAACTCTAGAGGGGTATCAATCGTGAACGAATATCATTTTTGTAACCTAAGCAGCTCTTTGTGATATTTTACATCACTGAGAGAGGAATTATTAATTCCAAACAATTTTAAGTACTAAAACGTGTGTTCTTGTTATTTACTCATACAGTACTTGATTATATATATTGTGTATTCGACCTAACAAGTGGTACCAGAGCCAATCTGTTACTTTATTACAGTTTAAGATCCAAAACACAATAGTAATCAATGGCAGAGATTCCTCCTCCATCAGGTTCTGAGAAAGCCCCTACTACTATTAGTAGGTATGAAACAATTAGGGTTCCTATACTCAAGCCATCAGAGTATGCAATCTGGAAGGTAAAAATGACCATGTTTTTGGAAGCCACAGATCCAGAATATCTTGATAGAATTTATAAAGGTCCTCATAAACCTACAAAGTTAACTGCTGCTGTTGCTGGTGAGGAATCGAAGGTGATTCCAAAGGAAAAGAAAGATCTAACTGCTGAGGATCTTTCATCTATTGCTAAGGATGCCAAAGTAAGGCATTTACTTCACAGTGCTCTAGACAATGTTATGTCTAACAAAGTGATTAACTGCACAACTGCAAAGGAAATTTGGGATGCACTTGAGGTTAGATGTCAAGGAACTGCTGCAATCAAGAAGAATAGAAGGGACATACTCACACAGGAGTATGAGCATTTTGAGGCAAAGTCTGAAGAAACCATGATAGAAACATTTGATATATAGATTCTGTAAACTGCTCAATGATCTGTCATTGGTTAACAAAGAGTATAATTTAGAAGACTCAAATCTCAAGTTTTTTCTCTCTCTACCTGAAAAGTGGGATGTGAAGACAACCACTATAAGAGATAACTATGATCTCGATATTACTGAGATTGATGAAATATATGGATTGCTCAAGACTCATGAGTTAGAAATGGAGCAAAGAAACAGAAGATCAAGCAAGAAATCAAAGTCTTTTGCTCTGAAAGTTGAAGAAAAATCTTCAAAGAGAAAGGCATCAAGGAAGAAGGCAAAAGGAAAAGCCTTGGTCACTCATTTAGAAAGTGAGTCATCAAACACTGATGTTGACTCAAACACAGATGAATCATCTGATTCTAAAGATGATGAAGAGATGATGCAAATGGCTGCATTGATGGTAAAGACCTTCAAGAAGATGGGATTCAAGAACTTCAAGAAGGGAAAAAGATTCTCCAAAGATTATTCAAAGTCTGACAGGAAAACTTTCAGAAAATTTGAGGGAAAGGACTCCAAATCTGGGAAGAAAGATAAGTCTGAGATTCAATGCTACAAGTGTAAGGAGAAGGGTCACTATGCTCCTGAGTGCAAAAAGGGTAAAACTGAAAAGGCACTCTACACCAAAGGCAGAGACTGGGCAGACACCTCAGATTCAGATGAGGAAGTAAACTATGCACTCATGGCCTCTACTCAGAATGAAGATTCTAAACTGAAGGTACCTCCAACTACCTATGCTTATAATACTGATAATATAACTGAATTAAGAATTTATCTTAAAGCATTACATATCAGTTATAGGGATCAGACTTTAGAGAATGAGAGAATCAAAAATGAGTGTTCTCAACTCAAGGATAGAAATAAACTTGTTGAAGAACAACTTGAGAAAATGAATAAGATTCAGAAAGAAAGAGATGATGCTGTATTTATAGAACAGGAGTTGCTAGGTAAGTATAAGCAACTAGAATCTGAATTGGAGGATGCAAAGCACATCATTAAAACTTGGACACACTCTGGAAAAGACACTCAAGAGGTTTTTCAATCAGACACAGTAGGTCTAGGTTATTCTAAGGATGATGTACTTAGATTTTAGAATACAGTCAAGATAAGACCACCACTTTCTACTAAGAAATTTGGAACATTTGTTCATGGTACTGTTAAAACTGAACATGGAGCTGTTGAAAGAGATCCAGTAAAAACCTGTATCAAACAGGTTAATATTGGTTCAATGACAGATAAACAACTCAAGCATAAGCTTAAAGAAATAAAATATGTCAATAAACAGAAAATGCCTAGGAAAAACAGAAATGGAAAGGTTGGCATTACATCAGGAAATAGGCCAATGCTTGCTACACTTGCACCTAGAAAAACTTGTCATAACTGTGGTAGCACTAATCATCTTGCTAGTTTTTACAGGAAGAACAAAGACATTAATTCTTTACCCTTCAAATCTGGAGTAAAAAAGGATAATGTCAAACCCAGACCACAAACTCTGTGCAAATATTGTGGAAGTACTTGGCACTCAATTTATACTTGCAAGAATTATCATGCTATTTATCATAATTACTATGAACTGAAACCTAATTTGAAATGGGTTAAAGTTGATTCTGCAAGTACTAAGACTGAAAATGTTAGTTTAAACTCTAATAATGACAAATCCGCTGCAAAAACTGACAGATTCAATAAAGCAAAAGGATCCAAGCAAGTCTGGATCCTTAAATCTAACAATCAGTGATTGTTTGTGATTGCAGGGCACCAGGGAAAGTACCCTAGTCGTGGACAGTGGATGTTCAGGACACATGACTGGAAATAAAGCCTTGCTATCAGAGTATGTGGAGAAGGCTGGCCCAAAAGTTTCCTATGGAGATGGCAACATAGGACATACTCTGGGATATGGCAATATTAATCTTGGAAGTGTCATCATCACTAATGTAGCTCTGGTTCCAGGACTCAAGCATGATCTGCTTTCTGTGAGTCAAATCTGTGACAGAGGATATCATGTAGATTTTCAGCCTGAATACTGTCAAGTCATCAGTAAATCTACAGGGAAAGTTGCTCTAGTTGGAAACAGACACAATAACATCTATGAAATAAAATTGTCAACAAACACTGATGGCAAAGCAGTGTGTCTGTCAACAAGGATGTCCAGTGAAGAGAGTTGGAAGTGGCATAAGAAACTCTCTCATTTAAACCTGAACAACATCAATGAGCTAATAAAGAATTATCTTGTGAGAGGACTACCAAAGTCTTTGTTGAATGCAGAAGGTGTAACACCCCCAGATCCAGGGTCAGGGATCTGGTCGTTACGGTCTCAATATCCATTCATAAAACCAACATAATTTAAATTACAACCTTGTGACCCAAAACAACAACATAAAACACACCCGTTATAGTCCCAGAGATGAAATCAGAGTAACCATTAATATTATTAATCACAAGTTGGAGTTCTTACAACCCAAAGAATTACAATTTTACAATTTACATGCTCTTTGCCATCCATTGGTATATGCCATATATATAAATACATTTGGTGCACAAATGCTAACAACTAGCCTACCAGAGACTGCATCCTCAGTAATGGTAACTATGACCTCCGCGATTAATCCTCTGACGGCTAACACCTGCTATGCTGAGTGCGCCTTGCGCGGCCATCTGATCTAGCTGTTGTTGTGATATAAATAAATAAAGCAAGGGTGAGCAATATCCCACCAAAAATATAATTGAACAGTGATAATATATAACAGTCCAAAATATCTTTGAAACCATATGCCATGCATTAACGATGTAGTACCAATATAAGGTATGAGATGAAGTTACAAGGTAACTCAAAATATATTTGTTTTGAATAAATATCTGCTATGTCAAAGATGAACTAGATATTATCAACTTTTCATAATAGAGGAACTTGCAGGAAGAATATTGCAATTCCAATTCAAACACTTTTCAAACCTGCCAATAATGATAAGGTTGCAGGAAATTTCCAACATTGAGAGATGAACTAATACTGGAGTTTGACGCGCCAGGAGACATAGCATTTACACGATGATCAGTCGCATGTTATGCTCCCCACCTCTTGTTTACTACATGTAGAAGGAAGCACCGACGGATTTACTTGTCTACCGCCCTCTGGAACCCCCCGGCCAACGGTTGGGCCATTTGCTGGACCGGCGCCACTGGGTCACTTACGCATCTCCTAGTTCATTTCACATCCATAACTTTGAAACGTGAAGTTCCTCCCCCTTTCCCCAAGTATATTACTTGTTGATAGGACTCCACAAAGTAGTCGTATCTAGTTGGAAAGGAAAAATCACCAATATTTCCCAAGCTGATGCTTGTTAATGGATATAAACTTGTTCCATCAATTCTTACCCCTCGAGCGTTGAGGAGGTAACCAAACAGACTCATATCGATGCTTGAAAGAATCAAGATGTGAGTGACAAGATAGTTTTAGCAAGTATAGGACCGGGCAGCCCAATAAATAACATCTCTCAAGTGAGGTCCCCTTATATACGTTTGGAAGTTGAGCGAGTATTTAAATCTTCTTTAAGATAGATTTAAATGAAAATAGAGTTTTGGAAACCTCTCCTTGATAAAAATAGTCATAAACTACTCCAAAATATTTTACACCATATCTGAAGGTGACATATAATCTTTGAATAATATGAATCATTATAAAAGAACTTAAAAGGATTTAAATAAATATTCCAAGAATATTTATTAACTCAATATTAATTTAGGAATATGAATAAATCATAATATTACTCGTAAGTAATCCTCGAATGAATATTTAGAATTATTTACTAAATAACTCTCTTCTTTATATGAATATTCAAGATAATATTCATTAATTAAATAAACTCAAATAAATGTTTAAAATAATGTTCACTAAATAAATCCAATCTTAAATGGATATTTGAAAATAATAATGTTTATTGGTGAAATAAACATCCCTTGGATATTTGATATAATATTCATTAAATTAATAATGAATATTCAACTTAAAAATGATATTTATTGATGAAATAATTGTCGACTGAATATTTGAGACAATATTCATTAAATAAATAATGAATATTCAATCTTAATAATATTTATCGAAGAAATGATTATCGAATGAATATTCGAAATTATGTTCAATAATTGAATCGACTTTAAATGAATGTCGAAGATAATATTTATCGTCTCAAGGGAATATTCAAAATAATATTTATCGATGAACTGGAGTTCGAATCAATGTTCAACTTAATATTTATAAAATAAATAGAGATTGAATGAATATTAGAAATAATATTCATTTAAATAAATAAGGCTCGAATGAACATTAAAATAATATTCATTAAATAAATAAACTCGAATGAATATTCAAAATAATATTTATCGAAGAAATAAGAATGAATATTCTCTAAGTAAATAACTTAACTGAGGGTTCGAAATAATATTCGAATATTAAATCGACTTTAGATAAATATTAAAGATAATGTTCATCGAATAATTAAATATCTGATGAATAACCCGAATAATATTTATCAAATAATCTCAAAGGAATATCTCAATAATATTCGCCAGATAATAAATGGGAAATATTTACTTAATTATTTTCCTCTGAAAATAATGTCAATATATCAAGAAATACGACTCCCGGTCTATAATCAAGGAATGAGGTTCAGATGCCCTTCGTTTAAGGGTCTTATAAATTTCCGGCTTATGACTGATATAATAACTATCTAGCTCATAAGCTAACAATAATTCAGGGAACAAGTATATCAATATGACTTTGAAAGTAGGCATGCGTGCTATGGCATATGTATAACAGAAAGCATACATATATATATACTCACAACAACAGTCTTTTAAAAAGGATTTGAAACTTGCCTGGAAATCGAGTACGAGTAGGGGTAGTGGTAGCGTGTCCCGGGTCGGCCTGATGATCTATAAATAGCCAAGGCATTCGGGATTAATCACTTAACACCTTTCAAAAGGTTAAGTATAAACTTAACTTAAATCGAAACACGTTTCAAGTCGTTTCGTTATACCCCTCTAATTCACTCTTATTATTGCTTTTATTATCCGACACTTGTTCGTTAATAAAGCATGGCATTATACTTACATGGGGTAAGTATTTAAATCGTATAAGTTTTAAAGTCGAAAGATTAGACCTCGATATTTATCGATCGTTTTCTAAGTGGTTTACCGACGTTATAACCAAGTATACCTTTTAGGGGTACTTTCGTACTTAACCATGATTCGAACATTTTTATAAAATCGGAAAACAATCCTTTTTACATGAGGTCTTCTCCCACACCTTCCTTTTTATCTCTATTATTTAATTATTAAGATTCGCCACTGATTTCGCAATATTAAAGGGATCCAATTTCGGTTACGAACTTTTGATTACGGTTCCGAACCACTTTTACGAATTTAATCATAACTCCTAAACCGTAAGTCCGTTTCATGCGATCTTTATATCAAAACGAAGCTTATAACATAATCTAGCCTTTCATGGCAAAATCCGAGACTGGACAGTGTGTTCATGCTACTGCTAATCACGGTTTCTTAAGGCTAACGACAATCGGGCATTACGACGGCTATGTTTACATGATTTCCAAATTTCAAACCATCCAATAATCATAGTTTCCACTCCAAACAACATATACATGTTATTCAACCATGAACTAAGACCAAGCAATGTCTTTCCGTTCATCTAAACTAATTTCACATTTAATAAATCCCAATCATAATCTTAAGGTCCTAAACATGCATTAAATCCATATAACTCATCTAAAATACCAAAACTTAAACTAAGAGCTTGGTTTTCAAGAGTGGTATACCTTCCTTGGTGTATGTATGAACTTATCAAGCCTTGTTTAGCCCTTATCTAGCCTTAGTATAGCTTGAATAATCAAAAGAAATCAAGAAATAAAAGTTAGTTTATGAAGAACACTATTCATCATCATCTTTGATGATTTATTTGAAAATGATAAAAGATGAGTTTGAAGCTGAAATTTCTAGGAGATCATTACCATGATATGTAGTACTTACCATAAAAATTTGAAGAACAAGTGATGGTTGGAAGTTGGACTTCCAATTAGCTAAGAATGGGCAGATTTTTATGAAGAAATGGAGAGAAATGGTGGTGGTTTGTTTTGTTTTGGTGATTTATGGCTAATATATGTATAACCCTTGCATATATAATGGATGCATCTCTTTTAATGTGTTGTTGGCAATCCAATGGTGCCACTTGTTGCTTCCTCATTGGGCCAAGTGTTGGCACTACAACAAACAACTCCATTTTTGCAAGAATGCAATTACACCACTCATCTTGTAGTTGACTTATAAGGATGTTACTTGGGTTTCTCCTTTTCCCACCAATTGCACTTGTTTGTCTCTTGGTTATTTATTCGTTCCTTTGTCCGGGTATTACTCAATTTCCTTGCTTGTTCGTTGATCGTTCGAGGGAATAACTCATTCGTTTCTAGTTAGGGTTTTACCGAAAACCTTCTTAATATTTCTAATACTATTCTTCATCTTACTTAATACTTCTCGAATTTAAATTCCTTAATTCCCTTTTATAACTCCTTAAGTCTTGCAGTGTCCAGGGAAATCTCGGAGAAAATAAAAGTGCTCTTTTTCTGAATTCGACAGCTTTTACATACACTTATTTTCTTCCTGGATCACTAATACGAACTCAGAAATCCGTTCCGAATACCGGGTATAACATTATTATAATAATATTCCAAATTCTACCAAAATCACTATTCATCACTTATTTTTATTTAATTCCTATAATTAGGAAAATGAACCTGGTTTACTCTCGAGTGCTCCTTAACCTTTTTACGGAACCGCTGGACTTATAATAGATATTGATTTGGATGACACAAGAATAATCTTTCTTGGAATAATATAACTTATATCCTTAGGAGATAGATTATTCTTATTTATGCTATCAACCAAAAGTATTCTTCATGACATATGATCATTTAAATCTATACTCATTCACATTCTTTGCTAATACCTTGTAGTCGGAGTCACTGTTCATTCTTTCATCAATATATAAAAAGTTTTAATTCTACCGAAAATTCAGGTTCTTACAGAAGGCCTGTGTGATTCTTGTCAAAAGGCCAAACAGAGAAAAGCCTCTTTCAAAAGCAAATCTGAGTCTTCAATTGTTGAACCTTATCATCTTCTACATGTTGACCTTTTTGGACCAGTGAATGTTCTGTCTCTTGGAAAGAAGAAATATGCTCTAGTCATTGTTGATGAATACACCAGATATACTTGGGTGTATTTTCTAGCAAAGAAGGATGAAACTGCATTCACACTGGCAGAACAGATAATGCAATTGGACAAAGGGTCAAAGAATCAAGTGAAGATTATCAGAAGTGACAATGGAACTGAATTCAGGAATTCAACAATGGAAGAATTTTGCAAGAACAAAGGAATTAAACAAGAGTTTTCTGCACCTGGCACTCCACAACAGAATGGTGTAGTTGAAAGGAAGAACAGAACTTTGATAGAAGCTGCCAGAACTATGCTTGATGAAGCAAAATTACCAACCTATTTCTGGGCAGAAGCTGTTCAAACTGCTTGTTTTACTCAGAATGCCACTCTAATAAATAAGCATGGAAAAACACCATATGAAATGGTGAGAGAAAAGAAGCCAAACCTGAAATACTTTCATATTTTTGGGTGCAAATGCTTTGTGCTGAAAACTCATCCTGAACAGTTGACCAAATTTGATCTGAAGGCAGATGAAGGAATTTTTGTTGGCTATCCACTGTCAACTAAAGCATTCAGAGTTTATAATCTGAGAACCAGAGTGATCATGGAATCTATTCATGTGTCTTTTGATGACAAGAAAATAACTGGACTTGAAGATGTAAATGAACATGATCAACTGCACTTCGAAAATGAAGATTTAATCTCTGATGAATTAAACTCTGATGAGTCTGATCTGACAAACTCTGAACCTCTACTGGTAAATACTGAAGAGACCCTTCAGCCAGAATCAAAAGAAGACTCAGTTGAGGGGGAGCATGAAGAAACTCATCAAAGTGAAAACTCAAATTCTGATAATGACTCAATTGAAAATTCTGAATCAAACTCTGGTGACTCAAACTCTGGAAGTCCAAAATTAGACAGTTCACACACTGAGCAGTCACATTCAGGGGGAGCCTCAGAGAATGAAGAAAGATATCAAGAAAATCAGGAGAACATGGATCGAGGGGGAGGATCCAACTTTGAAAGAAGTCAATTGCCTTCAGCTAGGAAATAGACCAAATCTCACACACCTGATTTGATCATTGGTGATCCAGATGCAAGAGTAAGGACAAGAAGTGCAACAACAAATGAATGTCTGTTTTATGCATTCTTGTCACAAAATGAACCAAAGAAAGTTGAAGAAGCTCTTAAAGATGCTGACTGGATAACAACAATGCAAGAAGAGTTAAATGAATTTGAGAGAAATGAAGTGTGAACACTAGTACCAAGACCAAAGAACAGGTCTATTGTTGGTACTAAGTGGGTTTTTAGAAACAAAACTGATAGTGAAGGGGTTGTTACAAGAAACAAAGCCAGACTTGTGGCAAAAGGCTATTCACAGGAAGAGGGGATAGATTATGATGAGACTTTTGCTCCAGTTGCCAGGTTGGAGGCAATAAAAATGTTTCTTGCTTATGCTTCTCACAAGAAATTCAAGGTTTTTCAAATGGATGTGAAAAGTGCTTTTCTGAATGGAAAACTTGAAGAAGAAGTGTTTGTTGAACAACCACCTGGTTTTGTAGATCCAAAATATCCAGACCATGTCTACAGGCTAGACAAGGCACTATATGGACTTAAACAGGCACCAAGAGCATGGTATGAAACTCTGGCTCAATTTCTTTTAGAAAGTGGATTCAACAGAGGTACAATTGATAAAACTCTGTTTTATTTCAAATCTGGAAGTGACTTGCTTTTAGTTCAGATATATGTTGATGACATCATTTTTGGATCTACTAATGATAAACTCTGTAAGAAATTTGCCAAGCTCATGCAGTCCAGATATCAAATGAGTATGATGGGAGAGCTAAGTTATTTTCTAGGCTTACAGGTGAAGCAAACAAATGATGGAATCTTTATCAATCAAGCAAAATATACCAGAAATCTTCTCAAGAAATTTGGCATGCTTGACTGTTCATCTGCAACAACTCCCATGGCAACTGCAACTAAATTGGACAAAGATACAGGGTCATCAGTAGATATGACAAGTTACAGAGGAATGATTGGCTCTCTTCTCTATCTAACAGCAAGTAGACCTGATATCATGTATGCAACATGTCTATGTGCAAGGTTTCAGGCAGATCCAAGGGAACCACATTTAACAGCTGTGAAGAGGATTTTCAAGTATCTCAAGGGCACTATAACTTTAGGGCTGTGGTACCCAAGAGAATTAGATTTCAAACTACTTGGTTACTCTGATGCAGATTTTGCAGGCTGTAAGATTGACAGAAAAAGCACCAGTAGAAGTTGTCAATTTCTTGGCGACAGACTTGTTTCTTGGTACAGCAAGAAACAGAAATCAATATCCACATCTACAGCTGAAGCAGAGTATATTGCTGCTGGTAGCTGCTGTGCACAGATTCTATGGATGAAGAATCAATTGCTGGATTATTGATTGAGGTATAGCAAAATACCTATTTTCTGTGATAACCAAAGTGCTATTGCAATGACAGGTAATCCAGTACAACACTCAATGACCAAGCACATCAGCATAAGGTATCACTTTATCAGAGAGCATGTAGAGGAAGGCAACATTGAGCTTCACTTTGTGCCTACAGATCAACAACTTGCAGATGTCTTCACCAAGCCTTTGAGTGAAGTAGCATTTACAAGGCTGGTCAATGAACTAGGAATGGTCTCTGGTTTTGACTAAACATGTTGGTTAGACTCAAAATTTTCTTATAAAATGTGTTGCTCATATTTCTATGAATTGTTAAGTGCTATGTGAACTTTGTTGATTAAACTCTGTTATGCAGACTCTGTTATGAAAGAGTTAAACTCTGTCAGCATGTCTGTCTGTCATACACTGTTAATTTGTTTGATAAACTCTGTGAAATCTGAATTGATCTTTGTCTGGATGAAAACACCAATGAAGAAATATGTATGAAGCATGATTCTCAGTGAATAAATCAAGACTCTTTCTGAGTCACTGTGATCTAATCAGAAACTGTGCAGTAAGTTAACACAGCATGTTACTGTTTCATATTTAGAGCATCTCTTAGTTTATTTAGTCCTAAACTCTGAGTCTATGAATACTGTGTGCATTGCCTCTCATGAATAACTTCTGATATTGATGAACTCTAAACTCTGATAAGTGACACTCTGTTCCTAAGACATATACATAGTTCTTGATGATTCCTTGTTTGTACTTGTGAAAATTTTAAAACTTGAGATGTGTCATTGTTTAGTTTGGTGAGAAACAATTCATGTCAGCACCCTATGAGATTTTGAGCCAAAATAAGTGATTGATACATTTTATATCAATCAGATTTTATTGATGTGTGATGTTCATCAGTGAGTATGTTGCTCTAGAACTTGTATTAAACCATTTTGAGACTACATGATATATGTGTGCATGAAAATGATAAAGGCACTAGGATTTACCATCTTTCTCCAAACACTATTCATAAATTCCACCCTTAGTAAAACCCTTTGCGCCTCATTAACTGCTCATTTTTTAAACTCTGTTGTATTAAGAGCAGTTATATTCTTTTGAAAAATCAAATACAAGCAGGTGAGAGTTTCTCAACAAAAGGAAAGTTTCTCAGTATATATACATATATATATATAAAAAAAATGTATATATGCTGATCATCTTGTACAAATATGTACTAACAGTGGACTGAACACTATGGTCTATTAAATTGTTCAGTTCACCATTTTTTTTGTTCATACATCTCTGCTCACCTGTCTGATCTTACTAAATTAAAACCCTGATAAAGTCCTTTTGATTTGTGCATATATGTACTCAAAGTAGTGTAGATTTGGTGGAAATTCAAGCCTATGGAAGTATCTGCTTTTTACTGATTGAATTTGAGTGAAAACACTTCACCTAAACACTTGTGTGCTTTGAGCGTTTGTGAGTTTATCAAATCCCTGACATGTTACTCACTGAATGATGCTTTGTTACCTATCTCTTGATCTTTCTATCTATAATGACTGTGTGCTTACATGGATAATCATGAACATCAATGGGAATAGGGTTATTCAGATTTCTGTATTTAAGGAACTACGGAGTTTAGCATTCATCACATAATCAGTGTTTAATATGAGAGTTTGTGCATTCGGTGTTTATTGATTCATTTTATGGATTTTATGAAATATTAGATTCAATAAAAATTGATTTGGTAACCTCTGCTACACACACACATATATTCACGACTGTGCAATTTTTGAAAGGGTTTTAGTGATAAAGTTGGATAATTTGACAAACACTGATGGATTGTGTTCCGTACTCTAAGGTAAATTTTCATTTAAATTAATCCATAAAAAATCTATGTATAGATTCTTTGAGATTTGAAAAGTTTTTTTAAAAATCCATCAAAATCTCATTGATTTTTGCTAGATTGGACTATAATCCTTTAAAAAAAATTAATCCTTTAAATTATCCAATCTCGTTTTTTGTTTTGAGGGATAACTTATGGATTAGACTATAGTCCTTTAAAATTTCTAATCCTATGTTTGGTTTTAAAATTTCTAATCCCATGGTTTGTTTTAGGAGGGATTCCTATGTTTTTGTTTTAAAAATTTCTAATCATATGTTTGTTTTAGGAGAAATTATAGTTAAAGGACTATAATCATTTAAAAAATGACTTATGCCATGAGATTAAATAGTAACTCCTCTAGTATTAAAGAGAATAATAATCATATTACTTATCTCATCCAAACAAACAAACATAAGATTGTTATTTTAAAAGATTATAATCCTTGATCTAATCACAAATAATTTTTTACAAAACAAAAGTGGAATTAAAAATTTTAATGGACTTAATCCTTTGAAACAAGGGCACCCCTTTTTTAAAAAAAAATCTTTAAAAAAAATATAAAAATAACAATTCTATATTTATTACTCCGGCGACTACAGTCTCGGCCATTCATTGTGGTTGCCGTCGGTGAGAGGCGTTTTGTTGGTGTTGCCATGAGTATTTTACATTCCTACACTGCTTCTCCACCGCTTCACTTCCGAACAGCTTGTCTCTCTTCTCCCCGCTTTACTATCACGTATGTATACATTCATGATTCCATCTATATGTATATGTATTATAGTCTAATTATATTATATTTGTTCAATTCAATGATTTCTAACATCATTTTCTTTGTACTGACATAGACTGCTAGTGATGTGTGTGTATTTGAGAGAGAGAGAAAAAGAGAGTCAGAGAGACACACAGAGAGAGAGAGAGAGAGAGGGATGGAAGGAGAGAGGGAGAGAGAGAGAGTGGGAGAGGGAGAGGGAGAGAGAGATAGAGAGATAGAGAGAGAGAGAGAGAGAGAGAGAGAGAGAGAGAGTTGTGATTAAGTCTATATTCTTTCTCGTTTTAATTTCGAGGTTTGTTGATTTGATTATTGTGAGTACAGAGGAAGTGTTCTTCCATTTACGAAACAGAAAGCAAAGTATCATAAAGAGCTTCAAGCTGCTATTGATGTTGTGGAGCGTGCTTGTCATCTTTGCATTGAGGTAACTCTAGTTATATTCATCTGATTTATTTAATTGATTAACAGATTGATTGACATTGTAAGTAGTAGTCTTTACTATGTTCGATATTTACCATCTTTTTGGTTTTGATTATTATTAGTGTTTTATTTTTCCTACTTTGCTACTTATTCTATATGTATGAAAATGAGTGTACATTGTATGCTTAATTTTGGAATCGAGGTGTTTTGTTGTTAGAGATAGATAGGTTATTAAGGTTTCTCAATTCGGGAAAAAAAAAATTTAGGGTGTGTTCCTTAAATAGCAAAAATATGATGCTTAACTTTATGTTGAACATGCCACCATTGCTATCTGAGATTGGTCCACAAAAGCTTACACCAGCAAAGTCCAGCTCATAATGAAGTTGGTAGTTAGTTGGGATTAACGAACTTAGTGGCATATTTGTAAATTGTAAATATGTGATGGTGTGTTATATGCGATTTTCTATTTTGGGAAATCATGTTTTTATGTACACTAGTTATTTATATAGATCATAAGTTTAATTTTAGGTCGTGATTTTCATTCTCTGGTTTTGCCTAACTTTCCTTAGCATAGTAGTTTACACTTTATAATAGCTTGAAGCTCGTCAAAGGAAGATTGGAAGGTTAATTCTTTTCCGATTTCATAGCCTAAAGTTCATTTGTTGACAATGTATTGTTTTAAAGCCTGGAAGTGTTGAAGCATGCTGTACTTTCTAGTCCGTTCTGGCTAATATGAAGCATCTAAAATTTTAAATGCCAGTATCAGTTTCTGAAAATTAATACCCAGTTGTAATGTAGCCCTTACAAAATTATCTTAAACAAGAAATGGTGTTGGATTTAGGGATTAGTAATAGGTATTTTTGTATTATCGTATAAATTAGTTCGACAGGGGTATATTGAGTTAAAGAGAGAGTTTTAAATGGTGTTATCTTATATGACCGGATTCCATTTAGGCAAGATGAAATTTTAGCCGAATTTGCATCTGTTGTAAGCTGGAAACACTATATACTCTTTGTATTATATTTCTGATTATCAGCAACATATTCCGTATCTCACGTTTGATATGCTGATGATTTTCAGGTGAAAAAGTCCTTATTCTCGAGTGAGGGGAAGATACTAGAAAAAATTGATCAGACTCCTGTCACCATTGCGGATTTTGGAGTTCAGGCACTAGTCAGCCTGGGTATTTTTTTCTTGTTCTCTATATTGCAGATTTGTTATACTTCTTAATCTGTTTTAAGCTCTTCGGATGTCCTTGCCTTTTATAAATGTTATAGTTTTTCCTGTTAAACTTTTATTCTGTGTTCAGTGAAGTAATAGAAATTATCTTTCAGCTGTTTTTTTATACGTGAAGACAAGTAATAAACAATAGTGGGTATGTGAACAAGGTATAGCTTGAGATTACCCTTTTTTTTACTAAAATGTTATTGCATAATGGATTAATGAGCATAGTTTGAGAAGAACAAAAGTTTAGTTTGAGTAAAATTTAGAAATTTGTGGGATGTAATTTTGAAACTTTAACGACCAATTAACATGAAATATTCTTGAAACTAGATTCGATACTATAATAAAGCAGATTGCAAGCCATTTTTTTTAGAAGTTGCGAATTTATTCAAGAAGCCCTCTCTTTGAAACCAATACACACTCCATTGAAGATAAGTTTGTCAGATTTGTTTGGCAAAGAGAATTAAAGAAGAGTCCTACGAGCATCCCGCCATATTTATTTTATTGCATTCTCACCCTCTACTTTCACATCATGGTATCTATGTGAGCTTTATATTTAAAATTTTTAGGTTGCATCTGGCTGTGGTTGTCATGGAATGCAATTTTGGCTGATTTGAATGCATATTTGTTCCTTTTTCTCACTCATGTTCTTCACTCATTTTAGTGTGAAGAAGCTACACCCTGTCTGCTTTCTACACTTATCTCCTTTCATATCCTTTGGCGCTCCCTTCATGCTCGAACTTTATTCACACTTCTCATGCATTGCTTCCCATGCAACGACACACAACTATTACATCTCTGAAGAAATCTCTCTGTTGCTCTGCTTTTGATTTTTGCTGAATATTAAAAATCCTCTCGACTAATTTACATATTAGAACTTTATGTCACAAACTCGTAATGAGCTCACATTGCTTTATGTCCCAAGTAACGATAATAACCATTACATTAATAACTTGGGTGGCAGAGCTTGGAAAATTATTTCCTTCTATCCCACTGGTGGCAGAAGAGGACTCAGCATTTTTGCGATCCAATAATCTGGAAAATTCTGTACTTGATGTGGTTGCTGATAAAGCAAAATCCAGTGGCAAACCTTTGACAGAAGCTGATGTATTAGAAGCAATTGACAGAGGTGGGAAAGATGCCTTTGTCTTTGGATCTAGTCCAGCAACTTATTGGGTAAGTTTATGCAGGCTTTTGATTTTCCTTGCAATTAATTGGAAAGCAGTTGGAAATTTGTAAAAAAGCATAAAATCTTTTACTTGATTCAGTTACCTTGTACTGTATTCAAGTGTCAGAAGTTTGGAATTAATTAAGTACAAATTATATGCTTTATGTGTCTTTATAATGTTTGTGTGTAAATTGTGGGGGTAAGTGCAATCTCTATTGGAGCCATGTTTATTTTAATGTAATTGTAGCCAATATTACATATACGTAATCAGTGGTCAACTCATATTTCTAAGCTGATGGTCACTTGCATTCAAGTGAGTATATGAAATTTCTTTATTCATTTAACTTTTTTTAGATGTTAAATACCTCTTTCACCCGTAGTTACCAGTTTACCACTACTCCATATTGAATTTAGCTAACAGAATAAATGTTAGTATGTCACATACAATCTACATGCTCACATCTTTTCGACACATTTAACGTGAAAATACTTAAAATATAATTTGATTCCGATGACATGATATTTCAATGAAAGCACACATGAGAACTTTGATTTTGTCGCTTTGTGATGACTTTAGCAGAAATTGATATAAAATTCTGCATGGATGAAGGCTCTATTAAATGTGGTTGCTGGAATTTATATATTGTCCCGAAAAGCGTTTTCACTAGTATTTTAGCAAACCAAGAAACTTAGGTGTCAAATCTCGCTCCCCAATCAATGTGTTGTGGAGTGAGAATTTTACTGCGTAACACCATAAACTTTGCCATAATATCCAGTTTTATTGTATTCATCTTGCTATATGCGAATAGCTTCACGCATCCTGAGTAGAAGAATATGTCAGTATATGGTGCATGCTTACTCACGAGCTGATAATATGTGCAATATGCTGTATGCATCCGTGTTCTGATTGATATTTGTAGCTCTGGCTCGACCTTAAAAGAACCATCAATTTAAAGATCGGCTCGACAAAAGTCCGATAAGATCAAGCTCGGCTCGAAAGCTTGACTTGATTATGTAGAAAATGTACAAGTTTTGAACATTGATACAAGGATATAGTTATTATATGTTGATAATAATAAAAAGTAAAGCTTGTTTAGGCTCGCAAGGCTTATGAGACGAGTAATCTAAAGCTCGAATCCGACTCAATAAGGTACTCCAATAGCTCAAGCTCGAGAGGCTCCATTATTGTCGAGTGAAAAGTGAGTATATTACATGTTGAGCTCGATTAGCTCTCTAATAGCCCGACTCGTATATGCTATATGTAATATGATATCTGATTGACTTATTTTTTGTGCAATTTGTAGTTCTTGTGTTGCTGTCCACTTTGTTACCTGATGCGGAACAAGGAATAATTAAAGTAATTTGTATATATTTTACAATATTATTTAGATATAAAAGTGATTGTAATTGATTAGGTAGTTAAATATTATTAAGCATATTTATTAGGAAGATTCTAGATTATTCTATTGGAATAATAGAAGGATTTGTTTCCTTCAATCAATTATGGTAGTAGATATTAGTTTTCTTAGGAAATTACTTGGCTCCCAAGTAATTAATTATCTATATAAACTCTTGTAATCCTTTATTATTGGAGGGAGATGAATATGAATTGATTTTTGTAATCCTTTATTATTGGAGGGAGATGAATATGAATTGATTTTTATTGGATAAATCCGAGGATTTATTTGTGACTCCACCGATTCTCTGCGGAGATAGGTATTTATCCCTTGTTTAACCCTTTTCTCCACCTTGTCCTACATCAAGTGGTATCAGAACCACCGTTCCTCCACCCGAACACCATAAACCACCATCAACCAACAACCAGCAGCCTCCAAATAGCCACCAGCAGCCACTATTAACTGCAACCAGCCACCAGACACCGCTTCAACAGCCACCAGAAACGAACCAGCCACCAGAAACGAACCAGCCACCATACACCGCTTCAGCAGCAACCAGAAACTGCCTTAACATCTGCAGCCTCTGTCCAGAATTTTTGAGGGCTTCCACAACCCTTTATTATTCAGAACAACCCATGTACTTTGATTATCTTGGACAAAAATGTCGTCACAAAGAACACCAGCCAGACTTGAGTTCGAAATATCATGCGTTAGGAAGCAACATCAGGTTATATTAGATATGCTATCATTCTCTCTTCCATATAGTCCAGATTACTTTAAGTATTATGAAGAATGTCAATGGTATGATGAGATGATTGCAAAACTGGAGTCTGAATATGCAAGACTAGTACTAATTGACATCGCTGATGGGCTAGAAAAAATGAAACGCACCATGGAAGATTTGATTGCTCCAAAGGAGGCAAAGACTAGTATTAATAACGAGCATGTTCCTGCAAATGATGTAGATAACGAGCTTGTTCCTGCAAACAATGTAGATAACGAGCATGTTCCTGCCGAAAATCTAGATAACGAGTACGTTCTTGCTAAAAATCTAGATGACCCTATTGTATATGACGACTTTGTTAACAAGCAAATTATAGTTGATCCTAATCCAGTTGAAGGTGAAAATAACACTGACGTGAAAATGGTCGAAGGTTCAGAAGGTTATATGACTTTAAAATCACTCGAAGTTAAGGTGCAGCATTATGATTTCATTATTCCACATTGGTTTTACGAAGTTAAACATGTAAGTGACATATCTGAGTGGCTTCCAAAAGTCCTCGATCAACACGTATGGAGTCCCATTCGAGGATTATGGATTCTTCTTCACTATAAAACTCGTGGTCGAGTTTTTTTCAAAGGAGAGGAGAATGATGCGGAACAAGGAATAATTAAAGTAATTTGTATATATTTTACAATATTATTTAGATATAAAAGTGATTGTAATTGATTAGGTAGTTAAATTATATTAAGCATATTTATTAGGAAGATTCTAGATTATTCTATTGGAATAATAGAAGGATTTGTTTCCTTCAATCAATTATGGTAGTAGATATTAGTTTTCTTAGGAAATTACTTGGCTCCCAAGTAATTAATTATCTATATAAACTCTTGTAATCCTTTATTATTGGAGGGAGATGAATATGAATTGATTTTTATTGGATAAATCCGAGGATTTATTTGTGACTCCACCGATTCTCTACGGAGATAGGTATTTATCCCTTGTTTAACCCTTTTCTCCACCTTGTCCTACATCATTACCTGTATAGATGTTAATTAATGTATTTATAAGAAAGTTGACACCTAAAACTACCCATCTACCCCTTGTATAGAAAAAAAAATGACGTGTTAAAGTTGATTTGTTCTCAGTTTTGTCCTTCTGCTTTTCTTCTCAAGAAAATCAGATATGGTTTTTCTTTTAAATTTTACTGTATATTAATGGAGGAGACTTCATAGCTCTTTTCTGTAAACCAGTTAATTTGAATTTCAAGAATTTGATTCAGGTACTAGATCCAATTGATGGCACTAAAGGGTTTCTAAAAGGTAGCGAGGCCTTATATGTGGTATGTCATACTCCTCCTTTTCATGTACATGTTCTCATTTGTTTTTTTTTATTCTATGAATTTGGCGTAGGAGAATTGTTAAGAGTTGTATGCATCTTCTGATATACTACTTCACTAGAGCTGGAATAGAAAGGAGTAATAAGAGATATGTTTTGACTGCCACTGAGTTTTACATTTGAGCTTCTAATATATAAAATTAAAAGATATTCAGTGTGGTTGGTTTGATGATTACTAATAATAACATTTTATTTTGATTTAGCAAAAAAAAATATTTAATTTAGCAAAAAAAAAAAAAAACATTTTATTTTGAGTGAGAGCAGTTCAATTTTTTTTTAAGATTGGCTTATTTATGTGGACAATTCTTGAAGTTTTTTAGGTAGGTCTCTCTCTTGTGGTTGAAGGAGTTGTTGTACTAGGAGTTATGGGTTGCCCTAATTGGCAAGAAGAGGATTCCGACAAACTCACTAATGAATTCCAGGACTACAAAGACATTGTATCTCGGTTAGGAGTCGTTATGGTTGCTCATGTTGGATGTGGAACATGGAAAAAGAGATTGTATGTTACTTCCAGTACCACAGCAGACTTAGCTGATAGCTGGATCAGATGCTTTGTTGACAAGTACTCCGTAATTAATGAGGCAAGGTTTTGTATTTCAGATAGTCAACTTTGGGAATCTCTACCGCTATCAAATTCATTTGGTGCAACAACTGACATGAAAAACGTTTCAGAGAATGAAATTCTTCTTTTGCCTCTATGTTGTGGAAGGTTTACATCTAAACTATTATTTAGTTCATGTGCTACTGACTATATATTTGATATTCTAGCATTAGATTATCAAAAATAATTCTTGCCTCTATGCAAGATTTGTTAAAAATCCCCTTGCTTCTACAAACTGCGGAGTCCCCTTCACATGTTTTTGCACTTTTATGTATAGAGTGTAAAAAAGGAAACAGTCCAGCCCTCTTGTAGCTGCTAATGCTCTGGATTAATATAAATCATTACATCTTATTTCAGTTTACGAAGAGTGTCGGGTCTGTAATATCTTTTGTGAAGCTTCTTGTTTGGCGAATATTTGGTTATGGTTCTGTCGGAAAATTTAGCAATCTAAAATTTTTACTAGTACAATGTTCTATGATCTAACCCAGAATTAGGTAGAGCCTCCATCACATCTTTCCTTTGATGGTCAACGTGTACACTTTATCACATATAGAAAGCATGTCATGCTGTCAACTATGTACACAATACTTTATAGGTAGCATCCCACAACCCAACTCATTCACATTGCAATAAAAAACAGGATAAGAAATAATAAATTTGAATTCCTTTGACAAGAACGAATGAAAAACCTTTCCTGCTCCTACCAATGTGATTCGAAATCTGTTGCATTCTCGCTAATTCCTATAATTCTTAAGTGTGATTGATATAGATTTTCCCTGGAAACAGAAAATGGGGTAAATAAGAAATTTTACAAAAGTCACTAGGGCGGGGGAGGGGAAATGCAGAAGAAGAGGGAGTGACGGACAAGTGACTGAGATATTTTGCTACAAAAATTTCTTAAGTACACATGATTAGCCATTCCCACTTTTATGGTGTTACAAACTACAAATTAAATTTCTTAATCATCCTACGAAGAGATATGTAAAAATGATGACTTGCCAAGAAAAATGAGCTACTTGGGTAACTAAATAGCTAAAGGAATTGAAAGCCGGCAAAAAGGTGATCTTTGTATCTCTCTAATGATTGGCGACTCTCTCAGAGCAAGTCCAACGGCTTCCCTGTATAAGCTCTTTAGTTAGTATTTAGGGAATTTGGCACAAAATAGTGCTCAGTGTCCTAGTGGTTCCCTATAACCACTAGGAATCCTTAGACATTCCCTATTTTTGACGAACCCTTAGTCATCCCTTATTCATATTTATCAATGTAATAATGACTTCTCTCCCTTTTTTAACACTACTTTTCTCTCTCCTAAATAAAGTGGGAATCAAAATTTATTATTCTAAAAATAATAAGGTATAAGTATAAGGATTGTTGTTGAAGTTGTTATATAAAATCTTGTCCTAAATTACTAGGATTCCTTTATTTATAATATTTATAGGGAAGCTACTAGGACACTGTTGGACTTGCTCTTACAAATTAGGCTTGTGAATTAAGCAGATTCTGGAGTCGGATCGTTGTTCAACACAACTGTACACTTCTTGTGATAAAAAAATTGTTTCTAATTCTACTGGCATTTTATGAATAAGGTAGTTTTTAGGTCATTTTACGTATTCCAAGTAAGAGTATCATATTGTGCATCTGGTTGGTACTTAAAATCAATAATGCAAGGGAACTTTATATGCAGCTTGTGCAAGTATTTGATGGTGGCATCTGGTAGGGCATCTGTTTTCATTCTTCGCTCAAGGGTTGAAAAAATTATCAAGGTATGAATTAATAATTGGTTATTGCAAATAGAGTACCTGACATTAATGTGGCTCCATATATAGTTCACGGAAAAAAAAAAAAAAATTAAGCTGATTTGAAATATAGGTTTGGGATCACGCAGTTGGAATCATATGTGTGCAAGAGGCAGGCGGAATGGTATGCTTCCATCACTAGCTCTCTCACAAGTTCTACTTTTTTTCTGGTTGAATAGCGAAAATATTTGATAGTTCCCTTACTGGCTTACTGCTATACATGTTATATCGACAAAGCATTGAAAGTAAGCAATGTAAGATTGTAGCGTTAGAAATTCATAACATGAGTATGAAATAAAGTAGTTTAGGTCAAGCTTGAGTAAAGAATTTAATTCTGGTACTGTGGTACATAAGATATATTGTTAAACAACTAGAAATGACCAAACGTAGATTCATTGGTTAGCTCATAAGCGAAAGCATGTAACTAGACACACTTCAGAGCATAAGTGTTAAGTTTGTGATGTAGAATCTAGAATTGAAATAAGCTGTTTTTATTAAATTATTATTACCTAATAGTTAGAGATGTTTCAGATTTTTAAAATTTATGTTTTGTGTTGATTCTTGAAAGGGATGGTAGTTGCAATACTTGAAATATGTGAGAATGGCCGAAAAGACAATCTAAATATGTATCTTGGCCTGTGAGTATATGGTTATTTGATCTTAAGAATGATTTTGAAAGTTTAAGCATCGATACAGATATAATTTTACAATGAATTGTATGTTCTTCACACACCTAACTTTGGTGCAGGTAACCAGTGTTCATTGCCTTGGAACACAATGCAACTGTATGCATAAAAACACAAGAAAACAATGCAAATGTAGTTGGATTCTCCTGTTCTAGAACTATGTGCCTCTTCCATAAAAAAGCGATAGGATACCCATTAGAAAAATTAAGATAACTGATCCTTTATTTATTTAAGTAATCACATGGTCATTTTTTTGGATGAAATACAAGTCGCCCACAATGTGTAATATGTTCTAAACCCAGAAGTTCACTATTTTATGGAGTAATAAACTTAATACACACCCATTATATAATTGATAAGTGTATGATTTCAGTCAAATATCTTTAATTTATCATCCTGCAACTAAAAAAATGCTCTTCAAATAGATGAAGTATATACAAGTGGAAAGAATGACCATAAATTAATAAAATTTTGTTGCACGAAAAAAGAGCATTTCTAAGGGGTATAGTGGGGGTAAAATTAACCGATGTTCCTCGTGTAGCTAAAATCGTTTTAATCGAATCATTTCCCACCATGTAAAGGATTTTAGTTGCATAGTGGTGGTGTACTCGCATAAGCACAGGTATGCATGTTACATCAATGCAAATGTACCAAAGTGTGTACAAATGCACCATGGTGTGCCTTTCAAGACAATACTGATAAGAAACCAACACAATTTCACAGCAATATTACACGTATGGCACCTTGGTTTTAATTGTGAATCTATGTTGTAGTAAGAAACATTTTGTGTTGACATGATTCTGTTTTTTACTTTCCTTCCTTAGTAGCATCGATATGCCATAATTCTTCCCCTTTCCTGTATATATCATGTCAAGTTTTATATGATACTACTTCTGTACCTTATGGTAATTATTCTATATCTTATGCGTAGAGTTTGTACTTTGTACTACAAACAATTTTAGCTGTATATGCATAGTAGAAGTGACTCCTCGTCTTCAGGTTACTGATTGGGAAGGGAGAATAATTGACCTTGCAGCAGATCAAGATGATCGAAGGGCCCTATTTCCTTCAGGCGGCGTTCTTGTAACAAATAGAAGTGTGCATGACCAGATAATTGGGTTGATTTCTTTCAGCAAGTCAGTTGTTTGATGCCATGCAGTCTCACAAATTAGCATCTCCTATATTTTATTCACTCTGGAGAGGAATCGATTCCATATGGAAGTTATTACATCCGGTGAGTTCTTACCACCATTATCATTGACCTCATATAGGTATACCAATACGGATCTATAGTTTTTGCATTAATTCGTTGCTTTTAGTCATTCCGATATGAGGTTGAATCCTCATCATTTTCTTTGTATTATATAACACAAGTCTGGCATATACGATTGTCTCAAGAATGAGTACATTATAATCTGTCAATCTTTTCCATACATGTATACAGTAGTGTATATGAACATCAGGACTTTACCAAGATTTCCTTTGTCAAAAAAAAGAAAGAAAAAAAGGACATTACAATATTTCATTTTCCAGGCTATATTATTAAACCAGAAGCAAAACCAATTTTGCAGATATATACTGATGTTTCGTTTGGGTGGCAGTAATGAAGTATAAATGAAATAAAAAAATAGTTACAATATTGTAGACGAGACCAGGTATTGCACAAAATCGCTATATGATTTATTATTCTTGCTTATTTACAATATTTTTAATTTAATCAGTGTCAAGCTGCTGTGGTCCAGACAAACCCTACGCAGTGGCTTACGCTTTGTATCTCAATATATGTTGATAAACAAAATATCTCCTCTTTACAACGATGGATAAATAAAATATTTTGGTATGTAATGGCTTGCTTATGAATCAAGCCGGTTAAGTCTATTATATTAATTAATGAATAACTATTTTAAAGTCTGGCAAATTAGTTTAAAAGTTTCTCTAGTATGTTCCAGAACAATCCGATGGTATCGGAGAGAGAAGGAAATTGTAAGATGGATCACTTTCTTTGTCGTGCATAAGATTTGTCATTTGTCTGTGATAAATTTGGTTCTTAACTTTCATTTCATTTCTTGTGCAACGTACTTTTTCCGTCCTTTCCATTTCTTTACATTTTTTTTTTTCACTTTCTGTCACGCATTTTAAGGTGAATTTTAAGGATAGTTCCATAACTTATTTTTAAACTTTTCTTTTTTTTATAAAAATAGAATTAATCTATTTTTATACAAAAAAAGAAAATTCCAAAAATAAGTTATGCAACTATCCTTAAAATCCACCTTAAAATGCGTGTCAAACACCCTATTTTGAAATGATAAGAAATGGAAAGGACGGAGGAAGTAATACACAAGGATTCATATGTACTTTGTAAGTAGTTAAAATTAGTAAGCAACATTCTTAAACAAAGCTGGTAGATAAGATAATACTCCCTCCGTCCCAAGTGTTTGTTTACGTTTGCTTTTAGCACGGAGACCAAGATATCTAATTAAAATAAGTGAAGTAGTGGGTGTAATAGTGATTTTATGGTTAAAATAAGTGAAGTAGTGGGTGTAATAGTGATTTTATTGTTAAAATAAGTGAAGTAGTGGGTGTAATAGTGTAAAGTATTGTTAAAATAAGTGAAGTAGTGGGTGTAATAGTGTTAAAACTTACTATTTTAGGAAACGTAAAGAATTGGTTGGGACGTCCCAAAAAGAAAAGTGTAAACAATTGGTTGGGACAGAGGGAGTAGTAGATAAGATAATAATAACTCATGCCTGAAGTCAAACCAAACACAGGAAAAATCAGATACGGTAATACTAACATTCATAGTACTCCTCCGTCTCTAAATATGTTGTCTGTTTCCTCTGAACACGTTTGTCAACGTACACTTTTAATCGTTAATATATTCAATTTTGTATTAGTTTTCAATATAAAAACTTCATTGTATTAATGTACTCATAAATACGAATCCAATAAGATCACTCATGACTATATTTGGTCTTATAGATTATGCGTGAATTAATAATTTATCTCATATTATGAACAGTCCCGACATATAAACGAGCAACATAAAAAGAACCGGAGGGAGTAATAAAATCTTGCAATCTTGCCTACCTTTACTCCTACAGCCTCATCAAAACAAACAAATCTAATCTTATTATATTATAATCACTTCGTCCCATAATTTTTAACTTTGTAGAGTTTCTGTGGTCAAATTGATCAAATATTACAACACAAATCTTGGACACACACTCAACAAAAGAAAAAAAAATATTGGACACACACGCATACAGTACAACTATATATACACACGCATACAATATGATGAAAATGTAGCTTCAAGTTCACACCAATGTTATTATGTAAAGATGAAAAAAGAGTCAATGTTACATCTGTCGAGCAATTTTGTGACAATCGCCTTTTTTTTTTTTTTTTGTGGGCTAAACCGAAGCCGAAATCTCAAAAGACAAGCATGAAAGTAACAACGCAATATTAAAAGACATAAATTAACTTTTGGAGTATCTATACATATACACTTGTTGAAGATTGTCAAGGATCTTTTTTCTTTGGGCGGTCGATGCTGAAAGAAACATTGTGGCTCTTGATAGTCAGCTTTGTTTGTAGTCAAATTCTTGCATTACCGCCCCCCTTGGCCCCTTTATATCGCTCACTGATAACACACATGTTTTATCTAGATGTTATTATTTGAATTCGCTGAATTACACGTTATTTTCATATATCTTTATCTCTCAAGTTGTATGATAAGAAATTGTTAGGCAAATAATGTTTGTCGTGAGAGTCATTTCAACAGCTTCTAAAATTTTGTAAATTTCGAATGTTTGATGGTTACTCTTACAAGTAAGAATCATAACTTTTTTTATCTTCTCATTCACGTATCCAACTTCGGTCGGGTCCGTTTGAGAAATCTTATTTTTCAAAAATAAGTTACTTATTCTGGAAAAATGTTAGAAAATATGTAATTTTTTTTTAAATAAGTAATTTATTTTTGCAACATAACGAATATTAAACTCTTCATACACATTTTTTTTCTAAAAATATTATATAAATATGAAATTTTTTCCAAAATAAATAACTTATAAATTCTTTTTAATTTTTGCCAAACGGACCCTTCATCTTGTCATGACTATAGAACTTGGTATGGCATTACATTATTAGGACAGTGTATCAGATTCATGGACGGATTGTGTGACGCAGAAGTGAGGTGATGCTGAGGTATACAGATGCATGAGACTCACATGCCAAGTGAGAGGTTTGACTTAAAAACAATAAATGAGTACACAAAAAGATACAGGAGAGAAGCTCCCAACTTCCAAGCGTACGTACAAGAAGTAATAATGTATGCAAAGATAAAAGATGGCCATTTATATCGTTCACGTACTACTACTACTACTACTCTGCTAGCTTAATTTTGTGGTGGTTGCTTTTTTATTTCATTTGCTAATTCGTATGGTTGATATTCAATTCTACACATTTATTGATTGTAATATTTCAATATTTATTTAGTTAATGCAATAACTTTTTACATTATTTTAACAAAACCTATCATTGTTCAACCTAATTTTTTTAATTGTTAACCCAATTTAGCAATCAAGATTTTTTATTTATTTTTTATGTTTTATAGTTCTAAAAGTTTTGTTGTACTACTATATGTAATATTGTTGTACTCATATTCTCCTAATTAGCATAATTCGTGTACATGTAATACTGAAATTTGATTGGTTGTTAAAATGGTCTCTTGTAATTTTATTGGTGGATATAATTAGTTGTGGATTGGCACCTTCTAATTGTAGATTAGCTGCTAATTTCAGTTTCCAAATGTTAGAAAATGGAAAGTTTGAGACATATTTATAATATGTTCTTGATGAAATTTCCGGAAACTAACAAGTGGAGGTTGTTCCTTGTAATGAGGACTTAAACTTTTAATGTTTGGATCTAAGACATTTTCTTAGTGGAATCCATAAATAAATTGAGTTAAAAGAAGAATTGATTATTGGTTTATTTTAACAGGTTTCAGATTTATTTGTTGCAACAGTACTGAAAATTTGGATCAGTATTTGGATTAAATCCTGATGGAAATTTGGATCAGTACTTGGAGTAAAATCCTGATGGATATCAGTTCCTGACAAGGACTGAATCCTGATTGTTAGTTACAGAGGCATGCCTGTACACATCTAATAACAAGCCTAATTGTTTGTAATGTTTTGCATTACTTACATGACCTCTTAACTGAGGGAACCTCTAGTTGTAGAGTTTCTGTTTGTATTGTACTTGTAGTAGGCATCAAATCCTAGTTGTGTAATTGTACAAATAGAGTCTAGAATACTGTTTGAAAGAAGTTCCAAGGTTCATGCCTCAAGCAAGGAGTTAAAGACTGTCAAATAATCACAGTTGGGATTTGAAGAAATGAAGAATTTGCCTAAGTACCAATTCGAGAAGTATATTTGTCTATTCGAGAAGTCCAGCATTCGAGAAGTTAGGGATTCGATATCTCAAGACACTATTCGATATCTCTGAATACACTGTTCGATATCTCATTCGATATCTCAGGGATTCGATATGCCTACTACTCTATTCGAGAACTCAAGAAGTCAACAAGTCAAGATGGTATTCGAGTTCTCAAAGAGTCAACAAGTCAAAGTTCCATTCGATATCTCAAGGACTCAGAAAGCTATTCGATATCTCGAGGATTCGATAAGTCAAATGTTCTATTCGACAACTCAAGGAATCCTGATGGAAAAGAGCTATTCGAGAAGTGATTCGATATGTCAATATAACAGTATTCGAGAACTCAGAGTTATCGATCAAGTCAATTCTAGTTCTCGAATCACTTACTTAGTCACTTCTCGAATACATTCTTGGAGACAAAATACTGAAGAAATTGTACAAGTCAGAAACCTGCAACAAGCCAATGCACTTTATGGACCACAATCTGTAACGTGTTCTGGAAAGCCTACAAGGAAGCTTGGAGAGATATAGAAGAGACAAGGAGCTAAAGAAGTGGATCTAAACAGGCTTTGCAAAGTCAAATCTGTAACCGTTTGGACACTTACTCAAAAAGGATAGACAGACTAGAAAGTAATTTGTTTAGCTTCCTTATTTGCAGTAAGTAGGCTGTATCCATGTTCTATAAGGACACAGCCTCACTTCATAACTTAGTAACTTTTGTGAGTCAAGTTTTTCATACACTGTAAGCTATATCTCTCTGAGAAAAATGAAGCTGAGAATACTACCATTTGTATTCACAGATTGTAGCAACCTTTATCTAATAATACATTAGATTAAAGTGATATTGTGGCTTGTGTTGTTTCTTTATCCGCACCTTCACTTCTACACACACAGGCACTTATCTGCTACATAGACTCAATCCAAGAAAAGTTCAAGAATCCATTCACCCCCCCTCTGTATTCTTTTACCGTATTCAATACTCAACAAGTGGTATCAGAGCGGGCTGTTTATTCAAAAACAGAAAAACGATCATGAGTTCGAATACACCA
Source organism: Kitagawia praeruptora (assembly GCA_037693485.1). Lineage (NCBI taxonomy): Eukaryota > Viridiplantae > Streptophyta > Magnoliopsida > Apiales > Apiaceae > Kitagawia > Kitagawia praeruptora. Next base: position 94,939,444 of record CM075354.1, on the reverse strand, counting down.
AAGACTACAGGAACGGTGAAGGTCCCTAAGTTTGACAAAGAAAACTTCAACCTCTGGAAGATAAAGATGATGTTCATTAAAGCCTCTCATCCCTTGTATCCTGAGATTCTCAAGAATGGTCCTTTTGTTCCACAACAAGAGATACCAGAGAAGACTGTTGGAACCATAACTATCCCAAGATCTTATGAGGCCAAGGATCCATCAAAGTGGACAGAGTCAGAAAGGGAGAAGGTTGCTCTTGACAGCCACCTCATGTTGCTTATCATTGATTCCATGGACATGTCAATGTTTGCAAACATTGCATCATGCACGTCTGCTAAAGAGATGTGGGATCACATTGAGGTGTTGTGTGAAGGGACTGATGAGGTTAAGGAAAACAGGAAACAGATACTGGTCACACAGTATGAAGCTTTCATGGCACATCCCAAGGAAAGCATCACTGAAATGTTTGAAAGGTTTCACAAGCTAGTTACTGAGTTGCAGATGAATGGAAAGATTTACAGCACCAAGGAGTTAAATATGAAATTTCTGTTGTCTTCACCAAATCATCTGGAGCAAAGAGTCATTTCTCTAAGAGAGAGAGATTTGAACAAAGTCACCTATGATGTGCTCTATGGAGTCCTAAAGACTCATGAACTTGAGTTGCTCCAGAAAAGGGCTATCCAAGCCAACCAAGGTAGGATGATAAACACATCATGTGCCTTGATTGTCAACAAATCCATTCTGGACCTAGAAGCATCTACAAGCCAACTAAGGATAGAGGAGGTGGCAGATGATGAAGAAACTGAAGCTGGGGTGAGTGAACCTGTTGAGGAAAAGGAGGAAGAAGAAGAAGAGTTTTACACTCTGGAAGAACTTGATGGGATGGAAAATACTTCATATGATTTCATGGCCAGAAAATTTCCAAACATCAGATTTAAAAGAAATCAACCCTTCAAACCCAAAACTCAAAACCATTCAGCCAACAAGAACAAGGCACCTGTGAAACCAAACAGAAATAAGTTCAAAACCAGTTATGTGGATAGGTCATCTGTAAGGTGCTATAGATGCAATGACCTAGGGCATTTTGCCAGTGAATGCAAGAAGCCTAAAAAGAAGGATAGAGATTATCTTGAGCTCGAAGCTAAGTATGAGGCCCTTCTGAAAAAGCAGACACATGGTAAGGCCTACATAGCTGAAGGGAAGTGTTGGGATGATTCTGAGAGTGATGAAGAGGAACAAGATTTCTGCAATTATGCCTTGATGGCCAAATCCAAGGATGACTCATCTTCATCTGATTCTCAAGTACCATCTCTCACTACTATAGACATGTCTGTTTCTGAGTATAAATGCATGATCGAACAACTATCTGTTGAAATGTTTAATATTCATACTAGTATGACTGCTGCTAATGAGGAGATTGCTAAACTGTCTACTAGAAATGAAATATTAACCAAAAAGAATGAGGAACTTGAGCTAACTACTATGCAAGTAGAAAACCTTAAGAAAGAAGTTGAATATTTGCAGAACAAGGTTTTATGTGCTAGTCAAGTAGAGAAGGCTCTTAGGGATGAATTAGCTGAGAATGAATTCAAACTAAAAACTTTCAAGAAATCATCTGGTTTAGTGCAATCCTACTGTGAGAAAATTGAAGCTAATCCCAAAGCAGCTATTGGACTTGACTATGACTCTCTCAAACAAAGGAAAGGCTATGCTGTCATTGAAGCGGACACAGATGTTCATGAGAAAGTGCCTCACATTTTGAGAAAAACTGAAAATCCAATTTTTAAGGAATCAACATTTGAAATTGATGAGGATGCCTTACTCATCAAGCAAATGTTGAATGATGAGGATGAGGCACAATCTAGTGAACAACAAGCATCCTCTAAGAATGAGAGTGTCAAGTCAAAGACCAAGAAACCAGTAGTTGATAGGCCAAGACCTACGAAGTTTGTTAAGTTTGTCTCAGCTGGGAAGAGTGAATTAGAAAAGGAAGTGACTAAGAAGAAACAGAACAGAAATGGCAAGTTAGGGATTAACAAGGATAACAACTATGCTTATATGCCTAATGCCCCTAGGAAAACTTGTCAGAACTGTTTCAGTACCAATCATTTAACTCATGCATGCAAGAAACCTGTTGGTAGTGTGTCTAAACCTTTCTATGATTGTTCTGTGCCTCTAAGTCATAGAGATGCACCTTTCTGTGATAAATTTGACTGTATGCCATGCAATATGAATGTTATGACTAGTTGTTTTAATTTAAGAAGGCAGTTCATTGATGGTTGTATCAGTCACAATTCTCACACACACTACACAAGGTCAAAGTCTTCAAGTCCTCCTAAAGCTAGGAAGGTACCTCTGTCACCTAAGTCTGAAACTTCAGGTTCTAAGACTTCCAACAGTGACAAGAAGACTAACACTAAGAAAGTTGACAAGCATGTTGTTTATGATAAAACTGTCTCTAAGTCACATGGACCCAAACTTGTTTGGGTACCAAAGGAAAAGTAATACCTTTGTGTTTGCAGGGCAAAGAAAGTGAAAAGAAGGTCATGTGGATTTTGGACAGTGGATGCTCAAATCATATGACTGGTGATATGGCCCTGCTATCACAGTATGAGGAAAAGGCTGGCCCAATGGTTGCTTTTGGAGATGACAGCATGGGTAACACATTGGGATATGGCAACCTGAAAGTTGGAAATGTCATCATTGAAGATGTAGCACTAGTCAAGGGGCTCAAGCATAATCTGTTAAGTGTTGGTCAGTTTACTGATAGAGGATTCAAAGTGAATTTTGACAAAGATGAATGTTTGATCACCCACAAGAAGACTGGTGATTTTGCTCTATCTGGAGTAAGGAAGGGAAGCCTGTTTGTAGCCAATATGGACTCTGCAAACAAGGACAAAATTTGTTGCTTTTACTCAAAAGCATCAAATGAAGATTGTTGGCTGTGGCACAAGAAACTATCACACCTGAACTTCAAGGCCATTAATTCTCTATTCAAAAGAGAGTTAGTGAGAGGCATGCCCACACTTGAATTCTGCCAAGAAGGAGTGTGTGAGGCTTGTCAAAAAGGAAAAATGAAAAGATCAAGCCATAAGTCAAGAACAGTGACATCAATAACCAAGCCATTACAACTCATCCATATGGATTTGTTTGGGCCTGTCAACATAATGTCACTTGGAAGAAAGAAGTATGCCCTGGTAATGGTTGATGATTTTTCAAGGTATACATGGGTGGAATTTCTGGCATCAAAAGATGAGGCTCCACAAGTAATTATTGAGCATATAAAGAAAGTTGACAAGGAAGCAAAGGCAAACGATGCAAGTGTAATTGCACTGAGGAGTGATAATGGAACAGAGTTCAGAAATGCCACACTTGAAGCATTCTGCAAAGAGAATGGCATTTCTCAGCAATTCTTAGCTCCAAGGACTCCACAACAAAATGGAGTTGTTGAGAGAAAGAATAGAACTCTAATTGAGGCTGCTAGAACAATGTTACTTGATGCAAAAATGCCTACATGTTTTTGGGTTGAGGCTGTGAGCACTGCATGCTATATTCAGAACAGGACCCTCATCAACAAAAACACTGGAAAGACACCTTACAACTTGATGACTGGAAAGAAGCCTACTCTAAAGTATGTTCATACTTTTGGAAGCAAATGCTTTGTACTAAAGGATAATTCTGAATATGTTGGAAAGTTTGATGCAAAAGCATTTGAAGGAATTTTTCTTGGCTATTCTATGGAAAGAATTGCATACAAGGTTTATGTCATCAGTCAAAAGAAAGTTATGGAAAACACAGATGTTACATTTGATGACAGCAAACTACCTGGACTAGAAGAAGCCAATGATGAAGACAAAGATCCATTGAGATTTGATAATCTAGATGATTCTGATGAAGAGATTGAAACTGGAGTTGAAACTCAAGTTCAACAAACTCAAGTGATTAATGATACAAGAGAGGAATTTGTGCCAATCGATAGTGGAGAAACAAGCATCCAAGACACACCTGTGAGTAATGGCAACTTCACAGGGGGAGGAAATGAGGATGACCATGATGTGGATGATGAAGCAACATCAAGAATGAGAAGTCAGGCTGAACACTCGAGGAAATGGGATAGATCACACACTGCAGAGCAAATCATTGGAGATCCTAATGCAGGAGTAAGGACTAGGAGAGCAACTCAAAATGAGTGCCTCTATGGATGTTTTCTATCACAAGTTGAGCCTAAGAAACTTGATGATGCACTGTTGGATCCAGATTGGATTATTGCCATGCAAGAGGAGCTGAATCAATTTGAAAGGAACAAAGTATGGGAACTTGTGCCTGCACCAAAGAATAGAACCATTGTTGGAACAAAATGGGTTCTGAAGAATAAGATGGATGAAGATGGTGTAATAATAAGAAACAAAGCAAGGCTGGTTGCAAAAGGATACTCTCAACAGGAAGGCATTGATTATGATGAGACATTTGCCCCTGTTGCTAGATTGGAAGCCATTAGAATATTCTTGGCATTTGCTGCTCATTCAAACTTTAAAGTTTATCAGATGGATGTCAAGAGTGCATTTCTAAATGGAGAGTTGGAAGAAGAGGTTTATGTGCAACAACCACCTGGCTTTGAGGATCCACATTTCCCAGAATTTGTCTACAGATTGCTTAAGGCACTGTATGGACTTAAGCAAGCTCCAAGAGCATGGTATGATACTTTATCACAATTTCTTCTTGAGAATCAATTCACTAGAGGCACATTGGACAAGACACTGTTTTACAAGAAGCATGGTGATGATATTATCCTAGTCCAAATTTATGTGGATGATATCATTTTTGGTTCTATAAATGAGAAGCTGTGTGAGAAGTTCTCTAAACTCATGCAGAGCAGATATGAGATGAGTATGATGGGAGAGTTGACATTCTTTCTAGGGTTGCAAGTCAGTCAAAGGAAGGATGGTATCTTTATCAGTCAAACCAAGTACATCAAGGATTTATTGAAGAAGTTTGACTTGGAAGATTGTTCACCTGCCAAGACACCCATGGCCACTGCCACTAAACTGGATGAAGATGCTAAAGGCAAGAAAGTAGATATCTCAGTCTACAGAGGCATGGTTGGTTCTCTACTCTACCTCACTGCATGTAGGCCAGACATCAGGTTTGCTACATGCTTGTGTGCAAGGTTTCAATCAAATCCAAAGGAATCACATTTGATTGCAATAAAAAGGATCTTTAGATATCTGAAGGGCACTCCAAACTTGGGTTTATGGTATCCTAAGGACACAGGGTTCAATCTGGTTGGTTATTCTGATGCTGATTATGCTGGATGCAGAGTGGATAGGAAAAGCACCTCAGGAAGCTGCCAGTTTCTTGGACAAAGGTTAGTTTCTTGGTATAGCAAGAAGCAACAATCTGTGTCAACTTCTACAGCTGAGGCTGAATACATAGCTGCTGGAAGTTGCTGTGCTCAAGTGCTTTGGATTAGAAATCAACTTAGAGATTATGGACTTGTGTTGGAAAGAATACCAATCATGTGTGACAACACAAGTGCAATCTCTATAGTTGCCAATCCTGTCAATCATTCTAGAACAAAGCACATTGACATCAGATATCATTTCATAAGAGAACATGCAACTGATGGAACCATTGAGTTGCATTATGTCTCTACAGATAAACAACTAGCTGATATATTCACTAAGCCATTAGATGAAGCAACCTTCACAAGGTTGGTAAGTGAGATTGGAATGCTGAATTCTTCAGATTCTGGCTAAGTGAATACACCATCTAGATTGTTGCAGCAGTAAACACTTACTTTATCTAAATTCTCAATATTTTTGGAGTAAGTGTTGGCTGAAATATGATTTATAAATATTTCAAATCTGTTGCATATGTTGAAAATCATATTTCTATTAACTTAAAATTTCTATGAAATTTTGAGAAAATCACTATTTAATTTTCTAGGATATTCTTCAATGAATATGTCTGGTAAATTTTTATGAGTGATGAGTATAGCTCGATAAGTCAGACTTCTCGAATGATTCACTATTCGACATCTCTAATAAGTCTCATTAGAGTACTCTTGAGTTCTCGAATAGAGTCTTTCTGAGATATCGAATAGAGGTATTCTTGACTTCTCGAATATAGTAACTGAGTTCTCGAATGATTGAGTTCTCGAACACTATATTTGAGTTCTCGAATCATTTGAAAAGGCTGAATTCTCGCTGAATTTTAACCGATTTTGGACTTTTGTCTAAAAGTTTAATTCACTCATAAAAACATATTTTATTTAATTTAGAATTATTTCTAAGTTAGATAACTGCCAGCTGTGAGTTTCTATCTGCTTGAGTTATCGATTAAGCCTTTCTTGACTTCTCGAATAGTTGTTTTCTACTTCTCGAATGCCTGACTTGTCGATACAAAACTTTCTGCTAATCGACAATTCAAGTACTCCATACTTATACAATTTCACATCTATTTGATTCATTTCATTCGATTTCTCAAGCATCTACACTCTCTAAACCCCTGAAACCCTAGCTACGAAAAGCCAAATTTCTTCTTCAATCTTCAATTTCTTTCCTCTCTTCTACACAAATGGCAACAGTAAAGTTCAACACCAACTTCATCGCTCTCACTAGTGATGTTGAAGCACCCAATGCCAACTTCAAGTGCTTTGTGAAATGGATGGCTGAGTCATATATCAAGGATGCACTCTCTGCCAACCCAACTCTGTATCTAGATATCCTGGAACAGTTTTGGGGCACTGCTATTGTGGAGGTTGTATCCCTGGAAAATGCAATCACTTCATATATCATCTACTGCAAGATTCAAGACAAGGAAATCACTATCACTACTGCAGACATGAACCAAGCACTGGGCCTACAACAAGAGTCATTTGACAGACTGGCCACTAATGCAGAGTTAGAGGAATTCTTTGAGTTAATCAACTACTCAGATGGGATCAATCTTGGAAAGCTAAACAGGAAGAATCTGAGAAAAGAATGGAGCTATGTGTTTGCAACTCTTCTCCAAGTCTTCACTGCCAGGAAATCAAGCTTTGATCAAATCAGTGCACCTGTGCAGCAAATTGGATATGCTTTGGCCTATGGAAAGAAGATTGATGTTGGCCAAATCATCCTCCAAGAACTATATGGAAGACTTGGTAAGAACACATCCAAGAGAGATACTGATATTTTCTTCCCTCGCTTTATTTAATCTGTACTTAATTATAAAAATGCTTCATTGATTGAATTGCCTGGGATTGATAAAAATAAAATAGGCTATCCTAAGTCCATGACCAAACTCATTTTTGGTAATTTGGATACTAGGAATGATGTGGATGTAAGACTGAACATAACTCCCCATATGGAGAGTTTGTTTAGGACTTATCCCCACAACATGCCAACATTTGATGCAAAATCTAAGTTAGCACAGCCCAAGCAAGTAGAACAAAATGCTAACCCAGGGCCTGCTAACCAACCCTCTCAACCAAACACTCTACCACATACTGAGCCAACTGCATCATCCTCTCAAAAGGGTGATGTTAGTAAAAAGAAGAGAAAGGAAGTAATGTCTGCACCATTAAATATCTTATCTGAAGCAGCATTAGCTGTTGAATTAGGTCTAGGAAGTGAGGAACCTGAGTCACCCTTACACAGGACAAAGAAGAAGAAAACTAAGACCACCTCTTCAGTCACACAAATGGCTGAAGTTGTAAAATCAGGGGCACACAGCTCACTAGGTGTATCCTCTCAACAGGGTGCACCTATAGAATCAAGCATCCTCCCCAATGCACCTTCTTGTATAGAGTCAGCATATGGGAGTGATAAGGCTGGGACAACACTGAGTGGAGAGCACATCACATTTGAAACTCCCTCTATCTCTCAGGGGGAGTTGCCAAAATCTACTCTTAAACACACTTCTCTTCCAGAATCTAACTCTGAAATTTCTTTGGAACCTGCAACTCAGGCAACTGAGATGCAAGGCATTGATCATCAAGAATTCTTTTCTCTTGATGAGCCAATAATTTCAAGTGACTTAGTGCATGACACTTTGCTCACCACTCAGAACCCACATTTAGATGGTGAGGGAATGCATGCTGGGGCATCTCCTGATGACACCATCACAAACACAGAGGTTCCACTAGTTTTTACTAGAGACTCTGTGCCTGTGTCAACTGCTGGTGTAATTCATCCCACTTCTGTGGTGACACCAGTAGTAGAGTCAATCCATCCGGTTACAGAAGTTGCATCTGTAACTGAGGAGTCTAGCTTGCCTAGCTCTAGCTATGACTTTATGTCACAATGGCTGAATCCTGTGCAACATGACAGTGCTTCAGGATCAGGGTCTGTTCCACAACAATTGACGGTTGAAGCACTTCAAAGCTTAATTGTGGATCAGATTCCTGAGTTCACAAAGATTGCTCAGAACCTTCTCACTGCAGACATGCCTAATCCAGACTATGAGGCTATTCTGTTATGCCATAGGGATGATGTGGAGGTGCAGAAGACAAAGATCATTGATGATGCTGAGAGAGATGGCAACATAGATGCCTGGTTGCAAGGAAAATATGATATTACTCTTGATGAAGCACTTCAGTATCTCAGGGAGGAATACCTCACTTCACTGGGTTCCAATGCCAAATCTCTGACCCCTGGTGAAGTGTATGAGGCTATGAATGATACACACAAGGAATTCCTCAAGGCTGCACATTATCTTGGAAAAGGTGTTAAGACTGAGGTCAATAGAGTGTGTGATAAGACCACCACCACAGTAGAAGCAATCAAGAGGACCTTTGATGCCAAATTCCCTCAGCTAGACAGTGTGTTCAAGGACATCAAACACTGCAACACTACCTGCACCAAAATGGACAATGGACTAGCTCTGCTAAAGGATACTGTCACAGGTCTGGGGCATCAATTTCAAATTCTGTCTGATCAGACCACAGATGCCAATGCCATGCTGAGGACCATGTTCAAAAATCTATATGGAGACAGACTGATTACTGAAGTCCCAGTACATGACATGACTAGATTTGAAGTGCAGAGACTCAAAGAACAATCCCTGTCTGGCTTCAAATCTACTGAGTTATTCAGCAAAGTAGATGCACTTGAGAAGGAGGTGGCTACTCTCACTAAGTTCAATGCTCATCTTACAGACAAGGTTGCACTTCTAAATGATCAGTTGGACACTCAAGCATCCACCACAGCTGATGTCCTTCTGCATCAACAATCCATGTTAGCTGCTATGATGAAGCATATGGGTCTCCCTCTCCCTGATGAATCTTCAATCCCAAAGGACATTTCTACGGCCTCAGTGCCTGACAACAAGCCTAAGGGGGAGAAGAAGACAAGGAACTCAAATTCAAAGGGGGAGAAAGAGAACTCAAATACAAAGGGGGAGAAAGGCATAATAATAAAAGAGGGTGGTCAACAAAGAGCTTCTTCAAAATCTCTACCTAATGTGCCTGGCAAAGGAAAATCCAAAGTGGATGAGCCTCCATCTACCTTGCCAGTTGTCACTCTACCAACTGTGCACATCACTACTCCTGGAGGACAAAAGCAATCCATAACTACAACAGTGGTTGCAGGGAGTATGCCATCTGCCAAACCTCCAACCTTACCTGAGAGTGCCAAGCCTGTAGAAGTTAAAGTTGTTACTGAGGCCAAACTACAAGAAGTTGCTAACTCCAATGTTTATCATGATAAAGCCTTCTTGGAGTTTCTGAAAGCCACAAGGGAACAGGTTGGTGACACTCAGTTCTATCTGAGGGAGCTGAAGAAGCAGATTGATTGCATCACTGTCATTCCTAAGAAAGTCAATAATCTATGGATTAAGGAGATAGTGATGATATCCAAATTGAAGATATGGCATCTAACATACAAGACTCTACAAGAACTGAAACACTCAGAGATAGATGCCATACTTGAGCTTATTGAGAAGAAGAATGAGAACAACAAAAGTCTGTTTGATGACTTGAGGAATGACCAACCTTCAAGGCTACTAGAAGTGATCAAGAAGCCATGGACAATCATTTATCAGTCTGGCACCAGAATTGAAGATATCAAGCAATTGGTCATTCCCCATGATCTCACCACTAGAAATCACAGACTGATCATTGCTATCATTGATCAATTACAGAAGAAGGTTGGAGCCAGAAATGCTGAAGAAACTGAGGCACTGCACATCCTCAGAACTTATATTGCAACTGGTGAAATTCCAGAGATGGCTCAACCTAGGAGAAATAAGGATGATGATTCTGAAGACAAAGGTGATGGGAGGAGAAGACATCACAGGAGAGATAAGGGTGATGAAGACAAGAAGAAGGGGGACAAAGATAAGAAGAATGATGATGACCAAAGAAGAGTCTATGAGAGGAAGATTGGAAAACAGCAAGCCTTAGGCATTGCTAGCAGTAACCTCACCACATCACAAGACTCTAAGTCTAGGGTGAATACTGTTAGTGGTGACCTAGCAAAATCTACATCTATGGCTTCTGCAACTGTTTTGCCACCTCAAGAGGAGAAGAAGATTCAAGTCAAGAAACCATGTGTATGTTTCAGAAAGCAAACTGCTAATGGAATACTACTATGGTCTACCAACAAAGGTCAAAGATTTCTACCAAGCAACCATGTCAAGAGAATGAAATTTAAACATGTTGCAAGAAAGGTGAAGCTATCCAAATCTAAGGCACTGACAATTATCCCAGGATTAAACCTACCACCTCTGGATGAAAGCTATGATGAAGACCAACTGCAGTTTCTATGGGCTCAAAGAATCTATCATGTTGCCATTGTTGATGATTTTCTTGAAGTTAAGTATTCTGATGGAAGACAGAAGAAATTCAGACAAGGAACATGCCAGCACTGGGGCAGGCTGTATGACATAGAAAGGATAATTGCAATGTTGGATTCTGAAGACAGAGTGGAAAGGGTGTGGAAGCTGGAGTTAATTGACTTTGTCAAGATGAAAAGAGATCACCAGGCAGAAATGAGAAAGAACAGTGAAAAGCTACGAAAGAAAAGGGAGGAGGAGTTTGCTGCAATGGAAGCTAAGGCTGATGAGTTGAGAGCTATGGGTCTGTGCAGAGTCAAGTTTAATCCTTACATCATTGAGTACAAGAAATATGGTAGAAATGTGAAGATTAGAATGGACTACATCAGTTCCTACTCTGAGAAACAGCTAAATGAAGTGCTCAAGGATTTATCAGGCTCTCCTCTAATTGAAGAACTCACTGCAATGGAAGATATCATTCTTGCCATGGAAGAAATTGCAAAGAAGAAAGCCAAAGAAGCTGAAGATAGGATGAAAAATGAGAATCTGCAAGCCAAAGCTCAAAAGATGAATCCAAAAGGATATGGCTAAGTAGTTCCTCATAACTTGTAAGAATACTTCTATGTAATTTCTTCAATCAAATTCATACCTGTACTTTTAAAAGCTTTATCTTTATGTATGTTAGGCTTGTTATCAGACATGAAATTGTGACTAAGGGTCTCACTCACAATTTGGGGGAGATTGTTAGTTACAGAGGCATGCCTGTACACATCTAATAACAAGCCTAATTGTTTGTAATGCTTTGCATTACTTACATGACCTCTTAACTGAGGGAACCTCTAGTTGTAGAGTTTCTGTTTGTATTGTACTTGTAGTAGGCATCAAATCCTAGTTGTGTAATTGTACAAATAGAGTCTAGAATAATGCTTGAAAGAAGTTCCAAGGTTCATGCCTGTTGACTCGTAAACACGCAAGTATACGCGATCACAAATAGCAAGTGATAAGTAAGATTCGTTCCGCAGAGACTAGGTGTAATGCCAATTTTAGTGCGTATGCAATAGTGTATGGTTACTTCTTAATGCTTGAACAATTATCAAATTGGGTTTTTGTTTAAACTAATTTAATTAACTAAGTGCAAGTAAATTAGAAAAGAGTTCTTAATATGAGAAGGCATGGGATTCCAATTTCATCGAAACTTCACTAAAGGTTGACACAATAAATCGATACGGGTGATAAACAAGATAATTAATCAGATAACACTACAATAATACGAGCTACCTTTCAGTGTACTCATATCATACCACTTAATATCCACAAAAGATAGAAATCAAGAGGACACCACATTACGTTCAAATCATATATTTCTATACAATCTGGAAACACAATTGGTTTAAGCACAAGTTATCTTTTGTAATTACATGGGGCAATATGAATTGGGTAAAATCATACTACTAAACAAGAATAAACAATTAATTCATGAACCCATGCTAATATGGCATATTCTCAATCCTAGAATCCACTTTCGCAATCATCAAGGATTAATAAACTAGATGCTAGCTACACATCTATCAATTAAACCAAACCATATCAGATTATCACAATAAAATCACCCAACATCGATCACATGTCATACACAATAATTATGAAATCGAATCCATTGGAACCCCATGATAATGATTTAGCTCATAATTAAACTAATCACCATCATGGGTTCTAAAGAAAGCATGGTTCTAAACAAAACATATAATAATAGATAATAGAAGAGGAAATTGAGATAGAAAATAATTCCCCAAATTGTCGAAGAGAATACAAACGATGAAAATTGATCCGGTCTCCTTGCTTGTCACTAGCTTGAGGAACCCTAGAATTTTTTTCTCCTTTTCTCTCTTCCCAAGAACTAGGTTATATTACGTAACGTCTGTATATTATGATTACAAGGGTTGGATGTTGATATAGGCTTTTTCTCCCACTTACCCAATAAGAAAAATACCTAAAATACAACTAGGAAACGATTTTTGTGTCAAAAAACACTTAAAATACAATTTCAGATCGAATAAGGGCAAAACTGGAAAATCAGCACGACCCCGAGCACTTTGCTCCAAACTGGCGCAGTTTGCTCAGGCAAATTCTGGTCCCTGGCGCACTTTGCTCAAGAACTGGCGCACTTTGCCCAGGCTACTTCTGGTCACATTTTTTTCTCCTTCGTTTTTTAGCTTTTTCTCCTTCGTTTTTGCTCCGTTTGCTCCCGTTCTTTTTGCGTTCTCTTCCACTTTCAATCCTCTATGCTTGGAATCCTCATGGTGAACCATAACAAGACTCCATTCTATATTATTAAGCCCGAATCCAACTCCAAAAGTAACGGAAACAACGATCTTCATCAACATTATTCCAACCCTGCACAATTAAACAAAACACATCAAAACTACCACAATCTTGAGGTCAAAACAATCAATTTAAGCCGATTTAGAATGTTCCAAGTGGATATAAAATCCACTTATCACACCCCCAAACTTAAACTGATGCTTGTCCTCAAGCATATACAATTACAACTAACTAACTAACTAGTACCACTTCCGTAGGTGATCACGGTTGCATTTGGCATATGCAACAAGCCCTTTAAACCACTAGGCAGCCCTAGTGGACGAGTAAGGTCTCGTGAGGGCCTATAGCGAATGTACCCACAAAATCCAATGCAATGCAATGCATGAATGCAACTACTATGAAAATGCAAGATCCCCTTCAAACTCACCAAAACCAACTAACAAGCAAATATCTCAATGAACGTAACAAATCCAAGCAGAGCTCGACTAAATCCCCGTATACTAACAATACATGAACAGAAACGTGCGTGTGTGCAATGCTCATCAGAAATACCCCCAGAACTAGGTCAAAAATCATACATGCTTTCCGTCAAGACAATCACAAGTTTATAACTAGAATAGACTGTAGACACTCCATAGCCTAGGAACACCTCCACCCTTATCCAAGGTAGACAGAAACTCATGCTTTATTACTATACTACGACACTACATATACATTAAGCATGCTTATTTAACCGTGCAATGAATGAGACCCCAAAAGGCTTATACAATAATACCCATGTAGCGAGTGTTGGGTCAGTGGATCCCAGACTAAACAGCCTTAGGTCACTAGGACTAAGTCCCCTCAGACTTAATTACTCGAGTATTAAAGAGCTCACTCTGGTTAATTTTGCATTTAAATTATTTATATGACTCTTTTTTTTTCTTTTTTTTTCTTTTTTTTTTCGCAATCTGGAATGAGCCTTTCTCATTTCCAACCTTAGACTACTCATATAAATATGAGCTGGCTACTAGCCAATTGACGCCTAGCCTTTATTGACAAATATTAACAACTAGCATGAAAATTCCTGGTTTCCCCCAAACTTAGACTTTAATGTTCCTACGCTATAAAGGGAATAACGAAAATTCTAAATATAAACAAGTGATTAAATCTCAAAACATCCCACAGGCATGACCCTAACCTAGCCCAACAGCACCCCAATGAGACTGTGTAATAAATTTTGTTCCCGTAACATGCAAGTCAATTTCATAGAAACTATAAATCAACCCTCTACTCATCATCATCACACCCAAATCAACATCCACCTATCAATCAGAATCAGCTCGTCCTAAGGGATCATGAAATATGCATGCCATGAAAATGCAACTAAATGAAAACTCACATGGTATACGAAAATAAAACAAAATGTCCTATATGAACAAACGTAGATAATACGAACATAACAATCATGCATGAACTACTACTACTATGCAAAATATGATATCCTATATGAACACATAATACAACAACTATTCATATTTTTTTTTTTTTACACTACTAATATGCTACTACAACAAAGCACATCCCCACACTTAAATGTGGCAATGTCCTCAATGGCACAATCCTAAGAATAACAATTAATAACAAGAAAGAAAGAAATACTCCCCTATGCCGAAGCATGAAGTGCACCAGTCCTCCACAATATACAGAATCCATGGGTTGCCTCCCAAGAAGCGCTGTCATTAACGTCGTTTAGCCGGACGTTTTCCCTGGAAATCAGGTGGTTGCAAGAACAGCGGTAACCGCTTCACGGTTCACCATACCACCAAAATAGTGCTTAAGCCTCTGACCGTTGACCTTAAAAGATTGATCAGGTGATTTATCATAAATTTCCACTGCTCCATGTGGAAACACTGTCTTCACTATGAAAGGACCAGACCACCTTGATTTAAGCTTTCCCGGAAAGAGTTTGAGCCGGGAATTGAAGAGAAGTACTCGTTGACCTGGTTCAAAGATTTTGGGCACCAATTTTCTGTCGTGCCACTTCTTCACTTTCTCCTTGTACAGCTTCGAGTTCTCATAGGCTTCAGAACGGAATTCTTCCAATTCATTTAATTGCAACAACCGCTTCTCCCCAGCTAACTTCATGTCAAAGTTCAACTTCTGCAAGGCCCAATATGCCTTATGCTCAAGCTCCGCTGGCAAATGACACGCTTTCCCGTAGACCAACTGGAAGGGTGACATTCCCAAAGGAGTTTTATACGCTGTCCTGTAGGCCCATACGGCTTCATCTAATTTCAAGGACCAATCTTTCCTCGAAGGATTCACTACCTTTTCCAAGATTCTTTTGATTTCTCGATTCGAAACCTCGGCTTGCCCATTTGTTTGCGGATGATAGGCTGTTGCAACACGGTGAGATACTCGATACTTGGCTAATAAAGCCGTGAACTGGCGATTGCAAAAATGAGTTCCTTCATCACTGATAATAGCACGAGGGGTTCCGAAACGAGTGAAGATCTGCTTGTGTAGAAAGTTGAGCACTACCTTAGCATCATTCGTTGGTAGAGCCTTCACCTCAACCCATTTGGATACATAATCCACTGCCAAAAGAATGTACTGGTTGCTGCATGAAGGAACAAAAGGTCCCATGAAGTCGATTCCCCAAACATCAAAAACCTCCACTTCAAGCATATTATTTAGAGGCATCTCGTTCCTCCTCGAAATATTACCAACTCTTTGGCATCGATCACATCTCATTACGAACTGATGAGCATCTTTGAATAGAGTCGGCCAGAAAAATCCAGCTTGAAGCACTCGAGCAGCGGTCTTATCTCCACCATAATGTCCACCATAGATAGTGTCATGACAATCTCGCAAAATCCCTTCCGTTTCGCTATAAGGAATACAACGCCTGAGAAGCTTATCCGGTCCTTGCTTGAATAAGTAAGGCTCGTCCCAACGGTACCATTTGACATCATGCAAAAATTTCTTCTTTTGAGCGTAAGAAAACTCAGTAGGAATGACATTGCTAGCCAGATAATTCACATAGTCAGCAAACCAGGGTACTTCACCTTGCACAAGAAACAACTGCTCGTCCGGAAAGTGTTCATTGATGAGAGTCTCATCCTTCTTATTTTCCTCGCCCCGCTCCATTCTTGAGAGATGGTCAGCCACTTGATTTTCAGTCCCCTTTCTGTCTTTAATTTCTAGCTCGAACTCCTGAAGCAAGAGTACCCATCGAATTAGTCGGGGTTTAGCATCCTTTTTGGAGAGTAAATATCTGATGGCCGCGTGGTCTGTATAGACTGTGACCTTCGCACCAAGCAAGTAGGATCTGAATTTCTCAAATCCGTAGACAACTGCCAAAAGCTCTTTTTTAGTGGTGGTGTAATTTAGTTGGGCATCATTAAGGGTTTTACTAGCATAGTAAACCACATGAAACACATTCATCTTCCGTTGCCCAAGAACCACGCCCACGGCGAAATCACTTGCGTCACACATCATCTCGAATGGCTCATCCCAGTTAGGAGCCGTAATGATTGGAGTAGTTGTCAACTTCTTTTTCAAATATTCAAATGCTCTCAAGCATTCATCAGTGAATTTAAAAGGATTATCCTTCTCTAGTAGACTGCAGAGTGGCTTTGTGATTTTAGAAAAATCCTTTATAAAACGCCTATAGAACCCGGCGTGTCCTAGAAAGCTGCGAACTCCTTTAACTGAGGTAGGAGGAGGAAGTTTCTCGATTGTCTCCAATTTGGCCTTGTCCACTTCTAAGCCCTTTTTAGATACCTTGTGACCCAGAATGATACCTTCCTGTACCATGAAATGGCATTTCTCCCAGTTGAGCACTAGATTTGTCTCGACACATCGTTTCAACACCAAGCTCAGATTGTGCAAACATTCGTCATAAGAAGACCCAAACACAGAGAAATCGTCCATGAAGACTTCCACATTAATTCCAATCATATCTGAAAAGATGGCCATCATACATCTTTGGAAAGTGGCTGGAGCACCACAAAGACCAAAAGAAACCCGTCGAAAAGCAAAAGTGCCAAACGGGCAAGTGAAAGTGGTCTTTTCCTGATCTTCCGGAGCTATAGCAATCTGATTATAGCCAGAATACCCATCTAGCAAACAGTAGTACTCATGACCAGCAAGTCTATCCAGCATCTGATCAATGAATGGTAGAGGGAAATGATCCTTCCTAGTAGCCTTGTTCAGTTTCCTGTAGTCCATACAAACCCTCCAACCTGTGACTGTCCGAGTTGGAATAAGCTCGTTTTTCTCATTGGCTACCACTGTCATACCCCCTTTCTTTGGTACACACTGAACTGGGCTCACCCAAGAACTATCCGAGATTGGATAGATGATGCCCGCATCCAGCCATTTAAGAATCTCCTTCTTGACAACCTCTTTCATGATAGGATTAAGCCTCCTTTGATGTTCCACAGAAGGTTTGCTCCCTTCCTCCATTGGAATCTTATGCATGCAGTAAGAGGGACTGATGCCCTTGATGTCTGCTATGGTCCATCCTATGGCTGACTTGAACTCTCTTAGAATCCGCAAGAGTTTTTCTTCCTCAGTACCTGAAAGGTTAGAATCAATAATCACAGGTAATGTAGATGATGCCCCTAGAAATGCATACCTCAAATGATCCGGTAGTGGCTTAAGTTCAAGTTCAGGAGCTTCTTCAATAGATGGCTTTAGATGAAACTGTGATTTTTGAAGCTCAGATAAGCCGAGAGATTCCGGAAAAGCATTAAACTTCATTTGGAAAGGGTTAGCATTCAACAGCTGCACACATTCTGCACTTTCTTCATCTTCAGAATCAGACTCCCCTTGTAGAGTGCTTAACAAGGCATCTGTATTCAGCAACTGATCCATTTCCTTATGCTGTAGTGACTTCACCATGTCAAGTCTGAAACATTCTTCTTCTTCAGTCGGAAGTTGCATTGCCTTAAAAACATTGAAAGTGACGTTTTGATCATGCACTCTCATAGTCAGCTCCCCTTTTTGAACATCGATCAATGTTTTGCCTGTAGCCAAGAATGGCCTTCCCAAAATGATGGGGATGTTCTTGTCTTCCTCAAAATCCAAGATGACAAAGTCAGCTGGAAAAATTAATTTATCCACCTTAACTAAAACATCTTCCACTATTCCACGAGGATATGTCACCGACCTGTCAGCTAGCTGCAACGAGATATTGGTTGGTCTTGGGTCGGGAAGTCCAAGTGTCATGAAGACTGAGAGAGGCATCAGATTGATGCTTGCTCCAAGATCACACAAGCATTTACTGAATGACATGTTACCAATAGTACAAGGAATGGTGAAGCTCCCTGGATCCTTAAGCTTTGGAGGTAGTTTTTGTTGCAAGATAGCACTACATTCCTCCGTCAATGCAACTGTCTCGAAATCAGCAAGCTTTAATTTCTTTGAGAGAATTCCCTTCATAAATTTGGCGTAGCTAGGCATTTGTTCCAAAGCTTCAGCAAATGGAATGTTGATATGTAACTTCTTGAAGACCTCCAGAAATTTGCCAAATTGTTTATCCAGTTTCTGTTTCTGCAACCTTTGAGGGAACGGTGGAGGTGGGTACACTGGAGGATCAGTCGCTATAGGAACTGACTGTTTAGCTGGTGGAGTGATAGGTTGCTTTTCCTTTTCAGAAACTTCCTCTTGCTCGGCCTGATTTGAGATTTGTTCACTTGATGTGGCCCCAGTGACTTTGCCTGACCGCAAAGTAATAGCTTGTACCTGTTCCTTGCCTTCCTTCCTTCCTGGATTAGGCTCTGTGTTACTCGGAAGAGTCCCTTGAGGCCTATGCAGTAAGGCAGTAGCGAGTTGACCAATCTGATTTTCCAATGTCTTGAGAGATGATGCCTGACTTTGGAGTGATACCGCTTGACTCTTGACCATTGACCTCAATTCTTCTAATTCAGACTTTTCGCTAGACTGCTGTTGAAATCCAGGAGGCTGATATTGCTGCCTCGGGGCATACTGTTGCTGCATTCCAGAAGGGTTGAACTGTCTACCCCCAAACTGCTGATTAGGAGGAGGATAAGATGATTGCTGCATGTTGTTCTGACTGTTACCCCAGCTAAAGTTAGGGTGATTCCTGTTGTTGGGATGATATGTGTTAGGCACTGGCTGCTGTGGCTTTTGGAAGTTGCTCACGAACTGAGCTGATTCATTAGAGATGGCACATTGACGAGTGTCATGACCACCTGCACATAATTCACAGACGCTAGCAACCTGTTGCACCCCAAGATTAGCCAAAGAGTCTACCTTCATATTAAGAGCCTCTAACTGAGCTGTTAGAGCTGTGGTTGCATCCACCTCAAGAATCCCTGCTACCTTATGTTGCTGAAGCCTCTGTGAAGGATACTGGTACTCGTTCGATGCCATCATTTCGATAAGATCATATGCTTCCTCATAGCTCTTAGCCCAAAGAGCGCCTCCAGAAGCTGCATCTACCATAGTCCTTGACTGACCTCCCAGTCCATTATAGAAGCTATTTATGACCATCCATTCTGGCATTCCGTGATGGGGGCATTTTCTGAGCATCTCCTTATAACGCTCCCAAGATTCACACAACGACTCCCCTTGTGCCTGAGTAAACTGAGCAATGGCATTCCTCATGGCAGTTGTTTTCGCCATAGGAAAGAATTTCGAGAGAAATTTTTGTGCAAGCTCATCCCAAGTAGTGATAGAACCAGCTGGCAAAGAATGTAACCAGCCTTTAGCCTTGTCCCTTAAAGAGAAAGGGAAGAGTCTCAGCTTCACAGCATCATCAGAAACCCCATTGAACTTGAAGGTGTCACATATTTCGATGAAATTCCTAATATGCATATTAGGGTCCTCAGTTGCACCACCCCCAAACTGCACTGTGTTCTGCACCATTTGGATAGTTCCAGGCTTAATCTCGAAAGTATTTGCTGCGATAGCTGGCCTGATGATACTAGACTGTATATCATTGATCTTTGGTCTAGAATATTCCATGAGTGCCTTTGGCTGTACCGGTGGATTAGCATTAGCATTAGCATTAGCCTCGTCCATCCCGAAAAGAGCAACTTCTTCCGGTAATAGGTTTACCTCGCTTGGTTTTTCTAACTCCGCTTGAGCTCTAGCTTTAGATCGTGTTAGCATACACGTTCAAGTACCTGAGTACAAAGAGCAGAAAGACACGAGATAATAAGTAAACAAAAATAAATTCAAGTCAGTAATCTATAACGACCACTGCTGACAAGCACATAAACTACAATTAACACCGAAGTCCCCGGCAGCGGCGCCAAAAACTTGTTGACTCGTAAACACGCAAGTATACGCGATCACAAATAGCAAGTGATAAGTAAGATTCGTTCCGCAGAGACTAGGTGTAATGCCAATTTTAGTGCGTATGCAATAGTGTATGGTTACTTCTTAATGCTTGAACAATTATCAAATTGGGTTTTTGTTTAAACTAATTTAATTAACTAAGTGCAAGTAAATTAGAAAAGAGTTCTTAATATGAGAAGGCATGGGATTCCAATTTCATCGAAACTTCACTAAAGGTTGACACAATAAATCGATACGGGTGATAAACAAGATAATTAATCAGATAACACTACAATAATACGAGCTACCTTTCAGTGTACTCATATCATACCACTTAATATCCACAAAAGATAGAAATCAAGAGGACACCACATTACGTTCAAATCATATATTTCTATACAATCTGGAAACACAATTGGTTTAAGCACAAGTTATCTTTTGTAATTACATGGGGCAATATGAATTGGGTAAAATCATACTACTAAACAAGAATAAACAATTAATTCATGAACCCATGCTAATATGGCATATTCTCAATCCTAGAATCCACTTTCGCAATCATCAAGGATTAATAAACTAGATGCTAGCTACACATCTATCAATTAAACCAAACCATATCAGATTATCACAATAAAATCACCCAACATCGATCACATGTCATACACAATAATTATGAAATCGAATCCATTGGAACCCCATGATAATGATTTAGCTCATAATTAAACTAATCACCATCATGGGTTCTAAAGAAAGCATGGTTCTAAACAAAACATATAATAATAGATAATAGAAGAGGAAATTGAGATAGAAAATAATTCCCCAAATTGTCGAAGAGAATACAAACGATGAAAATTGATCCGGTCTCCTTGCTTGTCACTAGCTTGAGGAACCCTAGAATTTTTTTCTCCTTTTCTCTCTTCCCAAGAACTAGGTTATATTACGTAACGTCTGTATATTATGATTACAAGGGTTGGATGTTGATATAGGCTTTTTCTCCCACTTACCCAATAAGAAAAATACCTAAAATACAACTAGGAAACGATTTTTGTGTCAAAAAACACTTAAAATACAATTTCAGATCGAATAAGGGCAAAACTGGAAAATCAGCACGACCCCGAGCACTTTGCTCCAAACTGGCGCAGTTTGCTCAGGCAAATTCTGGTCCCTGGCGCACTTTGCTCAAGAACTGGCGCACTTTGCCCAGGCTACTTCTGGTCACATTTTTTTCTCCTTCGTTTTTTAGCTTTTTCTCCTTCGTTTTTGCTCCGTTTGCTCCCGTTCTTTTTGCGTTCTCTTCCACTTTCAATCCTCTATGCTTGGAATCCTCATGGTGAACCATAACAAGACTCCATTCTATATTATTAAGCCCGAATCCAACTCCAAAAGTAACGGAAACAACGATCTTCATCAACATTATTCCAACCCTGCACAATTAAACAAAACACATCAAAACTACCACAATCTTGAGGTCAAAACAATCAATTTAAGCCGATTTAGAATGTTCCAAGTGGATATAAAATCCACTTATCACATGCCTCAAGCAAGGAGTTAAAGATTGTCAAATAATCACAGTTGGGATTTGAAGAAATGAAGAATTTGCCTAAGTACCAATTCGAGAAGTATATTTGTCTATTCGAGAAGTCCAGCATTCGAGAAGTTAGGGATTCGATATCTCAAGACACTATTCGATATCTCTGAATACACTGTTCGATATCTCATTCGATATCTCAGGGATTCGATATGCCTACTACTCTATTCGAGAACTCAAGAAGTCAACAAGTCAAGATGGTATTCGAGTTCTCAAAGAGTCAACAAGTCAAAGTTCCATTCGATATCTCAAGGACTCAGAAAGCTATTCGATATCTCGAGGATTCGATAAGTCAAATGTTCTATTCGACAACTCAAGGAATCCTGATGGAAAAGAGCTATTCGAGAAGTGATTCGATATGTCAATATAACAGTATTCGAGAACTCAGAGTTATCGATCAAGTCAATTCTAGTTCTCGAATCACTTACTTAGTCACTTCTCGAATACATTCTTGGAGACAAAATACTGAAGAAATTGTACAAGTCAGAAACCTGCAACAAGCCAATGCACTTTATGGACCACAATCTGTAACGTGCTCTGGAAAGCCTACAAGGAAGCTTGGAGAGATATAGAAGAGACAAGGAGCTAAAGAAGTGGATCTAAACAGGCTTTGCAAAGTCAAATCTGTAACCGTTTGGACACTTACTCAAAAAGGATAGACAGACTAGAAAGTAATTTGTTTAGCTTCCTTATTTGCAGTAAGTAGGCTGTATCCATGTTCTATAAGGACACAGCCTCACTTCATAACTTAGTAACTTTTGTGAGTCAAGTTTTTCATACACTGTAAGCTATATCTCTCTGAGAAAAACGAAGCTGAGAATGCTACCATTTATATTCACAGATTGTAGCAACCTTTATCTAATAATACATTAGATTAAAGTGATATTGTGTCTTGTGTTGTTTCTTTATCCGCACCTTCACTTCTACACACACAGGCACTTATCTGCTACATAGACTCAATCCAAGAAAAGTTCAAGAATCCATTCACCCCCCCCTCTGTATTCTTTTACCGTATTCAATACTCAACACTGATCCTGATGGACACCAAATCCTGATGTTACTGATGACCAAATCCTGATGCTTATGTAACATGAAAATAAATCCTGATGCAGTTAATGAAATTAAATCAGAATATTTACTTTTCTTTTAAGGCATATCTCTTACGTTTTATTTTTGGGTATTATATATATCGAAGATATAACGTTAAGAAAGAGATATACGTTAAGGAAAAACCCTTGTTCCTTCTTCTTCTCTGTTCTCTCTCGACACAAACAGATTATTTACATAATTCTTAGGCGAACTGAGGTGCTGGTCGTCGTTGATCTCTGGTGTATCTGTGAACACATTGATCGGAGCTGTTTTATCCTTGAAGTGTTATTGCAGCAACCCAACACAGCGTAAGTGGGGCAATAATGTAGCATCCCAAAATCCGGGGTACAGATATGGGGCCACTAACCATAAACAATATAATATATCTCTGAATAAAACAACATTTAATAATAAAACCCCTTAACCAAGATCACATACAGGTTATGGTATGAAACAACTATCGAATATCATATTACAACCCAGTCTCAGAATAAAAGAATATTATGAATATACAAAAATCACTATCAAACTAGATATCCCACCTCAACAAATCCATGACTCGAACGTCTCCTCTCGCGGCCTATAGAGCAATACCCACTGACCTCTAGTCCTTCTGAATAACTCTAATAACTGGAGAAAAATAAACAGAAGCAAGAGTGAGCCAACAATGCTCAACAAGTGTAAATAGTGATGACAATTTCAATACAACGACAATTTTGATAAGCAACAGAGTTCCATCTCATTTTATGAAGGAATCAGTTATATCAACTTTTTAGATTGCCACGAGGGCCAACAATTCACCATTCATAAGGTGCATCAAAACTAGAACTGGACAGAATTCTGATATCAAAATGTTATTCAAACAGACTTTCAAGAAGTCAAGAACTGAACATCTCATTTTCAAAGTATAGATTAGAATTTGAATTTTTATTTATTTAAAAAAAAACATCATTAAGGTTAGGCTGCTGATCAGTCACGCACTAACCCCGGACAAACGCACACAGCAATGTCCTTTAATGGATCCACGACACACATTGGCCTTAATAATTTCTGACCACGAATCTGGTCCGACCCTCACGGTCCACATTTTAAAAACATTCGACCTTCACGGTCCACATTTTAAAAACATTCGACCTTCACGGTCCACATTTTAAAAACATTCCAATTCTAAATCGTCCACACTAGGTGTCGGAACAATCGACCACCTTTACCAACCAATAACTGGAATACTCACGTTCCAGAATAACGACTCATAATCCAAGAGTCACTGAAAGATTTAAGATCAACAAGTGTCGACAAGATAGATATTAGTAATTGAGGTCTTAATATCATTAGCTTGATAAAAGGGAAAATCAACTTGGGCAACAATACAAGATATAAATTGCAACAAGATTATCAATAATTACAATTCTAAGTTAGAGCAGGGACATGGTCAAGCACTACGCATTTAATAAAATTTTATAACCCACTGTAAGGTTTGAATCAACATGAGCGAGTAAAACAGATTAAACGTCTATCGGTGAAAATAATTACAGGATGTTCAATTTCAACTTAGTTTGAATAAAACATTTTCAAGAAGGGGTTCACTGGAAAATTATGTTAAAAATCAGGAATTTCATTAACAGGTATTTATGGGAATTTAAAACTGGGATTCTCTTGATTCAGAAGATCCCTTAACATTTTTCGAGGAACTAAAAGATAGAGTATTCCTCTGGGGAGCCAATAAAATTCCATGTAGAAGATGATATGCGGAAAAGGACTATTAGTAAAATCCTTTGTAAAATTGGAATTTGAATCGAGGGTGGGAAAATAAACGTTTTTACGCTAATTGAGGAAATACTTCATTTTCTAAATATACTTGACCACATCATATCATATAACAAAGGAATTGAATTGCATCACTTGAATGATAAGTGAGTAGCAAGAACACTTGCCTCAATATGCAGAGTTTCCAATTCCAACATCTCGATCTGTCACTCACTTTACCACAATCTCAACTTCCTTTCACGTTGGCCTCTACTCGATCACACATCAGTCTTTCTATTATCATTGGTTAGTCTCTGCACAAACACACTCGTCCATTCCGACAATTATCTCCTTCCTCGAGATTCCATCCACACGTGTACTGCTCCTCGCCAGACCTACTCGTACCTATATCAAGACAAAGTACTACTTCAGTACGCTTATAACTGTAACCATCTAACTCTGTGCTACCCAAACGCGTCCTAATACGCTTTATAGGTTATACTTATAACAAACTTCTCAAATGATTTGCCATATATACAGATATATATATATATATATATATATATATATATATATGTACATATATTATTTAATTACATAACATGTACCACACATAAGTTATTACGACCACAGTTACTTACGCATAGAATTGACCAAACACCCTTGCAACCATTCAAACACTTGAATTAAATTAGGATGATATTCACTACCGTACTTTCCTCTTCACTACTCCTTCCCACCATTTTTCTTCCTCCTTTCTTTAACACCAAACACACATACACACACATACAATCTTCACTTATATGCACACATTTGAACCACCCTTCAACTCCTTTCTTACCATTTAAATCAGTATAAGTTTTCAATTACTTGTCTCAATCTCTCAGCACCTCTCTCACCAAAATGCACAAACAAACGCTCATACAGATTCTTAAAAACAACCATATAGCTAATTATGTACACTCCCACCACCCACACGTTTTGACACACCACTACCACAAAACTAATACAAACGTGTGTGTGTCTATCTGTTTTAAAGTCTACAAAAACTCACTTTCATCCCCTTCCCTCGAACACATACTTTCATTCTCTGCTCCCCTGCTCTGACCCGTTTTGTTACCTCAATTTCTTAGCCTCCCCTGGTCTTAAACCTCGACATCTCAACACCCCTTTTTGTCCTCCTTCATTCGGCCTAAAACCATCCCACAACCAGCTACATCGCATACATAACCTATCCACCACTTATCATTTTATCTTAACACCTTCACCATTTCTGCAATTCCCACTGCTTTAACATTCACATCGCACACCCATTAAGACCAAAAACAGAGTCCTCGGTTTTTAACCGAGACTCACTTCTGGCCCACTGACTCCCTTACTACCCTTCTTCCTCCATTACTCGCAAACGGAACTCACTAGCTGCATATCTAGCACCACGTTATCTCCTCCCATGATTTCCGCCCCCCCCCTTTAACTTCTTAGACAGCTTCTCATACACTACCACCAAAACCGTACTCATCACCCACTTCCTGGTTTCAACATCACCACCCACAAACTATATAATCCCCTGTTTCTTCCTCCTTCTTCACCCTCACTAACACCGTCTTCACTTTCCTCCCCCTTTATCTCCCATGTTCGCCACCGTCTAACCATCGACCTACAAACACAGTGAGGCACCAATCACAAGCACAACCAGTTGATAGCCATCATCAAGACAGTCGATTAAACTCGAGAATAGAGTGATTCAAGAAACCCAATTCGATTTCCATTACTCACACACCGGCTATAAAGTACACGCACAACCACACACCCATACACAGTTATACAGTACACACGCAGTCACTCAACACATCAACACCATATATATACAGACACAACTCGTTCAACACACACAAACCCATCAGTAGTCGCGTACACACGGCTTTTCACAAAGAAATAGCAGCTCATGGGAGAGGGAAAGACTTAATCAACCATGACAATCTTTGAGAACACTTGAATCGGGCTTACACGCACACAAGAGGAGGAATTTGAGAGAGAGAGTCCCAAGAAAGAGTCAAAGAGAGATTAGAGAGTAATCAGGAGAGAGACAAATGGGATAGGAGGAACATTCGAGAGAAATGAAGAACAGAGAAGAAACTGGTAACTAGTTATATTTATAGCCCATAAACGACATTTCACGATTCTGAAAATCAACTGAAAACTCGATTAAATCACTTATAAAATTGTAATTAAATGGTAAATGAATAAAAATTAAAATACGGTTTTTCACAAAGAAATAGCAGCTCATGGGAGAGGGAAAGACTTAATCAACCATGATAATCTTTGAGAACACTTGAATCGGGCTTACACGCACACAAGAGGAGGAATTTGAGAGAGAGAGTTCCAAGAAAGAGTCAAAGAGAGATTAGAGAGTAATCAGGAGAGAGACAAATGGGATAGGAGGAACATTCGAGAGAAATGAAGAACAGAGAAGAAACTGGTAACTGGTTATATTTATAGCCCATAAACGACATTTCACGATTCTGAAAATCAACTGAAAACTCGATTAAATCACTTATAAAATTGTAATTAAATGGTAAATGAATAAAAATTAAAATTTAACATTCAAAAATCAAGAATATGAATTTACAAACACCCACATATTTTTAAAATATTTTTCGGATCAAAAATGAATTAAATATGAATTTTCAAAGTTTTGATCCTTTAAATACAATAAAACTCTTAAAATCATTTTAAAATACCACAACACCCAAATTAATCCACCCAACAATTTTAAAAACTCAATGAATATATAAAGATAATTTTACAAAAGATTTCATGATTTTTAATCCCCCGATAATTTTATAAAATTTACAGAGGATCAAAAATACATGATTTAAATATTTTTAAATCCTCACAAATACAAATAAAAATACATGGGCCTTCACAACTTATCCAGATCATCACATAAGCACATAAACACAAATTCACATATATTCCACTTTCCAACAATACTCACATAATATAATTTATAATTTATTATAAATAAATAATTTTTAAATAAAATCGAAATTTCTAAGGCGTTATATCCTTCCCCCCTTAATAGGATTCTGTCCTCAGAATCAACGCTAAGGACACCAATAACAATTTTCTCAAACAGCTTACTTTCACTTCCCAGGTTGCCTTTTCAACTCTAGGATTCCATCATACTAACTCATTCATTAATAAGCTCATTCTACGAGATTTACAATTCCGAAATAACTTTAAACTTTGACTTCCGAGTCTCTTTTTTTTTAACTCTAGTCGTTTAACTCACGAAAAACGAATATCTTTACTCGAAAATCGATATACTTATTCGCATAGTGAACCATACTCTGCGTCAAAACTTATATCACCACGCAAATCTTTCGCAATAATACTGCCGTGCATTTTGCCTATAATTACCACAATCTACACTTGCGCTTGGTATCATTCCCACGCTTTACTTATAACCACACGACTTTAAATAGAACTTCGAGAAAGAATCTCCAGAAATTCTCTGATCGCTTCCATTCCGCTTTCAAGTACTATGTCGATCAAGAAGGGAATAATCAAAAGTTTCTTCTTGTCTTTATTCCCATATTCTTACCGAGTACCCAATTTGGGAACTTAACATTATTTCTTCCGCTTTCTGTTACCTCCTTGCAATCGAATACTATAACTAAACACGTACGCCCTTATAAACACATCAAGCATAATTCAATTAACAACTGGATTTTCTCTCTTATAAAATAGTCTGGTTTGCCGAATCTTTGGAGGACATAGCCTCGATTATTTTCAGCTTTTGATAACTAATATACATGTCACCTTGACTGTGACTTCACTTAATACAACACAGAATTGAGATATCCAACTTATTGCCAATTCTTCCGCCGTCACAGCTCACTCGGTACTAATCATAAAACAATTCCTCAACGATTTCCAACAACTCCCGCTTTTATCAACATGAATCTTCCACTTAACCTACATCGCCACTTATTTACATCTCCTGAAATGAACCTTCCTCAGATAAAATTCTGAGGTAAAGAATATTAAGAAATCTTTAATCATCCTTACTTCTCTTTCACGTGCAATGTTACTCGAGAAGGGAATAATCAGAAAATCTCGATCCATCCTACATCTCATTGTTTTACTGAGTGACCGTTTCGAACTGATAACCATTCTCCTTAAATCATATATATTTTATTCGTAATACACTAATATGTTCCTTCTGGAGTCAACTTCAATTCTTCACTCTGCATACTTGACGAGTCTTCAGATTTGACTCTACCCATTACGACTTCGACACTTAACACCACTCACATTGGGATTCTGCATACTTGAAACCTTTCAAAGTCATTCTCCATTGGATTACCTACGCTTCACTAACATTCGAACATCTTGATTTGTGATCTACAATCATATCAAATTCTTCGTCCGATTATTGTTTGAAATCGTATTCATTGAAATATGCTTTACCTAATCATCTCCTTTCTGCTACCTTCTTCTTATACAAAACGACTTCATTCCTTTAATATCACTATTTCTGGATCTTCTTGGTTGCTAAGACTTCTATATCCGCTTTCGACTTCAGAACATCATTTTCACATTTCTTAAGATTAAAATCTCCCTTTCATTGATAGGAATTAAATCCACTCCCAAATCATATTTGACTCTCTATATAGTCTTCACAATCCACTTCCTGACAACTTCCTTCATAATCGTCTTGAATTTCTCAATTCTTTGATAATTATAACAGTAGTCTTATTACTCCTTTCGTAATTTCACTAAGATTAATATGATACTATTTCTGACAAAATTTCCATCTTTCCAAACTCATCACACATTACTTTGACTTCTGACTCTACTACTTATCATCATACTGCCCTTCTGGTTACAACCACAACTTCCCACATTTCTCTCAATAAAATCTCTGGGGATTTTACTCCCGAAATCTTATTTTCTGATCACGGGATCTCGTTAATCTCTGCTAATTCTCTTTCTGTAGGCAACTACGATGCCTTTTCCCTTTTAACTCCACATCTTCGGGATTCCACCTTCTTTTCTTAACTAAATTCTGCATGTCTTCTTTAGTCACTTCTGAAAACTTTCTGATTTCTCTGCCTTCCACCTTACTGACATTCTACTTCATCCCGGTTAACGTTCTACCATCTTTGTTAACCATGACTTCTCACACTGGCTTTTCATAAGTCATTTACTCCACATATTCACCTTATCCCTCATTCAGTCTTAACCCTTGATAATTCTTACCAACCTTTCTGTTCTGCCTTACTCTGTTTTACTCAAATCATCTCTCCTTGATTCTACCATCTTATGGTATTCCATTTACTAACCCTACCTTACAATAGAGGTCTAAAACAATCCTTCTTTAACATTGAATGTCTTATACCAACACCTTCATTATTATTCTCTCTTCGCCTTTCAATAACTGCGATAATGTGCTCTTATTCACTGCTCTTTTCCTTTATTCAAATCTCAATAGCCTCAAATATTGACTATGTCTTATTGGTCCAGTAAACAATCAAATTTGACATGACATATTTGTCTTAGTCACCAAATTCTTAAACTTGCACAACCAATTCTTTGTCAGCACCATTGTAGTTACATCACTTAAGACGTCGTCGCGCCTAATTTCGTATCTCGTTATCATTAAAAATTTTGAAATCATCAAATCTCCGACAAAGGAGGTCAATGAAATGAATGGGGTATCAATATGAATATATACTGAGTTTGTTTGACAAAACCTTTAGAAAGGAATTCAACCGAGAGATCAATTATGATCTTTGAACTATTTTCAGGTTGCATTTGTCACTAGGTTAACCACCATAGTACATAAAGATGGCCAGTCTTTAGTACTTTCATGACAAACACAATCAGTGGCGTCCCACTGGACTTCTATCACAAAGATAAGATGTCCCTGAATCCCTATCTGCATAGGTTGTTCATCTCAGCTGGAATAGAGAAAATCAAGTATTCATGATAATGGAAAGGATTCAAGAGTTTCAAAAATCTTCATGCAAAGCTGGATCAAATACCATCTGAAATATATATATATATATATATATATATATATATATATATATATATATTTTCAAAAGAATGGAATTAAATTCGAATAAATCTGATATAGAAGACTCATCATCAATGGATGTATAGAAGACTTTTCAATAGATGCTTCAATGATTAATCAAGCAAACATTCAAGAAATTCCTAATTATTCATATCCTCACTCATGTCGGCTAAGCACTAATATACTTAGCTGCCAAAACCGGCTTGACTACAATGAGTTGAATAAATAAGAAGATCTCAATTCATTCTCGATTGTGAACCGTCACTGCGCAACGAATGCCTCCGCAACGATACCAACCGGGAATTAATTTACAACAATTCAAAGAAAGAATAGGAAATTTCTTTAGGTAATAACTTTGAACGAATCAATAATTAGGGTGCACAATTATTCTTAACCTTCAATCCTTGCTAATACTCGCTTCTCACTTCGCATTCTTTACCTTCTCGTACCATCTCCGAAACGTTCACATCGAAACTAATTTCGTAGGATGTCCTAAATTCTACGCAAAAATCTCGAAATAACGTCCCCCAGACTGATAGCTCCAGCTGCCCACTTAGCTAATGTCGCTTCGGGTTCGCTGTTTTGCTAATAGCCCAATCCTTAAGCGATTCGAACTTCTACTTGCGCGATATGCCGAAAGACCGATTAACGTCGCGAGGCTTGCCGAAGTATCCTAACGCGATCCTCATCCTAAACCGTTCTACTCGACTTCTATCTTATACTCGTACCCTAACTCTCCTAATTTGTTTCAGTGACCATAACCTGTAGCTCTGATACCAACTTGTAGCATCCCAAAATCCGGGGTACAGATATGGGGCCACTAACCATAAACAATATAATATATCTCTGAATAAAACAACATTTAATAATAAAACCCCTTAACCAAGATCACATACAGGTTATGGTATGAAACAACTATCGAATATCATATTACAACCCAGTCTCAGAATAAAAGAATATTATACAATTTTTATGAATATACAAAAATCACTATCAAACTAGATATCCCACCTCAACAAATCCATGACTCGAACGTCTCCTCTCGCGGCCTATAGAGCAATACCCACTGACCTCTAGTCCTTCTGAATAACTCTAATAACTGGAGAAAAATAAACAGAAGCAAGAGTGAGCCAACAATGCTCAGCAAGTGTAAATAGTGATGACAATTTCAATACAACGACAATTTTGATAAGCAACAGAGTTCCATCTCATTTTATGAAGGAATCAGTTATATCAACTTTTTAGATTGCCACGAGGGCCAACAATTCACCATTCATAAGGTGCATCAAAACTAGAACTGGACAGAATTCTGATATCAAAATGTTATTCAAACAGACTTTCAAGAAGTCAAGAACTGAACATCTCATTTTCAAAGTATAGATTAGAATTGGAATTTTTATTTATTTAAAAAAAAACATCATTAAGGTTAGGCTGCTGATCAGTCACGCACTAACCCCGGACAAACGCACACAGCAATATCCTTTAATGGATCCACGGCACACATTGGCCTTAATAATTTCTGACCACGAATCTGGTCCGACCCTCACGGTCCACATTTTAAAAACATTCGACCTTCACGGTCCGCATTTTAAAAACATTCGACCTTCACGGTCCACATTTTAAAAACATTCCAATTCTAAATCGTCCACACTAGGTGTCGGAACAATCGACCACCTTTACCAACCAATAACTGGAATACTCACGTTCCAGAATAACGACTCATAATCCAAGAGTCACTGAAAGATTTAAGATCAACAAGTGTCGACAAGATAGATATTAGTAATTGAGGTCTTAATATCATTAGCTTAATAAAAGGGAAAATCAACTTGGGCAACAATACAAGATATAAATTGCAACAAGATTATCAATAATTGCAATTCTAAGTTAGAGCAGGGACATGGTCAAGCACTACGCATTTAATAAAATTTTATAACCCACTGTAAGGTTTGAATCAACATGAGCGAGTAAAACAGATTAAACGTCTATCGGTGAAAATAATTACAGGATGTTCAATTTCAACTTAGTTTGAATAAAACATTTTCAAGAAGGGGTTCACTGGAAAATTATGTTAAAAATCAGGAATTTCATTAACAGGTATTTATGGGAATTTAAAACTGGGATTCTCTTGATTCAGAAGATCCCTTAACATTTTTCGAGGAACTAAAAGATAGAGTATTCCTCTGGGGAGCCAATAAAATTCCATGTAGAAGATGATATGCAGAAAAGGACTATTAGTAAAATCCTTTGTAAAATTGGAATTTGAATCGAGGGTGGGAAAATAAACGTTTTTACGCTAATTGAGGAAATACTTCATTTTCTAAATATACTTGACCACATCATATCATATAACAAAGGAATTGAATTGCATCACTTGAATGATAAGTGAGTAGCAAGAACACTTGCCTCAATATGCAGAGTTTCCAATTCCAACATCTCGATCTGTCACTCACTTTACCACAATCTCAACTTCCTTTCACGTTGGCCTCTACTCGATCACACATCAGTCTTTCTATTATCATTGGTTAGTCTCTGCGCAAACACACTCGTCCATTCCGACAATTATCTCCTTCCTCGAGATTCCATCCACACGTGTACTGCTCCTCGCCAAACCTACTCGTACCTATATCAAGACAAAGTACTACTTCAGTACGCTTATAACTGTAACCATCTAACTCTGTGCTACCCAAACGCGTCCTAATACGCTTTATAGGTTATACTTATAACAAACTTCTCAAATGATTTGCCATATATACAGATATATATATATATATATATATATATATATATATATATATATATATATATATATATATATATATATATATGTACATATATTATTTAATTACATAACATGTACCACACATAAGTTATTACGACCACAGTTACTTACGCATAGAATTGACCAAACACCCTTGCAACCATTCAAACACTTGAATTAAATTAGGATGATATTCACTACCGTACTTTCCTCTTCACTACTCCTTCCCACCATTTTTCTTCCTCCTTTCTTTAACACCAAACACACATACACACACATACAATCTTCACTTATATGCACACATTTGAACCACCCTTCAACTCCTTTCTTACCATTTAAATCAGTATAAGTTTTCAATTACTTGTCTCAATCTCTCAGCACCTCTCTCACCAAAATGCACAAACAAACGCTCATACAGATTCTTAAAAACAACCATATAGCTAATTATGTACACTCCCACCACCCACACGTTTTGACACACCACTACCACAAAACTAATACAAACGTGTGTGTGTCTATCTGTTTTAAAGTCTACAAAAACTCACTTTCATCCCCTTCCCTCGAACACATACTTTCATACTCTGCTCCCCTGCTCTGACCCGTTTTGTTACCTCAATTTCTTAGCCTCCCCTGGTCTTAAACCTCGACATCTCAACACCCCTTTTTGTCCTCCTTCATTCGGCCTAAAACCATCCCACAACTAGCTACATCGCATACATAACCTATCCACCACTTATCATTTTATCTTAACACCTTCACCATTTCTGCAATTCCCACTGCTTTAACATTCACATCGCACACCCATTAAGACCAAAAACAGAGTCCTCGGTTTTTAACCGAGACTCACTTCTGGCCCACTGACTCCCTTACTACCCTTCTTCCTCCATTACTCGCAAACGGAACTCACTAGCTGCATATCTAGCACCACGTTATCTCCTCCCCTGATTTCAGCCGCCCCCCTTTAACTTCTTAGACCGCTTCTCATACACTACCACCAAAACCGTACTCATCCCCCACTTCCTGGTTTCAACATCACCACCCACAAACTATATAATCCCCTGTTTCTTCCTCCTTCTTCACCCTCACTAACACCGTCTTCACTTTCCTCCCCCTTTATCTCCCATGTTCGCCACCGTCTAACCATCGACCTACAAACACAGTGAGGCACCAATCACAAGCACAACCAGTTGATAGCCATCATCAAGACAGTCGATTAAACTCGAGAATAGAGTGATTCAAGAAACCCAATTCGATTTCCATTACTCACACACCGGCTATAAAGTACACGCACAACCACACACCCATACACAGTTATACAGTACACACGCAGTCACTCAACACATCAACACCATATATATACAGACACAACTCGTTCAACACACACAAACCCATCAGTAGTCGCGTACACACGGCTTTTCACAAAGAAATAGCAGCTCATGGGAGAGGGAAAGACTTAATCAACCATGACAATCTTTGAGAACACTTGAATCGGGCTTACACGCACACAAGAGGAGGAATTTGAGAGAGAGAGTCCCAAGAAAGAGTCAAAGAGAGATTAGAGAGTAATCAGGAGAGAGACAAATGGGATAGGAGGAACATTCGAGAGAAATGAAGAACAGAGAAGAAACTGGTAACTAGTTATATTTATAGCCCATAAACGACATTTCACGATTCTGAAAATCAACTGAAAACTCGATTAAATCACTTATAAAATTGTAATTAAATGGTAAATGAATAAAAATTAAAATACGGCTTTTCACAAAGAAATAGCAGCTCATGGGAGAGGGAAAGACTTAATCAACCATGATAATCTTTGAGAACACTTGAATCGGGCTTACACGCACACAAGAGGAGGAATTTGAGAGAGAGAGTTCCAAGAAAGAGTCAAAGAGAGATTAGAGAGTAATCAGGAGAGAGACAAATGGGATAGGAGGAACATTCGAGAGAAATGAAGAACAGAGAAGAAACTGGTAACTGGTTATATTTATAGCCCATAAACGACATTTCACGATTCTGAAAATCAACTGAAAACTCGATTAAATCACTTATAAAATTGTAATTAAATGGTAAATGAATAAAAATTAAAATTTAACATTCAAAAATCAAGAATATGAATTTACAAACACCCACATATTTTTAAAATATTTTTCGGATAAAAAATGAATTAAATATGAATTTTCAAAGTTTTGATCCTTTAAATACAATAAAACTCTTAAAATCATTTTAAAATACCACAACACCCAAATTAATCCACCCAACAATTTTAAAAACTCAATGAATATATAAAGATAATTTTACAAAAGATTTCATGATTTTTAATCCCCCCGATAATTTTATAAAATTTACAGAGGATCAAAAATACATGATTTAAATATTTTTAAATCCTCACAAATACAAATAAAAATACATGGGCCTTCACAACTTATCCAGATCATCACATAAGCACATAAACACAAATTCACATATATTCCACTTTCCAACAATACTCACATAATATAATTTATAATTTATTATAAATAAATAATTTTTAAATAAAATCGAAATTTCTAAGGCGTTATATCCTTCCCCCCTTAATAGGATTCTGTCCTCAGAATCAACGCTAAGGACACCAATAACAATTTTCTCAAACAGCTTACTTTCACTTCCCAGGTTGCCTTTTCAACTCTAGGATTCCATCATACTAACTCATTCATTAATAAGCTCATTCTACGAGATTTACAATTCCGAAATAACTTTAAACTTTGACTTCCGAGTCTCTTTTTTTTTAACTCTAGTCGTTTAACTCACGAAAAACGAATATCTTTACTCGAAAATCGATATACTTATTCGCATAGTGAACCATACTCTGCGTCAAAACTTATATCACCACGCAAATCTTTCGCAATAATACTGCCGTGCATTTTGCCTATAATTACCACAATCTACACTTGCGCTTGGTATCATTCCCACGCTTTACTTATAACCACACGACTTTAAATAGAACTTCGAGAAAGAATCTCCAGAAATTCTCCGATCGCTTCCATTCCGCTTTCAAGTACTATGTCGATCAAGAAGGGAATAATCAAAAGTTTCTTCTTGTCTTTATTCCCATATTCTTACCGAGTACCCAATTTGGGAACTTAACATTATTTCTTCCGCTTTCTGTTACCTCCTTGCAATCGAATACTATAACTAAACACGTACGCCCTTATAAATACATCAAGCATAATTCAATTAACAACTGGATTTTCTCTCTTATAAAATAGTCTGGTTTGCCGAATCTTTGGAGGACATAGCCTCGATTATTTTCAGCTTTTGATAACTAATATACATGTCACCTTGACTGTGACTTCACTTAATACAACACAGAATTGAGATATCCAACTTATTGCCAATTCTTCCGCCGTCACAGCTCACTCGGTACTAATCATAAAACAATTCCTCAACGATTTCCAACAACTCCCGCTTTTATCAACATGAATCTTCCACTTAACCTACATCGCCACTTATTTACATCTCCTGAAATGAACCTTCCTCAGATAAAATTCTGAGGTAAAGAATATTAAGAAATCTTTAATCATCCTTACTTCTCTTTCACGTGCAATGTTACTCGAGAAGGGAATAATCAGAAAATCTCGATCCATCCTACATCTCATTGTTTTACTGAGTGACCGTTTCGAACTGATAACCATTCTCCTTAAATCATATATATTTTATTCGTAATACACTAATATGTTCCTTCTGGAGTCAACTTCAATTCTTCACTCTGCATACTTGACGAGTCTTCAGATTTGACTCTACCCATTACGACTTCGACACTTAACACCACTCACATTGGGATTCTGCATACTTGAAACCTTTCAAAGTCATTCTCCATTGGATTACCTACGCTTCACTAACATTCGAACATCTTGATTTGTGATCTACAATCATATCAAATTCTTCGTCCGATTACTGTTTGAAATCGTATTCATTGAAATATGCTTTACCTAATCATCTCCTTTCTGCTACCTTCTTCTTATACAAAACGACTTCATTCCTTTAATATCACTATTTCTGGATCTTCTTGGTTGCTAAGACTTCTATATCCGCTTTCGACTTCAGAACATCATTTTCACATTTCTTAAGATTAAAATCTCCCTTTCATTGATAGGAATTAAATCCACTCCCAAATCATATTTGACTCTCTATATAGTCTTCACAATCCACTTCCTGACAACTTCCTTCATAATCGTCTTGAATTTCTCAATTCTTTGATAATTATAACAGTAGTCTTATTACTCCTTTCGTAATTTCACTAAGATTAATATGATACTATTTCTGACAAAATTTCCATCTTTCCAAACTCATCACACATTACTTTGACTTCTGACTCTACTACTTATCATCATACTGCCCTTCTGGTTACAACCACAACTTCCCACATTTCTCTCAATAAAATCTCTGGGGATTTTACTCCCGAAATCTTATTTTCTGATCACGGGATCTCGTTAATCTCTGCTAATTCTCTTTCTGTAGGCAACTACGATGCCTTTTCCCTTTTAACTCCACATCTTCGGGATTCCACCTTCTTTTCTTAACTAAATTCTGCATGTCTTCTTTAGTCACTTCTGAAAACTTTCTGATTTCTCTGCCTTCCACCTTACTGACATTCTACTTCATCCCGGTTAACGTTCTACCATCTTTGTTAACCATGACTTCTCACACTGGCTTTTCATAAGTCATTTACTCCACATATTCACCTTATCCCTCATTCAGTCTTAACCCTTGATAATTCTTACCAACCTTTCTGTTCTGCCTTACTCTGTTTTACTCAAATCATCTCTCCTTGATTCTACCATCTTATGGTATTCCATTTACTAACCCTACCTTACAATAGAGGTCTAAAACAATCCTTCTTTAACATTGAATGTCTTATACCAACACCTTCATTATTATTCTCTCTTCGCCTTTCAATAACTGCGATAATGTGCTCTTATTCACTGCTCTTTTCCTTTATTCAAATCTCAATAGCCTCAAATATTGACTATGTCTTATTGGTCCAGTAAACAATCAAATTTGACATGACATATTTGTCTTAGTCACCAAATTCTTAAACTTGCACAACCAATTCTTTGTCAGCACCATTGTAGTTACATCACTTAAGACGTCGTCGCGCCTAATTTCGTATCTCGTTATCATTAAAAATTTTGAAATCATCAAATCTCCGACAAAGGAGGTCAATGAAATGAATGGGGTATCAATATGAATATATACTGAGTTTGTTTGACAAAACCTTTAGAAAGGAATTCAACCGAGAGATCAATTATGATCTTTGAACTATTTTCAGGTTGCATTTGTCACTAGGTTAACCACCATAGTACATAAAGATGGCCAGTCTTTAGTACTTTCATGACAAACACAATCAGTGGCGTCCCACTGGACTTCTATCACAAAGATAAGATGTCCCTGAATCCCTATCTGCATAGGTTGTTCATCTCAGCTGGAATAGAGAAAATCAAGTATTCATGATAATGGAAAGGATTCAAGAGTTTCAAAAATCTTCATGCAAAGCTGGATCAAATACCATCTGAAATATATATATATATATATATATATATATATATATATATATATATATATATTTTCAAAAGAATGGAATTAAATTCGAATAAATCTGATATAGAAGACTCATCATCAATGGATGTATAGAAGACTTTTCAATAGATGCTTCAATGATTAATCAAGCAAACATTCAAGAAATTCCTAATTATTCATATCCTCACTCATGTCGGCTAAGCACTAATATACTTAGCTGCCAAAACCGGCTTGACTACAATGAGTTGAATAAATAAGAAGATCTCAATTCATTCTCGATTGTGAACCGTCACTGCGCAACGAATGCCTCCGCAACGATACCAACCGGGAATTAATTTACAACAATTCAAAGAAAGAATAGGAAATTTCTTTAGGTAATAACTTTGAACGAATCAATAATTAGGGTGCACAATTATTCTTAACCTTCAATCCTTGCTAATACTCGCTTCTCACTTCGCATTCTTTACCTTCTCGTACCATCTCCGAAACGTTCACATCGAAACTAATTTCGTAGGATGTCCTAAATTCTACGCAAAAATCTCGAAATAACGTCCCCCAGACTGATAGCTCCAGCTGCCCACTTAGCTAATGTCGCTTCGGGTTCGCTGTTTTGCTAATAGCCCAATCCTTAAGCGATTCGAACTTCTACTTGCGCGATATGCCGAAAGACCGATTAACGTCGCGAGGCTTGCCGAAGTATCCTAACGCGATCCTCATCCTAAACCGTTCTACTCGACTTCTATCTTATACTCGTACCCTAACTCTCCTAATTTGTTTCAGTGACCATAACCTGTAGCTCTGATACCAACTTGTAGCATCCCAAAATCCGGGGTACAGATATGGGGCCACTAACCATAAACAATATAATATATCTCTGAATAAAACAACATTTAATAATAAAACCCCTTAACCAAGATCACATACAGGTTATGGTATGAAACAACTATCGAATATCATATTACAACCCAGTCTCAGAATAAAAGAATATTATACAATTTTTATGAATATACAAAAATCACTATCAAACTAGATATCCCACCTCAACAAATCCATGACTCGAACGTCTCCTCTCGCGGCCTATAGAGCAATACCCACTGACCTCTAGTCCTTCTGAATAACTCTAATAACTGGAGAAAAATAAACAGAAGCAAGAGTGAGCCAACAATGCTCAGCAAGTGTAAATAGTGATGACAATTTCAATACAACGACAATTTTGATAAGCAACAGAGTTCCATCTCATTTTATGAAGGAATCAGTTATATCAACTTTTTAGATTGCCACGAGGGCCAACAATTCACCATTCATAAGGTGCATCAAAACTAGAACTGGACAGAATTCTGATATCAAAATGTTATTCAAACAGACTTTCAAGAAGTCAAGAACTGAACATCTCATTTTCAAAGTATAGATTAGAATTGGAATTTTTATTTATTTAAAAAAAAACATCATTAAGGTTAGGCTGCTGATCAGTCACGCACTAACCCCGGACAAACGCACACAGCAATATCCTTTAATGGATCCACGGCACACATTGGCCTTAATAATTTCTGACCACGAATCTGGTCCGACCCTCACGGTCCACATTTTAAAAACATTCGACCTTCACGGTCCGCATTTTAAAAACATTCGACCTTCACGGTCCACATTTTAAAAACATTCCAATTCTAAATCGTCCACACTAGGTGTCGGAACAATCGACCACCTTTACCAACCAATAACTGGAATACTCACGTTCCAGAATAACGACTCATAATCCAAGAGTCACTGAAAGATTTAAGATCAACAAGTGTCGACAAGATAGATATTAGTAATTGAGGTCTTAATATCATTAGCTTGATAAAAGGGAAAATCAACTTGGGCAACAATACAAGATATAAATTGCAACAAGATTATCAATAATTGCAATTCTAAGTTAGAGCAGGGACATGGTCAAGCACTACGCATTTAATAAAATTTTATAACCCACTGTAAGGTTTGAATCAACATGAGCGAGTAAAACAGATTAAACGTCTATCGGTGAAAATAATTACAGGATGTTCAATTTCAACTTAGTTTGAATAAAACATTTTCAAGAAGGGGTTCACTGGAAAATTATGTTAAAAATCAGGAATTTCATTAACAGGTCTTTATGGGAATTTAAAACTGGGATTCTCTTGATTCAGAAGATCCCTTAACATTTTTCGAGGAACTAAAAGATAGAGTATTCCTCTGGGGAGCCAATAAAATTCCATGTAGAAGATGATATGCGGAAAAGGACTATTAGTAAAATCCTTTGTAAAATTGGAATTTGAATCGAGGGTGGGAAAATAAACGTTTTTACACTAATTGAGGAAATACTTCATTTTCTAAATATACTTGACCACATCATATCATATAACAAAGGAATTGAATTGCATCACTTGAATGATAAGTGAGTAGCAAGAACACTTGCCTCAATATGCAGAGTTTCCAATTCCAACATCTCGATCTGTCACTCACTTTACCACAATCTCAACTTCCTTTCACGTTGGCCTCTACTCGATCACACATCAGTCTTTCTATTATCATTGGTTAGTCTCTGCGCAAACACACTCGTCCATTCCGACAATTATCTCCTTCCTCGAGATTCCATCCACACGTGTACTGCTCCTCGCCAGACCTACTCGTACCTATATCAAGACAAAGTACTACTTCAGTACGCTTATAACTGTAACCATCTAACTCTGTGCTACCCAAACGCGTCCTAATACGCTTTATAGGTTATACTTATAACAAACTTCTCAAATGATTTGCCATATATACAGATATATATATATATATATATATATATATATATATATATATATATATATATATATATATATATATATATATATATATATATATATGTACATATATTATTTAATTACATAACATGTACCACACATAAGTTATTACGACCACAGTTACTTACGCATAGAATTGACCAAACACCCTTGCAACCATTCAAACACTTGAATTAAATTAGGATGATATTCACTACCGTACTTTCCTCTTCACTACTCCTTCCCACCATTTTTCTTCCTCCTTTCTTTAACACCAAACACACATACACACACATACAATCTTCACTTATATGCACACATTTGAACCACCCTTCAACTCCTTTCTTACCATTTAAATCAGTATAAGTTTTCAATTACTTGTCTCAATCTCTCAGCACCTCTCTCACCAAAATGCACAAACAAACGCTCATACAGATTCTTAAACACAACCATATAGCTAATTATGTACACTCCCACCACCCACACGTTTTGACACACCACTACCACAAAACTAATACAAACGTGTGTGTGTCTATCTGTTTTAAAGTCTACAAAAACTCACTTTCATCCCCTTCCCTCGAACACATACTTTCATACTCTGCTCCCCTGCTCTGACCCGTTTTGTTACCTCAATTTCTTAGCCTCCCCTGGTCTTAAACCTCGACATCTCAACACCCCTTTTTGTCCTCCTTCATTCGGCCTAAAACCATCCCACAACCAGCTACATCGCATACATAACCTATCCACCACTTATCATTTTATCTTAACACCTTCACCATTTCTGCAATTCCCACTGCTTTAACATTCACATCGCACACCCATTAAGACCAAAAACAGAGTCCTCGGTTTTTAACCGAGACTCACTTCTGGCCCACTGACTCCCTTACTACCCTTCTTCCTCCATTACTCGCAAACGGAACTCACTAGCTGCATATCTAGCACCACGTTATCTCCTCCCATGATTTCCGCCGCCCCCCTTTAACTTCTTAGACAGCTTCTCATACACTACCACCAAAACCGTACTCATCCCCCACTTCCTGGTTTCAACATCACCACCCACAAACTATATAATCCCCTGTTTCTTCCTCCTTCTTCACCCTCACTAACACCGTCTTCACTTTCCTCCCCCTTTATCTCCCATGTTCGCCACCGTCTAACCATCGACCTACAAACACAGTGAGGCACCAATCACAAGCACAACCAGTTGATAGCCATCATCAAGACAGTCGATTAAACTCGAGAATAGAGTGATTCAAGAAACCCAATTCGATTTCCATTACTCACACACCGGCTATAAAGTACACGCACAACCACACACCCATACACAGTTATACAGTACACACGCAGTCACTCAACACATCAACACCATATATATACAGACACAACTCGTTCAACACACACAAACCCATCAGTAGTCGCGTACACACGGCTTTTCACAAAGAAATAGCAGCTCATGGGAGAGGGAAAGACTTAATCAACCATGACAATCTTTGAGAACACTTGAATCGGGCTTACACGCACACAAGAGGAGGAATTTGAGAGAGTGAGTTCCAAGAAAGAGTCAAAGAGAGATTAGAGAGTAATCAGGAGAGAGACAAATGGGATAGGAGGAACATTCGAGAGAAATGAAGAACAGAGAAGAAACTGGTAACTGGTTATATTTATAGCCCATAAACGACATTTCACGATTCTGAAAATCAACTGAAAACTCGATTAAATCACTTATAAAATTGTAATTAAATGGTAAATGAATAAAAAATAAAATTTAACATTCAAAAATCAAGAATATGAATTTACAAACACCCACATATTTTTAAAATATTTTTCGGATCAAAAATGAATTAAATATGAATTTTCAAAGTTTTGATCCTTTAAATACAATAAAACTCTTAAAATCATTTTAAAATACCACAACACCCAAATTAATCCACCCAACAATTTTTAAAACTCAATGAATATATAAAGATAATTTTACAAAAGATTTCATGATTTTTAATCCCCCCGATAATTTTATAAAATTTACAGAGGATCAAAAATACATGATTTAAATATTTTTAAATCCTCACAAATACAAATAAAAATACATGGGCCTTCACAACTTATCCAGATCATCACATAAGCACATAAACACAAATTCACATATATTCCACTTTCCAACAATACTCACATAATATAATTTATAATTTATTATAAATAAATAATTTTTAAATAAAATCGAAATTTCTAAGGCGTTATAAATAATCTCTTCAAGAACAGCCAAGTCTTCTCGAAGGGCTTGGTGACTCAGCTGTTCTTCTCTCTCTGATCAGTATTGCTAATAGCTTCTGTGGGAGATAAGTTTGTTCTTACTTTTCTCGTTAATTACAGTCTCTAATTATATTCTTGTGTTGCCTTCGTGATTTGTTTCTGTTAATTGGTTTTATGCCTGTTCTTGTTTAATATATATCACTGCCTCATTGTTGTGTTTAGTGTAAAATTCCCAACAATCTTGAAGAGATTATTTGTGTTATATATTGTTAATTAACACGATGGTTAACGAAACTGAAACTCCTGTTGTTGAGACTAGCTCTGGGTCTGGTGTTATTGTACCCGCCATGGATTGGACTACGTACCGTTTCCCACAGCCTATTGATTTGTCAGGAATGCCTGATAAATTCAGTGGGGGTGTTGGTTTTTCTCGTTGGTAGAAAAAGATGAAACTGTGGTTAACGGTAAAGGGTCTATGGCCGGTGGTGCAGTATGAGAAACCAGTTGTGGTTAAGGAGAAAGCTGAAACTGTTAAGGCTTATACCATGTGGGAGGAAAAGGATGGGGTGGCTAGGGCTGCAATTTTGGCAGCTTTAGCGAACACTCTATTCGATGTTTATTCATCTGACTCCTACACTGCTAAGCTCTTATGGGAGAAGC
Organism: Kitagawia praeruptora; assembly: GCA_037693485.1. Lineage (NCBI taxonomy): Eukaryota > Viridiplantae > Streptophyta > Magnoliopsida > Apiales > Apiaceae > Kitagawia > Kitagawia praeruptora. The sequence goes on along the minus strand of CM075354.1, from coordinate 94,894,577 downwards.
TTGACCAGACACATAATACTGACTCGCAAGGGTTGGAAAAGTATTCTGTGGCTAGGTTCCTTGATTTCAAACTGGTGGATACTAAATCCATGACTGAGCAGGTGCATGAGTTTGAGATGTTGGTTCATGCTTTGAAGGAGTCTAGTATGGACTTACCTGAAAAGTTTCAGGTTATGTCTGTGATTGAAAAGCTCCCTAAGTCTTGGGAAGAGTTTGCTCTCTCCCTGAAAAGACAAAAAGGAGAGATCACTTGGACAAACCTGATGTTGGACATCTCTGTGCAGGAGCAACACAAGTCCAAGCAAGGACATGTGAAGCCTACTGAACATGCTGGGAGTTCGAAGGTGAATGTAGTGACTGTAGGACAGAAAAGAAAGTCTGTCACTAAGAAGGAAAACACTAAGTCTAAGGACAAGAACCAGGCTAAGAAACCAAAGGCAAACAAACCATGTTGGTCTTGTGGACAGGTTGGTCATTGGAGCAAGAACTGTCCTGTAAAGAAAACTAAGAAACCTGTTGTGGGAGCATAAGCTAATACTGTGCTTGGAACCACTGGTGGGTCTATGGTTAACATGGTTGTTGGTGAGGCTGTTGCTTCTGAAACTGACAACGGGTATGTGACCTACAACCCTGTACTTCATTCTACTTATTCGTCTCATGAATGGTTGATTGATACTGGAGCTAATGTACATATTTGTACTGATATTACTCTGTTTGTATCTTATCAACAGACTCATGGAATGAATGTGACGATGAGGAATACGAGTGTAGCTCAAGTACTTGGAATAGGAAACGTGGACCTGAAGTTCGCTTCTGGGCGTGTTCTATCCCTCACTAGAGTGCATCATGTTCCTGATATTCGTAGAAATATAATAAGTGGAAGTTGTTTAGTTAAGAATGGTTTTGAAGTTTCTTTGAAATGTAATAAAGTAGTTATTACAAATACTGGTGTATTCTTTGGCAAAGGTTACTTGTCTGATGGATTATTTTTAATAAATGTTGAGCCTATTTTGGGCAGTTTTGTTAATAATAATGTTGTTCCTTCTGTTAATTGTGTGGAATCATCTGATTTATGGCATTCACGTCTTGGTCACTTGAATTTTGGTGCTCTGAAGTATATGATGAACTTAGAGTTGATTCTAAAACATGTCATTGATAAGAAATCTAAATGTCAAGTATGTGTGACTGCAAAACAAACTAGGAAATCCTTTCATAATGTGATTAGGGATTCGAATGTGTTAGATTTAGTGCACACTGACATATGTGAATTTGGTGGTGTTTTGACCAAGGAACATAATAGATATTTCATTACCTTTATAGATGATTGTAGTAGATATTGTTATGTTTATTTGCTTAAACATAAAGATGAAGCACTAGATAAATTCATTATATTCAAAACTGAAGCTGAAACACAAACTGGTAAAGTACTTAAACGTTTGAGATCAGATAGAGGTGGTGAGTATACGAGTAACTCGTTTAATGAATTTTGCAAGAGCAATGGTATAGTTCATGAGGTAACTCCACCATACACACCTGAGTCTAATGGGGTGGCAGAACGAAAGAACAGAACATTTAAGGATATGATCAATAGTATGCTGATTAATTCTGGGTTGCCTAAGTACATGTGGGGAGAAGCTCTGAATACGGCTTGCCATATTCTGAATAGAGTTCCTCTGAAACATATGGACAAGACACCTTATGAATTATGGACAGAGAATAGGACTAGTTTAAAATATCTTCGTGTGTGGGGGTGCCTTGCAAAGGTACTTGTCCCTGAATACAAGAGAAAGAAACTAGGGCCGAAAACTGTTGATTGCATCTTTCTGGGCTATAGGGAAACCACTACGGCTATGAGATTTTTAGTGTTAAAATCTGACATAGACGGAATAGTGGATAACAGTATAGTTGAATTTCGTGATGCAACATTCTTTGAGGATGTGTTCCCTATGAAGACTGGTATACCTCAGGGTATTCCTGATGATGATCCCACTCACACATCGAGTTCCATTCCTGATCATGTGGAAAGGATGACAAATGTGGGGGCAGATCCTGGTAGTAGCTCTACTCCTGATGAAGTAGAGGAACCTAGAAGGAGTAAGCGTGCTAAGGTAGTCAAGGATTTTGGAAGTGATTTTATCACTTACAATATCGAGGATGAACCTTTAACTTTTCGACAGGCCATGGATTCTTCTGAATCTAGGTACTGGAAAGGTGCTGTAAAAAGTGAAATTGACTCTATTGTTTCTAATGGAACATGGGAGTTGGTTGATCTACCTCCTGGGTGTTCTACTATAGGATGTAAGTGGGTCTTCAAAAGGAAGATGAATCCTGATGGCTCAATAGATAAGTATAAGGCTAGGCTGGTAGCTAAGGGCTTTAAGCAAAAGGAAGGCATTGATTACTTTGACACATACTCTCCAGTTGCTAGAATGACAACAATCCGAATGCTTATAGCATTGGCTTCTGTACATGGTCTTATCATCCATCAAATGGATGTAAAGACAGCTTTTCTTCATGGTGAACTTGAAGAAGAGATTTATATGGATCAGCCTGAGGGATTTGTTGCCTCTGGTAATGAAAGGAAAGTATGTAAGTTAATCAAGTCTATATATGGCTTAAAACAAGCTCCAAAAGATTGGCATAAAAAGTTTGATGAAACTGTTTTAGAGTCAGAATTTGTAGTTAATGAAAGTGACAAGTGTGTCTATTACATGGTTAAAGGAAATGAATGTATTATTGTGTGCCTGTATGTGGATGATATTTTGTTGTTTGGAACCAATATTGAGATTATTAACGAGACAAAAAGGTTCTTGAAAAGGCATTTTGAAATGAAGGATATGGGAGAGGCTAGTGTGATTCTTGGTATCAAGTTGACTCAGTCAACTGATGGAATAACCTTGTCACAATCTCATTATATAGAGAAATCTATACTTGAGAAGTATGGTTATTCAAATTGTAGAATCGCAAGTACGCCGTATGATCCTAAAATTGCCCTTGTCAAGAATAGTTCAGGAGTACCTGTGTCTCAGTTAAGGTATTCTCAGATTATTGGGAGTTTGCAGTATCTTGCTAATGGTACTAGGCCAGATATTTCATATTCAGTGTCTAAGTTAGCAAGATATACAAGCTGTCCAAACAAGACTCATTGGGATGCTCTTGATAGAGTGCTTAGATATCTGAAAGGCATCATATATCTTGGTCTGCATTACAGGAGGTTTCCTGGAGTGCTAGAGGGATATAGTGATGCAAGTTGGATAGCTAAGAAGTCTGGTTCCAATGGAGTGACTGGATATCTGTTTACCCTAGCGGATGGAGCAGTATCCTGGAAGTCTTCTAGACAGACTATTATAACTCGGTCTACTTTTGAGGCTGAGTTGTGTGCATTAGATGCCACGGGGACTGAGGCTGAATGGTTACATGGACTTATGTCAATGTTACCTGTAGTAAGTCGTCCACTTCCAGCTTTTGCTGTTCATTGTGATAGCCGTACAACTATCGACAAGATAAACAGCAAGAAGTATAATGTGAAAACAAAGAGACATATCCAAGTTAGACTAAAGTCTATAAGGGGTCTAATGTCTGACAGGATCATAGCTGTTGAGTTTATTGGAACTCAAGAAAACCTAGCTGATTCTTTGACTAAGGGGCTTGAGCATGCTGTAGTCCTTAAGTCTAGGTTGGGGATGGGACTGTTAGCCCAAAATAATTCATCTACAGCGGGAACCCAATACACATGAGAGGAGATCCCTCGAAAGAGTATTCAATGTGGTAATAACAAGTTGTAAGGGTGAATTGGTTGTACCTTAAAATTATATAGATTGATACTTATGTATCTGGAGTCTATCCCCTGTAAACCTAAAAGGTACTGTCACTGTCAGAATAGCAAGAGTTATTTGAACTCTGAATGGGGTCAAGTCATATGACGAGATGCTAGCAGTACATCTCTGGAGATGCCCAGCTAAGCGAATGTAATTGTGTGGTCGCAATTAGAGGAAAGGGTTATTCCTTGAAACATTCGACGAACAGGATCGAGACATGACCTTTAACGTCTCAAAGCCGTAGATTGGCACCATAGCCTTTGACTTGTCGTCGTCTATGGAGTGTGGTTACACCAAACGGATAAAGATTTAAGGTGAAACATTCCATCTGAATCCGGTAGCCATCGAAGTAGAGGACTTAGGAGGGTTCAAACCCGGAAGGGTACCTACTCTGAAAAACAAGTCATGATGAGGATATATATGTGTTTGCATTTCTGTATGGATTCGTGGGGGATTGTTAGAAAATGGAAAGTTTGAGACATATTTATAATATGTTCTTGATGAAATTTCTGGAAACTAACAAGTGGAGGTTGTTCCTTGTAATGAGGACTTAAACTTTCATGTTTGGATCTAAGACATTTTCTTAGTGGAATCCATAAATAAATTGAGTTGAAAGAAGAATTGATTATTGTTTTATTTTAACAGGTTTCAGATTTATTTGTTGCAACAGTACTGAAAATTTGGATCAGTATTTGGATTAAATCCTGATGGAAATTTGGATCAGTACTTGGAGTAAAATCCTGATGGACTTAGTCAGACATCAGATTCTGATGGGCTAAATCCTGATGGATATCAGTTCCTGACAAGGACTGAATCCTGATCCTGATGGACACCAAATCCTGATGTTACTGATGACCAAATCCTGATGCTTATGTAACTGAAAATAAATCCTGATGCAGTTAATGAAATTAAATCAGAATATTTACTTTTCTTTTAAGGCATATCTCTTACGTTTTATTTTTGGGTATTATATATATCGAAGATATAACGTTAAGAAAGAGATATACGTTAAGGAAAAACCCTTGTTCCTTCTTCTTCTCTGTTCTCTCTCGACACAAACATATTATTTACATAATTCTTAGGCGAACTGAGGTGCTGGTCGTCGTTGATCTCTGGTGTGTCTGTGAACACATTGATCGGAGCTGTTTTATCCTGGAAGTGTTATTGCAGCAACCCAACACAGCGTAAGTGGGGCAATAATCTCTTCAAGAACAGCCAAGTCTTCTCGAAGGGCTTGGTGACTCAGCTGTTCTTCTCTCTCTGATCAGTATTGCTAATAGCTTCTGTGGGAGATAAGTTTGTTCTTACTTTTCTCGTTAATTACAGTCTCTAATTATATTCTTGTGTTGCCTTCGTGATTTGTTTCTGTTAATTGGTTTTATGCCTGTTTTTGTTTAATATATATCACTGCCTCATTGTTGTGTTTAGTGTAAAATTCCCAACACCAAATGCATTTGCTAAATTTTATAGTGGACTATTAATCATTACTCCCTCCGTCCCTTTTTAGTTCAAACATTTGCAAAAAAAAAAAAATTGTCCCTAAATAGTTGTCAAATTCCTTGTTCCAATACATTTTTTTACCAATTTTTTCATATATACCTCTTTATTTCTAATACCAATGTTTGACTTTATTTTTAATATACACACTCATAACTTATCATTTAATGTTAAGATTAAGGGTAAACATGGAAACAAATTACATAATTAAAGTTTTATTAATATGTGTTTTTTTTTATGTGTTTTTTGTCAACTTAAAGGGGATGGAGAGAGTAGATTTCTTAACACATGTGTCATTCAAGAAATAAGAAAAGTTTAAAGAGACGAAGAATACTGAATTCAATGATTAGCATTGTCTCTTTCAAAGATACAACTACTGTGCGTCGGAGTCGAAGGTCATTTTGGTTCACAATTTCGAGAAGCAATTAATTAAGAGTGTTTTTAACAGTTTAATTAAGACAAACAGAAAAATTATATTTATAAATTTTGTACTTAAGATTTAAAAAATTCGTAAATTTCAAATTAATGTATTTTAATATAAGTTAAAATCGAATTTAAAATATTTAAAACGATAAATTAATACTCCCTCCGTCCCTCATGATTGTTTAGATGGGAATGGACACGGAGACCAAGAAAATGTGTAAAAAATGAGTAAAGTTAGATGAAAAGTGGGTAAAGTAGTGAAACCTATTAATATTTAATTATAGATTTGAGATAGTGGAGGAAAGTAATGGGTGTAATAGTGTTTTTTATTGTTAAATATATGAGATAGTGGATGTAATAGTGGGAGAAACTTACTATTTTTGGAATATAAAGAAATGAGAGGTACACCCCAAGGCCATGTTTGTTTTAGGGGATTATAATCCTTGGAAAATTACACTATCTTTCTTAAATTTAAAGGATTATAATCCCATGAAAGTATATTGCTATCATCTTTTTGATTCATTTCTATGAGATTATAATACCTTCTTTCACAAGGTATTATAATCTCATGAGAGTGAACTAAAACAATGATCAAAATGTGAATTCATGAGATTATAATCCTTTACGTTTGAGATTTATAAGGTAATAATTTGGGAATTATAATCCCTTGAAACAAACAAGACCCAAGAGAGATAGAGGGAGTAACTTTTTAGCTCTACCGATCAACTATTATGTAACCCACAAAAATACTCTACGATTCTTATTCACTAAATTCGGCTAGTACTCCTACTTCACTAGTGACTCAAGAGCCCACAAGCCTACATTATTGAAACTATGTGTGACATAACCTTTCCTTTGACATTGCCTTTTATATTTAAACACAAGATATGTGTTGTCCTGTATATACTCCGTATACACCAATCACAATAATACACCTTATCCCTCAACACATCATTTTTAGAAAGTGGTCCCTTCCTCTATTATCCTCTTATATTTCTACACGCATGACGCATTTACGTTTAGTCAAACCTGCTTTTTTTTTTCTTTTTTTTTGCTAATTTTCTTTTTAGTTTCCAAGTGGATATAAAATCCACTTTAGTCAAACAAACCTGCTTAGCATCAAAAAGCAAGCCATGCACATAAAATAAAGCTTACTCCGTATTTTATTTTTACGTGACACTACAGCTGTTATATTAAATACTCAGACACGTGTCAGTTGTCCTGTCCCAATCTCCGGCAGCTTTTCCGTCATCATCGCCGGAGTTCTCTGTTGGGATTTGTGAAACATATCCAACTCCTATATATATGTTGCTTTACAATTACTTGATTGTCTAGCTATTCAATATATATATATAGGCTTTTGCTCAAATACAAACCAATCCTTAAATACAAACTACAAACTAACACTAAATTAATTATATTTCATTTATTCTAAGTTTCCCGCCAAGGGTACCTTCACGAAAGATGCTTAAAATAATTGGCTCTATCCAACAAAAAAATATAAAAAAAATCAAAAAAAAAAAAAATCCCTGCCGTGGAAATGCGAAGCATTTAAGACAGTAAACGGATGAGTTAGGTAGTCATGAGGGCCGAAGGTCCTCGACACACCCGTCAATCGTCTATTGCCTTTACCATTGATTGTCATTCCTTACAACTTTAGAATGATAAAGGCGCGAAGCGCCGTACAAGAAGGTGCGAAGCACCGTTAACCAGTGAAATCCACTGCCACGTCATCACGTGAACAGTGATTTTTTTTATTTTTTATTTTTTTATTTTTTTTTGTTGGATAGAGCCAATTATTTTAAGCATTTTTTGTATTGGGGTACCCCTAGTTTGATCATTAGATTAGCATGAAATATTAGATTAGTGTTTAGTTTTTAATTTGTAGTTAATTTTAGTTTGTAGTGGAGTAGGATCCTATATATATATATATAAAATAATGTGATTATATTATTAGTAGTTGAATTGGGTAAGTGCATTATTGAATTAGCACCTTTTTTTAGTTTGAAAGATTGGATTTTGCTGAAATTAGTAGTGTGTTGATTGGTTTGGTACAAATTTCTAATGTTGATTTTACGTAGGCACATTAAAATATGTGTAAGCTTAGATCAATGATTCTAGAAAGTCTTTGTTTTCACTATTTATATGTCACACTAAAAGCAATATACATACTTAAAGCAATATGTTAACTTAATTCCATTAAATTTGGAAAATTATTTTTACATGTGGTTGAAATAAAGATACTTACAAAAGAATAAAAATCTTGTTTAGTCTTATAAATTATTTTAAAAAAAAACATTAGTCATTTGCAACCGTATGTAATGATCATATACTTGTACTTAACAATATATAAAAAACTGAGTTTCAAGAAAACAATTACTACATCCTTATATATGATAAGTGTAAAAAAAAATTATCTATAATTTGGTCCATATACCACCAAAACGATAAAAATTATTAGATTTTAGCATTGATAGAAAACCGTTGGATTTCATATTAAAATATGTATTTGATTGTTATTAGAATTATATTCAAATACTAAAAAGTATATATTAATAATGTAAATCAAATGTAAGTTAGATTTCCGAAATTGAAAAGAATTTTTAGTGTGGAAATTCTTACCTTTATTTATCTTCAGTTTCAAAATAATTTCAGTTGGATAATAATTATTAAACCATAATTAAATTAGCTTATTTTGTAGGTTTCAAGTAAGCTATAAAATTATTCAGATCTGATTTTTAGAAATCAAGATGGTCTAAAACTTAATTAATATCAATATTTGAATTACAATTTGTTCATGTAAATTAATAACATATAAATATTAAAATTTATAAATTAATATAATTATAAATATTAAAAATCGTGCATGAAATTTCACGAATATGAACTAGTATATAAAAAAATTATCTAAGTTCCGAAGTCTTACAAATTGAACGATTTGGTATTGTATCTCAATTCAACTAAATTTTCCATCGTGTTGATTTTGATCCCCACTAAAGTTAAGAGAATTTATTCAATATACGGATATTTCTACTTTTGTTTGCAGAAATACGATACTTCTGAATTTTTTGTAATTATACGATACCAGGCCCAATTTTTCATCTTCTTTGTAATAATACGGATATTTTAGTTCTTCACCTCTACTCACTCTCTCTCTCTCTCAAACTCATCATCTTTTTCGGCCATCCCCGACCACGACCATTTTCACCGCCTCCGATGCCGACCTGTCTTTTCCGACCAACCATGATAACTCCGGCGCCGCAGGCGAAATTCCACCTCCCCCATCTCCTCCCTTCATCTCCGTCCTCCTCCGATTTGTTTATCCCGTTGATTAGTTTGAACAAAGGAGAATGAAGGCTTCAATTACGTTGCTGTGGTTGTGGCCGACGGTGATTTGAACGGGAAAGATAGTGGAGAAGGTGGGTGGCGTGGAAGATAGCATGGGAGAGGAAAGAGGAACGCGTGAGATAGGAGAGAGATAACAATTTTGAGTCCGTATTTTTGCAATTACTCTCTCCGTCCCTTTTGATTCTTAACATTTCACTTTTTCAAAACTTTCTGGCACGCATTTTAAGGTGCATTTTAAGGATAGTTAAATAATTTTTTTTTAAAATTTTCTTTTTCTGTATAAAAATTTAAACATTAAATTTTTATACAGAAAAAGAAAATTTTAAAAAAAAGTTATTTAACTATCCTTAAAATGCACCTTAAAATGCGTGCCAGAAAGTTTTGAAAAAGTGAAATGTTAAGAATCAAAAGGGACGGAAGGAGTAGCTTACTAGGTATATAGTAAAATTGTAATTAGTAAAAAAGAGTAAAAGTAAAAATGCAAAATTTTACTTTTTTTAATATATTTATGAAAAAAGCCCTAAAGTTAAATCAATTTTTTTTTGTCAAGATAGTTAAATCAAATTTAAATATTTTACTACTTGGACAGAAGTTAGTATTCTTTTAAATTGAAATGATTTGCAAGCAACTAGAGTACAGTACTTCGAACTTTAAAATTTTTATAAAGACGACTCCTGACTTGATCATATGAGTGATTAATAATCATGCAAAAATATATTTTTTAAATAATTAGATTCATATATATACATATTTTATAAATGTTTATTTATAAATAAATATTTTGTTATTACAAATTTCAGGATAAGCAAAAATAAAATCTATACTAAGAAGAGATCAAGGTTTTACTAAGTTATCCCATGCTCATTAATAATTAAGCTAAACATAATTTTTGAAAGACGAATAAACATGAGCAATCACATATTCTAAAGCTGAGATAATCATCAGAAAAAAGAACACAAAGTCGTCTGTAATTATTATGAGCAAATAATACAATGAATAATTACATAAGTGTACAATTTAATTAATACCCAAGATACACATCTTGAAAATTGAACATGCTTATCTCCCTCTCATCTTCAACGGAATTCAAATTCAATGGACTTGCAGATTGAGGTGTTGACATTACTGATGTATAGCTGAAATTGTTGTTGCTGTTGTTGGATCCGAAACCCGAGTTCTCTTGACCCGATCCGTAATACCCATAGTTCACATTCGATCCCATTTCGCTGCATTGCCAATCATTTAATAATTGTGTGCTAAAACTCGTAAACTGATCAGCATTAGGCTCCATCATTTCATTAGAGAACGGTAGCATTTCTTGAGTTTGGCTAGGCTGTAGTGAGACATTTTCGAGATTACCGATGTTATTTTCCGCGGATAGAAAATTTTCGGTGTTTTGGCAGCTGGAGGGTAGAAAATTATTCGAGTTGACAAGATTAGGGTTGGCACCTAATGACCTCGAGGCCGATAGTAAGTTCATGATTTGTGATGAGTTGTAGAGAGATGAGGTAAAAAAAGTGGAAAGGTCAAGAAGATCGAGGCGAGGACTGTGAGTAACTGGATCGATACCATTTCTGAGAAGTTTTTTTCGAATGTTTGTGTTCCAGTAATTCTTGATTTCATTGTCGGTTCTTCCTGGTAAACGAGCTGCAATGGTCGACCACCTATTGTACAAAATTTCGAAATTCTTTAGAACATGCATGAGATGAGATATATACAAATGACTACTTGTATGAATTGGTACGAGTGTGAATAGATTATGAACGTACTTGTTTCCGAGAACACTATGCAGTTGAATAATTGTTTCTTCTTCTTCCAAAGAAAATCGACCTCTTTTAATATCAGGACGTAGATAATTTGTCCACCTTAGTCTGCAGCTCTTTCCACACCTTTGTAGCCCTACAAAATGAAAAATATATCATTATCTACACCCACACACAATTACATATGAAACTTTAAGACTAAAGTATCAATCTCCTCAAAAACACATATAGCAGTGGCGGAACAAGGATTTCAAAACAAGGCTCACACACACGAGATGCATACCAGCATTCTTGGGAAGAGTTCTCCAATTCCCATAGCCATTTTTCTGAATATAATCCACAAGTTTTTGATCTTCTTCCGGGGTCCAAGGCCCCTTCTTCAAACCATTCTTGTCACAACAAGGTGATCTTCCCATGTCGTACCGTGTGTATATATGTTGTAAGTACAGTCTAGTATAAGCTTCAAGTATTTTAAAGAAGAGACAGAAAGTTATAATTTAGATTTGAAGGCAAATAGAAGAAACTACAAATGACAGAGAAGCTTAAGTGTAGCTGTTGGTGTATATATAGGCCAACGTAAAAAAAAACAAGTCAAAATGAACGGTGCCGTCGTCTCCTATTTTCATCAAGGCTACGTGTTCATTTACGTTTGTCTTGTCATAATAGTAAATAAATTTTAAATGAAATTCCAATAATTGGCAGGCTTTATGTTTGTGTTCTCACTTGTGATGGTCGACATTGCAGAAAGCCTATTATCGGAAAGCCCATTACGGCCGGGTACAACTCGATTTAAAACTTTTAGGCATGCATTTACATGTATGTTCATGCGTTATGTTCATGTGTGTGAAATCAATCTTTGTCCAACATATTATTTTTACATATAGCACACCGTCCTTTTTCTATATCATAGGAATATAGGATAAAATATATTATCAACTTTTTTTTTGTTTTTTATTAAGAATTAAGGTTTTAACCTAAATCAATTATGAAAAATTGAAATACTATGAATATTAGTTAAATTAAGGTTTTAACGTAAATCTATTTTTGTTAATCAGTTCAACTGTTAACAGCCTACATACAACATTACCAATGAGAATCTCTGAACATGTAAAAAAATAGTAATATATTAATATTTTAAATTACTATAAATAAAATATATTATTTTAGTATAGTAATAAATTATGTAAGTTTTCGCTATATAGTGTTTCGCTGTATATAATCATTAATCAATATGATGAAATTGGTTAAAATTCTAAACAAGATTTTATCTAGTTAGACCGATAATTTTCTTACACATTTTTTTATAAATTTTATATCATGTGATAGTATACTCTATAAGGGTCAAGTTCTATGGAGTACAGTTTAATTGGAGTACGTTGGAGTACACATACGTTCTGCACTCAAAATATTTTAAAATTTATTGTTTTGCAAACCTTGTTATATGAATATCATAATTTCATTAATAATTTCGAAAATCATGTATATTTTGCAATATGTTCATCTTGAAAATCCTTTATGTTTTGCAATCAGAACATATATGTTTTGCAACCCAAATGTGTTTTGCAGAACAATTCATTTTGTAATATTTTGTTAGCAAAACATACAAAATTTTCAAGATTCTCGATGAAATAATGATGTTCATGTAATAAGATTTGCAAAATAATAAATTTTAAAATATTTTGAATGCAGAACGTATGTGTACTCCAACGTACTCCAATTAAACTGTACTCCATAGAACTTTTTACTCTATAAATAGTATTTTTTACATGTGACAGAGATTTTAACCCAATAATTTTTCAGTTAAACTGCTTTTAAATGGTATACTAAAATGCTAATCACTTTCGAGGGGCATCATTGTTTTGAAAAGTTATATTCGAAGAGTAGTGCTAGAGACATCAAATTAGGTATCAAAAATTGGTATCAAATGACATGACATGGTTGATGTGCAGTATGAATTTTTTTTATTGGTTTTGTTGATGTGAATACAGGGGTCATTAATTATTACAACGAATCAAAATTTGTCACGTGTATTTGAGGAAAATTTTGGGAACTAATTTTGGTGTACCTAGCATTATTCATATTCTAGCATTATTCATATTTGAAATATGATATTTAGGTGTCGGCGTCGCGAAGATGAGAACAGGCCAAGAATAGCCTTTCTTTGCAATTGATTGATGGTATCGTGGGCTTGTAGCAGCCATTCATGGGTGAGGCTGTAAAGGGCGGTGGGATTAGGGTGGGATTAGGGATGACAAAAAAAACCGATTTGATGGATACCTGATCCATTTCGATTCGATTGGATTTTACCGAACCCGATTTTTTGGATTTGGATTTGATTTTAAACCCGAAAGAATTTTTTTTTTTTTTTTTTTTTTTGTCTGCAAGAATAAATCTTGATCAGGAGTACATAAAGTACAAGAGAATCCGAGGAGGAAAACAAAAATCAAAACCCGCCCACAAAGGCATACACGAAGCCAAATCATCCAACGAGAGAATAACGTAAGCTAAACTCCCAAATCTGGATAATAAAAACTTGATGTTCATACCACAAACAGAAGAGGGAAGAAAAGAAAAAACAAAGAAATGAAATGAACTAAAGTGAGGAAGATAGAATACAATAACGAGGGGTGAGAAAGCCCGAAAAACCCCAAAACCAAACTAAGGAAAAGAAAACAAGAGAACAGAGACCAGGCATACACGAAGCCAAATCATCCAACGAGAGAATAACGTAAGCTAAACTCCCAAATCTGGACAATAAAAACTTGATGTCCATACCAAAACATAGGGAGGGAAGAAAAGAAAAGAAAACAAAGATAAGAAGTGGACTAAAACCAGGGAGATAGAAAATAATCAATGAGGGGAGAGATAACCCGAAAACCCCAAAAACCAAATTAAAAAAACGAGACAAGAGAACAGGGACAAGAGAAACAACAATAACAAAGCATGAATAATTCATCACAGAGAGTACAAATAGTACACATATCAATTGAATTCATACCTTAGCTCGAGGCATTGAAGACTTCTCGAGTCCTTACCAATCCAAATCTTCTCTTTTGCCTAGGACTTGCCTTAACTTTTACTCTGCACCTTGAAAAACCCATTAATTACTTCCTTTTGAAAGTCCAAATTGAGTCATTTTGAGATTTCTTTGTTCCTGTTAAAACTACAACAATGAAACAGTTCTAATCAAAATAGAAACTTAAATATAATTAATTTTTGAATTTTGACAAAAAGGATGCTCCTTTCTAACCAAAGGGGATCCCTTCGGTTAGGCATCTAAAATTATAAAAGATATTTTTTTTTTAAAGATGATAAAATAAATATTTTAGGAAATTAACAATTAGCTAACCAAAGGGGATCCCTTTGGTTAGTTACTTAACTAAATATTAGATAAAAGATAAAGAAATAATAATAATACAAATACAAATATCAAAAGTGTAATTAATTAAAATCTAATCTTAAAATAAATTAATAAGATTAAAGCATGATTACGATAACATAAATAAATTGAAAAAAATTTTGGGTAAAAAAATAACCTCAAGTAGCTAATATTTATTAAATAGGAATAAATATATACGCTGATTAATGAAGTCATCTGAAATGACAGAAATTCGTCAATTGACGACAAATCACCCAGTAATGGTCCAAAAGCCAAAAATATGGCACACCCTTAATAGGCACAAAACATCCATCTAAAATGGAACAAGTGTATCTAATTTGTTCATAGTTCCTATCAAAAGAATATAATTAAAAATGATTAAAAGGTCTACCTACATCAAGAATTTTAATTATATTTTTATTGGTGGACTAAGAAAATGTAGGAAATTTGCACTCCCACAAGCTCACGTGATGGAGGAATAGCCAAATGAAAATGAAAAGTAAAATTGATATATTGACTTGAGAAAAGCAAGACTAAAAAACTTGTCAGTTGACAAGACATGCACTTGCAATATTGCAAGACTGAATTAAAAAGCTAGGCACGTGACTTGAGCATCAACCACATTATTTATTATTCCTATCATCATTGACAAGTGTGCACTTAGTATAAGTAGGAAGGAAATTTTTGGAAAAACGGAATATTCTCACTCCCACGAGCTTCAAGAGAGACAGAATATCCGGAGCACGTGATAAAATAATAAAATGAGAGTAACAAGAAAAAAGAGGACCAGCACGGTGACCAAGAGGCACGCGAAGAAAATCCGATTTGCTGAGTTAACTCAGGTTTCCATCTTCGAAATGTTGAACAGCTTACATCTCTACTGGAATTAACAATTTTGAATAAAGAGACTAACATTAAGAATCACCGGGGAATTGCGAAGAAAGCGACGACAAATGAACTGCTGACTTTGATTCTTCCGATCTCAATCAATGAGATTCTAGCTTAGGCCATTTATCAAAACCTCCAGTGGAATCCATGAGATTCTGTACTTTGTGATACTACTAGATTACTGGTGCTCCCCATTGGATTTGGATTTGGATATTAACCAAATCCAACCCGATCCAAACCCGAAATCCAAAACCCGATCCAAACCCGAAACCCGAAAAAAACCCTATATATATATATATGTGTGTGTGTGTGTGTGTGTGTGTGTGTGTGTTATAATTTATTCCTTATAATATATATATATGATATGTATTTATTTATAAGGAATAAATTATAATATATATAAATAAATTATAATATATATATATATATATGTTATAGGGAGAATATTGTATAATAATATTTGTGGAGGTTGCTGGATTTGCGGAGCAAAACTCGGATATTCTGCTATGAACACGAAGAACACGGAGGTGATTGGTGAATGATTATGGCTACCCTTGTCTATTGAAATTCAGTGGTGAACTGTTTCTCAGACTTTACAAGATGCCTACGTACCCTATTTATAGGGATCAAGCCAACGTAGTTCTCTTAGAGAAGAAGTTATCTAGACGGGCTAGGGTTTCTATGGGCTCGGCTTGGCCCAAATCCACTAGTCGTCTCCTTGGGTTATGTTTTACCCATTTATACTGCTCATGACCCATGACCCATTAAAGGGAACCCACGGCTCGCCATGATGCTACAATTATGATTATTGGTGAAACTGACTAGATGGCCTCGCATGCGACCTCGCTGGGTCTGACCATGCGAGGCGATCCTCGCTTTTGTGGAGATAAACTACTTACACGACCTCGCTGGGTCTGACCGTAAGCCTTCGTAGTAAACATGCCCTAGGCCACGCTGGACCTCGTGAACTGCGATCCCCTATCTAGGGCTCGCTGGCGACCCCGGTCTATAGAGTAATGTGATGAACTTCCCTGTGATGGCGGACTTTAATGACCCATTCCTCATTCTTAGGCCCATTATGTGAGATGTACTGATATTCTGGCCCATTAGGCCTGTTTAGGACTTATGCCAAATTCGGGCATAACAATATATATTCATTTTTATATATATATAAATACCCTTTAAAAAAAATATTACTAGTTTTTTTTTTTGAAGAATTCAAAAATTCGGGTTTGGATTAAACCCGAACCCGATTCAAACCCGGTGGATCGGGTTTGGATTTTGATTTTCCAAATCCAATTGGATTTGGATTACAAATCCGGGTTTGGATTTTGATTTTCCAAATCCAATTGGATTTGGATCGGATTTGGATTTGGATTACAAATCCGGGTTTGGATTTGGATATCACAGATATCCAACCCGATCCAACCCGTTGCCATCCCTAGGTGGGACTAAAGCCTACAGCTTCGTTAGTTTGAAAAGTGATAAGAGTATCATTTTTTTCGCTTTGCTTTTTGAAAGTCGTTTCTGAAAAAATAAAAATGAAACACCTCTTCTATTCTATGAATATTACCCTTTTTAAGAAAAATAGAAATTGTTATAAATATAATATAACATTATGATGAAACAAAGAAAATAATGTGTGATAAGGATTTAGTAGAAACTAGCGTAAATGCCCGTGTTCTCATTCGAAATTGTATATATTGAAATAATTTTGTAAATAAAAATATGATAATTAAAAATATGATAAACGATAAGATTTTGACTTGTCAAACGTTTTTAGGGTGAAAAACCAAAATGCCTTCAATTTAATTCCAATCACCCAAAATGCCTGCAGATCCGCCCAAAATACCCACGAAATACGCATTTAGGTCATGTGTTGTGGGTATACGCATTTCCCAAATACGTGGAGCGTGTAAATTGAAAATCTGCACTGGTGAAAGTAGCTGGAATACACAATTGTAACATAGGTATTGTGAAATACGTATCTTCAAGATGCGTATTGCAATTACTGTTCATCTTCTACAACTCGTTGCGCTGGAGCTTTTTTTTGGTCAAAAATTCGACGAATCTGTTCACCACCATCCAAGCTTCTTTCAATAACATACCATCCATCATTCGAATCGTATTCCCCCCCCCCTTCTACAACCCTATACCCCCAAAATAAACCCTTTTTTTCGATTCATTTTTCGAGCAGCCTATACACGTCCTTACAGGGCCGAAAATCAAGAAATAAAGATGGCAAAAGGGAGAGGGGTGTCTGGTCATCATTTTTATGTGCTCCGATTTGGTAGAGGTTGCCGGAGGGTGGCGAACGAAGGAAGGGGACGGTGGAGGCGAATTTGAGCTCCACTGAGACGACGACTGATTTATGAGGTGACGTCATTACGCATTCCACAGATGCGCAACCCTCGAAACGCATTTCCTAAATGCGTATTCCACTATACGCATGAACACCATGCGTTTGTGGGTAAAAAAGACGGGCGGGGACTTCAATATAGGCATTTTGGGCAGCTTCTACACAAAAGTAGTGTAGTTTGGTCATTTTTTTTCATGTGTTTTTATAGTTATTTTGTAATATTGTATGCTAGTTTTTTAAACCAAATATTTTATATTTTTGCTTAGATTTCATAAAATTAATTTGGATAAATATTCATGCGATAATAATCACATGAATACTTATGATTGTTAAATTATTAATTTAGTTTTCAATTGCGTGAAATGAATTTATCAAATTGAACATTTGAGTATAATATAAATTATTATCTTAGTAAAATTATCTGTATGTAATAGAGGCATATGTAAACTCATTAATTTTGTTGAAAAAAATTTGATCGTATATGTAAGATTATATTTTGAGACATAACAAAATCTCTTAATATTGAGTAAAAGTCATCATTATGCTTGTCTCAATCATTTTTTCTAAACATATACATTTATACATTTTTAAACTTAAATGTTTAGTTTTAGTCTAATGTTATTACACAATACAGAAGTTCAATAAAATGGGTAAATTGAAATATTTTTTATGTTAAAATTTTGAATTATTTTTTAAATTAATTATAAATTTTTCAAAATATTTGTATCGATGTAAATATGACAACCTTAATGACCTGTGCATGTACATGAATTCTAAAATCAATTGATCAATATATTATATAAAAATTAAAATGTACCATAATTTATAGCCGAGTTATAATCTAATTGATCGTTTTAAATAATTATTGTAATATTTAATATATCTTTTTTGATTTAATTTGCATGCCAATTATAGTATTTATTTATATATCACATAGAACATAGTTTTAAAATTTTCATCTTTTTAACATAATTTTAATTATTTTTCGTATATATTTAAATATTTATATGACTCAAATATTTAAATCGTTGAAAGTTTAAATGATTGGTCGACCAAAACCCTCAAATATGACTCAAATATTCATAATTTTAAATACCTAAAAAGTTATGTGATGCAATTATTAATTTTTTTTTGATTTGATAACTAAAATTTACATATTTTTTAAAATTAACTCCTATTTGTTATGTAAATAATTTAATATCTACAAAGATACGAATGTAAATAATTTTTTTTCTTTTTGGACTCAGTTGCATTATGAATAATCTAATTTTTTTTCCTATATTAATTATTTAAAATGGCAAAAAAGAATTGTGGAGTATGTTCAATCGATTAAAATATTTTTTATAACCTTTTCTGTCTAATATTCTAGAAATAATATGAACCAACATTCATTTACTCAAAAAAAAAAGAGAGGTGGTTTATCATATATGATTTTTAAACAAAACTCAAAATCAACTATAGCATAATTGGTTAAGGCATGAGTTTGGGAGTTAAAGGATAGTGGTTCGAATCCCCATACAAACACAATTTCCACATTTTTCACACAATTATCAAAAGATGGCATTTTTGTGATTTTTTAAAAAACAGGGATAAAATCGTAATTTCACACCCATTAAAATGGCAATTTTTACCCTTGTGTTGAAGTTTAATATATAGTAATAGAAGAAGAACAGGAGTATATTTCTATTACTTCAGGACATAATCACAATCAAGCTGCATGGTCCTATTTATAATACATTTATAGTACATTTCTATTACTTCAGGACATAATCACAATCAAGCTGCATGGTCCTATTTATAGTACAAATTAGTACCGCCTCTAATATAAACAATATATGTGAACACTTATTTATTTTCTAGTGTAGTAAATGCTCCCGTGTATTGGAATGTACAACACATGCACATATCCTGCTGTAAAACTTTGACAATGAAACTTTGACAATCACCTATCTAGAAGATATATTATAACACTCCCCCTTGATTGTCAAATGTGAGTTATTACAAAGATTGACTGCCTCATTAAAACCTTGCAAGGAAAAACCCAGTGGGATAAAAACCTTGACGAAGGAAAAAAAGTACAGTCTCCCCTAAATAAAACATCTTGATGTATCAAGTTCCTCAGTCTTCGCATACCAATATTATTTCGCAGCTCTTCAAATGTTGAAGTGGGAAGAGACTTTGTGAGTAAATCTACCAGATTATCACACGAGAGAACTTGTTGTTCATCAATGTCACCCTTCTCTTGTAGTTCATGAGTGTAGAAGAATTTTGGTAAGATTTGTCTTTGACATAGCCTTTCTTGAGTTGTTTAATACAAGCTGAGTTATCTTCAAACATAACTGTAGGACTGTTTGAGATACTTGATAAACCGCATGATTCTCGAATATGTTGTATGATAGACCGTAACCTAGTACATTCTCTGCTTGCTTCATGGATTGCCAATAACTCTGCATGGTTAGATGAAGTTGCCGCCATAGTCTGTTTTGTAGACTTCCAAGATATAGCAGTGCCATAATATGTAAATAGATAACCTGTTTGAGATCGCCCAAAATGAGGGTCTGACATGTACCCAGCATCTGCATATCCAATGAGCTGCGATTTTGAATTGTTTGGAAAGAATAGTCCAAGATTAATTGTCCCACGAAGATATCTGAATATATGTTTGATCCCATCCCAATGTCTTTTAGTTGGATCAGAACTGAATCTCGCTAACAGGTTCACAACAAATACAATATCAGCTCGTGTGTTATTTGCAAGATACATAAGAGCTCCAATTGCACTAAGATATGGAACTTCAGGCTGATGTGTCAAATTATACTTAACCGCAAGCGCACGGTGTCTATTGCTAGTACAAATGGCAAGCGGGTCGAATCCACAAGGAGACAGGTTCTACTAATTCCTTTTCAGTTATTGCTAATTGTTTCAAGGGTCATACGAATATGTGAAATTATTAATTAACTAATTAAACTAAATTAACACTAATTAAACAGATGATAAACAAATTATTAAAACCTAGGGCAATCAGGTCCACCATGCTTACACAATTGGCTCTTAAGCTAACGCAATCAATATGATCCTATAACTAGAGTATGTTAATCTCTTTCAAGCATTAACACTCTCGAAACATTCAACACAATTAACCACTTTTAGTAATTCAATCAATCAGGTAATTAGAGTCAAGTTAATCTCTTCCAAGAATTAACGCTCTCAGAAATCCAATGATGCTTCCGCACTTAAATTCAATTCTGCTAATCGTATGTGTGCCTCTAGTAAGTAAATCTCTCGATCCATACCCCTATTTGCATATAATTAATCCATTATATCGGCCGATTACACAAATTAATGATTAAAACATATCAATCAGAATTAACCATAACCAATCAAATCACTATGAAAATCATGCCAATATTAGTGCAAACATGGCTTCCCTTTAAGCCCTAGAAATAACTACTCGTTAATAATTAAACAAGTAAAACAACTAGTAAAACAAGAAAACATAATTAAACTAATAAGAACAAAGAAAAGATGAAGAGAACAAAACCTTCAAACTTCAATGTTGTCACCCAAAAGAAGAGCCATGGTGTTTCTCTACATCTCCAACTAATAATACTAATCTACTCTAAACTATATTATCTGATCTAATATTACATCCCTAATAATGTGTCCCAAGATGTGTTTATATAGCCTCTTGAAGTCTTGCCCAGCAAGAAAATACCAAAACAGAATTATAATAGAATTACGTTTCCTAAATTGATTCTGTTTTAAAGGAAAATTCGTGGCTGACTTTTCTTCAGATATTCTGGAACGTTCCAATCGTAATTGGACCTCTGGACCACTTTAGAATGATAGATAATCTCGTTAGCTTCACGTGGACAGTAAGATCGTCCAAAACGGACTTCTAGAACTCAAGATACGGCCCAAACAGTGTTAGACAGCCCGTGTAGCCCAATAATACGAATTTTCTCCTATTTAATCTCCAAAATAGCTCTTTTTGCTCCAAATCCTTCCAAGTCATGAATTCTTTATTTCTTACAATAAAACAATCAAATCTATTAAATAAAAATCCAAATCAATGCAAAACACAATAAATATGAGAATAAAATCATCTAGAATATATATAAAAATATACTCTATCACAGGCCCAACTACATCTTCATCTTCTTTTCTAGGACGGAAAAGATCCTTTTCAACTTCTAGTGACCGAGCAACCATTGGTGTAGTTAGTGGATGAGCTTTGTCCATGTAGAACCGATCAAGAACCTTTTCTGTATAGGTTGAGTGATGAATAAATATGCCTGAAGATAAGTGCTCCACCTGTATACCTTAACAAAATCTTGTTTTTCCAAGATCTTTCATTTCAAACTCATTTTTCAAATAGTTAGCAGTATTAGTAATATCTTCAGAAGAACCTACAATATTCAAATCATCCACATATACTGCAATAATAGCAAAACCAGATTGTGTTCCCTTTTCCTGGAACATGGGTTGTAGATTTTGGAGTCCGTTGATGACCGCCCTCATTTATTTTGATACCTTTTTCCTTGTGTTTCTGTCTCTCCTCTGTAGGCTTCTCCCCCTTAGGCTTTGAGTTCCTTAATGTCCTCTTCTCCCCCTTAGGCTTGTTGTCAGGCACAGAGGCTGTAGTAGTGACCTTTGGGGTGGAAGAGTCTTCAGGTAGAGGGAGACCCATGTGCTTCATGATGGCAGAAAGCATCTGTTATTGGTTGAGAAGAACATCAGCAGTGGCAGTGGCTTGAGTGTTCAACATTTCATTTAGAAGGGCAACATTGTCTGTCATCCGAGTGTTAAATTGCTTGAGAGAGACTACCTCCTTTTCAAGAGTATCCACCTTGGTGAATAACTCAGTGGCCTTGTAACCTAAGAGAGATTGATCCTTGAGTCTATGCACTTCAAATTTAGACATGTCATGTACAGGGACTTCTGTCACTAGCTTATCTCCATATTGATTCTTAAAAAGAATCCTCTGCATAGCATTGGCATCAGTGGTCTGATCAGAGAGAGTTTGAAATTTGGCTGTTAGAGCACTGACAGTGTCATGAAGCAATGCCAATCCATTGTCCATCTTGATGCAGGTAGAATTGCAGTCTTGTATAGTTTTGAGGACAGGCTCTAGAGTGGGGAAACTTGGCAGCAAATTCCCTTTTTATTTCACTTACTTCCTTGGCTGTTGCATCACATACTTTGTTGACTTCAGTTTTAACTCCCTTCCCAAGATAGTGAGCAACCTTGAGAAATCTCTTGTAAGAATCATTCATAGCCTCATACACTTCACCAGGAGTCAGATATTTGGCATTAGAACCCAGTGAAGTGATGTATTCCTTTCTTAGATATTGAAGAGCTTCATTGAGAGTGATATCATATTTTCCTTGCAGTCAGGCATCTACATTGCCATCTCTCTCAGTATTATCTATTATCTTTGCCTTTTGCATCTCCACATCATCTCTGTGGCATAAGAGAATAGCTTCATAGTCTGGATATGGCATGTCTGTAGTGAGTAGGTTCTGAGCAATCTTTGTGAACTCAGGAATCTGATCCACAATTAAATTTTGAAGAGCTTCAACCGTCAATTGTTGTGGAACAGACCCTGATCCTGAAGCACTGTCATGTTGCACAGGCTTCAGCCATTGAGACATGAAGTTAGAGCTAGAGCTAGGCAAGCTAGACTCCTTAGTTACAGATGCAACTTCTGCAACCGGATGGATTGACTCTACTACTGTTGTCTTCACAGGAGTGGGATGAGTTACAACAGTAGTTGACACAAGCAAAGAGTCTCTAGTGAAAACTAGTGAATCCTCTATGTTTGTGATGGTGTCATCAGGATATGCCCCAGCTTGCATTCCCTCACCATCTGAATGTGGTTCCTGGGTGGTGAGCAAAGTGTCATGCACTAAGTCACTTGAGTCCATTGGCTCACCAAGAGAAGGAAATTCTTGGTGATCAATGCCTTGCTTCTCAATTTCTTGAGTTGCAGGCTCCAAAGAAATTTGAGATGAAGATTATGGAAGAGAAATGTTGTTTAGATTTGATTTTGGCAACTCCCCCTGAGAGATAGAGGGAGTTTCAAGTGTGATGTGCTCTCCACTTAGTGTAGTGTCATCCTTATGACTCCTTTGTGCAGACTCCATACAAGATTGTGCATCGGGGAGAATGTTTGATTCTATAGATGCACCCTGTTGAGAGTATACATCTAGTGAGCTATTTGCCCCTGATTTTACAACTTTAGCCATTTGTGTGACTGAAGAGGTGGTTTTATGTAACGCCCCCAAATTCCGTACAAGGAATTTGGGTCGCCACGTCTTCATCTATCCTCATAGAGCAATACCTGTTCACAATATATTCTACTACAACAATAAAAGTAATCTCCATGCATCTAACTCCACAGGTTATAGTCTTAGAACGAGTACTCAATAATCCAAAAGTTATTACATCTCAAGTTCACTTCCCAGAACCTCTGAAATACTATTACAACTCCAAAGTACTAGATAATAAAACATTATACAAACATCTTCCCAGCTTGCACCCTCCTCAGATACTATAAGGCTAACACGCTGAATCGGTTGTCTTTCCCCTTTCCTTAGTGCCATCTCTGATTGCCGCTGTTTAATAATATTTAAAAATAGCAAGAATGAGCCAAAGAATGCCCAGCAAGGTTATAGCTATACCATATATATAACAACAACAACTCATTCAAAATATGAATTTTTACCTCTCTATAAGAACTTCTCCCCTCATATATATATATATATATATATATATATATATATATATATATATATATAAAGAAATTTAACTTGAATATTTTTATCGACCTCAGAGTACTCCTCATATAAGGAAATAAACGTATTTCAATAACTCCTCAGAACTCCTCAATATAATAAAATAATATAATAACCTCTCAGATTGATACCCCAGTTAACCGAACCACAAAGGCATCGATTAATAGCTAGAGAATCAATGATTGGACTTTTCTTCGAACGCTGCATCAGGTAATGGATGATCAATCCATTGTCACATCTCATCTTCTATCAATAGAAAGGACAGTCGACGTCTCGAACCATCCAAAAATACTTCTCAAAAAGGACGTGCCGTCTTTCTCGGCCCTATCACCCTTAATATAAAACTGTTTCCTCAGAAGGATGTGCCGTCTTTCTCGGCCCTATCACCCTTAAGATTCAACTGTTTGGGCCGGTGCGTTACTCCGGTCACTTTCATCAATTTATGTGCTGAGCCGGCCCTGTCCCGGTCTCTTACGCACTTTCATCGATTTATGTGCTGAGCCGGCCCTGTCCCGGTCTCTTACACACTTTCAGTCCAAAATATTAGGTGTCGGAATCTTCGATCACCTTCAACAATAAATAGCTTAGGCATCACGGTGAAATAACACGTGCACCTTTATTTATTTTGAAACAAATTAATACTCCAATATCGTTCAGAAACAATGAACGATATACACCTCCAATAATTTGGTTTTCCTCCCGAATGAGTGGAGGAAAATATTTATGAAAGACTGTTCTGACCATGAATCCAGAATGAAGGAACCCACGTCAGTATATATAGATAAATATAACTCCACCCTTAAATATCAATTAATATATAGTATGAAGATATTATTAATACACCTCTATTATCTCCTCTTCGAGTACGAATGAAGTAACTCGATAAATGTCCCGCAATATGGACCACCTCATTTAATAAAATAGAACATCTCGTATAATAATATTATCCGAACAACAGCTCAACAATAATATATGTAGGTAAATTACTAGAAGAAAACACCTCTGATACGTAATCGTCTAGATAAAATAGTTTTTGTGAATCATCTTTGATATTTCTCCGGACAAGGTTGTTTTAAGAAAACATTTTGAAAATAATATTCATCTAATTAAATAAATTTAATTAGACGAATAAGGTTTATTTAATCAGTAAATGCTTCCCAAGTATCTACTTAATTAAATAAACACTGGTTTATTGGTGATGTTCCCTTTAGGTTAATTATTGCGAAATTCTTTTAAAAACTTTGCTCAGGTTTGCGAAAATCCTTTCTCATCAGCACTTCGTGCTCATAGCCTACTCCTCATGTTACATCATCTACTTGGAACGTAGGTTGCCTCTAACCATACTTCCATTATCTCCTCTACTCATCTTAGATGCCACGTGTAAAACCACGTGCACCTCAACTTACTACTTTAGATAATACTATTACTATTAGAATATAATCCTCAAAGATATTTCGTACCTAATAATATTTAATCACATAAACAATTATTATGATCATGGACTTTCCATCATCCAGACCAGTGCTTCAGGTTAAACATGTAATCACATAAACAATTACTTTGATCATGGACTTTCCATCATCCAGACCAAAACTTCAGGTTACTACTATTATGTAATATTACTACTATTAAATAAAATCCTCAAAGATATTTTTATGTAATAATAATCTTTAATCACATAAGATGAATACGCCTCATAAGATAATATCTTCTTCCTTCTTCGAGTGCGGAAAATGCACCTCGTCATTCGTCCCAACAATATATGGACCAACTTCGTATCTTCTACTATCTTCTTATACTATCCGGGTAACAACAATCAATAATATATATGTATTTAAATCGCATGTGTAAACGTCCGGAAGTAAATCAATAGACAGAATATTTTTAGTTCAAAATACCTCTACTCTGAACGATAGAGTAAGAGTTAATATACTTGCCTGGTACTCTGGATGCAGTAAGGGCTCGTGACGGTGTCTGGCAATCTAAACAAAAGTCAACGAAAAACATTTGATTAATCCCCTATACGATCCACTTATAATCGATGCTTAAACATGTAAGCAAATCACAAACAAGGCACTAAAGGGCTCCCTCTAGACTCGTACTAAGTCCATGTTAATCGACAAACACTTACGACATAAGTTTGGTTCGAAACCGATCCTCAATTCAAGTTATACTTAATCACTTATAAAGTCGATTTCAAAGTCGCGTTCTTAGGGGTTTTCACTTGCGCAACCTCAGCTTCCGTATTTTTATAAAATCGGAAAATAATCCAATTAACATGAGGTTTCTTCTCACACCTTCCTTATGATCCCTAGTATTTAATCATCAAGATTCTCCACTGACTTAACTGCGTTAAGGGGATTCAATTCCAGTTACGAACTCGCTCTTGCAGTTTCGAAGCACTTTTAGTAATTTAATCATATCTCCTAAACCGTAAGTCCATTTGTTTCGATTCTTTTTCCAAAATGATCTACGACTCGAGATCTACAAGGGTCGGTCATGTATCCATTAAGGTCAGAGAATTAACCCAACTGTTATGCACGGTTTATTAAGGTCTAATGAAAATCTGGCATTATGACGGCTATAAATCGGACGTTTCCAAATTTATTAACATCAAAACCAAGCCACACCGGGCATACCATCAATCTTAAACATCTCATACTCATCTTAACAGTCCATGGTTCATCTTACTACACCATCATAACATCATAACACTTAGATCCACTAATAATTACATAATCATGCTTATAAGAGCATCTTAATCATCACTAATCTAACAATCACCAAGAACATCCATAAAACTTAAAGTAGATCTAGGGTTATGAGGGTTATACCTTCCTTGGAGAGTGTGCTAGCCTTGCTAAGCTTGATCTAGTCCTTATATAGCCTTAACAACCTTAAACTAACAAGAATCATCAAGAATATAATTAGAGTTTCTCGGAGTTTCCATAACACAGCTGAAAGATCATGCAAAACGAGGGCCTTACCGAGGTTTTCTGGACAAGGCTTCTAAAGGAGAGTTGTAGAGCATCTAACCAGATTTCCAACAAGCTAAAGAACACCAAAATCCATTGAGTAATGAAGGAGATACGTTCGTTCAAAAATCGTTACAGAAACTGTCAAGAAATCTGGGCAGCTCGGTTCTTCAACTTGGGGAGGTGATTTCACTAGGCTACACTCATTAGATGGCCATGAGATTTTGAGCGAATATTCTCCATAATATGAGGGAGCTGTGGTCAAAATTTGGTGATTTTATCATGGCTAGAAATGGAGATATGATTTTTCTTCTTGAGCATGGTGCTGCTGGGCAGTTTGTGAGAATGAGAGAAAATGGAGTTTGCTTGGCTTGCTCTTGGAAAAATAATGCATAAAGTGATTGCCTTGGATAATATCTAGATATTATAGATGTGTATGGCTGAGCTTATCCCTTGGGGTTTGTGCAAGGAGTATTGGACAAGCTTGATAATTGTTTTGTTCCTTGAAATGATTTAAGTGATTTACATCACTTAATTTCCTAATTGCTCTTGATTTAATCTATGATTAAATCATCCAATCTACTTGATATAATTCTCTTGATGTTCATGTAGGATATTTGATCTTGTTATAAACTCAATCCAAATTCCATAATTCGTTCGCTTTATCTTTCAATCTCGTTGTAAAGTTTCAGCGGTTTCTAGACGCTCGTTTCACTATCTCTGTGGTTTTCGTTCCAAATCCTCAAATAAAATATAATAAAATTCTAAAATATTAAGTCCTCAAATCCTCAAATTTAATATCTCATTTCTTGAATATAATAATATATAATTCACTGTCTGGTCAAATATTACACCAAGATAGAATTTGGAATTTCTGAATTCCGATCGTCTTTACATACACTTATTTCGTCCACTGATCATCAATACGAACTCAGAAATCTGTTCCGAATACTTCTATATAGTGTCGTCTAATAACATTCCAACTTCCACCAAAAATACTATTCACGTATGGAAACACTATTCACGTATGAAAACAATGTTCACGTACACACTTAATCCAAATAAGAAAAGTTTTAATTCTACCAAAAATTTGGGGTTCTTACAGTCTCCCCTCCTTAAAAGGATTCCGTCCCGGAATCAGGTAGGAAACAATTGGGGTACTTGTCGGTCATTTCTCTTTCCAGTTCCCCGGTCAATCTTTTAATCATTCCAATCCTTTTTCAACACATCTCACTAGTGCTACAATACTCCATTTATCCTTGTTCACTAACTTCGCTATTTCTCGTACAACACATTATCCGAGTTATGCTTTTACCTAGTTGTATACTATTACCCTTATCGGTATCTGTAGTGACTTCGGTATCACTATCGCGCTGTGAATTCGGAGATAACCTTACTCGTACTATGCATTTCCTAATCGCTTTAATCTTCGCAATCTCGATTAATATATAGAAATAGAAGAATTTATTGAGAGATCACTATGATCAATGAACATTTGTTATATTGCATAGTTAGTACAGAAGGTGGCCAACCTTTAGTACTTTGACAAGCAATTAAACAAGTTATGGTATTCTACTTAGACTTCTATCACACAGACAGATAGTCACGTAGCAGTACCTCCCCTCCTTAAAGGGTTGTTCTTCTCAATTCATAAGGAAGATGAATGAGAGAGAAGAAAATAAAAGAATTTCAAAGGATTATAGAAAATTTCATGATTGCAGAATATCATACTTAGAATTTACCTCTGAACTATAGAGGTTCATCAGAGAGAGAAAAAAAAATAATCTTAATCGAATCAAATACTACTTTATCGTAATCTCACGTGTCGACATATCCTCTCCGCTCTATCCATCATTCTCCGGACCTATACTCTTGTTCAATCTTAGCAATACTCACTTTTGGAAATCCTTTAACCTCTCAGGTTAAATCTTAGATTTCTTGCTTGACATCATTGTTACTGACATTCCTCCACCCTAACTATCCCTCGAGGTTCTACTATATAACTTCCATATCGGTTTCCGTGTTTCTAACTCTCTTTCTCTTGTCTTAAGGGTATCACATAAATAGTCCTTATCCTTATTGACTCATATCATCTCTACAGAGTTCCATAACTACCTTCCTCTATCACTAAGGGTCTTACTTAACTCATCTTTGGTACTACCCCTAGTAGTCCAACCACAAACTCTACATAAGCTCTTTCGTTACTTTCTTAACTCGTCATAACTTCTCCTACTCTCGTTCTAAGGTTTATAACCTACTGCTCTGATACCATCTATAACGCCCCCAAATTCCGTACAAGGAATTTGGGTCGCCACGTCTTCATCTATCATCATAGAGCAATACCTGTTCACAATATATTCTACTACAACAATAAAAGTAATCTCCATGCATCTAACTCCATAGGTTATAGTCTTAGAACGAGTACTCAATAATCCAAAAGTTATTACATCTCAAGTTCACTTCCCAGAACCTCTGAAATACTATTACAACTCCAAAGTACTAGATAATAAAACATTATACAAACATCTTCCCAGCTTGCACCCTCCTCAGATACTATAAGGCTAACACGCTGAATCGGTTGTCTTTCCCCTTTCCTTAGTGCCATCTCTGATTGCCGCTGTTTAATAATATTTAAAAATAGCAAGAATGAGCCAAAGAATGCCCAGCAAGGTTATAGCTATACCATATATATAACAACAACAACTCATTCAAAATATGAATTTTTACCTCTCTATAAGAACTTCTCCCCTCATATATATATATATATATATAAAGAAATTTAACTCGAATATTTTTATCGACCTCAGAGTACTCCTCATATAAGGAAATAAACGTATTTCAATAACTCCTCAGAACTCCTCAATATAATAAAATAATATAATAACCTCTCAGATTGATACCCCAGTTAACCGAACCACAAAGGCATCGATTAATAGCTAGAGAATCAATGATTGGACTTTTCTTCGAACGCTGCATCAGGTAATGGATGATCAATCCATTGTCACATCTCATCTTCTATCGATAGAAAGGACAGTCGACGTCTCGAACCATCCAAAAATACTTCTAAAAAAGGACGTGCCATCTTTCTCGGCCTCTGTAACGCCCCCAAATTCCGTACAAGGAATTTGGGTCGCCACGTCTTCATCTATCCTCATAGAGCAATACCTGTTCACAATATATTCTACTACAACAATAAAAGTAATCTCCATGCATCTAACTCCACAGGTTATAGTCTTAGAACGAGTACTCAATAATCCAAAAGTTATTACATCTCAAGTTCACTTCCCAGAACCTCTGAAATACTATTACAACTCCAAAGTACTAGATAATAAAACATTATACAAACATCTTCCCAGCTTGCACCCTCCTCAGATACTATAAGGCTAACACGCTGAATCGGTTGTCTTTCCCCTTTCCTTAGTGCCATCTCTGATTGCCGCTGTTTAATAATATTTAAAAATAGCAAGAATGAGCCAAAGAATGCCCAGCAAGGTTATAGCTATACCATATATATAACAACAACAACTCATTCAAAATATGAATTTTTACCTCTCTATAAGAACTTCTCCCCTCATATATATATATATATATATATATATATATATATATATATATATATATATATATATATATATAAAGAAATTTAACTTGAATATTTTTATCGACCTCAGAGTACTCCTCATATAAGGAAATAAACGTATTTCAATAACTCCTCAGAACTCCTCAATATAATAAAATAATATAATAACCTCTCAGATTGATACCCCAGTTAACCGAACCACAAAGGCATCGATTAATAGCTAGAGAATCAATGATTGGACTTTTCTTCGAACGCTGCATCAGGTAATGGATGATCAATCCATTGTCACATCTCATCTTCTATCAATAGAAAGGACAGTCGACGTCTCGAACCATCCAAAAATACTTCTCAAAAAGGACGTGCCGTCTTTCTCGGCCCTATCACCCTTAATATAAAACTGTTTCCTCAGAAGGATGTGCCATCTTTCTCGGCCCTATCACCCTTAAGATTCAACTATTTGGGCCGGTGCGTTACTCCGGTCACTTTCATCAATTTATGTGCTGAGCCGGCCCTGTCCCGGTCTCTTACGCACTTTCATCGATTTATGTGCTGAGCCGGCCCTGTCCCGGTCTCTTACACACTTTCAGTCCAAAATATTAGGTGTCGGAATCTTCGATCACCTTCAACAATAAATAGCTTAGGCATCACGGTGAAATAACACGTGCACCTTTATTTATTTTGAAACAAATTAATACTCCAATATCGTTCAGAAACAATGAACGATATACACCTCCAATAATTTGGTTTTCCTCCCGAATGAGTGGAGGAAAATATTTATGAAAGACTGTTCTGACCATGAATCCAGAATGAAGGAACCCACGTCAGTATATATAGATATATATAACTCCACCCTTAAATATCAATTAATATATAGTATGAAGATATTATTAATACACCTCTATTATCTCCTCTTCGAGTACGAATGAAGTAACTCGATAAATGTCCCGCAATATGGACCACCTCATTTAATAAAATAGAACATCTCGTATAATAATATTATCCGAACAACAGCTCAACAATAATATATGTAGGTAAATTACTAGAAGAAAACACCTCTGATACGTAATCGTCTAGATAAAATAGTTTTTGTGAATCATCTTTGATATTTCTCCGGACAAGGTTGTTTTAAGAAAACATTTTGAAAATAATATTCATCTAATTAAATAAATTTAATTAGACGAATAAGGTTTATTTAATCAGTAAATGCTTCCCAAGTATCTACTTAATTAAATAAACACTGGTTTATTGGTGATGTTCCCTTTAGGTTAATTATTGCGAAATTCTTTTAAAAACTTTGCTCAGGTTTGCAAAAATCCTTTCTCATCAGCACTTCGTGCTCATAGCCAACTCCTCATGTTACATCATCTACTTGGAACATAGGTTGCCTCTAACCATACTTCCATTATCTCCTCTACTCATCTTAGATGCCACGTGTAAAACCACGTGCACCTCAACTTACTACTTTAGATAATACTATTACTATTAGAATATAATCCTCAAAGATATTTCGTACCTAATAATATTTAATCACATAAACAATTATTATGATCATGGACTTTCCATCATCCAGACCAGTGCTTCAGGTTAAACATGTAATCACATAAACAATTACTTTGATCATGGACTTTCCATCATCCAGACCAAAACTTCAGGTTACTACTATTATGTAATATTACTACTATTAAATAAAATCCTCAAAGATATTTTTATGTAATAATAATCTTTAATCACATAAGATGAATACGCCTCATAAGATAATATCTTCTTCCTTCTTCGAGTGCGGAAAATGCACCTCGTCATTCGTCCCAACAATATATGGACCAACTTCGTATCTTCTACTATCTTCTTATACTATCCGGGTAACAACAATCAATAATATATATGTATTTAAATCGCATGTGTAAACGTCCGGAAGTAAATCAATAGACAGAATATTTTTAGTTCAAAATACCTCTACTCTGAACGATAGAGTAAGAGTTAATATACTTGCCTGGTACTCTGGATGCAGTAAGGGCTCGTGACGGTGTCTGGCAATCTAAACAAAAGTCAACGAAAAACATTTGATTAATCCCCTATACGATCCACTTATAATCGATGCTTAAACATGTAAGCAAATCACAAACAAGGCACTAAAGGGCTCCCTCTAGACTCGTACTAAGTCCATGTTAATCGACAAACACTTACGACATAAGTTTGGTTCGAAACCGATCCTCAATTCAAGTTATACTTAATCACTTATAAAGTCGATTTCAAAGTCGCGTTCTTAGGGGTTTTCACTTGCGCAACCTCAGCTTCCGTATTTTTATAAAATCGGAAAATAATCCAATTAACATGAGGTTTCTTCTCACACCTTCCTTATGATCCCTAGTATTTAATCATCAAGATTCTCCACTGACTTAACTGCGTTAAGGGGATTCAATTCCAGTTACGAACTCGCTCTTGCAGTTTCGAAGCACTTTTAGTAATTTAATCATATCTCCTAAACCGTAAGTCCATTTGTTTCGATTCTTTTTCCAAAATGATCTACGACTCGAGATCTACAAGGGTCGGTCATGTATCCATTAAGGTCAGAGAATTAACCCAACTGTTATGCACGGTTTATTAAGGTCTAATGAAAATCTGGCATTACGACGGCTATAAATCGGACGTTTCCAAATTTATTAACATCAAAACCAAGCCACACCGGGCATACCATCAATCTTAAACATCTCATACTCATCTTAACAGTCCATGGTTCATCTTACTACACCATCATAACACTTAGATCCACTAATAATTACATAATCATGCTTATAAGAGCATCTTAATCATCACTAATCTAACAATCACCAAGAACATCCATAAAACTTAAAGTAGATCTAGGGTTATGAGGGTTATACCTTCCTTGGAGAGTGTGCTAGCCTTGCTAAGCTTGATCTAGTCCTTATATAGCCTTAACAACCTTAAACTAACAAGAATCATCAAGAATATAATTAGAGTTTCTCGGAGTTTCCATAACACAGCTGAAAGATCATGCAAAACGAGGGCCTTACCGAGGTTTTCTGGACAAGGCTTCTAAAGGAGAGTTGTAGAGCATCTAACCAGATTTCCAACAAGCTAAAGAACACCAAAATCCATTGAGTAATGAAGGAGATACGTTCGTTCAAAAATCGTTACAGAAACTGTCAAGAAATCTGGGCAGCTCGGTTCTTCAACTTGGGGAGGTGATTTCACTAGGCTACACTCATTAGATGGCCATGAGATTTTGAGCGAATATTCTCCATAATATGAGGGAGCTGTGGTCAAAATTTGGTGATTTTATCATGGCTAGAAATGGAGATATGATTTTTCTTCTTGAGCATGGTGCTGCTGGGCAGTTTGTGAGAATGAGAGAAAATGGAGTTTGCTTGGCTTGCTCTTGGAAAAATAATGCATAAAGTGATTGCCTTGGATAATATCTAGATATTATAGATGTGTATGGCTGAGCTTATCCCTTGGGGTTTGTGCAAGGAGTATTGGACAAGCTTGATAATTGTTTTGTTCCTTGAATGATTTAAGTGATTTACATCACTTAATTTCCTAATTGCTCTTGATTTAATCTATGATTAAATCATCCAATCTACTTGATATAATTCTCTTGATGTTCATGTAGGATATTTGATCTTGTTATAAACTCAATCCAAATTCCATAATTCGTTCGCTTTATCTTTCAATCTCGTTGTAAAGTTTCAGCGGTTTCTAGACGCTCGTTTCACTATCTCTGTGGTTTTCGTTCCAAATCCTCAAATAAAATATAATAAAATTCTAAAATATTAAGTCCTCAAATCCTCAAATTTAATATCTCATTTCTTGAATATAATAATATATAATTCACTGTCTGGTCAAATATTACACCAAGATAGAATTTGGAATTTCTGAATTCCGATCGTCTTTACATACACTTATTTCGTCCACTGATCATCAATACGAACTCAGAAATCTGTTCCGAATACTTCTATATAGTGTCGTCTAATAACATTCCAACTTCCACCAAAAATACTATTCACGTATGGAAACACTATTCACGTATGAAAACAATGTTCACGTACGCACTTAATCCAAATAAGAAAAGTTTTAATTCTACCAAAAATTTGGGGTTCTTACAGTCTCCCCTCCTTAAAAGGATTCCGTCCCGGAATCAGGTAGGAAACAATTGGGGTACTTGTCGGTCATTTCTCTTTCCAGTTCCCCGGTCAATCTTTTAATCATTCCAATCCTTTTTCAACACATCTCACTAGTGCTACAATACTCCATTTATCCTTGTTCACTAACTTCGCTATTTCTCGTACAACACATTATCCGAGTTATGCTTTTACCTAGTTGTATACTATTACCCTTATCGGTATCTGTAGTGACTTCGGTATCACTATCGCGCTGTGAATTCGGAGATAACCTTACTCGTACTATGCATTTCCTAATCGCTTTAATCTTCGCAATCTCGATTAATATATAGAAATAGAAGAATTTATTGAGAGATCACTATGATCAATGAACATTTGTTATATTGCATAGTTAGTACAGAAGGTGGCCAGCCTTTAGTACTTTGACAAGCAATTAAACAAGTTATGGTATTCTACTTAGACTTCTATCACACAGACAGATAGTCACGTAGCAGTACCTCCCCTCCTTAAAGGGTTGTTCTTCTCAATTCATAAGGAAGATGAATGAGAGAGAAGAAAATAAAAGAATTTCAAAGGATTATAGAAAATTTCATGATTGCAGAATATCATACTTAGAATTTACCTCTGAACTATAGAGGTTCATCAGAGAGAGAAAAAAAAATAATCTTAATCGAATCAAATACTACTTTATCGTAATCTCACGTGTCGACATATCCTCTCCGCTCTATCCATCATTCTCCGGACCTATACTCTTGTTCAATCTTAGCAATACTCACTTTTGGAAATCCTTTAACCTCTCAGGTTAAATCTTAGATTTCTTGCTTGACATCATTGTTACTGACATTCCTCCACCCTAACTATCCCTCGAGGTTCTACTATATAACTTCCATATCGGTTTCCGTGTTTCTAACTCTCTTTCTCTTGTCTTAAGGGTATCACATAAATAGTCCTTATCCTTATTGACTCATATCATCTCTACAGAGTTCCATAACTACCTTCCTCTATCACTAAGGGTCTTACTTAACTCATCTTTGGTACTACCCCTAGTAGTCCAACCACAAACTCTACATAAGCTCTTTCGTTACTTTCTTAACTCGTCATAACTTCTCCTACTCTCGTTCTAAGGTTTATAACCTACTGCTCTGATACCATCTATAACGCCCCCAAATTCCGTACAAGGAATTTGGGTCGCCACGTCTTCATCTATCATCATAGAGCAATACCTGTTCACAATATATTCTACTACAACAATAAAAGTAATCTCCATGCATCTAACTCCACAGGTTATAGTCTTAGAACGAGTACTCAATAATCCAAAAGTTATTACATCTCAAGTTCACTTCCCAGAACCTCTGAAATACTATTACAACTCCAAAGTACTAGATAATAAAACATTATACAAACATCTTCCCAGCTTGCACCCTCCTCAGATACTATAAGGCTAACACGCTGAATCGGTTGTCTTTCCCCTTTCCTTAGTGCCATCTCTGATTGCCGCTGTTTAATAATATTTAAAAATAGCAAGAATGAGCCAAAGAATGCCCAGCAAGGTTATAGCTATACCATATATATAACAACAACAACTCATTCAAAATATGAATTTTTACCTCTCTATAAGAACTTCTCCCCTCATATATATATATATATATATATATAAAGAAATTTAACTCGAATATTTTTATCGACCTCAGAGTACTCCTCATATAAGGAAATAAACGTATTTCAATAACTCCTCAGAACTCCTCAATATAATAAAATAATATAATAACCTCTCAGATTGATACCCCAGTTAACCGAACCACAAAGGCATCGATTAATAGCTAGAGAATCAATGATTGGACTTTTCTTCGAACGCTGCATCAGGTAATGGATGATCAATCCATTGTCACATCTCATCTTCTATCGATAGAAAGGACAGTCGACGTCTCGAACCATCCAAAAATACTTCTAAAAAAGGACGTGCCATCTTTCTCGGCCTCTGTAACGCCCCCAAATTCCGTACAAGGAATTTGGGTCGCCACGTCTTCATCTATCCTCATAGAGCAATACCTGTTCACAATATATTCTACTACAACAATAAAAGTAATCTCCATGCATCTAACTCCACAGGTTATAGTCTTAGAACGAGTACTCAATAATCCAAAAGTTATTACATCTCAAGTTCACTTCCCAGAACCTCTGAAATACTATTACAACTCCAAAGTACTAGATAATAAAACATTATACAAACATCTTCCCAGCTTGCACCCTCCTCAGATACTATAAGGCTAACACGCTGAATCGGTTGTCTTTCCCCTTTCCTTAGTGCCATCTCTGATTGCCGCTGTTTAATAATATTTAAAAATAGCAAGAATGAGCCAAAGAATGCCCAGCAAGGTTATAGCTATACCATATATATAACAACAACAACTCATTCAAAATATGAATTTTTACCTCTCTATAAGAACTTCTCCCCTCATATATATATATATATATATATATATATATATATATATATATATAAAGAAATTTAACTTGAATATTTTTATCGACCTCAGAGTACTCCTCATATAAGGAAATAAACGTATTTCAATAACTCCTCAGAACTCCTCAATATAATAAAATAATATAATAACCTCTCAGATTGATACCCCAGTTAACCGAACCACAAATTCATCGATTAATAGCTAGAGAATCAATGATTGGACTTTTCTTCGAACGCTGCATCAGGTAATGGATGATCAATCCATTGTCACATCTCATCTTCTATCAATAGAAAGGACAGTCGACGTCTCGAACCATCCAAAAATACTTCTCAAAAAGGACGTGCCGTCTTTCTCGGCCCTATCACCCTTAATATAAAACTGTTTCCTCAGAAGGATGTGCCGTCTTTCTCGGCCCTATCACCCTTAAGATTCAACTGTTTGGGCCGGTGCGTTACTCCGGTCACTTTCATCAATTTATGTGCTGAGCCGGCCCTGTCCCGGTCTCTTACGCACTTTCATCGATTTATGTGCTGAGCCGGCCCTGTCCCGGTCTCTTACACACTTTCAGTCCAAAATATTAGGTGTCGGAATCTTCGATCACCTTCAACAATAAATAGCTTAGGCA
The DNA here is from genome assembly GCA_037693485.1 of Kitagawia praeruptora. Lineage (NCBI taxonomy): Eukaryota > Viridiplantae > Streptophyta > Magnoliopsida > Apiales > Apiaceae > Kitagawia > Kitagawia praeruptora. Next base: position 94,856,521 of record CM075354.1, on the reverse strand, counting down.
TCACGGTGAAATAACACGTGCACCTTTATTTATTTTGAAACAAATTAATACTCCAATATCGTTCAGAAACAATGAACGATATACACCTCCAATAATTTGGTTTTCCTCCCGAATGAGTGGAGGAAAATATTTATGAAAGACTGTTCTGACCATGAATCCAGAATGAAGGAACCCACGTCAGTATATATAGATATATATAACTCCACCCTTAAATATCAATTAATATATAGTATGAAGATATTATTAATACACCTCTATTATCTCCTCTTCGAGTACGAATGAAGTAACTCGATAAATGTCCCGCAATATGGACCACCTCATTTAATAAAATAGAACATCTCGTATAATAATATTATCCGAACAACAGCTCAACAATAATATATGTAGGTAAATTACTAGAAGAAAACACCTCTGATACGTAATCGTCTAGATAAAATAGTTTTTGTGAATCATCTTTGATATTTCTCCGGACAAGGTTGTTTTAAGAAAACATTTTGAAAATAATATTCATCTAATTAAATAAATTTAATTAGACGAATAAGGTTTATTTAATCAGTAAATGTTTCCCAAGTATCTACTTAATTAAATAAACACTGGTTTATTGGTGATGTTCCCTTTAGGTTAATTATTGCGAAATTCTTTTAAAAACTTTGCTCAGGTTTGCGAAAATCCTTTCTCATCAGCACTTCGTGCTCATAGCCTACTCCTCATGTTACATCATCTACTTGGAACGTAGGTTGCCTCTAACCATACTTCCATTATCTCCTCTACTCATCTTAGATGCCACGTGTAAAACCACGTGCACCTCAACTTACTACTTTAGATAATACTATTACTATTAGAATATAATCCTCAAAGATATTTCGTACCTAATAATATTTAATCACATAAACAATTATTATGATCATGGACTTTCCATCATCCAGACCAGTGCTTCAGGTTAAACATGTAATCACATAAACAATTACTTTGATCATGGACTTTCCATCATCCAGACCAAAACTTCAGGTTACTACTATTATGTAATATTACTACTATTAAATAAAATCCTCAAAGATATTTTTATGTAATAATAATCTTTAATCACATAAGATGTGTAACGCCCCAAATCCGGGGTCAGGGATTTGGTCGTCACGCGGAAATCCTTAACATCAAATTACCTGTTTAACAACATTAAACCATCTGTAATCATTTAAACTGAAATATAACTCTGTGACCCCAACCACCAAGCATCTTTTAGGTCATAGGGCTAGAAACAAGAACTAAAATCTTTACATCTTTATTACATCCATTCTATTACATCGCACTATGTATTACAAATCTTATACTACTAGTATAGCTTCGTTGGGAAGTACACCAGCAACTAGTACTACTCAATACAAAGTAATATATATTACACATCAATATACTTACATATAACTTACTCCAGCTATCTATGTTCTGGATCATAGCATCTTCACAAGGGCGTACTGCCTGCTTCTTCTGAGCCATGCAGATAAGCCTCAATCATCTACCTTCCTCTGAAAGGTTAATATTTAAAACAAGCAAGTATGAGCGAAAGAATTGCCCAGCAAGTATTAATATAGCACAACAATATATATCGATATACACATGGAGTTTTCGAAATATAACGATACTTAATATCAATTTCGAAATATTTACAACAATGAAACCTCAGTAGGGGATATATGACATTTCGAGTAACCTCAAATAAAATAAAGTAAGTTCATGTCAACAGTAGTAATCCTCATACCTTAGCGAAATAGTGTACACTACCGTATTACTAACCTTTTAGAAAGCTTTTCAAAATACGCAGTTCAATATGTTGCTAAGATAGTTATTACCACCCTTCATAAACCAAACCATTATAAAGTTTCATTTTTAGTATTTCTCAATCTGAAAGCATATACATATAAGTATGTCATTTCCATCAAACACCTTACAGAACAACATCATGTACCGGGTATAAGTTCTTTAACCACTTGATAAGTCTAAACACAGAAATAACTGATAGGAAGAGAGTCAAAGCTCTTGAAGCAAAACATTTGGGACTTAACATCAATAACCGATGAACCATCTTTCATCTTTTGAATAATTGCAAAAGTGCACAAGCACGTGCCATTATTGTTAGAATAATCTTGCAGTTCTAGATACTGCATGAATTCATCATCTTTCAAAATTGAAAACAACACTATCGGCTACTTGGCACTTAGGCCTAAGAAGCAGTGTTTGAGTATTTTTCCAAAGTGGAGGATGGGACTTAAAGAAAACATAAAAACCTGACAAGGATTGACGATGATCAGTCGCCACATCCAAGTCCAATAATCCGCGGGTCTTCTCTACCGGTAGAAGGATAGAAACTACATCCATAACTATCCTCGAGTGAAAACTACATCCGTAATCACCCTCGATGAAAACTACATCCGTAATCATCCTTCGGCAACACATGGGCCGGAATAATAATTGATGGACCGCCTGGCTCACGGCCGCTTACACATCCCGGGAATCGTTCGTCAACGATTCCCACACCTGCCAGAGTCCCCTTTTTCTTTTCTTTTCAAAAAAAAATCATTTTGATAGAAAATTCGAGTAGTTGAAGTTCGACCTCCGTCGACCGATAATTTCTTGAAAAACGAGCAAGAGAGTAAAACCTGACCGGGGGTTTTCGAAAATGTTTTGAGTTCAAAAGAGTTCAAGTATAGATATACACTTGTACCGATATCAATCTCGACACAGGGTTTTGTGATCACACATGGAAAATGGTACGCATAAAGCTTGTAACCACAACAGGGTAATTCCATATATATATAAGTTCTTGTAAAGTAACTTACCTAGATAGATTCAAAATATAATATTTTAAATGACTATGAAAGTCCTTAGACAACCTTTAAATAGTGTTTTATAACCTTCAAAACACTTAGAGTATTTAATAAATATCTGACTACTATGTAACAAATAATAAATATTCAATAATCCCTTTTTAAAAGAATACTCAAATTAATATTCATTTATTAAGTAATATTCAAATAATATTTACTATTAATACTGGAATATTTAATAACCTCAAAACACCCAAATACAACTCTTGAAGTGTTTCTAATCAAAATCAAGACACAATCTCTCCAGCAGTCTCCAAACTTTATCCACTTTATCAAATAACTACTACTGACTCTCGGTCAATAAGAAATAATTAATAATCATTCAAGTAACATATATCGATATCAATCTAGCTGGTTTAAGCTGGAAGTAACCAATTTATAACCATTGGAATATTTTTAATCCGTATTGAAAATAAAATATCTCCGATAAATAATATACTAGATAGAATCATTCCATTAAATTGTTTTATTATTTCTCCGGGACAAAGTGATTTTAAGAAAGCGTTTTGAAAATGATATTCATCTAATTAAATAAATTTAATTAGGCGAATGAGGTTTATTTAATTAGTAAATGCTTTCAGGAGCATCTATTAATTAAATAAACACTGATTTATTGGTGATGTTGCCTTTAGGTTAATTATTGCGAAATTCTTTTTAAAAGCTTTGCCCGGGTTTTCGAAAACATACCATACAAAATAGCCCCGACACGCGGGCTAAGCTCGATAACTCAACACACGCTCCACCCTTGGAGCCTTTCTTATTCCGATACATAAATATATACCTCATAACATATAGTCCACTTCCATAGTACAAAAAGTTTATAGATATATATATATACAGTATAAATCAAGATATTAGAGACATAAAAATATCACTGCCCATCAACAGTATTATAAGCCATGGGGTTTTGGTTATTGCACGGGCAGGATTTAACATTGTTGGCAAAGCAAGGAATACAATGATTTGGGAGAAGAAGTACAAGGTTGGAAAACTCGCGATTATGGATTGAAAACTTATTTAACACATTTCATATATTTAAAATAAATATACTCTGAACAATAGAGTATGCATAGTAAACTTGCCTCTGATCCTTAGCAGAAACCGCGAATAAACCTTTCGCACTCCGTCCAAGAAATTCCCTGGAGGTAACTTACCTTTCTTTATACGGCACCTCGATCTTCCCTTTTTGATGCACGTCATTCCAACTCGATTATGCCCTAATGGTACTGAAATAGTTACGCGTACGTGTCAGTCATACCACGTATATCGAGTAGACACAACTTGGGATTATCACTAAATAATCATAAAGTCAAACTATAGGTGTCCTCCCTATAGTTGACTACTCTAATACCACTTATTGCACATAAGACATTTAGTAATAGCAAACAACACGGGAAGAGTCCCCTTATATAAAGTGAACATTTCCTAGTACCAACATATCATAACACTACACAGTTATAACACTTAGTCAAAACTCCACTTAACACTTTTGACCATAATACTATTGACATACTCTTGTCACAAGTTAATTAACAAATAATCCTCAAAACATACTTAGCCCTCGATAAAGACTCATAATACCAATTTAATCTTCAAGACACATTTAATCCTCGAATTAATTAACTTAACACATATGCACATAAACAGTTAACACCCAAATCATACCTTTAAACCCTTGAAATCAAATAAGTTAAATAAATTAAAATGCAGGGGATTTTTAGAAAATTTCGGCATGTAGTATTCGTTTATCGGACTATGGGCTCAGCCCCTCCATGCCAACAAAACAATTTATAACCCTGCTTTTGATAAAATAAAAGCTGCCTCAACTTGCAGCAACATAAAAGTAAACATATAAGAAAAGTACCCGCCCAGACATGCGGCAACTAGCACATAAGGAAAAGTACCCGCCCAGACATGCGGCAACTAGCACATAAGGAAAAGTAAACTAAGTTTATCCACATTTAAGCCAACACCACGTAGTTGGCACTTATGACTTCTAACAATTACTACGACCCGACTTATACCATTTAGCACATAAACATTTACCGATAAGCCAACTCTTATAACTATACCTCATATGACAATAACAATTAGCACTTAGCACTTAGCACTTAGCAATTAACAATTACAATTGAAAACTAACAATTAGCAACTAGCACTTAACATTTACTCGGACTTGCAATTAGTCCTCCACAATTATAATTAGCAACTTAACTCTCCAAATTAACTTATGGAAATTAAACAATATCCATAATTTAAAATATTAATCTACTTGCAAAAATTAACAATTAACTCACAATATATATCTAATTACAATTGCGACAATTAAACAATACTCGAAATTTTACAACTACTTAAATTGCAACAATACTAATTTAATAATTAAACTACTACAATTAAGCTATATACTCACAATTTAACTCCAATTAAATCACCACAATTATAAATAGCAATTATACTCCTCCGAATTAAATACAGAAATTCAACTAATATTCTTAATTTACTACATTAATCTAATTACGAAAATTAATAATTAACTCACAATTCACAACTAATTAAACTACCACACTTAACTAATTATATCACAACAATTAATAATATTAATCGAATTTACAACAATTAAGCAATACTCGCAATTTACAACTAATTAATTTACCACAATCAAATACGTAATTTAGGAGTATAAAAATTTATACCCTTTCGATTTCGACCCACCAAAGTTCGAACCACCGGATAATCTCCACATCTCTCTTCGCCTGCGCTGCTCTCTCTTCTTCTCTCTACTGTTGCCGACTGCTGCTCTACCCCCACCCCTCGCGCGCGCCTCTCCTTCCTCCCCGCGGTTCTTCCCCTCCCTTTCTTCTCCACCACTCTCTCTATTTCTCTCCCCGATTGATTTTCTCTCCCCCTCTGTTTTCTTCCCCCTCCCCCGACTGTTATGTGCGGCGATGTATGTGTGTATACGTATGTATATGTTTGTGGCTGTTGTGTTTCCTTTACCCTAATGGGCTTGGCCCAATAGCATTTAAAACAATACAATTAATCACTATCTACTCTAAATAATATTTAGAGTTAAAAACTCTAATTTGTAAAAAATAAAATTTCGAGCATAATTAAATACTAGAATATTTTTAAAGACTTTTGGAGAAAGAATTGGAATTAAATCTCAATTTTCTAAATTGATATGCATTTTACAAATATTAATAATTTATAAAAATAATTCATAAAAATAATAATTGTGATTCATAATTCACAATTTACAGGGCTTTATAAAAATACTACAAACACTATTGTTTTAGTAAAATCTCAAATTCTTGAGTTTATATATTAATCAAGTAATTTCTGCAAATCCTCAAATAATTAAAATAATCATTTTCTAAGGATTTTAAAATCTCTAAATTATTCAATAATTTAAAATAAAATCTTTACTGAATAATTTCACATTCCAAAATTAAATCTTTGCACAAATAAACTATTGACTCGGGGTATCTACTCAGTCAATAAAATTTTAAAATGGGACCCGGTTCCACTTAACCGAAAATAATTAAATAATTGAATAATAAAAAAAAAATTCCTCCTCATTTTAGGAAAACATTACTATTATTGAAATAATAATAAAATCTTTTCTTGAAAATCCGGGTTATTACAGTCTACCCTCCTTAAAAGGATTCCGTCCACGGAATCAGCTAAGGCCACTACTGGGATTCCTTAACTCTCTTATCATCAACACTTATTCTGCAAAACAGGAGATAGTGTCTCTTCGTGAACAACTTCTCCACTATCTCAATTCAAACCTCGATTCTCTATCTGACACTATTATCGCTGGAGTCCTATAACCCACCATTATTCCTTTCACATGTACGTCTTGCCCAACTTTCTATTATTATACTATCCTTGAGAGAGAGAGTTCACAGACTCTATTCACATAACATTTTTGAGAGAGAGAGCGAACCAATTCTAGCTATACATCACTGATATTCTATTCGTGTTGGGATTCGCTCTTGCTCTTGGCGATTCCGTTCGAATCCAGTTTTTATCAGCAATTTATGACTTGGCCGACCGGGTTGGCATCCCCTTGAAATTCATTAGAGATAACAAGAATTATGGAGCTTTGAAAAGATAGCTGTCATATCAAGGCAATTCTCACACACTGGTGATCTTAAGGTTGTGAGTGTTAAAGTCAACCTTATTTGAAATGAGAGAATTTACTGAGAGATCAATATGATCATAAGAACTCACGTTGCGTGTCTCAGTTAAGACATTACTAAAGGTAGTTAGCCTTCTTGTATTTCACAACTCACAAGTGATGGCGTCCCATCAGACTTCTATCACACAGACAGATAGCCCTTGTGTCCCCTATAAGTATAGGGTTGTTCGTCTCAGTGGAAGCTGAGAAGTATGAAAGCAATTCGAAGTGAAGATAATAATTATCGTCTTTCGACAAATAATTCTCAAAGGGCACCTTGGAGTTGAATTGAACGGATTCCAAAGGTGTGATTTCCAAAGAAAAGGATAACCAGAAAGATACTGGTATTCAATAAGCAAGTGGTGCTATATCACCATAGAATCATCCATTATTGAAGGAAAGTGGAAGTTTGAAATAACATCATTCGATAGGGCTTCAGAAATCTGAAGGCAGGAATAATGACAGCTTCTGGCACAATCAAAATTAAATATGGTTTAACACGAGTATTGAAGAACAACTTCGAAGAGGGAGTATATCCTTTATCAAAATTCTCTCTTGGAGAGATGTCAAGATAGGTCATAGATTAGGGAGGTAATCCAACTAATTTATGCACGAGGAGGTGTCAAATAATTTACAGATTGGGGAGGTAATAAACATAATTTGCAAATGGGGAGATGTCAAACAATTCAGATTGGGGAGATAATCAAAATGATTCATAAATGGGGAGGGTAATGCCAAGGTCTCCACGGATGCCTTTCATGTCGGCTCCTCTGACGGATAATTGTTCGATTATAGCGCTCTTCTTTTCCACGCACACCCTAAGGCGCTCGATAACCGTCGTCATCGCCGACTCGTAATAGTCGCTAGAGATTCAACCATCGGCATTTTACGATATTAAGGAGTTCCATTCGACTCGGCGCAAGCATCTCACGCAAGCGTTCTATTCTTTGAGAAGACTTCGATACCGGTGTCGCCCCTAGCAACGACGAGTTCCACGTGTCGAATGGGCGATATTCTGGAACATTGCTGGAAATACATACTTAGATCCAGTCACCATTATAACCGTATTTATACCACATGTTCCTGTCCTCATGACAATTCCGTGTGCAACTTAAGCTTATCCCTTTTCGGCATAACAACCTTCGTGCTAGTCTTTCTCAGACTTTCTCAGTCCGTCTTGGTTCTTAAAACATATTTCATCTTTATTGATCAATCTCATCTTCACCCTTTTTACTTCTATAATTTTGAGACAACCGGTGTCTATCCACCACTCCATTTGTAATATTACCTCAAACTCTCTTAAACTCGAGAAGATTTAAATACCCGCAACTTCGGCTAATACTCTTTCATAGGGATCTTGTTTTGCTTCCCTTTTTGGAATTTTAACAGTACGGATGCTATCTCAACTCATCATTGTCATAATACTGGATGCCAGCTTTCCATCCTTCATCATCATATTGAATTTTCCTATCATTCGGGGAATACATAGCTTCATCCATGAACCCCTAAAATCATCTTAAATTTAGGCCTCGGGCGCTCTATGCCCCTGCCAACCAACACTTGTTTCTAAGAGTTCTTTAGCAGAAATCCATCACCACAAGAAGTAAAGTCTACCTCAACATATTCCTCAAAATCTTATATTAATCATTGGTACTATATCCAATAGTCCAACAGGAACTCTACATGAGTTCTAACGTTCTCACATAACTATACACACTCCTACTCACTCTCGTTTCTAGTTTACTATAACCTCATCTCTGATACCATTTCTGTAACGCCCCAAATCCGAGGTCAGGGATTTGGTCGTCACGCGGAAATCCTTAACATCAAATTACCTGTTTAACAACATTAAACCATCTGTAATCATTTAAACTGAAATATAACTCTGTGACCCCAACCACCAAGCATCTTTTAGGTCATAGGGCTAGAAACAAGAACTAAAATCTTTACATCTTTATTACATCCATTCTATTACATCGCACTATGTATTACAAATCTTATACTACTAGTATAGCTTCGTTGGGAAGTACACCAGCAACTAGTACTACTCAATACAAAGTAATATATATTACACATCAATATACTTACATATAACTTACTCCAGCTATCTATGTTCTGGATCATAGCATCTTCACAAGGGCGTACTGCCTGCTTCTTCTGAGCCATGCAGATAAGCCTCAATCATCTACCTTCCTCTGAAAGGTTAATATTTAAAACAAGCAAGTATGAGCGAAAGAATTGCCCAGCAAGTATTAATAGAGCACAACAATATATATCGATATACACATGGAGTTTTCGAAATATAACGATACTTAATATCAATTTCGAAATATTTACAACAATGAAACCTCAGTAGGGGATATATGACATTTCGAGTAACCTCAAATAAAATAAAGTAAGTTCATGTCAACAGTAGTAATCCTCATACCTTAGCGAAATAGTGTACACTACCGTATTACTAACCTTTTAGAAAGCTTTTCAAAATACGCAGTTCAATATGTTGCTAAGATAGTTATTACCACCCTTCATAAACCAAACCATTATAAAGTTTCATTTTTAGTATTTCTCAATCTGAAAGCATATACATATAAGTATGTCATTTCCATCAAACACCTTACAGAACAACATCATGTACCGGGTATAAGTTCTTTAACCACTTGATAAGTCTAAACACAGAAATAACTGATAGGAAGAGAGTCAAAGCTCTTGAAGCAAAACATTTGGGACTTAACATCAATAACCGATGAACCATCTTTCATCTTTTGAATAATTGCAAAAGTGCACAAGCACGTGCCATTATTGCTAGAATAATCTTGCAGTTCTAGATACTGCATGAATTCATCATCTTTCAAAATTGAAAACAACACTATCGGCTACTTGGCACTTAGGCCTAAGAAGCAGTGTTTGAGTATTTTTCCAAAGTGGAGGATGGGACTTAAAGAAAACATAAAAACCTGACAAGGATTGACGATGATCAGTCGCCACATCCAAGTCCAATAATCCGCGGGTCTTCTCTACCGGTAGAAGGATAGAAACTACATCCGTAACTATCCTCGAGTGAAAACTACATCCGTAATCACCCTCGATGAAAACTACATCCGTAATCATCCTTCGGCAACACATGGGCCGGAATAATAATTGATGGACCGCCTGGCTCACGGCCGCTTACACATCCCGGGAATCGTTCGTCAACGATTCCCACACCTGCCAGAGTCCCCTTTTTCTTTTCTTTTCAAAAAAAAATCATTTTGATAGAAAATTCGAGTAGTTGAAGTTCGACCTCCGTCGACCGATAATTTCTTGAAAAACGAGCAAGAGAGTAAAACCTGACCGGGGGTTTTCGAAAATGTTTTGAGTTCAAAAGAGTTCAAGTATAGATATACACTTGTACCGATATCAATCTCGACACAGGGTTTTGTGATCACACATGGAAAATGGTACGCATAAAGCTTGTAACCACAACAGGGTAATTCCATATATATATAAGTTCTTGTAAAGTAACTTACCTAGATAGATTCAAAATATAATATTTTAAATGACTATGAAAGTCCTTAGACAACCTTTAAATAGTGTTTTATAACCTTCAAAACACTTAGAGTATTTAATAAATATCTGACTACTATGTAACAAATAATAAATATTCAATAATCCCTTTTTAAAAGAATACTCAAATTAATATTCATTTATTAAGTAATATTCAAATAATATTTACTATTAATACTGGAATATTTAATAACCTCAAAACACCCAAATACAACTCTTGAAGTGTTTCTAATCAAAATCAAGACACAATCTCTCCAGCAGTCTCCAAACTTTATCCACTTTATCAAATAACTACTACTGACTCTCGGTCAATAAGAAATAATTAATAATCATTCAAGTAACATATATCGATATCAATCTAGCTGGTTTAAGCTGGAAGTAACCAATTTATAACCATTGGAATATTTTTAATCCGTATTGAAAATAAAATATCTCCGATAAATAATATACTAGATAGAATCATTCCATTAAATTGTTTTATTATTTCTCCGGGACAAAGTGATTTTAAGAAAGCGTTTTGAAAATGATATTCATCTAATTAAATAAATTTAATTAGGCGAATGAGGTTTATTTAATTAGTAAATGCTTTCAGGAGCATCTATTAATTAAATAAACACTGATTTATTGGTGATGTTGCCTTTAGGTTAATTATTGCGAAATTCTTTTTAAAAGCTTTGCCCGGGTTTTCGAAAACATACCATACAAAATAGCCCCGACACGCGGGCTAAGCTCGATAACTCAACACACGCTCCACCCTTGGAGCCTTTCTTATTCCGATACATAAATATATACCTCATAACATATAGTCCACTTCCATAGTACGAAAAGTTTATAGATATATATATATACAGTATAAATCAAGATATTAGAGACATAAAAATATCACTGCCCATCAACAGTATTATAAGCCATGGGGTTTTGGTTATTGCACGGGCAGGATTTAACATTGTTGGCAAAGCAAGGAATACAATGATTTGGGAGAAGAAGTACAAGGTTGGAAAACTCGCGATTATGGATTGAAAACTTATTTAACACATTTCATATATTTAAAATAAATATACTCTGAACAATAGAGTATGCATAGTAAACTTGCCTCTGATCCTTAGCAGAAACCGCGAATAAACCTTTCGCACTCCGTCCAAGAAATTCCCTGGAGGTAACTTACCTTTCTTTATACGGCACCTCGATCTTCCCTTTTTGATGCACGTCATTCCAACTCGATTATGCCCTAATGGTACTGAAATAGTTACGCGTACGTGTTAGTCATACCACGTATATCGAGTAGACACAACTTGGGATTATCACTAAATAATCATAAAGTCAAACTATAGGTGTCCTCCCTATAGTTGACTACTCTAATACCACTTATTGCACATAAGACATTTAGTAATAGCAAACAACACGGGAAGAGTCCCCTTATATAAAGTGAACATTTCCTAGTACCAACATATCATAACACTACACAGTTATAACACTTAGTCAAAACTCCACTTAACACTTTTGACCATAATACTATTGACATACTCTTGTCACAAGTTAATTAACAAATAATCCTCAAAACATACTTAGCCCTCGATAAAGACTCATAATACCAATTTAATCTTCAAGACGCATTTAATCCTCGAATTAATTAACTTAACACATATGCACATAAACAGTTAACACCCAAATCATACCTTTAAACCCTTGAAATCAAATAAGTTAAATAAATTAAAATGCAGGGGATTTTTAGAAAATTTCGGCATGTAGTATTCGTTTATCGGACTATGGGCTCAGCCCCTCCATGCCAACAAAACAATTTATAACCCTGCTTTTGATAAAATAAAAGCTGCCTCAACTTGCAGCAACATAAAAGTAAACATATAAGAAAAGTACCCGCCCAGACATGCGGCAACTAGCACATAAGGAAAAGTACCCGCCCAGACATGCGGCAACTAGCACATAAGGAAAAGTAAACTAAGTTTATCCACATTTAAGCCAACACCACGTAGTTGGCACTTATGACTTCTAACAATTACTACGACCCGACTTATACCATTTAGCACATAAACATTTACCGATAAGCCAACTCTTATAACTATACCTCATATGACAATAACAATTAGCACTTAGCACTTAGCAATTAACAATTACAATTGAAAACTAACAATTAGCAACTAGCACTTAACATTTACTCGGACTTGCAATTAGTCCTCCACAATTATAATTAGCAACTTAACTCTCCAAATTAACTTATGGAAATTAAACAATATCCATAATTTAAAATATTAATCTACTTGCAAAAATTAACAATTAACTCACAATATATATCTAATTACAATTACGACAATTAAACAATACTCGAAATTTTACAACTAATTAAATTGCAACAATACTAATTTAATAATTAAACTACTACAATTAAGCTATATACTCACAATTTAACTCCAATTAAATCACCACAATTATAAATAGCAATTATACTCCTCCGAATTAAATACAGAAATTCAACTAATATTCTTAATTTACTACATTAATCTAATTACGAAAATTAATAATTAACTCACAATTCACAACTAATTAAACTACCACACTTAACTAATTATATCACAACAATTAATAATATTAATCGAATTTACAACAATTAAGCAATACTCGCAATTTACAACTAATTAATTTACCACAATCAAATACGTAATTTAGGAGTATAAAAATTTATACCCTTTCGATTTCGACCCACCAAAGTTCGAACCACCGGATAATCTCCACATCTCTCTTCGCCTGCGCTGCTCTCTCTTCTTCTCTCTACTGTTGCCGACTGCTGCTCTACCCCCACCCCTCGCGCGCGCGCGCGCGCGCCTCTCCTTCCTCCCCGCGGTTCTTCCCCTCCCTTTCTTCTCCACCACTCTCTCTATTTCTCTCCCCGATTGATTTTCTCTCCCCCTCTGTTTTCTTCCCCCTCCCCCGACTGTTATGTGCGGCGATGTATGTGTGTATACGTATGTATATGTTTGTGGCTGTTGTGTTTCCTTTACCCTAATGGGCTTGGCCCAATAGCATTTAAAACAATACAATTAATCACTATCTACTCTAAATAATATTTAGAGTTAAAAACTCTAATTTGTAAAAAATAAAATTTCGAGCATAATTAAATACTAGAATATTTTTAAAGACTTTTGGAGAAAGAATTGGAATTAAATCTCAATTTTCTAAATTGATATGCATTTTACAAATATTAATAATTTATAAAAATAATTCATAAAAATAATAATTGTGATTCATAATTCACAATTTACAGGGCTTTATAAAAATACTACAAACACTATTGTTTTAGTAAAATCTCAAATTCTTGAGTTTATATATTAATCAAGTAATTTCTGCAAATCCTCAAATAATTAAAATAATCATTTTCTAAGGATTTTAAAATCTCTAAATTATTCAATAATTTAAAATAAAATCTTTACTGAATAATTTCACATTCCAAAATTAAATCTTTGCACAAATAAACTATTGACTCGGGGTATCTACTCAGTCAATAAAATTTTAAAATGGGACCCGGTTCCACTTAACCGAAAATAATTAAATAATTGAATAATAAAAAAAAAATTCCTCCTCATTTTAGGAAAACATTACTATTATTGAAATAATAATAAAATCTTTTCTTGAAAATCCGGGTTATTACAAGATGAATACGCCTCATAAGATAATATCTTCTTCCTTCTTCGAGTGCGGAAAATGCACCTCGTCATTCGTCCCAACAATATATGGACCAACTTCGTATCTTCTACTATCTTCTTATACTATCCGGGTAACAACAATCAATAATATATATGTATTTAAATCGCATGTGTAAACGTCCGGAAGTAAATCAATAGACAGAATATTTTTAGTTCAAAATACCTCTACTCTGAACGATAGAGTAAGAGTTAATATACTTGCCTGGTACTCTGGATGCAGTAAGGGCTCGTGACGGTGTCTGGCAATCTAAACAAAAGTCAACGAAAAACATTTGATTAATCCCCTATACGATCCACTTATAATCGATGCTTAAACATGTAAGAAAATCACAAACAAGGCACTAAAGGGCTCCCTCTAGACTCGTACTAAGTCCATGTTAATCGACAAACACTTACGACATAAGTTTGGTTCGAAACCGATCCTCAATTCAAGTTATACTTAATCACTTATAAAGTCGATTTCAAAGTCGCGTTCTTAGGGGTTTTCACTTGCGCAACCTCAGCTTCCGTATTTTTATAAAATCGGAAAATAATCCAATTAACATGAGGTTTCTTCTCACACCTTCCTTATGATCCCTAGTATTTAATCATCAAGATTCTCCACTGACTTAACTGCGTTAAGGGGATTCAATTCCAGTTACGAACTCGCTCTTGCAGTTTCGAAGCACTTTTAGTAATTTAATCATATCTCCTAAACCGTAAGTCCATTTGTTTCGATTCTTTTTCCAAAATGATCTACGACTCGAGATCTACAAGGGTCGGTCATGTATCCATTAAGGTCAGAGAATTAACCCAACTGCTATGCACGGTTTATTAAGGTCTAATGAAAATCTGGCATTACGACGGCTATAAATCGGACGTTTCCAAATTTATTAACATCAAAACCAAGCCACACCGGGCATACCATCAATCTTAAACATCTCATACTCATCTTAACAGTCCATGGTTCATCTTACTACACCATCATAACATCATAACACTTAGATCCACTAACAATTACATAATCATGCTTATAAGAGCATCTTAATCATCACTAATCTAACAATCACCAAGAACATCCATAAAACTTAAAGTAGATCTAGGGTTATGAGGGTTATACCTTCCTTGGAGAGTGTGCTAGCCTTGCTAAGCTTGATCTAGTCCTTATATAGCCTTAACAACCTTAAACTAACAAGAATCATCAAGAATATAATTAGAGTTTCTCGGAGTTTCCATAACACAGCTGAAAGATCATGCAAAACGAGGGCCTTACCGAGGTTTTCTGGACAAGGCTTCTAAAGGAGAGTTGTAGAGCATCTAACCAGATTTCCAACAAGCTAAAGAACACCAAAATCCATTGAGTAATGAAGGAGATACGTTCGTTCAAAAATCGTTACAGAAACTGTCAAGAAATCTGGGCAGCTCGGTTCTTCAACTTGGGGAGGTGATTTCACTAGGCTACACTCATTAGATGGCCATGAGATTTTGAGCGAATATTCTCCATAATATGAGGGAGATGTGGTCAAAATTTGGTGATTTTATCATGGCTAGAAATGGAGATATGATTTTTCTTCTTGAGCATGGTGCTGCTGGGCAGTTTGTGAGAATGAGAGAAAATGGAGTTTGCTTGGCTTGCTCTTGGAAAAATAATGCATAAAGTGATTGCCTTGGATAATATCTAGATATTATAGATGTGTATGGCTGAGCTTATCCCTTGGGGTTTGTGCAAGGAGTATTGGACAAGCTTGATAATTGTTTTGTTCCTTGAAATGATTTAAGTGATTTACATCACTTAATTTCCTAATTACTCTTGATTTAATCTTTGATTAAATCATCCAATCTACTTGATATAATTCTCTTGATGTTCATGTAGGATATTTGATCTTGTTATAAACTCAATCCAAATTCCATAATTCGTTCGCTTTATCTTTCAATCTCGTTGTAAAGTTTCAGCGGTTTCTAGACGCTCGTTTCACTATCTCTGTGGTTTTCGTTCCAAATCCTCAAATAAAATATAATAAAATTCTAAAATATTAAGTCATTTAATCCTCAAATTTAATATCTCATTTCTTGAATATAATAATATATAATTCACTGTCTGGTCAAATATTACACCAAGATAGAATTTGGAATTTCTGAATTCCGATCGTCTTTACATACACTTATTTCGTCCACTGATCATCAATACGAACTCAGAAATCTGTTCCGAATACTTCTATATAGTGTCGTCTAATAACATTCCAACTTCCACCAAAAATACTATTCACGTATGGAAACACTATTCACGTATGAAAACAATGTTCACGTACGCACTTAATCCAAATAAGAAAAGTTTTAATTCTACCAAAAATTTGGGGTTCTTACATTTTAGATTTCTTCTTCTTTGGCCTCTGTAAAGGTGACTCAGGTTCCTCACTTTTTAAACCTAATTCTACAGCCAATGCTGCTTTAGATAATATGTTCAAAGGTTCATAAACTATCTCATTTCTCTTCTTTTTACTAACATCACCCTTTTGAAAGGATGATGCAGTTGGCTCACTGTTTGGTAGAGTGTTTGGCTGAGGGGGTTGGTTAGCAAGCCCTGGGTTAGCATTTTGTCCTACTTGCTTGGGCTGTGCTAATTGTGATTTGGAATCAAATATTGGCATGTTGTGGGGGTAAGTCCTAAATAGGCTCTCCATATAGGGAGTTATTTTGAGTCTTACATCCACATCATTCCTAGTCTCCAAGTTACCAAAAATGAGTTTGGTCATGGACCTAGGGTAGCCTATTCTAGTCTTATCTATTCCAGGCAATTCAATTAACTTATTATCTACAAAATTAAGTGCAGATTGAATAAAACGAGGAAAGAAAATTTCAGTACCTCTCTTGGCTGAGTTCTTACCAAGTCTCCCATATATCTCCTGTAGAATGATCTGTCCAATATCTATTTTTCTCCCATAGGCCAAGGCATAGCCAATTTGCTGTGCGGGTGCACTGATTTGGTCAAAACTAGACTTCCTTGTTGTGAAGACTTAAAGAAGAGTAGCAAAGACATAGCTCCATTCTTTCCTCAAGGACTTCCTATTCAACTTTCCAAGATTGATTTTATCAGAGTAGTTGATGAAATCAAAGAAGTCTTTCTAACTCTGCATTCGTGGCCAGTGGGTCATACTCCTCTTGTTGTAAATCCAATGCTTTATTCATGTCTGCTATGGTGATAGTGATGTCCTTGCCTTGAATCTTGCAGTAGACCACATATGAGGTTATAGCATTCTCAAGAGCGATGACCTCCATAGTAGCAGTCCTCCAAAATTGTTATAGTAAGTCCAGATACAGAGTTGGGTTGGCTGAAAGTGCATCCTTGATATATGACTCAGACATCCATCGAACAAAGCATTTGAAGTTTGCATTTGGTGTTTCCACATCATTAGTTATTGTAATGAAATTGGTTTGAGTGGGTATGGTGAGTTGAGTGTTTGCCATTTTATAGAGAGAGAAAGGGAACGATGGTTGAAGAAGAAATTAAGCTTTTGAAGTTAGGGTTTACAGAGGTTTTGGGAGTTTAGATGCTTGAGAAATCGAATGAAATGAATTGAATAGATGTAGAATTGTATAAGTATGAAGTACTTGAATTGTCGATTAGATATATGTTTTGTATCGACAAGTCAGGCATTCGAGAAGTAGAAATCAACTATTCGATAAGTCAAGAAAGGCTTAATCGATATCTCAAGCAGGTTGACACTCACAGCTGGCAGTTATCTAACTTAGAAATAATTCTAAATTAAATAAAATATGTTTTTATGAGTGATTTAAAATTTCTAAATAAAAATCCAAAAACGGTTAAGATTCAGTGAGAATTCAGCCTTTTCAAATGATTCGAGAACTCAAACATAGTATTCGAGAACTCAGTCATTAGAGAACTAAAACACCTTATTCGAGAACTCAAGCATTTCTCTGTTCGATTTCTCTGAAAGCCTCTATTCGAGAACTCAAGAGTGTCCTGAATAGGCTTGTTAGAGAAGTCGAGCATTAACAAGAAATGAATCATTCGAGAAGTCTGACTTATCGAAATGTTCTTTTCACTCATAAAAATTCAATTTTCACTATCTTTTAAAAATTTATCAGACATATTCAATAAAGAATATTCTAACAAATTAAATAGTGATATTCTTAAAATTTGGTAGAAATTTCAAGTTGACACAATATGATTTTTCAACATATGCAACAGATTTGAAATATTTATAAATCATATTTCAGTCAACACTTACTTCAAAAATATTGAGAATTTAGATAAAGTAAGTGTTTACTGCTGCAACAATCTAGTTGATATTTACACTTAGCCAGATTCCGAAGAATTCAGCATTCCAATCTCACTCACCAACCTTGTGAAGGTGGATTCATCTAATGGCTTAGTGAATATGTCAGCTAGTTGTTTATCTGTATAGACATAATGCAACTCAATGGTTCCATTAGTTGCATGTTCTCTAATAAAATGATATCTGATGTCAATGTGCTTTGTCCTAGAATGATTGACAGGATTGACAACTATAGAGATTGCACTTGTGTTGTCACACATGATTGGAATTCTTTCCAACACAAGTCCATAGTCTCTAAGTTGATTTCTAATCCAAAGCACTTGAGCACAGCAACTTCCAGCAGCTATGTATTCAGCCTTAGTTGTGGAAGTTGACACAGATTGTTGTTTCTTGCTGTACCAAGAGACTAACCTTTGTCCAAGAAACTGGTATCTACCTGAGGTGCTTTTCCTATCCACTCTGCATCCAGCATAATCAGCATCAAAATAGCCAACCAGATTGAACCCTGTGTCCTTAGGATACCATAAACCCAAGTTTGGAGTGCCCTTCAGATATCTAAAGATCCTTTTTATAGCAATCAAATGTGACTCTTTTTGATTTGATTGAAACCTTGCACACAAGCATGTAGCAAACATGATGTCTGGCCTACTTGCAGTGAGATAGAGTAGGGAACCAACCATGCCTCTGTAGACTGAGATATCTACTTTCTTGCCTTTAGCATCTTCATCCAATTTAGTAGCAGTGCCATGGGTGTCTTTGCAGGTGAGCAGTCTTCTAAGTCAAATTTCTTCAATAGATCCTTGATGTACTTGGTTTGACTGATAAATATACCATCCTTCCTCTGACTGACTTGCAATCCAAGAAAGAATGTTAGCTCTCCCATCATACTCATCTCATATCTACTCTGCATGAGCTTAGAGAATTTCTCACACATTTTCTCATTATTAGAACCAAAAATAATAGACTCAATTGCAATTTGCAACCCTTTGGTTTGGACCAAAATCAGTTTGGTACTCATAGTTTTCATAATTGCAGTTTGCATCCCTAAGAATGTTTGAGCGCTACAAATTGCACCCCTTTCGTGTATTTTTACCAAATTTCCCCTGATAATTTGGTAAATTCAGAATACTTAATTACATTTTGAGCCCTAAAGTATGAAATGTTGCATACATGAACCCAGGTCCTCAAAGCCAGGTGGTTGTTGCACATAAACTTCTTCTTCCAACTCTCCATTCAGAAATGCACTCTTGACATCCATTTGATAGACTTTAAAATTTGAATGAGCAGCAAATGCCAGGAATATTCTGATGGCTTCCAATCTAGCAACAGGGGCAAATGTCTCATCATAATCAATGCCTTCCTGTTGAGAGTATCCTTTTGCAACCAACCTTGATTTGTTTCTTACTATTACACCATCTTCATTCATCTTATTCATCAGAACCCATTTTATTCCAACAATGGTTCTGTTCTTTGGTGCAGGCACAAGGTCCCATACTTTGTTTCTGTCGAATTGATTCAGCTCCTCTTGCATGGCAATAATCCAATCTGGATCCAACAGTGCATCATCAAGTTTCTTAGGCTCAATCTAAGATACAAAACAACCATAGAGGCACTCATTTTGAGTTGCCCTCCTAGTCAGGATCTCCAATAATTTGCTCTGCAGTGTGTGATCTATCCCATTTCCTTGAATGTTCAGTCTGATTTCTCAACCTTGATGTTGCTTCATCATCCAAGTCATGATCATTCTCACTTCCTCCCCCTGTGAAGTTGCCACTATTCATAGGTGTGTCTTGGATGCTTGCCTCTCCACTGTTGATTGACACAAATTCTTCTCTTGTATCATCATTCACTTGAGTTTGTTGAACTGCAGTTTCAACTTCAGTTTCAATCTCTTCATCAGAATCATCTAGATTTTCAAATCTTAGTGGATCTTTTTCTTATCATTGGCTTCTTCTAATCCAGGTGATAAGTGGATTTTATATCCACTTGGAGCATTCTAAATCGGCTTAAATTGATTGTCTTGGACTCAAGTTTCTGGTAGTTTTGATGTGTTTTGCTTAGTTGTGCAGATTTGCGAGAAGGTTGACTAAGGTGGATGCTTCTATTATTTTTTGGGAATTAATTGATTAAAATTCGGATTTTTAAGAAGGGTTGCGCAGTCTACACTGTTTGGGCCATATCTTGAGTTCTATAAGTCTGTTTTCAGCCCGTAAGCAGTCCACGCGAAGATAACGAGATTCTCTATCATTCTAAGGTGGTCCAGAGGTCCAATTACGTTTGGAACGTTCCAGAAAAACTGAAGAAAAGTCAGCCACGAATTTTCCTTAAAAACAGAATCAGTTTAGGAAACGTCTTTTGCAGAAATTCTGTTTTAACTCTATTTTGGGTATTTTCTTGCTGGGCAAGACTTTTAGAGCCTATTTAAACACATCCTACCATTGTAATAGAAATATACACATTATCATAGCTGTATTATTGTAACCAGCTTAGATCTGCAAGGGAGAAAAGGAGAGAAGGATTCAACGC
The DNA here is from genome assembly GCA_037693485.1 of Kitagawia praeruptora. Taxonomy (NCBI): domain Eukaryota; kingdom Viridiplantae; phylum Streptophyta; class Magnoliopsida; order Apiales; family Apiaceae; genus Kitagawia; species Kitagawia praeruptora. Next base: position 94,835,394 of record CM075354.1, on the reverse strand, counting down.
TCGTGACAAGCAACGGATCTAGATCTACTTCATCTTTTGTTCTAGATTTGTTTTCTCAAACTCTTGTTTATTAATATAATTACGTCTTTTATTCATATCTTGTTATTTACCATGTTTTCATCAAATCCCATGGTGACGAAAGGTTTAATTATGAACTAATCGTTGTCGTGGGATCCTAGTGGATTTATCTATGTAGCTTAGTAGTTTGCATGCCTTAAAGATTTATGTGTGGTGAATACTGATATCCTCGTATGGTTAATCTTAATGCTTTTGGATGCGTAGCTAACATCTAAATTGAATTGTTAATCTCTTACGAAACGAGAGTGGATCTTGAGATTTAGAACTTGCCATGCTAGCATAGGATAGGTTGATGTTAAGCATCATGATTTGTGGCATGAATAGAGATATTATGCTACCCTATGTGATCTAAGTGAATAACTTGTGCTTCAACCTTTATGTTTTCAAATTCTATAGAGATATAGGGTCTAAACATAATAGGTGCCTATACATCTTCTATCTCTTTTGTGGATGTATGTGTAGATTGGTACTAGTATACCGAGAGGTAACTTTTACTCTTTCCGTGTTATTCGATCAGATATCAAAACCATCGCATGTTTTAATTAAAGGCTGCAACTCTAAGTGAAGTAGGTGATGAAACTAGGGTTCCATGTTTTATTCTCATATTAGTAATTCGATATTAATCTCTTTAATTAGTTAATCTTTAGTTTGATAATTAATTTAGTAGTCAATAAAAATTCAATTTGTTACTTTTCTTAGCAGTGAGTTAAAACCATACATTGTTGCATAGGCATATTTACTGAATTGAACACCATTCTAGATCTCTGTGGGAATGAACTTGATTTAATCATATATTACTTGTGACTACGTGCGCTTGCGTAAATTTTGCATAACAAGTTTTTGGCGCCGCTGCCGGGGATCATCGGTGTTTTTATTTCAGTTTATGTGTTTGTCAATAGTGGTCGTTAGCGTTCACTGACTCGGATTCTTACTTAGTTTGTTTGTTTCGTGGTGTTTCAGGTACTTGAGTTTGTATGCAAACACGTTCGCAAGCTCGTTTACAAAGACTGGCAGAAGACGATCTTGTAGAGAATTTAGAGAATAAGGAAGAGGAGACTGAAACTACGGTAGCAATGGCAGATGCAGCAGCAGCTAAGGCTTTGAAGGACTATTCTCAGCCAAAACTTAATGATATCCAGTCTAGCATTGTTAGACCAGCTATTGCAGCGAACAACTTTGAAATCAAGCCGGGCACAATTCAGATGGTGCAGAATTCAGTCCAGTTTTGGGGAGCTTCTACGGAGGATCCTAACATGCATGTTCGGGACTTCATCGAAATCTGCGACACTTTCAAGTGTAATGGTGTGACGGATGATGCTATCAGGTTGAGGCTTTTCCCATTCTCTCTGAGGGATAAGGCTAAGAGCTGGCTACACTCTTTACCACCTGGTTCCATTACTACATGGGAAGATCTTGCTCAGAAGTTCCTTACTAAATTCTTCCCGATGGCGAAAACTGCAGCAATAAGGAATCAGTTGACTCAATTCCAACAGCAATCTGGCGAGTCCTTGTGTGAGGCTTGGGAATGCTACAAGGAGATGCTAAGGAAGTGTCCTCATCATGGCATGCCTGATTGGATGGTTATTAATGGTTTTTACAATGGATTGGGAGCACAGTCTAGGCCTTTGCTAGATGCAGCATCAGGTGGAGCTCTATGGGCGAAGAGCTATGTAGAAGCTTATGAACTTATTGAGATGATGGCTGCCAATGAATATCAAAATCCAACCCAAAGGCTATCTCAAGGCAAAGTAGCAGGAATTTTGGAAGTAGATACAGCTGCAATGATTACGGCTCAGTTGAAGGCTCTTGCTATGAAAGTGGATTCTCTGGCTAATTATGGAGTTCAGCAGGTGGCTAGTGTTTGTGAGTTATGTGCGGGCGCACATGAGACGAATCAATGTGCTATCTCTTCTGAATCAGCACAGTTCGTGAGTAATTTCTAGAGACCTGCTGCACCAGTTCCAGCCACTTATCATCCCAGCAATCGGAATCATCCTAACTTCAGCTGGAGCAATAATCAAAATACTCAACAATCTTATCAGCAAGCAAGGCCATTCAATCAAGGCTATCAGCAGCCTTATGCTCCAAGGACACCATATCAACCTCCGGGATTTCAGCAGCAAACCCAGGTTCATGCAGGGCAATCATCTAATGATAAATCTGATGAGATGTGGATAGCATTAAAGAACTTACAAGCTGGCCAGAAGCTCTTGGAAACTCAGATAGGACAGATTGCAAGTGCCTTATTTAGTAGGCCACAAGGAACTCTTCCTAGTGATACAGAGACTAATCCAGGCATGAGGGAAAACAAGGAACAGGTCAATGCAGTTACTTTGAGATCCGGAAAGGTTACAACTGATCAAAAATCAGCAACTGAAGAAGAGGAAGAAGTGCAGAATCAGCAGGATGAAAAATCTGCGGTGCCCGAAATTGAGAAATCTGATTTAGTGGCTGATCAGCTAGATGGTGAGAAGAGCAAGGAACCTGTTGAAAAGTTTACTCCGGAGCAATCTTCAATGAATAATCAGATCTATCCACCTCCACCATTTCCTGGACGTTTGAGGAAAAGTCAAGAGAAACAGTTTCAGAAATTTATGGAGGTCTTCAAGAAACTGTCCATTAACATTCCTTTTGTTGAAGCATTGGAGCAGATGCCAAGATATGCAAAGTTTATGAAGGATATTTTGTCACGGAAGAGAAGGTTGGAAGATTTTGAAACAGTAGCTTTGACGGAGGAGTGTAGTGCTGTTCTACAACAGAAATTGCCTCCGAAATTGAAAGATTCGGGAAGTTTCACTATTCCATGTACTATTGGCAATCTTTCTTTCAACAAGTGTTTATGTGATTTGGGAGCTAGCATTAATCTTATGCCCTTGTCTGTTTTCAAGCAACTTGGTTTACCGGAGCCAAAGCCAACTAACATCTCTTTGCAGTTGGCTGATCGATCTATCACTTATCCGAGGGGCATAGTGGAGGATGTTTTGGTGAAGGTTGATAAGCTCATATTCCCAGCTGATTTTGTGATCTTGGATTTCGAAGAAGATAAGAAGATTCCCATAATCTTGGGAAGACCGTTCTTGGCTACAGGAAAGACTTTGATTGATGTGCAAAAAGGAGAGCTTACAATGAGGGTGCAAGATCAGAGTGTCACCTTTAATGTGTTTAAGGCCATGAAATTTCCGACAGAGGATGAGGAGTGTTGCAGTGTGGAAATAGTTGATACGGGTCAGAGAAAGAAGTTTGATCAGTTATTGAGCGAAAAATCTGACATGTATGTGCTAAAGCATCCTATCAGTGATTCCATTGACAGTTCTTCAGTTCGTGATCTTTCGAAAGTAAAGCTTGGGAAACTTCCACCACATTTGAGGTATGTCCTTTTGAATAATGAGCTAGTGATTTTTGAGGAGGGACATGATAACGTGTTGCGAAGGTGGAAAGCAGATGATAAGGAAGAAGAAATTTTTGTTCAGCCGGTTGAGTCGGAGAAGCACCTTAGAGGTGTGAAGAAGAAAAAGAAGAAGATTTGGCCGTTGGGAAGTAAAATTAAGTTGAAGTCTGAAGGAAAAGATTTGTGGAAAGCAAGCCATCAAGATGTCAATGTTCGTATGAATGGTTTGTCTGTTGAAGATGGTTCAGTTATTCTTTTGAAACCGCCTTGATTTGAGGAAGTAACGTCAAGCTATTGACGTTAAAGAAGCGCTTCGTGGGAGGCAACCCATGCATTAGTGTAGGAAAAAAAAAAATTGTGTTGTGTGAAAAAAAAAAAAAAAAAAAAAAAAAAAATGAAAAAAATCGAATTTTGGGTGTGTAACGCAGGCTGCACCTGCGTTTCTGGAACAGGGGCGGATTGCGGAAGAGTAACGCAGGCTGCGTCTGCGTTACTGGAATAAAGGCAGTCTGCAGACCTGTCACGCAGGCTGCGCCTGCGTGTCTGCATGTGGGGCAGTCTGCACTTGCTTGCGATGGGCGCGTGAGGAAAAAAAAAAAAATAATTTCAGTGGTTTTGTTCAGCGTGTGCACCTGTTGTGTGCATATAAAAAATTTTCACCTCCTTTTCTTTTTATACCCCATTCTCTATAATTTTTTTCCTATTTCTATTTCAAAACCCCCCCATCTTTTCTCCAAAATTCTAAACCAATTTCTTTTCTAATTCTAATTTTATTCTTATTCTTATTATTATTATTATTATTATTATTATTATTATTTTTATTATTATTATTATAGTTATTATTTATTATTATTATTATTATTATTATTTTCTTTATTATTTTCTTTATTATTATTATTATTTATTATTATTATTATTATTATTATTTTATATACACACCTATACATACAAATCCAATTCCTCTTCTATTTTATTTAAATCTCTAAAAATTCAATTCTAAAGAGGAATTAATTGCAAGTTCACCTCTTTGATTCGTATTGGGTAAATCTTTTTCTCTAATCTTATTTTTATTACGAATTTGTGTTCTTGTCAATTGTGGATTTTGTAGTATTCAGGCAAGGTGGTCAGTCTCTGAAGCTCGTGCGCAATATCCTCCACCAGATTCATCCGAGGAGGACTAGGATGCTGAGGTATGTTTTCTGCTATCCCTTGTATTTACTTCCATTCAATGAGGACATTGAATATTTTAAGTTTGGGGGTGGTTTGAGGGATTAGTAGTTGTTGTTGTATTATTTGTTCATGTAGGATTTCATGCTTTGCATATTAGTAGTAGTAAATTATGCATTATTGTTTGTGTTATCTACGTTTGTTCATATAGGACATTCTGTTTTTATTTTCGTAGATCATGTGAGTCATATTAGTTTGCATTTGCACCCATGCTTGATAGGAATTTTGTGTGTTGACGCTTTTGATTGAGAAGTGATATGCTTTGTTCTTGTGCACACACATACACTAGTAAGTTGAAGCTAGTAGACTTTTTGAATGTTGTAAGTGATTAGGACATGTTTATGTGCAAGATGATTTAGTTTGCATGCTTTGAATACAAGTTGGTGCGTTAGAGAGATTTTTGCTTGGGATTGAGTATGTTTTTCCACCAAGTGAGATTTTGAGCCTTATTGCTTATTGCATATTTGTTGCAATCTTATTCGTTTGCTTGAGTGTCCACGGATTGTTTGCATTGCTAGCAATTGTTTGAGGTCTTTCTTGAAACGCATGACATTATTTGACGATTAAAATGATAAAGGCAATTAGGAATTACCGCATATTTTCCCATATTACCACACCATGTTTACATGATCAATTAGTTAACCCGTTGAGCTTAATCCTATTTTTTCGGTGACATACCACATTACTTGCCTAGACCTTTTTCTTGTATTGGCCTTACATTAATTTGAACCTACATTGTCAAAGGCTAGTAGAGTGCTTAAGGGAGTAATAAGGTGTGCAAGGAGGGGTTTATTGTTGGTTATACTTTTGGGGGAAATATTGAAAATTGTGTTTGGTTGTTTACTTGATAGTCGACATATGTAATAAATTGTGGGATCATTGTTATTGTTTATTGTTTGTGTTCTATTTAGCTCTCGAAAAAAAAAAAGAAAGAAAAAAAAAGAAAAAAAAGAAAAAAAATAGAAAAAAAGAAAGAAAAAAAATATTATGAGAGCATGTTTGTGTTTGTTGCGATCCTATTTCAGTCGACTAGTCGAGTGTTTGTTTTTAGTAAAGATTATGTGGGGGAAATATGGTGTTGTGTATGATTTATTATGGTACTTACTAGCTTTTGACACTTCACCTGTTTTGGCTTATTTGACATACTGTAACACCCCCAGATCCAGGGTCAGGGATCTGGTCGTTACGGTCTCAATATCCAACCACAAAACCAACATAATTTAAATTACAACCTTGTGACCCAAAACAACAACATAAAACACACCCGTTATAGTCCCAGAGATGAAATCAGAGTAACCAACAATATTATTAATCACAATTTTGAGTTCTTACAACCCAAAGAATTACAATTGTACAATTACATACTCTTTGCCATCCATTAATAGATACCATAATATAAATACATTTGAGGCTCAATTGCTAACAACTAGCCTACCAGTAGTTGCATCCTCAACAAAGGTAGCCAAGACCTTAGCGGTAAACCTCTGACGGTTGACACCTGCTTACGATGTGTGCACCTTGCGCGGCCATCTGATCTAGCTGTTGTTGTGATATAAATAAATAAAGCAAGGGTGAGCAATAGCCCACCAGAAATATAATTGAACAGTGATAATATATAACAGTCCAAAATCTCTTTGAAACCATGTGCCATGCATTAACGATGTAGTACCAATATAAGGTATGAGATGAAGTTACAAGGTAACTCAAAAATATATTTGTTTTGAATAAATATCTGCTATGCAAAAGATAAGCAAGATATTCTCAATTATCATAAAAGAGGAACTTGCAGGAAAAATATTGCAATTCCGGTTTCAACACTTTTTCACCTTGCCAACACCAACAGTGTTGCAGAAATTTCTTACTTTTAGAAGATGAACTAATACGGGAGCATTGCCGCGCCAGATGCCCTGACGTTTACGATGATCAGTCGTATGTCATGCATCTCATCAGTCGTTCTCTACATGTAGAAGGTAGCTCCGACGGAATTATTTATCTACCGCCCTCTGGAACTCCTCAGCCAAAGGTTGGGCTATTGCTGGACCGGCGCCACTCGGCCACTTACGCGTCTCCTAGTTCGAATATCATCCATGACTCTGAAACGTAAAGTTCGTTCCCCTTTTCCCCAAGTGTAACACTTGTTGATAGGACTCCACAAAGTAGTCGTATCTAATTGGAAAGGAAAAATTCACCAATATTTCCCAAGCTGATGCTTGTTAATGGATATAAACTTGTTACATCAATCATACCCCTCGAGCGTTGAGGAGGTAACCAAAAGACTCATATCGATACTTGAAAGAATCAAGATGTGAGTGACAAGATAGTTTTAGCAAGTATAGGACCGGGCAGTCCAATAAATAACATCCCTCAAGTGAGGTCCCCTTATATACGTTTGGAAGTTGAGCGAGTATTTAAATCTTCTTTAAGATAGATTTAAATGAAAATAAAGTTTGGGAACCTCCCCTTGATAAGAATAGTCATAAAATACTCCGAAATATTTTACACCTTATCTGAAGGTGATAGATAATCTTTGAATAGTATGAATCCTCATAAAAAGAACTTAAAAGAACTTAAATAAATATTCCAAAAATATTTATTAAATCAATAATAATTAAGGAATATGAATAAATCATAACATTGCTCGTAAGTAATCCTCGAATAAATATATAGAATTATTTATTAAATAAGTCTCTTCTTAAATGAATATTTAAAATAATATTCCTTGAATAAATAAACTTAAATAAATATTTAAAATAATATTCATTTAACAAATAATATTCTAAATGAATATCCGAATAATATTCATTTAGTAATCAAAACTTTAAAGGGATATTCGAAGTAATATTCCTTGAGTAAATAGAACTTCCAATGAATATTTTAAAATAATATTCATTAAGTAAATCAAACCTTAAATGAATATTCGAAAGTAATATTCATTAAATAAATAAAGATCAAATGAATATTCCAAATAATAATAAGTAAGCCAAATGAATAATTGGGAATGATATTTGTCAACCAAATAACTCTAATGAATATTCAAAATAATATTCATTAACTAAATAACTCCAATGAATGATCAAAATAATATTCATTAAATAAATGACATTCGAAATGAATATTAAAATAATATTCATTAAATATTCCTTCACTGAGGTAATACTCAAATAACGTTCCTCGAACGATTCGTAATCGAATAAAAATCCTCGAAATAATAAATTTGTCGTTGGGATCCCTCCGGGTTTCCACGACTATTTATATATTACAAAATATCGACTCCCGGTCTATATTTGAAGTATGAATATCATACGCCCTTCGCTAAGGGTCTTAACCAAACAATCCGGCTCATAACTGATATTTCATATATAGTCTATAAGCCGATATCAATTCAGGGAACAAGTAATTCAATATTAACTTGAAAGTAGGCATGCATGCTATGGCATATGTATAAAACAATCATCATATATATTATCACAACAACAGTTCCAAGTATTGGAAACTTGCCTGAGAATCGAGTGCGGGTAGGGGTAATGTGTCCCGGGTCAGCTCGACGATCTATAAACAATCAGAATATTTAAGATTAACCACTTAATGCTTATTAAAAGGCTAGTATAAACTCCACTTAAATCGAAACATGTTTTCGAGTTATCTCGTTACGTCTCTTTTAGTGTAACTCTTTTTATCACCGATACGATCCGACCTTCGTTCGTTATCAAGACATGTCATCATGCTTATACTTGGTATATACTTAAGTCGTATAAGTTCTAAGGTCGGTCGTTTACGAATCAAGATTATACCTCGAGTGTTAACGCCCGTTTTCTAAGTTATAACCAAAGTCATACCTTTAAGGGGTTCGTTCGCGTTTAACCTCGATTCAAACATTTTTATAAAATCGGAAAACGATCCATTCGACATGTGGTTTTCTCCCACACCTTCCTTTTTACCTCTAATATTTAATTAATAAGATTCGCCACTGATTAAACGACATTTAAGGGAATCAATTTCAATTACGAACTTTCGTTTACGATTTCGAACCACTTTTACGAATTTAATCATAACTCCTAAACCGTAAGTCCATTTCATGCGATCTTTATATCAAAACGAAGCTTGTAACATAATCTAGCTAATTATGGCATAAGTCGAAGCTATGCAGTGAGTTATATCTTCTGTCAAGTTCGGATTTCAAGATTAAACGAAAATCGGGCATTACGACGGCTATAAATCGAACGTTCTACTAATCGTAACACTAAACCAAGCCACACCGGGCACCAATACAACTTGTACACATGATTAACAACCTTATCAGTCCAAGAACATCATGTTAAACCAACAAGATCATCATCTCTTACTAAAATCATTAAACCACTAACTAATCATGCTTATAACATCACCATAATCATAACTACTTAGATCCATCAAGAACATCATTAAAACTCAAAGTCAAACTAGGGTTTCATGAGATTTATACCTTCCTTGTAGAATGTTAAAGACCTTGCTAAGCCTTGTATAGTCCATGTCCACCCTTAACCAAGCTTAGACCATCCAAAAATTCAAGATCCAAGAATTTTGTTCTTGAAAACACTATTCACCCTCCTTTTAAATCATTTCTTTGAAAATGGAAAAAGATGAGTTTGATGTTAAGATTTTGAGGAGATCATTTTTATGAATTATAGGACTCACATAAAAAGTTTCAAGATCAACAAATGGTTGGAAGTTGGATTTTGGTCTTTGAATTAATGAAATAGCCGAATGGGAGTAAAAGGGAGAGAATGGAGAGTTTCTTGCTTGGTTTGATCTCATCTTGCATAAAGTGAGTAATAATGCAAGATATTTGTTTGGCTAACCATAGTTTAGTTGATGGGTTAAGGCTTGGTTAAGGATTTGTTATCATGTGAGCAAGAGTTGATGTCTTATGGTGCACTTCTTTGGTAACTAGATTGGTTTGTTTCCAATGGTGCTAGTGTGCATGCAACTTGCTTGGTTCCTTGCATTATTCATGCATCCAAATAATATCAAGGCCATAAAGTGGCTTCTTTGGATAATATCTAATGTCAAGTGGCTTTAATAAAAGTGGTGTGTCAAGGAAGTTTCCTAATCAAGTGGACAAGTAGCATTTTAAGAGATAATATCTTGTCTGCTTGGTTTAATCCTAAGTGTGCTAGTTACTTCTTGCCACTAGCTTAGTTACTTACTCCATCCACTTGCACATGTATGTATCTTAGTCCTCTGCTTGTTCTTTTGTCCGTTTATTGCTTAATTCGTTGATCGTTCGAGGGAATAACTCATTCGTTTCTAGTTAGGGTTTTACCGAAAACCTTCTTAATATTTATAATAACATTCTCCATCTTTCTTAATACTTCTCGAATTTAAATTCCTTAAATCCCTTAAATAAATCCTTAAGTTTGGCAGTGTCCAGGGAATTCTCGGAGAAAATGAAAGTGCTCTGTTTCTGAATCCGACAGCTTTTACATACACTTATTTTCCTCCTGGATCACTAATACGAACTCAGAAATCCATTCCGAATACCGGGTATAACATTATTATAATAATATTCCAAATTCCACCAAAATCACTATTCATCACTTATTTTTATTTAATTCCTATAATTAGGAAAATGAACCTGGTTCACCCTCGAGTGTTCCTTAACCTTTTTACGGAACCGCTGGGCTTATAATAGATATTGATTTGGATGACATGAGGGTATCTATTTCTCCCTAGGGAATCTTATCTTAACTTTCTAGGAGATAGATTATTCTAATCTAAGTTATCACCCAATAGCATCCTTCAGGCCATATAACCTTGGAATATATATCCTTCCATTATTCATCCCTTAAGGCCAGTATTACATTGTAGTTGTAACCACTGTTCACTCTTACATTAATACATAATAAAAAGTTTTAATTCTACCAAAAAATCTGGGTTCTTACACATACCTTGTCCCTAGCCCCGTTACAACCCAAATAAAGACCTTTTGATTATCGTCATTGATGTATGTTGTGTTAAGAGTTAGATTGATACCAAATGTCAAGCATGCTTATGATTTTGTTGGAATTGAGTGATACACTTACCCTTGTTCTTGAGGGAATATTCTTTTGTGAGTGGATTGTGAGTGTTTGCTTGTTTTTGCGTATGAGATCCCGAGTTTTGTCTCAAAGATGTACTCTTGTAGGCTTAGCAAGTTTACTAACTTATTCTTACATTTGACATGGGCTTGTGAGAACTTATGCATGTTCATGGAGTAGACTATGTGAATACTTGCACTTTCGATACCAAGACATTGCGTATTTACTTTGATTCTTAAGTTAATATGGCATGAGAGGATTTGAAGGTATGGTAGATTAGATTAATTGCATTTGCATATTAGTTGCATTCATGCATTGCATTGCATTAGGTTAAATGGATTTTGTGGGTACATTCGCTATAGGCCCTCACGAGACCTTACTCGTCCACTAGGGCTGCCTAGGGGTTTAAAGGGCTTGTTGCATATGCCAAATGCAACCGTGATCACCTACGGAAGTGGTACTAGTTAGTTAGTTAGTTGTAATTGTTTATGCTTGAGGACAAGCATCGGTTTAAGTTTGGGGGTGTGATAAGTGGATTTTATATCCACTTGGAGCATTCTAAATCGGCTTAAATTGATTGTCTTGGACTCAAGTTTCTGGTAGTTTTGATGTGTTTTGCTTAGTTGTGCAGATTTGCGAGAAGGTTGACTAAGGTGGATGCTTCTATTATTTTTTGGGAATTAATTGATTAAAATTCGGATTTTTAAGAAGGGTTGCGCAGTCTACACTGTTTGGGCCATATCTTGAGTTCTATAAGTCTGTTTTCAGCCCGTAAGCAGTCCACGCGAAGATAACGAGATTCTCTATCATTCTAAGGTGGTCCAGAGGTCCAATTACGTTTGGAACGTTCCAGAAAAACTGAAGAAAAGTCAGCCACGAATTTTCCTTAAAAACAGAATCAGTTTAGGAAACGTCTTTTGCAGAAATTCTGTTTTAACTCTATTTTGGGTATTTTCTTGCTGGGCAAGACTTTTAGAGCCTATTTAAACACATCCTACCATTGTAATAGAAATATACACATTATCATAGTTGTATTATTGTAACCAGCTTAGATCTGCAAGGGAGAAAAGGAGAGAAGGATTCAACGCTCGTGACAAGCAACGGATCTAGATCTACTTCATCTTTTGTTCTAGATTTGTTTTCTCAAACTCTTGTTTATTAATATAATTACGTCTTTTATTCATATCTTGTTATTTACCATGTTTTCATCAAATCCCATGGTGACGAAAGGTTTAATTATGAACTAATCGTTGTCGTGGGATCCTAGTGGATTTATCTATGTAGCTTAGTAGTTTGCATGCCTTAAAGATTTATGTGTGGTGAATACTGATATCCTCGTATGGTTAATCTTAATGCTTTTGGATGCGTAGCTAACATCTAAATTGAATTGTTAATCTCTTGCGAAACGAGAGTGGATCTTGAGATTTAGAACTTGCCATGCTAGCATAAGATAGGTTGATGTTAAGCATCATGATTTGTGGCATGAATAGAGATATTATGCTACCCTATGTGATCTAAGTGAATAACTTGTGCTTCAACCTTTATGTTTTCAAATTCTATAGAGATATAGGGTCTAAACATAATAGGTGCCTATTCATCTTCTATCTCTTTTGTGGATGTATGTGTAGATTGGTACTAGTATACCGAGAGGTAACTTTTACTCTTTCCGTGTTATTCGATCAGATATCAAAACCATCGCATGTTTTAATTAAAGGCTGCAACTCTAAGTGAAGTAGATGATGAAACTAGGGTTCCATGTTTTATTCTCATATTAGTAATTCGATTTTAATCTCTTTAATTAGTTAATCTTTAGTTTGATAATTAATTTAGTAGTCAATAAAAATTCAATTTGTTACTTTTCTTAGCAGTGAGTTAAAACCATACATTGTTGCATAGGCATATTTACTGAATTGAACACCATTCTAGATCTCTGTGGGAACGAACTTGATTTAATCATATATTACTTGTGACTACGTGCGCTTGCGTGAATTTTGCATAACACCAGGTAGTTTGCTGTCATCAAATGTTACATCTGTGCTTTCCATTATTTTCTTTTGACTGATGACATAAACTTTGTATGCAATTCTTTCCATAGAGTAGCCAAGAAAAATTCCTTCAAATGCCTTTGCATCAAATTTTCCAACATATTGTGAATTATCCTTCAGTGTTTTTGTTGATGAGGGTTCTGTTCTGGATATAGCATGCAGTGCTCACAGCCTCAACCCAAAAACATGTAGGCATCTTTGCATCAAGCAACATTGTTCTAGCAGCCTCAATTAGAGTTCTATTCTTTCTCTCAACAACTCCATTTTGTTGTGGAGTCCTTGGAGCTGAGTGATAGAGTGTATTTTATATATACTTTATAGGATTTAATTCCCACATTTACGGTGCTTTTGCGAATAATCGTGTCGATTTAGTTAGTTTTTAATGAGTTTGTGCAGGAAATAAATAATTGCCAAGTTGAAAGAAATCGAGCATTATTCAATGATTTATGTGATTTTTAGTTCGAGAAATTGATTTGGTGAATTTACGAGAAAAAATGAAGAAATTCCGGTTTGTGCTAAGCATTCTTTTTAGAAAAATAAGTGAAATTCCAGGGAGCTGGAAGCGCAAGAGCGCGTGAAGAAGCGCTAGAGCTCAGAATAGGAGTTGGACAGGAGTTTCGAGTAAGTAATTCCAGGAACCAGTAAGGGCAACAGCGCCATTCTAAGGGCTATAGCGCTCCAAGAGGCGCAATAGCGCTCTTCCAGAACATGCTGAACAGAATGAGACTCGCGCTATAGCGCTTGAAAATGGCGCAACAGCGCAAGGACAAGGCTGGCAACAGAATGCATGCGGCGCTACTGCGCGCTGTAAGGCGCTATTGCGCGGCCTGTGCGGGAATTTTCTGTTTGTCGAATTTTTATCCCTTTTTCCTACTTGTAATATAATTCTAATTACCTCCAGCTGGGCCTATTTATTTAAGACAATTACTTAGACTTTTAACAATATAAAAACTCATCTAGGTTATTATTTTAGTATCGATAGAAAAAAAACACTATTAGATAGATACAACTTTGTACGCAGCTTTGAGGGATTTTCTGGAGAACTATTATTTTCTTTGAAGATCCAAGATTAAAGGTTTTTTTATATTCTTATAATTATGAGTTCTTCTATTGATTCTTGTTTTGTGAATTTAATTATGTGTAACTAAATCTCTAATCTGAGGATTGGGTAGTATTCCTTGGTAATCATGTGTGTTTAATTATCTGTGATTTTCTTGCTTTGCTGATCTGTTATTGAGGATTTAACACAATTAAGGGCGTCATGAACCTTTGATTGGATTTTAGGGATTGTCATAACTTGGAAAAGGAGTTACAATTTTAGTACAAGATTTAACAAACATAACTCGAATATTTGATTGGGAGATTAATAGGAGAGTTGTGAGACTTATAATTCTTGGTGCGTAATAGTTTATGATTGTACTTTGATTGTATCATAGAAGTGACAATTAAGGTGTAGTTGTAGACATTATATTGTATCTTGGAAGGGAACATTATAACCTTAGAAGAATTGTTTTCAGCAGAGTAAGAACGTAGACGTCACATAGATATTGAATATGCATTGAAACCAAGTGAAGAACCCCAGTTCTTGGATTATTTTCCTCATATATTTTATTCTCGATTAATAATTAGTTTGATTTAGTTTATAAACAAACCAAATATTCTTACACACTTCTAAATTGTGAGAGATAAAATACTTGAACTTGATATTACATTCAGTCCTTCCCTGCGAACGAACACATAAAAATACTACTAACAAATTGGCGCCGCTGCCGGGGAAGGCAATATAGTTGAGTTTAGGTTAATTGTTTCTTATTGTTTAGATTTTAATTGTTTCCAAAAGTTGTTTTGTTGGTGATTTTCAGGTGTATGCGACGTTCATCTTGCGCTAGAAAATTGGAATTTGACCCTGAAATCGAGCGTACTTTGAGAAAGCTAAGAAAAGAGAAAGCTAAGATGGGAGAGCCGGCAGTTCAAGCTGTTGTTAATGTTGATGAGACTTCTATTTGGGACCATGAGACACCGAATCCTGCTAATTGCATGTACAAAACTCTAGAGATTGGTGCAACCCAGTTCAACATTAATCCAAGCTTAATTCAGATGATCAGCAATCAAGCTTTTGAAGGAGATATTGAACTAGAGGATCCACACAGACATCTAGAGCGTTTCGTGCAGATGTGTGGCTCATTCAGAATCAATGGTGTTACGAGTGACAAGATTCGTCTTCATATGTTTCCCTACTCTATTAAGGGAAGAGCTTTGGAATGGTTTCAACAACTTCCAGACACCGCAGTTGCTACATGGGAGAGTCTTTCTACTGCATTCTTGTCCAAATATTATCCTTCTGACAAGACGCAACAATTGAGGACTATGATTATGAGTTTTAAAGCACAGCCGGGTGAAGTTCTATATCAGGCATGGGAGAGATTCAAGGCACTATTGAGGAAGTGTCCACATCACGGCTTAGAAGATTGGCAGATCATTAGTACTTTTTATGGGGCCATGAATGCAGATATTCGTTTGAGTTTGGATGTGGCTGCTGGTGGAAATTTCAAGAAGGCACCAACTACACAGGCTAAAGCACTCCTTGAGGAATTGGCATCTAATAATTATTCATGGGCACCTAGTGGGACGAGCTCAGCAAAAGCAGCACAAGAATCTGAGATGATCAACATGCTGGCTCAAAAATTGGATACTCTAACTCAGGAGGTGCGAGGACAAAGGGCAAATGTGAATGCTATTTCTTCACCTATGGAAGGGTATAATGATTATGGTGCTAGTCAGAACTCCTATGTGCAACAATTTCCAGAAGAAGCATCTTTTATTCAAGGAAGACAGCCGTGGCCTGTTCAGAATAACTCCTACTACAATCCAAATCAAAGGCCAAACAACAATCTTTCTTACAGTAATAATCATGCGGCTAATCCTTCTTATTCATTTCCAAGGCAGAATCAACCTCCTGGTTTTCAGTCACGACCACCGTATCAAGCACAACAGCAGTATCAACCTCCGCCAAAGAAAGAACCAGCTGATTGGGAGGTTGCACTAAATAAGATTATGCAAGGAACTTCTGGGGCATTGGCTAATATGGAATCAAGAATAGATTAGATGGCATCATCTCAAAAGATGCTAGAAACACAGATTGGACAAATTGCCTCAAAGATGGGTGTTCGTGAGCAAGGTTCTCTTCCAAGTCAACCCGACCAGAATGGTAAGGAACAATGCAAAGCAATTACTTTGAGGAGTGGAAAAGAGTTGCCCGAGGTTGAGGCTCTTGAGCCTAAAGAGAGGGATGCTGAAAAAGAAAATGAGATAGTAGAGATTGATGCAGAAAAGTTAGAAAAAGAAGATGAGAAGAAGAAGGAAGAAGAACCAGAAAAGCCGTATGTTCCTCCACCACCTTATGTTCCTCCTATTCCATTTCCACAGAGACTTCACAACAGGCAGTTAGAGAAGCAGTATGAGAAGTTCTTGACTATGTTCCGGCAGTTACATGTTAATATTCCTTTGGCTGAAGCTTTGAATCAAATGCCACTTTATGCTAAATTTCTTAAGGAGATGTTGACAAAGAAGAGGAAACTTGAGGATGCGGAAACCATTACTCTTAATGCGGAATGCAGTGCAGTCATCCAAAAGGCTATTCCTCAGAAATTGAAAGATCCGGGAAGCTTCTCTTTGCCTTGCACTATTGGGAAGATGGAGAACATGAAAGCCTTGTATGATTTAGGGGCTAGTGTGAGTTTGATGCCATATTCAATCTGCAAACGACTTGGTCTTGGAGAGCTTAAAAAGACACGGATTTCACTTCAGTTGGTAGATCGTTCTGTTAAGTATCCGTTAGGGGTCATTGAAGACGTGGTTGTCAAAGTTGATAAATTTGTCATACCTTGTGATTTTGTGGTTTTAGAAATGGATGAAGATGTTGAAATGCCTATTATCTTGGGAAGGCCATTCTTGGTTACTGTTGGCACTACAATCGATGTTAAAGCTGGAAAATTGACATTGAATATTGGCGAGGACAAAGTGGAATTTGATCTGAACAAAGCAATGAAGATGCCTCCTTTTGGAGCAACTTGTTTTACTGTTGATATAGTTGATGAAATTGTGCATCTCGAAAATGAACACTTCGTGGGAGCAGAACGGGTGTTAGATGATGTAGTAGAAGAAGAAGCACTTGTTGTACGAGACATAGAAGTTGAGATGGCTTTTACACTTTCAGAGGCACCACAGGTTGAACTTAAACCTCTACCTGCTAATTTGAGGTATGCTTTTCTGGGTTCTAATGATACATATCCTGTGGTAGTTTCTGCTTTGCTTAGTGATGATGAGCTAGAAAAGTTATTACATGTTCTTCGGCAATATAAATCAGCTATTGGTTGGACAATTCAAGATATCAAGGGAATTAGCCCTGCTCTTTGCATGCATAGAATTGCCTTAGAAGATGATCATAAGCCTGTGATTGTGGGACAAAGAAGATTGAATCCGAATTTGCAAGAGGTGGTGAAGAAAGAAATCATTAAGTTGCTTGATGCTGGTATCATATATTCGGTTCCACACAGTCAATGGGTTAGTCCTATTCATGTTGTGCCTAAGAAAGGTGGGATGACTGTTGTACACAATGAGAAGAATGAATTAATTCCCACGAGAACAGTAACAGGTTGGAGAGTTTGCATTGATTATAGGAAGTTGAATAACGCTACTCGCAAAGATCACTTTCCCCTCCCATTCATTGATCAAATGCTTGAAAGGTTGGCGGGTAATGAGTATTACAACTTTCTGGATGGATTCTCGGGCTACTTTCAGATTCCTATTGCACCCGAAGATCAAGAGAAGACCACCTTTACTTGTCCTTATGGTACTTTTGCTTATCGGAGGCTTTCTTTTGGGTTATGTAGTGGTCCTTCGACGTTTCAACGGCTTATGAACCACATTTTCTCAGATTTTATAGGGTGAGACATGGAGATCTTCATGGATGACTTCACGGTATATGGTTCTTCCTTTGAATCATGTTTACTCAGTTTGTCAAAGGTGTTGCAGAGATGTACGGAAACTAATCTTGTTCTTAATGGGAAAAATGTCACTTTATGGTGAAGGAGGGCATTGTGCTTGGGCATAAAATCTCTAGTAAAGGCATTGAGGTCGATAGAGCAAAAATTGAAGTTATTGAAAAATTGCCACCACCTTCATCTGTGAAAGGAATTCGAAGCTTTCTTGGTCATGCTGGTTTTTATCGACGGTTCATCAAGGATTTCTCCAAGTTAGCTCGACCTCTCTGTAATCTTCTCGAAAAGGATCGTGTCTTTGACTTTGATGAAAGTTGTCTTGTTGCTTTTAACAGGTTGAAGAAGGAACTTACTTCTGCACCCATAGTTATATCTCCTGATTAGAGCTTTCCATTTGAGCTTATGTGTGATGCTAGTGACTATGCTGTGGGTGTTGTTCTTGGGCAAAAGAAGGATAAGCGTATGCACGTGATAGCTTATGCAAGCAAGACTCTTGATGATGCACAAATCAACTATTCCACTACGGAGAAAGAGCTACTTGCAGTGGTATTTGCACTTGATAAGTTCAGATCTTATCTTGTTGGGTCTAAGGTGATTGTCTATTCGGATCATGCTGCGATTCGTTTCTTGATGACAAAGAAGGATGCCAAGCCTCGTTTAGTTCGTTGGATTCTCTTACTCCAGGAATTTGATCTTGAGATTCGAGATAAGAAGGGGTCTGAGAACTTGGTAGCTGATTATTTATCTAGGTTGGACCAAGGAGATGGAGAGGTAGGAGGTGAAAAACCTATCAATGATAAATTTCCGGAAGAGCAGCTTCTAGGTGTGTCCTTGTCTACACCATGGTATGCAGATTTTGTGAACTACATTGTGGGAGGAGTTGTGCCGGATAATCTCTCTTATAACCAAAAGAAGAAATTCTTTTATGATGTGAAGCACTACTATTGGGAGGAACCGCTACTTTATAGGGAATGTGCTGATGGAATGTTTCGTAGATGCGTACCTCATGATGAAGTTCCTCATATTTTCAGGCATTGTCATTCTCTAGAGTGTGGAGGTCATAACAGTAGCATGAAGACGGTGGCGAAAGTTTTGCAGTCAGGATTCTATTGGCCAACCATGCATCAAGATGCTAGAGACTTTGTGGCGAAATGTGATAGATGTCAAAGAGTTGGGAATATTTTGAGGAGGAACGAGATGCCTTTACAATCTATTCTTGAGGTGGAGATATTTGATGTGTAGGGGATGGATTTCATGGGTCCATTTCCATCTTCTTATGGGAACCGGTATATTTTGGTGGGAGTTGATTATGTCTCTAAATGGTTTGAAGCTATTGCATCTCCTACTAACGATGCTAGAGTGGTGAAGAAGTTCCTAAAGAAGCATGTGTTCACTAGATTTGGAGTGCCAAGGGCTATTATCAATGATGGAGGTGCTCACTTTTGCAATAAACATGTGGCTGATCTCTTGAAAAAGTATGGTGTGACACAAAAGGTGGCAACTCCTTATCATCCGAAAACAAGTGGACAAGTTGAGATTTCGAATCGTGAGCTGAAGTCAATTTTGGAGAAGACAGTGGCAGCGTCAAGAAAGGATTGGTCTACAAAGCTTGATGATGCACTTTGGGCATATAGGACGGCGTTTAAAACACCTATTGGAATGTTTGCATATAGGTTGATCTTTGGGAAGCCATGTCATTTGCCGGTGGAACTTCAGCATAAGGCATTTTGGGCGACAAGAGATTTGAATTTTAATCTAAAATCTGCGGGAGAGAAGCGTTTGCTTCAACTTGGAGAGCTTGAGGAGATTAGGCTCCAATCTTATGAAAATGCTAGTATCTACAAGGAAAAGACCAAATTGTGGCATGACAAGTACATTCAGAAGAAGGAATTTGAGGTTGGGCAACATGTTCTATTGTTTAATTCAAGACTCCGTTTATTCCCTGGGAAGCTCAGATCACGATGGTCCGGACCTTTTGAGATTGTGAAGGTCTATCCTAATGGGGTTTGTGAGATTACTAGAGAAGGGTCAGATGTATTCAAGGTGAACGGGCAGAGACTTAAGCCATACCTGCTTGGAGAAACAGTGGAGCGAGGAAACCCATGTATTGTGAGTATTTCTTTCATTCTTTTCTATAGTAGTGTGTCATTGAGGACATTGACCCATTTAAGTGTGGGGATGTGTTCTCATGTGTTGTAGTTATATGCTAAAAAAAAATCCAAACAAATTAAAAAATTTGAAAATTCCAAAAATAATTCTAGCCATATGAAGATTACTTGCGTAAATGCACCCATGCATGCTGTTAGAAATCTTGTGTTTATGGATACTTTTGATTGAGAAGTGATATGTGATGTTCTTGTGCACACACAAACACTAGCAAGTTGAAGCTGGTCGACTTATTAAATGTGGTAAGGGACTAGAATGACATGAATATGTGCAAGATAATTTGGTTTATATGCTTTGAGTACAAGTAGGTACGTTAGAGAGACTTCTATTTGGGATTGATTGTGCTTTTACACACCAAGTGAGTTTTGAGCCTATATGCATATCTTTTGCATCTTATATTCTTTGCTTGAGTATCCACTTGTTATTTGCATTGCTAGCACGTGTTTGAGGTCTTTCTTGAGATGCATGACATTAATTGATGACAACATGATAAAGGCAATAGGATAACCTATTATTTCCCATATTACCAAACCATTTATACATGATCATTAGTTAACCCTTTGAGCCTAATCTTATTCTTTTGGTGACACACCACGTTACTTGCCATTATCCTTTTTATTGTATTGGCCTTATATTTATCTTGAACCCAAATTGTTAAAGGCTAGTATTGTTCGTAAGGGATTGATAAGGTGTGCATGAAGGGGGGTTATTGATGATCATAACTTTGGGGGAATATTGAGTTGGGTTGTGTGCTTGTTAGTCGAAGTTTGTAAAATATCAATGGATCATTGTTCTTGCTTGTTATTAGCTCTCTTGAAAAAGAAAAAAAGAAAAAAAAGGAAAGAAAAAGAAAATAAATAAATATGAGAGCGTACTTATCTTTTGTGATCCTACTTTGATTCGACTAGTCAAGTTGTATATAAAGAAAAGTTCAAGTGTGGGGATGAAAGTATGGGAATTGATTTAATATCATTGTTGGGTACTAGCTTTTGGCTTAACCTTCTTTGGCTTTACTTGACATACCTTGTCCCTAGCCCACGTTACAACCATAATAAAGGACCTTTTGATTGTCATTGATGATGAAAGTATGGTGTATGTTGTGTTGAGTGAACGGTGAGTTGTTCCTTTTGCATAGGAGATCCCAGGTTGTGTCTTGATGATGTGCTCTTGTGTGCTTAGCATATTTACCAACGCTTTTTGCACTTGACATGGAATTCTACGATGTTATTCATGTGATTTGAGTATGCTATGTGGATACTTGCACTTTAGACACCAAGGCATTGCGTATTCATTTTGATTCTTAAGTTGATATGGCATGAGAGGACTTTGTGTGTGTGATGTTGTGTTGATGTGTGGTCTTTGTACGAGCTAGATGAATTTTGTGGGTATATTCACTATAAACCCTCACGAGACCTTACTCGTCCACTAGGGCTACCTAGGGGTTTAAAGGACTTGTTGCATATGTCAAATGCAACCGTGATCACCTACGGAAGTGGTACTAATTAGTTAGTGTAATTATTATTTTAGTTTGCACGAGGATGCGCAAAGTGCTAAGTGTGGGGATATTTGAAAGAGTGTATTTTATATATACTTTATAGGATTTTATTCCCACATTTACGGTGTTTTTGCGAATAATCGTGTCGATTTAATTAGTTTTTAATGAGTTTGTGCAGGAAATAAATAATTGCCAAGTTGAAAGAAATCGAGCATTATTCAATGATTTATGTGATATTTAGTTCGAGAAATTGATTTGGTGAATTTACGAGAAAAAATGAAGAAATTCCGGTTTGTGCTAAGCATTCTTTTTAGCAAAATAAGTGAAATTCCAGGGAGATGGAAGCGCAAGAGCGCGTGAAGAAGCGCTAGAGCTCAGAACAGGAGTTGGACAGGAGTTTCGAGTAAGTAATTCCAGGAACCAGTAAGGGCAACAGCGCCATTCTAAGGGCTATAGCGCTCCAAGAGGCGCAGCAGCGCTCTTCCAGAACATGCTGAACAGAATGAGACTCGCGCTATAGCGCTTGAAAATGGCGCAACAGCGCAAGGACAAGGCTGGCAACAGAATGCATGCGGCGCTAATGCGCGCTGTAAGGCGCTACTGCGCGGCCTGTGCGGGAATTTTCTGTTTGTCGAATTTTTATCCCTTTTTTCTACTTGTAATATAATTCTAATTACCTCCAGCTGGGCCTATTTATTTAAGGCAATTACTTAGACTTTTAACAATATAAAAACTCATCTAGGTTATTATTTTAGTATCGATAGAAAAAAAACACTATTAGATAGATACAACTTTGTACGCAGCTTTGAGGGATTTTCTGGAGAACTATTATTTTCTTTGAAGATCCAAGATTAAAGGTTTTTTTATATTCTTATAATTATGAGTTCTTCTATTGATTCTTGTTTTGTGAATTTAATTATGTGTAACTAAATCTCTAATCTGAGGATTGGGTAGTATTCCTTGGTAATCATGTGTGTTTAATTATCTGTGATTTTCTTGCTTTGCTGATCTGTTATTGAGAGTTTAACACAATTAGGGGCGTCATGAACCTTTGATTGGATTTTAGGGATTGTAATAACTTGGAAAAGGAGTTGCAATTTTAGTACAAGATTTAACAGACATAACTCGAATATTTGATTGGAAGATTAATAGGAGAGTTGTGAGACTTATAATTCTTGGTGCGTAATAGTTTATGATTGTACTTTGATTGTATCATGGAAGTGACAATTAAGGTGTAGTTGTAGACATTATATTGTATCTTGGAAGGGAACATTATAACCTTAGAAGAATTGTTTTCAGCAGAGTAAGAACGTAGACGTCACATAGATATTGAATGTGCATTGAAACCAAGTGAAGAACCCCAGTTCTTGGATTGTTTTCCTCATATATTTTATTCTCGATTAATAATTAGTTTGATTTAGTTTATAAACAAACCAAATATTCTTACACACTTCTAAATTGTGAGAGATAAGATACTTGAACTTGATATTACATTCAGTCCTTCCCTGCGAACGAACACATAAAAATACTACTAACACTGAGAATTGTTGAGAAATACCATTCTCTTTGAAGAATGCTTCAAGCATGGCATTTCTGAACTCTGTTCCATTATCACTTCTTAATGCAATCACACTTACATTGTTGGCTTTTGCTTCCTTATCAACTTTCTTTATGTGCTCAATGATTACTTGTGGAGCCTCATCTTTTGATGCCAGAAATTCCACCCATGTGTACCTTGTAAAGTCATCAACCATCACCAAGGCATACTTCTTTCTTCCTAGTGACATAACATTGACATGCCCAAACAAATCCATATGAATTAGTTGCAGGGCTTAGTTATTGATGTCACTGTCTTTGACTTGTGGCTTGATCTTTTCATCTTTCCTTTTTGACAAGCCTCACACACTCCTTCTTGACAGAATTCAAGTGTGGGCATGCCTCTCACTAACTCTCTTTTGACTAGAGAATTAATGGCTTTGAAGTTCAAGTGTGATAATTTCTTGTGCCACAGCCAACAGTGTTCACTTGATGCTTTTGAATAAAAGCAACAAACTTTATCCTTGTTTGCAGAGTCTATATTGGCAACAAACGGGCTTCCTTTTCTTACTCCAGATAGAGCAAAATCACCAGTCTTCTTGTGGGTGATCAAACATTCATCTTTGTCAAAATCCACTTTGAATCCTCTATCAGTAAACTGACCAAAACTTAGCAGATTATGCTTGAGTCCCTGGACTAGTGCTACATCTTCAAAATCCACATGACCTTCTTTTCATTTTCTTTGCCCTGCAAACACAAAGGTATTACTTCTCCTTTGGTACCCAAATGTTGAAGTAATATTTTGTGAAGTTCGTTCTCAGGGAAGGACTATTGATTCAAGTTTAAGTTTTAATCTCTTTAAATCTAGAAGTGAGAAAAATAATTGGGTGTGTTTGTTACTAACTAAAATAGACTAATTATAAGCAAGTAAAACTAAGGTTTAACGATGAGGAAAATAACCCGAGAACTAGGGTTCTTCAATTGGCTCAATGATGTTGATGTAATGCAATATATACTTCTCGTACTTTGCTAAAAACAATTCTTCTAAACTTTATAATGTTCTCTCCCAAGATACAAGATAGTGCCTACAACCATATCTCAAAAGTCACTCCCATGATCAATCAAAATACAATTATAGACTATTAAGACCCAAGAATTATAAGTTTCATAGCCCTCTTATTAATCTCCCGATTCAATAATCGAACTATGTCTACCAAATCATGAACAAGAACTGTGAATCCTCTCCCAATTCATCACAATTCCTATAGATACAATTAAAGGTTAGCTACTCCCTTAATTGGGTTAGGCCCTCAATGATAGATTAGCAAAGTAGAGATTTCGCATACAATCAAATAAACATATATCACCAACGAATACTACCTAATCCTCGAATTAGAGAATTAGTTACCCACTTACCCATGCTAAATAAAGAAAACATGCATATATTAATGGGCAAAATCATTGTTACAAGAAGATAGAATTGAGAAAATACAACTTGATGAATCTCTTAAAGCTTGGATGGAATCCCTTCAATCCTTGCTCTCTAATCCTCTCTCAAAGGTGTTTTTCTCTATCCTCCCGTACAATAAAATAAAAACCCTAATAATAACCTATATATCTGAATGGGCTCTTTTAAGTGTTTTAAAAGATGTAAAAATATGTTACAAGGCCAATTAAGAAAGCCTTAAAATTCCAATTTCCGTCAGATCTCAAGGCCTTGAGATTCAGAGTAAAAGCCTTGAGTTTAGCTCCTGATCCTGTAAAGGCCTTGAGTTCCAATGTAAAGGCCTTGAGTTCGCCTCTGTTCAGCTAAAGGCCTTGATTTATTGAGTAAATGCCTTGACTTCTTCACTGAAAATTATTGAACATCTTCTTGTCTCAAACCAAAATATTCCTTCTTCGTTGCATCTCTTCCAACGATCATTATCATTGTCTAATTCCTACAATCACCAAGAAAAATGTAGATTAGCACCATTCAAGTAAACAACCACTACTACTATTAATCAAGGACAATTTCTTTACAAAACAAGCACAAATGTGGTTATATTTGATATAAAAACTTGTATATATCTAACGTGTATCACCAAAAAAGTTACGGTCCATGTGACTTAGAAACAGTTTTATCATTGACAACATGCTTATCAATTTTCTTGGTGTTAGTCTTCTTGTCACTGTTAGAAGTCTTAGAACCTGAGGTTTCAGACTTAGGTGATAGAGGTACCTTCCTAGCTCTAGGAGGACTTGAAGACTTTGACCTTGTGTAGTGTGTGTGAGAATTGTGACTGATACAACCATCAATGAATTGCCTTCTCAGATTAAAACAGCTAGTCATAACATTCATATTGCATGGCATACAATCAAATTTATCACAGAATGGAGCATCTCTATGTCTTAAAGGCACAGAACAATCATAGAAAGGTTTGGGCACACTACCAACAGGTTTCTTGCATGCATGAGTTAAATGATTGGTACTGAAACAATTCTGACAAGTTTTCCTAGGGGCAATAGGCATATAAGCATAGTTATTATCTTTGTTAATCCCTAGTTTGCCATTTCTGTTCTGTTTCTTCTTAGCCACTTTCTTCTCAGATTCATTCTTCCCATCTGATACAAACTTAACAAACTTCTCAGTTCTAGGTCTACTTTCTACATGCTTCTTGGCTTTTGGCTTGACACTCTCACTCTTAGAGGATGCTGGTTGTTCACTAGACTGTGCCTCATCCTCATCATTCAACATTTGCTTGATGAGTAGGGCATCCTCATCAATTTCAAATGTTGATTCTTTAAAAATTGGAGACTCAGTCTTTTTCAAAATGTGAGGCACTTTCTCCTGAACAACTATGTCATCTTCAATGAGAGCATAGCCTTTCCTTTGTTTAAGAGTGCCATAGTCAAGTCCAATGGCAGCCTTGGGTTTAGCTTGGATTTTCTCATGGTAGGATTGCAATAGACTAGATGAGTTCTTAATGGTTTTCAGTTTGAATTCATTTTCAGCTAGTTCATCCCTAAGAGCCTTTTCAATATGACTAGCACATAGAACCTTATTCTGTAGATATTCAACTTCTTTCTTAAGGTTTTCTACTTGCATAGCAGTTAGCTCAAGTCCCTCATTCTTTTTGATTAACAGTTCATTTCTAGCAGACAGTTTAGCAATTTCCTCATTAGCAGCAGTCATACTAGTATGAATATTAAACATTTCAACAGATGGTTGTTCAATCATATTCTTGTACTCAGAAACAGACATGTCTATGGTAGTGAGAGATGGTACCTGAGAGTCTGATGAAGATTTGTCATCCTTGAAATTGGCCATCAAGGCATAGTTGCAAAATCCTTGCTCTTCTTCATCACTATCAGTATCATCCTAACACTTCTCTTTAGCTATGTAGGCCTTGCCTGGTGTTTGTTTTTGAGAAGGGCCTCATACTTAGCTTCAAGCTCTAGAAACTCTTTATCCTTCTTTTTAGGCTTCTTGCATTCACTAGCAAAATATCCTAGGTCATTGCATCTATAACATCTCACAGATGACCTATCCACATAGCCAGTTTTGAATTTACTGTTGTTTGGCTTCACAGGTGCTTTACTCTTGTTGAATGAATGGTTTTGGGGTTTAGGTTTGATGGGTTGGTTCCTCTTGAATCTGATGTTTGGAAATTTTCTGGCCATGAAAGCATATGAGATGTTTTCCATGCCATCTAGCTCTTCAAGAGTATAGAACTCTTCTTCTTCCTTCTCCTCAACAGGTTCACTTACTTCAGCTTCAGTTTCTTCATCATCCACTATCTCCTCTATTCTCAACTGACTTGTAGATGCTTCTAGGTCTTGAACAGATTTGCTGACAATCAAGGCACATGATGTGTTTACCATCCTGCCTTGGTTGGCTTGAATAACCCTCTTCTGCGGTAACTCAAGCTCATGAGTTTTTAAAACCCCATAGAGAACATCATATGTGATTTTGTTCAAATCTCTTTCCCTTAGAGAAATGACCCTCTACTCTAGGTGGTTTGGAGAAGACAATAGAAACTTCATATTCAGTTCTTTAGTGCTGTAAACCTTTCCATTCATCTGCAACTCAGTAACCAGCTTGTGAAATCTCTCAAACATATCAGTAATGCTTTACTTGGGTTGTGCCATGAAAGATTCATACTGTGTGACCAGTATCTGTTTCTTATTTTCCTTGACCTCATCTGTTCCTTCACATCGAACCTCAATATGATCCTACATCTCTTTAGCAGAAGTGCAAGATGCTATGTTTGCAAACATTGACATATCCATTGAGTCTATGATTAACATCATGAGGTGACTATCAAGAGCAACCATCTCCTTTTCTGATTCTGTCCATTTGGATGGTTCCTTGGCCACATAAGATCTTGGAGTAGTTGTAGTTCCAACAGTCTTCTCCTGAATTGTTAACTCGAATAACTTGTAGAAGGGGGGGTTGAATACAAGTTATATAATCGTGTCTGATTTTTGCTTGATTATATGAACAAGAATAAACGAATGAATAAAACTCTGTTTGTATTAATAAGATCAAATACAAACTCTACCAAAGGTGTACAATACCTTTAGCAGCTGCTGACAATACAAATCTCTCTCTCTGTTTGTTTCGAACTCTCGAATACAAACCTTATACAGAGCTACGCACACGAACTTATTCACTCTTTTACAATGATATAGAGAGAGTATTTATAATGCTACCTATCAACTAATAACAGAAAGATAATCTATACATGACAATGTTCTGCCGTCCAGTTGATAGTTTCCTTCAATAGAAAACTCTTTCCTTCATAATATCTTCTTGCTTGTTCTTCAAACAACGATCCTGTTTTATAGCACTTGCCAGTTTCTGTAGCATCCATAATGACATCATCAGTAACACGACTGATATCAGAATTTCATCTTGCATCATCAGTATCTGATCATCATCAGTATTAGACCTTCATCAGGATTTGCTCTTTGTTCCTGACATGTAGTCTCCGATACACTGTTCATTCCTGACTAAACTATACAGATAACTGTTTTACACATAAATCCTATATATAGTGCTAAATCCTTTATAAGATCAGGATTACAAGAAGTATAATGTGTAAATTCTATTCTTAACATCACAACTTATGAATTATTCCTAACAATCTCCCCCTATTTATGCTTTAAAATCTGAAGCATAAATCTAAGTTGTGGATGTCAAAACATATAACAATACAACCAGAATAGAATTTATAAATGTAGAATTATGAAGTTAAGTACCTCCTTCCAGATGTAGACGTTTATCTAGTACTTAGAAGAAAGAATTTTAACTATTAATGCTGCTCTTCCTTTACCACTCGCTAACTGAGATTCACCAATGTCACTTCTAGTTCTTCTTTTTACTTCCCTTTGTCTGCTCTTTATCTCCCTCAGTTTGTTATTGTTGTCTTTGAATTATCTTTATCTCCCCCTTTTTGACATCAGCAACATTAATTCCAAGAGATTCAGAAACAAAACAAATGATATTCATCAGAACTGCTTGATTTTCCATAATTGTGACTTGGTTATCTTCAAGTGATTGAAGTCTTGTTTGTATAGCAATTTGAGAATTCTGAATATCTTTCAAAATATCAGAATGAACTTCAATGTTGGAAGTGCTTCTAGTTTCTTCAGAATCAGAATCAGAAAGAACTGTATGTTCAAGTCTTGTAGAAGAAGTTGCTTGAGTTGTATGATATTCAAGTAATAAAACCTGATTAGAAGTATCAACATCTCCATCTTTCTGATCTGTAGCTGAAACATGATCATCATCTCCTTCACCAGTATTCTGTGTACTAACATCTTCAAATCCTGACTCCTCCTTAGAGTGATCAGAGACTGTAGATGTCTCAATTCTAGCTGATATTGGAAGTACATACAAAGGAACACTAGGATCATTAGGAACTTCATCTGGTACATATGTATCAAGAGATTGCTTTATCCTGGCACCTCTTCTGTTAATAATTCCTGCAAGCCTCTCATTTTGCTTCTGAGCTTTAACTTCTGGCTTTGCATTGTGATGTGCGAGGTCATTCTTCTGATACATTTTGATGAATGAATAAGTACCAGCATCCATATCCAAATTTTCAGACCAAGATTCAGGAAAAACCTGATCCCAGAAATCAAATGATGGTTTCCTAATTTTCTCTCCCTCACTATGGAGTTGATCATCCATACCCTCATTCTCACTTTGACTTACTAAAGTCAACACTCTTTCTACCTCACCTTTTGCCTGGTCAGGAGCCAGCCTCTCAGTTTGTGGATCTAAGTCCATCTTTTCAAGTGTATCACTCAAATTTGAATAAGTGCTCTCATGACCTACAGAAAAATAGGGTTTAGAAGGAGTTTTTATACCTGAACTCACATGGAGAGAGGGTTCCTCATATGGCAAGGGGCTTGAGGTTTTCTCCAAGGAGTGAGCTGCTATAGTCTCTGAACCCATACAATCATCTTCTTTCCTTTCAGAGACTACAGGCTCCAGTATACCACTTTCAGGTTCTTTACTAGACTCTGATGTCTTCAGTAATACTTCATTAGACACCCTAGTTAGTATATCACCATCTTTAAGTGTTGTTTGCTGAGACTCACCCTCAAGGTGGATAGACTCTGACTGAACAAAATTTGTTTGATCTTCAGAAAAATCAACCAAAGTCATTCCTCCCATATCATAGGGTTTCTCACTTGCAATTTCATTCATCACAGAAGACCTTTCAACATCAGCTATCACAGCTCCTGAGTCATCCAACCTCTGACTAGATGGTTCTTGTGTTGCAGTGACTGTGATCTGATCTTTCCTACTATTCACCACTGGTGCAATAGTACCTTCTGTTGACTGCTCCCCTCTATCTACTTCCTCCAGTTGTTCACCTTGAGCTGAGGCATCTTCAATAATGACATCTTTGTCAAATAAATATGTATGTAGTGATTGAAGTGCAACATGCTTCGAGAGTCCAAATTTCTTGACTAATTGTCTTCTGACAGATACATAGAAATACATCTTCATTAAGTCAAGTCTTTGATGTAGAAGTCCATATTCATCTGGAAATAAAAGTTTTGGTACTCTTTCAACCAGAAAATCTAGAACAGGCCTTGACAACTTCACTTTGAGAGAAATTAGTCCCATAGCCAGTCTGTATGATAATGTACACTACGCCATAGATGGCCTATTGCAACCTTTTGGCATGGGTGTTACCACTATGGGTGTTACCATAGCTATGAAAATTTTGACCTATTGCAACCTTTTGATTGTGGTGTTACCATAGGCACAAAAGTATGTTACTTTAGTTATAGAAGGTGTTACATTGGGCTAACACCATGAGGTGTGTTACCATAGAGTGTTCATTAACAAAATTTTTATTTAATTTAAATTTAATGATTTAATAATTATTTGACTTTAAAAATAATTAATTTTAACAAAATCATTTAACTAAACATTTTAAAACGTAATATTCCATCAAATAATTAAATTATTGATTTTTCATGAATATTAAATTTTGTTTATAAATTTCACATAAAAAGGTTTTAAAATAAAGTAATATCCAAACATTATTAAATTTTAACTAAATTTATTAAAAGTTTAATAAAGAAATTACCAATGAATACATATCTTGAATAAATAAATTAAAAAAATTTACTAATAAATTGAACATATATAAATAAAGTTGTATATGAAAATTACTAATGAATTTTGACTAAATCATAAGAAAATTTATCGTAGAAAATGACCATTTATATAACTCAATTATTTCAAATTAGTTAACATAATAAATTTAATGCAACAATTTTAATATTAGCAAATTTAAAAAAAGTATAAGATTTAAGCATTTCAAAAAGAAAAAAAAACACCGACACTGAAACTAGTGAATTATTTGGGCGGGCAATTGAAATTTTACAAGTGCGGCAAACTAAATTGGGTCAAATTGAGACACTCATATACTCGCTCTTCACTATCTCATTTCTTTTACTTTAATTAGGCTTCTCAGTTGTGTCACTAGTTTCTCTCAATCTAATTAGAATTCAAGCTGGGTTTGGGTTCAACCAGACTAATTAGGGTTCGAGCTTTGATTCGGGTTGCAGCAAATTCAGGTTTAATCTCCATTTGGTTTCAATTATAAGTGTACTCTCACTTTATAATCGTTTCTCTTCTCCGTTCCTCTCTATATGTCTCACTTTAAGAGAATTCTCTTTCTCGCTCTCTTTGTCTGTCTCTCTATCTCCCTCTCGCTCTGTTCTCCCTCTCCCCCCTCCTCCCTCTCTCTCTCTCTCTCTCCCTCCCTCTCTCGCTCTCGCTCTTTCTCTCTCTCTCTCTCACTCCTCTCTCTCTCTCTCCAACACACACACACACACACACATACACACTAGTATATGCTAGTTAACTAAGATTTTAGGGCAAGTAGGATTCAATTTTAAATTGTATATGTTGTTGGTTCACTTGGTAGACGTTGTTTCATCAAATTAACTCCTACACAGAATTAGGATATATTTTGTGATTTATTTATTTCAATTAGTATTTTATTACCTAGCTAAGCAATCTAGTGCTGCATTTTTTCTTGTTCTTTGAGTAATAAGGTTTTTATCCAAGCAGAGGAAGCCCTTGAAGTGCATTAAAATTGAATGATTTTGGCTCATTTAAGCTTTTATGCTTCTGGCCTCTTGGGTCTTGTCTGCTGATTTACTTTTGTTCCTACAACAAAGGTCAGTTTAGCTAGTAATTTTAAACATACAAGGTTCTTGTGTGCTTGTGATGTGTTCTGTACGGATTATATACCTCTTGCACGCTTACTTTCTGCGTGTTATACTTTTTTGGCATACCTATAATTCGTTGTTTAATCAATTTCTGGATCTGCAGGGTGGTACTAAGAGTTCATTTTAGCACAATTCAGAAGTGCAACTTGCAGATGGATCAGTTGTTCTGATGGATGAAACTTGTAGGCTACTATTGCAGTCAAAACAATTGGAGATGAGTTCAACTTGGGTATGGCTTAATAAGGTGATTCTTAATTCATAGTCCAAATTGTTTGAATTTCGTATTGGGACAACATCCGACGAGCTGGGCAGAACTTCATTCGAGTATTCTAGATGCAGAACCCTGTGAATTAATGTTATATACAATTTTAAGGACATAGCTTACAAGCATAGTGTACAATAAACAGAAAATGTTATACATGATGATCATGATCCAATGAACTCCAGGATGTGCTGTTAGAGTGTAAACACTAAACAGAAATATGTCATGACAAATAAAAAAAGAACATGTTACTTTTCCACATCACTACAATCTATACGCAGACAGAGACATAAAGATGCATCTCTACTTATGTTTGGAGTATTAGTATTCAATAGGTTTTCAACATGACTTTGGTTTGCATATATATAAGGTGAGTTTAGGCCAGCTTTGGTTCCAAGCATAGCACTGCAGTTCCAGGTTAAGGTAATGATTGCATTGCTTCTGCAGCTATTAACTTGTGTAAATAATTTAGCAGTTACGATAAATAAAAAAAGAACACGTTATTTTTTTACATCTCTACAATTTATACGCAGACAGAGCCATAAAGATGCATCTCTCCTTATGTTTGGAGTATTAGTATTCAATAGGTTTTCAACATGACTTTGGTTTGCATATATATATGGCTGTACGGTAAGGCGTGATAATATATTGTATATTGCAGGTCTGGTTTGCAGGAGAGAAAGTAGGTACGACAACTGGTAAAACAAGAAAGGAAGCTCAACGACAAGCTGCTGATGAATCACTTCTCAATTTAGCTAGTAAGGATTTTATTATTGTATTTTTTTCCGACATGTGTTGGTGCATATTTGGTCTTGCACATTAATCAAAAGTTACTGAGTAAGTACGTAACTAGGGGTGCAGTCGCAAGGCCACATATGCTGACCTTGATTCTTCTCACAACATGTTGTTTGTTTTTTCAAGTTCTGTGGAAATGATTATGTGACCCAGGAGATTTGTTGAATGATTGTAGATAATAACCACCCTAAGGACTGAACATTCATTGTTGCAATTGTTTTTTCAACTTTACATGCATACATGTTTTGTCGCAGCTCATTTACAAGTAGAATTGATAAATGGAATATAAGAGATTGGTTTTATGGGGACTAAGGATAGTGAAAGTGGCTACAAAAGGAATATTCAGCCCTGTGTTGATGCATTTGGTTATTTTGTTTAGATTCCTCCTTATGACATGTTTCTTGTTTTAATTCCAGGGCTGCAAGGATGTTGAAGGGTCTCTTTTTGTTGTCAAGAGGTAGTTTATCTATTGGTATTTAAAGTATTGATGACTGCGCAAAGCCCTTTCTTTTTTCTGTAGCTAGCTTTTGGTAATCTGGTGGTCTAGTAGTCATTATATGTTGGTTAAAATCACTTTCAATATATTATATATTATTATTTTCTTCAGCTGGCTTATTGATTTATATATTATATATTATATATTATATATTATATATTATATATTATATATGACTAAATTTGTTGATAGCATAATGTGGTATTTTTGCAGGACTGAATGGATTTTGAGTTTGAAAAATCCTGATACTGTTCAATTTGCCAGCATTTCTGGGAGTGTTGACATCCTTGCAGTATACTATTACATTTACTTTTAACGTCTCCTTGGCTGTACATTTATTATTGATACATATTTGTGTTCCTGGTTGGATCGTGTCAGATATTGTACTTCATTGATCGTAATGGAGGTTGTTGCGATTCCATATGCCCCATTATCTGTTCAATAAGCTCACCCATACATATTTTTGCGTTAGGCAACAACCTGATTGCCGCTAATGAACCCTAAACTGTCCCAAAACTTGTTGATGAACTCTAAACTGCATGTTCAGACTGGACCACTTTCAATATATTATATATTATTATTGGTCATTATAATTTAGTCATTATGCATACATGTTTCTGCGCAAATGAAGATGTCGATATGAAGCTTACTGATTTTGGTCTTTCTGATTTTATCAGACCAGGTAATTCTTGCAGATTCACTGATTTATTCCATTTATAATTATATACCCGGCATCTATTTCTTGATGTATGTACTTTATTTCTCTGCAATTTCGCAACTGCATGAATTAGTTATACGACTGGCCTTTGTATAGTTATAGAACTTTGTACTATTCAGATTTGTATTGTCAGCGGTAGGAAGTACAAAAACATTATGTCTTGCTTTACTCTTTTGATGACATTGCGTACACACACACTAATAAACTGCTACGTTTCAGGCAAAACATGCAGATTTCAAGAAGGCCAAAGACAAGGTCATGCAGATTTTCAACGTCCTATACACCTATACCTATAGCGTCTCGGAGACGATGCAACTAAAAGATGGATCAAAGACTTCACATACATGGAAGCTGATTTTTATTTTTTTTGTGTTTCTTATATCGGTAGAATTGTAAAGTTAGTATACATTCGTCAGATAAATGTTCTTGTCCATTCATTCGTTAGATAAATGTTGTTGGTGAATCAAATTAGGACGTGAATTGTTGTTGGTTTGTTTTATGGAAATTCAATATTCTGTTGGTGCATTTTTATTTTGTTACATTTATGGTGTTATAATAGGTAAAATGTGTGTTGCAATAGGGGTGTTGCAGTAGGTGATATTAGGTGTTACAATAGGTAATATTAGGTGTTACAATAGGCCTTGCACAGTGAGCAGGTAGGCCCCATAATAGGTCCAAAAAGTGGGCCCCACATGTGGACCCAAATGTGAATGCCACGTGTCCCCACATGTGGGACCCACATGTGGATCCTACGTGTGGCCCCACTTGTGGGCCCCATAATATTATGCAAAATTGTATCATCTGTGGTAACACACAACCTATGTTGCTATAAAGTGTCTAAGGTGTTACTATAGAGGTTTTTGGTAACCACATTTGCTGTGTTACCTTAGGTTGGTTTTTTATGTTACCTTAGATACCTGTAGTTACTGCTGAGAACCTAACACAGCTGAAGTGTTACCATAGCCCTATTTTGGCCTATGGTAACTTAAAACAGGGGTCTATGGTAACACAGTTTGGGGGTTGCTATAGGCCGTTTATGGCGTAGTGTGTAGTTTCCCATGAAGAATCAATATCCAGATCTCTATTGTCATTTGCTGACTTGATTGTAGCTTCATTTGTAGAGACCTGCATGATATTAGTTGGACTAGACTCTGTGTGTGTAGGTGACAATTGAATCTTTCTCCTTGTTCTCCTGGTATAGTGAGCAAAAGATTTATCCTGAGAAGACTCAAGATGTGTAGACACAGAAGTGATCTTGGGATGAGATCTTTGTTCAATAGACACAGTCTTTTGAGAGACAGTATCCAGTAACTGTTTTCCCTTTTTAAGAACTACAACCTTTTGGGAGACTGCAGCCTGGCTGTGGCTAGGTTTTTCATCTCTTTGTGCTAACAGAGAAAGTTAAATTGCAGCCTTCAATTCTGCTCTCTAAGCAAGAGTTAAATCATCATCATCTTCACTAGAATTACTGCTACTTGACACAACAAATCTTCTCTTCCTTACAACTGATGTCTTTTGAGAAACACCAGAGGTTGGTTTCTTTGAAACAATAGGCTGTGGATCAAAATTTGGTTCTTGAATTGTTTCAGAGACTATAATGTTTTGGGCTACTTGGGTAGACACAGGTGGGTTCTCCTCCAAATGAGATTCCTGAGCCATTTCACCACAAAAGAAAGAAGAGTTGTAGAGAGTAGGAAGATGAGTTTTAAAAATTACCTGAAAATGATGTGGATAATAAATTGCAGGTATTTCATCTAGATTCTTTTCATTGTCCTTCTTTATAATGTCAGAGAAAATTCTCTTTTGCTGTACATAAGAAGAAACACAATGTTCCCTACCAAATCTAGCTTCAATATCAGGAATAAAATGGTTAATAAACATTTGCATGAATCTATGATAATAAACCATTTTCCTGTTTTGATCTCTTAACCCAAGTTTAATACTTATCTGACTTAAGATAATGTGACCAATATTAATTACTCTGTCATAAAAGCAAACTATAAGCAATATGAGATGTAACAAAAGTAATTTGCTGAAAAGAACTACATTTACCAGTAAAACATTTAGCAATTTGATCAAAGAAGAAAGACCATTCCTTTCTAAGACAAGGTCTTCTTAACTGGCTCATGTTATCTAGAGGTCCATTGTAACCTAATGCAGATAACATAGTTCTAACATCATCATCAGATGGTTCATTCTCATAATTCAAACTAACATGTAAGTGAAGTACTGAACTAACAACAGATTCAGTAATATCAAATGAGTCTTGTCCTAAGTGTAGAACAATCTTACCTGATTGACTCTGAGTAGAATCAATTACCTCAGCATTCTCCCAAGCTTGTGAAACAGCTACTTGATTAATCTGTGGAGATGCTGTCAATGCATAACTTAATGGTCCATTCGCCAGAAAGTCCATGATTGGATGAAAATCAGTTAATACTCCTTCCTTGTTGGTGATAGCTGCTACATGGTTGTTTGTCATAAAATCAAAGTCACCAAACTTGAAGGCTACTGATTTAGGTAATCTTCTCCAAGTCGCCATTTTTGATCTGAAAAGAACTTGAAAAATTCTTGAAATGGATTAGTGATTTTGAAAACTAGAGAGTGTTTTTGCTTTAGAGAATGTAAAATTAAAGAAAGCAATTACACGATTAGAGTTTCAAAACAAATATATTTCACAAATCTTTCAGACCACTATCCCACGTTGACACGTAGATTGACAGGTGTCAGTCCCTGAAAAATGCGGTTATCCATGATTTTTGGAAAATAAAATCCAAAATTGATTTTCATGAAATAAATCAGGGTATTATCAAGATAAAACTCAATACTGATCAGCTTCCTTTTCCTGTTGTGATATCCCATCAAAATAATCATACAATGAAATATGATTTAAAAATAATAAATCTCAAATCCTGATGGTCACACATGAAATCCTGATCAATATCATCCTGATTTCATAGACTTAATTGGAGTTTCCACGTGGCATTTTTCTTTTATCTGAAAAGAAATAAATAATTAATCTGAACAACAATCAATTGGTTAGATATATTCAATATTTCTTGAAAACAAGAAATACAGTCATATGCAATAATTAGCATCTGACTCATTAAAACTTCCAAGTGACTGTTCAGCTTCTCACGTCTTTCTTTAAAAGAAACAGACGCCTTATGCCATTCTCCATAAACCTTTCAATTTCTGTTCTTCTCAACAATGCTCCTCAAACCAAAATTCCATTCAAATCCATTCTTTAGATCTTTCACGGTCGATGAACATCCTGTTCTTGATCATCTCTTTGAAAAGATGACTCTTCTCATCGAACTAATCATGGATGGATTGGTTTCCGATAATATCCAGAGGTTTCTCCTAGAACATCCATCTGTTGGATACAATCTTCCCCTAACCTCCTCAAAACTTGAGGATGAAGAATTTGGCCGAGAGTCTGAGGTTGATCTTGATGGAGATGTTATTCATTTAAGTTAGCTACTCTCATTCAAGTCGCCCAGACAAGGAATCCAAGAGTAGACGAGACTATTCAATCCCCTGATGGATTTCTTGAGATGCTCCTTGTCCTGTACCTCAGAATTCATATCAATAGACAAGTATAGAATTATCAGTAGAAATTAGACAAAAAGATGTTGTATTTCATTTCCATATATGTAATGATTTTAATTAATGAAAATACAATTTCTTGTTATCTACTTGTCTTTTGATTATTGAATGATGTGTAAATTATCAGTATGCAAATATCAAAACATGCTGGCATAGACTTAACACATCATAGAATTAGATTACTACACAAAGTAAACGTCAGGATCTGAAACAATTTTCACAATCCTGATACTGACACAATACTGATGACGTCAGCATCCTGATACAAATCTAATCCTGATGATTATTAATAAGTCTACCATACTGAAATTTATCAAGGCAAAGTGTTATAGCTAAACATTTAACAATCAAATATAGATCCTGACAAGAATATCAAGTCTATAAGCTAAGAACAACATACCTTGCTACTTTTGCAGATGTTAAAGATCTAAAAATTTAACATTCCTAACTCACTTACTAATCTACTGAATGTAGTCTCATCAAGTGGTTTAGTTAGAATATCTGTAAGCTGTTTGTCAGTAGGAACAAAATGAAGTTCCACAGTACCATTCTCAATATGTTCTCTAATAAAATGATACCTGACATCAATGTGCTTAGTCCTTGAATGTTGAACTGGATTTTCTGCAATTTTAAAAGCACTAGTATTATCACAAAACATAGGAATATTACTAAGTGTCATACCATAATCCATCAACTGATTTCTTATCCAAAGGAGCTGTGCACAACAACTGTCTGCTGCTATGTACTCAGCTTCTGCAGTTGAGGTTGAGATAGATTATTGCTTCTTGCTTGCCCAAGAAATCAATCTGTTTCCCAAAAATTGACATGTACCTGTAGTGCTTTTCCTGTCTATTTTACACCCTGCATAATCAGAGTCTGAATAGCCAATTAGAAAGAAATCAGATTCTCTAGGGTACCACAAACCAAGATTTGGAGTTCCTTTGAGATATCTAAAAATTCTCTTCACAAAAATTAAATGAGATTCCTTAAGATCACTTTGGAATCTAGCACATAAACAGGTAGAAAACATTATATCTGGCCTACTTGCAGTTAGATATAACAATGAGCCTATCATGCCTCTATAACTAGTATTATCCACACTCTTCCCTTTAGGATCAGAGTCTAGTTTAGTGGTTGTTGCCATGGGTGTTTTTGCAACTGCACAGTCTTGAAAGTCAAACCTTCTTAAAAGATCTTTGATATACTTTGACTGATTAATGAAAATACCAGTCTCAGTCTGTTTGACCTGCAAGCCTAAGAAATAATTTAATTCACCCATCATGCTCATCTGAAACTTAGACTGCATAAGCTTGCTAAACTTAGCACACAACTTTTCATTAGTAGAACCAAAAATAATATCATCAACATAAATTTGAACTAAAAGCAATTCACCTTTTATCTTTCTAAAGAATAGAGTTTTGTCAATTGTACCTCTTGTGAAGCCATTTTCAAGAAGAAATTTAGACAAAGTCTCATACCATGCTCTTGGTGCCTGCTTTAGTCCATAGAGTGCCTTGTCAAGTTTGTAGACATGATTTGGAAATTTTGGATCAACAAATCCAGGTGGCTGTTCCACATATACTTCCTCATCAAGTTTGCCATTTAGAAAAGCACTCTTTACATCCATCTGGTATACCTTAAATTTTGAATGAGCTGTAAATGCAAGAAACATTCTGATTGCTTCTAATCTTGCTACAGGTGCAAAGGTCTCATCATAATCAATGCCTTCTTCCTGAGAATAACCCTTAGTCACCAGTCTTGCTTTGTTTCTTACAATCATACCAGATTCATCTAGCTTGTTTCTGAAAACCCATCTTGCACCAACAATAGATCTATCTTTAGGTCTTGGTACCAGTTTCCAGACTTTGTTTCTCTCAAACTCATTTAACTCTTCCTGCATTGCAATTACCCAATCAGGATCCTGTAAGGCTTCTTCAACCTTCTTAGGTTCATTCTTTGAGAGAAAGCAACTATACAAGCATTCATTTTAAATTGATCTTCTAGTTCGAACACCACTATTTGGATCACCAATAATCAAATCTCCAGTATGATCCTTGGTCCATTTTCTAATAGGTGGTAGATTGACTCTGCTAGTCTCTCCCCCTAAGTTAGTGGTATCTCTTGTAGAAGAGTTCTCTCTGCCTTCAATAACTC
Source organism: Kitagawia praeruptora (assembly GCA_037693485.1). Taxonomy (NCBI): domain Eukaryota; kingdom Viridiplantae; phylum Streptophyta; class Magnoliopsida; order Apiales; family Apiaceae; genus Kitagawia; species Kitagawia praeruptora. The sequence continues at coordinate 94,795,621 of CM075354.1, read as the reverse complement.
CCCTTTGATCAGTAGAATCAGTAGATTCCATATTGCTGCTAGTTACTGATCTTCCTTCAGTAGACTCTAAAAGATCAGTTCCTGATGGAGTAGACTCTGAAAGATCAGTTCCTGATGGAGTAGACTCTGAATAGCTAGTCTGCTCCTGATGATCACTGTGTTCTTTTTGATTTATTTGCTCCCCCTCAACAGTAGCATTCCTTTGAAAAGCAATAGAAATTCCTTCTGGAGAATCTTCATCATCACTGAAGAGTATCTCAGATTTCTTCAGATTTTCAAATTCCAATTTGTCATGGCTTTCATCAGTTTGCAGAATTCCAAATTTCTTATCATCAAATGCAACATGAATTGATTCCATAATAATGTGAGTTCTGAGATTATAAACTTTGAAGGCCTTAGATGCTGAATATCCTAGAAAAATTGCTTCATCCGATTTGGCTTAAAATTTTCCAAGTTGTTCTGGATGAACTTTTATGACATAGCATTTGCATCCAAAGATGTGAAAGTATTTCACACTTGGTTTCTTTCCTTTGATCATCTCATAGGGAGTTTTTCCATGACTATTTACCAAGGTACAGTTTTGAGTGAAACATGCAGTGTTAATAGCTTCTGCCCAAAAGTAGGTTGGAAGTTTTGCATCTGCAAGCATGGTTCTTGCTGCCTCTATGAGAGTCCTGTTCTTTCTTTCCACTACACCATTTTGCTGAGGTGTACCAGGTGCAGAAAACTGTTGAGTGATTCCATTGTCTGCACAAAACCCCTCCACTGTAGAATTCTTGAATTCTGTACCATTGTCACTCCTAAGTACTTTAACTTTGTACTCAGAGTTATTCTGAATATTCTTGACAAGTTCAATGATTTGTTGAGGAGCTTCATCCTTCTTGTGTAGAAAGAACACCCATGTAAACCTTGTGAAATCATCCACTATCACTAGAGCATATCTTTTCTTGCTGATAGACATAATGTTTACTGGACCAAACAGATCAAGATGTAGCATGTGAAATGGTTCAGTAATTGAATTTTCAGTCTTGCTCTTGAAAGTGGTTCTTCTTTGCTTTCCAAGCTGACATGCATCACAAAGTCCATCTTGCACATAATTTGCCTGAGGTAGGCCTCTCACGAGATTGTGCTTAACAAGTTGATTAAGTTTCTTGAAGTTGAGATGTGAGAGCTTCTTGTGCCAATTCCAGCTTTCATCACTTGTTGCTTTGCTGTAGAGACATCTAACAATTCCTTTAGATGTATCACTTAAGCTGGCTTCATATATGTTACCATGTCTTTGACCAGTTAGAACAATGTCTCCATTTTTCATATTCAAGATTTTGCATCCTTCTTTGTCAAAGATTGATTTGTAACCTTTATCACCCAGTTCTTATGCTTAAAAGAGTATGTTTCAAGCCTTCAACCAGTGCTACATTTTCTATGATGACATTCCCCAAAACAATTGAGCCATATCCCAGAGTTTCTCCTTTGTTGCCATCTCCAAAAGATATTACTGGGCCAGCTTTCCTCTCAAACTTTGTAAGCAGGGACTTCTTTCCAGTCATATGTCCAGAGCATCCACTGTCCAAGATAATTGAATGCTTCTTTCCTGTGCCCTGCAAACAAAAAGTAACTAGTTAGAATTTTTTAGGACCCAACTTTGATTGGATCCTTTCTTACTAGATTTAGAAACAACAGGCTTTGAGAATTTTGCTTTTACTTTACCTGTTGTAGAGTCAACTTTAGACTCTAATTTCACAAACTGTTTGTGACTAGGAGTTTCAGATTTCAAGGAATAATAGTCATAGTACAATTCATGATATTCTCTACACATGTAAATGGAATGAAGTAAACTACCACAATGATAACAAGCTTTTTGTGGTTGGTATTGAATTTTCTGAGTCTTGGGGAATCTGGACTCAGTTTTCCAAGAAGGTTTTTGATTGTAGTCTAGGGCTAAATGATTATGATTTCCACACTTATAGCATTTTTTCCTAGGTGCATCAGGTACATTCTTGTAATTATTCTCTTTGTTAATACCTTCTTTTCCATTCCTATTTCTTTTGATCTTGCTAGACTCTGAAAGATCATCTAATCTCTGTTTCAACTGAGACTTAGACAGAAACCCTATGTTTACATTCATAGGTTTCTCTAACACTTTCTCATCTGAATTACTATTGTTAATCCTTTTGTGTACAACAGGGGTACCTTTTGAATCAACAAATTTAACATGATTAGGTTCAGAAACACTTTTCTTACCTTCAGATTTAGATGTGTTAGCTTCTACTTTACTATCATCATTGACAATAGCTAATTTTTCTTCTTGTATAGCCTTATCAAAACCTAAACCATTAACCTTACCACGAATTCCATTTTCGATGATTTATTGTGTCTTTTTACCAGAAATGTTAATGGTCTTAATCACATCTCTCTCTTCCTCTAGTTCTTTCCTGACATAGTCATAAGCCTCAAGAATAACACTATAATCATGCTTAGCTTTATCAGAACTTAACTTGTATTCTTCCATTTGAATTAACTCAGATTCAAGAAAATTATTTCTATCAACTAATTTATCATTCTTAACCTTAAGTTCATCTCTTTCACAAGTAAGAATTCTAAAATTAGTCATAAGATTCTTAAACTCAGCATGGATAGATCTAATTTCATCAGAATTTAAGCTATCAAATGAATCAAGAGAATGAAGTGATACCTTAATAGAGGATGGAGAAGTTTTCTTTGGAGATCCAGGTTTGTCTGAACCATTTTCCATCAATCCAATGTTGTCATAATCCAATTCATCTTCAGAATCACTGGAATCAGCCCAATCCTTCTGTGTGACCATAAGTGCATTACCCTTTCCTGAATTCCTAGGCTTCTTACGCTCACTAGCAAAGTGTCCAAGCTCGCTGCAGTTAAAGCACTTGATCTTGGCCTTGTCAAGCTTGACAATTGTATTTTTGCCTTTGTCACTCTTCTTCTCCTCCTTCTTTTGAAAAGGTCCTTTGCTAAATCTTCTCCTGTTAAATCTACCTTTCTTGAAAGCTTTAGCAAACATAGCAAAGAGTTCCTGCATCTCAGATTCAGAATCATTGTTGTCAGAGTCCATATCAGTAGTCTCTGACTCAGAACTTTCTTTGCTTTTCTTCTTCCTTGAATTCTTTACAGCAATCTCTTCATGTTGTTCTTCAGGAAGCTTCTTTACTTCAGATTGAGCAGTAAGTCCAATAGTCTTCATCTTTCCTTCACTCCTGCTCTTCTTCTGCTGCTTGTCAAGTTCATAAGCTCTCAATTTTCCATATACTGCCTCTAATGAAATCTCATCAAGATCATTTGCTTCTTCAATCGCAGATATCTTCTCATTGTAGAAATCAGGCAAAGCTTTCATGAACTTTGTATTCATATCCTCCAAGTCATAATATTTACCATGCATGGCCATCTCATTGATGAGTTTTGTAAACCTATCAAAGGTATCAGTAAGTGACTCACCAAACTTGGATTCAAAGTACTCATACTGTTGTATAAGTAATGTCCTCATATTCTTCCTGACAGGCTTAGTTCCTTCACAGTGAACCTTAAGATTGTCCCAAATATCCTTAGCAGTTTTACAAGAGAGAACATAGTTAGTGAGAACAGAATCAAGACTATTGAATAATATGTTTCTCACTTTAGCATCTTTAAGAACATTCTCCTTGTCCTTATCTGACCATTCAGATTTTGGCTTCTCTGCTGTATGTTCTGGAACAACCACACCATCAACAGTTGCTTGTCCAACGACCTTTGTTGGAACAAAAGGTCCATCTCTGATTCTGTCAAGATAATCAGGATCTGTTGCTTCCAGATGATGCAACATCTTTACTTCCCATAGAGTATATTCGTTTCTCTTGAGCATAGGAATCTTAGTATTCCCATCCTTGTAACCAGACATGATTGCAGATCTTTATGATTATTCGAAATCAACCTGCTCTGATACCAATTGTTAACTCGAATAACTTGTAGAAGGGGGGGGTTGAATACAAGTTATATAATCGTGTCTGATTTTTGCTTGATTATATGAACAAGAATAAACGAATGAATAAAACTCTGTTTGTATTAATAAGATCAAATACAAACTCTACCAAAGGTGTACAATACCTTTAGCAGCTGCTGACAATACAAATCTCTCTCTCTGTTTGTTTCGAACTCTCGAATACAAACCTTATACAGAGCTACGCACACGAACTTATTCACTCTTTTACAATGATATAGAGAGAGTATTTATAATGCTACCTATCAACTAATAACAGAATGATAATCTATGCATGACAATGTTCTACCGTCCAGTTGATAGTTTCCTTCAATAGAAAACTCTTTCCTTCATAATATCTTCTTGCTTGTTCTTCAAACAACGATCCTGTTTTATAGCACTTGCCAGTTTCTGTAGCATCCATAATGACATCATCAGTAACACGACTGATATCAGAATTTCATCTTGCATCATCAGTATCTGATCATCATCAGTATTAGACCTTCATCAGGATTTGCTCTTTGTTCCTGACATGTAGTCTCCGATACACTGTTCATTCCTGACTAAACTGTACAGATAACTGTTTTACACATAAATCCTATATATAGTGCTAAATCCTTTATAAGATCAGGATTACAAGAAGTATAATGTGTAAATTCTATTCTTAACATCACAACTTATGAATTATTCCTAACATGAATCTCTTGTTGTAGAACAAAGGGACCATTCTTGAGAATCTCAGGATACAGAGGATGAGAAGCTTTGATGAACAACATCATTTTTATCTTTTAGAGATTGAAATTCTCTTTGTCAAACTTAGGGACCTTCACCGTTCCTGTTGTCTTTGGTGTATTCGAACTCATGATCATTTTCTGTTTTGATCAACAACCTGCTCTGATACCACTTGTTGAGTATTGAATACGACTAAAGAATACAGAGGGGGGTGAATGGATTCTTGAACTTTTCTTCTTCTTGAATCTGTGTAGCACAATATGTGTTTGTGTATGCAGATGTGTAGGTGCGGATTATGAACAACACAAAACACGGTATCACTTTAATCTAATATTTAATTAGATAAAGATTTGCTAAAACCTGTGAATACAAATGATAGTATTCTCAGCTTCGTTTTTCTCAGAGAGATGTCTCTTACTATGTATGTGAAAAACTTTCTAAAAACTTAATCTCTAAAGAAGTGAGGTTGTATTCTTATAGAACATGAATACAACCTACTTACTACAAATAAGGTAGCTAAACAAGTTTACTTTCCAGTGTGTCTATCCTTTTTGAGTAAGCATCCAAACGGCTACAGATTTGACTTTGTAAAGTTCTGTTCAGATCCACTTCTTTAGCTCTTTGTCTCTTCTACATCTCTCCAAGCTTCTTTGTAGGCTTTCCAGAGCACGATACAGATTGTGGTCCATAAAGTACTTTGGCTTGTTGCAGGTTTCTGACTTGTACAATTTCTCAGTAGTTTGTCTCTAAGAATGTATTCGAGAAATTGCTAAGTGATTGATTCGAGAACTAGGATTAGATAACTCTGAGTTCTCGAATACTGTAAGGTTGACATATCGAATCACTTCTCGAATAGCTCTTTTCTTCAGGAATCCTTGAGTTGTCGAATAGAACATTTAACTTATCGAATCCCTGAGATATCGAATAGCTTTTTGAGTCTTTGAGATATCGAATGAACCTTGACTTGTTGACTCCAAGAGAACTCGAATGATACTTTGACTTGCTGACTTCCTGAGTTCTCGAATAGAGTAGTAGACATATCGAATCTCTGAGATATCGAATGAGATATCGAACAGTGTATTCAGAGATTGCACCAATGGAAACCATAAATTTCATACCCTTAAACAACCATAGGTTGTCCTGAAAGGCCTTAGCAAAAGCTTCTATAAGTGATTCCTGTTGAAGCATATACTCGGGGGGGTGCAGGGCGGACGATTTTTAAGCAGACCCAGAGCTTTAATTACTTAATTTCCTCAACATCTGGTGTTGATCTGAGATAGTCTATAAGCAATCTTCTTTCTGCATTCTCAAGTTCTATCTGCATGATCTTCTTAATCTCTTTAAGTTCAGGATCATCTTCAACAATTTGATAGATTGCAGATCTTAGAGAATATATTTTGTTCTTCCTCATGTCATTACCTAGTCTGATAAAATGTGCTTTCTCTGACTCTGGATTAAAATCTAAAACCGTTATACCCAGATCTGTCTTCAATCGAGCACTATTTTTCTTCATCTCAACAATCTTCTCATTATAATATACTCACTTGTGTATTTTGAACCACGAATTGCCATAGCTTTCAACATCTTATTCCTTAGCACATTAGCAGCTTGCTGAGTCCTTTTATTTTTCACTTTGAAGAGATATAGAACATATTCCAATTCTTCCCATAGCTTCAAACCAATGTCATCCTCACTAACTTTATACATAGTCCTATCAGCCATGAAATACAGCAGAAAATCTTTCTTCAAACTCTTTTGATGAATCAATTATACTGATTCTAGTCTGTCCAAACTCTCATGTGTAACTGTTGCCCAGTAAATAACAATTGTAGAAGGGGGTTGAATACAATTGTATAGATTTTCGACTTAATAACACAAGTATGAATCAATAACATCTTTATTAATTCTGATATAAAACTGTTACAAACTCTCTTAAGAAAACCTTGTGTTCTTAAGAGCTGCTAGGTTACAGAATAACTCGTGTATCCGATACAATCATGTAAAACCTAAACTGTGTTTATATAGCGTACACAGCTGCTCTATCAATTACAAGATATATCAAATCAATTACATACGACTCTTAATACATATCTTGAATGATAGCTGCATTCCTATAATTCAGGAACCGACAAATCAATCTTCCCGTAATCTCTGGACTAATGTAAATCTGCTTGTAATCCTGACCTACTCAAATATTGACGTTGTATTACTGATGACATCAGCATCAGTATCTGATCAGTAATGCCCAGATCCTGATCATCACTTGAATCAATATTTAACAATCTCCCCCAATTTGTTCTTTGTGAAATAAAGCACAAATTCCTTGATTCAAAGATGTCAAAAACTCAAAACAAAATACCTTCTAAAATTCATCAGGAACAGTTTCAGATATTCTTTGATAAAACAGATTCATCTTCAAGAAGTCAGATATCAATTCTTCTTCCTTGCTTTCAAGAATTTGAATCAGTTTCTTTTTCAGATTTTTGAGTCCTTCATCTTCCTCATTAATCTGATAGATAGCTGCCCTGAGATTCTGAATTGAGCTTCTTGGAAGATCTAAATCACCTAGAAACACATAAGCAATCTCCTCCCCATCTGGATTAAAAGACAGTTCTTCCATGCCTAGATACTCTTCTCTAACAGCAGTACCTTTCTTCATTTCAACCTCTATGCCTCTTGAATTTAAGTACATAGGAGTATAATTGCCATCATACCTCGTTCCTCCATCCATAAATCTCTGTCTGATTGTCCTGTAAATCATAACAGACCAATTGTAGTAGACTTCTCTTTCCTTAGCATTGATGCTTTTACATCTGAGCAGATACAGAACATATTTCAGCTCTTTTGCAGATTTGCACAACAACTCATGAATAGCAATCTTCTTTACACTTCTGTCTTTCATGAAGTACAACATCTTTTCTACCTTCTTTGCACCAGCATGACAATCAGCAATGATAGAAACAACTTCAAGTTTCCAGAGATGATTAACAGTTAACTCATCACCAATCTTGTCAACTAGAGCATATTGATCAGTTTGTATAGTGAAAACAACCTGTGCATTATTATACCCAATACCTCCTCTTGTTCCAGGTTCCAATCCCTTCAAACCAGATTGCATACTTACCCACTTTGGTGGATTTTCAGCAACAAATGCAGTAGACTTTGATTTAACAATCAATAAAGATTCATTAATCAAAGAAGATTCTGTTATCAGTCCTGCAGACTTGAAAACAATTGGTTTCCTATAATCACACTCACTTTTCTCCCATTTCTTGCTCTTCTTTTTCTCATCTGTTGGATAATTTTGCTGATGTTCAGGAACAGATTTACTTTTATCATACCATAACTTCCTGTTAGATTTATAAACATTTTTCAAGTAATCTCTGGTTGCTATCCTTTCTGCTTCTCTTGCTTTAGCTCTGATTTCTCTTTCTCTTTCAAATCTTCTGAAATTTTCTTGTTCATACTTCAGTGTATCTTCAATAACTTCCATATTGTGAAATTCAACCACAACCTTAAGAATCATAATCTAAAGTTCTTTTAAAATTTCAGCTTCTCCAGAATCAGAGACAACATCAGGAATTGAACCAAAAACTGACTTCTTATTAGATACAGTAGATTGAACAGCAACCTTGCTCTTTCTTTTTAAAGGCGATATCTCCTCTTCAATTTCTTCAGGAGCATTGAATCTGTTATCCGGAGTCAGTACAAGAGATAGTGGAGTTTTCTTCTTTTCATTCTCAGAAACATCTTTTAACTTGATTCCACTAGATCTTGTTTGCCTTGTACTCATTTGAGCAGGTATTCTTCCTCTGCCTCTGTTTTTACCTCCTCTGCCTCTTCTTGCAGCAGGAGCTTCATTTTGTCTTGCAATCTCTTCAAAAATCATGTTCTGTTCTTCTAAGAACTCATCAGTAGTCATGTTTGGATTCTCTCCGGTAGATAAGATAAGTGCCTTCTCAGCATGATACTGTTGAACTCTTTTGTCTTTATGAAACAGTTTAAGAACACGACCATCCCCAGTATCAAGTTCATGAAACAGATTAGCAGCATCTTCATCCTGTTCCACATACACATCATCCTCAGGAATGGTTGACAAAGTTTGACCAGGTGTCATGAACTGTTCTTCTGTCAGGATCTGAGATTGTACCATTGTTGTCACTGTCTTCTTACCAGATCTAGAAACATGAGTTGACTGATTGGTTTGAGTATTCGATTGACTTTTCTTTGTCACTAAAGCAGCATCAGAGGTTTCAACTTTATGTGACTTAGCATCGCCATCATTTCCAGAAGTATCATCATCCTTTTTAACAACTGGATTAGGTGAGCATTTTGTTTTGACTATCTTCTCCCCCTTTTTGACATTAGAATCCTCATCAAGAAAGAAAGATAAGATTAGTTTGAGAGTTTCTTCAATATTATCGACCTTAGAAGACAAAGTATCAACTTTTGTTTCTACAGAGTTCATCCTTGTATTGACAGCAGTAGTTAAGCATTGAAGCTGCGAAGCAGATGCAACTTCAGAATGATCCTTAAGAAAATGAGCATGAAACTGTTCATTATCCGTCTTTACAGAAGCAATCTCATCTTTCAGTCCCTTTGTCAAGATAGTAGTAGTCTTCAGATGATCCTTGAGATCAGAATTAGACAAATTAGAAGCTATATGCTGGGAATGAAAGAGAGCATTAGTGAAGTTGATAGAAGCAGTAAGCTTATCCCATTCAGTATCCCATTCATACCTCCTTAGAGTTTGAATATGATCAGGAATAACATTGCTGTATTCACCCTTGTTACTACAAGATTTCGGATACTTGCTTGAGGAAGCCTAATCCTGAGTACCAGAACGTAGACTTGCTCTTACAGCTGCCTGAACATGAAGTGCTTCAACATAATCAGCATCATCAGGATCATTATCTGAACTTGAACCAGATTTGTTAGTCGGAATCCTATCATCAACATTATCATCAGGATGCATAACACCTTTCATTTTCAAGTCACCAGTAGATGTAGCTGGTGAATCCTGATGACCTGCAGGTAGAATAGTAACATTTCCTAAATCTCTCGTTTCTTTTAAAGTGATCTCATCACTTCTCACAATGTTACCTAAGTTACTGTCAATAGTAACTGCTACCTCACTAGAAGTTAACAACTTCTCACTCTGTTCTACCTCTCCCTTTGCCAGTTCAGGAGACTGCCTCTCATCACTCTTCTTTTTCTCTAAATGTTCACTCTCATTCTCACAAGAAAGGTTCTGACTCATCAAATGCGAAGAAATAAGAGGTGGCTGAGAAGAGTGGTCTGAAGTCATACAAATAGAGGTATCCCTTATATCAGGTCTATCTGTAATCATCACTAGTAGAAAACTGGTCTTTTACGTCGGTCAAATTGGTCTTTTACGTCGGTTAATTGGCGACGTATGGAAGGGCGACGTATAAAGTACAAGAATTTTACGTCGGTTAAAGAGGCGACGTATAAAGTCAATATATACGTCGCTAAAACCGACGTATAATGTTAACAAAGAACCGATGTATAATGTCAATTAAGGACCGACGTATAAAGTCCAGCAAGAACCGACGTATAAAGTCTGAAAAAGGCGACGTATATTGTCTGAAAATGGCGACGTATATTGTCTTCTATAAAATGACATTTTTACCCTGTTTATATTTTTATATACACCAGAATTCCTATTATTCAAAACAAAAAAATAAATAAAACTTGAAATCTAAATTTCTAAACAAAGTGATTAATGAAATTAAAATAATTATTAATACATACTTGAAAATACATCCACAATATTAAATTTACAAATCCAAGTAACCATTTCATACATCTAATTCAACACATTTACATCATAACTATCATAAATCCAAAACATTATATCCATTTTCCGATTGCTGCAAGGTTCATATCATACTCCATCTTTTCGATCAACACCTGCAAAAATTACGTGTTTGAACTTGTTAGCACAAAATACATATGAAACCGACTAATTATTAGTAAAGACTAATTAGTAATTAAAACCGACTGAATTGAATAACCTGTTTTCATAAATGAGACTGAGAACTCAAAATTCAAAAAGAGGAAACAATGTACAAAAGCTAATAAAATACTCTTTGAATATGGTTGGAAATTAAAGCACAATTCTTTTTAAAAAAGTTGACTTACCCGAGGAATAAGGTTGTCACCAACTCTCCGTTTTCAGCTTCAGTTTGGCACTCTGTATCCTGACTTGAGGATGCATGTTTAACGGGAGAATATTCCCTTGGCACTTCGTGCTCATTCCTTGGCACTTCATATTCAAGATAGCCTGACACTGGAAAAAATGTAATAAGGGTTTCTTGATAAAGCAATACCTACTGTGGTTTTCATCAGTAGTAAAAGCCACGACATTCATGTAATACTAATATTTATCTTTCTTGCTGTCTTGCATCATGCTTCTTCTACATGTTGACACTAGATTTGCAGGGTACTATTATTTTCTTCTAAATAAATTGCAGGATACAATTTCGTTCCATTAATCTATGAATTTGACTTACCAGTAGAAAAACAAATATAAATAAGATGCGTAATCAGATTAGGAACACGTCACAAATCTTAAGTCAAAAACTTTTGATTTTTAATGACCAGTTGTAATGAAATAATACCAAGGGGAAAAAAAGATAAGGTTGACCATTAACAAGGGACAAATACCCCATTATTGAATGCAGAAATTCTACTAAATCTGTAACCACTACAGTTATTCTTGCAGGTCAAAACACTTCAAGCTGAATTAGCAGGCTGATGTTGATTTTATGAATCTGGGTCAAACAAACCCCTCTCCCTGGTTAGGTATTGATCAACCATTCAAGTAATGACTATGTGAGCACATCAGGACCAACAACTAAAAATTTCTGAAAATTGCAGTCTCTGCTAGCTTTTCTTGAGACATGGAAAACAGGAAAAGGATGGACATAGACTCAGAGTCAATCTCGACCCTTCGACAAAAATGAAAAGGTCAATAAGAAAGAGTTAAATTCTTAGTTTGAATGTTTTCTGAATTCCTCCAAACTATGAAACTAGAATAGGTCTGCAAATGCAATGTTATCGATCCAAAAAGAAGGTAAACATAGTTCACAATTTCTTTGCACATGGTAGCAGAGGACAAGTGATCATCATAGAAAAAAATATCACACCTCGAGAGCTCAATTAACAATTCAGCCAGAGATATCAGCCAAACAGATCATCATTCCATCACACTGAGACAAAATTAACAAAATGTAATGCAACTTTTAACAAATAGATTCTCTATCCAACATAAACAATACAGTATGTATCTGGGAATCAGATGAGACACCTATGACATAGGGAATATGTACTCAGAACTTATAACTACACTATTCTAGCAAAACAAGCCTTAAAATCGTGTGATCAGTGAACACAAAAGTCTAATACATAGTCTAAACTCTATAGACAGTATATATAACTGCATGTACTTTTACCTCCTGAATCTGTTTATTTTTTGTTGCAAGAATAAGAGCACTTTGATTCCTCAGAAATATCATGTAATAGAACAGGTATTGTTGACTTCCAAAACATTTACATTTTGAATCCACTCATTTTGATGTGCTTGTTCTTCCCACGGAATAGAGTCCGTCAGTTCTACTCCGAACAATCCTGTGGAACACTTCCCTCACCTGCCTTTCCATGGGGTAAAAATATGGAGGAATAAATGATATGGACTATAAAATGTGTCAAAAAACTTGCAAATAAAAAAAATCATGCTATTCATTTAGTTATAGACGTATTGTTAACTGTAGTCACTGAATTGCAAACCAAGTAGCAAGTTCTTAATATTGTTTCTCTACATACAACAAACCCACCAAAAAACATCAGGTTTAAACATGGATTCCTCTACTATAACAGAATTTTGAACTTATAACAAATAATAACAATAAAAAAACATGAACCAAAGAGATTATAATGGTTCAAATAATTACACAATCAAAGCAATAAAATACCATAAATAAAAAGAGACAATTTAACATAATTACACAATCAAACACATGACAAGCAATACAAATCAAATGCGCGAAAATATCGAAAAAGGTTGGACCTTTGTGAAATAACCTCCTCCGGATGATTTATAACCAAATTGGGTAAAAAAAATTAGGGTTTATATAAAATTTGGGGGATTTGGATTCAGGATGATTTTGTCGAAATTGATGGTGTGAATAGATTAATGAGGATGATTTATGTATGGATTGTGGGTGTTGGTTGGTTGCATTAGGGAGGCACCACCGTGGTCGATAGGTCACCGGCGGTGATGGTTGTGTTGTAGCAGCGGAGATGAGGAAGAGAGGGAGGAGGGTTGTGTGTGTATACCGGGTGTGTCGTGCGTGTAAGGACGAACATAGATTGAGAGATGGAGAGAAAAGAGAGAGAGTGGCGGAGAGAACCCACGCTGTTTGATTTTGGGGAAGAACTGTGATTATTTACTAGTAAATACTGATTGACTTGTAATTGTATATGTTGGTCCCGTAAAGTATTGCAGAAGGGGGGTTGAATGCAATACTAATAAATTTCAAAAACTATTTCAACAACTTAAATAGAGTTTGTAATTTACTAGTAGAAGAAATGCAATCACAAGTAATATCTCACACGATGTTTCCACAAAATAAATGTTTTATTTATTTTGCAAAGTTTTGCTACAACCTTGAGAACAAAATAATTCTCAAGCTTCAAATTCTCAAGAGATTACAGATGTGGAGAGCTCTTTGTTGTATAAATAGAGTGCTCTATTTATAGTGTGATAGTCGACTGTACTACCACTATCAGCATGGGTTGTTGAGTTGCTGTTATATTCCTTTTGCAGCTCATTCCATGATTTATTCCCATGTGATCATCACAAAATAACTTTAAGATACTTTCCACATTTGAGCCACCCAGATCTAGCCATATTCAATTTTATCTGCTCTAGACTTTACAGGTTGCTCCATGTGATCTCTCGAGCTTCAGTTATAGACTTTCCAAGCTTGCTGTAAAGGTTGAATATTACAACACGCCTGCTTCTTTTGAACATGTATTATGTCGCTTAAATTGACTTAAAAAATTCCTAAATCAATTTGATTCTTTATGACAGTTTGTTTTCTTTAGAGTTTGCTGTCAATGGATTGTGCTTTGGTTGACAGTATGAATTCCCGCAGAGATTGCTGTCAAGGATTGTGCTTTGATTGACAGCATGTATTTCCCGCAGAGATTGCTATCAAGGATTGTGCTTTGATTGACAGCATGTATTTCCCGCAGAGATTGCTGTCAAGGATTTCAAACTTACTGTCGCAAACTATATATCAAAGTTACTGTCATCAGAATCTCCGCCAATGTTGCTGTCAAGTCGAAACTTGCTGTCGACTCCATGAAACTTGCTGTCGACCTAGGCAACATGTTGTTTCCTTGTAACCTTACTGTCAGGACTTGACAGTAACTTTTATTCCTTCTGTCGAACTTATGTATTTCTTGAGGCTTGAACAAAATCGAACTTCTTCCAAGAATTACACTTATTACATGACAGTATTTATTTAAATTACAAGAATACATTTCAGGCTATGACAGTATGTTCTACTTAGTAAAACTAAGTATACCAATGAATCTAGTTAAGTTGTCTATTCCATCACCCATAAATTCCAACAATCTCCCCCAATTTGTTTTTATGGACAATAAGGACAAATTTACAAATATTATGCTGACAACTTAACTAACATAGATCAGAAAGAATAAACCCTTCATTTCTGAACAATGATTAAACTGGATTGTTTTCAATCAATGTATCATAAAAGTTCATAATTAAAAATCAAGAAAAAAAATCTTTACTTAGCTTGATTTGAACTTTCGCCTTGCTCCTTTTCCCTCAGAGCTCTTCTGAGATTTTTAATTAACTCCTTTTCTTCAGGGGACTTTGCATCATCTTCATTTTCCACGATGTATCTTCTGATCATTAAGGGAGTAGTGTTTAGTACATCTCTGAGTTCCATCCAATAAACATTTTGTTTTACTATTGATCTGAATTTCAACACATCTCCCTCCATCTTGAATCTTCTGCCAGGAAGCTGATTTAAAGTTTCCCTTCTTTGTCTATCCAAGCTGGGATTCTCTCCTTTCCTTTGATCAAAAATCATATCTAGCTCCCAAGAACATAGTGCTTCAAGTTTGTTAGATGATCCTATCACTTGCCAGTACAGTTCTTTTAGCACACTGGTCTTCAACTTAGAAAAGCTGTCTATGTAGATTTCTTCTTTGCCATATTTGATTCTCAGAGGATTGTCCAGTACAATTGGCTGATAGTTTAATTCACTGCTGTTGAACTTGTTGAGTTTACTCCAACTTTCCTTCATTTGAGCTTCAATCTCATCTTCTATCTGTTGACGAGATTTTTGTCTTGAGGCTAATTCTTCTCTGAATTTCTGTTCTACCTCATACCTATCCATCTCTTGCTTTGAATAAGGTTTTTCCATTTCAATCCAGTCATACTCAGGGATAGGATTATCTTCTTCATTTTCCAGACCTAGAGCTTCAAAAACATCTTCATCATTTTGAAGTGTCCAGTCACCATGTTTTTCAGTGAATTCAGCATTTCTGATTGCAAAGTACTTTCTAACAGGATCCATGATCTTTTCAGAGATATCACCATAGCTTTCCAAGAGTTCAACCATTCTTTCCAAATTGAAATAATCAATTCTTCTTCTTACATGTACTTGGGTTTGAACTAGACTGTTAGAAATTACTTTTGATTTTGATATCTGAGTGAAATCAGGTTCTACCTTAATCAATCTTTCTTTGTTTTCCCATAGAATGTATCTTGTGACCTTTTCTTTTGACTCATCCAACTCTATAGATACAGAAGTGATTGATTCTTTGGCTTTCTCTTGAAGTTGTTCTAGGCTGTTCATTCTTCTGCTCATGATTGGTTTCTTAAGCCCTAGACCTGTAGCTTTTCTTTGACCAGAATAGACAGTCTTTCCCCTTTTTGGTCTGTTTGACTTTCTTTTGATTCTTACTGTCTTGGATGTTTTGATAGTAGGATTATTGACAGCATCTTTGATAGGGCTTCTGATTGTGTCTTCTTTGACAGCATCTTTCATGACAGTGTCTTCATCTTTCCTGTCAGCATCTCTGACAGTAACTTCATTTTTCTTGACAGCATCTTTATTGACAGTATCTTTTTCAGAATACATACTGTCAATTTCCATTTCTGCTTGGTTAATTTCTAATGCTTCAAGTATCTCCTCTTCTTTCTCCTTTTCTTCATTTTTATTGCTTGTTCTAGGAGCTTTTGAAGTTTCTTTTGGCTCAGCTTCTTTAGCTTGGAATTGCTCTTTTGAAGAGTTTCCCTTTTCTGACTCTTTAGCTCCTCCAGCTTTACCTCCATCTTCATTATCATCACCATCTTTATCCAAGGTGTCATCAAAGGAGCATTTTCCACCTTGAGCATTTCTGCTTTCGTTTGCTTTGGCAATGAGCTTCTTAATTTTGACACTGTATTCCATATCTCTCTTTGCCATGATCTTGTGGATATCTTTAACTGCTTGAATCCTTTCCTTGGTGATGGGTGCTTTCAGCAACAACTTAAGTACATCCAGGATGACTTTACTTTGTAGAGATGTTTTGCCTTCAAGAGTTAAGAACCCAAGTCCTTTAGTTCCTTTGGCTGTTGTCTGTTTAAAGCTTACACCATATGGCTGGAGACATACTTCTGGAAGTTTGTTGTTAACCATTGTACTCAGTTGCATATAGAGATTTTCATAAAAAATGGTAGACTTTTTCTTAACAAGAATCCCAAGGATGTATTGCACTCTGGCAGAGAAAGTTTCTAGCACTTGCATTGTTATGAATATTGAATGTCCATTCTTCAGGTACACTTCAACTGCCCACCTCTTCTCTGAACTAATCTTCACAGAAAGATTAACAATCTTTTCTTTCAAAGCTTCTGCCAACTTAGCAGGTTTTCCTCCAGATTCTGTGATTGCTTCATTCACCAGAGTGTTGAATTCCTCATCCTTATTATTGAAGGTGCTCTCCATATGACTTAAAGTTATATAATCAGCTTCTTCTTGAGAATATGTGCTTCCATCAGTCCAGGTAACCAACTCTGAAGAAGTGATATATTCAGGCAGCTTACCCTTGCCTTTACCCATTCTGTTAGACTCCTCCTTTTCTCTCCAAAGCCTCTCCAAAGTAGATTCTTTCTTTTCAGGAACTGGTTCACTAATTTTGATGGAAGATGCTTTATTTCTTTGTATCATTTTCAATACTTCCTCAGATAATAGCATTGTCTCCCCATCTACTTCAGTTTCAAACAGTTCACCAGTTCCAGTTCCAGAGGCTATGACAGTATCTTTTTGCTCCCCCTTACTCCTTTGCTCCCCCTGTCTTTGAGCTTCCCCTTGTAACTCCATTTTCCTTTCTGGTTGCTCAGCCTTTTTCTGATCTATTACTTTCTCCCCCTTAGTTAAGTTGGCAGCTTGAATCAAGGAAGAAAGTGACAGCAGGGTGGCTTGAATTTCAGCAAAACCAGTCTTCACAGTAGATGATAGGGTGTCTAGCTGACTCTCCATTGTAGCACATCGATTCTCAATAGCTAGGAGCCTATCATTTATGGATGTAGAAGGACCACCAGACCTAAGCCTCTTTGGAGGTTGAGGATAAGTCTGGGG
Source organism: Kitagawia praeruptora (assembly GCA_037693485.1). Lineage (NCBI taxonomy): Eukaryota > Viridiplantae > Streptophyta > Magnoliopsida > Apiales > Apiaceae > Kitagawia > Kitagawia praeruptora. The sequence continues at coordinate 94,778,218 of CM075354.1, read as the reverse complement.
CATGGAGGCTGTTGGGGTTCTCACACTCTCATTGTTTTTATAGATGATCTCATCATCTCTCACAGAAATTCCCTCAAGGCCTAATGCCTTTTGTTGACTGGCTCCCTCAAGTTCACTCCGGACATGCTCAAGTCCCTCTCCTTTTGCCAGCACATTTGGCTGCCTCTCATTTTTATCCTCACTTCTCTGTTCTTTTATCTCTCTTTTATTTTTCACTCCCTCACTCATCCTAGATGCATCAGTATGAGCAGTACTAAAATGCAAAAGAGAAGATTTTACCTTGAAAGCCTTGGAAAGTGGCAAGTCATCATCAGAGATATCTTCAACTAATCCTTCTTGTAGTTGTGGTTGAACAGTGATAACAGCATCTTTAGAAAGACCTTTGACAGTATCTTTTGTCAGAATGGTACTGTCACTTGATTGATTGACAGCACCTTTTGGTTTGTCATTGACAGCATCTTTGGCTGTGACAGCAACTTCCCTAGGGTAAGATGCTTTGAGGGAATTGATCAAGATGCTGGCTGTTTCAATTTCTGGCAAATTTGCATCTTGATCTAATCCAGTGTTTGATGGAGTGGTATCCATTTCACTTTGAGAAATGGGTTCTTGTGGACCACTAGATGGGGGCTCATCCATGATTTGAGATGGATGATCAAAACCTGAGGGGTTGGTACTGTCCCCCTCTCTAGGTTGTTCAAAAGAAACAACAGATATAGGAATGAAAGAAGAAGTTTGAAGTTCAGATTGATTAATTGGCTGTTCCACAGAAGAAGATTGTGGAACATCAACAGTATGAGTGAATTCCTCACCGTGCTCTATCTCTATGTGTGTATCTTCAAATACAGGTTCCTCAAGAGTGAGTTCTTGAGTTTGTGCAAACTCTTTACAAGGTGCCTTGAGAGACAGGCCAATTTCAATAGATGCCTCTTGTTGAGAAGATGCACCTAGAGATGAGTTTATTTCCCTATCATCCTCTACAGTCTTTTGGGAAACTGTAGAGTGGCTGACAGTAACCTTGGCCCTTCTAGCTTTCTTCTTCTTAGGCTCAGAAGGGGCTACTGTGGGTTCTATTTCACTACCATCCTTATTTGCTGCACTAGGTGCAGTAACTCCCTCTTGACTCACCACATTGTCACCAGTTTCACTTTCTAGGGATCTTTTCTTGGATTCTTGTTTGGCAATTTTAAGGGCTTTTGGTAGTCTAGAGTCCCTAGGTGGAGTGTATGGTGTAGAATGTGGGTTAACTGAATTTGGGTCTAATTTAGCTTCATTCTCAATTGTGAAAACAGTGTAACCTGTTGGTAATGGAAAACCAAGGTTGGGCACTTGATTAACCATGTGTTGTGTGAAACATAGTGGAATATGTGCATTCAAATTTTGTGTGTTAAGAGATGTGTGTGTGTTTTTCTTTAAAACAGGACATTCTTCAAAATTAGAAGTATCTACAACAATTCCACAAATATTATTAATACACATAGTTAAAAAGCGAGGATATATGGATACCTTTTTGCCTATGGCGCTTTTCAACTGTGCCATAATCAGCTTTCCAACGTTCACCTTGTATCCATGGACTACAGAATGAGTGAGTTTCTTGATATATGATGGTATTCCATTCCAGCCTGTAGACTTGGTAGAGAACACCTTCACCATAACATCAAAGATCATGCTCCACTCCTTTCTCAGATATTTCCTGTCCATTTCTCCCGTTTGATACCATTTATCAGAGATTTCTTCAAGTTTAGAGCCTGAATACCCAATCTTCAGAAAGAACCTCTTTAGAGTATCATCAGTTGCTAGTTCCTTAAAGCTTTCTTCACTGGCCAACACAATACCCAAAGCCTCATTGATATTCTTTACTGAAAGAGAATGGTTTGCATCATCTATATTGAACTTAATTGTTTCATTCTCTCCAGTTCCTTGATCACTTGCAGATTTCCAGAATTTTTCAATTCTAACAATATCAATTTTGGGGGATGAGGTTATTGCATGACCTAGGTAGGATTTATTTAAGAAGGAAATAAGTCCTTTGAAGTTTTCACCAGCATCACTAGGAGAGTAGATACCAGCAAAGTTGGTTTGAGCAACACTTTGTTTAGGTGCCATTGTTGAATGCTTTGAAAAATGAGAGAGAAAATGTGGTTTTTGGATGCAGAAGGTTGAAAGGTTTTTGCAAATGAAAGTGATAGTAGATTAAACGTTAGATTCAGTTTATAAGATGAATCGATTTAACCTGTCTTAATTGAACGTGTGATAATGATTTCACCCATTAACTTCACTTGCTAAATTACGTGGCAGTTGCTATTAGATCGTGGATTGGTGGATTAAAAATAGATATATATATATATATATATATATATATATATATATATATATATATATACACATTAATGTATATATATCTCTCCACTATCTTTGATAGCAACTTCCCGTGACAGCAACTTTCATTGACAGTAACCTGTGCGCTTTTCTTTCTATACCATTTTTGACAATAGTTTCTCGTGACAGCAACTTTCATTGACAGCAACCTGTGCGCTAACAACATTTTTGTCAATCAGTTTAATGAGTGACAGTAAGTTTATCTGACAGTAAACTAGGTGCAAAATCGTGCTGTCACTGTTCACACACAACTTAAGTTACGGACACTAGTTTACTTATTACCTTATTGAGACAGACATGTGAAACTATTTTAGCATAGTCATAGTAAACATGATTTCTAAAAATCCTTTTAGCATAGACATAGCAAACATAATTTCTAAAAATCCTTTTAGCATAGTCATAGCAAATATGATATCTAAAAATCCTTTTAGCATAGTCATAGCAAACATGCTGTCTAAACAAGTAGCACTTAGAACAGTAACTTCTCATGACAGTACCTTCTAATAACAGTACCTTGAAAGTTTCAGTCATGAGTTGCGATTGAGAATTGATAAACCAGTTAGATAATCATACCTGATTTAGCATTCCTAATTCACTCACCAACCTGGTAAATGTTGCTTCATCCAGTGGCTTGGTGAATATGTCTGCAAGTTGCTTGTCTGTTGGAACATAAACCAGTTTTACATTTCCCTTTTCAACATGCTCCCTGATAAAATGATGCCTTATATCAATGTGCTTTGTTCTGGAGTGTTGAACTGGATTGTCTGATATGGCTATGGTACTAGTGTTGTCACAGTAGATAGGAATATTTGACAGTTCTAGTCCATAATCCATTAACTGATTCTTCATCCAAAGTATTTGAGCACAGCAACTTCCAGCTGCAATATATTCAGCTTCTGCAGTTGATGTAGAAACTGAGTGTTGCTTCTTACTGAACCATGACACCAATCTCCCCCCAAGAAATTGACAGCTTCCTGTAGTACTTTTTCTGTCAATCTTGCAGCCAGCATAGTCTGAATCAGAATATCCAATTAGATCAAATCCAATTTCCCTAGGGTACCAAAGACCTAGATTTGGGGTGCCTTTGAGATACCTAAAGATTCTTTTAATTGCAACTAAGTGTGATTCTTTTGGATCAGCCTGAAACCTTGCACAAAGACATGTAGCAAACATTATGTCTGGCCTGCTTGCTGTTAAGTAAAGCAATGATCCAACCATGCCTCTGTAGGTACTAGAATCCACTTTCTTGCCTTTAGGATCTAACTCTAATTTGGTGGCTGTTGAGATAGGTGTCTTGGCAGGTGATGAATCTTCTAAGTTAAACTTCTTGAGAAGTTCTTTGACATACTTAGATTGACAGATGAAGATTCCATCCTTCTTCTGATAGATTTGAAGACCAAGAAAGAATGCTAATTCTCCCATCATGCTCATTTCATACTTGTTTCTCATTAGAGATGAGAACTTTTCACACAATTTTTCGTTTGTTGAACCAAAAATTATGTCATCAACATATATCTGCACAAGGATGATGTCTTTGCCATGGTATTTATAGAATAAAGTTTTATCCACCATACCTCTTACAAATTGATTTTCCAGGAGAAAAGTGGATAGTGTGTCATACCAGGCTCTTGGTGCTTGCTTTAAGCCATATAGAGCCTTGAACAGCTTGAAGACAAAATTATGCAATTTGTCATTCTCAAATCCAGGAGGCTGTTCAACATACACTTCTTCTTCTAATTCTCCATTTAGAAAGGCACTTTTGACATCCATTTGAAATACCTTGAATTTGCAGTGTGCAGCAAAGGCTAAGAAAATTCTTATGGCTTCAAGTCTGGCAACAGGTGCAAATGTTTCATCATAATCTATCCCTTCCTGTTGACAGTAACCTTTGGCCACTAGCCTTGCTTTATTTCTTGTCACATTTCCACTTTCATCTATCTTGTTTCTGAAGACCCATTTTGTCTCAATGACTGATTTTCCTTTTGGCCTTGGAACCAGTTTCCAAACATTGTTTCTTTCAAATTGATTGAGCTCTTCCTGCATGGCCATCACCCAATCAGAATCCAACAATGCTTCTTCAACTATTTTTGGTTCCATTTGAGATAGGAAACATGAAAACATGCTTTCAGCAGAGATATTCCTCCTTGTCCTTACACCAGTAGTGGGATCTCCAATAATTAGATTACTGGTATGATCTCTGTTCCACTTTGTTGATTGAGGCAAGCTTCTTGTTTGATGAGATTGCCTTTCATCAATATGAGGATTTGATTCTCCACAATTTTCATTGTTCTGCTCATTTAGCTCAATTTCTCCAGTCTCACAGTCTTGTTGATTGATGCCTGAAATTGTCTATGATTGGGCTGAGGTTTGATTTAGATTATGAGTATTGACAGATTCTTTCTCATATCCCATTGATTGAGTGAGACTAGGTTCTTCATCAACATATTCTTCTTTTTCCAAGTATCCTTGATTCTCAAATCTGAAGGGTTGCATTTGACCATCCTCATGTAACCCTGGAAACTTGGTTTCATCAAACGTGACATTGACACTTTCTTCAATTGTCTTGTGCTCCATGATATAGACTCTGTAGGCAGTCCTTTCTATCCCATATCCCATGAAAATGCCTTTGATATGGGCTGAAAGTAAGCCCTAAAGACACATTTAATGTGGCATTTATTAGACCTAGAATGGTCCAAACGTGGGGCCCACCAGATGGGCCCAAACCCTAACTATAATATTAATTTCGTAATTAATATTAGGGGTAATAAACAGCTCAGCAAATAAGAGTCAAACAAGGATATTACTCTTGCCTGACTTAGCCTCCAAGATACATATTCCAACATGGAAACTGACTCCTACAAGGAAGGGGTCTAGAACCTTCCTCAAGGCGGTGGCTTGCCCACCAAGTCACCTACTCCTACCATAATTCCTAGGCTTCTCAGCCTATATAAAGGGTCTGACCCCTCATTCTCAGAACTACGTTTTGGCTCAATCCTCGAATAAGGACATACAAGCCACTACGTCCTAGGTGAGCCCTCGTCGCCATAGCCCTGAGGGCACCATCACCTAGAACTACGTTTTCTTGGCTTGATTCTCTAATACAGAGATACGTAGGCATTCTGTGAGGACCGTTTAGTCTCGAACGCAGAAGCAGCCATTAAAGCTTGAAGCTCACAAACCCTAGCCGTCATAATCATAACCTAGTTTTTATTCCACAACATTTGGCGCCGTCTGTGGGAAAAAGACATCAACCATGGTTCAAACACGAAGAACAGCACCAAGCACTACCGAGCCAATCGCTACCGAGGCTCTACCTCTAAGCTCTGCTCCGCCTGTCACTGAACAAGTACCCCCAACCACAGGGGCGATCACTCAAACTCAGGTTTCTCAACCTCCAGGGACGAATCCCCATGTCGAGAGAACGTTACCTATGGTCGTTCACCCAGGTCAAGGAACCAGCTCCCTCCAGACGCTGGTCTCTCCTCTAGTTGATCCCAGTTACCCACCACCAGGGGTACAGATCCATACTACGGATCTCCCCGTGAGTACTAACCCGATGTATGGCCTGCCTAACTACCCTCCTGGACCCAGTGGTCATGCCTTGCAGATCCGAGATCGAGTGTATCTTGATTACTCTGGCCCCTATACTGACGATTCATCAACTGATGTTGATCGTGATGAAGCCCCAAGAAGGCGACGTGCTAGCAGAGAACCCCGGAGGAGTCATCAAACTGTCTATGATGGACCCCCGTCTACAACTGCGGAAAGAATCAAGGCTTATGAAGCCGAGATTTTAAGATTAAAGGAAGATATGGCAAGAGAACAAGCTAGGTCAAATCAGACTCAACCTCCTCCAACATCAGGACCGATTCCCTTTATAGATTTGGAAAGGCCTTCAAGAAGGCAAAGAAGGGCTGATGCCCCAACTGGAAAAACAACAAGGGTGGAAACCCCCAAGAGCAACCCCATGGATCTGATGCCACTTGGGGATCCTGATGATCCCACACCCCCGTTTACTGAGGAGGTGATGAATGCTCGTATCTCAAAGAAGTTCAAGATGCCGACAATTAAGGCTTATGATGGAACGGGTTATCCCGCAAACCATGTTAGGACGTTCTCAAATGCACTGCTGTTGCAGCCTACAAGCGACGCCTTGAATTGTAGGGCGTTCCCTCAAACCCTGTCGGGCATGGCTCAAAGATGGTATAGCCGCCTACCTACGAATTCGATTGGCTCTTTTAAGGAGTTGAGCGCCGCTTTTGTCAGCCAATTCATTAGCGGGAGAGTTCATGAGAAAAGTTCTGCATCCCTTATGTATGTGGTACAAGGGAAGAACGAAAATCTGAGAGACTACCTTAAGAGGTTCACCAAGGAGACTTTGAACATCACTGATCTGGAGAATAAGGTGGCCATGGTAGCCCTGGAACACGGAACCACTGATCTATTCTTTAAAAGGTCATTGGCGAAGCATCCTCCTGAAAACATGGCTGAGCTCCAACGAAGGGCTGACAAGTACATTAAAGCTGAAGATAGCATGAAGAAAGAAGCCACAGTAAGTGAGAGAGGAGGTAACAACGACTTCAAGAAGCGAAAGCAAGACCAGGAGTATGATGACCTGGAGTATGATGCTAGGGACAAGTATCCCCGAACTAGCGAGGACTCCGACTATGCCCCTAAGAAGAACCGAAGAAGAGTTTGGGACCAAGATTCAACGACTATGCAAGATTGAATGCTCCTAGGAGTCAGATCTTGTTAGATATTGAGAAAGACAAAGATTTTCGATGGCCGAAGCCACTTAGGGGTGATCCCGCAAAGAGAAACAAGGGTCAGTACTGTAGATTCCACCGCGATGTGGGGCATGATATAGATGATTGCAAGCAACTCGAAGATGAGATCGAGTTCTTGATCCGTAGAGGGAAATTGAGCAACTTCACTAAGGGTGAAGATCGTGTTAATCGAATTAGAGATTATAACAGAAGGGATGACGATCGTGCTCGTAACACACAGCCCCGAGGGCCAGTTATCAATATGATCTGGGGAGGCCCGACAGCGGCCGGTACAACTCGAAACTCTCGAAAGGCGTACGCCAGAGAAGTGATACACATCGTGGGAGAGGCCCCGAAGCGGGCTAGGACTGAAATCACACTTGGTTTTGATGATTCTGATCTTGAAGGGGTGAAGTTCCCCCATGACGACCCGTTGGTCATAACTCCTGTAATTGGAAACTCAGAAGTGAAGCGAGTCTTGATAAATAATGGAGCTTCCGTTGACGTTCTATTTCATGATGCATTTGTGAAGATGGGTTACAATGATTCTCAGTTGACCCCAAATAACATGCCTATATATGGATTTAATGGCGTAGGATCTAAAGTTGAAGGGACTATTCAATTGCCTATGACTATTGGACAGGAGCCCAAGAAGGCCACTCAGATGTTGAACTTCCTGGTAATCAAGGCGGTTTCAACGTACAACGTTATCCTCGGAAGGGCTGGACTTCATGCATTCAAGGCTGTTGCCTCAACTTATCATATGAAGATCAAGTTCCCAACCCAGAATGGTGTTGGAGAACATAAAGGCAATCAAAAGATGGCACGAAGCTGTTATGTAGCCGCGTTAAGGCCTGACGGAGTCGGGGGGCAGGTCCTTCCGATTGAAGACATGGACATCCGCAGTGATAAGGAACACAAAGAAAGTCCAGAAGAGGACATCACACATAAGCCTCGAACAGCCATCAAGGCTAAGGCATCAACTGACTTCGTGGTTGAATGTAACATTGGCAACCAAGAAGTCGGGGGCAAGAGATAGTACCCCAAGAAGAAAGTGAACTTCAGAAGAAGAATGAGGAGACTAGAAGGAGTAGTAGGTGCTCTATTTTGATGGAGCATCAAAAACAAAATCAAGCCATGCAGGCCTAGTCTTGCAAAGTTGGACTTAGCTTCATATTTATCTAGTAGAAGTAGAAATAAGGTTCGATGAAACCATGCAGAGCATGTCGCTCTGAGTAGGACAGTAGTACTCTATATAAAGGTTGAACCCATTTATGTTATTAATGCAAGTTTGCTTTTCGTTCTATGATTCTATTTATGTACCAAGCACCTGATGTGTGTAAGTCAAAGATGACCAAGTACCGAAAATAAAAGAATATACAAATGGAAGCAAACAAACGCATAAATAAAACTCTGAAGGGTCGAGAGTTAGGTTACAACACAACCAAATAAGTGTTTCAATTCCTTGAAGGATCCGGGATAAAAGACATCTGGCAATCAAAGCCATGCAAGGCTGTGGAGGCTAAAGACTAGCCACTTTTTAATGTTTTCAAAAATGACTTGGATGGAGAATCTAAGGTAGAAGACCAATAGAGAACCTTAAACAATGATCAAGAAGTTCAAGCAAACTCTCGTTTTAAAGAGTTTAAAAGGCGAGAAGCCCACATGATTGTTTAATTGGAAATCTAAATCGAGGAATCAACCTTGAATCCTTGACCTAGAATCAAGAAAAACAAAAAAAAATGATGGAACCAAGACAAACGTTGAAGTCCTGATGGACCACCCGTTGAAGAAACATATTGCATAGCCCGAAAGCCAATTGAAGGAACCCCTTGAAGGGCAAGTTGACAGCATTCTTACAAGAGGATAGTGATGTGTTTGCTTGGACAGCAATTGATATGCCAGGGATTGATCCCCAGCTCATAACTCACAAATTGAATGTCGATCCTAAATGAACGACATTAAAGCAGAAGAAGAGGAATTTCGCTCCAGAAAGGCAAGAGGCCATTAAACAAGAAGTTGGCATGCTCTTATAAGCTGGGTTTATTGAAGAGATTCAGTTCCTCAAGTGGTTGGCTAACCCTGTGATGGTCAAGAAGGCAAATGGGAAGTGGAGGATGTGTATAGACTTCACTGACTTGAATGATGCATGTCCTAAGGATTGTTTCCCTCTACCAAGGATAGATACGTTGATAGATGCCACAGTTGGGCACGAGATGCTGAGTTTCATGGATGGTTTCAGTGGATACAACCAGATCAAGATGCATAAGGACGACATCCCTAAGGTATCTTTCATAACCGACTTTGGTGTTTTCTGTTATCTTGCTATGGCATTTGTGCTAAAGAATACAGGAGCTACTTACCAACGATTGGTGAATAAAATATTTGCCCATCTAATTGGAAAAACCATGGAGGTCTATATTGATGATATGTTAGTCAAGAGCCTATTCACGGCAGATCATATTAAACACCTCGGAGATGCATTTGAAGTGCTGAGGCACCACAAGATGATGTTGAATCCAGCCGAGTGTGCCTTTGGCATTGGATCTGGGAAGTTTTTAGGACTGATGGTTTCAAAAAGAGGCATTGAGGCCAACCATGACAAGATCAAGGAGATCTTATACATGAAGCCACCACGCTCTATAAGAGATGTGTAGAAGTTGACAAGCCGATTTGCGGCCTTGGGGAGATTCATCTCCAAATCTGGTGATAAATGTTTGTCGTTCTTTCAAGCATTGAAGAAAGTGAAAAATTTTGAGTGGACACCTTAGAGCCAGGAGGTCTTTGAACAATTGAAGAAGTACATGGCCGAAGCCCCGTTGTTGGCTAAACTAGTCCCGGAGAGACTCTCTACCTATACTTGGCAGTATCTGAGCAAGCACTGAGTACCGTTCTCGTTCGAGAAGAAAGCAAGGTTCAGAAACCCATCTACTACGTAAGCAAGGTGTTGCATGGGGCTGAGTTAAATTACTCTACCATCGAGAAGTTTGCCTTGGCATTGATAACGGCCTCGAGGAAGCTACGATCGTACTTCCAGGCTCACAAAATTGAAGTCCGGACGGACCAGCAACTGAGGAACATATTGCATAGCCCTAAGGCCAGTGGAAAGCTAATCAAGTGGGCCATATAACTTGGAGAGTTTGATATCAAGTATAAGCCTCGGACAGCCGTCAAGGCTCAGGCATTGGCTGACTTCGTGGTTGAATGCACCATTAACAACCAAGAAGTCGGGGGGCAGGAGATAGTAACTACCACTGAGAGTGGAGATAAAGATGAGGAACTTGTAACTGGTCAGAAGGAATATTGGGTGCTCTATTTTGATGGAGCATCAAAAACAAAATCAAGCCATGCAGGTTTAGTTCTGCAAAGCCCCGATGGGTTCACAGTTGAGTATGCTTTGAAGTTGGATTTTCCTACTACCAACAATGAAGCTGAGTATGAGGCATTGATAGCTGGATTGGGCTTAGCTAGAGTCATGAGGGTCAAGAACCTCAAAGTGTGTGGAGATTCAAGACTGGTGGTCTCGCAAGTGAATGGCGAGTTTGAAGCCAATGATGAGACTATGGCAAAATACCTGAGAGTCGTGAAAGCTGTTATCACTCAGTTTGAGGAATGCTATGTGGAACACATTCCGAGAGAGGAGAACGCTAAGGCCGATGCCTTGTCTAAATTTGCTTCTTCTGAAATTGAGAACTATGCAGGGAGTGTTTACTTCCAAGTCTTGAAGGCCCCGACCATCAATTCTAAGTTGATAGCACCGATTGATATGGGAGGTTGCTGGATTGACCATATCAAAGCTCACCTCGAGACAGGCTGGCTCCCTGACAATGCCTTGGAGGCACGAAAGCTGTCAGTGAGGGCATTGAGATACGCCTTGATTGAAGGCATCCTCTACAAAAGATCGTTTTTCGTCCCGTACCTGAAGTGCTTGAGGCCCCAAGGGGCAAGAGAAGCCTTGGAGGAAGTTCATGAAGGGATATGTGGGCAACACTTGGGGGGCAGAGCCCTAGCTCACAAGATCACACGACTGGGATTCTATTGGCCAGAGATGTTGGCCGATGCGCAGAATTATGTCAAGAAGTGTGACAGATGTCAAAAGCACGCTCCAATTGTAAGGCAGCCGCCTGAGATGTTAACTTCGATCAATTCTCCCATCTCGTTTGCAATGTGGGGAATGGACATACTAGGTCCTTTCCCTATGGCTTCGGCACAAAGGAAGTTTATGATAGTGGCCATCGACTACTTCACTAAGTGGATTGAGGCTAAGCCCTTAGCCAAGATAACCACCAAACAAATTTCCCAGTTCTTTTGGGAGAGCATCATCTGCAGATAGGGAATCCCCCGAATCCTTGTGACGGATAATGGGACAAAATTCAACAATGAAGAGTTTAAGAAGTACTGCAAGGAGAATGTTATTGAACTTCGCTTTTCTTCAGTAGCTCACCCTGAGGCTAATGGACAAGCTGAGGTAGCAAATTGAATTATCCTTGATGGACTGAAGAAGAGGGTCGGACGATCAAGAAACACTTAGGTGGATGAGTTGCTGCCTATACTTTGGGTATACCACACCACCTACGAAGTGATAACTGAAGCAACCCCGTTTTTGCTGGCTTATGGAGCCAAGGCAGTTGTGCCCCCTAGAGATTACACATGCATCGCCAAGAGTGGAAGCATATGATCACGAGACCAATGAAAAAGGCGCGAGGCTCGCCCTCGATCTGATTGACGAGGTTAGGGATGAAGCGAATGCTAGAAACGCAGAGCGTCAGAAGAAAGCATCTTTCCACTGCGACCAAAGGGTTAAGGAGAAGTTCTTTCGACAAGACAACTTGACTCTGAGGAAGATAGAGGCCTCCAGAGTTGGCCAGAAGGGAAGACTATCCCCCAATTGGGAAGGGTCGTATCGAGTCAGGAAGACACCAGGACGAGGATTCTACAGGTTGGAAATCTGGGATGATGAACACATTCCAAAGATTAAGGATTGAATCCTTGAACTTCAAATCTCAACACAACATTAATTAAGCCTCGATGGCCAACAAGGCTGTCTGCCTCCAATCGAGCTTGTCGTTTGAGTTTAAGGACTCGAACCAAGAGTTGTCAATCAAGTTGAGACCTAAGAAAGGTTATATGAGCATAAGAAAATAAGGTTGGAAACCTAGAATCAAGCTAAAGGGTTGAAAACCAACAAAGGCATACCAGGCCTAAAGTCAAGTGCTAAGGAGCAAGTGAACTACCTGAATGATCAACCGAGAAGGAAGACCTCCTCCATGAGAAACAAAGATGAGGTAAGAACTAAAGAACTTCATCACAAGGATGAGAGTCAAGGGTTGATGATAACCAACAACCATGAATGAACTCAAGGTTCAAGACCAAGCTCCTTTTAAGGGGGTCCAGCCGACCAAGACTGATTTTCAGTCCTACACGGACTGTTGACGTTGTTTGGGCCATATCTTTAGCTCCGGGTATCAGATTTGGACGATCTTACTGTCCACGCGAAGATCTCTGAGTTTTCTATAGTCTTGGAGACCCCGGCCGACCAGGTCTTGGCCGACCAGCTCCTTTTAAGGAGGTCCAGCCGACCAGCTCCTGAACCTGGATCCGACCGGTCTAGGTTCAGTACTTGGTCCTGGATCCCAACTTTTTCAGTGAACTTTGAATAGTTTTCAAACCTAAATCTCGACTTTTTCAGCAAATCTCGGATTATTGCCAATGCTAAAGGGAGGCCAAGGTTAGCCATGAAGGCCAAGATTAGCCATTAAGGCCAAGGTTAGCCATGAAGTCACGAATGACCAAACTGACGACTCGTGATCAAGATCAAGATTCTTGATCCTTAGGATCACGGACAGTTTTAGATCCTAGATCCATGATAAAAGTTTAAGATCAAGGTCAAGTTTCTTGATCCTTAAGATAACAAAGTCATGAATGACCAAAATAGTGACTTGAGATTCAGATCAAGGTTCTTGATCCGCAAGATCACGAATAATTTTCACGTCCGGGTCAACCAGCTAGCCAAGAAGCAATCGACCGCGACGCACTAGGGGTCTCAGCCGACCAGGTCCCGGAAGACCAGGTCCCGGCCGATCAGCTCTTTTTAAGGAGGATCAGCCGACCAGGTCCCGGAAGACCAGGTCCCGGCCGATCAGCTCTTTTTAAGGAGGATCAGCCGACCAGGTCCCGGAAGACCAGGTCCCGGTCGATCAGCTCTTTTTAAGGAGGATCAGCCGACCAGGTCCCGGAAGACCAGGTCCCGGCCGACCAGGTTGTTTTGAGGGGGTTCAGCTGACCAGCTTCCGAACCTGGATCCCCCCGGTCCAGGTTCAGTTCTTGGTCCTGGATCCCAACTTTTTCAGCAAATGATTTCGGACATGGTTCTCGACTTTTTCAGCGAATATCAGATGATTATCAATGTTAAAGAGAGGCCAAGGTTAGCCATGAAGGCCAAGATGAGTCATGAAGGCCAAAGTTAGCCATGAAGTCACAAACGACCAAACTGACGATTCGTAATCAAGATCAAGATTCTGGATCCTTAGGACCATGGATGATTTCTGATCCTGGATCCACACTCTCTATTAAAATCAAGAAGGAGTCTAAGTTCAAGTTTTTTAGGCCAACTACTGACTAGTTAGCCCTAGAAGAGGAATTTCAGCCAACCAGGTCCCGGAGGACCAGGTCCCGGCCGACCAGCTCCCCTGGAGGAGGGCCAGCCGACCAGCTTCTGGCCAACCAGGTCCCAGCCGACCAGCTTCTGGCCGACCAGGTCCCAGCCGACCAGCTTCCGGCCGACCAGGTCATTTTCAGGGGGTCCAGCCGACCAGCTTCTGAACCTGGATCCCCCCGGTCCAGGTTCAGTTCTTGGTCCTGGATCCCTACTTTTTCAGTGAACTTTTTAAACCTAAATCTCGACTTTTTCAGCGAATCTCGGATGATTGTTAATGATAAAAAGAGGTCGAGATTAGCACCGTTTAGTGCTGTTTAAGCACTGTTTAGTGCCTATTAGCACAGATTAGTGCCGATTAGCACCGTTTAGTGCTGTTTAAGCACTGTTTAGTGCATGTTAGCACAGATTAGTGCCGGTTAGCACTGTTTAGCACCGATTAGTGCCGTTAGTGCCATTTTATGCCACTTAACATTGTTTAACACTGTTTAAACATTGTTTAAGGCTGATTAGCGCTGTGTAGTGCCGTTTAACACTGATTAGTGTCGTTCAACATCGTCGTAAATGCGTCGGTCGCTCCACGCTTTACATTAAGATGATATTGTTGAAAATACTCACGTAAGAGCAATAAACCCCGACCAAAGTCTCGAATAAGGCCGTTATAACTTCAAGGAAAACCTGATCAGTTTTCCTAGAAGTTGGGGGGCAAATGATATGGGCTGAAAGTAAGCCCTAAAGACACATTTAATGTGGCATTTATTAGACCTAGAATGGTCCAAACGTGGGGCCCACCAGATGGGCCCAAACCCTAACTATAATATTAATTTCGTAATTAATATTAGGGGTAATAAACAGCTCAGCAAATAAGAGTCAAACAAGGATATTACTCTTGCCTGACTTAGCCTCCAAGATACATATTCCAACATGGAAACTGACTCCTACAAGGAAGGGGTCTAGAACCTTCCTCAAGGCGGTGGCTTGCCCACCAAGTCACCTACTCCTACCATAATTCCTAGGCTTCTCAGCCTATATAAAGGGTCTGACCCCTCATTCTCAGAACTACGTTTTGGCTCAATCCTCGAATAAGGACATACAAGCCACTACGTCCTAGGTGAGCCCTCGTCGCCATAGCCCTGAGGGCACCATCACCTAGAACTACGTTTTCTTGGCTTGATTCTCTAATACAGAGATACGTAGGCATTCTGTGAGGACCGTTTAGTCTCGAACGCAGAAGCAGCCATTAAAGCTTGAAGCTCACAAACCCTAGCCGTCATAATCATAACCTAGTTTTTATTCCACAACAGCCTTCATATGCTTTAGTATCAAACTTGCCTTTTCTTTCATGGTTGTCTTTCATCAAAAAGCACTTGCTTCCAAAAATATGAAAGTACTTGACAGTAGGTTTCTTTCCTGTCAAAAGATAGTAAGGAGTATTGCCATGAGCCTTGTTGATTAGTGTCCTGTTTTGTGTGTAACAAGCAGTGTTGATGGCTTCTGCCCAGAAATATGTTGGTAATTTAGCATTGCTCAACATAGTCCTTGCAGCTTCAATGAGTGTCCTATTTTTCCTTTCTACAACTCCATTTTGCTGTGGAGTCCTTGCAGTAGAGAATTGTTGAACAATCCCTTGATCTTTGCAGAAGTTTCCAAGTGTAGCATTTCTGAACTCAGTTCCATTGTCACTTCTTAGAAATTGAACTTTTGCTCCAGGGGTCCTGTCAAGTACCCTTATGTGATCAATGATTTCTTGAGCAGCTTCATCTTTTGATTCTAAAAATTTCACCCAAGTGTACCTAGAATAGTCATCTATCATGACCAATGCATATCTTTTTCTGGATAGTGATTGAACATTCACTGGTCCAAAAAGATCCATATGAATTAACTTGAGTGCTTCAGTGTTGGTGTTGACTTGTTTTGATTTGTGCATTGCTTTCCTTAGTTTTCCCATTTGACAATCTTCACACAGTCCTTCTTGATAGAATTCCTGTTGAGGCAGTCCTCTCACCAATTCCTTCTTCATTAACATGTTCATAGTTTTGAAGTTGAGATGGGAAAGCTTCTTGTGCCAAAGCATGCTATCTCCAACACTTGCTTTGCTGTAGAAGCAAAATATTCTTTCCTCATTTGTTGAGTTTAAGTCTGCAACAAATAGGCTTCCTTTCCTGACTCCTTTCAGAGATAGGCTTCTATCCTTCTTGTGGTAGATTGTGCATTCCATCATGCCAAAGTTAACCTTGAATCCTTTGTCAGTGAATTGACTGACACTGAGCAGATTATGCTTCAAACCTTCCACAAGAGAGATTTCTTCAATGACAACATTTCCAGCTTTTAAGCAGCCATATCCCACAGTGTAACCTTTGTTGTTGTCTCCAAAGGTTATTGTTGGGCCAGCCTTCTCAACATATTGTGATAGTAGGGATATATCACCAGTCATGTGTTTGGAACATCCACTGTCGATTATCCACATGACCTGTTTACCTTTCTTTCCCTGCAAGACAGAAAGAGTTTAATTTGCATTTGGTACCCAAGTCTTGTTGGGTCCTGCACACTCAGTATCATCAGAAACTTTATCAATACTTGAAACAATGTCATCAGAAGATGGTTCCTTGACTTCTTTCATTACCCACTTAGATATTGACTTAGACTTTTTCTTAGTGAGAATAGCCTTCTCACTTTCTTTAGTAGATTCAGAAGTCTTTGCAGTTTGCATATAAGAACATAATTCATTAGATGAAATTTTCAAATTAAAACATGTACTCATGGCAGTTATTTTGCATGGCATACAGTCAATGTTATTACAAATTAACAATTTTCTTTGCATAATGGGGGTTCTGTGTAGGTTCCCTTTCAACTCTGTTGCATTAGATATGCTACCTGTTGATTTCTTACAAACATGAGTTAAATGATGTGAGGAGCCACAATTATTGCAAAGTTTCCTGGGTGCATGCTTAACATACGCATAATTATTCTTTTTATCAATGCCTAGCTTCCCATTTCTGTTTTTAGACTTGGAGACAACTGTCTTGACAATCTGTTCAGAAGGTACTGTCGAGCTATTTTTGACAGCACCTTTTGTACTTGCTGTCTTGACAGTAGGTTTGAAAGTTACTGTCTTGGGTGACTTCTTGACAGTATCTTTGAAAATTACTGTCTCATCCTTTGTGACAGTTTCTTTTGAACACTTGGTTGGGCTGTTTGATACGGTTTCTGTCATAGTCATTTTGACAGAATCTTTTTCTTTCTTAGATACACTGTCAGCCCTCTCATCTTCATCACAGAGTTCTTGATTAATAATTAGGGAATTTTCATTAACCTCAAACTCTGTACTTTTGAAAATTGGATTGCTCACATTTTTGAGGATGTGAGGTCTTACAGTATTGTTATCATCTTTGTTCTGTATAACAGCCTCTTTACCAGGTCTCCTACTATAATCATAGCCTATGCCTATCTTCTTACTTTCAGTATGTTTCTCATGATACTCTTGAACTATTTTAGAGGAATTTCTAAATGCCTTTAGCTTAAATTCATTTTCCGAAATTTCTTTTCTTAGATATTCCTCTATCTCTTTAGCACAGATTAAATCATTTTTTAATCTTTCGTTTTCCTGAGCTAAAGAATCAATAGAACTGGTCTTAAGCAACACCATATCATTGTTGGATCTGAGTACTTCATTTTCTTTAGTTAATCTAGCGATTTCTTCATTTGCAGCAAATAAACTAGTGTGAATATTAAACATTTCAGTACTCATTTCCTCAATGGTTTGCTTATAGTCATTTAAAGACATATCTAGTAAAACTAAAGATGGTACCTGACTTGTCGAGGTTGATGCTTCTTCATCCTCTCTAGCCATCAAGGCTAAATTCACAAATTCCTCTTCTTCTTCATCATCAAATTCATCCCAGCATTTTCCTTCAGCCACATAGGCTTTTCCTTGTCCTTTCTTAAATTGACTTCCAGTTCCTCTCTCCATTCTTTGTATTTGTTTTGGTCTTTTGCATTCAGTAGCAAAGTGACCAAGTTCATTGCAGTTGTAACATCTAAACTTTGATCTATCTACCATTCCTGTTTTGTATCCTCCCTTGGTGCCAGTAGCAGGTTTTGATGAGCTTCCTTGGTTATATTTTGGAGATTGACCTTGAGGCTTATATGGCTTGTTCCTCCTGAACCTTATATTTTTGAATTTTCTTGCCATAAAAGCCATGGTTGGATTATCCATTTTCTCCATTTCTTCTAGAGTGAAGAATTCTTCATCTTCGACATCTTCTAGTTGAAGGACAACCTTTTCTTCATCTTCAACCACCTCTTCAATTTTCACAGATGAAAATTGAGGTTGTTGATCAGTTTGAATTTGCTCACTTGCTTGAAAATATGATGGTCCTTGAGCAACTAGAGCACCAGCCATGTTTGCCATCAATCCTTTGGATCCACTTTGTATGGCTTTCTTTTGATAATATTCAAGTTCATAAGATTTTAGAACTCCATACAATGTTTCAAGAGAGACAGAGTTTAAATCTCTTCCTTCTCTTATGGCTGTTACTCTATGCTCGAGGTGTTCTGGAAGAGTTAGCAGAAACTTGATATTGACTTCCTTCTTTTCATAAAACTTTCCATGAATCTGGAGCTCAGCTATCAGTTTGCTAAATCTTTCAAACATGTGAGTTAACTCTTCTCCATGCTTGCCCATAAACGCTTCATATTGTGACACCAGTATTTGTTTTTGATTTTCTCTGACCTCTTCACTTCCTTCACATAACAGTTCTATCTTTTTCCACATATCCCTGGCAGAGTTGCATGCTATTATATTTCCACTCATAGCTTTGTCCAGGGTAAGTGCATCTAGCAGAATGAGTTGCAGATGATCATCCAGTGCTACCTTTTCTTTTTCTGAGTCATTATACTCAGTAGGCTTCTTAGCAACCCAATGAGCTGGGATTACTACATCATTAACTGTAGCAGATGGAATTTCCTTTTGAGGAACGAAGGGGCCATTTTCCAGAATACCTAGAAATAATGGATTCTGAGCTTTGATAAATAACATAATCTTCTTTTTCCATATGTTGTAGTTTTCTTTATCAAAAGCTAGAATCTTGATATTACTTGACCTTTGAATACTTGCCATTTGGATCTCAGATATGTGTATTAATCTGAAAGCTCTGATACCAGTTGTTGGTCCCGTAAAGTATTGCAGAAGGGGGGTTGAATGCAATACTAATAAATTTCAAAAACTATTTCAACAACTTAAATAGAGTTTGTAATTTACTAGTAGAAGAAATGCAATCACAAGTAATATCTCACACGATGTTTCCACAAAATAAATGTTTTATTTATTCTGCAAAGTTTTGCTACAACCTTGAGAACAAAATAATTCTCAAGCTTCAAATTCTCAAGAGATTACAGATGTGGAGAGCTCTTTGTTGTATAAATAGAGTGCTCTATTTATAGTGTGATAGTCGACTGTACTACCACTATCAGCATGGGTTGTTGAGTTGCTGTTATATTCCTTTTGCAGCTCATTCCATGATTTATTCCCATGTGATCATCACAAAATAACTTTAAGATACTTTCCACATTTGAGCCACCCAGATCTAGCCATATTCAATTTTATCTGCTCTAGACTTTACAGGTTGCTCCATGTGATCTCTCGAGCTTCAGTTATAGACTTTCCAAGCTTGCTGTAAAGGTTGAATATTACAACACGCCTGCTTCTTTTGAACATGTATTATGTCGCTTAAATTGACTTAGAAAATTCCTAAATCAATTTGATTCTTTATGACAGTTTGTTTGCTTCAGAGTTTGCTGTCAATGGATTGTGCTTTGGTTGACAGTATGAATTCCCGCAGAGATTGCTGTCAAGGATTGTGCTTTGATTGACAGCATGTATTTCCCACAGAGATTGCTATCAAGGATTGTGCTTTGATTGACAGCATGTATTTCCCGCAGAGATTGCTGTCAAGGATTTCAAACTTACTGTCGCAAACTATATATCAAAGTTACTGTCATCAGAATCTCCGCCAATGTTGCTGTCAAGTCGAAACTTGCTGTCGACTCCATGAAACTTGCTGTCGACCTAGGCAACATGTTGTTTCCTTGTAACCTTACTGTCAGGACTTGAAAGTAACTTTTATTCCTTCTGTCGAACTTATGTATTTCTTGAGGCTTGAACAAAATCGAACTTCTTCCAAGAATTACACTTATTACATGACAGTATTTATTTAAATTACAAGAATACATTTCAGGCTATGACAGTATGTTCTACTTAGTAAAACTAAGTATACCAATGAATCTAGTTAAGTTGTCTATTCCATCACCCATAAATCCCAACAGTATATACGTCGGATATATGAATGCCATCGTGTATACATATATTTTATACGTCGGTTGACCCAAGAAGCGACGTATAAAGTGGCATTATATACATCGCATTTTCTCAACCGACGTATAAAGTGGCATTATATATGTCGTCTTTTACTCAATCGACGTATAATGTAGCATTATATACGTCGCCTTTTCTTTAACCGACGTATAAGATGACTTTATACGTCGGCTTTTTCTCGAACCGACGTATATAACTACTTTATACGTCGCCTTTGGCCGGAACCGACGTATAAGAGGCGACGTAAAAGATCAATTTTGTACTAGTGCTATCAGTAGTAAAGGAAGTAGAGAGAGAAGTGTTACCTGATACAGTAGGAATGAAGTCCATTGGCCTTGAAGAAATAGGCTCAACAAGAAGAGGAATACTTGGATCAGTAGTACTCTCATCAGGATTGACAACTGCAAATGTAGTATGACTTGCATTAGTATTGTCTACCAATGGTTCTTGTGTAATCTGAGGTTTTGAAGCTGCTTCAATACTTTGAGTCAAAGGTTCTTGTGTGCTTCCCTCAAATGCAGTGTCAGTGATCACTTCATCACATTCAGCAATGTGCAAATCATGAGCAGCTTTATCTGCCAGACTTTTAGCTAAGTCAAATTCAATTTCAGAAGCCCCTTGAACATTGTCAGGAAACTCCCCTGCTGATGTGATTTTGCCTGCATCTTCACTTTGAGAAGATGGTTCTTGTGGGGCAGTAATATTCTTGTCTTCACCTTCCCTTTGAGAAAGTGGTTCTTGTGGGACTATTCCTTCAGAAATGTCTGCACCCACACTTTGAGTAGGTGGTTCTTGTGTGACTGGATCTTCAATAGCTGCTGAACTCCTTTGAAGTTCAGGTTCTTGTGGGCTTGATCCTCTCAGAGGTGACATAGAAGTCCTCTGTTTCGTCTGTCTATGAAAGACCTTTGCTTCAGCATTTTTCTTTTCAAGTGGTGTAGGTTTTAAACCAAGCTGAGCAGCAATAGCATTTACTTGATCAACAGATATCTCAATAATTCTTCTCTTTTGAGATACAGGTGCTGGAGAATCAGAGATCTCAACAGTCTTAACAGGCGAATTATCAGGAGTAGAGATGTCAGGATTGACAGTAGTGTCAGGAACTGATGATCCATCTGGATTAGTAAATACATCAGGATTGCTCTCCATAGCATCAGTAAGATTCTGTAATTCTATAGGAACAACAAATTTGCCTTTGTTGATTAATCTTCTTCTTTTCTTTGGCTTCTCAGAGACAGCCACTTCTTTAGTATCAACAACAGCAATCTCCTTTTTCTTCATCACAACTGATATAGGTAGTGTGTCATCATCAGAATCAGAATCAACTCTCTGACTAACTTTCCTCTTTACTCCTGTTTCTTTATTCATATCAGATGCAACCAGGACCCCTTGTTCACGCCCTTGTAACTTCATTTGAGAGTGAGTTGGAGTGGAGAAATCCTTTGATCCTGATTGCCTCTCAGACACATCAGATCTAGCTAATTTCTTTGATTTTACAACTGATGTCTTTTGTGAGACACCAGAGGTGGTTGATTGTTTAGAAGAGTATTTAGGTTGTGTGCTTGTGTCAGGAATAGGATGTGTAAGGTCCTGTCCCATAGCACCAGTTGCTGGGCCATATTGAATAGGCATTCTCTTTCTTAAAAGAGACCATACTTCATCAGGAATGTATGGAGTTCCATCAAACCTATTTGCCTTATCAGAATTGATTAGACTCTTTATATTGTTTTCTGAGATTTTACATATAGGCAAAATTGTATCATTCTCAAAAACAGCATGAGGACATAAGTAAGAGAATATTAATTGGAAAAATCTAAGAAAGCAAATATAACCACATTTATCTGCTTTTCTTTCACTTAATGCCTTTAGTATAAAAGACCCATAATCAAATGAGAGATCATGAATTAGAGAATACCCAATTTTGGCTGAACCTGTGGGTAAAGCATCAAAATTTGACACTTTATTCAAGAAACATCTGCTGATAGTGTCAAAGAAGAAATTCCATTCCTTCTTAAGCTTTGTTCTGTAGAGTTCTCCAAACTTCTTTGGCGCTCCATTGTAACCCAAACTTACAACATACTCAAGGAGTCTTGAATCAGGAACTTTGAATACCGGCTTACCAATAATTGATGGTAAGTGTAGAGCTTCAGCGACAATCTCAGGAGTCACATAGTACGTAACATTATTATACTCAAAGCTCATTTGAGGCTTTTCTGATGTAAGTCCTTTCCTAAAGACACTTGTGTTCCAAACCTGCATTACAGAATGAAAAGATATCTTGGCAGGTTGGGTTAGAGCATAATTTATTGGGCTTGAGGCCAAAAAGTCCTGTATAATGTGGAAATCATTGGGTAAGTCCTGATGATCTAGAACTGCAGTGAAGTTATTTGTGTTAAAAGTAACTCCATTGATTACGACCTTGCTGTTTATGAAAGATGATTTCTCCATTGGAATTGCAAACAAGAGAGTTGCGCTAATTTTGAAATTAGGGTTTGAGAGTGAGCAGAGATAGAGAGATGATGTTTTACTGATAGTTTTGAGAATAATAAATCAATTAGAAAACTAAATTGATATTTAGACAATACTAATGATTTCTCAAAAATAGGTGTCAGTAATCTATTCGTGCATACTTGAGTAATGGACCAAATTACGTGAGAGAGTGGTGATGATTGCACGCGTCACGACTTACCATATGTAACTATATGTATTGATTGAGTGAAACACATGCGCTCGTATTATTTTGGTAATGAGAAACCAGAAGTCGAACCGTTTCTAGTCCTCGTTACTCGCTCATCTCTATTTAACATCTTCAGTTTTGTCCATTATTACTTTAACCCTTCATTCTCTCCTGAAAAAAATAAGAGAAACCCTTCACAGCAAAATTTTACAATAATGTCGAACCTTACCATCAAAGAAAGGAATCTCCATCTCGTAGAGAAAAGAGACATCTTCAGCTATACTCGTGAAGAGTTTGAAGCGTTTGACCAGGAAAGGCAGCTCGAGACATTGTGGCTTCAGATGGATGCTTGTCTTGAGGAGATTGAGAAGGAAAAACCTGCAAGAGTAATCGTTATCGATGCTGCTCTTCAAGCAACATTGGATTGGATTTCCTCTAAAGCATCCTTATCCAACACTCCCAACCATTGTTAATGAATATGTCAACAAAAATAACCTTATCCCTTTCAACTTCCATCCAAACAAAGTGGCAAAGATGGGATCTGGGATTGCTGCTAACAATGGAGTGGTTTGGACTGCACTTTTTCTTTTCATGTTGAATAGATTAGTAGATAGAGAGAACAAAAATATGTGATATTTTGCATGTAATCTCTTTCTTATTATCAATGAAAACTTCAGTTTCTCTATTCTATTCAATGTTTTCCTGATTTATCATGTTATGAACTGAGGTATAATCTGAGAAATATGAGGACTAATTAAAGTAATCACATTATCAGGAATTCAATAACATTAATCATAGTTTGAATCAGGAAATTGAAATCAAAAGAAGACAGTTAGATTCTGAACATAATACTGATAATCGAACCGTCGCATCAGGATTCAACGTTGACCACTATCAGGATTGATTTTCCATCAGTATTTGCAAGTCGTCAGTATCTGATGACTTCTTTCTATCAAGAACTCCCATAGTTTACCATTCCAAGTTCATTCACCAACTTTGTAAAATTATTCTCATGTAGTGGCTTGGTGAATATATCAGCTAACTGTTGATCAGTAGGAACAAAATGAAGTTCAATTGTCCCTTCCAGTACTTGTTCTCTTATGAAGTGATACCTGATACTGATGTGCTTAGTAAGAGAATGTTGAACTGGATTTCCTGTCATGGCAATAGCACTTTGGTTATCACAATAAATAGGTAT
Organism: Kitagawia praeruptora; assembly: GCA_037693485.1. Taxonomy (NCBI): domain Eukaryota; kingdom Viridiplantae; phylum Streptophyta; class Magnoliopsida; order Apiales; family Apiaceae; genus Kitagawia; species Kitagawia praeruptora. Next base: position 94,754,173 of record CM075354.1, on the reverse strand, counting down.
TTTTGAAAATGACAAACCATAGTCCATTAGCTGATTTCTCATCCACATGATCTGAGCACAACAGCTTCCAGCAGCAATGTACTCAGCTTCTGCAGTTGATGTGGAGATAGACTTTTGCTTTTTACTAAACCAAGAAACTAGTCTTCCTCCAAGAAACTGACAACTGCCTGAAGTACTTTTCCTGTCTATTTTGCATCCTGCAAAATCAGCATCTGAGTAACCACATAAACTAAAGTCTGATTCTCTAGCATACCAAAGGCCGAGGGAAGAAGTGCCCTTAAGATATCTGAAAATCCTTTTCACTGCAATGAGATGTGGTTCCTTAGGATTTGCTTGAAATATTGCACATAGACAGGTTGCATACATGATATCTGGTCTGCTAGCAGTTAGATATAAGAGTGAGCCAATCATCCCTCTGTAGTTGGTTACATCTACCTCTGTTCCTTGATCAGGATCAAGCTTTGTAGCTGTAGCTATAGGAGTTGAAGCTGTAGAGCTGTCTTGCATGTTAAACTTTTTCAACAAATTCTTTGTATACTTTGACTGATTGATAAAGATCCCATCATCAGTCTGTTTAACTTGCAGACCTAAGAAATAGCTCATTTCTCCCATCATGCTCATTTGATATCTAGACTGCATTAGCTTTGAAAACTTCTCACACAACTTAGAGTTAGTTGACCCAAAAATGATATCATCAACATATATTTGAACTAACAGCAAATCCTTACCATGATTCAAATAAAACAAGGTTTTATCAATTTTACCTCTATTGAATCCACTCTCCAGTAAGAATTGAGCCAGAGTTTCATACCAGGCTCTTGGAGCTTGCTTTAGTCCATAAAGTGCTTTATCCAGTCTATAGACATGATCTGGATATTTGAGATCAATGAAGCCAGGAGGTTGTTCAACATATACCTCCTCTTCCAATTCTCCATTGAGGAATGCACTTTTAACATCCATCTGGAATACTTTAAACTTCTTGTGGGCTGCATATGCCAGAAAAATTCTGATGGCCTCTAATCTTGCGACAGGAGCAAAAGTCTCATCATAGTCTATTCCTTCCTGTTGAGAATACCCCTTTGCAACTAGCCTTGCTTTATTCCTCACAATAGTGCCATCTGAATCTGTCTTGTTTCTGAATACCCACTTTGTACCCACAATAGACCTACCCTTTGGCCTTGGTACTAGTTTCCAGACTTCATTTCTTTCAAACTCATTCAGTTCTTCTTGCATAGCTGTTACCCAATCAGCATCCTTAAGTGCATTTTCAACTTTCTTAGGCTCCTCATTTGACAGAAAGTTATTACATAAACATTCATTCTGAGTTGCACTTCTTATCTTAACACCTGCTTCAGGATTCCCAATAATTAAATCAGGAGTATGACTTTTAGTCCATTTCCTTGCTGATGGTAAGTCATTTCTTGAACTGGATGCTCCCCCTGAATTGGTGTTATCTTCAAAAGAACTAGAATTGCTAGAAGCTCCCCCTGAGATAGTGCTATCTCTTCCTGATGTGCTGTTAGGATTGTCACTTGAATCTGTTTCTGATGAATCTCTACTTGATGTTTGAGTTGTATCAGTACTGGTGATGTCTTGCTCTTGCTCCCCCTCAACATTTGCATTATTTGAGTCATCATCAGTAACTGGTATTCGATCAGGAATTGATCGATCGTCAGGATCTGATGGAGTATCAGTATCTGACATGACTTCATCAGAATTCTTGGTAGCTTCATTTGCAAAGATCAAACTATCATGAGAGTCTTCTGTTATTCCTGTTATCTTTTTATCATCAAAAGATACATTAATAGACTCCATGACTGTCTTTATTCTTAGATTGTAGATTTTAAAGGCTCTTGTTGTTGGATAACCAATAAAGATGGCCTCATCAGCTTTAGTCTCAAATTTTCCTAGCTGTTCAGGATGAGGTCTTAGAACAAAGCACTTGCAGCCAAACACATGTAAATGCTTCAAACTTGGCTTCTTTTCTATAATCATCCGATAAGGAGTCACACCATGTCTGTTGATTAAGGTGATGTTCTGAGTGTAGCATGCTGTGTTGACTGCTTCTGCCCAGAAATATGTAGGTAGTTTAGCTTCCTCCAACATAGTTCTGTCATCTTCAATAAGAGTCCTGTTCTTTCTTTCAACTACTCCATTTTGCTGAGGTGTTCCAGGAGCAGAGAATTGTTGAACTATTCCTTTGTATTTGCAGAACTCTTCCATTGCTGAGTTCTTGAATTCAGTCCCATTATCACTTCTCAGGATCTTGACTTTGTATTTTGTGCCAGTTTCAATGAGCCTCACATGGTCCAGCAGTATTTCAGCAGTTTCATCTTTTCTGTGCAGAAAATAAACCCAGGTAAATCTAGTATATTCATCAACAATGACTAGAGTATACCTTTTCTTACTGATGGACATAATATTCACTGGTCCAAACAAGTTAAGATGAAGCATGTGATATGGTTCAGCAATTGAGGATTCAGATTTACTCTTGAATGATGTCCTTCTCTGTTTAGCCTTCTGACAAGCATCACAGAGTCCATCAGGAGTATACAATGCCTTTGGTAATCCTCTTACCAAGTCTTTCTTAACCAACTCATTTATATTGTTGAAGTTGAGATGAGAAAGCTTCTTATGCCAATTCCAACTTTCATCTATAGAAGCTTTGCTGATGAGGCATGTAGCTGGATTATCAGTATTGGTGTGAATGTTGGCTTCATAAATGTTACCATGTCTTTGACCAGTTAATGCAACCTTCCCTTAAGATTTGCTGATAACTTCAAAATGAGTATCATTGAAATTGACACGATAACCTCTGTCTGTGATTTGACTAACACTTAACAGATTGTGTTTGAGTCCTTTCACCAGAGCTACTTTTTCAATGATGACATTTCCAATTACAATACTGCCATATCCCAAAGTTTGTCCAATGTTGCCATCTCCATAAGACACAGTTGGGCCAGCCTTCTCCTCAAATTCTGATAGCAAGGTTTTGTCTCCAGTCATGTGCACAGAGCATCCACTATCCATGACCAACACGTTTTTCTTTTTACCCTGCAATCAGAATTACAAAGAACTCAGTTAGAATTTTTAAGAACCCACACTTGTTGGGTTCTCTTTTCATGCAACTTAACATTTTTAGCAGCAGAAGGTTTTCTTATAAAAACACCTTCATCAGGATTGAATCCATCAGAATTAGTCTTTTTCTTAACAGATGCATGCTTAGTGTTCAAGTTCTTTGTTTTTCCAAAATTTGCACTTTTATTGAACTTAGGCAAAGGCTCATAATAATTATAATACAAATTATGGTATTCCTCACATGTATAAATAGAATGCCATTTTGGCAAAAAAAAAAATAGAATGCCATTCACTGCCACAATGGAAACAAGGATTCTGTGGTTTATAAAATACTGATCTATTCCTAATGTCAGACTTAGGAACTACAGTAGCCTTCTTTTTACTCCTCCTGCAATCAATAGCAAGATGATTAGAGTTACCACAATTAAAGCATACTTTCCTTGGTACATTTGGAATATACTTATAATTATTCTCCTTGTTTATTCCAACTTTACCATTCCTGTTCCTTTTGACAGTTGGAGCTTTCTTCCTATCTGTTACTTCACAGATTCTATCCCTTAATTGTTTCTTAGACAAAAGACCTACATTCTTGTTTTTGATAGTTCTAGTCTCAGAATGATGTGTAGAAGTGGATCCCTTATCTGAAGTAGATTTGGGATTTTCTGGATACATATAATTAACAGGTTTTAATTTGGTTTTAGTACTGTCTGTGACATATCTGTAGGTTTTTGGATTTGTTGAGTCATCAACTATAACTCTTCCTGGATTTGATGAAACAACCTTTTCTTTGTCCTTTTTCTCATTCTCTGGCTTATAACCTAGACACTCTTTCCAGTTTTTATCAGTAATAATCTCATGAGTTTTTGTTCCAGAATGTGTCCAGGTTCTGAGTTTTTCATTTGCCTCTTTAAGTTGCATTTCAAGTTCATTAAATTTAAACTTTATTTCAAGTTTCATGTGTTTAGCATTATCACATTCTTGAACTTCCTTCAAGAAAATTAACTCAGCTTCTAAATGATCATTTCTCTTAACAGCCTCTACCATTTCAGATTTTATTCTAGTATTTTCAAGAGATTGACTCCTAAAACTAATATGCAGAGATTTTAAAAAAGATCTTAGCTCAGAGACATTATTAGTATCAAAATCAAACAAAATTTCAGATACCTTATTTTCACCAGCAGAAGTCTCATCAGTTTTAGCCATCAAAGCATAATTCACTTTTTCTTCTTCAGAGTCAGATGATGAGTCCATCCAATCCTTGCTTGAAGAAATGAGAGCTTTGGTTTTGGTCTTCTTGCACTCAGTTGCAAAGTGACCCATTCCATCACAGTTATAGCATCTGATTTTTGACTTGTCAAATTTGCTGATTTTATCTTCTTTCTTCTTGTACCTGTCTTTGTCAGCATTGAAGGTTCTCTTCTGAAATTTCCCTTGCTTCCTAGCCTTTCTGAACTTCATCTTCTTGAAGCCCTTGACTATCATAGCAACCATTTCCATTATATCAGAATCAGTAGAGTCATCATCAGTATCAGAATCAGACTCAGTATCAGTATCTGATGATGAGTCATCAGGAATTGACTCTTTCACTCTACTCTTTCTGCTAGAAACCTCCTCAACTTTTCCCTTTGATTTTGATTCAACATTCAAAGCAACAGATTTTGTCTTGACATTCTTCTTATTCTTTCTTTGTTGAACCTCAAGATCATAAGTTCTAAGCATCCCATAAACTTCATCAAGAGACAGCATCTTCAAATCATATTGATGCCTTATGATTGAAGCTTGAGTATCCCACTCCTCAGTTAGAGCTCTGAGAAACTTGGTGTTTGAGTCCTCTGGATCATACTATTTGCCAACTAGTGATAGATTATTCAGTAATGTCAAAAATCTATCATACATATCAGTAAGGCTTTCATCAGATTTAGCATCGAACTGCTCATACTCCTGAATCAACAGAGCCCTTCTGTTTCTTTTGATAGATTTAGTACCTTGGCATTGAGTTTCCAAAGTATCCCAAATTTCCTTTGCAGTCTTGCATGCTATTACCCTGTTTGACATGACATTATCAAGACGGTTATGCAAAATATTTTTTACCTTTGCATCTTTGAGTACTTGAGCCTTTTCCTCTGTCGTCCACTCACTCTTTGCCTTAATGACATAGTGTTCAGAAACAGTCTCTGTTCTTGCAACTAATCTTGTTGAAAGAAATGGTCCATCATTGATCCTATCAAGATAGTCTGGATCAGTTGCTTCCAGATACATCAGCATTTTCACCTTCCATGTTGGATACTCAGTTTTCTTGAGAATTGGAATTTTGATGCTTTCATACTTGCTTGTCGACATCTTAAGATCGTTTCTGATTAATATTAATTAGTTTAGCTCTGATACCAATTGTTGCCCAGTAAATAACAATTGTAGAAGGGGGTTGAATATAATTGTATAGATTTTCGACTTAATAACACAAGTATGAATCAATAACAGCTTTATTAATTCTGATATAAAACTGTTACAAACTCTCTTAAGAAAACCTTATGTTTTTAAGAGCTGCTAGGTTACAGAATAACTCGTGTATCCGATACAATCATGTAAAACCTAAACTGTGTTTATATAGCGTACACAGCTGCTCTATCAATTACAAGATATATCAAATCAATTACATACGACTCTTAATACATATCTTGAATGATAGCTGCATTCCTATAATTCAGGAACCGACAAATCAATCTTCCCGTAATCTCTGGACTAATGTAAATCTGCTTGTAATCCTGACCTACTCAAATACTGACGTTGTATTACTGATGACGTCAGCATTAATATCTGATCAGTAATGCCCAGATCCTGATCATCACTTGAATCAATATTTAACAGTAACACCTTGTCCTGGAACTGCCAGTGATGAAGTATCTAAAGGACTAGTATTCACTCTAATTTCTCTACCTGAGCCCAAGGCAGATGTATCTCGACTTTGCTTGGACATATAAGCTCTGCCTTGTGTAAAATTAGTACCTCCAGTCTTCAGAGTTTGATCAAGAATAGTTGGTTTTGCAAAATACATTTGCATCTTAGTAGACAATGGTTTCTGTACAACTTGTGTAGCAACAGAGGTTGTCTGCACTTTCTTCGAAACCTTTTCTTCTTCACCAATCTTACCTTTCAGCTTATGTTTAGCATCTTCTGTTGGTTTCCTAGAAAATAATAAATTCTGATCAGCACCAACATTTTCTTTAAAAACAATGCCTTTTTGAACAGGCCTAGGAGCTTTCTCATTCTTCTTTAACTTTCCAGACTTCAAAGCTTTTTGATGTTCTTCTTGTAAGTTCTTCTCTTCAGCTTGAATGTCTTCAATTGTAACTCCTTCTTCATTCTCTTCAAGAAAAAGTCTAGCAACCAATTCTTCATCTGTCTATGGATTGTCAGTGAATAACAAGCTCTTGGTCTTTGAAGTACCTTGAACATCAGTATTTATTCCATCAGACTGTGTAGAAGACTTGCCAGATCTCAGACTCATATCTCTATCAGCTTTTGATTTTAATCTCTTTTCCCGGTCATTTGCTCCTCCATCTTCAGCATCATCCTTCTTAGTCAGAGTTTGAGATTGCCTGCATTTGAACTTAGCAACTCTTTCCCCCTTTTTGACATCATCAGGAATCAATATAGATGTGTTCAATTCCAATGAATTAGCAATAGAGTCAATCTTACCAGACAAGGCAGTTTGATTCTCTTCCACTTTACTTAGCCTTTGAAACAGAGTTTCTTGATCTTTAGAAAAAGTCTGAAACTTCAGTTTATTATCTCTCTGCAGAAGCATGTCTTTGTTAACAACTTCAGCTTGCAGATCAGTTATTGCTTATTGAGAATCATCAAACCTGGTATTAAGAGTCTTGATTTGAACAATAGTGGCTTTCAGACTTGAAAGAATCTCTGGATTTGAAATCGTTGTAGCAGTTCTATTCACAAATTTAGCTGCTCTCCCAGTAGGAAAAATGCAATCTTCTTTATACCAATTATTCGTTGGCAAAATAATCTTCTTCAATTTCACGTTGATGTGAAGGTCCAGAAAAATCAGTTATCTTGGCATCAGTTTGTACTGGTTTTTGCTGAGAAGAGTTAGACTCAGCACTTCCTTCAGCTTCAACATCGACTTCAGCATTTTCATGTTCAACTGGATCAGTCTCAGCAATATTCACTGCAGCTTCAACTTTTTCAGCAATAGTCTCTACAACTGCAATATTTTCAGCAAAAGCCTCCTCAGTATTCTCTGCAGTTTGCTCTCCAGCTTCAACAGACTTTGCAATCGCAAGAACTTCATCCACAGGCTCAGAAATTACAGCCTTGGTCGGTTGGTCAATTTCTTCACCTTGTTCAGTAACTTGGTGAGCATCAGAGAATAACTCAGTATGTGTTGCTACTGTTTCATCAAGTACCACAGTAGGTTGATCAACTACACCAGTTGCTTCAGAGTTAGCAATAACAGGCAATGAGATAGGAACTTCAATGCCCTCAGAGAATGGAATGAATGACACAACAAAAGCATCCATATCAGCAAAACCATCTTTGTTTTCCACATCCATCTGTGCATCTTCAGTTGTCTTTACAGTTGCTTCTTCAGTATTTATCTCAACAGTAGGTATCTCCTTAGAAATCACCTCTGGAGCTTCAAGATTCATCTCTTCATCTGACTCATCGATTAACAACCTTCTCTTCTTTGATTGAGGCACCTCAGCTGCTACTTCTTCTTCACCAGAGTTTGAGAAGTCAAACCTTGGTACTCTTTTCTTTTTAGCCCTGACAGCTCTGTGCTTGGTTTTACCTCCACTCTTTGGTTTAGCCTGCGTAGGTGATGGATTTTGTTCAGAGTTTACAATTGGCTCATTGATGTTAAGTTGAGGTTGAGTTCGAGTTTGAGTGGGTGTTGGTTGAGAGGGTTGAGGTTGTGTTTCAGTGTTTGTAGGTGGTGAAAGTGCAGGTTCAGGCTGTTGTGGGTCTTGAGGTTGATTTAAGAAGTTTTGAAGAGCAAGAGGCAAAATCAAGGCAGGTACATCCTTGTTGGTCAAATCAGATAATACTCTCTTATGAACTTTAAAGTCCGGAATGATGTCTTCCTCAGAAATTTTAACATCAGGCAGACAAGCAGAGAATAGTATTTGACAAAATCGAGAAAAATAAACAGTGGTACTAGACTCTGACAATATTTCACCTATATTCATCAAGACAAGTCTACCAAAATCAAAATTACCTTCATAAAGAAGAGCATACCCGATTTGAAGACTGTCAGTAGGAATAGCATCCCAATTGGTGATTTTCTTTCCAAACGCCCTTGTGATGCAATCGAAAAAGAAACTCCACTCCTTCCTCAGATTTGGCCTTTTCACTGAACCAAGTTTCCCTAAAGATCCTGAGTACCCAATTTTCTGCAACATCTCTCTTAGATTTTTTTCACCAACAACACTGTAAGCAGTATGTGTATCAAAACCCAAAGCTTCTCTGACCGTCGTTGGATTAATGACATACTCTGTTTCCTCATATGTGAAAATAATTGAAGGAGTCCCATTCTCTCCTCCATCATCATAAGTACCTGTCTGCCAGAAAGTAGCAATATATGCAGCAGAGAGCTTTGTTGGTAAGACTAGGGCTCTACCAATCTCCGAATCCAACAAGAAGTTTTGAATTAGATGAAACGCCTCAGGAACGTTCTCAGTATTCAACGGAGCTGCATAGTTGTTAGGTACAAACACTAACCCTCGAGCGTTAAAAACTTTGGTGGCCATGAGATTAGATTCGAGAAGAAAATATCAGAGAAAACGATGTGTATGAAAGGTGTTTGCGAAAATGTGCAAGTGAAAGAACAAAGTAACTGTGAGTGGTTGTGTGCAAAGAGAATACCCGTGTGCAATAGAAATATGAACCGTCTATGTAAAATGATTAGATTTGTAATTAAAAATTAAAATCAAATCGTTTTAACATTAACACACGCAACCAGTTTCTTGTGTGAGTGGGACACGTGGCACACATTCAATGGAACAGCTTTTTACACTAAGTAATTATAGCAATAATTACTACTACTCTCTCTCTCCTATTTCCAATACACTTTAACACTCTAATACTCATCAACGGTTGGCAATAATTTATCTCATTTTTCAAAAACTCTTTTTACCCCAAGTATGTAAATTGTCTGAAATAAAATATACCTTAGAGTACTAGATAAAATTCGTCAGTGTTTGTCAATTCTCCAACTTTATTATCATAACCCTTTCAAAAACTGCACAGTTGTGAATTTATGTGTGTGTATAGCAGAGTTTACTAATTCAATATTTAGAGCATCTAATTTTTCATAAAATCCATAAAATAAATCAGTAAACACTGTTTGCACTAACTCTCATAGTAAACTCTTAATGTCTAATGAATGCTAAACTCTGTAATAATTGATATATAGTAACTCTGAACTAACTTATACCCCTCCTTCTAACTAATCTAATTTTTTTTAATCAGAGGTTGGAACTAGTCACCAAAAATCCTATAATTTTAGCCCTTATCTTTTTGATAAGTTCCTGGGTCTTCCCAGTCTTTGACTAATCACCAAAAATTAGAGAATTTTAGCCCTTACTTTTTACCAGCAAGTTCCTGGGTCGTCCTAGACACAACATGATCTCAAAGGAATTCTAACAGCATATATACATTTGCTTTGTGGGTAGACTAATAACAGCATCTAACTAAACAGAGTTTAACTAACAGAGTTTAGAAGTCATCAACATCAGAAGTTATTCATGAGAGGCAATGCACACTGCATTTACAGACTCAGAGTTTAGGATAATAAACTAAGAGATGCTATAAATATGGAAACAATATCATGCTGTGTTAATTTTCTGCACAGTCTAAGATTAGATCATAAATAACTTAGAAGGATTCATGATTAATTACTGAGAATCATGCTTCATACAGATTTCTTCATCGGTGTTTATGTTCAGACAAGAACATTATCAGAGTTTATCCAACATTTCAACAATGTATGACCTACTGAGTATTCTAACAGTTGTATTACCACATCAAGGTATACTAACAGTGCTTAATAATAGAGTTTGCATAGCAGTTAACATAATCATAGAACAATGAGCAACATACTATATGAGTAAATTTTGAGTTTAACCAGTATCTCTAGTCGAAACCAGAGATCATTCCTAGTTACCAGCCTTGTAAATGTAGCTTCACTCAATGGCTTGGTGAAGATATCTGCAAGCTGTTGTTATGTAGACACAAAATGAAGCTCAATATTTCCTTCCTCTACATGTTCTCTGATAAAATGGTACCTTATGCTGATGTGCTTGGTCATTGAATGCTGTACTGGATTACCTGTCATAGCAATAGCACTTTTATTATCACAATAAATAGGTATTTTAATGTACCTTAATCCATAATCCAGCAATTGATTCTTCATCCACAGAATCTGAGCATAACAACTACCAGCAGCAATATACTCTGCTTCAGCTGTAGATGTAGAAATTGATTTCTGTTTCTTGCTGTACCAAGAAACAAGTCTGTCACCCAGAAATTGACAACTTCCATTGGTACTTTTTCTGTCTATCTTATAGCCTGCAAAGTCTGCATCAGAGTAACCATGTAGCTTGAAATCTGATTCTCTGGGATACCACAGACCTAAGGTTATGGTGCCCTTGAGATACTTCAAAATTCTCTTCACAGCTGTCAGATGTGGTTCTCTTGGGTCTGCCTGAAACCTTGCACAGAGACAAGTTGCATACATGATGCCAGGTCTACTTGCTGTTAGATAAAGAAGAGACCCTATCATGCCTCTGTAGCTTGTCATATCTACTGAAGCTCCTGTGTCTTTGTCCAACTTTGTTGTTGTTGCCATGGGAGTTGTTGCAGATGAACAGTCAAGCATACCAAATTTCTTGAGAAGATTTCTGGTATATTTTGCTTGATTTATGAAAATCCCATCATCTGTTTGCTTCACTTGTAAGCCTAGAAAATAACTAAGCTCTCCCATCATGCTCATTTGATACCTGGACTGCATGAGCTTGGCAAACTTCTTACAGAGTTTATCATGAGTAGACCCAAAAATTATGTCATCAACATATATCTGAACTAAAAACAAGTCACTACCAGATTTAAAATAGAACAGGGTGTTATCAATTGTACCTCTGTTGAACCCACTTTCTAAAAGAAATTGAGCTACAGTTTCATACCATGCTCTTGGTGCCTTCTTAAGTCCATAGAGTGCCTTATCTAGCCTGTAGACATAATCTGGATATTTGGGGTCCACAAATCCTGGTGGTTGTTCAACAAACACTTCTTCTTCAAGCTTCCCATTCAGAAAAGCACTTTTTACATCCATCTGAAATACCTTGAATTTCTTATGAGAGGCATATGCTAGAAAAATCCGTATTGCCTCCAATCTTGCAACTGGAGCAAAAGTTTCATCATAGTCTATTCCTTCCTATTATGAATAGCCTTTTGCCACAAGTCTAGCCTTGTTCCTTGTAACAACTCCCTCACTATCAGTTTTATTTCTAAAAACCCATTTAGTACCAACAACAGATCTATTCTTTGGTCTTGGTACAAGGGTCCAAACTTCATTAATTTCTTTCGAATTCATTTAACTCCTCCTGCATTGCTGTTATCCAGTCAGCATCTTGAAGAGCTTCTTCTACCTTCTTTGGTTCAGATTTAGACAAAAATGCATGAAACATACATTCATTTGTTGTAGCACTCCTTGTCCTTACTTTCGCATCTGGATCTCCAATAATTAAATCAGGTGTATGAGATTTTGTCCATTTCCTTGCTGAAGGTAAATGACTTCTATCAGTATTTGATCCTCCCCCTTAATCCATGCTCTCCTGATTTTCTTGTTGCCTTTCTTCATTCTCTGAGGCTCCCCCTGAATTTGACTGCTCAGAGTTTGAACTGTCAGATTTTGAACTTTCAGAGTTTGAGTCATCAGAGTTTGATCCAGATTTTTCAGCTGACTCACTTTCAGTATTTGAGTCATCATTTTGAAGTGATCTTTCATGCTCCCCCTCAACTAGTTCTCCCCTTTGTTCTGGCTAAGAAGTTTCTTCTGTGTTTACCAGTAGAGGATCAGAGTATACTTCAACAGAGTTTGTTGACTCAGCTTCATCAGAGTTTACTTCATCAGAGATTAAATCTTCATTTTCAAAGCGCAATTGATCATATTCATCTACATCTTCAAGTCCAATTATTTTCTTGTCATCAAATGACACATGAATTGACTCCATAATCACCTTAGTTCTCAGATTATAAACTCTGAATGCCTTAGTTGACAGTGGATAGCCAACAAAAATTCCTTCATCAGCTTTTAACTCAAATTTGGTTAACTGTTCAGAATGAGTTTTCAACACAAAGCATTTGCACCAAAAAATATGAAAATATTTCAGGTTAGGTTTCTTTTCCTTCACCATCTCATATGGTGTTTTCCCATGCTTATTGATCAGAGTGGCATTTTGAGTAAAACAGGAAGTTTGAACTGCTTCTGCCCAGAAATAGGTTGGCAATTTTGCTTCATCAAGCATAGTTCTGGCAGCTTATATCAAGGTTCTGTTTTTCCTCTCAACTACACCATTTTGATGTGGTGTACCAGGTGCAGAAAACTCTTGCTTCACTCCTCTGTTCTTGCAGAATTCTTCCATTATTGCATTCCTAAATTCAGTTGCATTATCACTCCTGATTATTTTGACTTTGTGATTTGATCCTTTGTCCAGCAGCTTTACATGCTCCATCAGAGTTAATGCAGTTTCATTCTTCTTTGCTAGAAAATACACCCAAGTGTATCTGATGTGTTCATCAGCAATGACTAAGGCATATTTCTTCCTTCCAATAGACAAGACATTCACTGGTCCAAACAGATCAACATGTAGAAGATGATAAGGATCAACAATTGAAGATTCAGACTTGCTTTTGAAAGATGACTTCCTTTGTTTGGCCTTTTGACAAGAATCACACAGGCCATCAACATTTAATAAAGACTTTGGGAGTCCCCTTACAAGATCCTTTCTTATCAACTCATTGATGTTGTTCAGATTCAAATGAGAGAGTTTCTTATGCCACTTCCAACTCTCTTCACTAGACATTCTTGTTGACAGGCACACAGCTTTTCCATCAGAGTTTGTCAACAAACTTGCTTCATAGATATTATTGCGCCTGTGTCCAACTAGAACAACTTTCCCTGTAGATCATCTGATAACTTCACAGTATTTAGATTGAAAATCTACATGATAACCTCTGTCACAGATTTGACTCACAGATAGCAGATCATGCTTGAGTCCTGGAACCAGACCTACATTTGTGATGACTACACTTCCAAGATTAATATTTCCATATCCCAGAGTACGTCCTACGTTGCCATCTCCATAGGAAACTTTTGGGCCAGCCTTCTCCTCATAATCTGATAGCAGGGCTTTATTTCCAGTCATGTGTCCTGAACATCCACTGTCCACGACTAGGGTACTGTCCCTGATGCCCTGCAATCACAATCATTTACTGAAGGTTAGATTTAAGGATCCAGACTTGCTTGGATCCTTTGGCTTTCTTAACTTTGTCAGATTTAAGTTTACACTTGCAGAATTAACCATAACCCATTTCAAATTTGGCTTCAGTTCATAATAATTATGATAAATAGCATGATAATCCCTGCAAGTATAAATAGAATGCCAAGTACTTCCACAATGTTTGTATAAAGTCCGTGGTCTAGTTCTAACATAATCTTTCTTTACTCCAGACTTGGATGGTAAAGAATTAATGTTTTTATTTTTCCTGCAGAAACTGGCAAGATGGTTAGTACTACCACAGTTATGACATGTCTTTCTTGGAGCAAAAGTAGCAAGCATTTGATTATATCCTTTAGTAATGCCTACTTTACCATTTCTATTCTTCCTGGACACTTTCTGTTTCTTAACAGATTTTAACTCCTTAAGCTTATGTTTGAGTTGTTTATCTGTCATTAAACCAATATTAATCTGTTTAACACAACTTTTTATAGATTCTTTCTTAACAGCTTCTTTTTCAACTTCAGACTTAGGTTCACTTGTTCCAGTAATAAATTTTCTAGATGGAAGATGTGTTCCAATTTTGACTTCATTTTGAAACCTAAGTTCATCTTCCTCACAGTAACCTAAACCAACTGTGTCTGACTGAAAAACCTCATGAGTGTCTTTTCTAGAATGAGTCCAAGTTTTAATTATGTGATTTGCTTTCTCCAATTCAGATTCTAGTTGTCTATATCTTCCAAGCAACTCATGTTCTAGATAAACAGCATCATCTCTTTCTTTCTGAACTTGTTGCATGTTAACAAATTTCTCTTCAATAAATTTATTTCTTTCTTTAAGTTCAGAATTCTTAGATTTGATTCTCTCATTCTCTAAAGTCTGATCCCTATAACTGATATGTAAGGCCTTAAGATAAATTCTCAAATCAGAAATATTATCGGTATTATAAGCATAGGTAGTTGGGGGTACCTTGTTTTTAGAATCTTCAGATTCATTCTCAATAGAAGCCATGAGAGCATAGTTAACATCCTCATCTGAGTCTGAAGTGTCTGCCCAGTCTCTGCCTTTTGTGAAGAGTGCTTTTTCAATCTTACCCTTCTTGCACTCAGGAGCATAGTGACCCATCTCCTTACACTTGTAGCATTGAATCTCAGACTTGTCTTTCTTCCCAGATTTGGTATCCTTTCTCTCAGACTTTCTGAAACACTTTCTGTCAGAATTTGAATCTCTCTTAGAGAACCTTTTTCCCTTCTTGAAATTCTTGAAACCCATCTTCTTAAAGGTCTTCACCAGCAAAGCAGCCATTTGCATCATTTCTTCTTCATCATCCTCAGAGTCAGATGATTCATCAGTGTTTGAGTCAACATCAGAATTTGATGACTCACTTTCAGAATGTATGACCAAAGCTTTTCCCTTTGCTTTCTTCCTTGATGCTTCCTTCTTCAAGGGTTTTCTTCAACCTTAAGAGCAACAGACTTTTTCTTCTTGCTTGATCTCCTGTTTCTCTGTTCCATTTCCAGTTCATGAGTTTTGAGCAACCCATAGATTTCATCAATCTCAGTGTCAGCAAGATCATAATTATCTCTTATAGTGGTTGTCTTTACATCCCACTTTTCAGGTAGAGCAAGAAGAAATTTGAGATTTGAATCTTCTAGATCATACTCTTTATTGACCAATGACAGATCATTGAGTAGCTTACAGAATTTGTCAAATGTTTCTATCATGGTTTCTTCAGATCTAGCCTCAAAATGTTCATACTCCTGTGTGAGTGTGTTCCTTCTGTTCTTCTTGATAGCAGCAGTTCCTTGACATCTAACTTCAAGGGCATCCCAAATTTCTTTGGCAGTTGAGCAATTAATCACTTTGTTAGACATAACATTGTCTAAGGCACTATGAAGTAGATGTCTAACCTTTGCATCCTTAGCAATAGATGAAATATCCTCAGGAGTCAGATCTTTCTTCTCCTTTGGAACTGATTTAGCTTCTTGACTAGCAGTAGCAACAGATAACTTTGTAGGTTTATGAGGACCTTCATAAATTCTGTCAAGATATTCTGTCAGACTTTAATTAAACTATGACCGCTTCCAGCTTCCAGTTAAACTCTGATGAATCTCTGTAACACTTAAACACTGACATTATTCACATCAATTATATTTAACAATATGATTACAAAAAATATTATTTTTTAAGTTTTTTTCGAAATTTTACTATCATTTGAAAATATTTGCAAAAATGTGTTTTGCAATCAAAACAATCAAATGCAACTTGTTTGTACGTTTTTCTGAAAATATAATTGAAATTGGTTTTGGTTGCATCTGAACTTGCATTGGATTCAATTTAAACAACCTATTATGCAACAAAAAATGGTTTCAATTACTAAATTTTTAAAATTGCAATTATGGTTGATTTTGGTTGATATCAGTTGCAAATATGGTTGTAAAATTGCAAATCATATTTTTGAAAAACATAATTCTAAAAATTGGTATTTTTGTACAATAATTAAAAAAAATATAGTATTATTGCAAAAAAAATAATTAGCCTTAGATATTTCTAAAAATGCCCTTTTTTTATTTATAGTAATCCACTATTATAATTAAATATGGAGTTTTTTTTATAAATATCTAAGTTTGGAGATTTTTTTGCAAAATTACTCTATTTTTAAATATTTTGCAAAAATACCGATTTTTAGAAAAATATTTACAGAGATACAGTTTGCAACTTTGCAAACATATATATTTGCAACTGATATCAACTAAAATCAACCACAAATACAACTTTAAAATTTTAGTAATTGAAATCATTTTTTATTGCATAATTGACTGCTTAACAAGCTGCACTAGTTAAATCAAATGCAACCAAAAGCAACTTCAATTTTTTTTAGAAAAAAGTAAAAACAAGTTGCATTTGGTTGTTTTGGTTGCAAACCATATTTTTTGGCAAATATTTTTAGAAAATAGTAAATTGCAAAAAATTAAAAAAATATATTTTTTATTATTTCTCATTAGTTATTGGGTGTAAATTTCATAATCTCTTTCAAATTGATACATTTAATATATGTAACTGGGAGTCCCCATTACATAAATTATACGTTTATCCCAATTTAGGACAAACGTAACTCATTAACACTTTAACAGCTAACCGAATAATAATTGTTATTTAATCTGTGTTTTTGTGGTGCAGGAGAAACAATATCTGGTATTTTTTTATCAAAAATTGATATTAGTTTTCTATAATAGGCAAAATTCTTGTATTAAATTTTACTTATCAAGTGTTTGTTTGTGATTTGTGAATCAATATTAATTTTATTAATCCTATAATTTATCAGATATTATGTTTTTTTTAGTTTAATTAATGGATAGTATTCATTCTCTAATAATTATTGTATGAGCGAGAATCGAATTGAGTACGATAAAAAACAAACTATCACTACTAAATTCTTGATAGTGTTATCCAACAATTTAATTTTTTATAGTGTTCACTTATTTAACTTTCTTTTTTAAAAAATAAGACATTTTACACACTACGCCATAAACGCACAAATGCAACGCCATGTTTACTGTTGCTTTAGGCCAAAAAAGCATTACGTTAGACCAAATGCCACACCAGGGGGCGTTGCATCCGCCACCGTCCTGTTAGACCCCCTAAGGCAACGCTTTATGGCATCTAAAGCAACATCAATAAGCGTTGCATCTGACATATAATGCAACACCAGAGCATTCAAATGCAACACCAAAAGGGCGTTGCATTTGACATTAGCTAAAATTACAATTCCACGTCACTAAGTGGGTCCCACTAGCTTGCCAGGTCACCAATGGGTCCAGCTAGCATGCCACGTCAGCAAGTCCAGTTGGCATGCCACGTCAGCAACAGTCCAGCTGGCATGCCACGTCAGCATGTGGGGCCCACGTGCCATGTCAGCGATGGGGCCTGCCATGCCACGTCGGTAGTGGGTCCCATGTGCCACATCAGTACAGGGTCCCACGTGCCACATCACCACTGGGACCCACAACTATGTAATGCAACGCTTTTATTTACTTTTCAAAACACTATTATCTTATCAAAAGGAACACTATATTTACCAAATGCAACACTAAAATATCAAATGCAACGCTATAATTAAAATTTCTACAATATATATTTTCAAAGATAAAAAAACCTATCCAAAACATTCAACATACATTCAAACCATCCACCAACCATCCATATAGTTTACATCCCATCCACACCATATATCCAAGTAATCCAACACAAAGTACATACAAACAATTCTATAATTAAAAAGTACAAAGACTAAAGCTGCTCGAAAACCAACTGTCTCAAGCATGAGGAAGAATCCATAGCAGATGCAATCCATGTACGCAAAGAAGAATGAGATTTGCATGAAACCAGACATCAGATCTTGAATAGTAATAGTACAAGCAATAACCGTACATAAATATGCCGAGCCACCACAAAGAAATGACCTGCACAAAAACAAAGCACCCTTAACACATACATACCGACTCAAATATGCATATTAATCAAAGTTACTGGCAGTTTCTTCAAATTTAAATATCAAGACACAAAGGCTGCACTTGAAGATAGACATGGAAGATCAGAAAACCTATTACACTACTAATATCCCAAAATATATTGTCAAGGTAACTAGCACTTCAATTACTGTCCCAAAATGGTTTACAAGGGGCTGTGTTTAAATTACTGTCCATCATTCTGCTGAAAAACAGATGCTACGGCAGACTAATTAAATATGTAGGTGTTCTTATCAATTTAATAAAAAAAACTATACTTGCTGGTGCATTTACTCTCCATCTCACTCGTTTACAATGACATCCACCTCTATGAACTACCATCGAAGAATCCATTCTATATCAAAATAAAGTGTGCTATTACCATGAGATCATATAGGAGCAGCATAGTATATATTCCACAAATTAATCAGATACTAGTTTCTTCCTATAAGCCCTGTACATGTTAGTTAATAAACATCAGAATCACATAAAAAATTTAAATAGGAAAATCAATAGACACGAGGACAACAATGAGAAAAAAGTTGTATGCAATTTGGTTTAAGCCAGCAAAAAGGGAAACATTCTAGAATCAGAAAAAGATTGCTACGTCGCAATTACAATGAATGGATACTACTACAGATCCTACTCTTAGTAATCGACTATCCCAAAGCTTTGTTGGGAAAAGCCACTTAACGGATCTCATATCCTATTAACAATCCCCTTATACTAAAAGGCTGGAGTGAAGAGTAGAACAGTAACAGCCGATAGATTAAATATTTGAGATTATTGGGACTACCAGACTAAAACAACCCACTGATCTGTTTACCTAAACTCTAATGCCATGTCAATAAGTAACTCCCCCAAAACCTCTTATAGTGTCGGGGAAAGCCACTCGATGATGGTAATATAAGTTTTTAACATTGACAAACTGTGTACATCTACGAACTACTTCAGGACTGCATTTTAACCACAAAATGATTGTGCTTTCATCCTAAAACTAAATGATCATTTTAGGGAGAAAAAAGTTGTAATTTTAGAATTTTGACTAAGACATGCACCAACATTTGGAACATTACACAAATCGAGAAAGATGGAGAAAGAAAAAGGAGTAGCATCTGCTACTAAATAGAACATTATAGATGTGTTGCACTGAGATTTAGTATTCAGTTGGAACACATGAACAGTATACTACGAAAAGCCCAACGGGTGTCTTCAGTTTTACCATGCGTTTACACTAAAAATAAAGTGTCAAACATAATAACATTGCCCAATTCCAATATCAGACACAGTACTTTACCTGCAACTGAAGTCTTCTCGATAAAGAATCATGGTATGGCTACATATTATTTTTATAAAAGTAGAACAAAAACAAGAGAAGTGTTCTTTAAACTAGTTCACATATATCACAAATTAAGGAAAGACTGGCCACAGACTGAAGTAATCTTGGTATGATGTCAGAACTACCTGGGTCGAGTCAATACTATCACGATGAAAATGGCAGATTTTCCCCAAAGCAGAAACAGCATTATCATATGCCATTACATTATCTGATTGCAGAGCATTTGGGTGCCTTATCACAGCATTTAACCTTAACAAAGCCTCTGAACAAGGTGCAAAACACAAGTGGAAAATAAATATGGAGTCCATATTTAAGAAGACACAACAGAGGTCAAAATTGATTTAGCACAGTAAGATAGGAACTATATGCTAATTTTTGCATGCAATTAGAAACATTTAAGTATCATAAATTCCTTACTGCTAATTCAGCTTGATTGGAAGAAGCAAATTTATAACTATATGCTAATCTTAGTAGATCACTACTATTTTCAATATGACCCGTAACTAGTGCTTTGTTACGGATTATTGTTTCTATTTTTTTAAAAATATTTTTGAACGATCCAACCGTAAGGATGTCAATATATATCTAATGTAATGATATTCCCAAAGTTTCAAAAAAAAAAAATTAATTTGATTGGAGATCTTAGTAGATCACTACTATTTTCAATATGACCCGTAACTAGTGCTTTGTTGCGGATTATTGTTTCTATTTTTTTAAAAATATTTTTGAACGATCCAACCGTACGGATGTCAATATATATCTAATGTAATGATATTCCCAAAGTTTCAGAAAATAAAAAATTAATTTGATTGGAGATCTTAGTAGATCACTACTATTTTCAATATGACCCGTAACTAGTGCTTTGTTACGGATTATTGTTTCTATTTTTTAAAAATATTTTTGAACGATCCAACCGTACGGATGTCAATATATATCTAATGTAATGATATTCCCAAAGTTTCAAAAAATAAAAAATTAATTTGATTGGAGATCTTAGTAGATCACTACTATTTTCAATATGACCCGTAACTAGTGCTTTGTTACGGATTATTGTTTCTATTTTTTTAAAAATATTTTTGAACGATCCAACCGTACGGATGTCAATATATATCTAATGTAATGATATTCCCAAAGTTTCAAAAAATAAAAAATTAATTTGATTGGAGATCTTAGTAGATCACTACTATTTTCAATATGACCCGTAACTAGTGCTTTGTTACGGATTATTGTTTCTATTTTTTTAAAAATATTTTTGAACGATCCAACCGTACGGATGTCAATATATATCTAATGTAATGATATTCCCAAAGTTTCAAAAAATAAAAAATTAATTTGATTGGAGATCTTAGTAGATCACTACTATTTTCAATATGACCCGTAACTAGTGCTTTGTTACGGATTATTGTTTCTATTATTTTAAAAATATTTTTGAACGATCCAACCATAAGGATGTCAATATATATCTAATGTAATGATATTCCCAAAGTTTCAAAAAATAAAAAATTAATTTGATTGGAGATCTTAGTAGATCACTACTATTTTCAATATGACCCGTAACTAGTGCTTTGTTACGGATTATTGTTTCTATTTTTTTAAAAATATTTTTGAACGATCCAACCGTACGGATGTCAATATATATCTAATGTAATGATATTCCCAAAGTTTCAAAAAACAAAAATTTAATTTGATTGGAGATCTTAGTAGATCAATACTATTTTCAATATGACCCGTAACTAGTGCTTTGTTACGGATTATTGTTTCAATTTTTTTAAAAATATTTTTGAACGATCCAACCGTACGGATGTCAATATATATCTAATGTAATGATATTCCCAAAGTTTCAGAAAATAAAAAATTAATTTGATTGGAGATCTTAGTAGATCACTACTATTTTCAATATGACCCGTAACTAGTGCTTTGTTACGGATTATTGTTTCTATTTTTTTAAAAATATTTTTGAACGATCCAACCGTATGGATGTCAATATCTATCTAATGTAATGATATTCCCAAAGTTTCAAAAAATAAAAAATTAATTTGGTTGGAGATCTTAGTAGATCACTACTATTTTCAATATAACCCGTAACTAGTGCTTTGTTACGGATTATTGTTTCTATTTTTTTAAAAATATTTTTGAACGATCCAACCGTACGGATGTCAATATATATCTAATGTAATGATATTCCCAAAGTTTCAAAAAATAAAAAATTAATTTGATTGGAGATCTTAGTAGATCACTACTATTTTCAATATGACCCGTAACTAGTGCTTTGTTACGGATTATTGTTTCTATTTTTTTAAAAATATTTTTGAACGATCCAACCGTACGGATGTCAATATATATCTAATGTAATGATATTCCCAAAGTTTCAAAAAATAAAAAATTAATTTGATTGGAGATCTTAGTAGATCACTACTATTTTCAATATGACCCGTAACTAGTGCTTTGTTACGGATTATTGTTTCTATTTTTTTAAAAATATTTTTGAACGATCCAACCGTAAGGATGTCAATATATATCTAATGTAATGATATTCCCAAAGTTTCAAAAAATAAAAAATTAATTTGATTGGAGATCTTAGTAGATCACTACTATTTTCGATATGACCCGTAACTAGTGCTTTGTTACGGATTATTGTTTCTATTTTTTTAAAAATATTTTTGAACGATCCAACCGTACGGATGTCAATATATATCTAATGTAATGATATTCCCAAAGTTTCAAAAAACAAAAAATTAATTTGATTGGAGATCTTAGTAGATCAATACTATTTTCAATATGACCCGTAACTAGTGCTTTGTTACGGATTATTGTTTCTATTTTTTTAAAAATATTTTTGAACGATCCAACCGTACGGATGTCAATATATATCTACTGTAATGATATTCCCAAAGTTTCTAAAAATAAAAAATTAATTTGATTGGAGATCTTAGTAGATCACTACTATTTTCAATATGACCCGTAACTAGTGCTTTGTTACGGATTATTGTTTTTATTTTTTTAAAAATATTTTTGAACGATCCAACCGTACGGATGTCAATATATATCTAATGTAATTATATTCCCAAAGTTTCAAAAAACAAAAAATTAATTTGATTGGAGATCTTAGTAGATCAATACTATTTTCAATATGACCCGTAACTAGTGCTTTGTTACGGATTATTGTTTCTATTTTTTTTAAAATATTTTTGAACGATCCAACCGTACGGATGTCAATATATATCTAATGTAATGATATTCCCAAAGTTTCATAAAATAAAAAATTAATTTGATTGGAGATCTTAGTAGATCACTACTATTTTCAATATGACCCGTAACTAGTGCTTTGTTACGGATTATTGTTTCTATTTTTTTAAAAATATTTTTGAACGATCCAACCGTACGGATGTCAATATATATCTAATGTAATGATATTCCCAAAGTTTCAAAAAATAAAAAATTAATTTGATTGGAGATCTTAGTAGATCACACTATTTTCAATATAACCCGTAACTAGTGCTTTGTTACGGATTATTGTTTCTATTTTTTTAAAACTATTTTTGAACGATCCAACCGTACGGATGTCAATATATATCTAATGTAATGATATTCCCAAAGTTTCAAAAAATAAAAAAATAATTTGATTGGAGATCTTAGTAGATCACTACTATTTTCAATATGACCCGTAACTAGTGCTTTGTTACGGATTATTGTTTCTATTTTTTTAAAAATATTTTTGAACGATCCAACCGTACGGATGTCAATATATATCTAATGTAATGATATTCCCAAAGTTTCAAAAAACAAAAAATTAATTTGATTGGAGATCTTAGTAGATCAATACTATTTTCAATATGACCCATAACTAGTGCTTTGTTACGGATTATTGTTTCTATTTTTTTAAAAATATTTTTGAACGATCCAACCGTACGGATGTCAATATATATCTAATGTAATGATATTCTCAAAGTTTCAAAAAATAAAAAATTAATTTGATTGGAGATCTTAGTAGATCACTACTATTTTCAATATGACCCGTAACTAGTGCTTTGTTACGGATTATTGTTTCTATTTTTTTAAAAATATTTTTGAACGATCCAACCGTACGGATGTCAATATATATCTAATGTAATGATATTCCCAAAGTTTCAAAAAACAAAAAATTAATTTGATTGGAGATCTTAGTAGATCACTACTATTTTCAATATGACCCGTAACTAGTGCTTTGTTACGGATTATTGTTTCTATTTTTTTAAAAATATTTTTGAACGATCCAACCGTAAGGATGTCAATATGTATCTAATGTAATGATATTCCCAAAGTTTCAAAAAATAAAAAATTAATTTGATTGGAGATCTTAGTAGATCACTACTATTTTCAATATGACCCGTAACTAGTGCTTTGTTACGGATTATTGTTTCTATTTTTTTAAAAATATTTTTGAACGATCCAACCATACGGATGTCAATATATATCTAATGTAATGATATTCCCAAAGTTTCAAAAAACAAAAAATTAATTTGATTGGAGATCTTAGTAGATCAATACTATTTTCAATATGACCCATAACTAGTGCTTTGTTACGGATTATTGTTTCTATTTTTTTAAAAATATTTTTGAACGATCCAACCGTACGGATGTCAATATATATCTAATGTAATGATATTCCCAAAGTTTCAAAAAATAAAAAATTAATTTGATTGGAGATCTTAGTAGATCACTACTATTTTCAATATGACCCGTAACTAGTGCTTTGTTACGGATTATTGTTTCTATTTTTTTAAAAATATTTTTGAACGATCCAACCGTAAGGATGTCAATATATATCTAATGTAATGATATTCCCAAAGTTTCAAAAAATAAAAAATTAATTTGATTGGAGATCTTAGTAGATCACTACTATTTTCAATATGACCCGTAACTATTGCTTTGTTACGGATTATTGTTTCTATTTTTTTAAAAATATTTTTGAACGATCCAACCGTACGGATGTCAATATATATCTAATGTAATGATATTCTCAAAGTTTCAAAAAACAAAAAATTAATGTGATTGAAGATCTTAGTAGATCACTACTATTTTCAATATGACCCGTAACTAGTGCTTTGTTACGGATTATTGTTTCTATTTTTTTAAAAATATTTTTGAACGATCCAACTGTAAGGATGTCAATATGTATCTAATGTAATGATATTCCCAAAGTTTCAAAAAATAAAAAATTAATTTGATTGGAGATCTTAGTAGATCACTACTATTTTCAATATGACCCGTAACTAGTGCTTTGTTACGGATTATTGTTTCTATTTTTTTAAAAATATTTTTGAACGATCCAACCATACGGATGTCAATATATATCTAATGTAATGATATTCCCAAAGTTTCAAAAAACAAAAAATTAATTTGATTGGAGATCTTAGTAGATCAATACTATTTTCAATATGACCCATAACTAGTGCTTTGTTACGGATTATTGTTTCTATTTTTTTAAAAATATTTTTGAACGATCCAACCGTACGGATGTCAATATATATCTAATGTAATGATATTCCCAAAGTTTCAAAAATAAAAAATTAATTTGATTGGAGATCTTAGTAGATCACTACTATTTTCAATATGACCCGTAACTAGTGCTTTGTTACGGATTATTGTTTCTATTTTTTTAAAAATATTTTTGAACGATCCAACCGTACGGATGTCAATATATATCTAATGTAATGATATTCCCAAAGTTTCAAAAAATAAAAAATTAATTTGATTGGAGATCTTAGTAGATCACTACTATTTTCAATATGACCCGTAACTAGTGCTTTGTTACGGATTATTGTTTCTATTTTTTAAAAATATTTTTGAACGATCCAACCGTACGGATGTCAATATATATCTAATGTAATGATATTCCCAAAGTTTCAAAAAATAAAAAAATAATTTGATTGGAGATCTTAGTAGATCACTACTATTTTCAATATGACCCGTAACTAGTGCATTGTTACGGATTATTGTTTCTATTTTTTTAAAAATATTTTTGAACGATCCAACCGTACGGATGTCAATATATATCTAATGTAATGATATTCCCAAAGTTTCAAAAAATAAAAAATTAATTTGATTGGAGATCTTAGTAGATCACTACTATTTTCAATATGACCCGTAACTAGTGCTTTGTTACGGATTATTGTTTCTATTTTTTTAAAAATATTTTTGAACGATCCAACCGTAAGGATGTCAATATATATCTAATGTAATGATATTCCCAAAGTTTCAAAAAATAAAAAATTAATTTGATTGGAGATCTTAGTAGATCACTACTATTTTCAATATGACCCGTAACTAGTGCTTTGTTACGGATTATTGTTTCTATTTTTTTAAAAATATTTTTGAACGATCCAACCGTACGGATGTCAATATATATCTAATGTAATGATATTCCCAAAGTTTCAAAAAACAAAAAATTAATTTGATTGGAGATCTTAGTAGATCAATACTATTTTCAATATGACACGTAACTAGTGCTTTGTTACGGATTATTGTTTCTATTTTTTTAAAAATATTTTTGAACGATCCAACCGTACGGATTTCAATATATATCTAATGTAATGATATTCCCAAAGTTTCAAAAAATAAAAAATTAATTTGATTGGAGATCTTAGTAGATCACTACTATTTTCAATATGACCCGTAACTAGTGCTTTGTTACAGATTATTGTTTCTATTTTTTTGAAAATATTTTTGAACGATCCAACCGTACGGATGTCAATATATATATAATGTAATGATATTCCCATAGTTTCAAAAAATAAAAAATTAATTTGATTGGAGATCTTAGTAGATCACTACTATTTTCAATATGACCCATAACTAGTGCTTTGTTACGGATTATTGTTTCTATTTTTTTAAAAATATTTTTGAACGATCCAACCGTAAGGATGTCAATATGTATCTAATGTAATGATATTCCCAAAGTTTCAAAAAATAAAAAATTAATTTGATTGGAGATCTTAGTAGATCACTACTATTTTCAATATGACCCGTAACTAGTGCTTTGTTACGGATTATTGTTTCTATTTTTTTAAAAATATTTTTGAACGATCCAACCATACGGATGTCAATATATATCTAATGTAATGATATTCCCAAAGTTTCAAAAAACAAAAAATTAATTTGATTGGAGATCTTAGTAGATCAATACTATTTTCAATATGACCCGTAACTAGTGCTTTGTTACGGATTATTGTTTCTATTTTTTTCAAACTATTTTTGAACGATCCAACCGTACGGATGTCAATATATATCTAATGTAATGATATTCCCAAAGTTTCAGAAAATAAAAAATTAATTTGATTGGAGATCTTAGTAGATCACTACTATTTTCAATATGACCCGTAACTAGTGCTTTGTTACGGATTATTGTTTCTATTTTTTTAAAAATATTTTTGAACGATCCAACCATACGGATGTAAATATATATCTAATGTAATGATATTCCCAAAGTTTCAAAAAATAAAAAATTAATTTGATTGGAGATCTTAGTAGATCATTACTATTTTCAATATGACCCGTAACTAGTGCTTTGTTACGGATTATTGTTTCTATTTTTTTAAAAATATTTTTGAACGATCCAACCGTACGGATGTCAATATATATCTAATGTAATGATATTCCCAAAGTTTCAAAAAATAAAAAATTAATTTGATTGGAGATCTTAGTAGATCACTACTATTTTCAATATGACCCGTAACTAGTGCTTTGTTACGGATTATTGTTTCTATTTTTTTAAAAATATTTTTGAACGATCCAACCGTACGGATGTCAATATATATCTAATGTAATGATATTCCCAAAGTTTCAAAAAATAAAAAAATAATTTGATTGGAGATCTTAGTAGATCACTACTATTTTCAATATGACCCGTAACTAGTGCTTTGTTACGGATTATTGTTTCTATTTTTTTAAAAATATTTTTGAACGATCCAACCGTAAGGATGTCAATATATATCTAATGTAATGATATTCCCAAAGTTTCAAAAAATAAAAAATTAATTTGATTGGAGATCTTAGTAGATTACTACTATTTTCAATATGACCCGTAACTAGTGCTTTGTTTCGGATTATTGTTTCTATTTTTTTAAAAATATTTTTGAACGATCCAACCATACGGATGTCAATATATATCTAATGTAATGATATTCCCAAAGTTTCAAAAAACAAAAAATTAATTTGATTGGAGATCTTAGTAGATCAATACTATTTTCAATATGACCCGTAACTAGTGCTTTGTTACGGATTATTGTTTCTATTTTTTTAAAAATATTTTTGAACGATCCAACCGTACGGATGTCAATATATATCTAATGTAATGATATTCCCAAAGTTTCAAAAAATAAAAAATTAATTTGATTGGAGATCTTTGTAGATCACTACTATTTTCAATATGACCCGTAACTAGTGCTTTGTTACGGATTATTGTTTCTATTTTTTAAAAATATTTTTGAACGATCCAACCGTACGGATGTCAATATATATCTAATGTATTGATATTCCCAAAATTTCAGAAAATGAAAATTGACACGTCACCCAGGTGGGTCCCACAACTGCCACGTCAGCATTTATTAAAAATTCAAAAATACCTAATGCAACGCTCTTAAATAGCAAATGCAACACCTCTTACACCTAATGCAACGCTTCTGACACGTCAGCCAATGACACGTCAGCAAATGTGGGTCCCACATTTGCCACGTAAGCAAATGTGGGCCCCTCATTTGCCACGTCAGCACCTGTGGGCCTCTACCACGTCAACCTGGTGGACCCCACACTGCCACGTCACCCTGGTGGGTCCCACAACGTCCACGTTAGCATTTATTAAAAATTCAAAATTGCCTAATGCAACGCTTTTAAACAGCAAATGCAACACCTATTTCACCTAATGCAACGCTTCTGCCACGTCAGCCAATGACACGTCAGCAAATGTGGGCCCCACATTTGCCACGTCAACAATTGTGGGCCCCACACTTGCCACGTCAGCATCTGTGGGCCTCTGCCATGTCACCCTGGTGGACCCCACAATGCCACGTCTGCATTTATAAAAAATTCAAAAATACCTAATGCAACGCTTTTAAACAGCAAATGCAACACCTCTTTCACCTAATGCAACGGTTCTGCCACGTCAGCCAATGCCACGTCAGCAACTGTGGGACCCACATCTGCCACGTCAGCAACTGTGGGCCCCACACTTGCCACGTCAGCACCTGTGGGCCTCTGCCACGTCACCCTGGTGGATCCCACACTGCCACGTCACCCTGGTGGGTCCCACAACTGCCACGTCAGCATTTATTAAAAATTTAAAAATACCTAATGCAACGCTTTTAAACAGCAAATGCAACACCTCGTTCACCTAATGCAACGCTTCTGCCACGTCAGCCAATGACACGTCAGCAAATGTGGGTCCCACATTTGCCACGTCAGCAAATGTGGGCCCCACACTTGCCACGTCATCAAATTCCACGTCAGCACGTGTGGACCCCACTGCTGCCACATCAGCATTTTTTAAAATTAAAAAATATCTAATGCAACGCCTGCTGCTAGTGTTGCTTTATGTGAAACACCGTGG
The DNA here is from genome assembly GCA_037693485.1 of Kitagawia praeruptora. Lineage (NCBI taxonomy): Eukaryota > Viridiplantae > Streptophyta > Magnoliopsida > Apiales > Apiaceae > Kitagawia > Kitagawia praeruptora. The sequence goes on along the minus strand of CM075354.1, from coordinate 94,725,151 downwards.
ATCAAATGCAACACTAAATTATATGTAATGCAACACCAGGTCAAGTTCTGTTTCGTTAGACCCAAAATTTCATACCTAACGAAACACTTTCACTGAAACACTTTCTAAAAGCGTTGCATATGCCCACTTATGGCGTAGTGACATTCTATTGATTGATAAAGGAACAAAATATTTATTGATATATGAGAAAAAGCAGTCAAAGAATAGTAATTTTCCCACACTTGTTCACTACTAAAGGAAATTAGTTTTGATAGATGATGAGTTACACAATTATCCCCCGTCAACATGGGATTATGTAAAAGATAACAATTATGGCATACACAACTCTATATGTTGATATTGTTGTGCATATAGTGAAGTTTACGAGCTACTCTTCATCGTCCCCTTTATTCCAAGAAAATAGTCAGCAAGCGCCAAGTAAATCGAAAAAGGGACGATCGAAAAACTTTTTAATTTAGAAGGATAACTTACTCATATCCGATTGGCTAAACATTAGCATGGATCCAGTTCAAGATAATAGTAAAACACATATGAATAGGATTTGGACTTATTTCCATGAAAATAAAACATTTATAAGTGATCGATCGCCTACTTTGTTGTGTAACCGAAGGTCTACAATTAATACCTCTGTAAACAAGTTTATTGATTTTCACGATGAAATTCGTGGAAGAAATCAAAGCAGCTTTATTGAGCAAGCTAAGTTGCTGATATGATAGTTTTTCAAATACGTGTTAATAATTAATTGTGGATGATGTGTGTTATTTTTTTTATTACTTTTGTCAAGTATGTCTTTGTTTTGTTTTTATTAATAGACTTCCCACAATGTATTTACAGAAAATTAACTCAGTTGGAGTTGATTAGAAGCACAACTATCTTGTTGCCAACGATTTGCAAGAAAAATAAGAGGGAAAATATCAAGTTTATAGCTATTTAACCTTAGACTCATTAGATGTAATTTGGTAGTGATGTCTTTGTTTGTTTAAGAGTATTTGTTAGGATGTTATCAGCCATTAATATATTTTACTTACATAATTCTTGCTCTGCTAAAATGTTAAATATAATGATTGAGTCAATTAGCACGTGTTTTGACTTTATCAAACCCTCAACATTTAGTAAGTTATCAAGAAAAGAATTGTATCCTATATTATCCGTTGTTATTCAGACATTATTATCGTGCATGAATACATTTAAGAGTGCAACTCATGAAAATTCTTAAATTAATGCAGAAAGATGCATTAGCTATTGCTTTATCAAGAAGTGAATTGATTAACTTGAGTTTAATTACAGTTTTAATAGAAAATGCTGCAATTGTAAAAGGAGGAGCTGGAAAGGCAGGTAGAAGTGATGTAAATATAAAATGAAAAATTATAGCTTGCTTAGCAAAGGAGAAGCGTGAAAGCAAAATGAGGATCGGGAAAGGAATCATGCTAATGGACACTAGTAAAATGCTACTAGATCAAGCAAAATATTATGATACCCTGAAAGCTTAAATCTTGAAAAATATGTCATATTTATTTTATGTACTTGATATAATTTGAGTTTATTATGGGATCGACTTTATTTTGCTTATATTATTTATCGAAGCTACTTACTGTTATACAACAATTAAGTAGAAAATGAAATTGCAAAGCACATATAAAAGAAAATTGCATAACAAATATGAAAAGGAAATTACATCATAATTATAGAAAAAGAGATAAAGGATCATGCGATTGATCTCAGGAAACTTTTCCTAAGATATGTACAAAATATACTCTAAATATGAATGGGCCCGCAGGGCTAATTAAAAATATTTGATTTTACAAAATTGCCCATCTTATTTTTACATGTAAATCCCATATATCTCAGGTAATTTACCTGAGATACATCTCAGGTTCCTTATCCTCATAGAAAAAAGAAATTACATAGGAGTAATAGTTATAAAAAGAACATAACATCACAAATATAAAGGAAAAATATGTGACAACAAAAATTTAATTAATGTCACCATCGTGGATCTCCCAAAAATGATGTACAAGATCATTTTTCAACTGAATATGAGCTTGTTTGTCTCAAATTTGTTGATAAACTTGTATGAATTCTCAAAGGTAACTTCGACGATTGCGAATTGGAGTAATATTGGTATTTTAGCATCCGTATCAAATTGTTTTTCTTCAATAAGTAATTCTTTTTAATCTTCGATGATCATGTTGTGCGAGATCATACAAGCTATCATAATGTATTTTATTGTTTCAACATTCCAAAATCGTATGGACTACGAACCTTTGCAAATCGAGATTGTAATACTTTAAATGCTTTCTTAGCACCTTTTGTAGCAAATTCATGTGGGCAAAATATTTTCTTTTGTTACTGTGAGGTTTCGGAATAAATTTTACAAATGTTGGGCATGATGCATGTCTAACATCAACAAGATAATATCCCATTTTATATTCATTCCCCTTAGTAATATGCTTTACTTCAGGTCTACGATCGTCTGCCAAGTCTTCAAATATATAATATCTATCTAATACAATGATGTCAGTTAATGATCTAGGTAGGCCAAACACAGAATGTCAAATCACAAGTATTTTGAAACTATGACTTCTAATATTATAGTTGGTTAATGAATATGACCTATATACAAACCATACCAAGCAGTTGGACAATTTTTCCACTCCTAGTAAATTTAGTCGTACTAATCAACATTCCATAAAAGTCTCGTTGTTCGTTCTTTGCCACTACACCATAAACAGCCTACTGCAACTTAAAATTTATGTTGCGTAAGGGGCCAAATATGTTACCATAGAACCAAAAAAGGGCTATGGCAACATCTTTTTTAAGTTAGTTTTTTCAATGTTGCCCTAGGGTATCTAAGGCAACATTTTTTTCTGATGCCATTTTATGTTACACTAGAATGCTATAGCAACACAAATTTGATCTATACCAACATTAATTTTATGTCTTAATTTTTTTAAAAAAGTGGGACCCACTATGGGGCCCACCATGAGAGGCCCACTGTGGGGCCCACTATTAATAATAATATGGGTTTTTTGTGCAATGTTTTGGCTATATATACAGGGTAGCTACTCCAATATTTTACCAAGAAGAATTTCAATTACGACCACATATGTATGATACACAAAAAAAATGACATATTCATTCCAATAAACCATTCCAAATATAGGAATACATTACAACACTACACTAAACAAAAAAACACTAATCCAGCCTTGTCTTCAACGTGTCCTCCAGTCCTCCAACCATTCACAATAAGATGCAAAAATATTCAATCCATTTTCTTCCTTTAGTAGACCTTGCAGAATGGTTGTGTCCAGGCAAAAATTAACAATAAGATGCAAAACTATATTATTGCCTTATACGCTTGACAATGTTCAATCCATAGACAAAATATTCAGTTATTTACTTTCCAATTTAAACATAAAAAAAAGATTAAAAAAAAAACAATACAAAAGTATTTTTTGGGGGGGGAAGAGTACCTCTGTTGTGCTATCAAGATTTACAGAGTCCGATCCTTTTGGGTTACCAAAAGGGCGAATTTCATTTTCACGACCATGCCAAACAGACAATGTCAATGAGGCTTCCTGTGATTGCATCCAGTTCAAGTTTCCATATATGAAAATTTTAGATTTGATACAAAAATCAAATTTTAAGTTGTACACGATATTTAACTATTTGAACATGCAAACAAGACTTACAAATAACATTATCCCCTCAACATTTTAATATAAACCCCCTACAAAAATACAACACAGATCAGCATCAATTATAAAACCCGAATAAATATTACATAATCTCAGGTTTATGCCCTACCATTGTAATTCATGTAGAATTCACAAACATGGTCATAATGAAACTATACACTACTAAACTCAATGACACCAAACTCAATGACACTCCATGAGAGTATAGTGGTAGTAAATGCCATAGGGTACCCAAACTTCACATCATTAAATCAACCTTCATTGTCAAAATGTTACCAAATTTTAACGTAGGTAATTAAGGACAAAAAATAGCCTTAGCTATAATATTATAACTCACAACAGAAACTACTACCTGTTTGTTGGCGCCATTTGGTTTCAGAATATACAATCCATCAAACATATTAACATAGACACAATTAATCAGTAACATTCAGGGTAACTCCTTCAAGCATTTTTTGATCTTCTCTTACAAAATTTACGCGGCAAAAAAACTTACACAAACTACATACTGGACAACCTTTCCAGCATGTAAATTATACCAAGAAAGAAGTATTAACATTCGAAAACAATAAATACAAGGTTATATGAACAAGCACCAGCTTCTTCCTAACAATTCAAAATATAACATATAACAATATAACAAAATACACATATAACAATTTCTTGTAAACCCGAAAAAATTTCAGGAATATAAAATGGGTGGTTCCTTTACAACAAAAAAGAAAAAAAAATCTTCAACACATAGAAGAATACACTCACAAGAAGAATACACAATCCAAAAGAAATACAAAAATACAAAGCACACATATTCTTCATATCTTGTAACAAGTAAAAGAATACACATATAACAGTGTACATGCAGCCCTAAATACAACAGAATACACATAGAAAAATACACTGAAAGGGGATTATACCTCAAATTGAAGGCCCAAATCCACTGAAATCCAAAGCCCCAAATCCGAAGCCCTGAAATAAAAAAAAAACCTAATTAGTCAAAGTTTAAGTGAAGAAATCAAATCAATTAAACTCAAAACGAAGAACCCCTAATTTGAAAAAGCCCCAATTTGAAGAAACTCCAAATTAAAGAAACCGAAGACTCAAACCGAAGCCATATTAAATTAAGAAGTCCTAATTTGAACCAATTAGAAAAAGAATTGAAGAGAAAAAAAAATGAGAGATGAGAGAGTTAAGAGTTTTATGAGACGAGAGGGAGAGATGTAGTGAGGTGAGAGAGAAAGCCTAAGAGAAAGCGAGTGAGAGAGAGAGAGAGAGATGCAGTGAGTGAAAATTTGAGTTTATTGTTCCAAGTAAAAATTTCAGATGGGCGCTAAAAAGGCCGCTCTTTTATTTCACTGGGAATTGTGCTATTCAACATTATACTACTGCAATTTTTATATTTCTGTATTTTTTTAAAAAATATCTTTAATTTTTTAAAATTGCATTTTAAATTTAATAAAATAAAGAGAATTTGAAAAATAATAATAAATAAATATCTTAAATTTTGTAAATAGCAACTCACTAATTTGATAAACTAATAATTTTCATAAAAACGAATTGATTTCATGATAAATTTAATTTTTAAATAATTATTCAGTTTTTAGTTATAAATTAAAAATTGTGTTTATTATTGATCTAAGGCAACATATTGTGCATGTTACCTGCATCCAACACTTTTTTAGCTAGAGCAACATGACATTTCTAGCTAAGATAACACAAAATAAAAAGTATTTTGCTAGGCCAAAGTAGGCCAAAAGTAATATACCTAAGGTAACATAATCGGGCAACACGTGTGCGAAAAAGGTTACAGTAGCTTGTTTATGGTGTAGTATGCCAATATTCCAGATAAATCTTCATTCTTTGCTCGCCACAAATATTCTACTCCAAATATTTCAACAATTTCTCTAACAAATATTTGTAGACCCTTTATTGTTTTACTCTCACCAATACGTACATAATCATCAACAGTTTTAGCTGTGTTGTTTCATATGCAAGCATCCTAGGTGTAGTTATTATTTAATAGAAGTAACGATAGTCCACGAACTCCTACATCATCAGTTTGTTGAGTAAAGTAAAAATCGTGAGTTGCAACCACTTCCTTGATTCGCAAAATTTATGTATTTGATATCTTTGACTAAACTGTGCACTTTCGTGTAAGTAGATATATCTAAAAAATAATCATGATATAGTCGAGTATGACCATCTTATCTTTTGCGATTAATTAGACAATGATTCATAATAGAACCACCATAATGTGAGATAGTAATCGCTCTCTAACATCGATGATGAAGGTGAATAACAACCATTCTCATCCTCTGCTCATGCTCTTTTTTTTTGCTTGAATAATATCAAGAAGCATTTGTGTGGTTTTGTCCACTGAAATTGAGTAATCAAGTGTGTTGGAATATCTCTAGTTTGTGTGTAATATTCTGTTCTAAATTTTATTATCTATTTATAGGAAGCTTAGAAACACTGTGGAACTGAAAAATCAAATTTAGTGCATTTGTTGTGATTCATTTACAAAGTTGAATTTTGTAATCAACTTTTGTTGAGTATTGAATACAGCAAAAGAATAAAAAGGGGGGGTGAATGGATTCTTGAACTTTTCTTCGTTCTTGAATCTGTGTAGCAGATAAGTGTCTGTGTGTGCAAATATGTAGGTGCAGATAAAGAATGATACAAGACACAATATCACTTTAATCTAATATATTATTAGATAAAGGTTGCTACAATATGTGAATACAAATGATAGTATTCTCAGCTTCGTTTTTCTCAGAGAGATATGACTTACAATGTATGAAAAACTTGACTCCTCAAAAGTTAACAACTAAGGAAGTGAGGCTGTATCCTTATACACTACTAGAAAAACGTCAATAGACATCGGTTAAAAACCGATGTCTATATAAATCCAGAACCGATGTCTTCGCATGTGTAGAGAAAAGTATGGGTCTTAGACATCGGTTTTTAACCGATGTCTGTAGTACTTTTAGACATCGTTTCTGACCAAAGAACTGATGTCTGTATTAATTTTAGACATCGTTTCTGCAGTAATATGTCATGACTATCATGTGAATTTTACGTTAATACAAGATTTATATCATTTTAAACATATGACATGTAATATAAATCAAGACATAAACATCGAAAAAAATACAGAACTGATGTCCATGTCAACAATTAACATCAGTTCTTAAATGTAACTGATGTCAATGTTTATGTTTAACATCAGTTTCTTAGTAGTGAACTGATGTCTATATTGTGAATTTACATCAATTTCTTATTCCGAACCGATGTCTATTGTACGTTATTACATCGGTTTCTTAATATGAAGCTGATGTGTTTCTATTCTTTTTACATCGTTGCATATAGGTGTGCTGTTGTTATTTTGTCATATTTAACATCAGTTTTTTTGCAAAAGTGATGTCTGATTTGTTTTTTTTTATATGTGGATGCCCTGTATATATGACATGCCCAAAAAACCAAGACCAAAATCAAAATGGCAAACCAAAACTAATATAACGAAATCAAAATGCCAATATATACCAAAGCCAAATATCGGCAACTACATTTCAATTCACATTAAAACTAACCACATAATCCAAACCATCCAAAATATCCAAACTACGTACATCCAATTCATCCAAAAACTAATTCATCCAAAATCTAATTCATCAAATATGAAAGTACTGCCAAAGTTAGAACTACTACACAAAAACTTGCTATTCCTAGGCCCTATTTATACAAATTTTTCAATAAGGCTAAGAGTCTCAAATCGGACCTCATCAAGCTCGGCCCTTGAACAAGTTACCTTGCGAGTCTTGGCATTCCACTGAAAAGTGTAAACACAAGAAAAATTACAAGGAATGCTACTATAATTATATACCAATTATGCATCGAAGGAAAAACTTATACCTTTTTTAGAAATGACATTTCATTGTCCATTACAATTTCTTTCATGTAGCGCATAACTACATGAGGCAGTACCATCTTCACTAAAACCACCGTGTTTTTTTTTTGATCATAAATGAGACTAAATGGCATACCAGATCTCTTTTAAATAGATAACATAGTAACATGACCAACGACTTTAAGATAATAAAAACTGCTCCTGTGAAGGCTACTAAGACAATAAGTACAGATGAGGAAATGATCCATATAGTCCCTGCGTCCATCTTTGGATGTTTTGTGGCAGGCAGTCCTGTATATTAATCTTTTGGACAACATCGTAAGAAAAATAATGAGCACAAAATCTAAACAAAGTGACGTAAAGATGTACCCCAAGTGGTATTAAATTTTATATGTATGTGTAAACATTTAACTTGCCTCATCCTTGTTCCTTAGAGATATCATATCAACGTCTGCAGTGAACCAAGCTTCCATCCTGCATATGTACCATTGCAAAACTTCATGGGCAATACCTTCTTGTCTGCACAGGATAGATTTATGTTCATGAAAAATAGAAGGAATATCCAGAACCATAGATTGTGAAAAGATAATTTACATCCACAAGCCTAGTGATTAATGATTTATACCTCAGTTTAGGATGCCTGTCAAGCACAATTGATATTGCTTGAGAAACAGACATGTCATTAGTGTGCTCGTCTCGCACGGTTTCATTCTGCATTATACAGCAGATTAATAAACAAAAAACAATTACACATATAATTCAGAACTCCAATGGCAGAAGGAATACCTCCTTAAGGATTTTCTTAAAGGCTTCTCCAACTTTGATCACAATTTGTTGGGGAATCTTATGACCATCCATAGCAAAAAGTGTATAACTGAAAATGGATCAAAGTTATATCCTCGATATAATTCCTGAGAAAATAAACAAGAGAGTGTGCATAAGAATTTAATATACAACACAAATTACTGGCCCATAAGAACCAACTCCTAGCTATTTCCTTTTTTTATTATTGTTTTTTACAGAAGTTATTTCATCCAAGTCTGGCTATCAGAGATTAAATAGTAAATACCTTATATCTCTCTCCAGTCTCCAGAGTGTTGTAGTACGGGCAATATAACTCTATGGTATATAGAAGTATACTGATTACCTTGTAAAACTAACACTTATCAATATAGAACACTGAGTACATTTCCAAATCATGATCAAAGAGAACAAAGTTATCTCCACTTATCCTGTATAATGTAAGCCCTAATCGACATATGAGTAGTGCTAGAGGATTCTTGTTGCATACACCATGCATCCTGAAAGAAAATAGAAATGAGCCAAGAATATTTTCTAAGTTAAGAAAAATATGCTTAAAACATACAGGAATCTGGCAACGATTACTAGATTTAATCAATATTGACTTCTAGATACTTATCAATATCTTTAAAAGAGAATCTACAACCCTTAAAGATCATAGGATGGCTAACAGGTTTATCAAACAACACATTATGCTTGTCAAATAATATCACCAACTAATCTTAATTTACTTATTCATAAAGGAGAAGAACTGATGAAGATAAGAGAATTATGATTTACCACGATGCGCCCATATCAACTGGGCAGCCAAATGAGTAGTCCGTATGAATGTGTCCACCAAGTCTATCTCGTGATTCCAATAACATCACCTATTCAAGACAGAAACCACAGATCAATAACATGTAAAAGGAGAAGCTTATGCCATCCAGAAAAAAACATATCACTAGAATTCCTTAACAACCACATTTATTGAACCACTAGTACCTACAAAGAATAATCAGAAAAATGAAGATACCTTATAAGATGCATTTTGGAGGACCCGTGTCGTAGCAATCCCAGAAATACCTCCTCCGATAACAATGACAGAAGGAAGTGAGCTATAATCGAGCAAATACAATCAGAAAAAAGCAAATACAATCAAAAAAAGCAAATACACTAAAATACCATAAAAAAGAAAGAAAAGATTCGAGCAAAGTACCAAATCTAGCAAGCTACGAACTATTATCCGAGCTCCAAGTTAGTACTTGAACAAGCTCCAAGCTATGCTCCAGATCTGTTAAACAAATCGAACAATTACGTTAATTCAAATCGAACAAATGGAGATAATTGAACAAATATTGAAAGGGGTTGAACGAATATGGAATAAATTGAAAGGAGAATGATAGAATCGAACAATTTGATCGGGGTTAGGGTTAATTTGAGCTAATCGAAGCTTTTAGTTGAGAAGAGCGGGTTAGGGTTCTTGAAGAAAAAAGGGACATAGTGGCGGGGGGTGTTTTTTTTTTTTTTTTTTATTTTATGTTTTTGATTTTGATAAACATAATAGAAGGGGTTAGTATATTTTGGTTTATTATTTCATATTTTTTTAGAATAAGAAGCGGGAGGTGAATTTTGGTTATGGGGGGAATATTTTGTTAAGGGGGGAAAGGAAATGGGGGAAGCGCGATTTTATTTTTTTAAAATAAACTCCAGACATCGGTTTTACGATGAAGTGATGTATTTACTGCTATTAGACATCGGTTTAGTTTTTACTGATGTTATAGAGACTTTTAACATCAGTGGCTTTTCTTACCGATGTCTAATGTGTGATGTCTATTCCAGTTTTTCTAGTAGTGTACACCAGGAAGAGCATTTATCAAACAAGCCTCCTACTTGGTATGGACTTCACTAATATCAACATACATTGCCCCAATCTGAAGGAGAACTCATAGGGGGGTCACATCAAAATTCTCTTCATTACAAATGGTGTCAACTCCAAACAATACAAGAAGATTGCTGAAACACTTTGACTCCTCATCATATCAACGATGATAATGAGGACTCGTGGGTAGTGCCATTACATAAACACCACTTTTAGTGGGACATTTGAAGAATTACAAGACAAAGCCAGCACCTAGCGTTGCGAGGCCGCACATAGCGTTGCAAGGTCGCAAGCCCGATATCTTGCGATGTGAGGCCACTTGACCCCAGTAGCGATGATGGGGGGAGCATATGAAGACTCAATCAGGTATCCCAAAGCACTTGGAAAAATTCAAAATTATCAGTTTTCAAATATTCATGGCCCACCAGCTAGCATATGCGAGCTGGGGCTAGAGCCCAGCAACATGATGGATACAATCTGTCTACAAGGCTATAAAAGAAGGTGGAATACAAGGCCACATAATCAAGGATCAAAATGAAGTTAAAAAGTGGGGCAGCATGATCAACTAAAATGAAAAAGACGAACAGGGGTCAGCGTATGGACTAACATGAGCACATGTGGCTTATTAAAAAAAACAAAATGTCCTCGCATATACATGTATAGAGGAGTCCTCTCATTATATCAGCAGGAGGAGGCCTTGCAATGTATGAGGTTGCCAGGAGGCCTCACAACGTATGAGGCTGCAAGGAGGCCTCGCAACATATGAGGCTGCAAGGAGGCCTCGCAACATATGAGGCTGCAAGGCGGCCTCGCAACATGTTAGACTGCAAGGAGTCCTCTCAACTTATGAGGAGGCCTCTCATCATAATAACAAGGAACAGAGGAGAGCCATCTCATCATGTTTTAGAAGACCTGAAGATATAGGTGAGAGCCCGAGCATACATATCAGCATGACAGAAGATATAATTATAACAATTTATGACTGCAAGGCCATATGGGGTTGCCTCTCAAGGTCCTTGCAGGACCACATTACGCTTGGAAGAATCCTTTGAGGTCACCATTACTTACATATACTTGGATTTGCACTAATTGAAAGGCACACAACACATGTCATCATCTTAGCGGCTGAGAGCAGATCTTGAGACACGACAGTTGTCTAAAACCATTCAAATTCATAGGGATCGCGATGCAATCCCAAGGCACTTGAGATAGTTATGCTTTCATCTACAATAATATATAGCGAGCACATGCCTCGCATCGAAGTTTTGACAAAGCAGTTTTTGAGTCCACATCGCATCTCCAATGACAATATGGACTCTGGGGGTAGTTGTTATGCCCAAATCTTGGCATAAGCCCTAAGCAGGCCTAATGAGCTTGAATAGAGGTCTACAACTCATAATGGGCCTAGAGATTAAGATTGGGTCACTTAAACCCACCACCAGGAGTCAGTCTAATATACTATCAAGCACAATGTGGAAGTTTGCGACCCCAAGCTACGGGTCGAGTTCGCCAGCAAAGTCCCTAGTATGGGATAGCATCTATCATGCACGTTTGTCTCTCTACAAGGTCCAGCGTGACCTAGAGGTCCAACGAGGCCTAGAATACTCTCTCTGTAAGGTCCAGCGAGGCCTAGAGGTCCAGCATGGCCTAGAGGTCCAGCGAGGCCTAGAATACTGTCTGTGCAAGGTCCAGCGTGGCCTAGAGGTCCAGCGTGGCATAGAGGTCCAGCGAGGCCTAGAATACTGTCTATGCATGGTCCAGCGAGGCCTAGAATACTCTTATGAAGGCTAAAGGTCCAGCGAGGCCTAGAATACTCTTATGAAGGCTCATAGCTAAGCCCAACGAGGTCGCATGAGTATGATTATCTCCATAGCGTGGGATCACCTCGCATGACTAAGCCTAGTGAGGTCGCATGCGAGGCCACGTAGTTTTTCCATTAGCCTCGCCAGTGAGGACATACGATCCGAGCATCATGCTAGCCATAGGTAACCTTTATTGGGCCATGGGTCATGAGAAGGATTAATGGACAGATTATATCAGCCCAAAGACGTCTAGTGGATTTGGGCCAAGTCGAGCCCACAGAAACCCTAGCCCGTCTGGGCAGCTTCTTCTCCAAGAGAACTACGTATGGCTTGATCCCTATAAATAGGGTACGTAGGCATCTTGTTATGGATGATTGACAGTTGGCAGCAAGAGAGAATAAACAGTTTTTCTCTCACATTCAACGAATCAACAAGCAGATTAGCCACAATAATCACCAATCTCCTTCCGTGTTCTTCGCGTTCTTAGCAGAATATCCGTATTTTGCTCCGTGATTCCAACAAACCTCCAAAATATTGTTATACAAAATTCTCCCTATAACAGAAATAATGATTTCTCTTGCATATTGTTGATTCTTTCTGGCCTCATGATCGTTCACATCGTATTGCTAAGTCTAATATTCTTGAATTTTATTAAAAATATTTTATATTTTTAGATTTTATCTATAAAAAATTGAATATTTATCCGGATTTCTTAAAAACCCCGGGTTTTTATTCGGATCAAACCGGGCTTTTGTCGGGGCTTTTTAAAAGCCCGGGCTTTATCGGGGCTTTTCAAAAGCCCGGGTTTTTAATCGAGCTTTTCGGGCTTTGGGTTGGGCCGGACTTTAAGAAAATAGGAGACCCATCTTAGACCCTCGGACTTTTTTCCGAATCGAATCGGGCTGGATTTCGGGCTTCGGGCTTTTCGAATATCTCTGGTCATGGCCAAGTCAAACTCTCTTGATAGTCAACCATAAATTTGTAAAATTAAGACAAAAAGCCCGGATAACAAAATGCCTGTTTGGCAAAATTTTATTTGACTTATTTTCGAATAAAATTTTTATATTTTGATAATTTTTATTTATACAAATATTTAATGTATGTTTGATATTTAATAAGTTACAAAAATAAGTTGAAAAGTTAGAAATCTCTAACTTTCTCTTAAAATAAGTTGATTTATTTTGGAAAAAAGTTCCCCCAAACACCCCCAAATTTACTACTAGTATTTATACTAATTAGAGCATCTCCAATGGAAGAGATCCCTTAGCTATTAATTATCATAAATAAGAATTATAAAGAATGTGTAAAAAAAATTACTCTCCAATGGGACAAAACTGTTATCTATAATTATAGATAATTTCTTGGCTATATTTGTCGAACCTCTAGAGACCTGTAGTGAATTGCCACATCACTTAATTCTATATTAAAATTATATATTTCATTAATAATAAGTTGGAAATATTAATAACATAACATTTTTAAAATATAGCCAATCATTATAGCCAACAGGTTGTACAAATTTTACATAATCAATATTTTATGTAATTAACGAAAATAAAACCAAATTGGGTTGGGGTTATTTCCTTAATTTTGTTAACTTTTTGAACAAGATATTTTTTTGATACACTTAACAAAAACATCCCCAAACAAACAACACAACCGCCGGTAAGATCCACCGCTTTACCGTCTCTCTCTCTCTCTCTCTCTCTCTCTCTCTCTCTCTCTCTCTCTCTCTCTCTCTCTCTCTCTCTCTCTTTTACTTACTTTTTCAAACACCCTTTTTTCATCTCTTAAAACCCACAAGCTCACAGTACAATACACCTATTTGAGCCTGAATCTGAGCAACCCATATGGTAAATTCGTCGACTTGGTGCTCGTTAATGTGAAATTTGTGGAAAATGCGAGTTTTTTATATTGTTGGAGGTTTCACAAATTCAAGACAATCTTCACTATGTCAAGGTATATATGCATAATATATGTAAATATGTATGTATGAGGGTCTTTTTAGGAGGAGTTTGTTTGTTTGGTGTTTATTTGATATGGGTTTTGTGTTTCTTGGACTATTGTTTTGAGGATTTAAGTTAAGGGTTTAGTGTATATTACTTTGTTTTATAGGTGGAATTTAAGCTATATGTAATATGTTTGTTGTTTATACTTTCAATATGGTCATTTATGTTCTTGTTCTGTGTTTTCTTGGTGCAAATGGTAAGAAAATAGTAGTGGTTGTGGGTGGAGGTTAATTCTAAATTGAACAAGGTTAAGCGAGAGTGCGGAGATAATGCATTGTAGGGAGAAGAAAGTGGTCTTTTCTAGTAAAGTGGAAGGAATGAGGTTAAATTTTAACTTGTGGGCATGGAATGGAACCAGGGACAAAATGAGGATTATGCGTAAATTGTGCAGAAATAACCTAAATTTTGGTGGATTCTGTGCCCACCCATTACATTCTATTAAAGCGAACGCAATATTAGTATTTAAGGAGTTAAATTCCATTAATTTATAATAGGTTGATCATATTTTTTTGATCATACGCTAGTACGTGCTCTCTAATGTGGATGTTATATGCATTTTAATCCAAACATGTAGTGATTATAATATTCTGATACAATCTTGAGCGAATAGAGCTTGTGTAGTTTCTTCTTGCAATGTACTTATTACTGTACATGGTAAGTTGTATATTCATTTTAATTAGTAAAGCTAAGAGGTACTTTAGCAATATCTTATTGAGCTGAATAAGAGTTCTCCACTTCTCCTTGTAGTAAACACCGAAAGAAGGCAATAGTATATATAAGCAATGGTGCATTATACATTTTGCAATAGTGTATTGGTATTCAGATAGAATTACAACTATGTCGGGTATTCATTGTGAAGCTCTGTACAAGCTAAAATGTGACGAGATCAATGTAGACCATCAACTTTTAAGTTATGATCTGAACGACTTGTTAAAAAGATTATGAAGATGGTACCCTTTACGAGCTTGTAGAAATAGATCCTCACGGACAAAATGTGTTAAGCTGGTATTGTGATAGATTTATTTGTGCTTTTGCTCTAAACGAAGTGTTTGCTGCATGAAAATTCAGCTATAGTAATGTTTGACTACAAAAGCAGTCAGTTATAATTTGTTTCCTTACTGCAATTGCAGATTCCTTACAGTAAGGAATATAAAAAGAGTTGCAGAGTCCGTGTGCACAAGTCAGAGAAGTCTTCATTCGAATGGAAGTACATTTGGAGCAGTTGGAACATCTGGGCTACACTCTTCTCACTACAGATATTACTCAAAGTACATTTCCTCTAGTAGCAAATACTCATATCTGGCACACAAACCCATATATGGATTTTGCAAAAGTAGCGGTCTCAAGAATTATCATGTAATCTCAGCAAGCAACAGGATTACACACCGTGCCCAGGTTGCTTGGAAGAGGCTTTCGCAAGGACCATTTTGCAATGCACAAAATTGTACCCCTATAAGTAGATTTGCTCAAGCAACTAGCTTGGCTTTGAGTCGCTCATATCTGGTTGTTCCTGGTATTTTTGCCTTGACATGCGGAAATGTAACATGGGCTCAAGCATCGGCAAACTCTGACAGCTTTCAGCAAAATAACACGCTTTATATGCATGCTCAAGATAGCCATGCTTTCTTAATCTCATTACTCCTTTCAGCATTTGAAGGTGTCTTCTTGTTGCTGAGAGCTATTTACCTAACGATTTTGTTCTCACCCAGCATAATGTTGGCTCCATTTGCGGATACTTTTGGGCCCAAATATAGAAAACTCTGGCTTCAGGTTGTTCATCGTACTTTGGAGAAAGCAGGGCCAGCATTTATAAAGTGGGGACAGTGGGCAGCTACTCGGCCTGATCTCTTTCCTAAAGATCTTTGTACTGAACTTTCGAAGCTTCACACAAAAGCTCCTGAACATAGTTTTGCCTACACTAAAAAGACCATTGAGAAAGCTTTTGGCCGTAAGCTTTCTGAAATTTTTGAGAATTTTGAGGAGGTACCTGTAGCGTCTGGAAGTATTGCCCAAATACATCGAGCATCTTTGAGGTATCGGTATCGTGGCCGTGTGAACAAACCCATTGTAGTTGCAGTTAAAGTTAGACATCCTGGTGTTGGTAATTCAATTAGAAGAGATTTTGAGATAATCAATCTAGTAGCAAAGACTTCAACATTTATTCCTGCATTAAAATGGTTAAGATTGGACGAAAGTGTGCAGCAGTTTGCTGTTTTTATGATGTCTCAAGTAGACCTTGCAAGGGAAGCTGCCCAGTTGAGTCGTTTTAATTATAATTTTCGTAGGTGGAAGGATGTTTCTTTTCCAAAACCTGTTTATCCACTTGTACATCCGGCTGTTTTGGTGGAAACTTTCGAGCCAGGGGAAAGCGTTGCTTACTACGTTGATGAACTTGATGGACATGAACGACTTAAAAGATCCCTTGCACATATTGGAACTCATGCACTTCTCAAAATGCTTCTGGTAAGTGGTACTCGTAATTGTTGTTTATTGTGTTCTTCATTGCATAATGGAAGTTTTGTTCATCATTCAAGAATCCTCATTATTTGAATGCACAAATATTAGCTTAGATCTAGACTTGGTACTGTTTTGTTAATGAACCTGCTACACCTCTAGCAATGCCCAGTGGTTGCAAAAAGTGATGTGAACCTGTCTGTCCTAAACTTGCTTTCCTTTCTCCTAAAATTTTAATTTACTACAGTCCTCAAATTGTTTTGGTAAGGATAATGGTAAAATAGCTAATTGGTCACTGAAGTCACTACTAACTTGCAAGTAGGTCACGAAGTTGAAAAAACTTTCAATCGCATCATTAAGTTACAATTAGCTTGCAATCACAATACTAAACTTAAAAAAATTTGCACGACCGTTAAATTATGTTGACTTTTAATGGTTCTTCGTTAAAAGACAACACATTTATTTTTATATCACTGAACTATGTGCTAATTTTCAGTTCGGTCACTGACTGAAAAAAATTAAATAATTCAAAAAATATCTTACGAAATTATATTTTTTTTAAAAAAATATTTTTTAAACGATTATGTTTTATTTGGAAAAAATGTAAACATTTGTTTTTTTTACCTTCATCATTATCGAAAAAAACTTGTTATCTTTTCGTTCACTTGTATTTATTCATAAGCATATGTATTGAATTGGTATGCATAATTTTAAATTTTATTGAAGAAAAATCATTCGGATTTTTTTTTAAAATTTAATCAATTAAAATTAAATTTGGCTAATGACCTAATTGAAAATTATTATCAAGTTCAGTGACCTACTTGCAAGTTTCATTGTGCCATGTCAGCATCTACGTCATCTTTCCGTTAGAGAGTTTTTAACGGAACTGACGGCAATTTGCAAGTTTTTAAGTACTTTATTAGTTGACTGAAAGTTTTTTTAACTTCGTGACCTACTTGCAAGTTATTAGTGACTTCAGTGACCAATTACCTATTTTACCCGTAAGGATAATCTCCAGCAAGTTTGTTCATTTATTTATTCTTTTAATTAATTCTGTGTATTACACTGTGATGCTCGGACTCTCCAGAAGACCCAGCCGTACCCGTGTCCACATGACACGACACTGACACGGACACGAACACTGGGATCCGGATCTGATCCTCCATCTGAAAATGGACACTTCATCTCCGATAACCTAACTTAACTTCGACAACTTATCTTTAAGAAAAAAGAGAAGAAGAAGAAGAAGAAGAAACTACCTATTATCATATAGCTTTTTAACTTTTGAAATTGTATCGGTTACACATTTATTTATTCATGTAGCAAATTTAATTTTTAACTTTTTTTTCCCAAAAGTTTAATTGTTATTGTTACATTAAGCATAGACATTTATATAAATAAAAAGTATCATATTGAATTAAAAACAATAATTGCCGTGTCCAAATCCAAGTGTCGGATCCTTATAAAACATGTCCCCGGGTCTTTGGTTTCGGAGTTCAGAGAATCAACACTCCGATTTGTGTCAGTGTCGGATCCTTCTAAAAGAGTCCGAGCATCATAGGTATTACATTGACTATTCTGTAGTTTATCAATTTTTTACTACCATAATTGTGGGGGTTCATTTACATGTAGTTATCTCTTTTTCGTGCTTCAGTTACAACCACCTTTTAACCTGTTGATGTGAGAGAACTTATGCATTCGTGGTATACTTATTCCAGTGAAGCATGATGATGTTTTCTTGTCTCTTTTTCACTGACTTGGAGAATCTCGCACAAGTCTGCTCAGACTATTCGAATAACTAAATTATTTTGTGGCATTAACATGGTTTTGTGTATAAAAATCTGTGAGCCCATGTAGGCTGTAAAATCCCGATAGTTAGTTTGCTTGAGTATGTTTCAAGCTGTTCTAAAGTCCTCTTCAGGACAAACTGAACTGCGGATCACAAATGAGGATTATAAGAGAAACATACCGACTCTAGCTACAACTGCCATTCTTGTTTTAAAATAAAATAAATTTAAAATTTAAAATAGGTGCTGATGCTAATATGACTGCTGTATACAGGATAATATGAAGTACAGAATTATCAAGTAATATATGTTAAAATGTCTAGCAATGCAGAAAGTACTAAAACTGTTTACAAATTACAAGTATTTTGTTCTCTAGGAAAGACTCGTCTTTTGTGTGAGTTATTCTGTGTTAAAAGCTAAGTTATACCTGACCCATGCCTCAGCTTAAGGTGGCTATATTTAAATGTAAACAATGTAAAGAATGAGTTGCAAATATAATAGTGAGATGTACCGAAAAGCAAGCTTGGTTCTCTTTGTTGCACCCCAAGGTTTTCCGATACACTGATATGAAAAGCCAGAATCAGTTGCTGATACTAAATCAAAAATGAGGAAAAAAAAAGTAGAAAAGAAAAGAGAACCCTGAAATTAGGAAGCTCGCTTTGTTTGAAATATAAATTTATACATTCACTTTTTTATTATATGGTTGTGAGGGAAGATTGTTAGAGAGGATTAGCAAGGAGACCATGTAGAATCGCTCTGCTAGAGGGATAATAAGCAATGATATGCATTTATAAAACAATTTGCACATAGTGATGCTTAAAACTAGAACTGATTTATGAAAAGGAAAGGATAAACTAGGCCTCACACCTAGATTGTAGATTCCAGGCCTCACACCTAGAGTACTTAGGTCTCACACCCAAGAAAGTAATTGAACTTAGGTCTCACACCCAAGAAATTAATAAAACTTAATTCATTCAACTCTGCCTCAAACAAATCTGATTACAAATATTTATAGGTCCTTAGGAAGATTCTAGCTAGATAATATTAATTCTAGGGACCTTTAAACTCCAAAGAGACTTATGGACTCCATACAATTAACTTGAATATGAACTGAATCTGGACATTCACTGAACTTGCTAATTTTCTAGAACCTTCTTCTTCTTTCTTGAATATACTTTTCCATTTTTCTTTGCATTTGCATCATTTCTCTCCGGCTTGGAAAAACTCGGTTCCGACGAGTTTAAAAAGTGATATTTGTTAAAAAGATCAGGACCTGAACTTTGAAACTCTTCACCAGAAATCCATGAATTGTCAGACCGTGGTTTATCCCTCCATTTGGCAAAATATTCCTGATTGTTGCCATTTCGAGTAGAAACTATCTTTTTTATCTTGTCACGCTCTTCATTTGGTAACTTCTTGGCTGTTGAATCTTCTTTTTGATGTAATGGCTTGATTGCCATTCCACTTTCATTACTCACTTGCAAGAACTGCTTCTTTGTAAGCAATTGAAGGACCTTCTTCTCCCGTCTAAATGGATGATCTGATTTATCAATTGCAGATTTTGAGTTGAGTAACTTCTGATCTGTTGTAATTTCTGAAGCTTTTGGCTTGATTTTCTTCAGTTCCTCGGAACTTTTAGGATAAAGTGTAACTTTATTACCTTCCCAGAAAAAATGAAAGGTATTCTCCTTGCCACAATGATGAATGTCATAATCAAACAACCATGGTCGTCCAAGTAAAATGTGCGTCACATTCATGGGTACAACATCACAATGAATAGAATCTTTGTAACAACCATAACTAATTGGAACTAGACAGCGTTTACTTACTGGAATAGATGTATTATCGATCCATGCAACTTGATAGGGTTGAGGATGTGGCGTTGTACAAAGTTTTAGTCGTTCCACGACGGAGGATGAAATCACATTCATGCAGCTTCCACATCAATGACAAGCTTAAGTAACTCGTTTTTACAAGTTACAAGTGTTTGGAATATTGTTGTCCTTTTCCAATCTGCCTCTTTAGCTTTGGGAGCAGCAAGTACGCGTCGCACAACAATGCTCAAAGAGTTATCGTCATCAGAATCAACCAAGCCATCAACATTGAATTGGGGAGTTTCTATACCATCCTCATTTCCAGCTAATTCTTTTTCTTTTTGGTCTTCTTTCTCCACTCCTATATGCAAATTATTTCTAGTAGGGCATTGATAAGCCTTATGTCCCTTGCCTTCACATCTGAAACAACGATCACTATTGTCGAAGCCCTTTCCTTTCCTTTCCCTCCTTCCTTCTTATTTGTTGTATACCGTGGTTTTGACAAAGGGTTATTGATATCAAACTTCTTTTCAACCAGCTCTGTCATCTGGGCATTACTCTTTGTAGAATTCGTTATGTTCATATATTCTTCCAAATCAAGTGCAATCTGGAAAGCATTTTCCACGCTATAAGGAGTGTATCTCAGCATTTCTCTTCTTATTTTAAATCTGAGACCAGATTTGAATCTTGCCAAGCTATGCCGAGGATCTTCAACATCTGACTTCTTGTTTTTAATTCATCAAATTTCTGCATATATTCGGCCACCGTCATCGTTCCTTGCTTCAAGTTTACAAGTTGTTCACAAAGCCTATCTTCGTAGTTTTGTGGCATGTATTTCTCTCGCAGCCTTGCCTTCATCTCCTGCCAGGTTGCTATAGGAGGTCTGCCCAATCTCCTCATGTCTGCTTCAACACCATTCCACCATACCTTTGCAAGATTAACTAGCTTCATTTTGGCGAACCTCACACGTCGCTCATCAGACATGTCATACCAGTCAAAGTACTCTTCAATTGTAGAAATCCAATCGACAAAGGTGGTTGCGTTAAATCTTCCGTCGAAGTCTGGTACATCAATTCTTACCTTCTTAGTGATATCTCCAGCTGTGTCGTAAACATTAAACATGTGTGGCTGCTGCATCCATGGAAGTCCATTATTCAGCGGTTCTCGCCTTGGATTTTCTTCTTCGTTTGGTTGTTCGTTGCCGTCGTTTGTGCCATTGTTTGCACTTGAGGACTCTCCATCAGGATTTTCAACAGTTGGATTTTCCCTTGTTTCAATTTGCTTAACTCTGCCATCAATATTTTCAATCCGCTGATTTAAAATATTAAGGCTTTCCATCATTTGAATTAGCACCTGATCTCGTTCAACATCTGTAAGTCGACCTCGAAATGAACGCCCTGTGCGTGTCGTCATAGCGCTGCCTTGCTCTGATGCCAATCTGATGCAGGATCTTTATATCTCAGCGCTTAAAACTAGAACTGATTTATGAAAAGGAAAGGATAAACTAGGCCTCACACCTAGAGTACTTACGTCTCACACCCAAGAAAGTAATTAAACTTAGGTCTCACACCCAAGAAATTAATAAAACTTAATTCATTCAACTCTGCCTCAAACCAATCTGATTACAATTATTTATAGGTCCTTGGGAAGATTCTAGCTAGATAATATTAATTCTAGGGACCTTTAAACTCCAAAGAGACTTATGGACTCCATACAATTAACTTGAATATGAACTGAATCTGGACATTCACTGAACTTGCTAATTTTCTAGAACCTTCTTCTTCTTTCTTGAATATACTTTTCCATTTTTCTTTGCATTTGCATCACATAGCTAGCTTAAAGACTCTGTTATGGTTCAAGTTTTTGGATGGAGTTGCTCTTGCCATTTTATAATTAGTGTCTTGAACGTGTATCAGATTATAGTTTTTTTTTTTGACAAAATATCAGATTATAGTTAGTGGTATAAATATTGTACACTTTTTGCCTCATTATTATTTCCCCGACAATTTTAGCAACGTAGTTTTAATTTGATCTCGTAGTTTGTCTTTTGAATGTTGGTAATGATCAGTTGAGGTTATTGATAAGATTTATCTTTTTCCTAGGTGGACAACTTTATTCATGCTGACATGCATCCTGGAAATATCCTTGTCCGGGTAGCTCGAAGCAAGTCTTCTCGGAAGAGGCTCTTTAAATCGAAGCCTCATGTCATTTTCCTTGATGTAGGCATGACTGCTGAACTCTCTGGCAGTGACAGGGTTAATTTGGTGGATTTTTTTAAGGCCGTTGCTTGCCGAGATGGTCGTACAGCAGCAGAGTGTACACTTAGATTGTCAAAGCAACAGAACTGTCCTAAGCCAGAGGCCTTCATTAAGGTAAGATTTTGAGTACCTAATCATTATTTATGAAGCACATTGTGGCTTTTCTCGCCTTTACCTATGTATTATAATATTTGACTATGGTTTTATGAACAAGCAAAGTTCTCATCTGCTATTTATCTAGCCTAAAGTGCAAAGAAAACTTGAAAGTGTTTTCCTTATATTAAGTTTGAAAGGAATAAATCATGGAAGGTTTAAGTTTAAAGAAGAGAATATAATGCATTCTCGCTTACTGGGAACCTGCAATTTTCAGATTATTGAATCTAAGTGTGCGGAAGGCTTTTAAAGTTTGCTGGACTATGCTTGTAGAATGTAATATAGTATCCCTGCTTCTACAGTTTGAAGTGGAGAATCAACCACATGGTTATAGTGATAGTCTTTTGCATGTTCTTTGTTGAAGATCTGACACTTTTGATGTACTCTTCAGTTGATTTAATAAAAGTTAACCAAAAATAAATGTTTATAACGAGGGCATGTTGGGTCGAGGCTATTTGAATTTAAATCAAATAGTCATGCTTTATAAATTGGTTGTCGTTGATCTGCTAGTCACCATGCTTTAACTTTCCCAGTCACTGTAGATTGTGCATTCAGCATGCTGGTTAGTGCATATGTGATCCATTTTGGTATGGTTGATGAATTTATATTTGCTTGTTCCATCTGCCGATAAATTTCCTGGTAGGTTTTCTAATTTTTTTTTTGTTTAACAGGAAGTAACAGAATCATTTGACTTCTGGGGTACTCCAGAAGGTGATGTAGTACATCCTGCAGAGTGCATGGAGCAATTGCTTGAGAAAGTTCGGCGTCATAAAGTCAATATTGATGGAAATGTATGCACTGTAATGGTTACCTTTTTGGTTCTTGAGGTAATTCTTTTGGATCATTGTTAACTGAAGTTTGAGGACCTACTCTTATATAGAGAGAGGAATCTATGTGACATGGGCTTCATGAACATAAACTGGGTGTACTCTAGTAATCACCCTTATCAATTATTTATCTCTGTTATGTGTCCCCTCCAGTTTAGCCATTTTTTCATCATTTAGTCACTCAGTTTTACACTCTGCGATATCGATTTAGTGAGATGTGACTGCATGGTTATGGCTGTTATATGAGTAATGATATCTATCAATGTGTATTTCCAAAGTTCGTCTGCCTCCCAATGTTTGAAATAGACGTGATTCGGCCACTAGATTTTGGATTATATTTTTTGGTAGGTTAGCTTTAAAAAACATTAAAATTGTAGCTTTTATTGTTTTAGCCACCACCTAGAGGAACTTTTGTTGTTTTAGTAAGCAACTTGATGAATCTCAACTTGCTGATACTAGCTATTTAGGTAGGATATGTTTTTAGAAAGGTATTATCCCTTCGGGTGCAATATTTGTTGATTGGATAAGTATTTCCTCTATGTTGAGCGTACTAAAACCCTCGTAGATTGGACATGAATACGTGACATGCAATTACTTGATAAATACATTAAGTTGTCTCTGACTTTGCTTGCATATTTATTATTTGCATGTTTCCAAAATCATGTTGCCAGGAGATATCAATCTTGCTTTTTGTATTTTCTGGGGGACTTGAACCTTGTTCTATATCACAAAGAAACTTGTTCTATATCACAAAAATCATGGATTATTTACGCTTAATGTTGCTTTTTTGCAGGGTTGGCAGCGAAAGCTTGACCCGGACTACGATGTAATGCATACCCTGCAGACTCTTCTACTTAAAGCTGATTGGGCCAAATCGCTTACCTACACCATTGAAGGACTCATGGCTCCTTAGCCTTATTCTGTCACTACAAGTTTTGAAAGAGAAACAAATAAATATACGTAAATCTCCACAACTTAAGTTGAACGATTCCGAGCTGTTATTTAGCCTTGTCTAGGAACACTTGTGTGGAAATTTTTTATTTTTTATTTATCAGTGTTATATATAATGTTTCACAATTTTGTAATGGAAGTATCTGAGCCTGAGCCTAGCATATTAGCTTGCTCTTGCAAGTTTTATAATTGTAAGCTGCGCGGGCAAGTTTTTCTTAAAAGAGTTTGAACACCGGGTTGGTGTTAATAACTCTTGAAAAGAGTTTGAACACCGGGTTGGAAATCCTACTAATTCTAGTTCGGGGGCTTCCACTGACGAGTTTCTGTTTTGAGATCGGATTCAGGATGAATGCTGGCGGCATGCTTAACACATGCAAGTCGGACGGGAATCCATTTATATTTTTTATTTATTATATTTTGATACCTAGTAAAATGAAATTTCTTATTTCGAAGTGAAATGTCTTCAAATAAATTGCAATGATCGAAGTTTTTCTATTTGGAATCGTGTTAGGTCTAATTCCTGTTCTATAGGGTGTGGTCAGCGAGAATTAATTATTGGGGTTTCTGGAGATTTTGACTACTACAACCTGGACTTAATAAGTTACTAGGAGGTGTGTTCATAAATACCCAAATGAGAAAAATTTTGTGCATAAATACTTTTTCATAAATTTTTATTTCAGGAATATCTTTTCTGTTTTTTTCTTTTGTAAAAATATGAGTTCACAACCAAAGCATAAAAATCGCAACCGATTCAATAAGAATTAACTCAGTGCCACATGATGTTTTTATAGTTCTTTTTGTCAAAAAAGACTGATACCGGTCACTTTTTATTTATTTTGAGATTCCGGTTACTTTAGGTTGAAGGCAATATATTTGGAAAATTAACAAATTGTAGTTTTTCATTTTTGCATCACCAACAAAATTTATTAGACTTTTTTTAGGGAAACAAAATTTATAGGATGATTGTAACTTCATTTTTTTTCAGTTATATAACTTTGTAATTGAGTTGAAGCAAGCTGAATTCTTTAATGTTCGTGTATCAGTTCGATATAAATACGTTGTTAGGTCCAAAATAGTTTGTAGAAGGGGGGTTGAATACAAACTATACCGTTTTATCGAATTTGCTCTTTTCTTAAAATATTAAATCAAGAACAAATTGATGCGGAATAAAACGAATACCAATATTTCAAGTTGAATATAAAATTATATTAAACTTGATGGGGTGTGTCTAAATACACAGGTACAAATTACAAGGTTTGATGACCAAACTAATTATTACAAATTCTATAGAAAATTCGACATGAACTTTTCTATATTTGTAATAAAAAGATCGAATGCTAAAAAGCTATTCGAGAGACAAGTTCTAGGGAACTTAATCCGCTAGATAGTTCCAATAGTACAAGTAAACTATTTCTAGTGGTTAGGATTTAACAATACAATCCAGAAATAATTTACAAAAATTTATTTAAGCTCAAGAACTCTTTCTCTTGGTCTCTCTTTTCTCTCCTGTCTATTCCAGGGAGAGGCTGTGAAGATCTATTATAAGGAGCAGCCGCCTGTTGCTTTTAAACAAAAAAGATCTCCTACCTTGATTTTTAACTCTCGGCATGACTTGAACAAGTCATAGTGAAGCTTCTCCATGACTTAATCAAACACAAGGCTTCGGTATGACTTAACTGGTCTGAATGATTTCTAAGTCATATTGAGGCTGGTCGGTATGACCTAATCTGCTTCAAGACATAACTGGTGGTTGTCGATATGACCTAATGTCCATCAAGACATAACTGAGAATCTCGGTATGACTTAAACTGTATTAAGACATAACTCAGAATCTCTCGGTATGACCTAATCTTGATCTCCCTCAGAAATTCGGTATGACCTAACAGGTCATAGTGAATATGCTCCATGACTTAACTGATCAGCATGACCTAAATCAGCATGACTTAAATCAGCATGACCTAAATTTGATTTCTGCTGATTATGACTTAACTTGTGCAGCCTCAATGAGTCCTTCCTTTAAGTCATATAAATCATATTAACTATCTAATGATTAATTAATTAATTCAGACTTAATTGATACAATAAGTAATTTAATAAATAAATTAATTCTTTTAGAATTAATTCATTAATTAAATACACTATAAAGATTTATATCAATTAAAGGTGAATTTACCAACATCATTAAATAATCAATTTACCTCAATGAACCACTGTAAATAATGAAGAACTTCCACTGGATAATTGTTGACGTTCGATGTACTGTCTGGTTCATGAACGACTAACTTCAACTTCAGTTCTTCATTTTTGACTTTAAGCTGTGGTCTTTTTCTTCCTTTTCTTCACCCTTTTTCAAACCTTTATAACATGTATTCTGTCACTGTAGGAACCTCTTGTCACTATAAATAGATTCCACTGTCTTGATTACTCCACTGACGCTTGATCAACTGAATGAACTTCTTCAAGTGTAGTATACCTCAAAACGGTAGATTGTCTTTGTTTTCTTTCTCATGACAGTTAAGCATTTGAGATCCTTGTGACAGTACATATACTATTTACTATTACATTCTTGTTTAAGTTGAGTTGAATCCTCGATGTTTACAAATAGGGTAAACATATGACTTTCATACGTCGAATTTGAACTCGAATTTTTGTTGAGTCTATATTTTTGTTGTGTATCGACTCGTTAAGTAAATTATTATTCACGAACATTTTCGCGAACAGTTTACGAATGTCTTACGAACTAATACTCACGAACGTCTCATGAATATTTCATGTAATATTACATATTTTTGTTGTTCGTTCTCAGGGAAGGACTAAATTTAATTCAAAGTTCAGGTTTCTTATCTCTTTACGTCTAGAAGTGTGTGAGAAGAATTTTGGGTTTGTGTATTAACTAAATTAACCAAGAACTAATTATAAGCACTAAGAATTGATTTTAAACTGAGATTCAAATATATGGAAAAACAATCTAAGAACCGGGGTTCTTCATTTGGTCTCAATACATGCTCAATATTAATGTGATATCTGTGTTCCTACCTTGCTGAAAACAATTCTTCTAAAGTTATACTGTACCCTCCCAGGTTACAATATAGTGCCTACAGCTACACCCTAATTGTCACTCCCGTGATACAATCAAAGTATATCTATAAACTGTTAAGTGCCAAGAATTATATGTCTCACAATTCTCCTATTAATCTCCCGATCTAATATTCAAATTATGTCTGTTAAATCATGTACTAAGATTGCAACTTCTCTCCCAAGCTTATTACAATCCCTAGAATACAATCAAAGGTTCATGACTCCCCTAATTGTGTTAAGATCTCATTAACAGATCAGCAAAGCAGAAAATCACATAATCAAGCATGCATGAATACCAAGGAATACTACCCAATCCTCAGATTAGAGAATTAGTTACGCATATTTAATAAAGAAAACATAATAATAATGATAATGAATGAAAACATAATATTGAAGAAAGAATTGAAGATCGAAAGTACCTTGATACGATTAAAAGCTATGAATTGTTATGATTTACAATGGTAGGGTGTGTTTAAATAAGCTCTACAAATCTTGCCCAGCAAGATATTACCTTCTATTACAATTAGAATTCAATTAAGGTATTAAAAATTGCCCAAAATACAATTAGAACTAGAAAAGGGCAAAACAGTAATTTCTCTGCTCCCATCTATCTGCTGGTCGTGCTTCCTGGGCCCACCACACGCGGTCTGGTCGTGGAAAACCTATCCCATATTGTAGAAAATCTCTCAAGCTTCGCGTGGGCAGTAAGCTCGCTGAAAACGGACTTCTAGAACTCCAGATATGGCCAAAACAGTATAAGCTGCGCAGCCTTCCCGGAAAATCTGAATTTTAATCAATTAAATCTCCAAAAACGATAGAAGCATCAACTTTAATCAACATTCTCGTAAATCTGCACAACTAGGCAAAACACATCAAAACTACAACAACTTGAGTCCAAAACAATCAATTTAAGCCGAACGGAGGCATTCCAAGTGGATATAAAATCCACTTATCAATGACTTAACTTGTGCAGCCTCAATGAGTCTTTCCTTTAAGTCATATAAATCATATTAACTATCTAATGATTAATTAATTAATTCAGACTTAATTGATACAATAAGTAATTTAATAAATAAATTAATTCTTTTAGAATTAATTCATTAATTAAATACACTATAAAGATTTATATCAATTAAAGGTGAATTTACCAACATCATTAAATAATCAATTTACCTCAATGAACCACTGTAAATAATGAAGAACTTTCACTGGATAATTGTTGACGTTCGATGTACTGTCTGGTTCATGAACGACTAACTTCAACTTCAGTTCTTCATTTTTGACTTTAAGCTGTGGTCTTTTTCTTCCTTTTCTTCACCCTTTTTCAAACCTTTATAACCTGTATTCTGTCACTGTAGGAACCTCTTGTCACTATAAATAGATTCCACTGTCTTGATTACTCCACTGACGCTTGATCAACTGAATGAACTTCTTCAAGTGTAGTATACCTCAAAATCCGTTTAACCTAATGCAATGCAATGCATGAATCCATTTAACCTAATGCAATGCAATACATGAATGCAACTAATATGAAAAATGCAAAGATCCCCTTGAAACTCACCAACACCAACTAACAAGCAAATATCTCAATGAATGTAACAAATCCAAGCAGAGCTCGACTACTAACAAATACATGAACAGATACGTGAGTGTGTGCAATGCTCATCAGAAATACTCCTAAAACTAGGTCAAAAATCATACATGCTTTCCGCCAAGACAATCACAGGTTTATAAACAGAATAGACTGCAGACACTTCATAACCTAGGAACACCTCCACCCTTATCCAAGGTAGACAGAAACTCATGCTTTATTACTACGACACATAATACTATATACAATACACATGCTTATTTAACCGTGCAATGAATGAGACCCCAAAAGGCTTATACAATAATACCCATGCAGCGAGTGTTAGGTCAGCAATCCCAAACCACAAGGGCTTTAGGTTACTAGGACTAAGTCCCCTCAGACTTAATTACTCGAGTATTAAAGAGCTCACTCTGGTTAATTTTGCATACAAAACAACAAACTAATGACTTTTTTTTTCCTCCTTTTTTTTCTGATTTTTTTTTCCGCAATCTGGAATGAGCCTTTCTCATTTCCAACCCTAGACTACTCATATAAATATGAGCCGGCTACTAGCCATTTGACACCTAGCCTTTATTAACAACTTAGCATGAAATTCCTGTTTTCCCCCAAACTTAGACTTTAATGTTCCTACGCTATAAAGGGAATAACGAAAATTCTAAATATAAACAAGTGATTAAATCTCAAAACATCCAACAAGCATGACCCTAACCTAGCCCAAAAGCAAACAATGAGACTGTGTAAAAGTTTTGTTCCCGTAACATGCAAGTCAATTCCTAAGAACTATAAATCAGCCCTCTACTCATCATCACAACACTCAATTAAAACATCTACCTATCAATCAGAATCAGCTCGTCCTAAAGGATCATGAAATATGCATGCCATGAAAATGCAACTAAATGAAAACTCACATGGTATACGAAAAGAAAAACAGAATGTCCTATATGAAACAAACGTAAATAATACAACATATATGCATGATTTACTACTAATAATATGCAAAGCATGAAATCCTACATGAACAAATAATACAACAACAACTACTAATCCCCCAAACCACCCCCAAACTTAAAATATTCAATGTTCGCATTGAATGGAAGTAAATACGAGGGATAGCAGAAAACATACCTACTCGTCCTCGAATGAATCTGGCGGAGGATATTACGTACGAGCTCCATAGACTGGCCACCTTGCCTGAATACTACAAAATCACCAATTGACAAGAACACAAATTCGTAATAAAAATAAGATTAGAGAAAAAGATTTACCCAATACGAATCGAAGAGGTGAACTTGCAATTAATTCCTCTTTAGAATTGAATTTTTAGAGATTTAAAAAAAAATAGAAGAGGAATTGGAATTTGTATGTATAGGTGGGTATAAAAAATAATAATAATAACTAATAATAATAATAAATAATATAACAAATAATAACAATAATAATAATAAATAATAATAATAATAAAAATAAGAATAATAAATATATATATAAAAAAAATAATAAGAATAATAATAATAATAATAATAATAATAATAAAATAATAATAATAATAATAATAATAATATGAATTAAAATAGAAATAGGTTTAGAATTTTTGAAGAAAAGATGGGGGGTTCTGGAATTGAAATAAGATTAGAATTGGGTTTTGGGAGGAGAGAATAAGAGATATAAATAAGATTTTGGGGGAAATTTATATATATATATATATATATATATATATATATATATATATATATATATATATATATATATATATATATATATATATATATAACAGAACAGCCTACACACGGACAAAATAGGTGAACAGGCGCTAGATTTTTTTTTTTTTTTTTTCAATTCTGGACCACGCGCCAAGTGAGGCAAATTGCTCTGAATCCAGTCACGCCGCTGCAACTTGCGCGACACAGGGGCAATTTGCTTCCAGGACAGTTGCGCAGGCGCAACTTGCGCAACAGGGGGCAAATGGCGCCAAGGTCAGTAACGCGGGGGCAAGTTGCGTTACAGACCTGCAAATTGCTCATTTTTTTTTTTACAACACTCAATTTTATTTTTTTTTATTTTTTTTCCACTAATGCATGGGTTGCCTCCCACGAAGCGCTCCTTTAACGTCAATAGCTTGACGTTACTTCCTCAACTCATGGTGGTTTCAAAAGAATAACTGAACCATCTTCAACAGACAAACCATTCATACGAACGTTGACATCCGGTTTGCTTGATTTCCACAAATCTCTTCCATCAGATTTCAACTTGATTCTACTACCCAACGGCCAAATTTTCTTCTTTTTCTTCTTCACACCTCTAAGATGCTTCTCCGACTCAACCGGCTGAACAAAAATTTCTTCTTCCTTATCATCGGTTTTCCACCTTCGCAACACGTTATCATGCCCCTCTTCAAAAATCACTAGCTCATTATTCAAAAGGACATACCTCAAATTAGCAGGTAGAGGTTTAAGTTCAACCTGTGGTGTCTCTGAAAGTGTAAAAACCATCTCAACTTCTGTGTCTCGAACAACAATTTCTTCTTCTTCTACTACATCATCTAACACCCGTTCTGCTCCCATGAAATGTTCATTTTCGAGCAGCACAATTTCATCAACTATGTCAACAGTAAAACAAGTTGCTCCAAAAGGAGGCATCTTCATTACTTTGTTCAGATCAAATTCCACTTTGTCCTCGCCAACATTCAATGTCAATTTTCCAGCTTTAACATCGATAGTAGTGCCGGCAGTAGCCAAGAATGTCCTTCCCAAGATAATGGGTATCTCGACATCTTCATCCATCTCTAACACCACAAAATCACAAGGTATGACAAATTTATCCACTTTGACAACCACATCTTCAACGACCCCCAACGGATATTTAACAGAACGATCCGCCAACTGAAGTGAAATCAGTGTCTTTTTAAGCTCTCCAAGACCAAGTCGTTTGCAGATTGAATATGGCATCAAACTCACACTAGCCCCTAAATCACACAAGGCTTTCATGTTCTCCATCTTCCCAATAGTGCAAGGCAAAGAAAAGCTTCCTGGATCTTTCAATTTCTGAGGAATGGCCTTTTGGATGACTGCACTGCATTCAGCATTGAGAGTAATGGTTTCTGCATCCTCAAGTTTCCTCTTCTTTGTCAACATCTCCTTAAGAAATTTAGCATAGAGTGGCATTTAATTCAAAGCTTCAGCCAAAGGAATATTGACATGCAACTGTCGGAACATAGGCAAGAACTTCTCGTACTGCTTCTCTAACTGTGTGTTGTGAAGTCTCTGTGGAAATGGAATAGGAGGAACATAAGGTGGTGGAGGAACATACGGTTTTTCTGGTTCCTCTTCCTTCTTCTCTTCATCTACTTTCTCTGACTTTTCTGCATCAATCTCTACTATCTTATTTTCTTTTTCAGCATCCCTCTCTTTAGGCTCAAGAACCTCAACCTCGGGCAACTTTTTCCCGCTCTTTAAAGTAATTGCTTTGCATTGTTCCTTACCAGTCTGGTCGGGTTGACTAGGAAGTGATCCTTGCTCACGAACACCCATCTTTGAGGCAATCTGTCCAATCTGTGTTTCTAGCATCTTTTGAGATGATGCCATCTGCTCTATTCTTGATTCCATATTAGCCAATGCCCCAGAGGTTTCTTGCATAA
The DNA here is from genome assembly GCA_037693485.1 of Kitagawia praeruptora. NCBI lineage: Eukaryota > Viridiplantae > Streptophyta > Magnoliopsida > Apiales > Apiaceae > Kitagawia > Kitagawia praeruptora. Next base: position 94,692,526 of record CM075354.1, on the reverse strand, counting down.
TCTTATTTAGTGCAACCTCCCAATCAGCTGGTTCTTTCTTTGGCGGAGGTTGATACTGCTGCTGTGCTTGATACGGTGGTCGTGACTGAAAACCAGGAGGTTGATTCTGCCTTGGAAATGAATAAGAAGGATTAGCCGCATGATTATTACTGTAAGAAAGATTGTTGTTTGGCCTTTGATTTGGATTGTAATAGGAGTTATTCTGAATAGGCCACGGTTGTCTTCCCTGAATAAAAGATGCTTCTTCTGGAAATTGTTGCACATAAGGGTTCTGACTAGCACCATAATCATTATACCCCTCCATAGGCGAAGAAATAGCATTCACATTTGCTCTTTGTCCTCGCACCTCCTGAGTTAGAGTATCCAATTTTTGAGCCAACATGTTAATTATCTCAGATTCTTGTGCTGCTTTTGCTGAGCTTGTCCCACTAGGTACCCATGAATAATTATTAGATGCCAATTCCTCAAGAAGTGCTTTAGTCTGTGTAGTTGGTGCCTTCTTGAAATTTCCACCAGCAGCCACATCCAAACTCAAACGAATATCTGCATTCATGGCCCTATAAAAAGTACTAATGATCTACCAATCTTCCAAGCCGTGATGTGGACACTTCCTCAATAGTGCCTTGAATCTCTCCCATGCCTGATATAGACCTTCACCCGGTTGTGCTTTAAAACTCATAATCATCGTCCTCAATTGTTGCGTCTTGTCAGAAGGATAATATTTGGACAAGAATGCAGTAGAAAGACTCTCCCATGTAGCAACCGTAGTGTTTGGAAGTTGTTGAAACCATTCCAAAGCTCTTCCCTTAATAGAGTAGGGAAACATATAGAGACGAATCTTGTCACTCGTGACACCATTGATTCTGAATGAGCCACACATCTGCACGAAACGCTCTAGATGTCTGTGTGGATCCTCTAGTTCAATGTCTCCTTCAAAAGCTTGATTGCTGATCATCTGAATTAAGCTTGGATTAATGTTGATTTGGGTTGCACCAATCTCTGGAGTTTTGTACATGCAATTAGCAGGATTAGGTGTCTCATGGTCCCAAATAGAAGTCTCATCAACATTATCATTAACAACAGCTTGAGCTACCGGCTCTCCCATCTTAGCTTTCTATTTTCTGATCTTTCTCAAAGTACGCTCGATTTCAGGGTCAAATTCCAATTTTCTAACGCAAGATGCACGTCGCATACACCTGAAAATCACCAACAAAACAACTTGTGGAACCAATTAAAATCTAAACAATAAGAAACAATTAACCTAAACTCAAGTATACTGCCTTCCCCGGCAGCGGCGCCAATTTGTTAGTAGTATTTTTGTTGTTCGTTCTCAGGGAAGGACTAAATTTAATTCAAAGTTCAGGTTTCTTATCTCTTTACGTCTAGAAGTGTGTGAGAAGAATTTTGGGTTTGTGTATTAACTAAATTAACCAAGAACTAATTATAAGCACTAAGAATTGATTTTAAACTGAGATTCAAATATATGGAAAAACAATCTAAGAACTGGGGTTCTTCACTTGGTCTCAATACATGCTCAATATTAATGTGATATCTGTGTTCCTACCTTGCTGAAAACAATTCTTCTAAAGTTATACTGTACCCTCCCAGGTTACAATATAGTGCCTACAGCTACACCCTAATTGTCACTCCCGTGATACAATCAAAGTATATCTATAAACTGTTAAGTGCCAAGAATTATATCTCTCACAATTCTCCTATTAATCTCCCGATCTAATATTCAAATTATGTCTGTTAAATCATGTACTAAGATTGCAACTTCTCTCCCAAGCTTATTACAATCCCTAGAATACAATCAAAGGTTCATGACTCCCCTAATTGTGTTAAGATCTCATTAACAGATCAGCAAAGCAGAAAATCACATAATCAAGCATGCATGAATACCAAGGAATACTACCCAATCCTCAGATTAGAGAATTAGTTACGCATATTTAATAAAGAAAACATAATAATAATGATAATGAATGAAAACATAATATTGAAGAAAGAATTGAAGATCGAAAGTACCTTGATACGATTAAAAGCTATGAATTGTTATGATTTACAATGGTAGGATGTGTTTAAATAAGCTCTACAAATCTTGCCCAGCAAGATATTACCTTCTATTACAATTAGAATTCAATTAAGGTATTAAAAATTGCCCAAAATACAATTAGAACTAGAAAAGGGCAAAACAGTAATTTCTCTGCTCCCATCTATCTGCTGGTCGTGCTTCCTGGGCCCACCACACATGGCCTGGCCGTGTAAGACCTATCCCATATTGTAGAAAATCTCTCAAGCTTTGCGTGGGCAGTAAGCTCGCTGAAAACGGACTTCTAGAACTCCAGATATGGCCAAAACAGTATAAGCTGCGCAGCCTTCCCGGAAAATCCGAATTTTAATCAATTAAATCTCCAAAAACGATAGAAGCATCAACTTTAATCAACATTCTCGTAAATCTGCACAACTAGGCAAAACACATCAAAACTACAACAACTTGAGTCCAAAACAATCAATTTAAGCCGAACGGAGGCATTCCAAGTGGATATAAAATCCACTTATCAATGACTTAACTTGTGCAGCCTCAATGAGTCTTTCCTTTAAGTCATATAAATCATATTAACTATCTAATGATTAATTAATTAATTCAGACTTAATTGATACAATAAGTAATTTAATAAATAAATTAATTCTTTTAGTATTAATTCATTAATTAAATACACTATAAAGATTTATATCAATTAAAGGTGAATTTACCAATATCATTAAATAATCAATTTACCTCAATAAACCACTGTAAATAATGAAGAACTTCCACTGGATAATTGTTGACGTTCGATGTACTGTCTGGTTCATGAACGACTAACTTCAACTTCAGTTCTTCATTTTTGACTTTAAGCTGTGGTCTTTTTCTTCCTTTTCTTCACCCTTTTTCAAACCTTTATAACCTGTATTCTGTCACTGTAGGAACCTCTTGTCACTATAAATAGATTCCACTGTCTTGATTACTCCACTGACGCTTGATCAACTGAATGAACTTCTTCAAGTGTAGTATACCTCAAAACGGTAGATTGTCTTTGTTTTCTTTCTCTTGACAGTTAAGCATTTGAGATCCTTGTGACAGTACATATACTATTTACTATTACATTCTTGTTTAAGTTGAGTTGAATCCTCGATGTTTATAAATAGGGTAAACATATGACTTTCATACGTCGAATTTGAACTCGAATTTTTGTTGAGTCTATATTTTTGTTGTGTATCGACTCGTTAATAAATTATTATTCACGAACATTTTCGCAAACAGTTTACGAATGTCTTACGAACTAATACTCACGAACGTCTCATGAATATTTCATGTAATATTACTTATGCTCTCGTGTTTACCAACACCTCAATCATTTTTTTATAATTTTTTTTAATGCATTAAAATAAAAAAAATGCATGGGACAAACACTCGAAAATTAGAAATATCCTTCTAATCTACACTTATCAACGAGTGTAGAATATAGATCAAATTTAGTTAATACATAACCAATAAAAATATTATATAGATTTAATAAAAGAAGATAATGAATAGACAAAATAAACTAACATATTATTTCGTAGACATTAAATTTATTTACTATATATCGTGCATTCGAGAACTCATGTGAAAAGTAAATTAAATATGTTTACGAGTATATATATATATATATATATATATATATATATAAAGTTCAGTGGAGACCATGTTTTTTGTGGAGTCCTGGAGTCCACATTTGTTCTGCATATATTCATCCACATTTAACAATGTTTTACCAATGTAAAAACGTTTTCTTCCTTAACATGATCGTAAATTGCTTCGAAACACGCCTAAACATCTCTTGAATTAATTTTTAGAATTTTGTTATTGAACACTTGGTTCTGCAATATAAAATTTGTTCTGCAAATTCAATATTTTATCATTGCGGGCAATATAATGTATATTTGTGATGAATTTTGACGATATTATTGAAAAAACCCTAACTAATCTTGGTGATGATCATAGAAAATTATTAAATGCAATGTAAAATACTGATGAATGTATGCAGAACAAAAGTGGACTCCAGGACTCCACAAAAAACATGGTCTCTACTGAACCCAACTATATATATATATATATATATATATATATATATATATATATATATATATATATATATGAGGTTTGGTCCGCAACCATCGTTGGTTGAAACAGCCACTAGGACAGTCACAACCCTTCAACGCGGCAGTACAGTCGCAATCCTTCAATGCGGCAGTAGTAAAAATAGAACTGCCGCAACCCTTCATTGCGGCAGTATTTATTAGTTGTTTAATTAAAAAAACATAGCATAAGTTTGGATTCGAACTCTTGACCTTTTACAAATTATACAAAAATTTTCCCACTCCACCAACTTGTACTCTAGTAATTTAAACAGTATTATCTTATGTATTATTTAAAATTATTAATTTGATATATATTTATTTATAAAATTAATAAAAAATAGTAAATTAAAACCATTCGTTTGGATTCGAACTCTTGACCTTTTCCAAATGAAATGAACATTTTGCCGCACCACCAACTTGTACTCTTGTAATTTAAGAAAAATTACCTTACATATTATTTTACATTATTAATTTGATATATATTTATTTATAAAATTAATAAAAACTAGTAAATTAAAACAAACCTTTTTCATTCTTTTGGATTCGAACTCTTGACCTTTTCCAAATAAAAAAAACATTTTGCTAATTCATCAACTTGTACTCTTGCAAGTTTAAGCAAAATTATCTTACATATTATTTTACATTATTGTAATTTGATATATATATTTATAAAATTAATAAAAAATAGTAAATTAATAGATAATAACATATAAAATGTGTATAGACAGGTTAATGAACATGGGAATGACTTCCAACCATGACACATTTAAATTATTAATTAATTTTTAAAATAATTTAGGAAAAAAATGTTATGTTAAGTCAAAACTTGAAAAATAATGATAATATATATTATTATATTCTTAAAAATGAAAAAAATAGCATAAAACAGTAATGTAAGTTAAAATGAATGAAAGCGTTAAGAAAAAATTTATATTGAATATTTTTAATAGAAAAAATAACAAAAAATGTTACCATCCTGATTTATTTTTCAACAGTTATCTAAGATTGAGATGTACATGTCAATCCATAATTATTTAAACTACATAACATGTAAAAAATATCCATAATACATTATTAAAAATAATTTAAAGTTAAAATTAATATAGTTTATTATTTGGATGCATATTTGAAGATTTAAAAATAAAACAAAAAAAAAAGAAGAAAAAATCTTAAATTATGGCCGCAATGAGCCATTGCGGTAGTTTTTTCTGCCGCAATATTTAGTTGTGGCTCAGAAAATTTTTTCGGCATTAATTATGGTTGGTGGCTGGTAATAAATGAACCACCTGCAGCAATGTTTCGTTGCGGCAGTTCGCATTTAAGGCTTCCTGCCGCAATGAAACAATGTGGCAGGCGTGAAATCTGCCTCCTTTAAGGTTACATAATTTGTCTTCTTCTTCAATTTCCTTTTTTCAAACAGCAGAAAACACCAACGAATTTCAAGGGTTTGGAGCTCAAAAATTCATCCAAAATTAAGGTTAGTGCTCTATTCAATGGCTTCATTTTTATTTAGCTCTTCTAGTTCATCTAGTGAACGTAATGGTGATGATTATGTTACACCGCCCGTTAAAAAAAATCATGTTTCTCGTAAATTATTCGTTGATGATGTAGATATTGATAATTATTATAGTAGTGTTCCTAAACGTAGAGTGAATTACAATGTTCATAAAGATAAAATGAATGTTGATGATGTTGGTGGGGAAAAAAAATGATGGTGGAAAGGGTAAAAACAAGATAATTATTAGTGATGGTGATGATGAAAAAGATGAGAAATTTGGGATGGGAAAAAATGATGATGAAGGAGATGAGGATATTAGGATGGAAAAATTGATGATGATGAGGATGTTAGGATGGGAAAAAATGATGATGATGAGGATATTGGAAACGAAAATTGTGATTTTACATTTTGGATGTTAATAAGGTTGTGCCTTGTGTTGGAATGATTTTCGATACATTAGATGAGGCGGAAAGTTTTTATAGAAATTATGGTTGAAATGTCGGATTCGAGATAATAATTAGGAATACTCATAAACATCAACGAAGTCATGATCCATCATCCCGTTTGTTTATTTGTAAGAAGGCTGGAAGAGTAGCACCGGAATCGGATTATCGTGATAAAGGAAAACGACGCATTAGGGATGTAGATCCACGAACGAATTGTCGTGCTCGAATGTACGTATGTCACCTAGTGAATGTAAACAAATGGAAGGTAACTTTGGTTGATTTGAAACACAATCATGCCATGGTAACACCAGATAAGAGACAATTTTTTCAAACATCGCGCAACATCGATCCGATCACCCGATCATTGATTGAGTTGTTTAACAAATCGGGGATCGAGACGAGTAAAGTGATGAAATATCTTGGTGAGACATGTGGAGGCATTGAAAATTTAGGGTTTTCTAATCAAGATGTACGCAATGTCATACGGGATATTCGACACCAAGTGTTTGATTCCGGTGATGCGGAGTGTGGCTTGGTCTTGTTACGAAAGTTACAACAAGAGAATGTGTTTGGTCATTTTTTCTATCGAGTGGATGTGGATAACGAGAATCGTGTTAAAGGTTTGGTGTGGGTTGATCCTCGATGCATGAACACTTACAAGAATTTTGGTGATGTGGTGACGTTCGACTCAACTTATCGAACGAATAGGTATTGTATGCCTTTCATACCTATTACGGGGGTGAACCACCATTACCAAAATATTTTGTTTGGATTTGCACTTATGAGAGATGAGACCGAGACTTCTTATCAATGGGTTTTAGCAACTTGGTTGGAAGTCGTTGACAACAAACCTCCCACTACAATAATTACCGATCAAGACATTGCTTTGAGAAATGCTATTGCCACGGTTATGCCCGAAACAAAACACTTATATTGTACATGGCATAAAAGTAGTAAATTTCCCGAGAAGTTATCTAGTTTGTACACATGCAAGAATTAAACAAATTAAATTTCCCGAGAAGTTATCTAGTTTAAGGTATAGCATGCAAGAATTAAACAAATTAAGGACTAAAATGCAAGAAATTAGAATTTTTGGGCTAAAATGCAATAACTAGATAATTACCTTCCTAAATTGCAAAGAAATGAAAATTTAAGGTATAACATGCAAGAATTAAACAAATTAAGGACTAAAATGCAAGAAATTAGAATTTATGGGCTAAAATGCAATAACTAGATAATTACTTTCCTAAATTGCGAAGAAATGAAAATTTAAGGTATAACATGCAAGAATTAAACAAATTAAGGACTAAAATGAAAGAAATTAGAATTTATGGACCAAAGTGCAAACCTTTTTTATACATATTTTTGCGGTCGGTCTCAGTCAACCTCAAATCATGCCACCGTCTCAACCAATATGGAAGCGGTGTGGAAAGCTCCGTATGAGTAACAACACGACCATGAAAAGGCAAACCCAACATCATGTAAACATCCTCTAGAGTGATGGTCATCTTACCAAATGGGAAATGAAAGGTGTTGGTCTCTGGCCTAAACCTCTCCACCAACGCCGTGATCAATCGGATGTCGTTCTGGGGAATCGAGCGTGGGTTAGTAAACGCTCGGAAACCCCAGTCTAATAGCAAACTAACCTGGGTCTAATCAAATACCCACTCGTCGAGGTTGGCTGTCAAGTGGCGGACATCCAACTTCTCCTGCTCACCCCTCCCATATGTGACTGCTAATATGATCATCCTGCATGGTCAAGAGGGACATATCGAGAGGCCCGGACTACATATCCATAGTATCTACAATGTGCAAAATCAAAGAAATAAGGCACATTTCATAAACATGTACCAAAATTGGCTAAAATTATCATTCCATGAAGACATATTTAAAACAAGAATAAACTAACAATGAATATCATTTATCAAATAAAATTCAATACTAATAACATTAATTAATCAAAATTCGAATTAATAAATCATATTAATTCATAAATTCGAATTTTAAACTCAAAAATTCAAATTAATTATTCAAAAATTCGAATTAAAATTTCCACAACTCATAAAAAAATTTATAATTATAATTTCATAATTATAAACCCTAAAAATTCGAATTAATTCATAGTTTTAATAAAAATTCGGATAATAATTCGAAACCTAATTCTAAATTGGGCAATTTGAACTAATTCAACCTAATTGAAGATGAGAAACCCTAATTTCAACTCAGTTGAGGGTAAAAGCCATAATTTCAAACTAATTCAAATAAAAAATGGGTAAAATTCGAACTATAAACCCTAATAATTCGAATTAATTCATGATTTTAACTAAAATGAAGCAAATAAAAACCACCCACAGTTAAAAACGAATCAAACCATGTACATATAATCGTGAGTGGCAATGTATATAGTAGTGCGTGTGTGTATGTATAACTATGTGCGTGTGTGTGTAAGTATCAATTAGAAGATACCTAGAGGAGGAAATCGCCTGAGATTAGTCGCCCGAGGAGGAAATCGACTGGAAATCGGCCAGAAATCGCCTGGATTAGTCGCCTAAGGGTTTAGTTTTAGTCGCTGAGGGTTTAGTTTGGGTCGCGGAAACCGCAATGGGTGGTTGTATATTGTTAGATATACGCAATGTTTCATTGCGGCAGCTATTAAGGGTAAAAAGGTACTTTCAGATTTTCAATCTTCCGCGGTGTATCATTGCTGTAGTATTTTAGAGGGTGAAAACGTAATTTTATATTTTACTGGTTTCTATATCTGAAATTAACAGCTTTTATTAATTTATTTTTTTTTTAATTTTATTAAATATAAAACCGTAATATTTTATTTAAAATTTTATGTAATAATTTAAATTTTATAAACATTTTATATTTTATTATGTATTAGTTTACCATTTTTTATTAATTTTAATAAATAATAAATATTTTTGTCAAAAAAATAATATAACAAATAATAAATATAAAAGTATAATAACGTAAAATCATATGTAATAGTATATTGAGGACAATTAACAAAATGTTTATTTGGTGTATTCGTTAAGTTGTTGAAAACACTGACGCAATCCTTCATTGCGGCAGGTGTATTTTTTTAGTTAAAAACATTGCGGCAGTGTGCGACCTAGTGGTTGCCCGCCATTTTCCAACCAACGGTGGCTATGGAAGGGCACCATATATATATATATATATATATATATATATATATATATATATATATATATATATATATATATATATATATATATATATAGTTGCACTCCATAACAAACACCTTATATAACAAACAATAAAGAACACCTCATATTTAATCTAATCTAAGAGTTCCGTCATGACAACCAATACAAAAAGTTGTTTTTTTTACCTTCTATCCATCCAGTTAAAAAAAAATGCTGTTCATGATGACGTCATGATGACTTCAGCAGTGACGTCATCATGAACAGTTTTTTTTTTGCGGGATGGATATAGGGGAAAAAAATAACAACTTTTTGTATTGGGTGCCCTAGGCGGGGCCACTGGATCTATTAGATCTAAGATGTTCTTTATTATTTGTTATATTTGGGTGTTCTGTACGGAAGCAGTGACGTCATCATTGCTGATGTGGCAGTGCCACATCATCACTGCTGACATGGCAGTGCCACGCCAGCACTGCTGACGTTACTGTTGACATGTCACTACCACGTTAGCAGCCAGTTTGATTTTTGAAAAAATGATTTTAAAAAATAATTTAGAAAAAAAAATGTTTGGTTCTATCACAGAATCAATAAATTGGTCTTTTTTTTTTGTTATTGAACCAAAAAAAATTGGTATTTTTTTTATAGAACCAAAAAATTAGAACTTTGATTCTATTATAGAATCAAAAATTAGTGATTCTCCACGGTTCTCCACGTAAGATGGTTCTCCATAGAACAACGGCATATATATATATATATATATATATATATATATATATATATATATATATATATATATATATATATATATATATATGTATATTTATTAAAATGTGCAGTCAACGGTTGATATAATACAGCGTATACGCTCTATAATAGAGCGTAATACACTATAGTATATAGCGTATCATATATTCTCATTTTACCCTTAATTTGTTCCGCTCTATTATATGTCTTAGCCGAGAACTACACCAATTTCAGCTCAAACAGCCTTTCATGTTTTGAAATATCATTTCAAGAGTGTTCTTAAATCATTTGGAGATATATTTACACCATCACAAACTTAATCTATACCAATCTATACCTATTTTTAAACTACCAATCTTAATTTATTTATCCAAATTTGTTCAAATTTGAAGATTTTGAAGATTGGGCTTGGAGTACCATAAAGAAAATTGGTGAAAGCAAATTTGAAGATTTTGAAGATTGAGCTTGGAATTTAAGGTTAGTACCAATCCATATACTCCTCTAGAGATATGGCATTCAAAGGTGGCCCCAAAATACCAACACCATTTTGCACAGATTCATTCCAAACAAGTACATATCGAGCAAAAGTGAGATAATGTTGATTTACAAAAGAATGTTCGGATCTCACCCTCAACATTGTCATATCATCCGGTGGTGGTGGCGGAATGCTTAATGGAAAACCAAACTGTCTTCCCACCCTTTCCGAAAGTTGATGTTCAACATCTTCAAAAAACACAAGGGGCACATGAGCTAGACCGGCAAAAAAGGCCCACTGAAATTGGGCATCAAAACGCCGATAGAAGCGATCATATGGCCTCCAATCAACCCATTGTGCGTCAAAGTTATCGAACATCCCACGATATGCATCAATATTGTGATGCACATTAAAGTACTTCGATTTTCCTGGGCCAACGGGAGCAACCGTCCATGCCAAAGCCCTAGGCCATATATGCTCGGTTTGAGATGCTAGCTTAGGTTGTCCCGGGCGTAACCTCTCACGTGCCCAAAGCATCAATATTGTCAAGCATCCTGAAATGGACCTGCAATCCTTATGACTTGCCTCAAATAAATTCCTATATAGATAGGCAAGTGCCTCTGCACCCCAGGCATACCAAAAAATTCTAGAAGTATCAATCAACAAGGGAATTAATCTTGGATGAGCCACATTGTTTGATTTTGTGGGGAACAATATCGCCCCACACAAATAAAACACATACTCCCGTGTATATATTTCTAGAAGCTCCCGATCGTCCTCGTTCCGGCACTTGCAATATCTCTTTCTCAAAAAATTTAATTTAACGCCACCTCTACCCAAAGCCTCCTCCCTTTCCTCTAATTAGAGTGTCGGATCCGGCCAAACACGTAGCCAAAGATTATTTACGTTAATTGTGTCACCCAAAATTACCGCCTCTCCAACAACCGGAAGCCCCGTCAACATGTACACATCTTCAAGTGTCACCGTCATCTCCCCGAAAGTAAACTGGAATGTGTTGGTTTCCGACCTCTAACGTTCCACTAATGAAGTAATTAAAGACACATCATTTTGCATAACGGTTTTTGGGTTGGTAAACATTCCGAAACCCCAATGTTGTAAAAGATGAATTTGATATGCCTCTAATTTCTATTCATTAAGCAACGAGGTACTTTGATGGATTGTAAGTTTATCTCGATGATCACCAACCCATATTCTACTACTTATATGGTTATCTTGGTCGGTAAGGAGAGAACGATCAACCGGATCGCAAAAATCTTCCATCTAACATCCAATACATACAAAAAACTTTAATGCATTCAAAAAAATTCAAACTACACAAATTCAAACTTTATCCACAAATTCAAACTTTATCCACAAATCCAAACTTTAATCCAATAAACTTTAAAATGTAAAATTTATCCACAAATCTAAAAATTTAAACCCTAATTCGACAATAATTCGACAATAATTAGACAATAATTAATCCAAAATCTACATAATTTGAACCCTAATTCCAAATTAATCCAAAAATTCGAACCCTAATTCGAAAATATCCAAAAATTCGAATCCTAATTTGAAATTATCCAAAAATTCGAAATACATATACAAAAATCTATATACATACATGTACACAAATCTACAATTAGATGATGATGATAATGATGATACATACATACATACATACATACATACATACATGTACATGAAGATATATAGATACACGAAATGATGAAATTACTCACTTTATATGAAGAAATGATGAGTTTTACTTCCGATTATCCGGTGGTTTTGCATTTAACTTCCGATTACCCGGTGGTTTGTAAAGGTTTTTGGAGATTTGTGGTTTGTGGAGGTTTAATTTTACAAATGATGATATGTTTTTCAACCACAATACGCTCTATTATGTTTTAACCCGATTTTTGAAAAAAAAACCGCTTACGCTCTATAATCTAGCGTAATACTCTATATAATGCAGCGTAAGTTAAAAACAGATCCGAGGGGCATAATTGTAAAGTTTCTTACGCTCTATTATGTAGCGTACTACGCTATATAATAGAGCATAATACTATTCACCCCGACCCTTGATTTTTTAAATCAATGGTTATAAACGGGTTGGTTGGATATTTAAAAATATCCAACTGTGGCGGTATAAGGGACCCTATATATATATATATATATATATATATATATATATATATATATATATATATATATATATATATATATATATATATATATACTGTGGCTGTATAAGGGACCCCATATATATATAGAGTAGGGTTATAGGGAGAACCTCCCTATCAAGAAAACCAGGAGACCACCTTTATGACCATAGATTATTATCCAGTATTATAAATCAGAAATAATAAATTCCAATGGCATTTTTGAGATTCCTTTGAACTTTAGGGGCAGTGATCTTGCATTATTAATAGATTACGTCTAACAAATTTTTGTAAATATGGTATGATCTTAACTAGGATCTTAACTAGGATGAAATGATTCATCACAGTTGTAACCAAAAATACAATTTATTTAATTTTTTAGACGAGTAATCATATATAGCTTCAGAGAAAACCTAGCCTAGTTAACAATGGAGGAAAAAAGCACGATCCATGAGTAAGTTGTTATGTGTAATACGTCTGTGTGATACGATTCTGAATGCTATAGTTACGTGTAATTGACGAATTCTTTTAAGTGTTCTAGCACAATTTGTAATGATATAAGGTCAGAATTTTGTTCTGTGTTTTTAACTAATGGATTCTTCTACATGTTTTCGCAAGGTAAGGATGAACCATGTCCTTTTTAACCAATATCCTTGAATCCAGTTAAAATCTTTTGTTATTTAGTGTTTTTTTGGTGTTTATTATACATATTTAGAGTTCTGTTTGGTATTCTGCATTAATTCATCTTTTGTATTCACAAATCATTAGTTTTGGAGGATATTTTTCATCCTCCTGATTGTTGTCTTATTCAAGGAATTCCTTTATCTTCTAATCAAAGGGAGGATGGTTGGTATTGGGAAAAAAAAAGAGTGGCCTCTACTCCGTGAGAAGTGCTTATAATTGTCTCCAGGAAGGTAAGGAGGAAGCTCATACATAAGATATTCGGTGTTTTGGAAAAAGCTCTGGAATTTGAAGATCCCAAGAAAGGTGAAAGATTTCCTTTGGTGAGCTCTTAGAGGTTGCCTTCCTATACCGTGTGCAACTCAGAGAGAAGTCTGTTGAGGTTCCGGTTGTTTGTCGAATGTGTCAAGCTGCTAGTGAGTCTATCTGTCATATTTTTTAGATTGCCCGTTTATAAAGCAATGTTCCCAGAAAGCAGGTATTTGGCAGAGCTTGTCTTCCGGTATTACCTTTGCAAGCTGGTTGGACTCATTATTCAATCAAGAGAGTAGAGCAATGTGTGCGAATGCTGTTATGATCCGCTTGGCAGTCTGGAGAGCTCGTAATAATCTGGTATGGTCTAATATTCATCCTACTGTTGACGGTGTTGTTGCTTCTGCACAGGTTATCCTTATACATTGGGAGTCAGCTCAAAAACATGAGTTTGCACCTCTCTCTGGTTAATCTAAACCGAGTGATGGTAAGGAGCATTGGCTTAAGCCTCAGTTCGACGTAGTCAAGGTGAATGTAGATGCGACGATTTTCGAAGACGGAGGAAGGTATGGAGTTGGATTTGTTGCCAGAGATTGTAATGGTCGACTAATGCAGGCCAGAAGCAAATCACGAGAAGGCAATTTATCCCCAGATAATGCTGAAGTTTTGGGTTTAAAGGAAGCATTAAGCTGGGGTATGGAAATGCAATAGAGTAATAGTTGAGTAAGACTTCACACCAGTGGTTGGATTATCAATTTTAGTATCAAAGATATGCTTAAGTGGTTTTATGAGTTTTGCTGCTTATGATCTGAAGTTACAAGAACGTAGATGTCATTTCATTTCTATATGCGACATGAATTTCTTGTTTGAGGATGGTCAATCATATATGGAATCACGTAGATGACTAATGCAGTTCTTTCTCAAGAGGCTGGATGGGTCCTATGTTTGCATGATCATTTTATTCTACATCTTTATTTGGTTGACTGGAAATTCAATTATATAACAAGTTGTCGGGGGATTGCAGATTGTTATTGGAAAAAAAAGTGGCTGATTTGCTAATACAAAATAGTTGGCGTGGTCTTTGTTTTGGTTTTTAGGCCTGTGAACTATGAAGACAGACAAAATTTATTGGTATTTATTTGAAATATTTAAAAGAATTTTTAAAACATCTTAGAGATTTTTAAAACACTTTAGAAAATCTCAAATAATACTCCCTCCATCCCAAAAAACTTTTCCCATTTCCCTTAGACACGTTTGTCAACGCACAATTTTAATCGTTAATATCTTTAATTTCGTGTTAGTATTCAATATAAAAACTTCACTGTATTAAAGTACTCATAAATACGAATCCAACAACATCACTCATGACTATATTTGGTTTTATAGATTACACGTAAATTAGTAATTTATCTCTTGTTATGAACAGTGCCGATTTAACATCCCTAACAAATACACTTAATCTAAAAATCCACTAAAAATCGAATAAAACGATACAACTTCTCAAAATCCAATATCTTACAATTCATAAATTAAAAATACAACTAAAATCTTCAAATATCGCAACTCGCACTCTTCCCAAAGGTAGCTCACCTAAATAAGATCACCTGCCGGGAGAAATAGAGAAACAAGAAACAAAGACCGGCAGTGAGCGAAAGGCTCATATACGGATATAAAACGATTCACAAGCTGAACAAATTAAAAAGCTGAACAAGGATTAAAACATGAGAATAATAACAAAATTGAATATCTGAATACGGAACAATGAGACATAACGAATAGGACAATATAAAATGGATACTCAACTCACAAATAAAAACAAGTGCTCGAAAATCAAAATATATAACTCTTATAAATAATAATCACAATTAATAACGAAAGCACAACCGATAATATATAATCATACTCTTACACATACTCATACGCTTACAAATTATATCCAAAGTAATTTATTTACTAACATGGGAGATGTGGGAGACGATCTTACACAAACAGGGGCGTAGCACAAAGCAAATACCACCCGAATTCAGATAGGGATCGCAAGGCAATAAGCACATGCTACCCAGAATGGCCAAACACACACAAAAACTGACTAGTCATGACTATACGTGTCCCACTACTCCGGCGACACGCCTATGATATTTATACACCGCATAGGAAGTGCCAAACACGAGATTATCCGCTCGCGACGAATGTAATACGAACTCCCAAATCATATTAAAACCACAAAAAACTTACATATAACTTACACATAACTTACTACAGAAAGATGACTCAAATCATACTTATATCATAAATAATCAAAAACACATTGATCTAATATCACAAAACAAAATATCAAACAAAATAAACTATAGAAGCTAAAAATCAGAACTGACTAGTCCCAAAGAAAGGAAATTTACTCTATGAATATGAACTCAAATGAAAAAGGATAAAGCATAGAACTTGTAGAGGATTCCAAGATCTTTCCAGAATGGTAAGGCTCGTTAAAAACGGAGAAGTAATGAATTCAGAAACAATGAAAATGTGAACTGGAAGAACAGAATCGGTCACTGTTCACAATAGTAATTCGATATTTAACACATTAAAATCACAGAATTTGATAATGGGACATAAACACAAAATGCAGATATCGAAACCAGCTTTCCAGAATGGTATCGCTCATAGTTTTTGAACAAATATCCGATTTACTATGAATTTTCGAAGTTCGGACATCAGAACTGAAATTAACCCACCAGATTGCAAAACAGGCAGATTTTAGCATATTTAGAGGTAGAATTGCAGAAAACTTAAAGAACGGAAGTCAAAGATTAACAAATTATCTTTCTAGCAAGACTAGAATCACAACAATACAATAAACGGGGAATTAGATATGAATTTTATAAGAAATCAGATCACACAAAAGATCGAAAACAAGAAAAAAGTGAGATAATGCAAAGGCGAAAGTAATAATAAAAAATCCGTACCTTGAACCTTATTGAACACTAATTCTCTAAAATTCAGCCCCTTTAATCCAAAACCCTAATTGATAACAAAAGAATCAATATTATCAACCCTAATCTCATAAACATATATGTATACATCGAATAGTATAATCTTACCTTGAATTCTAAAATCCACATCCTTCTATTAGGTTTTCTTGATCATCTCTTTCTCCTTCTCTTTTCTTTTCTCCTCTTCTCTCTTCTCCTTCCTCCATGATAAAAAGTAACGTATGCCTTCTTCTTTTTCTTTTTCTTTTCTTTTTTAAACCCTCACTCTTATTCTACTTTTTTTTTTAATTACTAATATCCTAATTAAAAACATTTATTTACTCCTAAACTAATATAAATACTATCTAACCAATATTCTCTAATCCTCAATATAAAATAATAACTAAAAAAATTTATAAAAAAATACGGGATGTTACATTCTTCCCTCCTAATAGAAATTTCGTCCTCGAAATTAATCTTCCGCACCTTACTCGAACAGATGTCGATAACGAGCACGAACAATTTTTGTTGGTCTCCCACGTAGCCTCTTACTGTACTAACATTCAAAAAACCACGCTTTCTACTTTCGCACTTAGAATAAAACTATGTCGAAACCTATAGCGCTTGTTCTCTTCCATGGTTCAAGCATTCACGAACAATTTGACGTTTGCGGTAGAGCATCTACAACCCAACTCTATTTAGTAGCTCTCGTCATTACTGAACACGACTAAAGATCACACGCACAGATGATTCTAGTTGATCACGCAGAGGAATCAAAGGAACACGAAACGAATAATATTATTAACTAACGATCCATCACACGGTCTACCCATACTCACAGGTCAAGCCTAAAGGCAAGTCTAATGCACAAACTCTATCTTAAAACTACCCAAACCTCACAAATCGTGCCTAAAGCCAAGTCTACAGAATCTATAAACTCTAGCTCTGATACCAACTTTAACATCCCTAACAAATACACTTAATCTAAAAATCCACTAAAAATCGAATAAAACGATACAACTTCTCAAAATCCAATATCTTACAATTCATAAATTAAAAATACAACTAAAATCTTCAAATATCGCAACTCGCACTCTTCCCAAAGGTAGTCCACCTAAATAAGATCACCTGCCGGGAGAAATAGAGAAACAAGAAACAAAGACCGGCAGTGAGCGAAAGGCTCATATACGGATATAAAACGATTCACAAGCTGAACAAATTAAAAAGCTGAACAAGGATTAAAACATGAGAATAATAACAAAATTGAATATCTGAATAAGGAACAATGAGACATAACGAATAGGACAATATAAAATGGATACTCAACTCACAAATAAAAACAAGTGCTCGAAAATCAAAATATATAACTCTTATAAATAATAATCACAATTAATAACGAAAGCACAACCGATAATATATAATCATACTCTTACACATACCATTTCGCTTACAAATTATATCCAAAGTAATTTATTTACTAACATGGGAGATGTGGGAGACGATCTTACACAAACAGGGGCGTAGCACAAAGCAAATACCACCCGAATTCAGATAGGGATCGCAAGGCAATAAGCACATGCTACCCAGAATGGCCAAACACACACAAAAACTGACTAGTCATGACTATACGTGTCCCACTACTCCGGCGACACGCCTATGATATTTATACACCGCATAGGAAGTGCCAAACACGAGATTATCCGCTCGCGACGAATGTAATACGAACTCCCAAATCATATTAAAACCACAAAAAACTTACATATAACTTACACATAACTTACTACAGAAAGATGACTCAAATCATACTTATATCATAAATAATCAAAAACACATTGATCTAATATCACAAAACAAAATATCAAACAAAATAAACTATAGAAGCTAAAAATCAGAACTGACTAGTCCCAAAGAAAGGAAATTTACTCTATGAATATGAACTCAAATGAAAAAGGATAAAGCATAGAACTTGTAGAGGATTCCAAGATCTTTCCAGAATGGTAAGGCTCGTTAAAAACGGAGAAGTAATGAATTCAGAAACAATGAAAATGTGAACTGGAAGAACAGAATCGGTCACTGTTCACAATAGTAATTCGATATTTAAAACATTAAAATCACAGAATTTGCTAATGGGACATAAACACAAAATGCAGATATCGAAACCAGCTTTCCAGAATGGTATCGCTCATAGTTTTTGAACAAATATCCGATTTACTATGAATTTTCGAAGTTCGGACATCAGAACTGAAATTAACCCACCAGATTGCAAAACAGGCAGATTTTAGCATATTTAGAGGTAGAATTGCAGAAAACTTAAAGAACGGAAGTCAAAGATTAACAAATTATCTTTCTAGCAAGACTAGAATCACAACAATACAATAAACGGGGAATTAGATATGAATTTTATAAGAAATCAGATCACACAAAAGATCGAAAACAAGAAAAAAGTGAGATAATGCAAAGGCGAAAGTAATAATAAAAAATCCGTACCTTGAACCTTATTGAACACTAATTCTCTAAAATTCAGCCCCTTTAATCCAAAACCCTAATTGATAACAAAAGAATCAATATTATCAACCCTAATCTCATAAACATATATGTATACATCGAATAGTATAATCTTACCTTGAATTCTAAAATCCACATCCTTCTATTAGGTTTTCTTGATCATCTCTTTCTCCTTCTCTTTTCTTTTCTCCTCTTCTCTCTTCTCCTTCCTCCATGATAAAAAGTAACGTATGCCTTCTTCTTTTTCTTTTTCTTTTCTTTTTTAAACCCTCACTCTTATTCTACTTTTTTTTTAATTACTAATATCCTAATTAAAAACATTTATTTACTCCTAAACTAATATAAATACTATCTAACCAATATTCTCTAATCCTCAATATAAAATAATAACTAAAAAAATTTATAAAAAAATACGGGATGTTACATTCTTCCCTCCTAATAGAAATTTCGTCCTCGAAATTAATCTTCCGCACCTTACTCGAACAGATGTCGATAACGAGCACGAACAATTTTTGTTGGTCTCCCACGTAGCCTCTTACTGTACTAACATTCAAAAAACCACGCTTTCTACTTTCGCACTTAGAATAAAACTATGTCGAAACCTATAGCGCTTGTTCTCTTCCATGGTTCAAGCATTCACGAACAATTTGACGTTTGCGGTAGAGCATCTACAACCCAACTCTATTTAGTAGCTCTCGTCATTACTGAACACGACTAAAGATCACACGCACAGATGATTCTAGTTGATCACGCAGAGGAATCAAAGGAACACGAAACGAATAATATTATTAACTAACGATCCATCACACGGTCTACCCATACTCACAGGTCAAGCCTAAAGGCAAGTCTAATGCACAAACTCTATCTTAAAACTACCCAAACCTCACAAATCGTGCCTAAAGCCAAGTCTACAGAATCTATAAACTCTAGCTCTGATACCAACTTTAACATCCCTAACAAATACACTTAATCTAAAAATCCACTAAAAATCGAATAAAACGATACAACTTCTCAAAATCCAATATCTTACAATTCATAAATTAAAAATACAACTAAAATCTTCAAATATCGCAACTCGCACTCTTCCCAAAGGTAGTCCACCTAAATAAGATCACCTGCCGGGAGAAATAGAGAAACAAGAAACAAAGACCGGCAGTGAGCGAAAGGCTCATATACGGATATAAAACGATTCACAAGCTGAACAAATTAAAAAGCTGAACAAGGATTAAAACATGAGAATAATAACAAAATTGAATATCTGAATAAGGAACAATGAGACATAACGAATAGGACAATATAAAATGGATACTCAACTCACAAATAAAAACAAGTGCTCGAAAATCAAAATATATAACTCTTATAAATAATAATCACAATTAATAACGAAAGCACAACCGATAATATATAATCATACTCTTACACATACTCATACGCTTACAAATTATATCCAAAGTAATTTATTTACTAACATGGGAGATGTGGGAGACGATCTTACACAAACAGGGGCGTAGCACAAAGCAAATACCACCCGAATTCAGACAGGGATCGCAAGGCAATAAGCACATGCTACCCAGAATGGCCAAACACACACAAAAACTGACTAGTCATGACTATACGTGTCCCACTACTCCGGAGACACGCCTATGATATTTATACACCGCATAGGAAGTGCCAAACACGAGATTATCCGCTCGCGACGAATGTAATACGAACTCCCAAATCATATTAAAACCACAAAAAACTTACATATAACTTACACATAACTTACTACAGAAAGATGACTCAAATCATACTTATATCATAAATAATCAAAAACACATTGATCTAATATCACAAAACAAAATATCAAACAAAATAAACTATAGAAGCTAAAAATCAGAACTGACCAGTCCCAAAGAAAGGAAATTTACTCTATGAATATGAACTCAAATGAAAAAGTATAAAGCATAGAACTTGTAGAGGATTCCAAGACCTTTCCAGAATGGTAAGGCTCGTTAAAAACGGAGAAGTAATGAATTCAGAAACAATGAAAATGCGGACAGGAAGAACAGAATCGGTCACTGATCACAGTAGTAATTCGATATTTAACACATCAAAATCACAGAATTTGCTAATGGGACATAAACACAAAATGCAGATATCGAAACTAGCTTTCCAGAATGGTATAGCTCATAGTTTTTGAACAAATATCCGATTTACTATGAATTTTCGAAGTTCGGACATCAGAACTGAAATTAACCCACCAGATTGCAAAACAGGCAGATTTTAGCATATTTAGAGGTAGAATTGCAGAAAACTTAAAGAACGAAAGTGAAAGATTAACAAATTATCTTTCTAGCAAGACTAGAATCACAACAATACAATAAACGGGGAATTAGATATGAATTTTATAAGAAATCAGATCACACAAAAGATCGAAAACAAGAAAAGAGTGAGATAATGCAAAGGCGAAAGTAATAATAAAAAATCCGTACCTTGAACCTTATTGAACACTAATTCTCTAAAATTCAGCCCCTTTAATCCAAAACCCTAATTGATAACAAAAGAATCAATATTATCAACCCTAATCTCATAAACATATATGTATACATCGAATAGTATAATCTTACCTTGAATTCTAAAATCCACATCCGTTTTCTTGATCATCTCTTTCTCCTTGTCTTTTCTTTTCTCCTCTTCTCTCTTCTCCTTCCTCCATGATTAAAAAGTAACGTATGCCTTCTTCTTTTTCTTTTTCTTTTCTTTTTTAAACCCTCACTCTTATTCTACTTTTCTTTTAATTACTAATATCCTAATTAAAAACATTTATTTACTCCTAAACTAATATAAATACTATCTAACCAATATTCTCTAATCCTCAATATAAAATAATAACTAAAAAAATTTATAAAAAAATACGGGATGTTACAGCCGACATATCAAACGAATGAAAAATGAATATTTTGTACAAATTTAACAATTATGTATTTAAAAAAAATACATTTAGAAATCTAAATAAAAATATGGTATAATACAAATAAATATTTTATATTCTTAAAAACACCTAAAATTAAAATAAGTTAAAATTGTAAAAATATCAAAATATTGGAAGACACTTCGAAGAAATTATAAAAAATGTTGTAACTAAAACTCAGTAATTTATGTTCTAAAAAAACACTAAACAAATCTCAAAATACTTTATATTACTCAAAACATCTTAAAGAATCTCTAAAAAATAGAATAAAAAGTCATGTTAAAAATTCTCAAAACACTTTAAAGAATCTCAAAAATAGTATAATACTATTCAAAACACCTTGAAGAGTCTCTAAAATATTGACAGAATAATAATAAATTAAGATAAAATACTTAACAGAATCTTTAATAAATAAAAGAAAATACTTAACATATTTAATAAATTAATAAAGCACTTAACGGAAACTATAATAAATCTTTAACCTAAATTAGAAAACATATAACATATATTAGAAAATATCAATTATAATGATTTCGAATTGGTTACTGAAAAAATATTATAAAATATCTTAAAAAGTATCAATAATTTTAGAAAATCTCAAAAGAAAAATTGTAAAAAAAAAACACAAAAAATGAAGTATCTTAAAAATCGTAAAAAAATTAACCACATTGTTATTTTTACAATTTTCACAGTTTTTTTTTACATTTTTATCAAGTTCATCACCACGTATTGTTTTTAATTTACATTTTATAGTAATTATATTAATATTAATTATTTGTATTTTAATATACTTTTAAATGTGTTGCACCCATGTTTAATTTTATGTGTAACCTTAATACAATTAATTTTAAATTTTGTGACATTTTATTAGGATTACTTAAAATCATTTTCTCAATTGTTTTTGTTAAATATTTTGTAAATTAATAAATATTTATTCTTTATTAGATTTTGTTAAATATTTTATAAATTATTTACTTATTCTTTATTTACACTTAACATAATCTTTAATAAATTAATAAAAATACTTAATTGAATCCTTAATAAATTAATAAAAATTTAACAAAATCTTTAATAAATTAGTAAAAACAAATAACAGGATCTTTAAAAATTTAATGGAAACTTTTTACGATATGGTGAGATCCTTTTAAGTGTTTTATTAAAAAAAAAAAAATCAAATTAGATGTATCATTTCTAATACGTACTATATTCAATTAAGTGTTTCAAATTGTTGTATACAAAACTCAATAATTTATGTTCCAAAAAAAATTAAATATTTCAAAACACTTAAGAAAATCTCAAATTTTTATATTTTATATTACGCAAAACACCTTAAAGAATATCTAAAAAAATAGAATAAAAAATTATCTTAAAAATTTTCAAAATACTTTAAAGTATCACAAAATAATATATTTATTATTATTCAAAACACATTGAAGAATCTCTAAAAATTGAATAAAAAATAAAAAAGATTTATATATGCGAAAGAATTTGGAAAACTCAAGAATAATATTTTGTAAAATTTTATTAATATATGTACTCTAGAAAAATATGATACATATTTTATATTCTTTAATAAACTTACCCAAAAAAATATTTCTAAAAAATTCTCCTATGTATTTTTAATACGAAATATTGTCAGAATTCTACTAAGATACATATTAAAATATCATATAATATATCAAAAATTTTTTACGTGTTTCAAATCTCGTAAATATTTAGTTGATTTTTAATATAACTATTAAATAAAACAGTATTAGAATTTCAAAGTAATTAACAAAATATCTAAAAGAATCTAGGTGTATTACACCAAGATTCTTTTATGTGTTTCAAATAATTATATTAGTTTATTTCTTTTTTATTATATTTTTGAAATTCCTTTGAGAATTATTTAAAAGACATGCCGTATTTGCCGATTTCAAACAAGATTGCAATAAATTTGGATATGGAAAACCAAATAAATAAACGATTGTTGAGGTGGGTGCATTTAATATCTTAAAAATACCTAAAATTAAAGTAAAAAATTAAATTTCTAAAAATATCAAAATATTGGAAGATACTTCAAAGAAATTATAATTTTGTAACTAAAACTCTGTAATTTATGTTCCAAAAAAACACTAAAAAATTTCAAAATACTTTAGAAAACCTCAAAATCTACATTTTATATTACTTTAAAACACATTAAAAATCTCTAGAAAATAGAATAAAAAATTCATATTAAAATTTTCAAAACACTTTAAAGAATCTCAAAAATAATATATTTAATATTATTCAAAACACCTTGAAGAATATCTTCGAAACACTTTAAATAATTTTAAAACATTTTAAAATACTCAAAATTGTCTATAACAAATTGACATATTATATTCTTTAAAATACCTTAAAAAATCTTGGGTGAAGACCCTAAATAATCAAAAATAAATACTGCTTGCCCAAAATACTGATCTCCAAATATTTGGCCCTAAATACCGACGGGATACGGAGTTTCGTGCTCCGTATTAGGTTGATACGGAGTCTGGTGTTCAGTATCACCTTAGAAACGGAGGCTGGTGTGCAGCATTAGGTTGATACGGAGTCTAGTGTTCAGTATCACTGTTTGATACGCCTTGTTTCCATTCACCTCCTTCCCTCAACTCATGTAACCCACAACACCACCATTACTATGTCGACACCCATCTCCACAACACCAATTCTCCCTCCCACCGATTCCCTTCATTCCCCAGCCTCACTCCCAATTCCCATCCGTTCGCCTCTCATCTCCTCCACTCACACCACATCTCCGAACAACACTCACCAAACCCACATCACCACTGTACCTCCAACAATCCACCCGCCCCTCTGTCATTCGCATCTTCTCCGCCTGCCCTTCTCTTCACCACAACACCACAAATCTTCTCCACCACACTTCCTTCCCCTCTCCCCTTCTTCAACAGCCTTTCGCTCGGCCCCATTCCCTCCGTTCATTCACCATCGCCAACCTTCAACCCATATCCTCTTTCCTTCTCCTCCTTACCACCTCCATTCCAAACCACTGCTTCCCACCGCACCACTTCAACCACCATTCACTACCTCCTCCACCACTGTTTTTCACCGTTCACCACCAATCTCATCACCGGTTCTATCCTTCTTCTGCGTTCACCCTTCTTCTCCTCTTCTCTCCTTCACCCCTTCTTTTCTCCTTCCCCAATCGCCATCCAACAGCTCCACAACTCCTTCGAACTACATCACCACAACCTCACCGTACTCCTCTGTTCTCGGAACAAACCCACAGCGCCACCACCGTACTTATGCAATATTCACCTAAACAATAAGTTTAGTGAAACTTATTGAAACTGCCCCTGCGGGGCCTGATGATTGGAGAACAGTACTACGGTTAGATACGGAGCACAAGGTTTCGTATGGTCAGTAAATAAGGCCACAATCCCGCTTTTCAGTATTTTGGGCAAAATATCTCCAAAAATGATTATTTTGGTAATTATCTAAAAAATCTTTAAAAGATAAAATAATTTTTTTTAAAAAATAATAAAAATTAATAAATCTTTTTTGCTACAATTTTGATAATGTTTTGTTTTTATTTTAATTTAACTCACATTTTTTTACTTCATAAAATATTAAAAAAATAATTAAAAAGGATTAGTAAAAAAATAATATTATATAATAAATGTAAGTGTTATAAAATTTATTTGAAGCACTTTAGAAAAAATTCAAAACATCTTAAAAAATCTCAAAACACTTTAGAGAATCTCAAAATGGTATGTAATAAATGGACACTTTACATTCTTTAAAACATTTTAAAAAATGTCTAAAAAAATTTAAAAAGTATTTAAAAAAATTAGTAGATTCTTTAAATTGTTTTCTTAATAATACAATAATTATTTAAAATATCTTACTCGTATGAACAAATCATTTTTATGAGATTCTCTAAAATAAAATATACATATTAATTATTGAAGTAACTTACTTGCAAAAAACAAACTATTTTTACAAGATTCTTTTAAAGATTCTATAAAGTATTCCATATATACTATAGTTGTAGAGTACATTGATTTTAAAATATAGCTAATCGTGTATAAGAAAAAAATTCACTCACCATAAATTAAATCTTTTGCAGAATCTTTATTTTATGGAAATAGAAATCTTCGATATTGCAATAAATTTTTTTTTGTGTTCTCAATATTTCAAATCTTTTGATTGATTCTAATATCTATCATATTATTGAAAAAAGCTCAGGCAGTGATTAAGAAAAAAGAATGAAAAAGATTAGGTATAAAAAAATAATCCCAAAACATTTCTCAAATCTTTTGTGTTGTTTTTAATAATAAGAAGTACGGCTTGAGAGTATTAACAAAGGGTGTGCTGAAAATATATGTATGTATGGTTACATGTAACTGTGAAAATTGATAAATAGCATGTTATGTATAAATTGAATATATTATTCTAAATAAAAATATTATAATATTTTGAAATATCTCAAAAGTTATAAAAAATTAATATAAATATCTAATAAAATAATATTATAATTTTAAAATAATTAACAAAACGCCTAAAAGAATTTTGGTGGGCTAAATTTGTAGTGTTGTACTTGTACCTAACTATATTCAAAACTTATTTTATATCAATAAAGTATCCAGTAGAATTTTAATATAAATATCTAATAAAGCACTATTACGATTTCAAAGAATCTCCAATAAAAATTGCCAATTCCCAAATCCTATGTGGCATGACATTTTGGTTGCCCACAGAGCAACTTTCCCATTTAATTAAAAACACATATAACTCAAAAAAAATTATTTAATTTTACCCTTTTTTATATCTGAAAAGAGAATAAATAAAAAAAATAATATATGTGATGATGTGCTCTAAGAGAATCTTGGTGTATTACATAATATTTTTATATATTTCTTTCTTTTTTAAAAAAAATATACATTTCTTCTAAAATTATGTTACATTTACATATATTATGTGACACAAGAATCTCTTACGTGTTTTAAACAAAAAATAAATTATAATTTAAAAATCTCAAAAATTGAAAATATTATTTTAAATAGAAATATTATAATACTTTGAAGAATCTCAAAAGGTTTTAACAAATTAATATAAATATCTAATAAAATAATACTACAATTTTAAAATAATTAGCACAACACCTAAGAGAATCTTGGTGGGGTGCATAATATTTTTATACATTTTTTAAAAATAAAACTATAAATTTCTTTGAAAATTAAATTACATATTAATATATCATCTAATACACAAAGATTCTCTTATGTGTTTCAAATCATTATATCAATTTATTTCATTTTATTATCTTTTTTAGATTTCTTCAAGAATTTTTTTAAAAGACATGCTATAAAAAATTTGAAATTTAATTAAAAAATACTATTTGATATGGGCTGAAAGTAAGCCCTAAAGACACAATTAATTTTGCATTAATTAGACCTAGCTTGATCCAGATACGAAGCCCATTAATGAGGCCCAAAACCCTTATTAAATAATAAATTCATGGGTAATAAATCAGCCAAATAAAAGACTCCGTTATTGAGTCCAAAAGGAAACCAAATCATCCATGGAGTAGCCTCCAAGGCATACAACTCCTATAGTTATCCACATCCCTCATGGAAGGATCTAGAATTGGGCCTAAAGTGGGTAACTTGCCCACTAAGTTACCAAACCCTACCCTAACTCTATGGCTTCTCAAGCTTATATAAAGGGTCTGACCCCTCATTCTCAAGGGGACGGTTTTGGGGGGCACAGCTCCATACGTCACTCATCACGTTTTAGGCTTAATCCTCAAATAAGACATACAAGCCACTACGTCACTACGCCGCGAGGGCGCATCAAGCCACATAGGCAACTCTAGAACTACGTTTTGGTTTGATTCTTGATATTCATCAAGGTACGTAGGCATCTTGTTAGGACCGAGTTAGTCCCTGACAGCAAGAGCAGCCACCATTAAAGCTCGAAGCTCTCAATCCCTAGTAATCAATACACGAATTAATTACATCCTACTTTTTATTCCACAACATTTGGCGCCGTCTGTGGGAAACAACATCAACCATGATGAACTCACGGAGAACATC
The DNA here is from genome assembly GCA_037693485.1 of Kitagawia praeruptora. Lineage (NCBI taxonomy): Eukaryota > Viridiplantae > Streptophyta > Magnoliopsida > Apiales > Apiaceae > Kitagawia > Kitagawia praeruptora. Next base: position 94,664,433 of record CM075354.1, on the reverse strand, counting down.
GGTGACTATACACACCACATCACCACCACTAGCACTTTTGTTAATTTTACACCCGTGATTATGGAACAAGGGTCTGTACCCCTTAAACAAATACCCAGATTTCGAGTTCTTAACCCCAAGGACGAGTCTCCAAAATTACTAAAACACATGTCGAGGGATCGCGGCCCATAGGGATGAATCCCCAAGGCCAGGAGATGAATCCCTTTCAAATGGTTGTTTCCCTTCTAGGATACGGCCTACCCCCATGAAGCACAAACCTCCACCACTGTGATTCTCGCAAAAACGAATATAGCCTACGGGCTACCCATCTATCCCTCAAACGCAGGAGACATTGGAGGAAGTGGTCACGCGTATCGAGTGCACAAGCCATATAAATCCCCAAGCATCACATGCCTAGTCCCTGTCTATGAAGGAGGGTACGAAGATTATTCTGAACCCTATACCGAGGATTCATCATCTAAGGATGATCGAGATCGAGCTCCGAGGAAGAAGCGTGTAGACAAGGGACAAGGTACCCACTGTCGGGCGTATCCAAGAAACTTCGGGCAGAACGTCAAGAACGACATAAGATAAGGTTAAGGCTCATAAGCCCGAGATCCAAAAGTTGAAACAAGGCTTGGAGACGGAACAACATACGTAAAATTTCCCTTCTACGTTAAGAATAGGAGAGATTCCCTTTGGCAATTTGGAGAGGCCTTCAAAGATGCATAGAAGGACTGGGGTCCCAAGGACAGAGATCCTTATGGCTAAGTCCAATGATTTGATTCAACCATGAGATTGGGAAGAGATCAACATCAACGGTCACTGAGGTTAACGCTGGCACTGCTGTGCCACCAACCACTAGACAAGGGTCGATACCCCAAGGAGAAGTTCGCAAATCCCTCTTATGTAGCCCCAAGAGACGAATCTTCATGGGATAGGAACTCAAACTCACTGCCTTTGGTGGTGAACCCTCGGGAACAAGGAGCGAACTACTTTCATGTGGTGATTGCTCCTCTAGGCGATCTCCCGCAATCGCATGGAGCCCAGATCTCAACTACTACGCTCCCCTTAAATACTAATCCTATGTTTGGACTACCTAACTACCCCCACTTCATGCTCATGAGCCATATGACCCCCCTTATGTGGGAGGCTCTCGGCACAACCAAAGGTTTAGAGATTACTCCAGACCTTACTCTGATTCTTCCTTTGAAGAAAGAAATCGAGATGAATCCCTGAAGAGGCACCGAGCAAGCCGAGAACCCCATAGGCGTTCTCAAAGAATCCACGATGGACCCTCAACCACTGCCCTGGAAAGAATCCAAACCTTTGAGGCTGAGATTCAAAGGCTGAAAGAAGACATCGCAAGAGAGCAGCAGAGGCAAGGACGCCCACAGACAAGGGAGAGTATCCATGTGGTGAATTTGGAAGAAACCCCAAGGAGGGATAGGAGGACAGAGGTCCCTTTAACTGAAGCACCAAGGATCGCTACCCCTAGTCCAAGGACTGTGGACTTGGTGTTGCTCGGAAAACCTAACAATCCAATACCCCATTTACTTAGAAGGTGATGAGAGCTCACATCTCAAGAAAATTTAAGATGAATACCATTAAGGCTTATAATGGAACGGGTGATCCCGCCAATCACGTGAGAACTTTTTCAAATGCACTTCTTCTGCAACTAGTAAGTGACACTCTTATTGTAGGGCATTTCCTCAAACCTTAGCTGGGATGGCTCAGCGTTGGTACAACCGTCTTCCCCAAAACTCTATCTACTCTTTTGAGGGGCTAAGCGATGCTTTCATTAGCCAGTTCATTAGTGGGGGAATACACGAGAAAAGCTCTGCTTCTCTTATGAACGTGGTGCAAGGGAAGAATGAAACCTTGAGGGATTACATCAGGAGATTCACTAAGGAGACATTGGGTATCTCTGATCTAGAAAACAAAATAGCCATGGTGGCCTCACACCATAGAACGACCAATGTTTATTTTAAGATATCGTTAGCCAAGCATCCCCAGAGGACATGACTGAGCTTCAGTTGAGAGCAAGCAAGTATATTGAGGCTGAAGATAGCATGAGGAAAGATACTTATGTTACTAGCATTTGGAACAACGACAACCCTAAGAAGAGAAGGGCGAAGCAAAAGTATGATGCTAGGGACAAGTATCCCCGAACTAGCGAAGACTCTTACTCTCTCCCTACGAACAACTAAGGACCAGGTTCACTGATTATGCAAGGCCTAGAACACCAATGAAGGAGTCATGATTTTTTCAGAACCTATATTGTTGAAGATTCATCACCCAATGAAGATAACAATCTCAGATGGAAAATCAAGCAAGGAGCTCGAAGGAGAGTCAGGGCCTTCTCAGCCCCGTGGATCCAAAGGATTGGCTTCCAAGACTCCAGGAGGAAGGATACTTGCTCATGAAGCGCATATCCAAAAATTAAAGAAAAACTTGGAGATACAACAGGCTAGGCAACCCCCAAGGGCTAAGATCCCCTATTTTATTAACGCAAGTGATACCCCTAGGAGGAAAAGGGTTGATTCACAAAGGGTTGATCCCGATGGCTCGATACCTCTAAGAGATCGTGATGATCCAACCTTGTCCTTCACTAACGAGACAATGAATGCTCATATCTCAAGGAATAATTTGAAGAAGAGAAATTAAGGACCAAGTGATGTGTTAAATTATGTCTAACCGCAAGCGCACGGTATCTATTGTAGTAGATATTAGCAAATACGGGTCGAATCCTCAAGGAGACAGTTTCAATTGCTATCAATTGTTTCTAGTCACAACGATTGTTTGAGAATTGTATTAACTACTAAAACAAATTTAACAAAGGTTTTAAATCAATTAATTAAAGGATCTAGGGCAATTCAGGTTCACCATGCTTACACCAAACAAATTACAAAAGTATAGCTTTTCAATGGGATTAAGTAATTAAAGCAATGGTTAATCTTTCTCAAGCATTAACAGTTAATCTTTCTCAAGCATTAACGCTCTCAGAATATCTAATGATGTTCTCACACTCACCTTCAATTCTGCTAATTGTATGTAAGCCTCTAGTAGTAAAATCTCTCGATCTATTACTCCTATTGCAATCAATTAATCCGTGATATTGCGCAATTACACAAATTAAGAATTATAACATATCAATCAGAATTACTCTTTACCCATCAATCTACTAATCAAATTACGCCCAAATCATGGTGCAAACATGGCTCCCCTTAATACCCTAGAATTAAACTACTCACTCATGGTAGAAGTAAAAACAATAAGAATAATGAAAGAAGCCATGTAAAACATATAATAATAAAACAAGAGAATAAAGAATACCTCAAACTTTGTATTAACGAAGAACAATGAAGATCCAAATTAACCCAAGTGCTTACAAAGGAAGAGATGAAGAGAGAAAAACCAAAACCCTAGCTTTTGTAAAAAGTAAAAATACGTATATCTATATATCTCTCTATCTCACGTTCTCTCCTCTTTTATAATAAAACTCCTTAATAAAATCTGATCTCTATCTTCTAATAAAAGTATTTTTAATATCCTAATCAATTTACAAAAAGATATCCATAATTAAATAGGATTTTCTTGTAAAATTCGTCACTAATTTTGCTCCTCTGTTTCTGGGCTCTTCCAGTTGGATTTTGCTTATTGGACCACCTCTGAATTAAAGATAATTCCCTAAGCTTCGCGTGGACAGTAAGATCGTCAAATTCTGACTTCTGGAACTCAAGATATGGCCCAAACAGTGCAGGCAGCCCGTATAGCCCAATATTACGAATTTTCTCCTATTTTATCTCCAAAATAGCTCTTTTTGCTCCAAATCCTTCCAAGTCATGAATTCTTTATTTCCTACAATAAAACAATAAAATCTATTAAATAAAAATCCAAATCAATGCAAAACACAATAAATATGAGAATAAAATCATCTAAAATATATATAAAAATATACTCTATCAAACATCCCCACACTTAGCATTTGCACGTCCTCGGGCAAATAAGTGAAATAAAAACTAAGTCCTAACAAACATCACTTTCGTAGATGACACGATTGCATTGAGCGTATGCAACAAGCCGTTAAACCTCTAGGCAGCCCTAGTAGGACGAGTGTTGTCTCGTGAGGGTTTATAGTGAATATACCCACAAAATTCATCCAACCATGCAAAAGATCAATGCCAACACAACACCACACACACAAGTCCTCTCATGCCACATCAACTTAAGAATCAAAGCAAACATACGATGTCTTGGTGTTGAAAGTGCAAGTATTCACGTAGTCTACTCAACCAACATGCAGAAGGTCATAAAAATTCATGTCAAGTGTAAAAATCGTTGGTAATCATGCTAAGCCCACAAGAAACACATCTTTAAGTCTAAACCCGGGATCTCCTATGCCAAAACAAGTAATAACTCACCTTTCACTCAAAAACGAATATTCACTCAAGAACAAGGTTAAGTGTATCACTCAATTCCAACAAAATCATAAACACAACTTGACACTCGCAATCAATCTCACTCTCAACACAACATACATCACTGTTGACAATCAAAAGGTCTTTATTCGGGTTGTAGCGTGGGCTAGGGACAAGGTATGTCAAGTAAAGCTAAAACAGGTTAATGTCAAAAGCTAGTACCCAACAATAATCATTATTCAATTCCCTTTCTATTAAAACAAATACTTCCCCACACTCTTGGATTTTTCAATAACTCTTACATAATAACTTGACTAGTCGAATGAAGAGGGATCATACAAACATAAGAATGCTCTCAGATTTATTTTTTTCTTTTTTTTTCTTTTTTTTTTCTTTTTTTTTCTGTTTTTTTTTCTGTGAGAGCTAAGGAATAAGCACAATGATCCATAGATATTATTATGAATTTCGACTAGCAAGCATCAACCAAAATCAATATTCCCCAATGGTATGATCATCAATAACCCCCCTTTTATGAACACCTTATTACTCCCTTAAGCACGATACTAGCCTTTGACAATTTAGGTTCAAATTTAATGTAAGGCCAATAGAATAAAAAGGATAATGACAAGTAATGTGGTGTGTCACCGAAAGAATAGGATTAAGCTCAACGGGTTAACTAATTGATCATGTTTAAAAGGTGTGGAAATATGGGAAATACGAGGTTAAACCTAAGTGCCTTTATCATCTCATCATCAAGTAATGTCATGCATTTCAAGAAAGATCTAAAGTAAGTGCTAGCAATGTAAACAACATGTGGACACTCAACCAAACGAAAAATCATGCAAAAGATATGCATATAGGCTCAAAACTCACTTGGTGTGACAAAACATAATCAATCCCAGGTAACAAGACTCTCTAACGCACCTACTTGTACTCAAAGCATATAAACCAAGTCATCTTGCACATATTCATGTCATTCTAATCACTTACAACATCCAATTAAGTCTACCAGCTTCAACTTGCTAGTGTAAGTGTGTGTACAAGAACAAAGCACGTCACTTCTCATACAAAAGCGTCAATAAACACAAGAATTCTACGCATGCATGGGTGTATCAAGCAAAATACAACAACTAATCAAATTGCATGGCTAGAATTATTTTTGATATTTTTAATTTTTTTAAATTTTTTTTGGATTTTTTTTTTTAACAAGTAATACACTACGTTGAGAACACCTCCCCACACTTAAGCGGTTCATTGTCCCCAATGAACTAATGAACAAGATACAAAACTACAACTAAAAACAAAATAAAACTACACTAAAAAGAAAAGAAAGAAAACTCCCCTGGAATCAAGGTGTCAGGTGTGAAAACCATCCCTCATTTGCTTAGGAGCCACCCACGCACCACCAACAACCACCAAGAAATATCCTACCAAAAATACCCAATGAACAAAATTAATACAAAATCCCCAATTTACAAGAACACAAATTCGTAATAAAAAAAAATAAAATAGAGAAGAGATATCCCAACTACGAATCAAAGAGGTGAACTTGTACTAATATTCCCCCAAACTTGAATTTTTAGAGATGCAGAGGATGAAAAGAATGAATTGGGTGTGTATGTATGGGTATATATAGATAATTGAATGATAGGATGGATTGAAGAATTTTAATGTGAAAAAGAAAATTTTTTTGAGAAGGTAATAGGGTTTAGGGATTAAAAAGAAAAATAAAAAAAATAAAAAAAATAAAAAAAAATAAATAGTAATAATAATAATAATAATAATAAATAATAATAATAAATAATAATAATAAATAATAATAATAATAATAATAATAAATAATAATAATAATAATAATAATAATAATAATAATAATAATAATAAATAATAAGAATAATAAATAATAAAAAATAATAATAATAATAATAATAATAATAATAATAATAACAAATATGAATAATAATTATAATAAAAATAATAATAATAATAATAATAAATAATAATAATAATAAATAATAATAATAAATAAGAATTAGAATAGATATAGGTTTAGAATTTTGGTGGAGAAATGGGAGGTTTTGAAATTGAAATAGGAAAAGAATTAGTTGAAAAGAGGGAGTATAAATAGAATAGGAGGTGAAAAGAATTTTTTTATAAGCACAGGTGAACAACACAGGTGAACAACAACATCAAACACAGGTGAACAAAAACCATCAGACAAAACACTGCTGAACACACGCAGCCTGCCGCGCGTTTGGCGCAATTGCCCCACAAGCAGACACGCATATGCAGATTGCGCGTCAGGGCCGCAACCTGCCTCTCGCCCAGTAATGCAGGCGCAGCCTGCGTTACACACCCGCAAACTGCCCCACTGCCAGAAACGCAGGTGCAGCCTGCGTTACAGAGCTGCAACCTGCTCAAAAATCGATTTTTTTTTTTTTTTTTTTTTACAACAACACTCATTTTTTTCTCTCTTTTTTTTTTCAACAAGGCTTGGGTTGCCTCCCAAGAAGCGCTTTTGTTTAACGTCGTTGGCTCGACTCAGCTGGTTCAGATCTCCGTGGAGGGGTTGTCGAGATAAATCGCTTCCATCTTTCCTACGAATGCACCATCCACATATAATTTAAGGCGTTGACCGTTGACCTTAAATTTTCTTCCATCCGGTGCCATAACATCAATAGCACCATAAAATTTGACATCGGTGACGGTAAAAGGTCCAGACCATCTTGATCTGAGCTTCCCTGGAAAAAGTCGAAGTCTGGAATTGAACAACACCACCTTGTCACCAACCTGAAAATCTCTTCTCTGAATCATCTTGTCATGCATCTTCTTCGTTCTCTCCTTGTAAAGCCGAGAATTGTCATAAGCATCAAAACGAAGCTCATCTAACTCATTAAGTTGAAGAAGTCTCGCTTGCCCCGCAGCCTTCAAATCCATGTTGAGTTCTTTGATAGCCCAAAAAGCGCGATGTTCCAACTCCACTGGCAAGTGACATGCTTTACCATAAATCAACCGATAAGGAGTGGTTCCAATAGGTGTTTTATAAGCCGTCCGATAAGCCCACAAAGCATCATCTAACTTCAAGTACCAATCTTTCCTTGACTTTGCAACCATCTTCTCCAAAATGCTCTTAATTTGTCGATTGGAAACCTCCACTTGGCCACTTGTTTGAGGGTGATATGCAAGAGCAACCTTGTGAGTAACGCCATATTTCTTCAATAAAGTTTCGAACTGTCGATGACGGAAATGAGAACCACCATCACTTATCACTGTTCTAGGAACTCCAAATCGAGGGAAGATAATATTCTTGAAAAGCTTCATAACCACCTTGGAATCATTAGTTACTGATCCAACTGCTTCAACCCACTTGGACACATAATCGACAGCAACTAAGATGTATCTCATTCCACAAGAACTTGGGAAAGGTCCCATAAAATCAACACCCCATACGTCAAATATCTCGACTTCAAGAATACCGGTTTGAGGCATCTCATGGCGTTTAGAAATATTACCCGTCCTTTGGCATGCATCACACGCCAAACAGAAAGCACGAGCATCCTTAAATAGAGACGGCCAAAAGAAACCGGATTGCAGTACCTTAGCAGCAGTTTTTGAAGGACCATGGTGGCCTCCACATGCGAGAGAATGACAATGCTTGAGAATGTCATGTACTTCGAACTCAGGAACACATCTACGAAAGATTCCATCAGCACACTTGCGATACAAGAAAGGGTCATCCCAAAAATATTGTTTAGCATCATGATAAAACCTCTTCCTTTGCTGATAAGTCAATTCTGGAGGGTGAGATCCACTAACACAGAAATTTGCAAAATCTGCATACCATGGAGTTTGAGTAGCAACCGAAAACAAGTGATCATCTGGAAAAGAATCGTCAATAAGAGTGTTTGACGCAATATCAGATTTGAAACGCAACCGTGAAAGATGATCCGCAACCACATTCTCAGCACCCTTCTTGTCTTTGATTTCTAAGTCAAATTCTTGGAGTAACAAAATCCAACGAATAAGCCTTGGCTTTGCTTTCTTCTTCGCCAACAGATATTTAAGTGCTGAATGATCAGTGTGAACAATGACTTTGGAGCCAATGAGATATGCTCGGAATTTGTCAAGAGCGTAGACCACAGCTAGAAGTTCTTTCTCAGTCGTAGCATAATTAACTTGAGCTTCATCCAAGGTTTTACTTGCATAGTAGATGGCGTGCAATACCTTGTCTTTCCTTTGACCGAGAACTCCTCCAACTGCATAATCACTTGCATCACACATGATTTCAAATGGAAGATTCCAATCTGGAGATTGAATGATTGGTGCACTTATCAAGGCTTCCTTAATCCTGTTAAAAGACTCCAAACAAGCGTCAGTAAACACAAAGGTGGCATCCTTAAGCAACAATTGAGTGAGGGGTTTTGCAATTTTTGAAAAATCTTTTATAAAACGAAGATAAAAACCCGCATGACCAAGGAAACTCCTCACTCCCTTGACATTAACAGGAGGAGGAAGTTTCTCAATCACCTCAATTTTTGCTTTGTCAACCTGGATGCCACGTTCAGAAATCAAATGACCAAGTACCACTCCTTCATTGACCATGAAGTGGCACTTTTCCCAATTCAAAACCAAATTCACCTCTTCACAACGTTTAAGCACTTTAGAAAGATTATGCAGACATACATCAAAATCAGACCCATAAACACTGAAATCATCCATAAATACTTCCATGATAGACTCTATGAAATCAGAAAATATAGCAGTCATGCAACGCTGAAAAGTAGCAGGGGCATTGCACAAACCAAAAGGCACTCTACGATATGCAAAGGTACCATATGGGCAAGTAAATGTAGTCTTTTCTTGGTCATCAGGATGTATAGGGATCTGAAAGAACCCTGAATATCCGTCTAAATAGCAAAAGTACTTATGCTTAGCAAGTCTTTCTAACATTTGATCAATGAAAGGGAGAGGGTAATGGTCTTTTCTAGTAGCAGTGTTTAACTTACGGTAATCAATGCACATTCGCCAACCGGTGACAATTCGAGTGGGAATTAATTCATCTTTATCATTCTTAATTACCGTTGTTCCTCCTTTCTTAGGGACTACCTGAACTGGGCTTACCCATTTAGAATAAAAAATTGGGTAAATAATGCCCGCATCTAACAATTTCAAAATTTCTTTTTTAACAACCTCTTGCATGTTAGGGTTCAAGCGACGTTGTCCCTGAATGCAAGGCTTATGGTCATCATCTAAGTGAATTCTATGCATGCAAAAGTCTGGGCTAATCCCCGTGAGATCATCAATACTATACCCAATAGCTTTTCTATGTGCACACAAAACAGTAAGAAGCTTAAAAACCTGATTATCATCAAGACTAGAGCTAACAATCACAGGACAAGTCTTTTCATCATCAAGAAACACATATTTAAGATTAGATGGCAAAGACTTTAACTCTAACTTGTTTACCTGAGGTTCACCACAAGAAGTGACAGCGTTGGTTACCTCACAATTCGGATCAGCTGCACCATCCAACTCAAGAATCAATGAATCGACTTCAGCATGTCCTTCTCCTTCTGAAGCTTCAAGCATGAGCACTGCTTCCAATGCATCATTCAATAGAATCTGAGGCGTCTCATCTTGGACAATTCCATCTATAACATCAATCCTGCAGCAAGTATTCTCAAGCAAAGGGGATTTAAGAGCAGAGGTTAGAGTAAAAGTAATTTTATCATCACCAACACTCAATGTGAGAGTCCCACTTTTAACATCAATAACAGCACCTGCAGTACAAAGAAATGGTCTACCTAAAATAATAGGTATCTGGCTATCCTCTTCCATATCTAGAACTACAAAGTCTACAGGAATATAGAATTTTCCAACCCTAACAGGCACATCCTCTAAAATTCCAAGGGGATATTTTATCGAACGGTCTGCCATTTGCAAAGTCATCTGTGTACATTTTAATTCTCCCATATTTAGTTTTTGAAAAACAGAGAGAGGCATGACTGAGACACTAGCGCCTAAATCACATAAAGCTTTATCAATGAACAATGCACCTAAATGACACGGGATCGAAAAACTACCAGGATCTTTAAGCTTAGGTGGAGACTTATTCTGTAAAACAGCACTACACTCTTCAGTAAAAGCTACTGTCTCTACCTCACCAAAAGACCTTTTCTTAGTGAGAATATCCTTAAGAAACTTTGCATATGATGGAACTTGAGAAATTAAATCAGTGAAAGGAACTGTTACCTCAAGATTCTTGACAAGTGTCATGAACTTACCAAAATGCTGATCCACCTTAGTTCTGTTCATCCTGCTAGGGAATGGGAGCTTTGGCACAAATGGTGGAGGAGTAACTGCAGTCTTCTCTTTATCCTTTTTCTTGCTTTCCTCAGTTTCATCTTCACTTGTATCTTCCACAACTTTCTCTACCTTGTCTTCCTCAAAATTCTCTTTTTCTTTCTCAGTAGGAATATCGTCAGTAGGCATTGGAGGAGCATCATATGTACGACCACTCCTAAGAGCAATGGCATTCACATTTTCCTTTGGCTGAGTTGATTGTGCTGGTAGAGAGCCTTGTTGCCTTGTAGATGAAGAACTAGCCATTTGAGCAATCTGAGTTTCCAACATCTTATTATGAATCTCCATCTGGTTCATCTTTCTGTTGGTATCATCCATACTCTTTTGCATTTGTAACAATATCTTCATCATGTCACCTTGATTATCAGCCTGTGCAGCTTGATTTGCTTGAGGAGCATAATTCTGAGGAGGCCTCTGGAATCCAGGGGGATTCATAGGTCCTTGAGGAGGCCTATACTGCTGTTGTGGAGGAGGCTGGTACGACTGCTGATATTGCTGCTGATTAGGAACATTTGAATTCTGAGTATTATTGTTCCTATACGAGAAGTTCGGATGATCTTTCCAACCAGGATTGTAAGTGTTGGAGTATGGATTGTACTGCTGCCTCTGTTGGAAAACATTTGCTTGCTCCATCTGAAAATGTTGTGAATTTTGAGCATTGTATTGGCAATCATTACCATAGTGGCCTTGAATGCCACAGACTTCACAAACAGGATTATTCATAGGAGCCATGGATGACAATGCATTGATGCTCATAGGTTGAGTAGAGGGCTGAGATGTCTTCAAAGAGTGGATCTCCTGAGTTAATGCAGCGAGTTGAGATGATAATAGAGAATAAGCATCCACTTCAAGTTTACCCCCTTTCTTGGTTGCTCTCGAATTACTGAAGTGATTGGCAGCCAAATTTGAAAGAAAAGCATATGCATCATCAACTCCTTTATCCAGAAATACACCACCTGCAGCGTTATCAACCATACCTTTTGTTTCAGGGTCAAGACCATTATAGAAGCGTTTAAGCAGAAACCACTTCTCAAGACCATGGTGAGGGCATGCACGTTGAAGATCCTTAAATCTGTCCCAAGCATCCCGAAGAGATTCGCCATAATCTTGCTTAAAACCCATCATCTTGTCAATCAAATCGTCGGTTCTGTTAGGAGGGAAGAACTCAGTTAAGAAGGCTTGAGCAATCTCATCCCACTTGGTCAATTTAATATCATTCAACCACTTTTGAGCTTTATCACGAAGAGAGAAACCGAACAACATGACTTTCAACTGGTCTGGAGTGACTCCCTGATGTTTAATTGTAGAACAGAGCTGTTGAAACCGTTGCAGATGATTTGTAGGGTCTTCAGAGGCAAGCCCAGCAAATTGATTCTGTTGGATCATAGTGAGCAAAGCAGGCTTGATCTCAAAATTTGCTGCTTGAATTGCTGGCATAGCAAGGCCAGTAGGTACCCCACTCGGAGAGGGCTGTGAGTAGTTCTTCAAAGATTTGGGAGGAAGATCCGCCATTTTAATCTTTGGTTCAGATATCCTTTGCTGCTTCTCTTTCCTTTGTAAATCTATGTATTGTTGACAAGTAATTCCAGAATCTGGACTTAAAGGAGTTGTATCCTCTTTCGCTTGATCAATTTTCGTTTGAGACCTGGTCTTGGGCATCAACAACTAAACAAGGAAAAGCAGTAAGATCGGTCTCAGTTGGAACAAGAGTTCCAAAGAGACAAGAGAAACAATATAAAACAATCAAACTAAAATAATAGAAACTAGGCGTCTCCCCGGCAGCGGCGCCAAAAACTTGATGTGTTAAATTATGTCTAACCGCAAGCGCACGGTATCTATTGTAGTAGATATTAGCAAATACGGGTCGAATCCTCAAGGAGACAGTTTCAATTTCAATTCAATTGCTATCAATTGTTTCTAGTCACAACGATTGTTTGAGAATTGTATTAACTACTAAAACAAATTTAACAAAGGTTTTAAATCAATTAATTAAAGGATCTAGGGCAATTCAGGTTCACCATGCTTACACCAAAAAAATTACAAAAGTATAGCTTTTCAATGGGATTAAGTAATTAAAGCAATGGTTAATCTTTCTCAAGCATTAACAGTTAATCTTTCTCAAGCATTAACGCTCTCAGAATATCTAATGATGTTCTCACACTCACCTTCAATTCTGCTAATTGTATGTAAGCCTCTAGTAGTAAAATCTCTCGATCTATTACTCCTATTGCAATCAATTAATCCGTGATATTGCGCAATTACACAAATTAAGAATTATAACATATCAATCAGAATTACTCTTTACCCATCAATCTACTAATCAAATTACGCCCAAATCATGGTGCAAACATGGCTCCCCTTAATACCCTAGAATTAAACTACTCACTCATGGTAGAAGTAAAAACAATAAGAATAATGAAAGAAGCCATGTAAAACATATAATAATAAAACAAGAGAATAAAGAATACCTCAAACTTTGTATTAACGAAGAACAATGAAGATCCAAATTAACCCAAGTGCTTACAAAGGAAGAGATGAAGAGAGAAAAACCAAAACCCTAGCTTTTGTAAAAAGTAAAAATACGTATATCTATATATCTCTCTATCTCACGTTCTCTCCTCTTTTATAATAAAACTCCTTAATAAAATCTGATCTCTATCTTCTAATAAAAGTATTTTTAATATCCTAATCAATTTACAAAAAGATATCCATAATTAAATAGGATTTTCTTGTAAAATTCGTCACTAATTTTGCTCCTCTGTTTCTGGGCTCTTCCAGTTGGATTTTGCTTATTGGACCACCTCTGAATTAAAGATAATTCCCTAAGCTTCGCGTGGACAGTAAGATCGTCAAATTCTGACTTCTGGAACTCAAGATATGGCCCAAACAGTGCAGGCAGCCCGTATAGCCCAATATTACGAATTTTCTCCTATTTTATCTCCAAAATAGCTCTTTTTGCTCCAAATCCTTCCAAGTCATGAATTCTTTATTTCCTACAATAAAACAATAAAATCTATTAAATAAAAATCCAAATCAATGCAAAACACAATAAATATGAGAATAAAATCATCTAAAATATATATAAAAATATACTCTATCACCAAGTTTCACCAACTATGCACATATGAATACTCCCAACACCCAAATCCTGATGGACATTGAGAAACACAAGAATCTCTGATGGCCGAAGCCACTAAGGGTTAATCCCGGGAAGAGAGACAAGAACCAATGTTGTCAGTTCCATAAGGATGTGGGAAATAAATTTCACGATTGTAAACAGCTGAAAAACAAGATCAAGTTTCTGATCCAAAGAACCAGGTTGTATAAATTCACCAAGGATGGCCAATAGGGTAACCTAAGGCAGGATTATGAAGTAGAAGATTATAAAAGGAAGGATGGCTATCAAGATCGCAATCCGTAGCCCCGGGGGGGGGGGCGATGATAAACCTGATTTCTGAAGACTCGACAACGGTCCAGAATACAAGGAGCTCTCATAAAGCTTACGCTCGAGAAGCTATGCACATGATAGGAGAAGCTCTATAACGAGAAAAAACCGAAATAACAATTGTCTTTGATGATTCTGACTTAGAAGGGGTGAAGTGCCTCCATGATGACCCGTTGGTCATAACACCTGTGATAGGCAACTCGCAAGTGAAAGGAGTCTCGATAGACAATGGAATATCAGTGGATATCTCGCATTCTCGAAGATGAGATACAACGATTCTTAATTGACCCCCTCCAACATGCCCGTCTATGGGTTCAACGGAGTCGAGTCGAGAGTTGAAGGAACTATTCGGTTGTCCATGATAACAGGACGGAAGCCTTGGGAGGCCACTCAGATGTTGAACCTTTTGGTGGTTAAAGCAACTTCCACTTACAATGTTATCCTTGGAAGGACAGGCTTGCATACCCTTAAGGCGGTTGCCTCAAGATAAGACCTGATGATCAAGAATCCTACAAGGAATGGAGTTGATGAAGAAAAGAGAGATCAGACAATAAAAAAGAATTGATATCCAGCCGCCTTGAGGTCTGATGGAATCGGGGGGCAGGTCCTCTCGATTGAAGACATGGATGTCAAAGAAGATGAGAAACAAAGAGAAAACTTCGCAAAGGATTTAGTCCCTACTCCCCTAGTTCCTGAAGAATCTGAAAAGTTACCAACGTAGGGCATTGCTGAATGAACCCTTGAAGGGCAAATTGGATGCGTTCCTCAAGAGAACATTGTTGTATTTACTTGGACAGTAGCTGATATGCTAGGGGTCGACCCCCAATTAATTATGTAAACTAGACGTCCACCCGAATAGGGATACGATAAAATGGAAGAAAATAAATTTTGATTCTAAGAGGCAGGAAGGCCAATGGAGAATGAAGGATGTGTATTGAATTCATTGATATGAAAGATGCATGTCCTAGTGACTACTTTCCCCTACCAAGGAACGATACATTGACCAATGCAACAAAGGTGACATCCCAAAGAGGCGACATCCCAAAGATTGATAAATAAGATCTTTGAGCATCTTAGTGGGAAGACTATAGAAGTCCATGAAAATGATATGTTAATCAAGAGCCTCGATAAGGTACATCACATCGAGCATTCTCATGAGGCGTTTGAGGTGTTAAGGCACCACAAGATGATATTGAATCTGACTTAATAAGCCTTCAGTATAGGATCAGGAAATTTTTTGGGTTTTACGGTCTCCAAACATGGAAATTAAGGACAACCCAGATAAGAGCAGAGCAATCCTTGACATGGAACCTCATGTGTTGACAATACTTGACATAACCAAATTATGTATAGTCATTGTATCTATACTTGGATGTACTTAATACAGATTTGAGTGTCGTCCTCGTGAAAGAGGAAAACAAAGTTCAGAAACCCATATGTTATGTGAAAAAGGTCTTGCATTGGACAAAATCCCCAAGCACTCACTGACTTCATGGTTGAACACACCATTGACAACCACGAAGTCGGGGGGCAAGAGGTAGTACCCTAGGAGGGCAAGGAATTAGAGAATGAAGGTTGAAGAGCGGTACTCAAGGGTAATGGACGCTCAATTTTGATGGAGAATCAAAAACAAAATTAAGTCAGAACATACCCCAATGGGCTCATGCTTGAGAATGCCCTAGAGTTGGATTCCCCAACAACAAACATGAGGCTGAACGCAAAGTCGTGATAGCCATACTTGGTTTGGCCAGAGTCGGTAGTACCCTAGGAGGGCAAGGAATTAGATAATGAAGGTTGAAGAGCGGTACTCAAGGGTAATGGATGCTCAATTTTGATGGAGAATCAAAAACAAAATTAAGTCAGAGCATACCCCGATGGGCTCATGCTTGAGAATGCCCTAGAGTTGGATTCCCCAACAACAAACAATGAGGCTGAACGCAAAGTCGTGATAGCCATACTTGGTTTGGCCAGAGTCCCGAGGGTCAAAACCTTAAAGTCTGTGGAGACTCAAGATCAGTAGTACCAAAAGTTAATGTTGAGTTCAAGGCCAGGGCTGGAACTGTGACAAAATACTTGAAACTTGACTCAATTCAATGAGTATTACGAGGGAGGAAAATGTAAATGCCGATGTCCTATTTATGTTTGCCTTCTCAGAGATAGAGAATTATGTTGAAAGTTCTTACTTCCAAGTCTTGAAGACCTGAAGCATTGATATAAAAGATGATAACACCTATAGGTATGAAAAGCCATTGGATAGATCCTACAGAGGCTCTCCAGGAAACCGGTTGGTTACCCGACAATGCCTTGGAGGCACGAAAGTCGTCAATAAGAACATTGAGGCCTCAAAACGCGAATTTTGCCTTGAAAGAAACTCATCTAGAAATATGGGGGCAGGACCCTTGCCCAAAAGATGACCCGATTTGGATTCTACTAGCCAATCATAATGGCTGATACCAGAAGTTATGTTTGATCGATATCCAAAAACACGCAACTGTTGATCAATCCCCTAAAATGTTGAAAACCATCAGTTCCACCATTCCCAATGGCAAATGCCCATAGGAAGTTCTTGATAGTTGCAATTGATACCTTTATGAAAAAGTCTTGGGCCAATATCCAAGCCTGGATAACCACCAAGTAAATGATACAATTGTGATACGTAGATATGGACTTCCACCAATCCTTGTAGCCAGAAATGGATGACAATTCAAAAATGAGTCTCTTACAAGATGGAATTGTTTGAAAGAAATGTGGTGCCTAGACTTGGCACACCCCAAACCTTAAGGTTTATCGTATCTGAGCATCCGGTTAAGACACTCCACCTGATCAGACTAAGTAGAAATAAGGTTTGATGAAACCACAAGCTTCTAGCTCTAAGGAATTGAAGGCTCAAATAGGCCGTGTTCGATGTAATTGAAGGCTCGAATAGGCCGTGTTCAATGTAGTTGAAGGCTCGAATAGGCCATGTTCCATGCAATTGAAGGCTCAAATAGGCCGTGTTTAATGTAATTGAAGGCTCATCAAGTGGGCAATCGAACTAGGAGAATTCGAAGTTAATTACAAGCATAGGACGACCATAAAAGCCCAAGCTCTAGCTGACTTCATGGTTGAATAGAAGATTGACAACCAAGAAGTCGGGGGGCAGAAGGTAATAGACCAGGAAGGTTAGCAAGGTGAGAAGCCCTTGGAAGAGAAGAAGGCTCTATGTTGATGGGGCATCAAAAACAAAAACCCGTGGTGCAGGTTTATTTCTACAAAGCCCCGATGGATTCGCACTTTAGTATGCCTTGAAGTTGGACTTCTAAACAACCTACAATGAGGCAGAGTATGAAGCTCTGATAGCCACCTTGGATTGACGAGAGCCCTGAGGGTGAAGAATTTGAAAGTCTGTGGAGACTCAAAGCTTGTAGTCTCACAAGTCAATGGAGAGTTTGAGGCTAGAGAAATTTATATGGCCAAATACTTGAGGATTGTGAAAGCTGTGATGGCTCAATTCGAAGAGTGCTATATATGTTGAGCACATCCCAAGAAAGGAGAACGTCAAGGTCGATGCTCTATCTAAGTTCGCCTCTTCAAAGATGGAGATTTATGAAGGGAGTTTTCACTTCCAGGTCCTGAAGACCCCCACTGTTATGAAAAATTACGCAAGCGCACGTTGTCACAAGTAATATATGATTAAATCAAGTTCGTTCCCACAGAGATCTAGAATGGTGTTCAATTCAATTAATGTACCTATGCACCGATGTATGGTTTTTATCCACTGCTAAGACAAATAACAAATTGGATTTTCATTAACTACTAAATTAATTATCAAACTAAAGATTAACTAATTAAAGAGATTAAAGTCGAATTACTAATATGAGAATAAAACATGGAATCCTAGTTTCATCATCTACTTCACTTAGAGTTGCAGCCTTTAATTAAAACATGCGATGGGTTTGATATCTGATCGAATAACACGAAAAGAGTAAAAGTTACCTCTCGGTATACTAGTACCAATCTACGCATACATCCACAAAAGAGATAGAAGACGAGTAGGCACCTATTATGTTTAGACCCTATATCTCTATAGAATTTGAAAACATAAAGGTTTAAGCACAAGTTATTCATAAAGATCACACAGGGTAGCATAATATCTCTATTGATGCCACAAATCATGATGTCAAAACACCAACCTATCCTATGCTAGCATGGCAAGTTCTAAATCTCAAGATCCACTCTCGTTTAGCAAGAGATTAACAAATTAGATGTTCGCGACGCACCTAAATTCAATAAGCACAACCATACAAGGATATCAAGTATTCACCACACATAAATCTTTAAGGCATGCAAACTACTAAGCTACATAGATAAATCCACTAGGATCCCATGACAACGATTAGCCCATAATTAAACCTTTCGTCACCATGGGATTTGATGAAAACATGGTAAATAACAAGATATGAATAAAAGACGTAATTATATTAATAAACAAGAGTTGAGAAAAACAAATCTAGAACAAAAGATGAAGTAGATCTAGATCCGTTGCTTGTCACGAGCGTTGAATCCTTCTCTCCTTTTCTCCCTTGCAGATCTAATCTGGTTACAATAATAAAACTATGATAATGTGTATCTATCTATTACAATGGTATGATGTGTTTAAATAGGCTCTAAAAGTCTTCTCCAGCAAGAAAATACAAAAACAGAATTATAATAGAATTTCTGCAAAATACGTTTCCTAAACTGATTCTGTTTTTTAAGGAAAATTCGTAGCTGACTTTTCTTCAGATTTTCTGGAACGTCCCAAACGTAGTTGGACCTCTGGACTACCTTATAATGATAGAAAATCTCGTTATCTTCGCGTGGACTGCTTACGGGCTGAAAACAGACTTATAGAACTCAAGATATGGCCCAAACAGTGTAGACTGCGCAAGCCCTTCTCAGAAATCCGAATTTTAATCAATTAATTCCCCAAAAATTATAGAAGCATCCACCTTAGTCAACATCCTTGTAAATCTGCACAACTAAACAAAACACATCAAAACTACAAGAAACTTGAGCCCAAGAAAATCAATTTAAGCCGATTTAGAATGCTCCAAGTGGATATAAAATCCACTTATCACACCCCCAAACTTAAACCGATGCTTGTCCTCAAGCATAAACAATTACACTATCTAACTAACTAGTACCACTTCCGTAGGTGATCACGGTTGCATTTGGCATATGCAACAAGCCCTTTAAACCCCTAGGCATCCCTAGTGGACGAGTAAGGTCTCGTGAGGGCCTATAGCGAATGTACCCACAAAATCCATTTAACCTAATGCAATGCAATGCATGAATGCAACTAATATGCAAATGCAATTAATCTAGCCTACCATACCTTCAAATCCTCTCATGCCATATCAACTTAAGAATCAAAGTAAATATGCAATGTCTTGGTGTCGAAAGTGCAAGCATTCACATAGTCTACTCAATGAACATGCATAAGTTCTTGTTCGCACTTATTCACGCAAGAGAACGTGGTCAACAAGTAATATAGAGTAAATAGGATTCGTTCCCACAGAGACTCAAATTGTTTGTTATGTTCACTTATGCACCAGCTTATGATTTACACTCACTGCTAAGACAATCACAATTTTGGTTTTGATTTACTAAAGATTAATTACCAACTAAGCCAATTACGAGGAAATAACTTAACTTTAACTTTATAATAAACAAACATGGGATTTCAATTTCATTTACTACTTCATCTAGAATCTTATGCCCTTTAGCCTAGCATGTGACAGAGTTGATTACTGATTAGATGCACTAAACTGATACACACCAACTTTCGTTGTGCATATACCATCCTACTGATCATCCACAATTGATAGAAGTCAAGTAGTCACCAAATATGTGTAGTCCCTATATGTCTATAGCAATTGAACACATACCGGTTGAAAATCAAGCACCCATTAAATCTCATAGTCGATGCAAGACGGTTAGAATTACACCACAAATTAATACATGTTCTTCACATGCAAAAACCTATGCTAGCATGACTTTTTCTAAACCCTAGATCCACTTTCGCATTCACTAGGATTAATCTAACAATTACAGGTGTTCGCGACTCACCTATAACGAATAAGCATAAACATACTAGGCAATCAATACAATCAATCACACACCAAGGCATAAAAACACTCAATTACTAGAATCCATAGAAAAATCCATTAAAATCCCATGATAACGATTTAGCCCATAATCGACCTAATCGCCATCATGGGTTCTAGGGATAACATAATTCTAAAACAAGCAAATAAATATAGAAGAGAGAAATAAGGTTTAGAAATGAATCCCCAAAATAGAAGAGTACAAAGGTTCCAAAGAATAATCCTTGCTTGTCACTAGCTTGGAGAATTTCCTTGAAATTGTTCTTGAAAAATGAGATGAAAATGTTGATAGATGCTAAAGAAAAATAAAGAACAACGATAGATAATGATTTTTAGGTCTCCAATAATACATATAAAGATGCCCTAATAATAGGCCCAAAACCAACTTGACCCGATACAAGGCAACAGAAAACTGCTCAAACCCACATCAAGCGCCATGGCGCCTCATCTCGCGCCACTGCGCCTAGACCAAGCGCAAGAGCGCCCTTCCCTAGCGCAACAGCGCTCCACAAGCCCTGGAATTCTTTCCCCGCACGCGCTATAGCGCTAGAACTCGAGCAACGGCTCCCAGCCTCGCGCAACTGCGCCCCATACACGCGCAACTGCGCCTGGAAACTCCTGGACAACACCCTTTTTCCACCCTGTGCGCGCAATGGCGCCCAACACCTGTGCAATGGCGCCCAACGGTTCCTGGAATGCCTATGCTGCGTGCTGTTGCACTCCTGTACCTCTCCTTGTTTTGCTTTAGCTCTCCCACTTAGCAACAATCATTCCACAATTCTTGCACTTTGAATCACTTTTCTTCACACATCTAAAAATTCATTTCACGCCACCCAAATCACCATTTTAGCACCATAATAACTTCACGACACAACCTACACAATTTACACAAAAACGTATCAAATGACAACGAAACTTGAGAACATGCAAACGATTAAAGTCCAAACGGAAGGTAAATAGTGGATATAAAATCCACTTATCAAACCCCCAAACTTAAACTGTTGCTTGTCCTCAAGCAATGCAAACTCAGCTTAAAATGATGAATGAATGCGACTAATAACTACATGTCATGATAATGCGAAAATGTCCTAATGCAATGATCCCACACAAATGATCTGAAACCAACTCAACACGCAAACGTCTCAACGAATGCAACAACTCCAAACAGAGCTCGACTAAGGCCCCGTATACTAACAATACATGCTCGGAAACGTGGTGTGTGCATTTCTCACTAGATATACTCTCGAAACTAGATCAAAGGCATAACCAATTCTTCGCCAAGACAATCACATGTTTATAAACAGAATAGACTTTAGACACTCCATGACTCAAAGACACCGCCATCATCATCCAAGGTAGACAAGGATTCATGCTTTACTATACAAGACGACACAAAACATCATATATACATGCTTATTGACCGTGCAATGGGTGAGACCCCTAAAGGCTTATACAATAGCACTCATGTAGCGAGCGTTAGGTTAGTGGATCCCAGACCGGAAAAGTCTTAGGTCACTAGGCATAAAATCCCCTAGAACTTAATTGCTCGAGTACTAAAGAGCTCACCCTAGCCAATTAGCATACACACACTCTTACAATTCCTCATTTTTTTATTCTCACAACTCTTTTCTTTTCTTTTTTTTTTTCTTTTTTTTCTTTTTTTTTTTCTATTTTTTTTTCTCTTGACTCTTTTTCTTGCCTCTTTTTTTTTTCACATGGGTGCACTGTCTCACCCCCCTAGACTACTCATATCAAATATGAGCCGGCTACTAGCCATTTGACGCCTAGCCATTATTACACTACGACACGACACTTAGCATGAAATCCCTGTTTTCCCCCAAACTTATACTTAAGTGCTCCTACGCCATCGAGGGAATAACGAAAATTCTAGATATAAATAAGTGATTAAATCTCAACAGCCAAACAAGGTATGACTCGATCTAGCCCAAGAGCACACAGTGAGACCGTGAAAAGATTGTGTTCCCGACACATGCAAGTCAATTTCATAAGTACTTAAATCAACCCTCTATTCATTGTCATCACACTCAAATTAACGTCGACCTATCGAGCCAGAAACAGACACTCAAGTGGAATCATATGATATGCATGAACCAAATGATTTTACACACCTAAATAAACTATATGACATGGCATCCTAAATGCACTCTAAATGGCATGGCAAAACTAAATGCAAAAATACTAACATGAATATGCATGAATATGCAACTATATGCAATGCAATGACTCTTGATACCCTAAAATCACCCCCAAACTTAAAAATTTCAATGTCCTCATTGAAGGTAAAATTAAAGGGTACAAGAGATACTCCCCTAGTCGTCGGCATCGTCACCCACCTCGGGTGGTGTGTCTGGTGGTGGATAAACGTGGTGCGCTCCGAAGATAGGCCATGTGACCTGAAAACCCTGCTGCTGGTACACTCCATCCAATGACTGAGTCAAGTCTGTAGCAAATCTGTGTAGCATGGCATTCGTAGTATCCTGACGCCTCAACATGCGTCTGAACTGAGCATCACTGAAAACCACAGTACCCTGACTCGTCTGTGCCTGAGAAGGTCCCGCTCTGTCTAGGTGTGGCTGTGGAGGTACCTGCTCAACCGGTGGTGGAGCACCACCCCCTCAAAAATCTCAACATAACCAAGACCTCTCGGGTGAGGAACACCACCCGACCACTCCGCCATCTTATTAATAGCCGCGTGCTTGATAGAACCCCTCGGCCTGAGCAGCGTCTCATCACTATGCCAAAACACCCACATGAACACACAACTCTGCAATAATGACTGCATGTGGGATCCCGCCTGTCGTACCACCCTTCAAGAACGTCAAGATATTCTGATAGACTAGTTCCCCAAGATCAATATACTTCCCGTTCAAAATACCCCACAAAATGATGGCACGATCAACATTAACCTCAGTAACATGGGTAGTAGGCATTACACGAGCACAAATAAACAAGAACCAAGCTCGGGCATACCTCATCAAAGCAGCTGCCGGAAAAGTACTCGGCGTGGTAGAACCTGCCTTATACTTCCAAACCGTACCCGGGATACACATCCCCGCCATGATAGCATCTAGGTCAACATCATCCCTAGTTTTCTGCCCCCAATCCTCAACATTCCTAGGCTTCGGTGATTGAGACAAAACACGCCGGATATACCCAGGCTTATAAGCAACTGCCTGCCCCCTAACCATAGTGATTCCATTCTTGTCATCCTTGGCATTGGCATAAAATTCCCTAACAATGCTCAAGGGAACTGCCACCGGCTTAGCACAAAACATCACCCAACCTAACTCCCTAACCATATCTCTCAATTCACCATCCTCACCCGAAGGCTCAAAACCCCTCTCCTGAACAACAGCTTTTGTCAATAAATTTTCGAACTCCTCTTGAGCCGCCTTAGAAACAAATTTATCCACATCATAATTCGGCTCCACCTCCTCCTCCGAACTACTACTACTCGGCACACGTACTCTTTTAGGAGCCATACCACTCTTTGAACAACACAACGTCAATAAACACCCAAAAATCCACAATATATCTCCACACACAATATCCCAATTCCAACAATTCAATTCACTAAATAATTAAATTAAGAGAGAATATTACCACTTGAATTGAAGATGAGAACCTTGAAAGCACTCCCCCAAACTTGAATTAGAGAAATCTTGAAGCTTGTATGGAAGTTGAATGATTTGGAATAAAGAGGGGATTTGTGTGTATAGGTGATTATGTAGAAATAATTAGTGGGATAGGATTGAGATGGTTTGGAAGATGTAGGAATTGAATTGAAGAAAGGGGATGAGGTATAGATTTTGGGTAGAGAGAATTTTAGGTTTAGGAGTATAAGAGATGTGGGTGTAAGTATTGTTCGGCTGGTTATTTGTTACAACAGGTTTTCTATTTTTTTTAATTTTTTTTTTTTAATACAGGGTAGCGCTATAGCGCTTGAGGAGGGCGCCATTGCGCGTAGAAGCTCCTGGAATCAGCCTGGCCGGGCGCTATTGCGCATAAGACTAGCGCAGTTGCGCGATCCATGTCCTGGAAAGACAGTAGCGCTAGGCGCTGTTGCGCTTGGAAACCCCTGCTATTTTTTTTTTTTTTTTTTCAAACATACACCAAACGCGTGGGTTGCCTCCCACGAAGCGCTTCTTTTACGTCAGTAGCTTGACGTGAATTCCATGATTTACTCAGTAATTGCAAGAACCGCGGTTTCAGCCCCACGATTCGATACCTCACCAAAGTACGGTTTCAATCTCTGACCATTGACTTTGAATGACTGATCAGGTGATTTCTCAAAAATCTCAACCGCTCCATGCGGAAACACGATTTTTACAACAAAGGGCCCTGACCATCTCGATTTTAGCTTTCCTGGAAATAGACGAAGGCGAGAATTAAATAACAACACGGGTTGTCCAGGAACAAATACCTTGTTGACTAAACGACGATCATGCCATCTCTTCACTTTTTCTTTGTAGAGTTTATTGTTCTCG
This sequence comes from Kitagawia praeruptora, assembly GCA_037693485.1. Classification (NCBI taxonomy): domain Eukaryota; kingdom Viridiplantae; phylum Streptophyta; class Magnoliopsida; order Apiales; family Apiaceae; genus Kitagawia; species Kitagawia praeruptora. The sequence continues at coordinate 94,639,589 of CM075354.1, read as the reverse complement.
TATGCTTGCAAGCGAAACTCGTCCATCTCATGGAGTTGCACCATTCTCTTCTCACCCGCGGCTGTAAGATCAAAATTTAGCTTCTTCAAAGCCCAATAAGCCTTGTGCTCCAATTCCGCCGGCAAATGACAAGCTTTCCCGTAGACAAGCTGATACGGTGACATTCCCAAAGGTGTTTTATATGCCGTTCGATAAGCCCAGGCGGCTTCATCGAGTTTCAGAGACCAATCCTTTCTTGAAGGACTCACCACCTTTTCTAGAATACGCTTGATTTCCCGATTAGACACTTCAGCTTGGCCATTGGTCTGAGGATGATATGCTGTAGCTACCCGATGATTGATATTGTATCTGGCCATAAGATTAGTGAACTTGTGATTGCAAAAATGAGTGCCTTCATCACTGATAATGACTCGAGGAGTACCAAATCTGGTGAAAATGTTCTTCTGAAGGAAATTAAGCACGACTTGGGCATCATTTGTCGGAAGTGCTTTGACCTCAACCCATTTAGATACGTAATCAACTGCTAGCAAGATATATTGATTGTTGCATGAAGAGATAAAGGGTCCCATGAAGTCAATTCCCCAAACATCGAAAATTTCCACTTCCAACATTACATTAAGGGGCATCTCATCCCTCCTCGATATGTTACCAACACGCTGACAACGATCACACCTTAAGACGTACTGATGAGCATCCTTAAAAAGAGAAGGCCAATAAAACCCCGCTTGAAGAATCCGAGTAGCAGTCTTTTCACCTCCATAGTGGCCCCCATATGTCGTGGCGTGATAATCCCTCAGAATAGCCTCTGTTTCACTATACGGCACACATCTTCTAAGAATCTGATCAGCTCCCTGTTTAAACAGATATGGTTCGTCCCAACGATACAATTTAACTTCATGCAAGAACTTCTTCCTTTGTGCATAAGAAAATTCGGATGGAATAACTTGACTAACCAGAAAGTTCACAATGTCTGCGTACCATGGCTCCTCTTCTTGCACCCTAAACAATTGCTCATCTGGGAAGAATTCATTAATGATGGTATCGTCTCGAGAGGATTTACCAACGTCCTCCAGACGAGAAAGATGGTCATCAACTTGATTCTCTGTCCCTTTCCTGTCCTTAATCTCCACATCAAATTCTTGTAACAGAAGTACCCAACGAATTAAACGAGGTTTGGAGTCCTTTTTAGAGAGCAGATATCTAATAGCCGCGTGATCCGTGTACACCATTACCTTTGTACCTAGCAAGTAAGAACGAAATTTTTCGAAACCATAGACTATGGCCAACAGCTCCTTTTCAGTAGTAGTGTAGTTCAACTGAGCATCATTAAGAGTCTTGCTTGCATAATAGATCACATGAAACACTTTGTCTTTCTTTTGACCGAGAACAGCCCCCACTGCATAATCGCTAGCATCGCACATCATAGCGAAAGGTTCACTCCAATCGGGAGCAATGATCACTGGTGTTGAAACCAATTTCTTTTTCAGAGTCTCGAAAGCGGTCAAACATTCTTCATCAAATTTAAAAGGAACATCCTTTTCCAAGAGCTTACACAACGGTTTGGAGATTTTTGAGAAGTCTTTGATAAAACGCCTGTAGAAACCTGCGTGACCAAGGAAACTGCGAATCCCTCTCACTGAATTAGGTGGTGGAAGATTTTCAATTGTCTCTATTTTTGCCCTGTCCACCTCTAGACCTCTCCATGACACCTTGTGCCCAAGAATAGTTCCCTCCTGAACCATGAAGTGGCATTTCTCCCAGTTAAGTACTAGATTAGTCTCCACACATCTTTTCAGAACCGCACCCAGATTTTTCAAACATTCATCGAAAGAGAGACCGATTACAGAAAAGTCATCCATGAAAACTTCTACGGTCTTGCCAATCATGTCTGAAAAGATAGCCATCATACACCTTTGAAAAGTGGCAGGTGCACCACACAAACCAAAAGAGACTCGCCGAAAAGCAAATGTACCAAATGGACATGTGAAAGTCGTCTTCTCCTGATCTTCAGGGGCAATACAGATTTGATTATACCCAGAATATCCATCCAATAGGCAATAGTACTCCTGACCTGCAAGTCTGTCCAGCATCTGATCGATAAAGGGCAAAGGAAAATGATCCTTCCTAGTGGCCTTGTTCAATTTCCGGTAGTCCATACAGATTCTCCAACCAGTGACCGTGCGAGTAGAGATAAGTTCATTCTTCTCATTGGTGATTACCGTCATGCCACCTTTCTTCGGCACACATTGAACTGGGCTTACCCATGAACTATCAGAAATGGGATAGATAATCCCTGCATCCAACCATTTGATGATTTCTTTCTTCACAACTTCTTCCATGATTGGATTTAGACGTCTCTGATTTTCCACTGTTGGTTTACTCCCTTCTTCTAATGGAATTTTATGTTGACAGTAAGCTGGACTAATTCCCTTGATGTCTGCTATGGTCCATCCAATAGCTGATTTGAATTCTCTAGAACTCTCAAGAGCTTGTCTTCCTCAGAATCTGACAAGTTAGCAGCAATAATCACAGGTAAAGTAGATGACTCACCAAGAGAAGCATACCTTAAATGATCAGGTAGTGGTTTGAGCTCTAGAGTTGGAGCTTCTTCAATGGATGGTTTCAACCGCTGATGTGACCCCTTCAATTCAGATAGACCTAAAGATTCCACTGGTCTCTCGAATTTCCTTTGCCATGGAGTAGCATCAAGAAGTAGCAGTTGCTCATCTATCTCATCTTCTTCCAATAAAGAATCACTAATCAGTGCTTTTTCCAATGTGTCATTCAAGAGCAGATGCTCAATTTTTGATTGCACTGCTGACTCCACCAAGTCTATCTTCAAACATTGCTCTTCTTCAGTTGGAAACTTCATAGCCTTGAAAACATTGAAGGTGACATTTTGATCATGCACCCTCATCGTAAGTTCCCCTTTTTGCACGTCAATCAAGGTTTGCCCCGTGGCCAAGAATGGTCTCCCAAGAATGATAGGGATTTTCTTGTCTTCTTCAAAATCAAGTATGACGAAATCTGCTGGAAAGATGAGTTTGTCCACTTTTACCAGAACATCTTCTACGATTCCTCGAGGGTAGGTAATTGAGCGATCAGCTAACTGGAGTGACATGTTGGTAGGCTTAGGCTCCGGAAGACCAAGTTGCAAGAAAACCGAATAGGGCATGAGGTTGATGCTTGCCCCTAAATCACACAAACACTTGTCAAAAGACAAATTTCCAATGATGCACAGTATGGTAAAACTCCCCGGATCCTTCAGCTTAGGTGGCAACTTTTGTTGCAAAACAGCACTGCACTCCTCCGTCAAAGCTACGGTCTCTAACTCCTCGAGTTTCAATTTCCTCGAAAGTATGCCCTTCATGAACTTGGCATAACTCGGCATTTGTTCAAGTGCTTCAGCAAATGGTAGATTTATGTGCAACTTTTTGAACACTTCCAAGAACTTTGCTAATTGCTTATCAAACTTCTGTTTCTGAAGCCTTTTAGGGAATGGCGGAGGCGGATAAACTTCTTTGCTAGCTTCCGTAATTTCTGAACCTGTTTTCCCATCTGACTTCTCCTTTCCTTCCTCACCTGATGCCTTCTGAATGACCGGGAGAGCTGAATTAGAAGACCGGATAGATCCCTCAGACGCGCCCGCGTCCAAATCACTGTTCACAGCATTTTCAAGTTCTTCGTTAAACTGCTTTTTGACTCCCAGATCGTCTGTAACCTTTCCAGAACGTAACGTAACAGCATGAATCTGTTCCTTGACCTTCTTTTTACCCGAATTTGATTCCGTGTCACTAGGTAATTGCCCTTGAGGTTTGTTCAAAAGAGCATTGGCTAGTTGGCCCATTTGATTTTCAAGAGTTTTCAGAGATGCTGCTTGACTCTTGTACATCATTCGCAATTCTTCCATTTCTGACTTCTCATTAGATTGCACATGACTTCCTGGTTGTTGTTGATGAAATCCAGGTGGATTGTATGGTGGCCTTTGGGCATAGGGTTGTTGATAACCCGAATTGTTGAACTGCCTTGAACTATACTGCTGACCCTGAGATGGTTGTTGCATAGCATTCTGATTGTTGCTCCAACTGAAGTTAGGATGATTCCTATTGTTGGGATGATATGTATTGGGAGCAGGTTGTGAAGGCCTCTGATAATTGCTGACAAACTGTGCCGACTCACTAGAAATTGCACATTGATTAGTGTCATGAGCCCCCGCACACAATTCACAGACCATGGCGACTTGTTGAACCCCCACCTTAGCCAATGAGTCCACTTTCATGGTTAGAGCCTGTAGCTGGGCTGCTATAGCTGTTGTGGCATCCATTTCAAGTACACTTGCAACCTTACCTTGTGGAATGCGTTGTGTCGGATTCTGATACTCGTTTGCAGCCATCATTTCAATCAAGTCATAGGCCTCTTCATAGCTTTTGGCCCACAGAGCTCCTCCAGATGCTGCATCAAGCATTGCTCGAGAATGACTTAACCCATTGTAGAAGCTATTGATGACCATCCAATTTGGCATCCCATGATGAGGACATTTCCGGAGCATCTCCTTGTACCTTTCCCAAGCTTCACACAGTGATTCACCAGAATGCTGACTAAATTGTGTAAGAGCATTCCTCATGGCAGCAGTCTTTGCCATAGGAAAGAATTTAGTCAAGAACTTTTGTGCCAGATCTTCCCATGTAGTGATGGAACCTGCTGGAAGTGAATGCAACCAGCTTTTTGCCTTGTCTCTCAAGGAGAATGGAAACAACCTTAGCTTGATAGCATCCTCAGAAACTACATTGGTTTTGAACGTGTCACAGATCTCAATGAAGTCCCTGATATGCATGTTAGGATCCTCAACAGATGAACCCCCAAACTGAACTGAGTTCTGGACCATTTGGATCGTGCCCGGCTTGATCTCAAAATTATTTGCAGCAATAGCCGGCCGCACAATACTCGACTGAATATCATCAATCTTGGGCTGAGAATATTCCTTCAGCGCCTTGTTATCTTCCATTTCTCCAGTAACTTCCAACTCTTCTTCACTGTCCTCCACTAATTCCTCTTCGTGCTTCTCTTCTTCCAGATTTTCTTTACGAGCTTGAGATCGAGTAAGCATACACGCTCAAGATAGTACCTGAGAAACCCCAAAGTAAATGAGTGAGAAAAACGTCTGAGTCAGTGAATTTAATCCAAATTGATGACAAGATCATAAACTAAACAAACAATGAACCGAGTCCCCGGCAGCGGCGCCAAAAACTTGTTCGCACTTATTCACGCAAGAGAACGTGGTCAACAAGTAATATAGAGTAAATAGGATTCGTTCCCACAGAGACTCAAATTGTTTGTTATGTTCACTTATGCACCAGCTTATGATTTACACTCACTGCTAAGACAATCACAATTTTGGTTTTGATTTACTAAAGATTAATTACCAACTAAGCCAATTACGAGGAAATAACTTAACTTTAACTTTATAATAAACAAACATGGGATTTCAATTTCATTTACTACTTCATCTAGAATCTTATGCCCTTTAGCCTAGCATGTGACAAAGTTGATTACTGATTAGATGCACTAAACTGATACACACCAACTTTCGTTGTGCATATACCATCCTACTGATCATCCACAATTGATAGAAGTCAAGTAGTCACCAAATATGTGTAGTCCCTATATGTCTATAGCAATTGAACACATACCGGTTGAAAATCAAGCACCCATTAAATCACATAGTCGATGCAAGATGGTTAGAATTACACCACAAATTAATACATGTTCTTCACATGCAAAAACCTATGCTAGCATGACTTGTTCTAAACCCTAGATCCACTTTCGCATTCACTAGGATTAAACTAACAATTACAGGTGTTCGCGACTCACCTATAACGAATAAGCATAAACATACTAGGCAATCAATACAATCAATCACACACCAAGGCATAAAAACACTCAATTACTAGAATCCATAGAAAAATCCATTAAAATCCCATGATAACGATTTAGCCCATAATCGACCTAATCGCCATCATGGGTTCTAGGGATAACATAATTCTAAAACAAGCAAATAAATATAGAAGAGAGAAATAAGGTTTAGAAATAAATCCCCAAAATAGAAGAGTACAAAGGTTCCAAAGAATAATCCTTGCTTGTCACTAGCTTGGAGAATTTCCTTGAAATTGTTCTTGAAAAATGAGATGAAAATGTTGATAGATGCTAAAGAAAAATAAAGAACAACGATAGATAATGTTTTTTAGGTCTCCAATAATACATATAAAGATGCCCTAATAATAGGCCCAAAACCAACTTGACCCGATACAAGGCAACAGAAAACTGCTCAAACCCACATCAAGCACCATGGCGCCTCATCTCGCGCCACTGCGCCTAGACCAAGCGCAAGAGCGCCCTTCCCTAGCGCAACAGCGCTCCACAAGTGATAAGTGGATTTATATCCACTTGGAGCATTCTAAATTGGCTTAAATTGATTGTCTTGGACTCAAGTTTCTGGTAGTTTTGATGTGTTTTGCTTAGTTGTGCAGATTTACGAGAATGTTGACTAAGGTGGATGCTTCTATAATTTTTTGGGAATTAATTGATTAAAATTCGGATTTTCTGGGAAGGCTGCGCAGCTTACACTGTTTTGGCCATATCTGGAGTTCTGTAAGTCCGTTTTCAGTGATCTTACTGCCCACGCGAAGCCTGGGAGATTTTCTACAACTTAGGATAGGATTCCCAAGAGCAAATTGCGCCAGGTAGGAGCAATCTGCGCGAAGAACAGACTGCTGGGCGCAAGTTGCCCTGCAAGTTGCCCCTGAAAAATACAGTTTTTACTATTTTGGCCATATCTTGAGTTCTACAACTCCGTTTGGGGCCCGTAAGCAGTCCACGCGAAGATAACGAGATTCTCTATCATTCTAAGGTGGTCCAGAAGCCCAATTACGTCTGGAACGGCTCTGGAAAATAGAAGAAAAGTCAGCTACGAATTTCCCTTAAAAAACAGAATCAGTTTAGGAAACGTATCTTGCAGAAATTCTATTATAATTCTGTTTTGGTATTTTCTTGCTGGGCAAGATGTCTAGAGCCTATATAAACACATCCAACCCTTGTAAATTGGATAATTAAGATCATTATCATTAGAGACACAATTACATATCAATTACTTAGGTTTATTTGTATATTTTCATACTTTGTTTTTATCATGGTTTCATCAGATCCCATGATGACGAGAGGTTCGATTATGAACTAATCGTTGTCATGGGATTCTAATGGATTTATTTATGGAGCTTTAGTATCTTGATGCTTTACAGATCTGTGTGTGATGTATATCTGATATCCTCGTATGGTTGTGCTTATTGAATTTAGATGCGTAGCTAACATCTAATTTGTTAATCTCTTGTGAAGTGAAAGTGGATCTTGAGATTTAGAACTTGCCATGCTAGCATAGGTTCATAATTGTTATCAATATGATTGTGGTGTGAGATGAGAATACTTATACTGCCCTGTGTGATCTTTATGGATAACTTGTTCTTCAACCGTTATGTTTTCAAATCTTATAGAGATGTAGGGTCTAAGCATAATTGGTGTCTATTCATCTTCTATCTCTTTTGTGGATGTATGTTTAGTTTGGTATTCGTATACTGAGAAGTAGCGTATACTTGTTTCGTGTTATCCGATCAGATATCATAACCATTGCATATAGTGATTAAAGGCGTCAGATCTAAGCAAAGTATTTAATGAAGTTAGGATTCCATGTTTACTCTTGCAGACGTAATTAGATTTTAATTCTTGTTAGTTAATTAATTCTTAGTTTTGTTAATTTGTGTCTTAGTTAATTTAGTTTAATAAACCCAATATTGTTATTGTCTTAGCAGTGCATAATAACCATACATTGTTGCATAGGCATATTTACTGAATAGAACCATAACTTGATCCCTGTGGGAACGAATTTGGACTTAACCTTATATATTACTTGTGACCACGTACGCTTGCGTGATTTAGTGTAAACAAGTTTTTGGCGCCGCTGCCGGGGATCATTGGTGTTTTATTTTTGGTTTATGTGCTTGTCAATAATGGTCGTTAGAGTTCACTGACTCAGATTTCTTTTTCTCATCTATTCTTGTAGTTCGTTGGTGTTTCAGGTACTTGTCAGAGAAAGATGGATTTTTACTATGGAGTTCAGCAGGTGGTTAGTGTTTGTGAGCTATGTGCGGGCGCACATGAGACGTATCAGTGCTGGAGCAACCAAGGTGGTATTCAACAGCCTCAGCCATGTGAGCAGTATTTTGGCGTTCATGATCCATCACAATATTGTTACTACGAAGGAGTTGATCCATATGTCACTTATGAGGAGCAACCATATTTTCAATACCATCCTCAACAGTACCAGCAAGATGTTCCAGATATGTCATATTACTATGGAAATGAAGAGTTTCAACATCAGCAACCTACTCCTACTTTTCAGTCAGATGAGGTTAATGTTAGGGATGAGGTTATGATGTTTGTAAAGAGTAGTGAGGAGTCTCTTAAATCTTTGGAGATTCTAGTTGCTCAAGCTGTGAGAGCCTTGGAACAAGAAAAACAACAATTCATACAAGAGGCAATTCCTGAAAATAACGATGACTTGGAGCAAGGTACTGCATGCATAATTGAAGAAGACAAATTCCAAGAGGAGGAGAGTGTTCATAAGCCATGTGAGGAATTTGATCAAGCTAGTGAGGTGGATGATTTGGAAAGGGCACTATTTGAGACAGACACTGATGAGCTACGCAAATTTCAAGAATTGTTATGTGCGAACCAAGAAGACACTGTTGGGCTACAGAAATTTCAAGAATGGGTATGTGCGAACCAAGAGGCTGATGAACATGAGAAAGATGTAGGTCTTCTACTTGTCTCAGAATTTAAAGATGGAGGTAGCGCATTAGAGCCAATGGAGGAAGTTCTTTTTGAGGAACCAAAGGCTTCAGCAATTTACATTTACCCTCCTCCATTATATTCAAGCGAAGCCCGAGTGTTGTTCTACAAATTGACAGATTTTGGGTCAACAGACGAAGGCATTGGAATTGGATATAGTTGTTATACGAATAGGCCAAGCGAGGAGAAGGAGCAAAAAGTGTGCCGTCGTGATGACGATGAAGTATTGCGAAGAGAGGACCAGGCGAACTATTATCATCCTTAGTGGAGGCTTGGAAGTAACGTCAAGCTATTGACGTTAAAGAAGCGCTTCTTGGGAGGCAACCCAAGGTATGTTTTCTACTTTCCCTTGTATTTACTTCCATTCAATGAGGACATTGAATATTTTAAGTTTGGGGGTGGTTTGAGGGATAAGTAGTGTATATATATGTGATTGTTAGTCATTGTGTTCTTGTAGGATTTCATGTTTTGCATATTAGTAGTAGGAGTAAATTATGCATTTATGTTAGTGTTATTTACGTTTGTTTCATATAGGACATTCTGTTTTTTTGTTAGTATATCATGTGAGTTCATAATAGTTTGCATTTGCACCCATGCTTGATAGGAATTTTGTGTTGTTGACGCTTTTGATTGAGAAGTGATATGCTTTGTTCTTGTGCACACACATACACTAGTAAGTTGAAGCTAGTAGACTTATTGAATGTTGTAAGTGATTAGAAGGACATGAATATGTGCAAGATGATTTAGTTTGCATGCTTTGAATACAAGTTGGTGCGTTAGAGAGATGTTGCTTGGGATTGAGTATGTTTTTCCACCAAGTGAGTTTTTGAGCCTTATTGCATATTGCATATTTGCAATTTATTCGTTTGCTTGAGTGTCCACGGATTGTTGCATTGCTAGCAGTTGTTTGAGGTCTTTCTTGAAACGCATGACATTAATTGACGATTAAAATGATAAAGGCATTTAGGAATAACCGCATATTTTCCCATATTACCATAACATATTTACATGATCAATTAGTTAACCCGTTGAGCTTAATCCTATTTTTTCGGTGACATACCACATTACTTGCCTAGACCTTTTTCTTGTATTAGCCTCACATTAATTTGAACCCACATTGTCAAAGGCTAGTAGAGTGCTTAAGGGAGTAATAAGGTGTGCAAGGAGGGGTTATTGTTGGTTTTACTTTTGGGGAAAATATTGAAAATTGGGTTTGGTTGTTTACTGGATAGTCGACATATGTAATAAATTCATTGGATCATTGTTATTGTTTATATTATTGTTTTTGTTCTATTTAGCTCTCGAAAAAAAAAAAGAAAAAAAAAGAGAAAAGAAAAAAAAATATTATGAGAGCATGTTTGTGTTTGTTGCGATCCTATTTCAGTCGACTAGTCGAGTGTTTTATTTTAGTAAAATTTATGTGGGGGGGAAAATAGGGTGTTGTGTATGATTTATTATGGTACTTATTAGCTTTTGACACTTCACCTGTTTTGGCTTATTTGACATACCTTGTCCCTAGCCCCGTTACAACCCAAATAAAGACCTTTTGATTATCGTCATTGATGTATGTTGTGTTAAGAGTTAGATTGATACCAAATGTCAAGCATGTTTATGATTTTGTTGGAATTGAGTGATACACTTACCCTTGTTCTTGAGTGAATATTCTTTGTGAGTGGATTGTGATTGTTTGCTTGTTCTTGCGTATGAGATCCCGAGTGTTGTCTCAAAGATGTACTCTTGTAGGCTTAGCATGTTTACTAACTTATTCTTACACTTGACATGGGCTTGTGAGAACTTATGCATGTTCATTGAGTAGACTATGTGAATACTTGCACTTTCGACACCAAGACATTGCGTATTTACTTTGATTCTTAAGTTGATATAGGATTCCCAAGAGCAAATTGCGCCAGGTAGGAGCAATCTGCGCGAAGAACAGACTGCTGGGCGCAAGTTGCCCTGCAAGTTGCCCCTGAAAAATACAGTTTTTACTATTTTGGCCATATCTTGAGTTCTACAACTCCGTTTGGGGCCCGTAAGCAGTCCACGCGAAGATAACGAGATTCTCTATCATTCTAAGGTGGTCCAGAAGCCCAATTACGTCTGGAACGGCTCTGGAAAATAGAAGAAAAGTCAGCTACGAATTTCCCTTAAAAAACAGAATCAGTTTAGGAAACGTATCTTGCAGAAATTCTATTATAATTCTGTTTTGGTATTTTCTTGCTGGGCAAGATGTCTAGAGCCTATATAAACACATCCAACCCTTGTAAATTGGATAATTAAGATCATTATCATTAGAGACACAATTACATATCAATTACTTAGGTTTATTTGTATATTTTCATACTTTGTTTTTATCATGGTTTCATCAGATCCCATGATGACGAGAGGTTCGATTATGAACTAATCGTTGTCATGGGATTCTAATGGATTTATTTATGGAGCTTTAGTATCTTGATGCTTTACAGATCTGTGTGTGATGTATATCTGATATCCTCGTATGGTTGTGCTTATTGAATTTAGATGCGTAGCTAACATCTAATTTGTTAATCTCTTGTGAAGTGAAAGTGGATCTTGAGATTTAGAACTTGCCATGCTAGCATAGGTTCATAATTGTTATCAATATGATTGTGGTGTGAGATGAGAATACTTATACTGCCCTGTGTGATCTTTATGGATAACTTGTTCTTCAACCGTTATGTTTTCAAATCTTATAGAGATGTAGGGTCTAAGCATAATTGGTGTCTATTCATCTTCTATCTCTTTTGTGGATGTATGTTTAGTTTGGTATTCGTATACTGAGAAGTAGCGTATACTTGTTTCGTGTTATCCGATCAGATATCATAACCATTGCATATAGTGATTAAAGGCGTCAGATCTAAGCAAAGTATTTAATGAAGTTAGGATTCCATGTTTACTCTTGCAGACGTAATTAGATTTTAATTCTTGTTAGTTAATTAATTCTTAGTTTTGTTAATTTGTGTCTTAGTTAATTTAGTTTAATAAACCCAATATTGTTATTGTCTTAGCAGTGCATAATAACCATACATTGTTGCATAGGCATATTTACTGAATAGAACCATAACTTGATCCCTGTGGGAACGAATTTGGACTTAACCTTATATATTACTTGTGACCACGTACGCTTGCGTGATTTAGTGTAAACAACAAGCCCTGGAATTCTTTCCCCGCAAGCGCTATAGCGCTAGAACTCGAGCAACGGCTCCCAGCCTCGCGTAACTGCGCCCCATACACGCGCAACTGCGCCTGGAAACTCCTGGACAACACCCTTTTTCCACCCTGTGCGCGCAATGGCGCCCAACACCTGTGCAATGGCGCCCAACGGTTCCTGGAATGCCTATGCTGCGTGCTGTTGCACTCCTGGACCTCTCCTTGTTTTGCTTTAGCTCTCCCACTTAGCAACAATCATTCCACAATTCTTGCACTTTGAATCACTTTTCTTCACACATCTAAAAATTCATTTCACGCCACCCAAATCACCATTTTAGCACCATAATAACTTCACGACACAACCTACACAATTTACACAAAAACGTATCAAATGACAATGAAACTTGAGAACATGCAAACGATTAAAGTCCAAACGGAAGGTAAATAGTGGATATAAAATCCACTTATCAGTTCTCACAAGTCCATGTCAAATGTAAGAATAAGTTAGTAAACATGCTAAGCCTACAAGAGCACATCTTTGAAACAACACTCGGGATCTCATACGCAAGAACAAGCAAACACTCACAATCCACTCACAAAGAATATTCACTCAAGAACAAGGGTAAGTGTATCACTCAATTCCAACAAAATCATAAACATGCTTGACATTTGGTATCAATCTAACTCTTAACACAACATACATCAATGACGAAAATCAAAAGGTCTTTATTTGGGTTGTAACGGGGCTAGGGACAAGGTATGTCAAATAAGGCAAAACAGGTGAAGTGTCAAAAGCTAGTAAGTACCATAATACATCATACACAACACCATATTTTCCCCCACATAATTTTTACTAAAACAAACACTCGACTAGTCGACTAAAGTAGGATCACAACAAAAACAAACATGCTCTCATAATATTTTTTTTTTCTTTTTTTCTTTTTTTTCATCTTTTTTTTTCTTTTTGTTTTTTTTTTTCGAGAGCTAAATAAAACAATAATAAAAACAATAACAATGATCCCACAATTTTATTACATATGTCGACTATCAAGTAAACAACCAAACCCAAATTTTCAATATTTCCCCCAAAAGTACAACCAACAATAAACCCCTCCTTGCACACCTTATTACTCCCTTAAGCACTCTACTAGCCTTTGACAATGTGGGTTCAAATTAATGTAAGGCCAATACAAGAAAAAGGTCTAGGCAAGTAATGTGGTATGTCACCGAAAAAATAGGATTAAGCTCAACGGGTTAACTAATTGATCCTGTAAACATGGTGTGGTAATATGGGAAAATATGCGGTTAATCCTAATTGCCTTTATCATTTTAATCGTCAAATAATGTCATGCGTTTCAAGAAAGACCTCAAACAACTGCTAGCAATGCAAACAATCCGTGGACACTCAACCAAACGAATAAATTGCAAATATGCAATAAGGCTCAAAATCTCACTTGGTGGAAAAACATACTTAATCCCAAGCAACATCTCTCTAACGCACCGACTTGTATTCAAAGCATGCAAACTAAATCATCTTGCACATATTCATGTCCTTCTAATCACTTACAACATTCAATAAGTCTACTAGCTTCAACTTACTAGTGTATGTGTGTGCACAAGAACAAAGCATATCACTTCTCAATCAAAAGCGTCAACAACACAAAATTCCTATCAAGTATGGGTGCAAATGCAAACTATAATGAACTCACATGATATACAAAAAATAAAAACAGAATGTCCTATATGAAACAAACGTAGATAACACAAACATAAATGCATAATTTACTACTACTAATATGCAAAGCATGAAATCCTACATGAACAAATAATACAACAACAACAACTACTAATCCCTCAACCCACCCCCAAACTTAAAATGTTCAATGTCCTCATTGAATGGAAAGTAATACAAGGGATAGCAGAAAACAGACCTACTAGTCCTCCCTGCCCAAACTTCATCCCCCACAAAAATCACACCAAAAATACCCAAGTAACAAGAATAATACAAAAACCCCAATTTACAAGAACACAAATTTGTAATAAAATAAATTAGAGAAAAGAAATCCCACTACGAATCAAAGAGGTGAACTTGTACTAATTTCCCCCAAACTTGAATTTTTAAGAGATGTAGAGGATGAATATAATGAATTGGGTGTGTATGTATGGGTATATATAGGCCATGGAGTGATTGGATGAATATAAGAATTTTAATGTGAAAAGGAAAAAATTTGGGTGGAAATTGGAATTTGATATAGGATAGAAAAAATATTTAATGAATAAAAGGAAAAGAATTAGAAAAGAAATAGGAATTTGAATTTGAATTTTTTTAGGAGAGATGAGGGGTTTTGGAATTAAAATAGGAAAAGATTTAGGGGAAAGATGAGAGTATAAAAAGAATTTGGGGTGGAAATTTGTTTTTTTATATATATACACAGCAACACACGCGGAAATAACAAGGGAACGGCTGAAAAAAACAAAAAAAATTACCTGGTATAATGCCTGCTGCGCGCGTGGGGGAGGCAAATTGCCTCAAGATCAGTGGCGCCAGTGCAACTTGCGCGACAGAGGGGCAAGCTGCCTCAATGGCAGATGCGCATGCGCAAGTTGCGCATCAGGGGGGCAGTCTGCGTCCAGAACAGAAACGTAGCAGCAAGCTGCGTTACAGACCTGCAATTTGCTCAAAATTCGATTTATTTTTTATTTTTTATTTTTTTTTGAAAGAAAGACTCAATTTTTTTTTTCCTATACTAATCCATGGGTTGCCTCCCACGAAGCGCTTCTTTAACGTCAATAGCTTGACGTTACTTCCTCAAATCAAGGCGGTTTCAAAAGAATAACTGAACCATCTTCAACAGACAAACCACTCATACGAATGTTGACATCTTGATTGCTTGCTTTCCACAGATCTCTTCCTTCAGACTTCAACCTAATTTTACTACCCAACGGCCAAATCTTCTTCTTTTTCTTCTTCACACCTCTAAAGTGCTTCTCCGACTCAACCGGCTGAACAAAAATTTCTTCTTCCTTATCATCGGTTTTCCACCGTCGCAACACGTTATCATGCCCCTCTTCAAAAATCACTAGCTCATTATTCAAAAGGACATACCTCAAATGTAGTGGAAGTTTCCCAAGCTTTACTTTCGAAAGATCACGAATCGAAGAACCGTCAATGGAATCACTAATGGAATGCTTAAGCATGTGCATATCCGATTTTTCGCTCAATAACTGATCAAACTTCTTTCTCTGACCCGTATCAACTATATCCACACTATAGCACTCTTCATCCTCTGTCGGAAATTTCATTGCCTTGAACACATTAAAGGTGACACTCTGATCTTGCACCCTCATTGTAAGCTCTCCTTTTTGCACATCAATCAAAGTCTTTCCTGTAGCCAAGAACGGTCTTCCCAAAATTATGGGAATCTTCTTATCTTCTTCGAAATCCAAGATCACAAAATCAGCAGGAAATATGAGTTTATCAACTTTCACCAAAACGTCCTCCACTATGCCTCTAGGGTATTTGATAGATCGATCAGCCAACTGCAAAGAGATGTTGGTTGGCTTTGGCTCCGGTAAACCAAGTTGCTTGAAAACAGACAAGGGCATAAGATTAATACTAGCTCCCAAATCACATAAACACTTGCTGAAAGAAAGGTTGCCAATAGTGCATGGAATAGTGAAACTTCCCGGATCTTTAAGCTTAGGTGGCAACTTCTGTTGCAGAACGGCACTACACTCCTCTGTCAATGCCACTGTTTCAAATTCTTCCAACCTTCTCTTCCTTGACAAAATATCCTTCATGAACTTTGCATATCTTGGCTTCTGCTCTAACACTTCAACAAAAGGAATGTTAATGGACAGTTTCTTGAAGACATCCATAAATTTCTGAAACTGTTTCTCTTGACTTTTCTGCAAACGTCCAGGATATGGCGGAGGTGGATAAATATGATTATTCTTTGAAGATTGCTCCAGAGTAGACTTTTCAACAGGTTTCTTGCTCTTCTCACCATCAAACTTATCAACCACTAAATCAGATTTCTCAATTACTGGCACTGCAGATTTTTCAACCTGCTGATTCTGAACATCTTCATCTTCTTCAGTTGCTGATTTAGGATCACTGGTGACTTTTCCAGATCTCAAAGTAACTGCATTGACCTGTTCTTTGCTTTCCCTTCTACCTGGATTTACCTCCGTATCACTAGGAAGAGTTCCTTGAGGCCTACTAAATAAGGCACTTGCAATCTGTCCTAATTGGGTTTCCAAGACTTTCTGACCAGCTTGTAGGTTCTTTACCGCTATCCACACCTCATCTGATTTATCATTAGATGATTGCCCCATATGAGCCTGGGGTTGTTACTGCTGAAATCCAGGAGGTTGATATGGTGCCCTTGGAGCGTAAGGCTGTTGATAGCCTTGATTGAATGGCTTCGCTTGCTGATAAGATTGTTTAGTATTCTGATTGTTGCTCCAGCTGAAATTGGGATGATTCCGATTATTAGGATGATAAGTGGCTGGAACTGGTGCAACAGGTCTCTGGAAATTACTCACGAACTGTGCTGATTCAGAAGAGATAGCACACTGATTCGTCTCATGTGCCCCCGCACATAGCTCACAAACACTAGCCACCTGTTGTACTCCATAATTTGCAAGAGAATCCACCTTCATAGTCAAAGCCTTCAACTGAGCTACAATAGCTGAAGCTGCATCCACCTCAAACATACCTGCAACCTTGCCTTGAGAAAGCCTCTGAGTTGGATTCTGATATTCATTAGCAGCCATCATCTCTATAAGTTCATAAGCTTCATCATAGCTCTTAGCCCAAAGAGCTCCTCCTGATGCTGCATCTAGCAAAGGCCTAGACTATGCTCCCAACCCATTGTAGAACCCGTTAATAACCATCCAATCAGGCATGCCATGATGAGGACACTTGCGTAGCATCTCCTTGTAGCGTTCCCAAGCCTCACACAAGGTCTCGCCAGATTGCTGTTGGAATTGAGTCAACTGGTTCCTTAATGTTGCAGTTTTCGCCATAGGGAAGAATTTAGTAAGGAACTTCTGAGCAAGGTCTTCCCATGTAGTAATGGAACCAGGTGGCAAAGAGTGTAGCCAGCTCTTAGCCTTATCCCTTAGAGAGAATGGGAAAAGCCTCAACCTGATAGCATCATCCGTCACACCATTACATTTGAAAGTGTCACAGATTTCGATAAAGTCCCGAACATGCATGTTGGCATCCTCCGTAGGAGCACCCCCAAACTGAACTGAATTCTGCACCATCTGAATTGTGCCAGACTTGATCTCAAAATTGTTCGCTGCAATAGCTGGCCTAATAATGCTAGACTGGATGTCATTGAGTTTCGGCTGAGAATAGTCCTTCAAAGCCTTAGCTGCTGCTGCATCTACCATTGCTACTGTAGTTTCAGATTCCTCGTTCTTATTATCCACTATAAGATCATCTTCCGCCAGTTCTTCCAAACGAGCTTGTAAGCGTGTTCGCATACAAACGTAAGTACCTGAAACACCACGAATCAAACAAACTAAGTAAGAAATCCGAGTCAGTGAACGCTAACGACCACTGATGACAAGCACATAAACTAAAATAAAAACACCGATGATCCCCGGCAGCGGCGCCAAAAACTTGTTATGAAAAATTACGCAAGCGCACGTTGTCACAAGTAATATATGATTAAATCAAGTTCGTTCCCACAGAGATCTAGAATGGTGTTCAATTCAATTAATGTACCTATGCACCGATGTATGGTTTTTATCCACTGCTAAGACAAATAACAAATTGGATTTTTATTAACTACTAAATTAATTATCAAACTAAAGATTAACTAATTAAAGAGATTAAAGTCGAATTACTAATATGAGAATAAAACATGGAATCCTAGTTTCATCATCTACTTCACTTAGAATTGCAGCCTTTAATTAAAACATGCGATGGGTTTGATATCTGATCGAATAACACGAAAAGAGTAAAAGTTACCTCTCGGTATACTAGTACCAATCTACGCATACATCCACAAAAGAGATAGAAGACGAGTAGGCACCTATTATGTTTAGACCCTATATCTCTATAGAATTTGAAAACATAAAGGTTTAAGCACAAGTTATTCATAAAGATCACACAGGGTAGCATAATATCTCTATTGATGCCACAAATCATGATGTCAAAACACCAACATATCCTATGCTAGCATGGCAAGTTCTAAATCTCAAGATCCATTATCGTTTAGCAAGAGATTAAAAAATTAGATGTTCGCGACGCACCTAAATTCAATAAGCATAACCATACAAGGATATCAAGTATTCACCACACATAAATCTTTAAGGCATGCAAACTACTAAGCTACATAGATAAATCCACTAGGATCCCATGACAACGATTAGCCCATAATTAAACCTTTCGTCACCATGGGATTTGATGAAAACATGATAAATAACAAGATATGAATAAAAGACGTAATTATATTAATAAACAAGAGTTGAGAAAAACAAATCTAGAACAAAAGATGAAGTAGATCTAGATCCGTTGCTTGTCACGAGCGTTGAATCCTTCTCTCCTTTTCTCCCTTGCAGATCTAATCTGGTTACAATAATAAAACTATGATAATGTGTATCTATCTATTACAATGGTATGATGTGTTTAAATAGGCTCTAAAAGTCTTCCCCAGCAAGAAAATACAAAAACAGAATTATAATAGAATTTCTGCAAAATACGTTTCCTAAACTGATTCTGTTTTTTAAGGAAAATTCGTAGCTAACTTTTCTTCAGATTTTCTGGAACGTCCCAAACGTAATTGGACCTCTGGACCACCTTAGAATGATAGAAAATCTCGTTATCTTCGCGTGGACTGCTTACGGGCTGAAAACAGACTTATAGAACTCAAGATATGGCCCAAACAGTGTAGACTGCGCAAGCCCTTCTCAGAAATCCGAATTTTAATCAATTAATTCCCCAAAAATTATAGAAGCATCCACCTTAGTCAACATCCTTGTAAATCTGCACAACTAAACAAAATACATCAAAACTACAAGAAACTTGAGCCCAAGACAATCAATTTAAGCCGATTTAGAATGCTCCAAGTGGATATAAAATCCACTTATCACCCACCATCAATTTGAAGTTAGTGGCACCAATTAATGTAGGAAGTTGTTGGATGGACCCTATCAAAGTTCATCTTGAGACTCGTTGGCTCCTTGATAATGCCTTGAAGGCACGAAACTGTCAGTGAGAGCATTGAGATATGCATTGATTGAAGGTCTCCTCTATACGAGATCCTCTGTAATTCCACACTTGAAGCCTTGAACTTTAAATCTCAACACAAAATTTAAGCCTTGATGGCCAACAAGGTTATCTGCCTCCAAACGAGCTTGTCAAGAAGCGTCAGGCAACTTGAAACCTAGTCAAGGTTCTACGAGCATAAGAAAAAGGTTTGAAACCTAGAATTAAGATAGAAGATTGGCAACCAGCCAAGGCACATCAGACTTGAAGTCAAGTGCTTAGTTGCAAGTGAACTTCTTGAACGATCAACCAGGAAGCAAGACTTCCACCATATGAAGCAAGGGGGCAAGAACTAAGGGACTTCATCATTTCTACATCTTAGAATGAGAATTAAAAGTTGAATGGTTGATGATAACCAACAATCATGAATGAATTCTCGTTTTTGAATCAACAAGGACTCAGCAAACGAATTAAGGCTTGAAGGTCATGAAAATTAAAAAATAGGTCGTCTGAAGGTTCTACAGAGAGATCAGAAATTCGGAAATAATAAGCCTGGGAGCCCGACAAAAGCCTAGAACACCCGCGCCAAGAAAGTTAAAACCCCTAGGCGTTGGTTCGAATAAGGCCTCCTTGGCGTGGGTATCCACGCCAAGGCTGGAGTAACAAATGAAGGGTATTAAAGAACCCACGCCCAGGAAGCTTAAATTACTAGGCGGTGATCTAAATGAGGCCTCCTTGGCGGGAATACCAACGCCTAGAGTGGTTGTACAAATAAAGGGGATGTAAACACCCACGCTCAGGAAGCCATATCTCTTAGGCGCGATTAGAAGAAAGTCCTCCTTGGCGGGGATACCAACGCCTAAAGCATCTCTACAAAATCAAGTGGATAAATTACTCCGCCCAAGAAGCCAAATCTCCTGGGCGTGCTTCAAGAAAACGCCTCCTAGGCGGGCATGACCCCCGCCAAGCTTACAGCTCTAAATGAAGCCTTTAGAAAGGGGCGAAATAAAAAAATATATAATTTTATATCCACGTGGACAATCAGTTAGGCGTGTCACGCCAAGGAGACCTGTCCTCTAGACGTTTTAGGCACAAGGCTTCCTACGAAAAATGTACAAAAATCATAAGGTCAAAAGAACCACGCCTAGGAGGAAACAACAAGTGAGCCCTTCTTTATTTCTTAAGAAGGAAAAGAGAAAAGGAAATAATTAATAAAATTATTTTCTAGAGCATGGGGCCCAATATTTTATTTTTTGATAAAGAATATCAAAAAAAAAAATATCAAACCCGGAGGTTCCAAAAAAAAAAAAAGAAAAGAAAGAAAAAAAGGAAAAAGAATTGTGTGTGCCACGCCACCCAGACCTCCCGTATGTGCGTTGAAAATAAGATGTCTCCTGGGCGGCTACTAGCAACGCGCAGGCTGGATCACAACTTGAATGGTATAATTACCATTTAATACCCGAAGTATTGTCAATATGACAAAAGGCTCCTAAAGTTTTAAAGTTTATAAATTATTCGTTGAAGTTTGAAAATTGATAGAAATGCCCCTGAACTTTATGAGTTGACAAAAAATTCCTACAAAATTACGAATTATTCCCTATAACATGCATGTTTGCACAAATTCAATATTTTCGATTATTTAATATTTTCGATTTAAATAATCGAAAATATTTTCAAAAAATTGTCCGATGACACAGAAAATTAAGAAAAATACCCGTGGGTACAAGAAAATTCTTAAAGTTATGAAAAATACCTGTGGGTACATAAAAATTCCTAAATTATTAGGAATAATTACGAAAATACTTGTGGGTACATAAAAATTCCTAAATTATTAGGAATAATTATGAAAAATACCCGTCCGCACATAAAAATTCCTAAATAATTAGGAAAAGTACATAAAAATACGAGAAAATTATAGAAATATTTTCTTGACAAATTGAGCAATTATTTATGCTAATAATGCATAAAAGCTCTATAATAGTGCCGAAATTGCTATAAGCAAGCACAAGTTAAAGCCTCAAATAAGGCAAATCGTCGTAAATGTGTAGGTCGCTCCACACTTTACAATAAGGCGATATATGTGAAACATTAGTGTAAACCAAAATCCCCATATAAGGGTAGGAAAATTAAGAAGTCCCAGGTAAGGGATAAAAATGACCCAAAGTCTCGATTAAGGCAAATATAACTTCTACGAAAACCTGATCAGTTTTCCTAGAAGTTGGGGGGCAAATGATATGGGCTGAAAGTAAGCCCTAAAGACACAATTAATGTTGCATTAATTAGACCTAGCTTGATCCAGATACGAAGCCCATTAATGAGGCCCAAAACCCTAATTAAATAATAAATTCATGGCTAATAAATCAGCCAAATAAAAGACTCCGTTATTGAGTCCAAAAGGAAACCAAATCATCCATGGAGTAGCCTTCAAGGCATACAACTCCTACAGTTATCCACATCCCTCATGGAAGGATCTAGAATTGGGCCTAAAATGGGTAACTTGCCCACTAAGTTACCACATCCTACCCTAACTCTATGGCTTCTCAAGCCTATATAAAGGGTCTGACCCCTCATTCTCAAGGGGACGGTTTTGGGGGGCACAGCTCCATACGTCACTCATCACGTTTTAGGCTTAATCCTCAAATAAGACATACAAGCCACTACGTCACTACGCCGCGAGGGCGCATCAAGCCACGTAGGCAACTCTAGAACTACGTTTTGGCTTGATTCTTGATATTCATCAAGGTACGTAGGCATCTTGTTAGGACCGAGTTAGTCCCCGACAGCAAGAGCAGCCACCATTAAAGCTCGAAGCTCTCAATCCCTAGTAATCAATACACGAATTAATTACATCCTACTTTTTATTCCACAACACTATTAGATTTTTTTAAAATTTTGATGATCATTTATAGTGTTGTACTTGTGCCTAACTATATTCAAAACTTATTTTATATCAATAAAATATTTAGTAGAATTTAAATTTAAATTTCTAATAAAGCCTTATAACGATTTCAAAGTAATTACCAAAACACATAAGAGAACCTTGGTGGGTTAAATAATATTTTTATACAACAAGATTTTCTTACGTGTTTCAAAAATAAATAAATTCTAATTCCAAAAAATCTCAAATATTAAAAATATTACTTTAAATAAAAATATTATAGTGTTTTGAAGAATCTCAAATGTTTTTAAAAAAATTAATATAAATATCTAACAAAATACTACTAAAATTTTAAAATAATTAAGAAAACACCTAAGAGAAAATTGGTGGGTTAAATAATATTTTGGGATTGATGTTCCTGAGGTTACCTCAGGAAAATTACCTGAGGTAACTATGATTCCCATATGAATGAACGAGGGTATAACTGTAATTACAAACTTTTTTTAGAAGATTTTCAATATTTACAAAAATACCACAATATGTTTATACTGTAACCTCATGTAACTCTCCTGAGGTAACCTCAGGAGCCTTTTTCTCTAATATTTTTATACATTTTTTTTCAAAATAAATTACATATAAAAATATCATCTAATACACCAAGATTCTCTTACGTGTTTCAGATCATTATATTAATTTATTTATGTTTATTATCTTCTTGAGATTCCTTCGATAATTATTTTAAAAAAACATGCTATAAAAAAATTGTATAGATTTTCTTAAATTTTCGATGATCATTCTATAGTGTTGTACTTGTGCCTAATAACTATATTCAAAACTTATTTATATCAATAAACTAATTGTAATATAAATTTCTAATAAAGTAGTACTGCGATTTCAAAGTAATTAACAAAATACCTAAGAGCATCTTGGTGTATTACATAATATTTCTATACATTTCCTTTTTTTAAAAAAAAAAATATACATTTCTTCTTAAAATTAAGTTACATTTAGAAATATTGAGTTACATTTAGAAATATAATGTAATAATTTTACATGATTACTGGCGATTTCTATTTAGCTAAGAGAAATAAATGATAATCTGTTTGTAAAAAGTCAACCAAATCTTACCATTTATTTTTATAAATATAACGAGCTGGGATACTCTGTCCCCTTCCTCCGTGTCTCCTTTGTGTCCCCTGTTGTTTTTAATACAAAAAAAATGTTCTTGTGGAGCCCATTTTTATTATTTATTAAAATTGGCCCCGCAGGGGCACTCTTTTTATATTAAAAAGAATAGGGGACACAAAGGGGACACGGAGGAAGGGGACAGAGGATCCGAACCCAAATATAACGTTATGACAAATTGGATACATGGAGTGGATTTGCTTACTTGAAAGCTACAATCATGGAATCTTTTATTTATGAATAATTTGATTAATTGTAACATGGAAAGAATCATGACATCCTCAATCAAATCTTATGGATCTGAATACCAGATTGAAAAGGACGTGCACACAAATTTTTATGCACATTAATGTTATGTACTCCCTCTGTCCCATCCATTTCTTTACAATGTCCCATCCATTTCTTTACAATTTCCTCTTTGGGACGTCCCACCAATTCTTTACATTACTAAAAATAGTAACTTTTAACAATAAAATATATTCTTACATACACTACTTCATTTTACTTTTTCAACACTTTACACTATTACACCCACTACTTCACTTATTTTAACAATAAAATCACTATTACATCCACTACTTCACTTATTTTAACAATATTACACCCACTATCCTTGGTCTCCGTGCCCAGCCCCCATGTAAAGTAATCGTTGGGACAGAGGGAGTAGTAGATGATGTTAATTTAATTCAAAATCAGTAATTCAAACAAATATTTTGATTAATTGTTTCCATATATCAATTATTTACTTCCATATATGAGCTAATTGCTTGTTTTTGTTTTTCCAATTATGTCCTTTGGTACAAATATGGAATTTATGTTATTTTTTTATTAATTAATAGCTGAATTATCCATGCCATTAAATTAGAAAGAAATCAATGAATGTGGATGTGGTCTCTCAGTTCTCTCAATAGCTAAGGTTCTCCCTTGAGCATAGGCCTATATATATATATAGGGAGGTGCTCAAATGAGACCCCCTTATAATGAGACCCTCTCTTATAATGAGTTCCCCTCATATATCTTTTATTCTAAAGGGTCCCGCCAGGGGCCAATACGAAAAAATCTTATAATTCTACCCTCTATTCATTCATCAAAAAAAAATAAAAAAAATTAATTTTTTTTTCAAAAAAAAAAATGATGATGTGGCAGCAGTTTTTTTTAATTTTTTTTAATTTTTTTTTTGATGAATGGATAGAGGATATAATTATAAGCATTTTTCGTATTGGCTGTCCCTGGCGGGGCCCTTTAGAATAAAAGATATATGAGGGGGACTCATTATAAGAGAGAGTCTCATTATAAGGGGAGTCTCATTTGAGCAGCCCCCTATATATATATATATATATATATATATATATATATATATATATATATATATATATATATATATAGGCAAGTGCTCAAATACAAACCACTCTTAAAATACAAACCTACAAACCAACACCAAATTAATTATATTTCATCTATTCTAAGGTTTCCGCCAAGGGTACCTTCACAAAAAATGCTTAAAATAATTGGCTCTATCCAACAAAAAAAAAAAAATTCGAAAAAAAAAAAAAAAATCTTGCCGTGGAAATGCGAAGCATTTAAGACAGTAAACGGATGAGTTAGGTAGTCATGAGGGCCGAAGACTCTCGACACACCCGTCAATCGTCTATTGCCTTTACCATTGATTGCCATTCCTTACAACTTTAGAATGATAAAGGCGCGAAGCGCCGTACAAGAAGGTGCGAAGCACCGTTAACCAGTGAAATCCACTGCCACGTCATCACGTTTTTTTTTATATTTTTTTTTGTTGGATAGAGCCAATTATTTTAAGCATTTTTTGTATTGGGGTACCCCTAGTTTGGTCATTAGATTAGCTTGAAATATTAGATTATGCTTGGTTTGTAGGTTTGTATTTTAAGGAGGTTTGAATAGATGAAATATAATTAATTTAGTGTTGGTTTGTAGGTTTGTATTTTAAGAGTGGTTTGTATTTGAGTACTTGCACATATATATATATATATATATATATATATATATATATATATATATATATATATATGCAAGTGCTCCAATGAGAACCCCACTTAATATGAGAACTGAGACTAAATCTCAGCCATACAATTTTTATATCTACATTTAATCCTAACCACCCACCCAAACATATATCTAAATTTATTCTCTCTCCTCTACCCGAAGTTTCATTTAAAACCCAGTTCATTTTCACTAATTACACTTCTCATCCCATGCTTCTTCTCTTTCCCTTCGTCATTCCTCCATCTCCGATATACTCCAATATCGCCATCTTATTTTTTTCTCTTTTTGTCGTCCCTGATTAGTCTTATCGCCGCCATCATCAGATGTTGTTACCATCATCATCACAACCTCATCATCAGCACCGGTGCTTTTCTCCAACAGCAGGCGTCTTCTCCGACCGACTAGAGTGGTCAGAGAGAGGTCATGAAGATGGCGGCGGTCAAAGAGAGAAAGAGGGAGAGAGGTCATCGGGATTAATGGAGATGTCGGCGATCATAGGTTAGAGAGAGAGGTCGTCGGAATTAATGGAGATGGTGGCGACAGAGGTTGAGGTTGAGGGTGGGTGATTCTATAAGTGGTGGTGTTAGTGGGTTTTTAATTTTGGTTATTCTGAAAAATATTTGGTGATTGTGGTTGTGATGTGATGATTGCAGATTAATTGTGATTTTCTTTCAATAAATTTAGTGATTTACGTTGATATTTTAGTGATTTGTGTTGAAATTTTGGTGATTCGTGTTGAAAGTTTGGTCATTTGTGTTTGAATTTGATGATTTCGTAGTTATAGGTGGTGTTTATTTTGTGGATGTATAAATTTTGATGATTTCAGTTTATATTTATAGATTATGGTTTGGATTTGGTCATTGTTACGGTGATGGGTGTGGTGATTGTGTTTTAATGGTGGTGGTGATGGGACCTATGTTATAGTTGTGACGATAGCACCAATGATGTTTTGATAGAGGTGGTGATAAAGAAGTAATGGAGGTGGCTGTACAACAAGGTGCTGGTGTTATATAATATATGTATGTGTATTTAACTATTATAAGTTTGGGTACTGAGTTCAAAGTGAGTTATTGAACCGTGAATCGAGTTGGAGTGAATCTCCGGAAGAGGACATGGCGAGTCGATGTAAATGTAATTGACGACAATTATTGGTGGAACAAGGGATCTGATGATCAGTGGTTGAGAAAGTGAGTACGGAAGGGAGATGGTGAATTAAATTTTGCCACGTGTAATATGTATTTGCGTACTTGTTTCTTCTTGGACTTTTATGTTGGCCCAGTGTGCAATTCTCATTATAAGAGGGTCAGCCTATATATATATATATATATATATATATATATATATATATATATATATATATATATATATATATATCGAGTTTGTATAGAAACTCATTAATGAACCATATTTATGAGCTTTTTCACGAATCTAGTTAACGAATTATATTAACGAACTTGTCCACGAACTATATCGAGCCGAACCATATCGGGTTCAAGTTCAACTCATATAAGACAGACCTCAAAATCGTGCTTATGTTCGACTCGTTTACGACTTGAACCGAACTTGAATCGAATTTTTATCAAATTAGACACCAAATTATTCGTGAACGTATTGACTTATTTACGACACTAATTTTAAATGTCTTCTTATAAAAACCGAAAACAATGACAAAATCAACTATAATCAATCAAAATCTAATTACAGGATGACCCTAATTAACCAAAACAACTAGAGAACTCGGCTAGAATCAATCATAATTAACCAAAAAAAAAAAGATATGAATTAATTAACGTTGCGACTTTTGTACAATATAATAGAAATTAGAATCACCCCAAAACGACATAAACTCACTTAACATATCAATAAAAAAAAAGATGAAAAACCAGCACACATGCAGTTTAAAAATCTCCTCTCAAAATTATGCAAAAAAAAAAAAAAAAATCTCCTCTCAATTCTCTCTAACTAATCACCGTCACCTAGACCTGGCAATTTGGTACACGACACGTGAACACGACACGAAACGACACGAAAAAATACGGATATGGGTTTTGATTTTTAGTACACAAAACACGAAAGTACACGAACACGAAATTACACGATAGATTTAGTGTCGGATATGGGTTTTCATTTTGGGTACACGAAAGTACACGAAAGGACACGAAATAAAGATGTTAATAATTTACTACTTATAGATTTTATGTATATATTAATATTTTTTTATAAGGATATATATTTTACACAAAAATATACATATTTACAAGTTTTTATAGAGTTGTATTTATATTTATATATGGAAATGTAAAATATTTAATGTATATTTCATATGAATATAATATTTACTAATAAATTTTAACTAAATTTTATTTTTAATTTTATATAATATATACACGAAACACGACACGAAAGTACACGAATTCATTTCGGGTGGATACGGGTTTCATATTCAAGTACACGAATCCTGTTTCGGGTGGATACGGGTTTCACCTTCAAGTACACGAAACACGAAAATACACGACACGAAAGTACACGACACGATCCGATTGCCCGCTCTACCGTCACCATCACTGTTTAAATTTTAGCGTGAGTGGTGGCGGTGACCTCGATTTTGATACAAATTCGAAAAGGTGAGACGAAAGAGAGAAAGAAAAAAGGGAGAGCACATGAAAGAAGCAGCAAGGCTAGTTTGATTTTAGATTTAGAAAAAGGAGAGAAAATGTTAAATTAAAAGATTCGAGAGAAGCCCAAAAATTGTACTGAACAAAAGAACGTATATATTAAACCAAACTTAAAAGGATTCCTAAATAAGTAATCAATTTTCTTACTAGAAAGAAAAGAAATATAGGAAACTTGTTAAATCACAAATTTGGATTTAAGAACTCTGTCAGATTCATTTTTCCATTTTTCTTTTAGATGTAACATTCCTAAATTTGAATGATGTTAAACAGTTTTGTATGGTGGCACTTGGCAGGCAAGTGGCAAGTTACCTGATATTCATGAAATTATTATGCTGAATGTCAGTTGGATGTTTTATCCAACCATTTACTAGTCCAAGTATTTTGAATTGGGGTCCGGTCTGTGACAAACGGTTGCCACGAACCGTTTATTTGGCTGTTTCAATCAAACGGCTCTGATTTAAAAAAAAATTCGCACCGAATTTCTGCAGTACGGGCAAATTACCAAAATATCCCCACTGTTCACATACCGCAGAAACTTTCTACGGTACGATGAACAGTAAATTTTTTATGTGAAAACAAGGGGGCATTTTGGTAATTACTCCGTATCGCAGAAAGTTTATGCGGTACGGTGTTATTTTTTTTTAAATCACAGCCGTTGGATCAACCATACCGTATGTTGAATAATAGGTCCCTGGCATATGTTTGCCGGTGACCGGAAGCCTTTTGAATTTATCTTTTAAATCATGAAGATGTCCAGTAAAGATGTGGTTATGTATGCGGTGTAGAATAGCTGCAATGATGGAACATGAAGCCAAGCTATATATTCTGGTAAAGCATATCAGACAGGTATGTTAACACCATTTTATTGAATAACCAATGTAGTGTTACTAAAGAGATAAGAGATAAAGGTATGTTGCCGACGCCTCAGTCCCCACCCCGCCCACCTCCTGTTACATGACCAATGTCATGGCTATGAAGTGCGTAGGCGAGCACTTTACCAATCTATGAGAAACAACGGACTTAGAGCATCTACAATGCTCAGGGCCGGTTACCACTTTTGATGGACCCCAATCTATGCCACCTCATCAGAAACTGGACTTTGGAAAAATGTGGCCAAACTCATCCAATGTGACCGACCCTCTCTAACATTCAAATACAAATCAAAAGTAGCTAAGTGGAAAGAAGTTTAACTAAATAATATTAAAATATTAAAAAAATGAAATGGGCACTGCCCACCGTGATGGTCGTGACCGCTTTTTTCAGAACCCATCCAATGCAAATGTGTTATAAAGTAGATGGTCAGGTCGTTTTGGGAGTCCCGAGGCAGGCAAATGGACTTGCATTGGAGCTGCTCTTAAGGAAGCCCTTATACTTCCAAAAGAACACTATATAGACTACCCAGAAAAAAAAAAGATGCCTAGAGAAAATATAGCCACAAAAAAGGAGCGCCAAGAGAGATTGTTCCTGTTGAGGATGTAACTGGGTGTTGACCAGAAAATGTCTAAACACTATGTGATTCTGAGAAGTAATGTATAGCTATTTTCTTTACAAACAATCAACAGAGGAGCATTCTTTGCAGATGAACTCTTTCATCATTTGTCCAAAAAAGTAAATAGTAAAAAACCCTATGAACGTTTACCAAAAGACACAACACATGTATTAAATAAATTGAATGAAATTGACAACTTCTGACTGGCTGGCTAGTCTCCAATATCTATGTAATTACTTCATCATCTTTGTACCTGTTCTCTGTTGATAATACACAATACATACATTGCCAGTGCTAAAACTGACCCGTTGCTGATAGCTTGCAGGTTTCCAAAAACCATTGTACGGCAACATCCTTAGCCTATTAAGCACAGCAATGTAACAGCGCTTAGATTTGAATCCAAGATGAGCGTTAGTGTAAATTCGTCTACAGCAATTACATGTGCTTAGTGTGGCTGATGCGGATAAAGATCTGATTAAATTTTGTTTGAATGCTTGATTGCATCAACTTGATGGAACAATCAACATTCTGCAGTCGATGATGCCATTTTAAATTTAAGTTTTTAAAATGAACTCCACATCACCACTATTCTTTTCAGTTATGTACTTAATAACAGAGAACTTCTAGGAGAAGAGAATAACTCACCAAGGCAAGAGAATGAGATTGAAGGAAATTTGAAGCAGATGTTGGTCATACACTTAGTTCTTTCTTTCCACTTGATGCCATGCTGTGACAAGCACAGGGGATTTCAATATTTTCCATCATATTTGAACAAGAAATTCATACCATAAGGGCAGGATGCAGGAAAAAAGAAAACCATTTAGGATAATTATAAGGTGACTGCAGTGAAAAAGATGGACTCTTGAAGTATACAACCCTTACCCTTCAGAAAAAAGACAAACATAAAAATGAAAAAGAAAAGGTACAACGAAGAAGCAAAGAACAGTCTTGCTATAATTAGGTATAGCAGCACACTATTTTTTAAATCCATGAATAAAAAGAGGCTCCACACAATATATATCTGTAGAAACGGATTCATTTATGCAGTGCACAAATATCACTTGTAGACAACATAAGATATAGTGCTGCATGGAGCATTTCTTGCTAAAGCAAGGATATCAATAGATCAATGATAAGAAGTCAATATAGTAAAAAGCGCTGGAAGATTTGAATACAGAATGATATGGATGTTCTCCATCTCACCAAGTGACTAAAATACCGGACTGGATAGAAATCATGATGATTCATGTTACATTAAAAACCCAGATTGACTGGTACAGCAGAGCTAATCATAGATATAATCATATAATCATATAATACGGCCTACACAATCCCTTTAAGCTACAGGGATTCTGTTTTTTTTTTTCCTTTCTACTTTCTGTGTGAATACTAGTTTGACCAAGAACTAAATAAGCCAAAGCATATAAGCACAAAAACATCCTGCAAAAGAACTAATTACCCCGCAGATGTAAGGTTTCGGACTTCGTCAATTGCAGAACTGATCCCATAGAGTGTCATTTTTTCCACCTGCAGCGGCCACATTCGTATTGTTTAGATGCTCTGCATTTACAAGTCCACACAAGCAAGGATTACCTGCATGTAACTATGTAGCCTACCTCTCGAAATTTCTCTTTGGCTATGTGTTTAAATGGTAGAGAACGGATTTCATCAGCCACCCTTGTGCACTCGAGGGCATTTTCAGGAGAGATAAATTCCATAATAACATTAACACTGGACTGCACATACATAGTACAACACACTGTCAGTAACCACAACCAGATTATTAAAATAATAGGAAAGATCCCAAGACCACTAATAGTATAGGATAAATAGTCTGCAAGTCCAAATATACGAACATATCAATTTAATGCAGCACAACCCAGTTGACTGACGACAAAAGAACTAGACTAATAATCTACACCAGGATGCACCTACTAATAAGGATTTAAGATGTGAATCACATATTGTTTTTATCAGAGAACAGTTGTGAGCATGCATTCTGCTTTTGGGGAGCAGAGTCATTTAAATAAAACTGATAGAGTGCCAATAAATTTTAATAGAAACATATCATTCATCACTATTTAAATAGAGCATGAATGATTATGGACCTTTATAGAAATATTGAAGCTGGTGATCTTGAACAAAAACCACACGATGATCAATAAAAAGTAAACAAAACATGAGGTCCACAACAAACATACTGGATACCGAGTTCAAATTCTTCTGAAAGACCAACTTCATCACATATGATTCCGAGATGTATCTGACTATTTATTGAAACCTCGTAACTGTTTAAATAACTACCAAAATATGCATAATTGTATTAATATTTATCAAAATATGCATGATTTTTTATTTTTCGTAATATAGAGAACTACAATTTTGACTCCTCTAGCATACATAAATCGGACTTCTTAGAATATTACTAAATGAGTACTAGACGAGGAAAATTCCAGGTAAAGTCATAAAATATCGGCATCAATACGAGTCACCGACCCCAAACATCCTTGTAATATGTGTTGTGTGTGGCAATGCAGGCAGATATAAGAAAATTAACAATTAGAATTTTTAATCATCTATTCAGAATCCTTGCGGCCTTATATTTGATTATTATTTTCAAAGCCTAGTCAATTATAGAAACTTAGGACTAGCCACATAAGTAATAGGTGCATTTTGCTGATGGCTGCCAACAGCATCTAGCAGAGCAAGATATACTACTTAATTTGCAGTTGATGCTTTCCCGTGCATGGTAATAAAACACGCTACCTTCAATTTTCTAACTTGATATGGACACCCTGCAGGAATGATGACGGCTTCTCCAGTCTTTTGCTCAAAGGTCCAGGGTTCAATATCTAAAATTAACAAACAGAGGTTTCATGAAACCAAACTAGTTGTAATGATAAATTGATTGCCCAAATCTAAAGGTTAATGCTTACTGAATTCTTTCTTTAACCGCATCTTCTGAAATGCATCAAAGTAGAAACTATTATCAAGAATTGGATGTACCACCTGGGCCAGATAAACAAATGAATCTTGTAATGTTATTCAAAACCTGAACAACCAGAATATAGTAATATACAGATATTTATCAAATCATCTTACCTGCATTGGATTATGTTTAGACTCGTCACAGTGCCTTCTGAGGTACTCCAAAAGTTGTGGAACATCTTGCCTGCGAAAGATATCCCACTGGGCCCCACAAGAATCGGCCACCGGTTTTGCTTTTCCACAACTGTAGCGTTCTATATCATCGCAAAAGGAATACTCAGTTACCAGGTCTTTGAATCTATGAGTGGTCCCAGAGCAAAATATTGAGACATCAGAGTCGAATTCACTGGTGCCTGACAATTTTTTGGGTCGGATAGTCCGTGCATCACCCCTACTTGCAACACCAGAGGATGTAGATGCTTTAGCAATTCTATCAGGAAAATTCAGGTCTTTCACAGGCCTATCCTGAAAGATTGATTCTTCAGTAATTTCACTACGGAGTGATGATTTTCCAGTCATATCTTTAGTAGGTTTACTATTAAATGCTGAAGTCCTTTCCAAAACTTTATTCACTAATGGCTGATGGACAGCCTTACTTGTAGATCTGCTATGATCTTGATCGGTGTACATCTTTAGCAATGTTTTAAGTGTATTGAGTTCCTTTTTGGAAACCGATATATCTGTTGCATGTACAAGTATATTTACCTGAGGGGACAAATGACAGACAAGTCATTAGAAAAAAAATGATATACACATTTCTTAGAGAAAGAAATTAGTAACCACATCAATCTCATATAATAGAAGAATCTTGTACAGTGCACATATTTGGTGAAGTCATGTTATGAGGTACATATTTCTTTTGGTAACCTATTGAGTGGGGCTGAATTTATAAATGGGGCTAATCAGTATAAAATAACAACATGGCATATTTGGGAAACCCAAGGTACAATACTTCTTACAAAATATAATAGAATGATCTTTGTCGAAGTAAGCATCAGCAAATTCCAATCAGTTTGATGTTTATCATGCCATTGTATGGCTTTTAAAATCAAAATGAGACTTTTCTTGCATATAGCCCATTATATATCATTTACAACTTGATTAAAAGATAAAAAAATCTTTCCTTAAAAGATGATTTTACCGAATTCGGGGACAAATAGAAATAATATGAACTTCCACATCAAGTGTTTACAAGAAAAAGACGGTGAACACTCACTAGTTTTGATGGATATCAAAGAGCATGTTCAAAAAGGTTCACGCAATGCGCGCAGACAGGAAAATTAACTACCATGCGCAATGCGCTGAATGAGGCATATAGAAAAGAAAGTAGGTGTGTATTAGGCACTCACCCAATAGACACATACAATATTCAATGACGGGTGATTCAAATAAATTTCAAAGAATAAAGGACTACAACAATTTGTTTTAATGCTTTCTAGTACTCCCTCCGTCCCTTATTGTTCTTCTCATTTGAAATGTCGGGACTGTTCATAACATGAGACAAATTACTAATTTACGTCTATTCTATAAGACCAAATATAGTCGTTAGTGATCTTGTTGGATTCGTATTTATGAGTACTTTAATACAGTGAAGTTTTTAAATTTAAAATTAATACAAAATTAAAGATATTAACGATTAAAAATGTGCGTTGGCAAACGTGTCCAAGGGAAATGGGAAAAGTTTTTAGGGACAGAGGGAGTAGTACTTTGATCTATCCTGGCAATTTTTGACAGGGATCAAGGAGTAGTAATATTTATTTACAAATTTATTACTCCCTCTGTCCCTTATTATTCTTCCCGTTTAGAATGTCAGGACTGTTCATTCATAACAAGAGACAAATTACTAATTTACGTCTAATCTATAAAACAAAATATAGTCATGAGTGATCTTGTTGGATTCGTATTTATGAGTACTTTAATACAGTGAAGTTTTTATATTCAATACTAATACGAAATTAAAGATATTAACGAGTAAAAGTGTGGGTTGGCAAACGTGTCCAAGAGAAATGGGAAGAGTTTTAAGGGACGGAGGGAGTATTATTCTTGTTATATAAGATACATTGAAGATAAATATTTGTCCAATCATATTATCATTAAGAATATTCAATAATTAAAATAATTAATTTTGTAGTTGTTTATTCTGGGTTTTTCTGCAATACAACGGTTAACTAAAAATGCTTCTTCATATACATATTAGACTATACTCTATGATAAGCCATTTTCTTTACCAAGTATGGGGATGTGTATTTTAGTTTTATTTAGTTTCATCCCTTAATCAAATTAACAAATTTAAAACTTAAAATATTAGCATTTTTTCATATGATAAAGACCTGATCCTCTGTACTATGAATGACCTTTAGCACTTCTGTTTCTCACCCAACGAGGAAATATTATTTATAAAGCTCAGAAGATTTGAATGAATTGTTTTAGAAACTGAAGTTTAATAAGCCTCTTCTCTTAAGGGAACATTTCAGCACAATAAAAGTAGGTAACTCGATGCATGATCAGAGGAGTATAAACACTATATGGTTAATCTCAGGGTCAAGTATATCCACGAGAGTCTTTAACAGGATTGAATTATAATATATTTATATATAAATCACTTCAGAGGGATCATATCTAAAATACTACCAAAGATAAAAGGTTTAACTCCTCACAACTACAAAATTTAATATCATATTAATTCCTTGTTCGACTCTTGACAAAAAAAAATAAAATTAAACAGAAAATTCATTCCTTAATTCCATAACTCTCTCACGGGCAAATAGTTCAATTTTAGACAACTATAAATATTAACCTACTGCTTGTCTTTTAGTATTTGGATGCGATGTTTTACAGTTGCGTGCCTATAAAATTAGGAAAAATTTGTAAGTTTACTGAAGAAGTTCTAAGAAAATGATGATTAAAAATATAATTTGAACTACAAGATTTAATATCTCTAAATATTCATAAACATAAAGTTCTCTAATAGTTTTTGATTTTATTTTAACTTTTTAATAACATGCTTCTAAATTATAGGAAAGAAAGATAATAATTAAAATTAAAGTTGAACAAAAATCAATTTTATTTATACAAATAAATAAGTTTATTTTCATGAGGTATTAAAATATAATAAATTCAAACTTTTACAATTCTCTTTCAAATTTTTACAATTCTCTAAATTAGTAGAAAATTATAAAATAAAAGGGCCATGCATCGCACAAGTTGTAAGCTAAAAAGGAAACACAAATATAAACTACTTTCTTTCACCAATCATGTGATGATGATATTAGATAACTAAGAAGGTAGTTCCTGCAGGATCAGGCAATAGACAAATCTGATACCATTAAATTTACGCCTTATATGCCTAAAGGCTACAACCATATCTTTAAAGTTTGTTTGTTAAGAGGTGGCACTTTTTTGTACGACATCTTTACCATAAGTATAGAATAAGAAAACCTACCACATCATGGGAGTCGTAGCTTAGTCTGGTAACAGAATGACCCTGAATGAATTCCTCAGTTTCTCCATATGCAATATGTACAGAAGGACCAAAGTTGGGCTTAGGCATGTTCTCGGGTAATTTGGCAGCTAGGTTATAAATACCAGACAGTGGGTCCATGTACTCTTTAAGTGGCAGGAACTGCATGACCTGAGCATAATGCTCCGGGAAATGTTCCTGAAAAATATTGGGAAAAAGGCAACCGTTGACTTTTACTTTCTCCTGGTTCATAAATGCATTTGTTTGGCCCGCAAGAGAGCCCATAAAAATCTGACTTTCACTGAGTTCTACCTGCAACAAAATTAGAAAACAATATAAGACTACATGGCAATAACATTTCAGAAAAACATGGATCCTTTTAGCAACATGTGTAGACAAACAGTATGAATAACAGAAAGCTGAAAATTGTTAACGTTCCAGAACAAGAAACTATGTCTCCTGGAATAAGTGCTGAACCAGCTCTTCAGTTCTCAATGTATATTTCTTATACTTATGGCTTAGTAAATATGGAAACTGCTTCAGTTGTTTTTTTCGCACTTTCCTAGCCGTAGTTAGACATACATGAGCTAACCCACACATACATGAGCTAACCCACACACATATTGATACAAGGTACATATCACTTACCTCAAAGCAATCCAAGTAATTTGTCGCCTCACTTGCTGCAGAGTTAACTTTATTAGCAAGACTCTTTCCAAGATAAGTGCAGAACATGGAAACTGGATTCCAGTTCATGTTTCCAGCAACTTGAATCATACTCTGAACTATAACTGGGTGACCTTTGCCCCAATGAGTCTGAAAGTGTCCAAGCCTTTCAACATGAAGGTCCTGAATAGTAGGGTAATACAGAAAGTTCTCATTCGAATTATCTCTCCTAGCTGTTTCAAGCAATAGCTTGACTCTGTTTCCTTGATTTTCTGTCTTCCTACACAGTGAGCAGCTTGAACCAAAATCTGAAGCATCTGGACCATCATTTCCGCTAACTATGTCTTTTACATTTGCTTCTAGCTCTTTGTCCCATCCAAAGGGATACAAACATCTCAAATCAAGGCTGACATTAAAACCACAGCCACCGAAATCCTTAGGTGGGCAACACATTCTCCCATCTTTATAAACATTCCAATTCGGGGGTAATGTGAGAGAAGCAACTGACTTGCTACCTTGCTTTATGGAGCTATTTCTCTTCCTATCTGATGGTAGCTTGTCATCAGAAGTACAGGCTCTCTTCCTGTATGGATACATGATTTTGTTTTCTTTGTGACCACCACTTGACTTTCCTTGACGATACTCATGACAACAACTTAAACAAAGATTATACGAACACCTACTGCAGCTTCTGTGCAAATCTACTACGGTAGTATTACAGTTACTGCAGAATGTTAAACCACATAAAATTAGAAACATCAAGGCTATAAAACACACATACACACATAATCAGCACTTTTTTTATACATACCAACAAATTAAGTTCTCGCCGCATAATTTAACTTGCGGAATTTCATAGTTTCTTGCTCCTGTCATATATGCAGATTGGATATAAAGTGAGAAAATGGTAAGGAGAATTGTAGATTTATGAAATATTGTTTGAGTAACTTTTTCTGGGTAGACGAAGTGCAACTATATAACACTATACATGCAATAACATAAAAATTCATTTATCAGTTTCAATTAAATATACACAATATCTTTAAAAGACACTTAAATAACTAGTGTTAAAACTCGTTGTTTGGAAACTCAAGTCATATTACCCTTTATTTTGGCTTCTAATTCAAGCTCAATACTGTGGTCCAAGTTCATCTTTTTGAGTACTGGAAGAAGCATTTTCATCAGATAATGAAGCTGTTGGAGTTTCTCGATCTCTTTTGTGTCCTTAATAGATTCCTGCAAGATTGTATATGAATGAATATTGATAGAAAAGATTTAATTTATAGAAAGCTCAGCCACAAAAGCTCAGGCAACTATTCTACCACCTTGTGCTCGACGACTTTAGGCTTGGAGCTTGAGCAGGCCCTGCATTTGCATGTTCCGCGACAAACTGGACACGCAGTCCTAACTTCCTCCTTAACAAAAGACCTGAAATAAAGGAGTTGAATTTGTTTCAGTAAACCGTATATCCAAAAGGTGGAAAAGATAGGTCTTGCGAACATCAAAACTGGTGATACACAAGCTTTGATATACTAGAGATAATAGTTAACAATTTGCATAGTGTACTTTATAGTAGTAACCAATAAATTACAAATGCAGCAACATTGCATATAGTTGTTCTATTAAAACTAGACAGCGGCATGGAATTTTAAATGCTAATATCATCGGATTGTAATCTGCTAAAAAAAGCCCCTACTTTACTAAGATATACACTTTACTGAGTACACTTAGCTAGCTACTACTGACCATGCACTTCTATATTGAATCATGAAGGTCTCATGTACACAACCTTACCCTCATTTACTCGAACACGGCTGTTTGAGTGGAGTCAAACCTGTGACCTTTATAGATAGCATGTAGACACTTGACCATTGCACCAAGTAGATAGATAATGAACGAAAAAACTGGAAAACTAATGAAGTATATTGGAAACTAGTACATAACAAAGTAAGCAGACGAACAATCATCAGATCACATACTGATACTAAAAATTCAGGGTAAAAAATATAATTTCGAAGAAAAGTCACAATAAACAGCATATCAATCGCACATAAACCAGAACTTGAGCACAATTCGAGCAAACCTTTCTTCTATACAATCTTCACAAAACGATTCCTTTTGACAAGCTTTACACCTTACAAGTATCCGGTAGCTAAACTTGTGACACCAATGACATTTCCTCCTCTTCCCTTTTTTGAGTTTCACAGCTTCTTTAACACTGGGTAAAATCTACATAGAAACCAATAAAAACATCAAAATAAATCATGAACAATACAAATTCGCAATCTGAACACAAAAAAGCCACAAATGGAACAAGTAAAACAACCTGCATTGTACAAACAGGAATCGGCTCCACATTCTTGGACCTGAAATTCCGTCTTTCGATAGTCTTACAATTGGTCCCTACTTTAACATTATACGGACCTACATTATCGAACTCTTGTGGAGTTTGCGGAGGAGGAGGTATCTCCATCCGTCCATTCGGAAACTCTTTAATTATATTCCTCACTCCACTCTCACTCTCCTCCAACTCTTTTTCCTTCTTCTTTTCGACTTTTCGAATCAAATACTCTCTGATCAATTCCAGCTGTATATCTCCTCTCTTCAACTTGAGACTCCTTATCGTCTCGTCTAGCGCCTCGCTCGCTGATCGCTTCCTACTACTCTCCCCTACCTCCTCGTTCGCCTTCTCTTTCGATACTTGCTTGGATTTTTCGACAATTCTGTTTCGATTTTTTGAATTTTTCGACACATTCGCCTGGAATTTGTCTCTCTGTTTCTTCCTCTGAGCTTTCTTCTGGAACTGAATCAAGTGATCCTCACAGTACTTTTTTCCGGCGAGCACGCGGCGCTTGCACCTCCATTGCCGTCCGTCGGTCCTCGCACACCTGTCCGGCGAATCGTCGTTCTCCGGCATTGAATCCGCGACAAATCTGTCGATTAAATTTCTCAATTGAGTGCAATTGAAGTATTAAAGGAAGCTATAGGGTTTTGTAACGAGAGAGAGATATAAAGAGAGAGATAGAGAAAGAGAGAGAGAGATAGGCAATTGTAGTGCGTGTGCGAGTGTGTGTGTTTTTACACGTTTCGGGGGGTGTGTGTATACACGTTTTGAAGTGTGTGTATAGGTGGCTTGTTGTGAAGAGATATATATCGAGAGCCGTGAGTGAGTTGTACTTTTTTGGCGAAACTGAAATTAAAGTGGATTTTCCAACCACTTTACATCGTCATATTTATTCAATTTATGAAAATATTTGTTTGTACTAGGATTAGTGTTTTCTGCAGAAACTCTGGGGTTTTTTTTTCTTTTGCTGGATGAATAATGTGATCACATTTACAATTTAATTTGTTTTCTTAAATCATAATTCACTTCGGACTCATGTTCGATAGCTCGATCAATGTTTTTTTAAAATCATAATTCACTTCGGACTCATGTTCGATAGCTCGACTGTAGTGATCTTGTTCGTGATTTGTAGTATTGTGACCGATAACTTGTATTACGACGGATCTGATCAGGTAAAATTACTTAGCAGAATATATAAGTTAAGTGGTCAAGATGGCAAAGTACATTTTTCATGTGTTTGTGAAGAGATGTAGGCTTTGCAGCCCAATAAGCTTCTGTTGTCCACTTCATGTTATGCATGTTGTTTTTCTTTCTTTTTTTTAAAAAAAATTATTTTTAACTGTGAACTTTGTCTCAACATGTGAATATGTGTGATCTTTGGTGTAAATGTAATGATCAGAAGTTGTATATACAGTTCCCCTGTGTTGTTGTGCATTTTGGTCGAAATTATAAAAACAAATGACTGGAGAATAAATTTCAGGTGGATTTATCGTTCTGCTTGCTCTGCTCCTATTGTGTACTAGAAGCTTTGATTTTCTCACATACAAATTATTACTATTATAGTATTATATAGAATTTTGCAAATTTTTCCCTTTAAAACAAGTTTTTCCACCCATTGTTTGGAACAGTTAAGTCTTTCTCGTCGAAGCCTGATTAAAAAAAAAAAAACTTCCTTACAAGTGCTAAGTTTCTGGTATATGAACTCAAACACTCATAGATAACCTGGAGATTTTAAAATGCATGTTTGTAAAGAGTGGAATTAGCAACACTACAAGGGTGGTGTTGTGCAGTCAGGAGAAACGTTGGCAGAAGCCTGTGGAAGGGACTGTTAAATGTAATGTTGATGCTTCGTTTTTTCCGGGGGCTAGTACCTTCACAGTTGGTATGGTTTGCAGGGACTGGAGAGGTGAGTTCTTGGAGGGTAGGAGTGTGACATTATTGAGCCCATCCTCTGTGTTTGAAGCAGAGTGTATTGGTGTGCGTGAGGCGCTCTCGTGGGTAATATCTAAGGGGATTAGTTGTGAGGTTGCGGTGGAAACAGATTCTTTACTCACAGTGGGAGCTATCAGTGGAAAGAAGGAGTTTAGACTTGAGATTGGTCATGTGATAGATCAGTGTAAGGCTATGATTCAACAGTCCCCTCATATTAAGGTGTCCCATATTCGAAAGCAAGCGAACAGGGTAGCACATTGTCTTGCTAGATTACCTTGTTTAGTTAATTGCTTTACTGTTTATTCATCTCCCCCTAATCATTTGGCGGAGGTTCTCTTGTTTGACAGTTCAAGTTAATGAAATTTTCTTTGGTTTCAAAAAAAAAAAATGCATGTTTGTATTCTTTTAAAACTCTTCATATTTTATTATTGGGTGAATTTTAAATATTCTGATTTTTTTTAACTTGCCAGATGAATAGGGTGCATGGCACAGCGTCAGCGGCATGCCGGACTGGGCACCGCCATGACGGCACGCCTATAGGCATGCCTTTTCCTATTTTGTCATGCTTTTTTACTAATTTTTAATAAATTTCTTATAATTAATTATATATATATGTCATAATATATTAATAATTAGAATTTTAAAATTGGGTCAAAATACAAATACTCATTTATAATTAATAAGGATCCAAGATGGAAAGCCCAATTAAAATTAGCCCATTAGATAATTAACCTAATAGCTTCTCACTTTCTCAGTAGTCACCACTTCCCAATTCTCACGAGTGTTGTTGGCTACTTCACTTCAATTCTCATTTTCTCATACCTTTGCTCTTAACTCTTAAGTCTTACTGCCTTACATATATCTTATATATTATCTATGTCTCAACCAGATTCAACTTCAAGTAAGTTCTAAACTTATATTGGTTTAATAATTTTTGGACTGAAAACTCGTAATTATGAAATTGTAATATGAGTAGTGATATGTGTTAATAATAAATGCCAATAAGGACTGTATATACACGCTGTTATGACGATGGGACCACTTGCGCTCTCGATGAGGAAAAGGGGGTCGTTCGGAACCCTGGCTCCAAGCCTGGGATCGTTTATCCTTCTTGTTAGTTGTGAATTTTCCATACTTGAGGCGGAGATCATGCTCAGCTAACTTCTTTCCAAGACGATCAAACACACTAATTGACCTCGCCTTAGATGAGGCAACCTCATTATGCAACCCCTCCTTTGTCTTAGTAGCCTTTACATCCTCCTCCCGCTCAAGGTCTTCATAGAAGTAAGGGTGTGTTTGATCCGTAACAACATCATCAAATTCATCCAAGAGTTTCTTGGTGGGGCCTTACTGTTCTCCTCTTGATAGGTCTTGGCCCCTTCCTGGAATTCCTTTTTTGCGCCCCTTGAGCTATACCGCTTCTTCACTCTAGTCATCTTTTCTTGCACTGCTAACACCTTCTTGGACCCATCTGACAAGGCTGTCGCGTGCCTATCAAATAATAATATCTAACAAATCCTTCTAACTATGTAGTAGGGTAAGTCAGAGTCGATCCCACAGAGACAAACGTGTCAATCACCAGTTGTTCTCGATTCAATTCAGCCAAGCAAGTAACACAATAAAATATCAAAGATTATTATACTAATTTTATACTAATTCAATTAATCAATTAACTAAAACATCCAGAATTAAGTGTCCCCACTAGCATGAATTAATGCAATCGTGAATTCCCTCCCCAATCAATCGTATAATACTCAAAAGGAAAGATGCGCCCTATAAATTACCAATAACCTCTCTCGAGTATTAATGGCTTCTCTAAAATACAATCAAGCCTATTCTCATGGTATCATGCAATTTAGAGACATTAATCACAGCATCCTAACTTCCTAACAATCCGTTCTACCTATTCTCATGGAGAAGTTCATGTCCTCATTGGATAAATCACAACCATCTAAATCCAACTCTCGCTGATAATTAGATATTGGTTCAAACAATACACATAATCACGTCTGATTTGTAATTGTTAATTAATACAACTCAATAAGCAAGAGCAATTAAACAATCAAATTGGGGGAATTGGGAAATTCACACATCAATCATAACTAGGGTTCTACTTAACCCTAGATTAATTATCTACTCATACATAATTAAACTAATAAAGCAAGAGATATAATATGAACACATAATATTATAAAGAATAGAGAAAAACCTTCAATCTCCAAAGAAAAGTGAATAGCTATCTCCAATCTCTCTATACTAGAATATACAAGTTATGTACAATAATTTTTCGATCTCTAAAAACTATATCTAGATGTGTTTATATAGGCTCTAAAAGTCTTGCCCAGCAAGAAAATACCAAAACAGAATTATAATAGAATTTCTGCAAAAATACGTTTCCTAAATTGAATATGTTTTATTAAGGAAAATTCGTATCTTCTTTTCCTCTGTTTTTCCGAACCTTTCCAGTTGTGATTGGACGTCTGGACCACTTTAGAATGATAGAGAATCTCGTTATCTTCGCGTGGACTACTTATGGGCCTCAAACGGACTTCTAGAACTCAAGATATGGCCAAAACAGTGTAGACTGCACAACCCTTCTCAGAAATCCGAATTTTAATCAATTAATTCTCCAAAAATAATAGAAGCATCCACCTTAATCAACATTCTCGTAAATCTGCACAACTAAGCAAAACACATCAAAACTACACAAACTTGAGTCCAAAACAATCAATTTAAGCCGATTTAGAATGCTCCAAGTAGATATAAAATCCACTTATCAAACACCCCCAAACTTAAACCGATGCTTGTCCTCAAGCATTAACAATTACAACTAACTAACTAACTAGTACCACTTCCGTAGGTGATCACGGTTGCATTTGGCATATGCAACAAGCCCTTTAAACCCCTAGGCAGCCCTAGTGGACGAGTAAGGTCTCGTGAGGGCCTATAGCGAATGTACCCACAAAATCCATTTAACCTAATGCAATGCAATGCATGAATGCAACTAATATGAAAATGCAACTAATCTAGTACTAATATCCTACCATACCTTCGAATCCTCTCATGCCATATCAACTTAAGAATCAAAGTAAATACGCAATGTCTTGATGTCGAAAGTGCAAGTATTCACATAGTCTACTCAATGAACATGCATAAGTTCTCACAAGTCCATGTCAAGTGTAAGAATAAGTTAGTAAACATGCTAAGCCTACAAGAGTACATCTTTGAGACAAAACTCGGGATCTCATACGCAAAAACAAACAAACACTCACAATTCACTCACAAAAGAATATTCACTCAAGAACCGGGGTAAGTGTATCACTCAATTCCAACAAAATCATAAGCATGCTTGACATTTGGTATCAATCTAACTCTTAACACAACATACATCAATGACGATAATCAAAAGGTCTTTATTTGGGTTGTAACGGGGCTAGGGACAAGGTATGACAAGTAAGCCAAAAGAGGTGAAGTGTCAAAAGCTAGCAAGTACCTTAATAAACCATTCACAACACCCTACTTTCCCCCCACACATGATTTTACTATCTTTTTTTTTTCCAACAAAAATGCTCGACTAGTCGACTAAAGTAGGATCACAATAAACACAATATGACAAATATGCTCTCATAATATTTTTTTCTTTTTTTTCTTTTTTCTTTTTTTTTCTGTTTTGTTTTTTTTTCTCTTTTTTTTTGAGAGCTAAATAAAACAATAATAT
This sequence comes from Kitagawia praeruptora, assembly GCA_037693485.1. Taxonomy (NCBI): domain Eukaryota; kingdom Viridiplantae; phylum Streptophyta; class Magnoliopsida; order Apiales; family Apiaceae; genus Kitagawia; species Kitagawia praeruptora. The sequence goes on along the minus strand of CM075354.1, from coordinate 94,594,947 downwards.
GAACAATAACAATGATCCCACGATTTTATTACACATGCCGACTATCAAGTAACAATTAAACCCAATATTCAATATTTCCCCCAAAATTATGACCAAGAATAAACCCCTCCTTGCACACCTTATTACTCCCTTAAGCACTTTACTAGCCTTTGACAATGTGGGTTCAAATTAATGTAAGGCTAATACAAGAAAAAGGTCTAGGCAAGTAATGTGGTATGTCACCGAAAAATAGGATTAAGCTCAACGGGTTACTAATTGATCATGTAAATATGGTGTGGTAATATGGGAAAATATGTGGTTATTCCTAAATGCCTTTATCATTTTAATCGTCAAATAATGTCATGCGTTTCAAGAAAGACCTCAAACAACTGCTAGCAATGCAAACAATCCGTGGACACTCAAGCAAACGAATAAAAAATATGCAATATGGCTCAAAATCTCACTTGGTGGAAAAAACATACTCAATCCCAAGAAAAAAATCTCTCTAACGCACCGACTTGTATTCAAAGCATGCGAACTAAATCATCTTGCACATATTCATGTCCTTCTAATTACTTACAACATTCAATAAGTCTACTAGCTTCAACTTACTAGTGTATGTGTGTGCATAAGAACAAAACATATCACTTCTCAATCAAAAGTGTCAACAACACAAAATTCCTATCAAGCATGGGTGCAAATGCAACTATTATGAACTCACATGGTATACAAACATAAAAACAGAATGTCATATATGAAACAAACGTAGATAACACGAACATAAATGCATAATTTACTACTACTAATATGCAAAGCATGAAATCCTACATGAACAAATAATACAATAACAACTACTAATCCCTCAAACCACCCCCAAACTTAAAATATTCAATGTCCTCATTAAATGGAAGTAAATACAAGGGATAGTAGAAAACATACCTGAATACCGAAACATACCCAATAATTTTTTTTTCTCGCAAAAATCCCCTTTCCTTAGCAATTGGCCTCAAAACAACCGATTAAATTTAACCTCCGCCGTCGAAAACGAAAATTTCCCAACATTAGCACTATCTTTCCCATGCTTACGAGCCAAAAGAATCAATACCCAACTCACAAGAAGCTCCACCAAAAATTACCAAGCAATAACACACCAAAAATACCCCAATATATCAAGAATAATACAAATCCCAATTTACAAGAACACAAATTCGTAATCAAAATAAAATTTGAGAAAAGAAATAACCCCACTACAAATTGGAGAGGTGAACTTGCAATTAATTCCTCTTTAGAATTGAATTTTTAGAGAAAATGGAAGAGGAATTGGATTTGTATGGCTAGGTGTGTATATATATAATATGATGGATAGTTGAGATTTAAAAATTTAGAGTGTAGGAGAGATTTGGAGAGGTTAGGATTTGATGTAGGATATATATAGGGATTTAGAATTGAAGAAATTTGAGTTAGGATTGAATTTAGGGGAATTTTTATGGTTAAAAACAATGAATTTCGGAGAAAAAACTGGGCAGAAGGGGGTATAACGCAGCCTGCTGCTGCGTTTCAGAGGCGCTGGGCGCGGAAACATCAGACACACTGGTTGAACCTGCGTGTTAGGGGGTATAAACGGCTGTAACGCCAGCGCAACCTGCGTTACTGAAGGGCAAATTGCGCCTGATGCAGTAACGCAGGCGCAACTTGTGTTACTGAGGCGCAAATTGCTCGAACTGTTCATTTTTTTTTTTCCATACAACACTCAATTTTTTTATTTTTATTTTTCACTACACTAATGCATGGGTTGCCTCCCACGAAGCGCATTTGTTTAATGTCGTTAGCCCGACTCCTGTTGACAATTATCCTGGCGAAAAAGCATATAGATGTACATATCTCCTAATTTGAATTAATCTAATGATGTGAGCACCAATTCGATAACCAAAAAGATATATAAATTGACATGTGAGGCTCATGAAATGCTCAAGAAATTTCGGGATGTGAAAATATTTAGCAAAATCAACATCAAAATACTTATAGCTTCTTTTCACAAATTCCTCCCAAATCGGGTCTACATAAGGCATATACACATTCTCAATCTTAGCATTGTTCAAGTCAAGCATATTCAAATTCGGTTCTATCTCATCTACCACAATTGGATTCACAATATCCTTATTCAAATTAACATCTGCCACAACCATATTATCACCCTCGTCAAATAGCATGCAAATAGAGTCATCTAAGAAATCAACATCATTATTATCAAAAGAGTTTTCACACGAGTTAATTTCTTGAGAAGCATATGGGTCAATAAGAGTGAGACTTTCAAAATCATCATCAAAATCATCATAATCATCAAAAATTAGCTCACTATTACTAACCTCGTTTGGTGACTCTTTGAACTCCTTACCACTCCACAAAGTTGCATCATCAAATTGACTCATTTGTATTTTCTCCAATTGAGAGCGCCTCTCAAACGAATTCAGTTACCTCTTGAGCTAGTTGAGCAATTGAGTTTTCAATCAACTTACCTTGAACTTTCAACTCATTAAGACTTGTCTCAAGCTCTTCATTCTTGCTCAGCTGTGCAACAACAACTCCTTCCAAAAGATTTTCCAAGTTGGATTTCTGTGGTGGCTGAGAGTAGTTGATTTGAGGTGGTTGAGCTTGGCATGGACTAACTTGCATCTCTTCAAACTGAGCATTAAACTGTTGATGTTGAGCATCTCTCTGCGACACACAAGTGGCTAAAGACTCATTCATCTTGGCACATGGAGAGAAATAAGTTTCCAAGGCAGTTTCCAAGCTAGACTTTTCTGGTTGAGGTGGATTGTTTTGGTAGGAAAAATCAGAATAATTTTCCCAACTAGAAGTGTATGTCTCACAATAAGGATTATACTGTGGTCCTTGGTCAGAGTTGTAATGGGCATTGTAATGAAAATTATTATCCCAATATTGTGCTTGGCTTGGGTAATAAGGGGTGTTATATTGGCAAAAATTTTGAGTGTGTCCCTGTATACCGCAAACATCACATGTAGCAACCAAATAAGAATTTCTTGACTCTACTTCATCGATCTTTTCAGATAATGCCTGCATAGTCTCAATCAATGCCTCCATGCTTTCTTCTTACTCCTATCTTCACTCGCTTAATTTCTTGTTATAGGAATCTGAAAATCAATTTTACAAGAAACAAGAAAAACCACAAGCAAAGATCAAACAGAACAAAAATAATAGCCGAAGCAACACAACTAAACAACTTGGCCAAACTAACTCAAAAATTAACTAATCTAACACTGCTTTTTCCCCGGCAACGGTGCCAAAAATTTGACAAGGCTGTCGCGTGCTTATCAAATAATAATATCTAACAAATCCTTCTAACTATGTAGTAGGGTAAGTCAGAGTCGATCCCACAGAGACAAACGTGTCAATCACCAGTTGTTCTCGATTCAATTCAGCCAAGCAAGTAACACAATAAAATATCAAAGATTATTATACTAATTTTATACTAATGCAATTAATCAATTAACTAAAACATCCAGAATTAAGTGTCCCCACTAGCATGAATTAATGCAATCGTGAATTCCCTCCCCAATCAATCGTATAATACTCAAAAGGAAAGATGCACCCTATAAATTACCAATAACCTCTCTCGAGTATTAATGGCTTCTCTAAAATACAATCAAGCCTATTCTCATGGTATCATGCAATTTAGAGACATTAATCACAGCATCCTAACTTCCTAACAATCCGTTCTACCTATTCTCATGGAGAAGTTCATGTCCTCATTGGATAAATCACAACCATCTAAATCCAACTCTCGCTGATAATTAGATATTGGTTCAAACAATACACATAATCACGTCTGATTTGTAATTGTTAATTAATACAACTCAATAAGCAAGAGCAATTAAACAATCAAATTGGGGGAATTGGGAAATTCACACATCAATCATAACTAGGGTTCTACTTAACCCTAGATTAATTATCTACTCATACATAATTAAACTAATAAAGCAAGAGATATAATATGAACACATAATATTATAAAGAATAGAGAAAAACCTTCAATCTCCAAAAAAAAGTGAATAGCTATCTCCAATCTCTCTATACTAGAATATACAAGTTATGTACAATAATTTTTCGATCTCTAAAAACTATATCTAGATGTGTTTATATAGGCTCTAAAAGTCTTGCCCAGCAAGAAAATACCAAAACAGAATTATAATAGAATTTCTGCAAAAATACGTTTCCTAAATTGAATATGTTTTATTAAGGAAAATTCGTATCTTCTTTTCCTCTGTTTTTCCGAACCTTTCCAGTTGTGATTGGACGTCTGGGCCACTTTAGAATGATAGAGAATCTCGTTATCTTCGCGTGGACTACTTATGGGCCTCAAACGGACTTCTAGAACTCAAGATATGGCCAAAACAGTGTAGACTGCACAACCCTTCTCAGAAATCCGAATTTTAATCAATTAATTCTCCAAAAATAATAGAAGCATCCACCTTAATCAACATTCTCGTAAATCTGCACAACTAAGCAAAACACATCAAAACTACACAAACTTGAGTCCAAAACAATCAATTTAAGCCGATTTAGAATGCTCCAAGTAGATATAAAATCCACTTATCAAACACCCCCAAACTTAAACCGATGCTTGTCCTCAAGCATTAACAATTACAACTAACTAACTAACTAGTACCACTTCCGTAGGTGATCACGGTTGCATTTGGCATATGCAACAAGCCCTTTAAACCCCTAGGCAGCCCTAGTGGACGAGTAAGGTCTCGTGAGGGCCTATAGCGAATGTACCCACAAAATCCATTTAACCTAATGCAATGCAATGCATGAATGCAACTAATATGAAAATGCAACTAATCTAGTACTAATATCCTACCATACCTTCGAATCCTCTCATGCCATATCAACTTAAGAATCAAAGTAAATACGCAATGTCTTGATGTCGAAAGTGCAAGTATTCACATAGTCTACTCAATGAACATGCATAAGTTCTCACAAGTCCATGTCAAGTGTAAGAATAAGTTAGTAAACATGCTAAGCCTACAAGAGTACATCTTTGAGACAAAACTCGGGATCTCATACGCAAAAACAAACAAACACTCACAATTCACTCACAAAAGAATATTCACTCAAGAACCGGGGTAAGTGTATCACTCAATTCCAACAAAATCATAAGCATGCTTGACATTTGGTATCAATCTAACTCTTAACACAACATACATCAATGACGATAATCAAAAGGTCTTTATTTGGGTTGTAACGGGGCTAGGGACAAGGTATGACAAGTAAGCCAAAAGAGGTGAAGTGTCAAAAGCTAGCAAGTACCTTAATAAACCATTCACAACACCCTACTTTCCCCCCACACATGATTTTACTATCTTTTTTTTTCCAACAAAAATGCTCGACTAGTCGACTAAAGTAGGATCACAATAAACACAATATGACAAATATGCTCTCATAATATTTTTTTCTTTTTTTTCTTTTTTCTTTTTTTTTCTGTTTTGTTTTTTTTTTCTCTTTTTTTTTTTTGAGAGCTAAATAAAACAATAATATGAACAATAACAATGATCCCACGATTTTATTATACATGCCGACTATCAAGTAACAATTAAACCCAATATTCAATATTTCCCCCAAAATTATGACCAAGAATAAACCCCTCCTTGCACACCTTATTACTCCCTTAAGCACTTTACTAGCCTTTGACAATGTGGGTTCAAATTAATGTAAGGCTAATACAAGAAAAAGGTCTAGGCAAGTAATGTGGTATGTCACCGAAAAATAGGATTAAGCTCAACGGGTTACTAATTGATCATGTAAATATGGTGTGGTAATATGGGAAAATATGTGGTTATTCCTAAATGCCTTTATCATTTTAATCGTCAAATAATGTCATGCGTTTCAAGAAAGACCTCAAACAACTGCTAGCAATGCAAACAATCCGTGGACACTCAAGCAAACGAATAAAAAATATGCAATATGGCTCAAAATCTCACTTGGTGGAAAAAACATACTCAATCCCAAGAAAAAAATCTCTCTAACGCACCGACTTGTATTCAAAGCATGCGAACTAAATCATCTTGCACATATTCATGTCCTTCTAATTACTTACAACATTCAATAAGTCTACTAGCTTCAACTTACTAGTGTATGTGTGTGCATAAGAACAAAACATATCACTTCTCAATCAAAAGTGTCAACAACACAAAATTCCTATCAAGCATGGGTGCAAATGCAACTATTATGAACTCACATGGTATACAAACATAAAAACAGAATGTCATATATGAAACAAACGTAGATAACACGAACATAAATGCATAATTTACTACTACTAATATGCAAAGCATGAAATCCTACATGAACAAATAATACAATAACAACTACTAATCCCTCAAACCACCCCCAAACTTAAAATATTCAATGTCCTCATTAAATGGAAGTAAATACAAGGGATAGTAGAAAACATACCTGAATACCGAAACATACCCAATAATTTTTTTTTCTCGCAAAAATCCCCTTTCCTTAGCAATTGGCCTCAAAACAACCGATTAAATTTAACCTCCGCCGTCGAAAACGAAAATTTCCCAACATTAGCACTATCTCTCCCATGCTTACGAGCCAAAAGAATCAATACCCAACTCACAAGAAGCTCCACCAAAAATTACCAAGCAATAACACACCAAAAATACCCCAATATATCAAGAATAATACAAATCCCAATTTACAAGAACACAAATTCGTAATCAAAATAAAAATTGAGAAAAGAAATAACCCCACTACAAATTGGAGAGGTGAACTTGCAATTAATTCCTCTTTAGAATTGAATTTTTAGAGAAAATGGAAGAGGAATTGGATTTGTATGGCTAGGTGTGTATATATATAATATGATGGATAGTTGAGATTTAAAAATTTAGAGTGTAGGAGAGATTTGGAGAGGTTAGGATTTGATGTAGGATATATATAGGGATTTAGAATTGAAGAAATTTGAGTTAGGATTGAATTTAGGGGAATTTTTATGGTTAAAAACAATGAATTTCGGAGAAAAAACTGGGCAGAAGGGGGTATAACGCAGCCTGCTGCTGCGTTTCAGAGGCGCTGGGCGCGGAAACATCAGACACACAGGTTGAACCTGCGTGTTAGGGGGTATAAACGGCTGTAACGCCAGCGCAACCTGCGTTACTGAAGGGCAAATTGCGCCTGATGCAGTAACGCAGGCGCAACTTGCGTTACTGAGGCGCAAATTGCTCGAACTGTTCATTTTTTTTTTCTCATACAACACTCAATTTTTTTATTTTTATTTTTCACTACACTAATGCATGGGTTGCCTCCCACGAAGCGCATTTGTTTAATGTCGTTAGCCCGACTCCTGTTGACAATTATCCTGGCGAAAAAGCATATAGATGTACATATCTCCTAATTTGAATTAATCTAATGATGTGAGCACCAATTCGATAACCAAAAAGATATATAAATTGACATGTGAGGCTCATGAATTGCTCAAGAAATTTCGGGATGTGAAAATATTTAGCAAAATCAACATCAAAATACTTATAGCTTCTTTTCACAAATTCCTCCCAAATCGGGTCTACATAAGGCATATACACATTCTCAATCTTAGCATTGTTCAAGTCAAGCATATTCAAATTCGGTTCTATCTCATCTACCACAATTGGATTCACAATATCCTTATTCAAATTAACATCTGCCACAACCATATTATCACCCTCGTCAAATAGCATGCAAATAGAGTCATCTAAGAAATCAACATCATTATTATCAAAAGAGTTTTCACACGAGTTAATTTCTTGAGAAGCATATGGGTCAATAAGAGTGAGACTTTCAAAATCATCATCAAAATCATCATAATCATCAAAAATTAGCTCACTATTACTAACCTCGTTTGGTGACTCTTTGAACTCCTTACCACTCCACAAAGTTGCATCATCAAATTGACTCATTGGTATTTTCTCCAATTGAGAGCGCCTCTCAAACGAATTCAGTTACCTCTTGAGCTAGTTGAGCAATTGAGTTTTCAATTAACTTACCTTGAACTTTCAACTCATTAAGACTTGTCTCAAGCTCTTCATTCTTGCTCAGCTGTGCAACAACAACTCCTTCCAAAAGATTTTCCAAGTTGGATTTCTGTGGTGGCTGAGAGTAGTTGATTTGAGGTGGTTGAGCTTGGCATGGACTAACTTGCATCTCTTCAAACTGAGCATTAAACTGTTGATGTTGAGCATCTCTCTGCGACACACAAGTGGCTAAAGACTCATTCATCTTGGCACATGGAGAGAAATAAGTTTCCAAGGCAGTTTCCAAGCTAGACTTTTCTGGTTGAGGTGGATTGTTTTGGTAGGAAAAATCAGAATAATTTTCCCAACTAGAAGTGTATGTCTCACAATAAGGATTATACTGTGGTCCTTGGTCAGAGTTGTAATGGGCATTGTAATGAAAATTATTATCCCAATATTGTGCTTGGCTTGGGTAATAAGGGGTGTTATATTGGCAAAAATTTTGAGTGTGTCCCTGTATACCGCAAACATCACATGTAGCAACCAAATAAGAATTTCTTGACTCTACTTCATCGATCTTTTCAGATAATGCCTGCATAGTCTCAATCAATGCCTCCATGCTTTCTTCTTACTCCTCTCTTCACTCGCTTAATTTCTTGTTATAGGAATCTGAAAATCAATTTTACAAGAAACAAGAAAAACCACAAGCAAAGATCAAACAGAACAAAAATAATAGCCGAAGCAACACAACTAAACAACTTGGCCAAACTAACTCAAAAATTAACTAATCTAACACTGCTTTTTCCCCGGCAACGGCGCCAAAAATTTGACAAGGCTGTCGCGTGCCTATCAAATAATAATATCTAACAAATCCTTCTAACTATGTAGTAGGGTAAGTCAGAGTCGATCCCACAGAGACAAACGTGTCAATCACCAGTTGTTCTCGATTCAATTCAGCCAAGCAAGTAACACAATAAAATATCAAAGATTATCATACTAATTTTATACTAATGCAATTAATCAATTAACTAAAACATCCAGAATTAAGTGTCCCCACTAACATGAATTAATGCAATCGTGAATTCCCTCCCCAATCAATCGTATAATACTCAAAAGGAAAGATGCACCCTATAAATTACCAATAACCTCTCTCGAGTATTAATGGCTTCTCTAAAATACAATCAAGCCTATTCTCATGGTATCATGCAATTTAGAGACATTAATCACAGCATCCTAACTTCCTAACAATCCGTTCTACCTATTCTCATGGAGAAGTTCATGTCCTCATTGGATAAATCACAACCATCTAAATCCAACTCTCGCTGATAATTAGATATTGGTTCAAACAATACACATAATTACGTCTGATTTGTAATTGTTAATTAATACAACTCAATAAGCAAGAGCAATTAAACAATCAAATTGGGGGAATTGGGAAATTCACACATCAATCATAACTAGGGTTCTACTTAACCCTAGATTAATTATCTACTCATACATAATTAAACTAATAAAGCAAGAGATATAATATGAACACATAATATTATAAAGAATAGAGAAAAACCTTCAATCTCCAAAGAAAAGTGAATAGCTATCTCCAATCTCTCTATACTATAATATACAAGTTATGTACAATAATTTTTCGATCTCTAAAAACTATATCTAGATGTGTTTATATAGGCTCTAAAAGTCTTGCCCAGCAAGAAAATACCAAAACAGAATTATAATAGAATTTCTGCAAAAATACGTTTCCTAAATTGAATATGTTTTATCAAGGAAAATTCGTATCTTCTTTTCCTCTGTTTTTCCGAACCTTTCCAGTTGTGATTGGACGTCTGGGCCACTTTAGAATGATAGAGAATCTCGTTATCTTCGCGTGGACTGCTTATGGGCCTCAAACGGACTTCTAGAACTCAAGATATGGCCAAAACAGTGTAGACTGCACAACCCTTCTCAGAAATCCGAATTTTAATCAATTAATTCTCCAAAAATAATAGAAGCATCCACCTTAATCAACATTCTCGTAAATCTGCACAACTAAGCAAAACACATCAAAACTACACAAACTTGAGTCCAAAACAATCAATTTAAGCCGATTTAGAATGCTCCAAGTAGATATAAAATCCACTTATCACCATCCTTGTCCATGCTCATGGGGGGATCGCCTTTGGGTATCCTATATGATCCCGGGGTCTCCCCGTTGTTGTGCCCGCTGTTCATCTTCTTGTTCGAGTTAGTCATCTTTCTCCCAATATGATGACTGCCCTCCTTCTAGCGCCAATTAATAATATTGTCGAGTATGATGTACAATTTTGAGTTATGAACGGGGATCGTGTAATTATAATTTGAGAGATTAAGATGATAATCTTTGTCTTTCCATACTGATAGACAGATGTTTTAGCACGCTGATCTAAGTGATTCCTGTATTTATTTGGTCAAATCTATCACAATTTCAAAGTAAATGGTCCCAAATATCCCAATGTGAAAGGATTATCCTGAATATCACTCTAAAACAAATTATCGGTTAGTGTTTTCTTTTTTTTTAAAAGAGACATCGTGTGGCGTTGTTGGAGAAAAAGGGGTGGGGGGTCAAGTAGTTCTAACCCCAATTGAAGTGGCGTTTGTGATGTTTTTCCTCTTTTTTCCTTCTTCTTGTTTTTTTTTGTATTTGTAAATAATATTAAAAAATTTATAATCAAATGATCAATTCAAATTATATTTTTTTTTACTAAGTTTGTATACGATTTATTCGTCGTTCTGAATATTTCTAAACTCAAAATGGAATTGTGGAACCCCAAAGGTTAGTTGTTGAAATTCCAAGAGAATGCAAATAAAATTTAAAAAATTTGATTAAAAATTGAATCCGGCGCCCTGATTTCGGGGGCCTAAGCTAGGGTTGTTTAAAATCCTAAACCCTAAGCCCTAAGTTCGCATACGGTTTATTCGTCGTTCTGAATATTTCTAAAACCCAAAATGAAAACGTTGAACCCCAAAAGTTAATTATTGAACTCCTAATGTTAATTAAAATTGAATTTTTTAATTTAAAAGTCCTATTTTAATTGAACATTTGGTTATAAATTTTTTAATATTGTTTGTTGATACATATGATATATACTATTATATAAAAGTCGAAACATTAAAAGTTTTGGTACCGGTTTTTTGGTACGTAGTGAATTTACTTATTTATCCTTCATTATAAAGAAAAATATATACGAAGCTATACTATTAAAACTTCTAAAATAAATAATAACATAATATAATTAATGGTAAGTAGTCGATTACCTTTTTTTACATTTACTTTTAATTGAAGATATTACCTTTTATAAACACCTAAAAACATCAATTGTATCATATCTTCAAATCATTAATATTTTCCTTTCGAATAAAACACGTTACCTTTTAATTTAAAACTAATTTTACAATCATTAATATATACCCGAAAATATCACATCATATTTTTCAATTATTAATAAAATATATTAAAATAAGTATATGTACGTTGTTTATAATAAGAAAACATTAGTATAATCCGTAAACATTAGTATATTAAATTATATTAAATTAAAATTAATTAATTATATAATAACCGAAAATTAAAAATTTTGGTACCTATTTTTTGGTATATGTTTTTTATTATTTCGTGAATTTACTTATAATTTAACCTTTATTATAAAGAAAAATATATACAATATCTATAATATTAAAACATCTAAAATAAATAATAACATAATATAATTAATGTCGATTGTCTTTTTCACATTTACAAAAGTTGAAGATATTACCTTTTATAAACACCTAAAAACATCAATCATATCTTCCAATCATATCATATCTAGCAATAATTAATATATATCCAAAAATATCACATCATATCTTCTAATCAGTAACAAAATATAATAAAAATCAGTATACTACGAATAATGGCCATTAGATTTTTAGTAAAAAATCAAAATCATTAGATCTAATGATTAAATATATTATATTCAAGGTTCGAATTCTATCAACGACATATTTATTTTAAAATTTTATAATATATTTTTAAACCATGAATATCATTAATTAAATTTATATTAAATTATTAAAATAAAAATAAAATAATGTAAATAATGATTATATAAAAATATAATTGTAACATAGAATAAAATTTGTTACATATCAAAAAAATCCGTGCATGGGTTTTAAGCTAGTATTAAGTAAAAAATGAATATTTTGAATCAATTTCAATATCAACGGAGTGAATTTTAAATATTCTCTTTGGAATTACGTATTTAGTTTTCTTTTTTCCGTTTCAGAGATATATACAAATGGCTAACCTATGCCCCGGGGCACAGGTTAATATATATTTATTATGTCTCGTTTCTTGTTTACTGCTGATATGTAAATAAAATATTTATTATTTTTCATGTTTAATTATTTTTATCTTTTTCACTACCTTTCAACTATTTTCTTTGTTACTTTTTTATTCTTGTTTATTTCACCCAACTAAGTATACTTTAAATTTTTTAAAAACACAAATCATGCAAAATAAAAATGTTGTTTTGAAATAAAAATAGAAAGTATTTGTAAAAATTTATTTAACTATTTTTATCAAACATAAAAGATTTTATTTTAATGTTTTTATAAAATAGTTAAAAAATGATGTAACAAAAATAATTATTTTTATTAATTGATATTGATGTGAATCCAGGGGGCTATTGTATATAAAATAATTTATACATGTGAAATTTATTATGACTAATATTAATAATGGAAAAAAAAGTAGAAAAATTAATAAATATAGCATAAAATGCATCAACAACAAAACATAAACCTAACTAGTAAAGTAATAAATACTACTTACCATGTGACCAGGAGACAGGTTAGCTATCCCCATAATTTATTTACATGTGTACATAAATTTTGTTGATTAGTTATCAATTTTGGTTAGTACTGTCACTATTGATTAGTTTCCGACATGAGAACTGATATGGGCTAAAAGTAAGCCCTAAAGACACATTTAATGTGGCATTAATTAGACCCGGAATGGTCCAAACGTGGGGCCCACCAGGTGGGCCCAAACCCTATTTACAATATTAATTTCGTAATTAATATTATGGATAAAAAACAGCTCAGCAATAAGTGTCAGATAAGAACATTATCTCTACAAGGAGTAGCCTCCAAGGCATACACTCATACAAGGAAACAGACTCCTACAAGGAAGGGGTCTAGAACTTTCCTCAAGATTGACTTGTCTGCCAAGTCACTTAACCCTACCCTAATTCTGAGGCTTCTCAGCCTATATAAAGGGTCAGACCCCTCAACTCAGAACTACGTTTTCTTGGCTTGATTCTCTTAATACAGAGATACGTAGGCATTCTGTGAGGACCGATTAAGTCTCGAACGCAGAAGCAGCCATTAAAGCTCGAAGCTCAACCACCCTTTGCATTAAATACATCAAACCCTAGCCGCAATCTAATAACCTAGTTTTTATTCCACAACAAGAACAATAAAAATTCTGCATTGGACATTAATTTTCTATTATTGCAGCTCAATCGAAGCCCAATTGAAGTTTGTGTTGTGTATGTCTGAATAAAGAGTGCTGTGCAGCAGCCAATGCAATTGAAGTTTGTGTTGTGTATGTCTGAATAAAGAGTGCTGTGCAGCAGCCAATGGGCAATGGGAATGAAATTACATATGTTAATAAGATTTAAGTATTCAACTAAGATGTCAACTAACAGGAAAAAGCTTAAAATTTAATTTTAAAAATTGGGATATTCGTGATTAGAGATGTTCAAAATGCCTGAATCTCGAAATCCGGCCCATTTGATCCGAAAAAAAGCCCGAAAAACCCGGTCCCAAAAAAGCCCGACCCGGTTAGGTCCGGCCCGAGGGTCTAAGATGGGTCTCCTATTTCTCATCAAGCCCGGCCGAAGCCCGGATAAAGCCTGGTTCGGCCCGGATAAAAACCCGGGCTTTTTAAGATATCCGGATACAATTTTAATTTTTTATAGATAAAATTTAAAATTATATAATATTTTTAATTAATTTCAAGAATATTAAACTTAGAAATAGAGGGAATGTGATTAATAATGAGGCTAGGTCCGCTAAGAAGAATCAAGAATATACAAGACAAACTCTTTTTTAAAGAAGACTAATTGAGTGTAGAGGATGTGCTTCTCGAAATGGTTATATGCGATAAGATTTATATGGCTAATGGTCGCCTTAAGTCATAACGCATATTATGAGTAAAAAGTTCTTGAGTTGCAGTGATATTTTATGATAAAACAAGTATTATGCTAGTAATTTTTTAGTATTAGGTTCGTGGTGTCTCTTTTTATGTATTCTAGATTATAGAAGTTCAAGGGCGTAAATCTTTAGAGGTTGTTTCTTTTGTAAGATTTACTTTTTTTTGTATATTAATATATTAGTTTTGCAAAAAAAAAAACAAAAATTACATATATATATAATAAAAAAAAAGCTCGAAAAAAGTCTGGCCCGGCCCGAGGGCCTAAAACGGGCATCATATTTTAGAGAAAACCCGGTCCGGTTCGATTGTTAAAAAACCCGAGTTTTTTAAAGTCCGGATAAAGCCCGGCCCGAAGAATTTTTTGTGCATCACTATTCGTGATTTATATAATTGTACAGTTTATATTGATACAATTGTATAATTGATTTTTTCATTTGGTATTTTCAATATTTTTTATTTCAACACCATACCATATTTTTTTCACTAAAATCAATTATTTCTCGAAAGTTTTGAAATTACTAATAAGCATTTAAGTCCTTTTATCAATCTCGGATTTAATTCCCTAACACAAACTCTAACTACTAGCTCTAAATATTAAATTAACTCACATAATCTATACTATTATATAAATTCCGGAACATTAAAAGTTTTGGTACCTGTTTTTTGGTACCAGTTTTATGGTACTTCGTAAATTTACTTATTTACCCTTTATTAAAAAGAAAAATAAATATATGATATTTATACTTTTAAAACACCGGCCTATAATAAATAATAACATAATATAATTAATGGTAAGTAGTCGCTTGCCTTTTTTCATATTTACTTTTAATTGAAGATATTACCTTTTTATAAGCACCTAAAAACATCAATATATTTTCCAATCATTAATATTTCCTTTCGAATTAAAACACGTTACCTTTTAAATTTAAAACTAATCTTCATTAATATTTTACTATAATATAAATTCGGGAACATTAAAAGTTTTGGTATCTGTTTTTTGGTACCAGTTTTTTGGTACTTCGTGAATTTACTTATTTATCCTTTATTAAAAAGAAAAATAAATACTCCGTATATGATATTTATACTTTAAAACACCTATAATAAATAATAACATAATATAATTAATGGTAAGTAGTCGCTTGCCTTTTTTCACATTTACTTTTAATTGAAGATATTACCTTTTTATAAACACCTAAAAACATCAATGTATCTTCCAATCATTAATATTTCCTTTCGAATTAAAACATGTTACCTTTTTATTTTAAAACTAATCTTCATTAATATTTTCTTTCGAATTAAAACACGTTACCTATTTAATTTAAAACTAATTTTACAATCATTAATATATACCCGAAAATATCACACCATATTTTTCAATTGTTAATAAAATATATTAAAAATCTACATACGTTGTTTATAATAAAGAAACATTATTATAATCCGTAAATATGAGTATATTAAAATTATATTAAATTAAAATTAATTAATAATTATATAATACCCGAAACATTAAAAATTTTGGTACCTATTTTTTTGTATATGTTTTTTGGTATTTCGTGAATTTACTTATTTACCCTTCATTATAAAGAAAAATATATATGATATCTATACTATTAAAACACCCAAAATAAATAATAACATAATACAATTAAATGTAATTAGTCGATTGCCTTTTTCACATTTACTTTTAGTTGAAGATATTACCTTTTATAAACACCTAAAAACCTTAATCATATCATATTTTCCAATCAATTCATATCTAGCAATAATTAATATATAACCAAAAATATCACACCATATCATATAATCAGAAACAAAATATAATAGAAATTCGTATTACGAATAATGACCATTAAATTTTTAGTAAAAAATCAGAATAATTAGATCTAATTATTAAATATATTACATGATTAAATTAATTTACTAAAATTTCATGTTTCAAATTTTATCAACCACATATTTATTTAAAATTTTATAATATAAGTTTTAAACCATGCATATCATTAATTAAATTTATATTAAATTATTAATATTAAAATAAAAATAAAAAATTTTAAATAATGATTATATAAAAATATAATTATAACATAAAATAAAATTTATTACATATCAGCAAAAATTCGTGCATCGCACGGGTTTTAAGCTAGTATATATAAAATCTACGTGAGAGATATTAGAATATATAAAAAATATGTGTGTGTATTTGTTTGAGGGGACTTAGGAAAATTTATTTATTTGTTGAAAATATTGAAAAAAAATGATAATTGAACATTTGTATATTTTAAAATATATAAAATTGAAAATTATTTAAGAGATAAATTCTAATGATATCATTATAAATTTAATTTTTATATCCTTTAAAAATATTCTTATGTTTAATTTTTGGACGTATGACCAACAAATAATTAATGAAATAGTATTTGATGGATAAAATTAAAAGTATAATGATGTAAAATCGAAAAAATCGATTTTTTTATTAGTCTTTGTTATGCAATCTAGATCAATTTATTTTTTGGTAATTGGGCTTTAGTATTTAAATATAAATAATCGGACCTACTTATCGTACAAATCTCATCCATATATTGATAATTTACTTATTTTATGTAACTAACTATTTTCCGAAACATATTCTAGTTAATAAATATATACAGTAACTGTTTTTAGTTTAAACACAGCTTCTTTTTTTAAAAACACTATCCTTATATTACACATTTTTAGGGCTATTTATTTTTAGGTCTAATTATTAAAAATATAAATGATATGGGCTAAAAATAAGCCCTAAAGACACATTTAATTTGGCATTAATTAGACCCGGCATGATCCAGACGTGGGACCCACCAACAAGGTCCAAACCCTATTTTTATATTAATTTCGTAATTAATATTAAGGATAACGAACAACTCAGCAAAAAGAGTCGATGCTGATCTTCGTCAGACTTAGCCTCCAAGGCACATAATTCAACATGGAAACTGATTCCTACATAATAGGATCTAGAACCCACTTCTCGGTGACTTGTCCACCAAGTCACCTAACCCTACTACGATTCTAAGGCTTCTCAGCCTATATAAAGGGTCTGACCCCTCATTCTCAGAACTACGTCTTGGCTTGATTCTCAGTAACGAGATACGTAGGCACTCTGTGAGGACCAATTAGTCTCGAACATGGAAATAGCCATTAAAGCAAGAAGCTCCCGAACCCTAGCATTAATTACAAATTCGTGACCTAGATTTTAATCCACAACAATATTTAATGGGGCCTGACACATAATTTTAAACATATATTAAGAAATTATTTATCTTTAAAAAGTAATTTAATTAATTAAATTGTTTTAACAATTAATATATTTAAAAATTTTACAACAAAAATAAACGTATTTAACCCAAAAAAATAATAAAAATAACTGGTGCATCACAACGGATGTAAATTAACATTATAAATATTAAAAAATTAATACAAAAAAATTATTAAATTACTATTTAATTTTAAAAATATTTAAAAAGAAAAAGCTGGAAAAAAAATCCGATCCAATCGACTACATGGGCCTGAGGGTGAAAGTTGGGCTAGTAATTTAAAAAACATGGGTCAGACCGGTTCAAAGAAATTGAAATTTTTCAATAATAATTTTGTAATAATTGAACAATGTTCCTTGTATTTATAAAATTAACTAGTTGATAAAGCCGCGCTTCGCGGCGGCGTTACAATATTTTTAAAAAAATTCAATACATTTACGTTATATTTTAATATTAATATTAAATTTTAATAATTAAATAATATTCTTTAATGAATCAAGAAAAAATTCTTGTTAAACACAATTTTTTCGATTGAGCCGCTCTCTCGTTAAAACCGAAATCCCATCTTTAACATATATAGTATAAAGACTTATATAATAATTTTTATCCATAAAATCGAACCGTAAAAATAAAAAAATTATGACATAAGTATCAAATTCTAATGGCTAATATAATATTTTCTAATGAGCCGTCTTCCCGTTAAATATGTTTCGAGCCACTCTTATTTGGAACCGAAATTCTAACTTTATTATATGAAGAGAGTAAATTCCAATTTTTATATTCTTTAAACTTTCTAATATTTATGGAATTTTAAAATATGAAAATACATCTTTTATTTTCTGTATATTATAGATATTCTTGTATTTATTTACAACTTCCGTATGAAAATGTCTTTATGTTATGTTAATATATATATATATATATATATATATATATATATATATATATATATAAATACGAAGACTTTTCGTTACGGGAATAATATAAAATTTGTGGATATATTTTTATAATGCAAGTATAATTAACTTGTATAAAAAAGTTACAATAAAGGATTTCTAGGAAAAAAGATATAAAATTTTAAAAAATTGTATAAGACGTCTCAACCGTCCTCGTATTCTACTTCGAATAAAACATTTTATTTTATGTATTCCTTATATATTCAAACATTTTTATATGATCTTCTCTAATAAACCGCTTTCTCATTAAACACAGTTATTATTATTGATCCGCTCTCTCGTTAAGATCAAAAATCTAACTTTTACATATATCACTTGTATGATAATATTTATCCATAAAAATCAAATCCTAAAAATAAAATAAAATTTATAACATCAATATACTATTTTAATAGTTTATACAATCTTTTATTGTAAGTCATCTTCCCGTTAAACACGTTTCAAGTCACTCTTATTTGGGATCAAAATTTCAACTTCATTACATATTATTGATAATACTTATCTTACACAACAATTTTTTTCTTGAAATCAAAATCTAAAAAATAGGGTGAATTCCAATTTATACTTTCGCTAAACTTTCTAGAATTTATGGAATTTTAAAAAATGAAAACACATCTTATTTTCTCTTTATATTATAGATAGATACTCCTGTATTTATTTTATTCAAACATCTTATATACGGTCTTCTCTAATGAACCGCTTTTTCGTTAAACACGTACGGTTATTACTATTGATCTGTTATCTCGTTAAGACCAAAAATCTAACTTTTACATATATCACTTGTATGATAATATTTATCCATAAAAATCAAATCCAAAAAATAAAATAAAATTTATAACATTAATATGATATTTTAATAGCTACTACAATATATTATAGTGAGCCGTTTTCCCGTTAAACACATTTCGAGCCGCTCTCGTTTGGGATCGAAATTCTAACTTCATTACATATTATTGATGATGCTCATCTTACACAACAACTTTTTTTCTTTAAAATCAAAACATAAAAAATAAATTGAATTCCAATTTTTACTTTCTCTAGACTTTCTAAAATTTATGGAGTTTTAGAAAATGAAAACGCATCTTATTTTTTCTTTATATTGTAGATACTCCTGTATTAATTTAGGATTCCTGCATGAGAATGTTATTTTATTATATTAACACATCAATGATTTTATTTTTAAATACGATGATTTTTTTTATGACAATAGTATTGAATAAATTTTCCTAATAGAAGTATAATTAACTTATATGAAACGACATATTTTAAGAAGATCGTACTTTCTAAAAAATATTTATTTATATATCTTCACTATATATTCAAACACTTATTTTACTTCTAATAGAACTTTTATTTATATGTTTTTTTCTATAAATTCGAACTCTTATTCTCTATAAATTCGAACTTCTATTCTACTTCGAATAGAACTTTTAATCATATGTCTGATAAATACTTATTCTACTTCCAATAGAACTTCTAATCATATGTATTCCTTATAAATTCGAACTTTTCTTCTCTATAAATTCGAACACCTATTCTACTTCTAATATGTTAAATAATATTTTTATATTTATTAGTGTTTAAATTCTAAAATTCTAGAAAATTAGAAAAATAGATTGAGACGATTTTAGAGCGCCACCTAAACTCCTGTGTACCCTCCTTTATATATATATATATTGATATTGATGATTTTTGGGATCGAAATTCTAACTTCATTACATATTATTGATGATGCTCATCTTACACAACAACTTTTTTTCTTTAAAATCAAAACATAAAAAATAAATTGAATTCCAATTTTTACTTTCTCCTTGACTTTCTAAAATTTATGGAGTTTTAGAAAATGAAAACGCATCTTATTTTTTTCTTTATATTGTAGATACTCCTGTATTAATTTAGGATTCCTGCATGAGAATGTTATTTTATTATATTAACACATCAATGATTTTATTTTTAAATACGATGATTTTTTTTATGACAATAGTATTGAATAAATTTTACTAATAGAAGTATAATTAACTTATATGAAACGACATATTTTAAGAAGATCGTACTATAAAAAAATATTTATTTATATATCTTCACTATATATTCAAACACTTATTCTACTTATAATAGAACTTTTATTTATATGTTTTTTTCTATAAATTCGAACTCTTATTCTCTATAAATTCGAACTTCTATTCTACTTCGAATAGAACTTTTAATCATATGTCTAATAAATACTTATTCTACTTCCAATAGAACTTCTAATCATATGTATTCCTTATAAATTCGAACTTTTCTTCTCTATAAATTCGAACAGCTATTCTACTTCTAATATTTTAAATAATATTTTTATATTTATTAGTGTTTAAATTCTAAAATTCTAGAAAATTAGAAAAATAGTTTGAGACGATTTTAGAGCGCCACCTAAACTCCTGTGTACCCTCCTTTATATATATATATTGATGATATTGATTTATAAGTGTTTAAAATTCTAAAATTCTAGAAAATTAGAAAAATAGATTGAGACGATCTTAGAGCGCCACCCAAACTCCCGCGTACCCTCCTTTATATATATATATTGATATTGGGTCGAAATTCCAAATTCATTACATATTATTATTGATACTTATCTTACACAACAACTTTTTTCCTTAAAATTAAAACCTAAAAAATAGAGTGAATTCCAATTTATACTTTATCTAGACTTTCTAAAATTTATGGAGTTTTAGAAAATGAAAGCACATCTTATTTTCTCTTTATATTATAGATACTCCTATTTTTATTTAGGATTCCTGCATGAGAATGTTCTTTTATAATGTTAACACATCAATTCTTTTCTTTTAAATACGATGACTTTTTTATGATAATAGTATTGGATTTATGAATAAATTTTCCTAATAGAAGTATAATTAATTTATATAAAAAATATATAATTTAAGAAGATCATACTTTCTATAAAATATTTAGTTATATGGATGCTCTATATATTCAAACACATATTCTACTTCTAATAGAACTTTTATTTATATGTTTTTCTATAAATTCGAACTCTTATTCTCTATAAATTCAAACTTCTATTCTACTTCCAATAGAACTTTTAATCGTATGCTTTATAAATACTTATTCTACTTCCAATAGAAACTTTTATTTATATGTTTTTTCTATAAATTTGAACTCTTATCTCTATAAATTCGAACTCGTATATTCTACTTTCAATAGAACTGTTAATCATATGCTTTATAAATACTTATTCTACTTACAATAGAACTTCTAATCATATGTCTTCCTATAAATTCGAACTCTTCACCACTATAAATTCGAACACCTATTCTACCTCTAATATGTTAAATGATATTTTTATATTTATAAGTGTTTAAAATTCTAAAATTCTAGAAAATTAGAAAAATAGATTGAGACGATCTTAGAGCGCCACCTAAACCGCCACCTAAACTCCCGCGTACCCTCCTTTATATATATATATATTGATTCTATTTTTATATTATTTTTCTTATAATCTCAGGATTCTTGGTTGAAGAAATCTCAGGAAAAACAAGTCCATTTTTAAAATTTGACTAAAATCTAACTCACTATTTTTTTAATTTATAATCAAAATATGTATTACTTTGTTGTTTTATTTTACAAAATTAAGATTTTTATCTTTACCGGTAATTTTATTCCAACCATCTTAACAATGATCTACGGCTTATTGTTTTTCTGTTTTTAATTAATACCTAGAATTGACTCATGTCAAAATTATAAGTCTACAAGAAATTGCAATTTTAATATTAGAGATTAGGGAGCCTGAAATATATTAGATATCTATCTTTTTTATATGTAAAAATGGGGTGGATGTTTTTTTAGTAAATTCAGAATTTTTTAATTAGAATTTAAAGTTATTTTGTATGTATCCAGGAAAAAAGTTCCCTAACATCTATCTTGAGATCCTTTTTCTCTTAAAATTAAGTGTCGCATGATTCTAAATATTTTTGGTATTTATTGTTACTATATTCATATGTTTAAAACATCCATTGCTTCTTGTTTCTGATCTGAATTACTAAGAGATTCTATAAAAAAACGACATGGTAGGATGCAAATTTGTGATAATAGGATACATTGAATTTAGGATTTATTCATAAGGTCTTTATAAGGATTTTAATGGTTAATGAGTTAAGAATAATATTGTGACCAAACGTACTTCAAAATAATTTCAATAAATTTCTTTTACTTTTGTTTAATTTAATTCCATCCAGTTTATACAACCTAGAGTTGGAGAAGAAATATGACAACATGCACATATCTGTTAGTTGTGCTAACTGCTAACCAATAAATTTTTAATATCAATTTCAATAACTTGATGCTATACAAATTACAAAATAACAGATGATCTTTACAACATAAGACGATTATAAAACGATCGTGTATGTATTGTTGACAAAGTACATTACAAAAAAATATTAGAGCTATTTCATCTTTTGCGAAAAAAGATTTTACCTTCAGCATCTTCGTGAATGATCCGCAAAACTTCTTGAGGGGGAATGTTGTGCCACACTTGAGGCCTCTTCATATGATGTCCTATTTGAGCCAATTTATCCGCAGCTCGATTTCCTTCTCTATAAACATGCGTGAGTATAAAATTATCTAGCACCGACATGATTAAATTAATGTCGGTGACAAGTTTTTGTACTTGTGCACATATGACAATTTGTTTTTTCGCGATAATTTCAATAACCGATTTCGAGTCTCCCTCAAGCCATACGTGATGATCACTCCATCCGTTTTCAAGAAGCAACTCAAGACCTCTTTCGAGTGCTCTAAGTTCTGCAATGCTACTATCTGATTTTCCAATGGATTCCGAATATCCTAGCATAAATTCAGCTTTATGATTCCTTACTATGCCTCCGATACTTGCTTTACCTGTCTTACATTTGCAAGATCCATCGAAATTCAATTTAGTCCATCCAACTTCAGGTTTTTCCCATGCAACTTTGATCGGCTCTTTATGCCAATTTCTAGCTATAATCTGAATCGGAGCTTGTCTTAATGATAAGCATCTTATAACTCTACTAATAATCATTGTCAACAAATTAGTATCTAATGCTAAAAAAAGTTACAATATCAAGACCTATAAAGAATAGAGAGAGGAAAACGTGAGATTTCATTATGATGAACAATTGCAACAAAAAATAGGCTTTGTATATATTTAACAACTAAATAATAATTAAGGAAATTATCATAACAAGGAAACTATTATAATAATGTAACTATCTATACTGTACTTGTTAACAACGACGAGCTTAACGTTAATGTCGTATCATGAACTATAACATGCATGGAAGCAAATTTGAAGATTTAGAAGAATTATAACTCTAAATTTAACGAATACGAGATGAAGAAGAAAGCAAAGTATAAAATATCAATTTAGAAAACTTAAAATCGAGATGCAGAGTTGTGAATAACTTGGGATGGAAGAAAGCATTTTATGGTAATTAGAATACATCTTTATGTATTGTGTAAGTAAGGAAGTTTCATTATACAATACCACAAGGCAGCAATATTGAAGTTACACATAAATCTCAATCATATAGGAATTAAGGATGTTTTACATGCATTGAATCATCAACTAGTGGACTTGCTTACACATAATTTTGACCACTAGTATATTTAACGGTTCTAATTCATGAGTTCTAATTACTAAATTAATTAAATTGAAAATACTAGTTATTTGTATGGTGCTTGGAAATAAAGTGATCACCTTTTTTAAATCACCTAAAAATAAGTAGTCGATTAAAAATTTTAATGGAGGTGTCCACCGAAACATCAGGTAGACCACTCGTGCATTACATCCGCAGTATTAACATTTTTCATAGATCGAACATGTACTCAGATAACTTTGATGAGATTAAAAAAGATTCAATGTCAATACATAATGTGCCTTTTTGTTATCATAATATTTATTTGATAACCTTATTATTAAGTAAATTGAAATATTTTGGTAAGTTCTCAAAATTCCTCTACGTATATGTACATATAGTAAGTGCACAGAAAGCAATTTTCCGAGTAAAAACAGCAAGTGTAAATTTGCAAAATACGTCCTGTTAGGCTAGGTACTCAACTCTCATAAACGGAAGTGTGACCCTGTCAATACTTTTATAGTAAAGCGATAAAGTATCCAAAATATTCTTAGTACAACTAGCAATATTGCCCGTGATATTTATTTTGTGGATTTTATAATTTCTTAATGTAGTACATTTATGATGTTATTATTTGATTTAAAAATAGGATTGTTAAATTATATATTGGTAAAAGTTGCTCGGCGTCGCCTCACGGCGACACCTCGACGCGTTTATATTAACGAAAAAAACACATATACTTGATTTATCTTATTATAATTTTAAAAAATTGTAATATTTTAATAGGACATTAATTAAAATTGAAATGACACAAAGAAATAAATTGAATATTTTAAATTTAGACGATCAAGATTATATTAAATTTGACGGATAAAATAATTTATATAATTATAATTATTAAAACACAGTCGCATTAGTGATACTTATGAACTATTAGTTTTAAAAAAAAATCATACCGTTAATAAGCAAGTTTTATCAAACAACCACAAAATTAAAATTGAATCAAAATTACG
This sequence comes from Kitagawia praeruptora, assembly GCA_037693485.1. Taxonomy (NCBI): domain Eukaryota; kingdom Viridiplantae; phylum Streptophyta; class Magnoliopsida; order Apiales; family Apiaceae; genus Kitagawia; species Kitagawia praeruptora. Next base: position 94,569,844 of record CM075354.1, on the reverse strand, counting down.
TTAATTAGCAAAAAAAAAAAGAATCAAAATTATGTTAGTTTAAAAACGGTAAAAAAGTAAAATTATATAATTAAATAATTTATATAACATTAAGTAAGTTACTATAATCATTCACAATAATTATAGAAAAAATATTGCAACATTAAATAAGTTACTACAATTTTTTTAAATAATTTTATATGATAAATTATATGCCTCTTTCGACGTCAATCCAATGCAATCTCTAGACTCTTTTATATTAACAAAAATAACTAATTAATTTATTTGACATACATAAATAATTTTAAATGTAATTTATTTGATAGACAAAAATAACTAATTAATTTATTTGAGTATTTTTGTGATTAAGAATATAAATATAAATCAGGTGTTGAAATTGATCCTATAAATCATTAAAAGGTTCTCAAGATCATTTTTGTCATGTTTCTTAAAAGGTTCTAAAAGTATGTTCCGGTATGTATAAATTAAACAATCTTATTAAAAAAAATAAACAACATAATAATTCGATTAAAAAATAGCTTTTCATTAGGTGTTAAATTTATTTATATAAAAAAACTTACATTTTTGAATTGTTTTTTACACATTTAGGTTTTATTGATTACTCTGTCACTTGATGCTGATGTTAGCTACTTTATTAAATCCCCTTGCATTAAAAATTGTACATGTAATAATGTTATCTTATATAGGATTTGTATACCAAAATTGCAATCGAATTTTAAAAAACTAAAATGGAAGAGGCAAAGTACAAAGGTGATTATGTTCAATTTCAACATCAATTCTCTACATGCCATGTAGTTAAAAAGGTAAGACATAATTTTAAAAAGCCATAAAAAATGACATCCACTGATTCTATCATTAATTCAAAACACAAAACTAATAATTCCGTAACAATTTTTGTAAAAGACATGCATACAATAAGAAAATACATATATACAATGAAGGTTTAACTAAAAAGCTATTTACAGAGTTTCATGCAAGTCAAATTTAATCTCAGATAACACTGACACTTTTGCAATACAGTGCTCAAGTGCTTATGTATGGGTACGACATCTCTGTGCACTTTATGCCATCACAGCAACATATATTCATTTCTCTTTCTCAAAATCTTGGAAACATGTCTCAAATCCACAGGAAATCGTTGTTTACAAACAGATGACATGAGTTCAGTGAGCAGGATTGAGTACAAACCTGCAAAAACCGCAAAGAACAACTTACAATATATCATAACTCTCAAGTGTATAAACAAACAGTAACCGTAAGCCGTATTACAAATAGTTTGTATTATTTATTTAGGACAGGAATACATACATGTGTTGGTAGTTAGAAAAATGAAATCTCACAGTTTATTAATTTGAATAGGAGATGAGCAAGCCGCTTTTTTTCTAAACCCCAAAATACCTTTAGATCATTATGAATGAGGTCGAGGATAACTAAATAAATATAGCTTACAATTAAAGGAACCCGTATAGAAGTTCTCAAAAAAAAAAAAAAGGGAACCCGTCGAGGAGTTCTAAAAAAAATAACCCATTTAGGAACTACTCCCTACTCCTGCAATTTTACTATATAAGCAAAAACAATGGCGTGTCTCTTGTCAGGTTCTAACTCTCAGCTAACAGTTAAAGAGTAGAGGCTTCCCAGATGGTGTTACCCAAAACAATATATCCTTATTTTGTACAAATTTGTTCTTTGGTGCAAGTAGAGATGTTCGCATCATCTCTTTCTCAACGTCTCTACATTGATCATTCATATGATTTATCTTATTTTATTTATACTTGGCTTTTGCAATAAGCATTTTAGAAAAGAAAAGAAACTTAGTATTAATAATCAGAACAGACTCCTGAAGATTTTAATATTAACACTTTACGCTCTTCTCACTTCATATTGTCAGGTATGTAGCAACTACTCAATAAAATGCCTACAACCATACACAAAACATCACAGGACCAAAGATCAGAACTGCTATTTTCTGAAATTTAAGCAAGTATAAGTAATCTAGTCGTTACTTTACTACTTATTACATAAATGTTCTCTCTATATTAATCTGAGATCATAGTAAAACAACAGGGCCAATAAACATAGTTCTCTACCCCTCTTCTCTATTCTATTTTCTCACATCCTACATACAATTTTCTTAATTGACAAAATTTAAGAAAATTCATTATATGCTCACCTACATAGTTACCAATACAACTATTATATTTCTAACTCCAATGAAAATAATAAAACTGGTCAAAGAGGACCTCACCGAAGTTGCCCATGCTGGACAAACATATCTAGCAGAGCCGTATGAGGATAAAAATCTTTAATATGTGAAACCAAACAGCTTGTATGTATTACGTCTACATTGATCAATAAAGAAAATAGGTTATTTTGCATAAATTCAATATATAAAGGTACATATGCACAACACTTGCATGAGCGCTTTAGATCACATACGTAAGCAACCCGAACGTGTTGTTTGTCTGTCAGTCCCTTCTTCAAGCACATAATTAATGACACTTGCAGCAATTAGGAAGCCAATCATACTCTCCATTTATTACCCATTTGGAATAAGTACGGATCTGTAGATAAAGTTTTGACTTGTAAGTATATAATCTCGACATACATATATCTGTGTAAAGCATAAAATCAGCTAATACGTATCCAAAGGGGAAAGGGAACTAATAATCCTTTTTTAAACAATATTTATAGTAGATTGATATTGAAGTCTAGTAAGTAATAATAGCAGTCTAATAAGTAATAATTTTAAAAATCAACGTTGACATTTAATTCTAAACATTTTGGTATAGATCTAAAGAAAAGAGATGACATAAGAAATTATCGACCTGCTTAGCTTACCAAGTGGAAACGTATCAGCCTTATATCCTACAACAGAATAAATAAGATGGTTTTGAAAAGGGAGGAAGTGAAACTAATAAATGGAATAAAACACATTATTCATAAACAAAGTAAAGATTAGAAGATAATGAGCATAGGAAATTTCACAATTTAGAGATTCAACAGGGTGATAGCTAGTAGAAATCTCAATTATTGGTCTGTCGCATAACATAACTGCATAGGTGATAACCTTATACAATTGGAATAATATGAAGTAACAGAAAGACATAAACCTAGCTACGCGGGCTTCCAACTTAGTTTCTCGAGGTTGTATGTCAGTTACAGAAAAGTCAATTCAAAAGGAGTGCTTTTCCAAAACAAAAACAAAATGAAAAGAGGCAGACGAATTCAATCATTGAAACATAGGTAATCCTAATTTATTTATTTTTCATTTTATTCTGGATGTTCCTTCCTCTTAATAATTTATCATATTATATGACATGAGAAGCATGGCACCAAAATAAAAACACCAAAATATATTAAGTAGAAAGGTGAATTCCAAATTTAGCTACTAATTAACCAAGTATACATAAATATTAAAGAAACTCACATCTGATTTCTTGTCTGTTTCAGTGCCATCTGTAGCACTTTGGATAACAAAGTCTTTACGATTGGACCAAATGGTTTTTAGTCTTGACATATGTTCGAACTCCTGGATAGCACACTCTAGTGATGTATAAGGACCATGTAATTTATCTTACCCTTAATACCAACCCTTCCCCATCTATTGTAAACCATGTACCTCAAACCATCATCAGATTTTACAATATCATAATCAAACCTAGTGTATTTCCTTCTTACCATGAACTTGAAATTATCTTTATAGAAACTAACATATAATCTACAAAAAAAAAACAAATAATATAGTAGAATATGTATACAGAAGATACTACAAAACTTATATCTTTAACTACAATTACAGTACGTGTTAGAATATGCAGGACTTTCATTTGGGCATTACAACAAATACTTAGTGGAGTTACTACATTAAAAGGGTCTGAACTATGCTAAATTGTACGCTCATTCCAAGATTCCTTCTTAAGAATCGTACTTTTACCATTGCATCGTCTTCATCTTTGAACCGGCTTGATTAAGAGTAAAACTCAATCTCTAACCTGCGATTTCTGTATTTCTGATCACTTTCTTCATCCTACAAAAGCAAAATCAAAATATGATTAGACAAAAAATGATAGGAAAATCAAACAAAAATAATTAATGCATCGTCTTCATCTTTGAACCGGCTTGATTAAGAGTAAAACTCAATCTCTAACCTGCGATTTCTGTATTTCTGATCACTTTCTTCATCCTGCAAAAGCAAAATCAAAATATGATTAGACAAAAAATGATAGGAAAATCAAACAAAAATAATTAACACTTTCTGTTCTGATCAGTAGTTTTGATACAAAGTAAAACTGAAGCTTTCAAGACTGCGACGAATTTTTGATACAATGTATTTCTATTCTGATAAGTAGTTTCCAAAGATGTGACCACAAAATCAGGGTTTTAAATTTAAAAATAACAGATTAGAAGGAAACGTGGAGGAATGAGGAGAAAAAAAATGAAGTTACCTATTCAATCAGTTATAATTGACGTAAAGAAAATTTGAGATCGATGAAACCCATTTCTATATAGGTCATCCATTTTGAGTGTAAAAACACTTGAAAAAGGATGGATATAATCCGTTTTTACTTGGATGATCCGGTTGAGAGTAAAAAGATCAAAAAGTATGTGAAGTTATGTAAAAAGAAAAAAAAAGGAAGGGTAGTTTAAGTTATTTGGAAAACTCAATGCTAGCACAAATTTAGAATATATTGATTGATTGATATTGATTGATAATACACGTATATATTTTAACAGTCTCAACTTTTTTAATTTTCGAAAAAAAATACAAGTGCAATTTGCTAGCAATACATATGTCGGTACAATTAAGGGAAATTATTGTAATATCACTAACATTATCCAGTTTTTACATTAGAAACTTCAACTATTTTTGAGCTTGTATATAAAACTAGGATTGTGCCCGCTGCCGCGGTCGTCTACTTGTTAAAAAGTAATCGATTATTGATTTATTTGGTTTAAAGATCGAATTGCTTTATCATATATTTCAAGTATTTGTTCATTACATGCTCAATATTTTTTGTTTTTCCAAGATGCAATTGTAATAGTGGCAGAAAACCATCTAATTTATTTGCATACATTCATCTTTTTTGCTGTCAGCAGAGTAGTATGAAAATGCAAAACTCTATCGTCTATACAACTATGTAGAAAGAGATCCTAATCTTTGAAGTAATTAGTTCTTGACAGAAAATAGTTTGAACTGCTAATAGGAGAAATTTTTTACTATATCTTATAAAGAAATTGATAACTTCTTATTAGAATCTATGGTAACTTCCTATAAGCATTCAATTAGCATTGTCTGTTTCTAACTTTCTGTGAACATTGAATTAGCATCATGTATTGTATAAACTATACGTGTTATAGAGTAGATAGGTCAAACATTGACAGGAAGGATGTGCATCAATATTTTGTTTACTAAAGTTGAAGTTAAAATTCAACGAACATGAACAATATTTTCTAAAATATAGTTTGCTAGGATCTCTAACTTTAGTTGGCAATTTAACAATTACATGAAAATAGTGATACTTTAGTATTGAAAAACATTGAAAATTTACAAAACATGACTTGCATCAGATCTTTGAATCAGCTAGCACAGCAGATATCAGAAGAATCTAAATCACTTAGCAAATCGATGCCAAGAGTAACAATCTAAATTACTGAGCAAATTCATATATGATATTTATGCAGAGAAACAAACATGTTGTTCCATAAATGTATGATATTGATAGCATCAAAGATAGGAGTATAGAGCAAACATAGTCATCCATATATCAAACAGACTAAGCAAAAGTAGATCCCAGAGTTAATTACAAAAGGCTTAATTAAAATATTCCAATACTGATTTTCAACAGATGCATGTATCATCTGTTAGCGTAGACTTCAATAGTTCAAACGATAAACATAAGCATTCAATTGCAGTTTAACACCAAAATAAAAGCAGGAAAAAAAGTCTAACGCTTCAATTCTGGTGGAAGCTGTTGTCGATATTTATAGCGAGGCCCTTCAATTCTTCCATGTCTTCCAGCAACATATTGTGATTAGCTTTGAATTGTTCTGAGAAGCTTTCAAAGGCGGCCATCAACTCTTCAATTTTTCCGGCCAATGCACGCATGTTGATTTGCAAGTTTGTCAAAGATTTCTCGAGAGTTTCCGGATCTGTTCTGATGTTGTTTTGCGACGATGAATCGCTAGTGGTACTTGATATGGTCATTACCCTTTTCCTCTTTTTTTCCCTGCAGAAAGACAAACAATAATAAGAATCAAAGGATCTGTAGTCTCTATTTAAGTGCAATTTGCTAGCAATACATATGTCGGTACAATTAAGGGAAATTATTGTAATATCACTAACATTATCCAGTTTTTACATTAGAAACTTCAACTATTTTTGAGCTTGTATATAAAATACTTATAAATTTATTATGTTTCCAGGATTGGATGTTGCTGATCATTATTCATTTGTGATATATAAACAACAGTTGCTTTCTTGCGGATCAGATAGCCAATTTTCCACTTAATTTCGTTATATGCATACACTTAACATCTCTATTGCACTATAAAGCATGAACTTGGATCCACCATAACTGTAGTTGTTTCAGTCAAGAATCCACAGCCAATCAAGTGATACGCCTGCAAATATTCCGCCTAAAAGGCATAATACTAGTAAATTTCCCAATGCATTTTGCTCTGGACCCTGAAAACGATTAAAAACATTATTTTTATTAAAATGGTCCCGTCAGGGCACTCTTTTAATACAAAAAGAGCAAGGGGCGTGAAGAAGGGGATAGAGGATCCGGACTCGTTGATTAGTCTAACCATGTATTGCGAGAATCAATATAGAGATAATATAAATTCTTAAGTTAACACACCTTGTAGCCTTTAGGAGCCACTGTCATTACACATACGGTTAGATACCCATTGCTTAACCCCAAGAATGATACAAGTGATATCATCAACGCAGGATTGCCATATTTTGCAGCAAAATGAAATGCTGGAATAAGTAAGACTCGAGATAATGTTGCAAGCAGAAGACTTTTTCGACTCTCCATCTTGATGATATTTATCAAAGGCATGTATCGTCCAATTAGATCCAGCAAATTAAATACTGCAATAAGAACTAGTGGGTACCTGGAACCAATTAGTCAATTTTAATGAGTTTTTGCGTTTAAAGTTATTTGTAAATTGTAATGAGACAGATTAACATAATACTTCCAAGTATGTTTCCTTTTAGCATGGTACTTGAACAATTATTTACATGGTTGTGCCTATAAATAATGTAGGATACGGAATGAGTTGGTGAAGTCTAAGGATGCAATCTGTCAGTTACACTTCCAAGTACTCTCTGTAGAGATCAACTCAAATTTACTTATTATTAGTGTTACACGGTGCTCACACTTACCACGAGCCCCACTGATGTTTACCAGTGTTTTCGTATAGGAAGCCTGGGAAAATTGACAGACTGAGTAAAAATATCATAAATATTTCAACTGCGTAATCAATGTTTTGAAAGAGCAATTCCTTTGTTCTCAGCCTCTCCATAGGTTTTAGAACAACCTGTTCCTGCAAATTCCAACGTTCACGCAAGTTGTAATTCTATGCACTTCCTGTGTATCTTAATCATTTACATGACTTATATTTATACTCAACCATACCGGCAACATCAGCAAACCAATTATATTGAGGTTACACCTAGGAAACTTAAAATTCATTTGTACTGATACTGTGCCACAAGTTGTTATTTGATTGCAAATGTACTACGTAGTGCAAATTAATGATGAACAATATGGTACTAGAGAATTAAGGTCCTGTTACCGATTTAATCATATTGATCTATATTTAGAGATACTTTAACTGTTTCTGAAACAAACAAAATGTAATGCAAAGTATATACTCATGTAATATGCCAAAAGTTCTGTTATGTACGCTTAAATGAAGTACTAACTGGAGTACTGTATGTTCTGTGTTACAATATAATATAAAGATCCAGTTGGACTTTCCTCTAACACCTCAAGGTTTTAGATGAGCTGATTACTTAACATGGTATAAGAACCCGATTTAGGAGAGGTCTCAGTTTCGAGTCCCTCCACCCCCATTTATTTAATTTAAAGACCTGATTACTTAACATGGTATCAGAGCCCGGTTTAAGAGGGATCTCAGGTTCGAGTCCCTCCACCCCCATTTATTTAATTTAAATATTTGGGTCAATCGGTACGAAACGTATCGTACGATTGAGGGGAAGTGATTACTTAACATTCTGCAATATGTTCTCCTTTGGAGTACTGCAAAATATATAACAAAACATATCCAACTAGTACTCTACTTAATGGTACTTCAATGAACTAAACCCAATACGGCAAATAATATGTTGTAGTGTGTTAATTACTTTAAAATGAGAATGGAGGAAGGGCACAAAGATCAGAGAAGTAGGAAGTTGGAATTTTGGGTATTTGATCCCCTGTTATTTCTTGAATGCAGAGAGACTAAACAAAAACAAGACACTTACACTTGCTTTTGTTTGGATGCCACCAGCCACAAGGTCAGATGAAACAGTCTTGGATCCTTCTAACCCTGCTTTTGTTCGGTAGTACTTAACAACCGGTAGATTAGGGAAGACATATGCATACAGATATATGCAGCACAATTCCAACAAAGTAGATATAGCAAGGAACATGACTGCAAATTAAGACTGTCATATGAACATCATTTTAATCTCAAAGTGAACTCAGAGATGTCGTTCAAGATCTTATCAATGTTTTAGACTTGCCATACTGCAGGGTATTGTATTCAAGTTAGTCTTCATGTATGCAATGTGGTTACTCTAATGCAATCATATGTTCTGCAAACATCCAAAACTTTTTACTGTACTAGTTGATTTTTTTAAAACTTCACATTCGTTGGTTAGAATCAACAATTATGAATCAACCCCAGACCACTATCCATTAGAGTGAAGGGCCTCAAAATCTACCTAAAGGTTGTGTTCGATTAGATAGCCTAGAGTAAAAGATAATGTACCACCAACTATAATGTAACACCAACTAGATTTCATTTGTAACTTGCATTAGAAATATGTTATATAGTAGATGACATCATAATAAAAGTAAGAGTACATGGGAGGACACTGAGAATGTATATGTACTAGGCCCTAGCTACCACATAGAGAGGTTGCACCTTTGGCAAACTAGAGGGAGTGCCAACTTTTAGAGTTTATTATAAGCAAAAGGAATTCACGTACGTACTGGCTCCTTTCCGAAGACCATTGTCTGATTTTTCGAATGCTGCTTTTGTGATTAGCCTGAGAGCAGAAGTAAGGGCCCCTGATGCAGCCATACCACCAAAGAACGACTGAAACATGCACGTGTTATTGATATATTTGATTCAATTGTAGAAGCTATATTTAGTACAAACCCAATTTGATTTGAGAAAGTGGAACTCCACATAGGGCGACTTGTCGTTGTAAATATGCATTCTAATCGATCACCTGGACAAACTCGGGGCACATCAGAGACAGGTCTCCTACCATACCGCCTTGAACATGAGCATCCGCTACTCCGAAAGCAGCAACAAATACACAGATAACAATATAGTTTTGAGTGCCCCCTTTCCCTGATGTAATTAAATCCAACTGTACAGCAAGACTATAATGGTCATGCAAATGTTTATTCCAGTATATATCCAGGGAAGAAATGTGCAAAAAGTCAGATGTATTTACCAGTACGAGTGCCAAAGTAGTTAAAAAGAAAAGTATGTAACCAGACATGTTGCGTCTTCTGGTGTTTATTTTTGATTCTTTGTGAGTAAAAAGTACCATTGTTGCTAATGCTAATGACTGGTATACGAGGGTGAGTACTCTGTCTGGATGGTAATCCTTCAAAAACATTACTATAAATTAGTACAATTGTTTCCGAGTACAAGCTGAACCGTAAATTAGAAATCATGTACAAAGGGTCCATCGGTCTGAACTTTTAAGCTCTTGGGAAAATGCATAGATTCTTTTCCGAGCTCACAAATTCAATTTTCGTTATAAGAATATTATTTTGTACTTACAGGTCATGTGTAAACTTATACGGGCGGACTACAATTTTAGAAATTTTCATATCTCATTCACTTAAGGGTCCGGTTCTTGGCAAACATATAGTGCAATATATCACACCACGTAATATTTTCCTATGTATTCAATAGAGGGGGTCAGCTGCAATTTAACAGTTGTACTACGTCTGTTATACCCTTAATTAAATAATAGAAGAGCTTACCGGAAACAATTTGTAGTAGTAATCCCCTATTGTGAAAATACTATTGCGCGAGGCTAGTGCTCCAACACCGAGAACCCATGATACTGCCATTGCACTACATTTTCCCTGAATGCGTAGTTAATACCAAGCAATATCGATCAACAGATCATCGCAAGTAATGTCAGAACTTAAATACACAGCCAAAGAAAAGTGAAGATACAAACCTCAAGCCTAACTTGAGTTTCATCAGTCGGATCTGCAATTTTCATGGCCTCAATTTATTTTGAAAGTAACTACGAAATTAATTATTATCCTGAACTTAATTTACTGAGAAGACATGCATAATGTGCATGTGCTCTTTATAATATTCAAGTGGAGAAGCATATTTATTTTGTAAGGGTCGTCATTGGTTGGATTCGAATCGGAATCTGTAGCCATGGACATAAGAAAAAATTAAAACATATAGAATTGCTTAGTTTAGGACGATAATTATACCAAAGATGTTATAGATTACGTTACTCAGAACAAGAGAATGAACATGTCCACAATATATATTTGGACACAGGGTAAAGTAAAGATTAGTGTTATATACTGTATAAATTATAACTTCGTAAAAGATAAACTACAAATTACCTGGAAAAGTTTAGATTACATCACCAACTCGAAGCTGTCGGCCAAGGATCTAACACACAAAAGGACACTAAAATACAGAAGATGCCGAAAGCATTTAAGCAAATCATAAAGGACAGAGAATATGCAACTGAAATAACACTGCTTGCTCTTGAAGTTAATCGTACGATGAGAAGCTCTTCGACCATATACAAGTAGAAAAATACAAACGACAGTCGTAGAATATACAGGTGCATTACGTTATCTTCTTTATAAGGAGTATATATATTATTTCTGAAGATGGTTTACTTGGGCCAAAACCTTCCAATTTTCCCATGCAGCAGATTCACAATTTGGCTAGTTTTACGAGTCTTTAATTGTTTACGAATGTAGAACAATACAGAAGAATAGTTGGCCGTCTAATTTATTTATCCTCTACACCGCCTGATCTTGCTCATTCGATGCATATTTTATTCCAGTTTCTCCCTGAGAACGGCGAGATGCAGCTTCAGCGGAATTTCAAATTACTTTGTATCAATGTATGGTGTTGGCAATACTTATATCAGAGTTTTGGTACAACTGAAAATAATACTAGCTATTAACATTCAAGTTTGAGGAGGCATAATCAGGAGGATATCAGATGTGAAACTAGCATGTTGTACTGGTGTAAGGTTACGAAATTTTTAATTGCTTAAATTAATTCGAAAGTCCGGTGTTTCATAGATCACTACAACAAATACAGCTTTGACAAATGACAAATTTTTGATGGAAAATGCTAGGTACCCCAAATTGGTATCCAAATTTTTTTCCAAGTTACACGTTGTCATTATCTGAATAATTATAATTATAATGGGCCCGCCAGGCCATAAATATCTCACCAATCTAAATATGCCCAAATTTAATGCATGTGGGCTTACGGTTATTATATCTTTATATAATAACCGTAAACCGTCTTTCTCTTGTACAATAGTTGATGAATTAATAGATGTGATCCCTTAATTTTAAAATTAAAACATTTATTTGATTGATAATAGGATTATATTATAATTTTTTTTAAATTGAATAGTCTTAGATGTAATATTAGAAAATAAATTTATTTGATTGATAGTAGGATTATATTCAAATAAAAAAGTAAATTTTAAATATTTATTATTAAAATGCTAACAAGAACTAATATCCAAATAAACAAAACTGAGGGTTTAAAGTTTAATAAATATTTATTTTTTAATTATTTGAAATCTGATATAATTTTTTTTCTAATTCTTTCAAATTAATAAATTATTTTTTTGTTCTATAAAATATTAAAATTTATGAAATTAAAATCAAGTTCAGTACAAATATAATTAGTTTATGATTAAAATTATATAAAAACGTATATAAGGTGTAACTATGTATAGAATGAAAGGATATCTTCGATATAATATTAATTTTGGTATTTGTACGATTTAACATAAAATTTAAATACACATAAAATCCTCTCCACTAGGTCATATATTTAATTGATTTAGTCAAAAGTCAAATGGTCAACTATAGCAAAATTTATCATCCTATTTTAAATTATAAGAGATATTCCATTTTGCTTAAAAATCAAAATTATATTTTACGGAATATAGCTCTACCAAGGCAATAAGATCGAAAAAGAAATATCAAGGTTTGATATTTTTTAGATATACGTTGCAATATTAATAAGACAATAAACTCGAACAAAAAATATTCGAGATTTAATATTCTTTAGAGAGCTCGTGCTAAATTAAAAAAAATGATCAGTTTTCATTCGAAAAATATTATGTCTTCGCACTCAAAATATTTTCTCATCCTAGAAAGGACTTTTTTACTCTCAGGAATATTTTCCTCTCGTGCCATAAATACTTAAAGTAATTTTTCTCCAGTTTCTTAAATTTGTCGTATTTCGAAGAAAATTATTTTAATCACTCAAAAATATTTCCTTCACTCTCAAAGTATGTTATATTTTTCGAAATATATTCAAAGTATTTTATTCTAGTCAAAACATTGGTCAAAAGATTTATTACATTGGTTGAAAGCTGGTTTAATCGTTTTAAATCCAAATAAAATACTTCCACTTGCTAGAATGACTTGAAACTTGAGATTGATCATTTAAATACTATTTTATATGCATGGCTAAAGTTTCATAATTTTTTGGAAATTTCGGTCCGGGCACAAAAATCGAGACAATTAGTCAACAGTTGACCACGTTTGACCAAGTCAACCTTGACCAAGTCAACCTTGACCAAAATTGACCAAACTTTCCAGAATATTATTTTATAATATTCCTAAGTGCTCCATAATTTTAGATTTATTTATTGGGTATTTTTGGAGATATCTGGTATTTAATTAACGATATTTGGTTCGTATTTATTCGTTAATTAAAACGAGTGGTATATTATATTATAGATTTAAAAAGTTCCTGGGATATTAAGCTCATCCACTTGCAAAACTACTTTACATGTTGGCAATCCAAGCGAAAGCCAAGTCATCAATCCACACCTTTTTAATCTCAACTACTCCCTTTACATTCAATCTACACCATTCCTTCCATCCAACCTTATCTATAAATACCCCCCTCCACACACCCATTCAAATACAAGCCAAAGAGCCAAAGAATTGCTGGGATTTTTGAAGTAAACACTCTCTTCATCTACTTCATCTCAAAAACCTTCTCTCTCTTAAATATATATCCATATATTCAAGGATTTTGTTCAACAAGCTTAGTTCCACACAACCAAGCTTTATCCTACCAAGCAAGCTCATCTACTACCACTTTCCGGCCTCCCGAAGGGCTGCCCAAAGTTCGACCAAGTTCCAAAATCCGGCCGAACCTCCGGCAAACTTTTCCGATCATTTTCCAAAGGTGGTAAGTTTTAGCTTCGTCTTTGTGTCTTAACCGACCATATCTATATTTGAGATTTGCGCTTAACTTCTATACTTCATCTTAATCTCTATTATTGGATCTATAAGATTCCAAAAGTCTCTTTATAAAAGAGCAAGAAATTATTTGACAATAAGTCAAGGTTGAAACGATTAAGTATTTTTACGGATTCCCAACTAGCATCTATAGTGCTCCGTGGGATATTGTTAAAAGAAATACTTCGTTCAACAAACACTTCTTATAGCACAAGTTTAGCCACTTGTTTATCGCACTAACTTTTTATTTTAAGTGGCTATAACTAATTTAGTGCAAGAAGTTAAAGAAGAGTATACTTTGACATTGTTTTTAGTCATTCGGAAGTATATATCTTAAATGCCTTAAGCCTATTAGCTTAACGGACTTTAAATATCAACAAACTCCGAGATCTACTTTTAATCTCATCTTAACGGAGTATTGATATAAACATATTTGACAATAAGTCAAAGTTGTTACGATTAAGTATTTTTACGGATTCTCAACTAGCATCTACAGTGCTCCATGGGATATTCTTTAAAGAAATACTTCGTACAATATAAGCTTCTAATAAGCACACGCTTAGCCACTTATTTTACTCGCACTTACTTTTTATATTTGTTGTGGCTCGTGCAAGAAGTTATATGTATACTTTGACACTATATTAGTCAAAAGGAAGTATAAATCTCGAAGCCTTAAAGCACTATAGCTTTTAACAAGGTCTTCTAATATTACTCCATCCACTTTTATTTTTATTTGGAGTAATCAAAAGTATACTTTGATTATAATTTAATCAAAGAAAGTATACTTAGAAATACAATATAACTGAATCTTCGATTACGAATATTAAAGTTACATCCTTGGACCTAGTACCGTAACATACTAGTCCAACTTATATATTCTTAACCATATTTGGTTCGTAGATATTATTTCTAACTTTTGTAGTGAGGTGAAGTTGAAGTGAGGAGATTCTCGTTCTAAGACCCAAGTCCTAACGTACTAACGGGGAGTTAGTAGTCTTCGCACCGTGAAGAAGAGGAAAGATCCAAGACCTTTCATCTAAGAGCCAAGACCGACAAAAGCCAAGAATCAATAGTCTACACCAAGGGTTCTACATCAACTTTGAAGAAGTAGCGGGGAGTTGCTCTCTAAGATAAGTTGTGTAGGTTTTACAACGACTTTGAGGTGGTGATGGGTAGTTACACACCAAGACGAGTCTTGTAATTGTTTGCATTTATTTTGAGGTGGTAACGGGTAGTTACGCACCAAGACAAATATTTGTAGGGTTGTAAAGGTTTCTCCGCCTACTAAAGGAGCGAGTTTATTTTTAAGGGAAAATCTCGAGTCCGGAGAGGAGCTCGAGGACTGGAGTAGGGGTGAGCGGATCCATTAGGGATTACGCCATCGCGAACTAGGATAAAATCTCCTGCTTGGTATTTTCTTTACTTGTCGTTTATTTCCGCACTTATAAACTGCTAACGACTCAGTAAAATATTTAAAAAGGGACAAATATTTTTAAAACGCCAAAATTATTTTTAAATTGAATATTAAGCTATTCAACCCTCCTTCTAGCATAAAATAGCCCTCATACGGGACCTAACCTAGAAAATAGTTATGAATTAATACAGATCATTAAATAATGAATTATCTTCTAAGTATTAAGAAAAATCATTTAAAAATAAAAAATCTATTAAAAGGATGGCCTAATTTCTTAGAAAGTAATCAAATTAAGGAAATTAAATTAGACGAAAAAACCTATAAAAGTATTTAAAATAAAGATTTATAATTAAAATGTTAATGAAGAGTAAAGGATAAATTCAATAGCCAAATATAAACATAAAAAATTAAGAACAAATTTTATATTTTCAAAGTAATAGATTATATAAAAATAATTATTGCACAAAATATTTAATAACTTATACAAGATACTATGAACTAAATATCCTATATATATATATATATATATATATATATATATATATATATATATATATTATAAGCTAATAAAGAGGTAATTTGTTGGCCTTGATTGTCATTTTCCTATTTAATACTCCCTCTGTCCCTCTTTCGTTTTTGGGACGTCCCATTGATAAGTGGATTTATATCTACTTGGAGCGTTCCATTGATAAGTAGCAAAAGAATCGGAAGAGAAAACGGATGAGAAATGAGCAAATTGTGGAAAATTCGGATTTCTGGGAAGGTTGCGCAGTCTACACTGTTTTGGCCATATCTAGAGTTCTAAAAGTCCGTTTTCAACGATCTTACTGTCCACGTGAAACCTGGGGAATTTTCTTGAAGTCTGAAGCAAAATAAAAATCTAGACAGAAACTTGCCGCGCAGACTGCGCCCTGGAAGCGCAGCGTGCGCGCGACTGCTGAAAAAATTCTTATTTATTGTTTGGGTCATATCTTGAGTTCTACAAGTCCGTTTTTGACGATTTTACAATCCACGCGAAGCTAACGAGATTCTCTATCATTCTAAAGTGGTCTAGAGGTCCAATTACAACTGTAACGGTCCAGAAATACTGAAGAAAAGTCAGTTACGAATTTTCCTTAAAAACAGAATCAGTTTAGGAAACGTATTTTGTGCTAAATTGCAGAAATTCTATTTTAACTCTATTTTGGGGAATTTCTTGTTGGGAAAGACTTCTAGAGCCTATTTAAACATATCCTACCATTGTAATTTGTATAATTAGTTAGCATATTATAACATAGAATTCATATCTTGTTTCATTATCATGGTTTCACTTGATCTCATGATGACGAGATGTTCAATTACGAACTAATCGTTGTCATGGGATTCTAACGGATTTATCTATGGAGCTTTAGTATTTTGATGCTTTACAGATCTGTGTGTGATGTATATCTGATATCCTCGTATGGTTGTGCTTAATTGTTAGATGCGTAGCTAACATCTAATTTGTTAATCTCTTGTGAAGTGAAAGTGGATCTTGAGATTTAGAACTTGCCATGCTAGCATAGATTCATAATTGTTTATCAACATGATTCGTAGCGTAAGATGAGAATACTTATACTGCCTTGTGTGATCTTTATGGATAACTTAATCTTCAACCGTTATGTTTTCAAATTCTATAGACATATAGGGTCTAAGCATAATTGGTGTCTATTCATCTTCTATCTCTTTTGTGGATGTATGGGTAGTTTGGTATATGTATGCTGACAGGTAGCGTGTACTTGTTTCGTGTTGTCCGATCAGATATCATAACCATTGCATATAGTGATTAAAGGCGTCAGATCTAAACGAAATATTTAATGAAGTTAGGATCCCATGTTTTCTCTTACATAAGTAATTCGATTTTAATACTCGTTAGTTAATTAATTCTTAGTTTGTTAATTTGCTTTTTAGTTAATCTTAGTTAATCAAAACTCAAATTTGTTAATTGTCTTAACGGTGAATAAAAATCATACATTGTTGCACAGGTACATTAATTGAATTAAAACCTAAACCAGATCTCTGTGGGAACGAACTCAACTTTATTCTATATTACTTGTGACCACGTACGCTTGCGTGATTTTGTGTTAACACCCATCAATTCTTTACATTACTAAAAATAGTAACTTTTAACAATAAAATATATTATTACATCCACTATCTCACCCCACTTTTTCAACACTTTACACTAATACACCCATTACTTTACTTATTTTAATCATAAAATCACTATTACACCCACTATTTCATTTATTTTAACAATATTACACCCACTATCCTTGTCTCCGTACCCAAACACAATGTAAAGAAATCAAGGGGAACGAGGGAGTAAAAATTATAAAAAATTAAGAACAAGTTTCATTTTTTCAAAGTGATAATATATTTGAAAATAATTTTAATAACTTATACAAGATATTAAAAACTAAAATCAAATAACATAAAAATTTATGAAAATTAAATTATAAATATTTAATAACATAATATCATATGAAATATTTATGAGATAACACATAAAACGAATTTATGAGAAATTTGTAACAACTTATACAAACTTGAACATTTATTATTTTAATATGATTATATCAAAAGAAAAAATGAAAATATAATATTTAACTAAAACCTATAACATTAAATCATATAAAAGAATTGATTATTTCAACAACATAAAATCGTATGGAGAATAGATAATTTTAATACATTTATACTAAAATAATGGTGATCTAATTATTACATAATTCGAGTAATAAAATCATATACAAACTTTAAATAATAATGGGAAATTGGGATCTAATTAATACAAAATTCCAGTGGTATGCAAAATCGCTCAACACAAGATAAAATTGTAAAAATGTTGTTTTTGTGAATCGAACTTGAGTCATAATGTAACTTTTGCATTCTCTTACCACTGCACCACATCGTCACATGTGTTTAAACATCATACACCTAATATGTGAATGTCACTTAACAACAATGCATTTGTCAAACTTTAAAATGTATAAAAACAACTAGGGAGATAAATTAAACTTAGATTATATCTTTAAATTGTATATGTTCCTAACACTTGAGCACAATAAGCATGTGTAATCAATTATACATATGTATGTGTTGCGTGAGAGATGCACAAAAAGTCGGTCGGGCTTTATCCAGGCTTTAAAAAACCCGAGCTTTTTAAGAATCGGGTCGGGCCAGGCCGGGCTTTCACTAAAATATGAGGCCCGTTTTAGGCCCTCGGGCCGGGTCGAATCGGGCCGAGCCGAGCTTTTATCCGGGCTTTTTTTTAGTTTATATATACGTAATTTTTGTCTTTTTTTACAAAGCTATTATATTACTATACAAAAAAAAATCTTTATAAAAGAAACAATCTCTAAGAGTTACACCCCCGAACTTCTATAATCCAGAATACATAAGAAGCACATCGTACAAATTTTCTCGTATATGACCATTTCGAGAAGTACATCTTTTACACTCAATAAGGCTTCTTGAAAGAATGATTTGTCTTGCATGTTGTTGCCTCATGATCCTTCACATCGTATTGCTAAGTTTAATATTCTTGAATTTTATTAAAAAATTTACATATTTTTAGATTTTATCTATAAAAAATCGGATTTTTATCCGAATTTCTTAAAAAGCCAGGATTTTATCCGGGCCGAACCGCGCTTTTGTCCTGGCTTTTTAAAAGCCCGGGCTTTATCCGAGCTTTTCAAAGGCCCGGGCTTTTAACTGGGCTTTTCGGGCTTCGGGAAAAAGAGGAGGCCCATCTTAGGCCCTCGGGCCGGGCCGAACCGGACCGGGTTTTTTTCGGGCCGGACATTTCGGGCTTTTTTCCGGATCAGATCGAGCCGGATTTCAAGCTTCGGGCTTTTTGAACATCTCGTGAATATTAAATATTTAGTATTTTTATCATTGAGACTTATTAACAATATGTTAGTCTTGATTTTATTTGTACATTCATATATAAATTAATAATATATAGTATGTAATTTACTTATACATATTCCTGAATTATTAAACTAGCTTAAAATCTGTGCGATGCACGAAATTTTGTTATATGTTTTTTTGATTTGAATTAATTTTTTTGGTTGGTGAGAATTGAACTTGGGCCAGACAACAAATTTGGACCCGATCATACCACTAGGCTAGCCATTCATTTGTGTCATAAATCATACACATAATATGTGAATACGTGTGTGCGACTTGAATGAGAAATAATTGGAACATATGTATTTTTTTAAAACAAAAAATGCATAACCTCTTCGTTAAAACAACATACAAAATAAGATTAATTGATTGTAAAACTAATATCTAACTAAGTTTTATACCCGTGCGATGCACGGGTAACTTTATTAATATTTTATAGCTCAATTTTGATTAAAACAAATTTCCTTAAAAAATTAGTTTTATAGTATTTTGAATAATTTATTTTTACTTTTAATAATAATAATACATATGTTATATGGTTTGTAAGTATACATTTATTTCTTTCTTGTAAATGGTTTTTCTATAATTTATTATTTCAAAGTTTATGCTAACATATTTTTTAGTATTTCATAACTATTTTTGATTTTTTTTTTATTTTATAAGATTACATATGATATACTTGAAACATATAGGTACTATATTCATGTAATAATTTATTATTATTATTTTTTTGATTATGCAATTTAACGGTTATCTTAAAGATTTTAGATATTTTGTTATAGTGTTTTTACAGTTTTTAAAGGCATTTTTTAAACTTATTTGGAAATATGTGTGGTATTAAGTTTTTTTATTTGTTTGAATATTGATTATTTTTTCATATTAGTTTTATATTTTTCACATGTGTGGTGTTTAAGTATGTGTTTTTGTTTAGATAATTCTGGGATTTTTATGTTGTACTATATTTAGATATTAATATAAATTTATTTTGTGGGTGTTTAGATTGTTTTCTAATTTGAAATATGTTTATTTATTGATTTGTGTTCACTTTTTTTAATTTAAATTTTTTCTTTGCAAAGTAAGAATTTATTTATTTGTTGATTTGTCTTCATATTTTTTTAATTTAAATTTTAGAAACATATTTATTGTCAAACTTAAAAATAGAAAGTTTAATGATTTTTATCAAAATAATTTTTTTCTTAAAGCACTTTTATTTGGTAAACGATTTTTTTTGTAAATTATATTTTAAGTTTTAGCCTAACATATATTTTAATATTTCATATTTTTTGAAAAGTTTTTTACTATTTTATTAGAATATATATAATATAATATAATTTATAAATGTGGGAATTTATTGATTTAACTATTCTTTATATATGTATATGTGATTAGGTAATTATGAACACACATGCATTTGTACTTTTTTTTAAAAAAGTTTGTACTATCTTTTTTCTGTTTTTGTGTTAATATATATTTATTTTAAATGCATTATATTAAATTTTATTGTTGATTTTAGTTTTCTACATTTAGATCTGTTTTTTTGAATTGGCCTTTTTTTTGTGGATATATTTTGTTGGATTTTGGTGTCACAGGTTTTTTATTATTACCTTTTCATTATCTTATTTTACCATATATTTTCTTTAAAACTTCTTTTTTGTTTTGTAATTAAATGTACATTCTTGTTTTTTAAAAAATTATTTTTTAAATTGAAGTTCTGATGATATGCTTTGTTTACTTGCTTATTATATATAAAGAAAGAATTTGCGACTTATTTTTAATTATGATTTTTTTGCTAATTTATCCTTGTTTTAATATTACAAACATATTTGTTGTCAAACTTAAAAATAGAATCTTTAATGATTTTTTGGTAAATGGTTTTTTTGAAAATTATATTTTAAAGTTTAGCCTAACATATTTTTTACCATGTTTTCTTCTATTTATTAGAATATATATAATATACGTTAGACATGTGGGAACTTATTGTAATTTAACGTGAAGACACATACATTTGTACTTTTTTAGAAGAAAGTTCATACTTTCTTTTATATTTGTATACTGAAATTTTGATGGTATGCTTTGTATCCTTGTTTATTTTATATAAAGAATGAATTTGTGATTTATTTTTCATATGGTTTTTTGCTATTTAATCCTTATTTATTAATTGTGCGTAAGTTTTGTCCTACTACAACTCTTTTTCCTATGATAATAACAATTAATTAAGTTAATGATGAATATTTTATTAGTTTTATTCTTTATTAATTTACTTTAAATTTTATTGTTGATGAAATTTAATATTTTTGTAACTTTTAAATTATTAAATTATTATAGGATTTTTTGTACTTATTATATTTAAATTCTCTATTACTTATTTTATTTTGGATTTTTGGATTGTATTTAATTTATTTACAATTTTAGTACCGAATCTAGAATCTTTGCAAATTAATAAAATGTTATTTTATTGATTTGTGTTGACTTTTGTTATTATAAATTTTAAAAACATGTATGTTGTAAAATCTAAAAGTAAATTTTTTATGACTTTTTTAAAAAAATAGGTTTCATTGAAACTCTTCTTTGTGGTAAGGCTATTTTTAATTATATTTTAAACTTTAGTATAAATTATTTTTGTATTAATTTTAGTAAACAATAATTTTTTTTAATGAACTTACCTTTTAACCACTGACGACCACTCCCTTACGCCAATTATATATAGGATATAATTTAAAACAACATACAAACTAATATTTTATTCATAATTTAAAATGACTAATTTACCTCTATATTGTTGTTTATATATAAAAAAATTTATTTTTAGTGGAAATCAAACTTGGACCATTAAGTTAACTTGTGCATCTCCATACCACTAGGCCACACTTTTACATGTGTTTTAGATCATACACACAATATATGTATGCGTATGATATATGAAATAATATTGGTTAAATATTATTGGGTTTTAAATGAGATTTGGACTTTTTATTAATTTTTATTTATTGATTAAAGAACCACATAAAATATATAATCGGGTTATAAAATGATATTATAATTAATATTAAGGATACTATCCAACAATATATTAGGATGAAAATATTGAGTTGTTCACGTAATATGAATTGTATATTATTACACAAGATGCAATAATTTTCAGTTAAACTCTTCGGGTTGTAACAATATTTGACTTGAAAAGACGAATCCTAAAAATAACACATTAATTTTACATATAAATTGACTAATGTTCAATTTAAAATATGACATTTGAAGAAAAAATGTTCGTATATAATAAATGGTGTACTATTTATAAAGATAATTCAAAAAAAATATATATACAGGATCATGTATAATATATGATTTGCGGAACTTATATATCATATACATCACCTATTGAACATTCAAATTCTATTCAATGATCCACAATAAAATTAAAAACTAACAATCTTCAATGCCTTTTACAATTTACATCATACTAGCTGATAACCCGTGCGAAGCACGACCATAGATTGAACACGAGCCGAGATTAAAATATTAATTTTAATAAATTAATAAACATTATTTAATTATGTAGTTATAGAGAATCGAATCCGAGATAAAACTTAAAAAATTAAAATAAATAAATCTTTATAATTATGTAGTTGTAAGGAATCGAACCCGAGGTGAAGCTAAAAAAATTAAAATAAATAAATCTTGTATAATTATGTATTTGTAAGGAATCGAACCCCGAATTTAATGATAACCAAATTTGGTATTTTGGTCCTATTATCTACCATTAAAACATGATTTTTCACATTAATAAAGAGTATAGATATGATGACCTATCACAAACACTGCAACAACTCACATTTCAATGAGTAAGAACTATAAAACCCATAGTAGAGCATGCCCCATGTTTCGCTTGGGTTCTCATGCTAATATAAACAAAAGAACAACGAAGTCACGGAAAAAAACTAACGCATGATCAAAAAGCTGCATAAAAGTACTCCCTCTGTCCCAACCATTTTTTTACAATTTCCTTTTTGGGACGTCCCACCAATTCTTTACATTACAAAAAATAGTAACTTTTAACAATAAAATACATTATTACATCCACTACTTTACTCCACTTTTTCAACACTTTATACTATTACACCCACTACTTCACTTATTTTAACAATAAAATCACTATTACACCCACTACTTCATTTATTTTAACAATATTACACCCACTATCCTTGGTCTCCGTGCCCGATCCCCATGTTAAGAACCTATGGGGACGGAGGGAGTATAATATCAAATAATGTGGTCCAGTAAAAAGTGACAGTTTCTTCTTCCTCCGACTTTTTAATGCATGCGTACACTTTAAATATTACTCCCTCTGTCCCATCCATTTCTTTACAATTTCCTTTTTGGGCCGTCCCACCATTTCTTTACATTACCCAAAATAGTAAGTTTTAACACTATTACATCCACTACTTCACTTATTTTAACAATACTTTACACTATTTCACCCACTACTTAACTTATTTTAACAATAAAATCACTATTACACCCACTACTTCACTTATTTTAACAATAAAATCACTATTACACCCACTACCTCATTTATTTTAACAATATTACACCCACTTTACACCCACTATCCTTGACCTCCGTGCCCAGCCGCCATGTAAAGAACTGGCTGGGACGGAGGGAGTAAATATGTATGTATGTATTATATATATATGGTTACATGTTGTTATTGTTCTCATTTGTATTGATCTCAATATTGGGATTAAGCGTGTTGCCAGCTTAGAGGAGGCTTATAACTAGACTTGGCAAATCGGGTAAATGAATCGGTTTCGGATCGGATTTACTTCGGATCGGATCCACTTTCGGTTAAGTTATTATTTAGAACCTGTTCGGTTCGGATTGGATCTGATTCGGTTCGGATCCACTTTCGGTTAAGGTACTATTTATAGCCTGTTCGGTTCGGATCGGATCTGATTCGGTTCGGGTAAAATTCGGATTAAAATCGGATAAATTTTGGATTAAGATCGGATCAAATTGGGTTTGGTTCTCTTTCGGATTTTTACTGTTCGGATCGGATTTTGTTTGGATGTAGAAACATTCGGTTCAGATCGGATTGTTGAGATATATCTAATTTTTTGATGTCCCCAAATTTTCAAAAAACCAAAAAATTATTTTGGCTTGAGATCTTAGCAATGAACAACTAAATTGACTAGTGCTAGTAACTAGTGCTTTGTTACGGCTTTTTGTTTCATTTTAAAAAAAATATTTCTCGACGATCCAACTGTCGGATGTCAAAATATATCTAATTTAGTGATATTCACAAATTTTCAAAAATAAATAAATTAATTTGGTTGGAAATCTTAGTAGTCAACTACCGAATTGACTAATACTCGTAACTAGTGTTTTGTCACAGATTGTTATTCTATTTTTTAAAAATTATTTCTCGAAGATCCAACCGTACGGATCTCAAGATATATCTAGTCTAGTAATATTCCCAAATTTTCATAAAATAAAAAATTAATTTGGTTGGAGATCTTAGTAGTCAACTACCGAATTGACTAGTACTCGTAACTAGTATTTTGTCACGGATTGTTATTCTATTTTTAAGAATTATTTCTCGACGATCCAACCATATGGATCTCAAGATATATCAAATCTAGTGATATTCCCAGTTTTCCAAAAATAAAAAATTAATTTGGTTGGATATCTTAGTAGTCAACTACCGAATTGACTAGTACTCGTAACTAGTGCTTTTTCACGGATTGTTGATTCTATGTTTTAAAAAATATATCTCGACAATCCAACCGTACGGATCTCAAGATATATCTAATTTAGTGATATACCATAATTTTCAAAAAATAAAAAATTAATTTGGTTGGATATCTTAGTAGTCAACTACGGAATTGACTAGTACTTGTAACTAGTGCTTTGTCACGGATTGTTGATTCTATTTTTTAAAAATTATTTCTCGACGATCCAACCGTACGGATCTCAATGAGAATAGAACCTATGCAACAATGTATGGTTTTAATTCACTGCTAAGAAAAATAACAAATTGGGATGTTTAATTATCTAAATTAAACTAAGATGCAAATTATAAAACTAAGACTTAAATTAACTAATGAGAATAGAAATCAAATTACTTATATGAGAATAAACATGGGATCCTAACTTAATTAAATACTTCACTTAGATCTGACGCCTTTAATCACCGTATGCAATGGTTATGATATCTGATCAGATAACACGAAACAAGTATACGCTACTTCTCAGTATACGAATACCAAACTAAACATACATCCACAAAAGAGATAAAAGATGAATAGACATCAATTATGCTTAGATCCTATATCTCTATAAGATTTGAAAACATAACGGTTGAAGAACAAGTTGTCTATTAAGATCACATAGGGCAGCATAATATCTCTATTTATGCCACAAATCATGATGTTAAAACATCAACCTATCCTATGCTAGCATGACAAGTTCTAAATCTCAAGATCCACTCTCGCTTCACAAGAGATTAACAAATTAGATGTTAGCTACGCATCTAAATTCATAAAGCACAACCATACGAGGATATCAATTATACACCACACACAGATCTTTAAAGCATCAAGATACTAAGCTCCATAAATAAATCCGTTAGAATCTCATGACAACGATTAGCTCATAATTGAACCGTTCATCGTCATGGGATTTGATGAAAACATGATATAAAACAAGATATGAAAGAAAGAAACAATAATATTAATAAAACGAAGAGTTGAGAAAACAAATCTAGAATCCAGAATAACACAAAAGATGAAGTAGATCTAGATCCGTTGCTTGTCACGAGCGTTGAATCCTTCTCTCCTTTTCTCCCTTGCAGATCTAAGCTATAATACAATAATAAAGCGATGATACAATTTACAATGCTAAGATGTGTTTAAATAGGCTCTAGATTTCTTGCCCAGCAAGAAATTACCTTCTATTACAATTAGAATTCAATTAAGGTGCTAAAAACTGCCCAAAATACAATTAGAACTTGAAAAGGGCAAAACAGTAATTTCCCTGCTCCCATCAATCTGCTTGTCACGCTGCCTGCTCTCACCACACGCAGTCTGCTCGTGTAAGACCTGTCCCATGTTGTAGAAAATCTTCCAAGCTTCGCGTGGACAGTAAGATCGCTGAAAACGGACTTCTAGAACTCCAGATATGGCCAAAACAGTGTAGACTGCGCAACCGTCCCGGAAAATCCGAATTTTAATTAATTTAACCTCCAAAAACGACAAAAGCATCACCTTAATCGACATTCTTGCAAGCCTGCACATCTACACAAAACACATCAAAACTATAACAAAACTTGAGTTCAAGACAATCAATTTAAGCCGATATGGAACGTTCCAAGTGGATATAAAATCCACTTATCATATACAAAATATCGTAAGCAATATTCAATGACAATAATAAATATATAGCAAATCAGAAAATATAAAAATTGACAAAACTAAACAAATGAAAGTCAAGAAAATATTAATCTATATAAAATTATTTTATCGGATATTTTTCGATTCAGTTATTTTTAGTTTCGGATTTACATCGGATTCAAGTCATATTCGGTTCGGGTAAATTTTTATTTGGATTTGATCGGTTCTGATTATAATCGGATATTTGGTCATCATTGGATACAGTATTTCGGATAATTTTTGGTTAAATTTCCGGTTCGGTTAATTTTCGGATCGGGTCAAATCGGTTTTCGGATCGTTATCAGATTTGATTAAATTGAACCGGTTTCGGTTCAGATTCGGATTGTTTCGGTTTCGGATACAATTTCGAATAATCTATTTCGGATCCAATTTCAAATTCGGTTCCACATATATCAGTTCGGTTTTTCGGATCCAGACTCATTTTGCCAGGTCTACTTATAACTATAAAGAAAGTAGGCGTGGAATCTATAAATAGGTATATAAATAGGTAGAGTAATAGGAGCATGATAAAATAAATAATTGTGATTTTATAACCCCAAATAGTTAGTTGATGGATTCAATTTTGATTATACATGCAATTCATAATTTCTACTGCGAATCTTATATGTATCATTTCATGTTGGTAATCTATATATTATAAATTAGTGGATAGCCCTTACCTAAGGTTCGGTATCCATATTTAGGTTTGGACAAAATTTTGTATTCATTTTGACCCACTGGATAATCCATTTTTAGGTTTGGTATCCATATTACGTTTGGGAAAGATCCAAATTTAGTATTTGACCCATTGTTAATTAAAGAAAGTTTGTATACAAATTTAAATACTATTAATATATTCTCTTAATATTTATGGTAAGATTATTAATGAAAATTTGACTAAATCTTTTAATTTTGGCAAGCTTATTAATATATATATCACATAACAGATATGGAAAATTTAAATAATTTTATCTTTGATTGCATTTGTTATAATATAGAAAAATAATATTTTATTAATAATATTTCTTTCAATATTAATTTATTTGATCTTAAATATAAAGTTATTTTTTTTATTTAATTTTTATTATTATATATCATAATTATTATAAAATTTAAATTTAAACTACCATGTGCGTAGCACGGGCACATAATAGATATAGAAAATCTAAATAATTTTATCTTGAGAATTTACAAAAAATACTAGGTTTAAAGTTTTTCTTTGCAAAAATACATTATCCTTTAATTCTTTGCATATTTACTATCTTAATTGCAAAAATAATATCTTTCCTCTTTCAACCAAATTTTAATTTTTTTTTTTTAAAAAAACTTTTTTTAAAAAATAATTCGGATTACTGTTCATCGACTCTTTTTTTTTTTTAAGGTAGGATGATTTTAGTGGATTTGGGTTGCAAGGCCCCGCCAGGGGCCATATTCAACTAAATGCAACCACATGCAACTTTTTTTTTTAGTTGGGGTGATTTTGGTGAATTTGGTTTGCAAGGCCCCGTCAGGGGCCATATTCAACTCAATGCAAGTGAAAAATGAAAGTCACATGTGGTTGCATTCAGTTGCATAAGAAAGTTCCATTTTTTAGTTGTCATTTTCGACCTCTTTTTTGAAATATATATATATATATATATATATTCATTTTCGACCTCTTTTTTAAAATATATATTATATATATTTTAAAAAAGAGGTCGAAAATGACAACTGAAAACTGGAAGTTGTAATTTTCGTTTTTCAGTTGCATGTGATTGCATTCAGTTGAATATGACCCCTAGCAGGGCCTTGCAACCAAAATCTACTAAAATCACCCCACCCAAAAAAAAATTTGCATATGCAACTGAATACAAAAGATAATATATTTGCAAGTAAGAAAGTATTTTTGCAAGTAAGATAGTATTTTTGTAAATAGCTATTCTTAACAAAAGTAAATGTGCAAAAAATTACTTTTATCAATTTAATTTTCAAAAAACTTCTTTTTATCTTTGATTGCATTTGTTATAATATAGAAAAATAATATTTTATTAATATTACTTCTTTCAATATTAATTTATTTGATATTAAATATAAAATTATTTTCTTTATTTAATCATTATTGTTATATATCATTTGTTATGAAATTTAAACTACCGTATGCGTAGCACGGGCTATAATCTAGTATACTGAAAACATGTCAAATGCAATATTTTTAATATGTACAATTTATTCACCAATGTGTTGTCATTTTTCAGACTTTTAATGTTAATAGTTTCAATATCAATAGAAAGAGGAGTATAGTAAAAGGATAGAGCCTGAATACCCTTTTCATTAGAAATCAAAGGATTTCTCTGCTCCAAACTTTCAAGATTAAATTTGAAAACTAGAATAGATTCATTGTGTCATTCCAAAATTTCAATCCAAATAACTCGCTTTCCATGAGCATCAACATCCATAGATTTTCCATTCCTTAAGATGTACAAGCCTCTTCTTTTGATAATCCCTTGTCATATAAGCTAGGTTCTCGTTGTCAATCACCTCTCTGTGAGATGTCGAAATAGTCCTCATCCGAGACCCTCCGATAATCATTCGAGTGTGTTCGCCCTTCACGAAAAAATCTGTCCTAATCACTAGTTTCATTCAAAATCTGAATAGAACAGATCAAGTACTTTTGTAACATAAATGACATTTTCAAGAGAAGTAGAATTTTCCTCTTTCAAATATTTATTCACTTTTGGTTTTGAGATACAAATCATCAAAAACTAAAGAAATTTCTAACAATGAACAATTTCATGATACACCATCGAAGATGATGGATCCGGAATGACAAGAAAGTTCCAGTCCATGTTCCAATTGAAAGGATGTGCCATCCACATAAAACGAAAAACAAACATTTTTTAGAAAAAGTAGGAGATGAGGAAAGCAAGTTGAAGAAAGGTTGAATTGAAGTGATTTAAACTTTAAAGATTTGGGAGTCGGGGTTTAAAAAGGGAAGAATGGGGAGATAAGAGAGGAAAAAATCTGACTCTCATTTAGTTCATACTACCTGTATGTAGGCCTATCAACGGATCAGATATCCGATCCGTAGCTAAATTAGCGTGTATGGATCCCTCCAAAAAAATCTGATACGTTAATGATCCGATCTGATAAGGGTCGGATCCGATAATGAGCGGATATGAATTTTGTATGATTCGATACGATAATGACCCGATCCAGATATATTAAATTTATTATATATTTTATCTATTTATGTAATACGGAGTATATAATATATATTGAATATATGTAAAACATATAATATATAATATTTTATTATAAATAATATTATTTTGTAATATAAATTTGGATTTGTCAATGTATATATCATAATTTTAATTTTTACTTCGACAAAAAATTTTCAAATAAAAAAATTTAACAAAAAATATTTTTAAAATTTATTAAACGGATCTCTGAATCTGTACCATCCTTTTCATTTCCAAAACAATTTCATTCTAACCATTAATACAATTACACCCATCTCTTTGTCTTCTTTAATCTTCATTCTTCCAATCCTTTTTTTTATAAACATTCCTTACACTATGATATGGGTGAAAAATAATTCCTAAAGACATAATTAATGTCACATTTATTGGCTCATTAATGAGGCCCGAAATCCTAGTTGGGCATTAAATTCGTAGTTAATGAATAAGCCCAAGAAACAACCCAAATCGGGGATGGCTGGTATAAGCTTGTTTCTAACATGAGCCTGATTTGTAAATAAGGAATGTTCTAGAAGCAAGGGACGTTCTAGAATAACCCTGGGATAAGAGGTAGCCTCCAAGACACCTAATTCGACATGGAAACAAACTCCTATAAGGTGGGAGTCCAGAACCTTCCACAAGGCGGTGACTTGTCCACCAAGTCTCCAAGCCCTACTCAAATTCTAAGGCTTCTGAAGCCTATATAAAGGGCCAGACCCCTCATCTCAGAACTGCGTTTTTGGCTTGATTCTCAACTCTGAGATACGTAGGCATCTTGTGAGGGGGCCCGAATTAGATCACGAAACACAAGCGCAGCTATTAAAGCACGAAGCTCACGAACCCTAGCCGCAATTTAATAACCCTAATTCTTATTCCACAACACACTCTTACTCCAATCTACACCCATCTCTTTCTCTTTTATAAATTTCATTCATCCAATCCATTTTTCTTATAAACATTACTTATACTATTACTCCAATCTTATTTATCTAACAAAATATATAATTACTCAAACACAATATTTATATTTTAAATAAGGGTAAAAAGTTTCTACCTGACACGGTAGAAAAATTATCTACCTGTACGGCTTAAAATCATGTATTTATCATTTGTTTTGTATATCTAATCGTACATATGAAAATTTTATGCAAAAATAAGTAGGTGTGCAAAAGTTTATAAATTTTATCCTTTAAGAATACATTTAATTTAACACGGTATTGTATATATGGTTTATACTATGAATACAACGGTTCAGATTTTATATCATTTTTTGATTAAAAATTGCATCATATATAAAATCAATTTCTATGTAATTTTGTGTACCCACTAATTTTTGCGTAATCTTTTAATCGGTTGGATTTTCATAAAAATTATTAAAAATATGAATTTGAAGCCACACAGGTAGAGAATTTTTCTACCGTTTCAGGTAGAAACTCTTTACCCAGTAAGTAATACATATACATTTTTCAAGTTAACACATCTTTTAACAAAGTTTCATTACATTTTTCAAATCCGGTAAGTTCACATCCAATTATAAGTATATATACTAAATTAAGTTTTTTTTCACATTTAAGTATTTTTTGAGTAAAGTAATTTTTGGTAGCGTTTGTTTTTCAACATGTTTTACGAAGTATATTATAAATTTACATTAATTTTAAGATTAATAAAAGAGAATACTATTATTATGTCCATTATTGTTTCATATATCACTTTAGTAGTATGCAAAAACTAGTTATGAGGTGCAGAAAACGGGTTAAATTCATAGAACCGAAAATGGATTGAGTAATAGTATTCAATGAGCAGCAAATTCTGCCCTGCCGCCTTTTTAAAAAAAAAAAAAATTGTTGTTCCTTAAATTCGACCAAATTTAGTTGAATTTAACATATTAAATTTAATCAAAGCCGATCGAATTTATTACACTTTGGGCGTCAAAATTTAAAATTTCCAAATTTCAAAATTTTCAATTTGTTGGTGGAATTTATAATTTGGTTGAATTAAATTTAAATGTGACCGCTTTACAATTTTTGACTCCATTAAAAATTAATCAAATAAAATTCGGTCGAATTTAGCTAAATTTGATGAATGATATTCAAAATTTAACTAAATTTGATCGAATTTTTTTGAACAAATTTAACGTTTTTCTTATAATATACCTGTGTGTGCAGCAAATCTTGCTAACCTATACTTTCATTCACAATAATTAACATATTACAAATTTTAACAACTCACAGAACAACTATTCTTGCCGAAATAATAATGAATCCTATCATATGAGCCTAAATAATACTTCCTCCGTCCCAATGGGATGTTAACGTTTGCTTTTTGCATGAAAACCAAGATAGTGGGTATAATATTGTTAAAATAAATGAAGTAGTTGGTGTAATAGTGATTTTATAGTTAAAATAAGTTAAGTAGTGGATGTAATAGTGTAAAGTATTGTTAAAATAAGTGAAGTAGTGAGTGTAATAGTGTTAAAACTTACTAAAAGGAAATGTTAACAATCTATTGGGACATCCCAAAATAGAAAGTGTTAAGAATCAAAAGGGACGGAGGGAGTATTTTACTTGACGAACTAACAAATACTCCCTCCGTCCCGACGATTTCTTTACATTGTCATTTCGTACGGAGACCAAGAAATATTGTTAAGATAAATGAAGTAGTGGGTATAATAGTGATTTTGTTGTTAAAATAAGTGAAGTAGTGTGTGTAATAGTGATGAAAAAGTGGGGTGAAGTAACCGATGTAATAATGTATTTTATTGTTAAAAGTTACTATTTTTGGTAATGTAAAGAATTGATGGGATGCCCCAAAAAGGAAATTGTAAAAAAATGGATGGGAGAGAGTACATTTTTATATCAGCTATGTACGAGCTAGGGAATCATACATTGATTGAGTTGCAAGATTCCTTACTATTCAAATTTGATCGTACATGTTCAATTATTGTTGTTTGGTTGTGAAAATTATTGCTCTAAGCAAGCAAGTTGTGGAAGAAATTTGTTCAAGGAACGGCACTAAGTTGGTGTTTATGGGGCTGTTTGTTTCCACTTATCGTGGTCAACTTATGGCTTATAAGGCCATAAGCACTTATGAGGGGTGTTTGCCAAAATAAGTTTTAGCTCAACTTATAACTTATAAGGCCATAAGTTGAATGTTAGGAAATCCTAACATTCAACTTATGCTTATAACTTATTTCTCGATATACGCAATATATAATATCCTTCGAATCTTCAAAGCCATATATCTCTCGATCCATTCATTAGAAAATTGATATGTATATATCAAATTTCTCTATTCATCGAGATCTATCCATTGATATCCATTGTTATATATAAAAAACAAATATTTTGAAAATTATGAAAAAAAGTTAACTTATAAGTTCTGATTTACCCAAACAGTCTACTGATTATAAGTTCTGATTTACCAAACACTCTACTGACTTATAATCTCTGCTCCACTTATCACTTCTATGACATAAGTGCTTATAAGTCATAAGTTACTTATTTTAAGATACCCCAAACACCCACTATGTCTTATTCTCAAGGTCAATGGTGTTGCATGCATTATTGAGTCTAATTTGTTTTAAAGATTAAGGCACCTTAATTAAGTATTTTCTATAGCATTCATATACACCTCCGTCCCGATAGGTTCTTTACAGTTACTATTTTGGGACGTCCCACCCATTTATTTACATTACCAAAAATAGTAACTTTTTAACAATAAAATACATTATTAGTTTATTACATCCATTACTTCACTCTACTTTTTCAACACTTTACACTATTACACTCACTACTCCACTACTTCATTATATTTTTTCAACACTTTACACTATTACACTCCCTACTTTACTTATTTTAACAATAGAATCATTATTACACCCACTACTACACTATTACACTCACTATTTAAATTATATTCCTTGGTCTCCGTGTCCCTGCCATCTATAAAGAGCCATCTATAAAGAACCAGCTCGGACGGAGGAATACCACATAGCGAGTCCAAATCTTCTACACCACTTTAGGTGTGCCACTCCATGTGCCACCTTAGGTGGCTGTTTTTGATTGGGTGGTTGGTGTGAATGCAGGGGGATCCCATTTATATTAATGAGAGATGAGCCAATAAAAAACAACCACCTAATGTGGCACATGGAGTGGCACACCTAAAATGGTGTAGAAGATTTGGACTCCCACATATCACATTTCATTAAGTAAATGCGCTTTATTTTGATTGAATATTTTTGCATTACTCCTATTTTAAAAGAGATGGAATCATTTTGGAATATTAACCTATTTACCGAATATTGTTGGAGGTCAACCATTTAGCATCAATCATTGTAGCCATTCAAGTCCTAATGGGTTCATTTTAAGCACTGATTTGTTATAAATTCAGTGCACTCTGGAACAGAGCTCACACTTGAAAAACAAGATGAAAGTTGATATCCTATCAAGAGAGCTCATAAAACCAAATACTTCTACTCCACCAAGCCTTCAGGACTACCGCATTTCATTAATAGATGAGCTCTCTCCCACAATGAATACTCCTACAATTTTATACTACCAGTTTGATATTAGAAAAGAAAATGCCAATAGTAAAACAACATGCAACCACTTGAAAAAGTCGTTGTCAAAGGTTTTAACTAGATTCTATCCTTTCGCTGGAAGGTACATGAAAGACGCTTGCATGGTTGATTGTAGTGACCAAGGTGCTGAATTTGTGGAAGCCAAAGTTGATATTCAACTCGATGATCTTATTAGCCGAGGGAAGGATTTGAAGGTTGAGCTACTCAATTTTTTACTTACTTGTCCAATTGGTGCAGTTGATGAAGTCGATGATCCTTTGCTAGCTGTACAAGTAAGTTCTTTTACCTGTGGCGGACATGCCATCACGCTGATGACTTCACACAGAATTGCTGACATGTCAACCACCACCACATTCATTAACGAATGGGGTATTGATTCTAAGCTACTTTTAGAGGGCGTTAAGGAAGATCACTTCATGATCTCACCTAGTTGGAACTCGGCATTGTTCTTTCCAGGAAAAAACTTTTCTGCTCTTCCTTTGGGACTTTCTAGGTCCAAGGAAAATTTTGAGAATCATAAGATTGTTACAAAGAATTTCTTCTTTGACAAAAGTGCGATTTTAAGAATCAGGGAGAAGGCCAAAGTAGACAGCTCGAGCGAGAAGTTGCCAACAAGGGTGCAATCCGTGGTTGGAATAATAGGGAAAGCTATTATAGATTTACATGTTGCTAACCCTGTAAACCCTAGGGGATTCTTGATTACTCAAGTACTGAATATGAGGGAAAGAACAAATCCACCACTGCAAAAACATCAATGTGGAAATCTGTACTTACCTGCTTCTGCTCAATCTGTCGCGGGTGAAAAAGGGGTGGAATTTCTAAGGCTTGTCGATATGCTTTCAACCTCTGTGAAGAGAGGCATAGATAATTGTAAAAATGTACTATCAACTGGGGACGAAGGACAAATGATGATAGCTAATTGCTTCCATGATTTGAAAAATACCATTTCGAAGCCCGGGAATTTTTGTGGTGGTTCTTTTAGTGACTTGTCTAAATTTCCATTTTATGAAGCTGATTTTGGCTGGGGAAAGCCTATTTGGGTCAGTATGGCCAACATTCCGGTCACTCATGGTTGTTTTTTATTAGCTGACAAATCAGGGGAAGGGATCGAAGCATGGATAGGTTTGAATGTAAATGACATGTCTAAATTCGAAAAAGATGGCAACATCGTGGAATTTACTAAAGGAAAGGGCGGAGAATTAAGGTCGCATAAGCCATAAGTGCTACTGTACTAATTTTGATGCATGAAAATTGCCGGTGAAAAAGAGAGCATTCCTAGATCGTGTCTCATGCTAAGAAATTTCAACATTATAATATATTGTTTTAAATAAATTTTTGGCTTGTAAATTTTTATATTTCATTTGATTAGATTTTTTTAATCATGAAGAGTTTATTATCATATTTGGACTTTATTTATACTAGCCGATAACCCGTGGGAAGCACGGATCGTGATAAATATATTAAATTTCTAATTTTTAATTTTTTTAAATAAAATAAAATCTTGAAACACCAAGTATATATCTGGTAAATAACTGATTGCTAGTTAATATACTCCTATTATATGACTTCACTATTAAATTAATATTTAATATTATTATTTTAATTAATTAAATTTACATAACTTCATTCTGTTAATATACACTACAAGAAAACTCGGCTAAAATCGACTGCACAAATTCGACTGGTCTAAATTCGACCGGATCCGGTCGAATTTAGGGTCAATTCCAATAAATTATTGGTCAGACTTAAATTCGACTGCTTCCAGTCGATTTTAAGAGCAGTCGAATTTAAGTAGTCGAATTTAGATGTGCGGTCGAATTTAACCAGTCGAATTTATTTCCCGGCTAAATTCCCACCTAAGCTTATTTTAGTAAGTTTATAAACTCGACCGAAGGCAGTCGAATTTATAAAATCGACCGCAAGCAGTCAAATTTATAAATTCGACTAAAAAATTACCACAATATCCTTATAAGATGAACTACAATTAAAATTTACTTTACCTATTTGGGACAAAAAAATTTTAAAACGTAAATAAAGTGTTGATTTCATATTTGTTAAGAAATTTGGAAAATATTAATAAATACATACCAATTTTAAAATATTATGATTTTTTTTATAGTACGTTTTGATAACATGTCGTATTCAATAAAAATGATGAGAGATCGTAAGAGTGTGAGTTAAAAAAAAACCTTACCAATATTATTGTTGTTCTTGAATTAGTTTTATATATGAATTATGTTATATTTGTGTTGATTAGTTTATTGCAAACTATCTTCAAAGGCAACAAATATATTCAGAACATTCAAAACATTGCAGTTGAGAGCAGCAGAAAGCTGCTGAATTTTCATAATATGGTACAATAAAATTGATTGTTCTCGGTCGAATTTATAAATTCGACTGCAATCAGTCAAATTTATAAATTCGACTGATTGCAGTCAAATTTATAAATTCGACTGGTTGCAGTCAAATTTATAAATTCGACTGGTTGCAGTCAAATTTAAGGTGCATAGGCGGTAAATTCAAAATTTTTAAATTTTCAAATTTTTTCAGGCGGCAATTTCCAAATTTTCAAATTTTCAAATTTTTCAAATTTGCGGTCAAATTTAAATTCGACCGTATCCAGTCAAATTTATAAATTTGACTGCAATCAGTCGAATTTATAACTTTGACCAGACTCCGTCGAATTTATAAATTCGACTGGAATGTACTTTAGGAGCCAAATTCAAAATTTTCAAAATTGCGGTCGAATTTAGACCAGTCGAATTTGAGCCGTCGAATTTAGCCAGTCGAATTTATTAAATTCGACTGTTTTTTGCTAAATTCCACTAAGCTAGAATCGACTGACATTTTGCAGTCGAATTTAGCTAAAATATTAATATTAATAATTAATAAACATTATTTAATTATGTAGTTATAGAGAATCGAATCCGAGATAAAACTTAAAAAAATAAAATAAATAAATCTTCATAATTATGTAGTTGTAAGGAATCGAACTCGAGGTGAAACTAAAAAAATTAAAATAAATAAATCTTGTATAATTATGAAGTACTTGTAAGGAATCGAACCCCGAATTTAATGATAACCAAATTTGGTATTTTGGTACTATTATCTACTATTAAAACATGATTTTTCACATTAATAAAGACCGTAGATATGACCTATCACAAACACTGCAACAACTCACACTTCAACGAGTAAGAACTATAAAACCCATAGTAGAGCATGCCCCGTGTCTCGCATGGGTTCTCATGCTAATATAAACAAAAGAACAACGAAGTCACGGAAACGAAACTAACGCATGATAAAAAAAACTGCATAAAAGTATAATATCAAATAATGTGGTCCAGTAAGAAGTGATAGTTTCTTCTTTCTCCGACTTTTTAATGCATACGTACACTTTAAATATTATATATGTATGTATTTATATATATATAGGGTTGGACTCCATAGCAAACACCTTATATAACAAACAACAAAGAACACCTCATATCTAATAGATTTATTGCCCCTGGCGGGGCCACCCAATACAAAAAGTTCTTATTTTTTTAGGCTCTATCCATCCACCAAAAAAAAAAAAATTGAAAATTTTACTGTTCATCGATGACGTCATCAGTGACGTCATCATGAACAGTAAAATTTTCAAAAAATTTTTTTTTTTTTATTTTGCTGGATGGATAGAGCCTAAAAAAAATAAGAACTTTTTGTATTGGGTGCCCCTGGCGGGGCCAATGGATCTATTGGAATAAATGATTTTATAGGGTTCTTTATTGTTTGTTATATAAGAGTGTTCTTTATGGAGCAAAGGCCTATATATATATATAGGGTCCTACTCCACTACAAACTAAAATTAACTACAAACTAAAAACTAAACACTAATCTAATATTTCAAGCTAATCTAATGATCAAACTAGGGGTACCCCAATACAAAAAATGCTTAAAATAATTGGCTCTATCCAACAAAAAAAAATAAAAAATAAAAAAAAATAAAAAAAAATCATTGTTCACGTGATGACGTGGCAGTGGATTTCACTGGTTAACGGTGCTTCGCACCTTCTTGTACGGCGCTTCGCGACTTTATCATTCTAAAGTTGTAAGGAATGGCAATCAATGGTAAAGGCAATAGACGATTGACGGGTGTGTCGAGGACCTTCGGCCCTCATGACTACCTAACTCATCCGTTTACTGTCTTAAATGCTTCGCATTTCCACGGCAGGGATTTTTTTTTTTTTTTTGATTTTTTTTTTATTTTTTTGTTGGATAGAGCCAATTATTTTAAGCATCTTTCGTGAATAGGGATGGGAAAAAAAACCGATCCGATGGATACCCGATCCAATTCGACCCGATTGGATCTTACCGAACCCGATTTTTTGGATTTGGATTTGGATTTGATTTTTAAACCCGAAAGAGTTTGGATTTGGATTTGGATATTAGCTATATCCAACCCGATCCAAACCCGAAACCCGAAAACCCGATCCAAACCCGAAACCCGAAAAAAACCCGATATATATACATATATAAATTATAATATATATATATATATATATATATATATATATATATATAGGCTTTTGCTCCATAAAGAACACTCTTATATAACAAACAATAAAGAACACTACATAATCATTTATTCCAATAGATCCATTGGCCCCGCCAGGGGCACCCAATACAAAAAGTTCTTATTTTTTTAGGCTCTATCCATCCAGCAAAAAAAAAAAAATTTTGAAAATTTTACTGTTCATGATGACGTCACTGATGACGTCATCGATGAACAGTAAATTTTCAAATTTTTTATTTTTTATTTTTTATTTTGCTTGATGGATAGAGCCTAAAAAAATAAGAACTTTTTGTATTGGGTGGCCCCGCCAGGGGCAATGGATCTATTAGATATGAGGTGTTCTTTGTTGTTTGTTATATAAGGTGTTTGCTATGGAATCCAACCCTATATATATATATATATATATATATATATATATATATAGAATAAAGTTCTATGGAGTACTGTTTAATTGGAGTACTTGGAGTACATATACGTTCTGCATTCAAATTATTTTAAAATTTAGTATTTTGCAAACCTTGTTACATGAATATCATAATTTCATTGATAATCTTGAAAATCATGTATGTTTTGCAATATGTTCATCTTGAAAATTCTTTATGTTTTGCAATCGGAACATATATGTTTTGCAACACAAATGTGTTTCGCAGAACAATTCGTTTTGCAATATTTTGTTAGCAAAACATACAAAATTTTCAAGATTTTCAATGAAATAATGATATTCACGTAATAAGCTTTGCAAAATAATAAAGTTTGCAAAATTTTGAATGCAGAACGTATACGTACTCCAAGTACTCCAATAAAACAGTACTCCGTAGAACTTTACTCTATATATATATATATATATATATATATATATATATATATATATATATTAAGTTATGCCTTAAAAATAAATACCCGTTACTTAGTTATTCTAGATAATTTTGTTCAGGCAATTTTGATACACATGTTGTGCTACTATGAAATTTCTTAGTTCAGGAAATTTTGATACACATGTTATGCTACTGCTAGTCTTCTAGTGTACACTCTGCCTCTGGATATTTATGTGGATATTTATTTGCAATTGTATTTTAATTTTTATGTCTTTAGATATTAATAGTGGTGTAACTTGGACTTATTTATTTTCATGTTTATGAAATCTAGATATTTATTTGCTATTGTAATTTTAATTTTTTATGAAATTTAGCTTAAAAAAATATTACTACTTTTTTACAAAGAAATAAAATTTTCGGGTTTGGATAAAACCCGAACCCGATCCAAACCCGATGGATCGGATTTGGATTTTGAATTTCCAAATCCATTTGGATTTGGATCGGATTTGGATTAAGGATTCGGGTTTGGATTTGGATATCACAGATATCCAACCCGATCCAACCCGTTGCCATCCCTATTCGTGAAGGTACCCTTGGCGGGAAACTTAGAATAGATGAAATATAATTAATTTAGTGTTAGTTTGTAGTTTGTATTTAAGGATTGGTTTGTATTTGAGCAAAAGCCTATATATATATATGGTTAAATGTTGTTATTGTTCTCATTTATATTGATCTCAATATTGGGACAAAGCGTGTTGCCAACTTAGAGGAGGCTTGTAACTATAAAGAAAGTAGGCGTGGAATCTATAAATAGGTAGAGTAATAGGAGCATGATAAAATAAATAATGGTCATTTTATAACCCCAAATAGTTACTCCCTCCGTCACAAAATGTTTTTCTCGTTTTGAATTTTTACATTATTTATTATAAGTGATTGACTATTAAATTATGCATAATCTATAAGACCAAATATAGTCAAGAATGATCTTGTTGGATTCGTATTTATGAGTACTTTAATACAGTGAAGTTTTTATATTTAAAAATAATACGAAATTAAATATATTAACGATTAAAAGTGTGCGTTGGCAAACGTGATAATGATGAATGGGAAAAGTTTTATGGGACGGAGGGAGTAGTTGATGGATTCAATTTTGATTATACATGCAATTCATAATTTCTACTGCGAATCTTATATGTATCATTTCATGTTGGTAATAACTGAAATCATGTCAAATGCAATATTTTTAATATGTACAATTTATTCACCAATGTGTTGTCATTTTTCAGACCTTTGATGTTAATAGTTTCAATATCAATAGAAAGAGGATTATAGTAAAAGGATAGAGCCTGAATACCCTTTTCCTTAGAAATCAAAAGATTTCTCTGCTCCAAACTTTCAAGATTAAATTTGAAAACTAGAATAGTTTCATTGTGTCATTCCAAAATTTCAATCCGAATAACTCGCTTTCCATGAGCATCAACATCCATAGATTTTCCATTCCTTAAGATGTACAAGCCTCTTCTTTTGATAATCCCTTGTCATATAAGCTAGGTTCTCGTTGTCAATCACCTCTCTGTGAGATGTCGAAAAAGTCCTCATCCGAGACCCTCCGATAATCATTCGAGTGTGTCCGCCCTTCATGAAAAAATCTGTCCTAATCACTAGTTTCATTCAAAATCTGAATAGAACAGATCAAGTACTTTTGTAACATAAATGACATTTTCAAGAGAAGTAGAATTTTCATCTTTCAAATATTTATTCACTTTTGGTTTTGAGATACAAATCATCAAAAACTAACACTAGTACAAAATTGATCTTTTACGTCGCCTCTTATACGTCGGTTCCGGCCAAAGGCGACGTATAAAGTACTTATATACGTCGGTTCCGGCCAAAGGCGAAGTATAAAGTAC
The DNA here is from genome assembly GCA_037693485.1 of Kitagawia praeruptora. NCBI lineage: Eukaryota > Viridiplantae > Streptophyta > Magnoliopsida > Apiales > Apiaceae > Kitagawia > Kitagawia praeruptora. The sequence continues at coordinate 94,528,245 of CM075354.1, read as the reverse complement.
TTATATACGTCGGTTTCAGCCAAAGGCGACGTATAAAGTACTTATATACGTCGGTTCAAGAAAAAGCTGACGTATAATGTTCTATTATACGTCGGTTGAAGAAAAGGCGACGTATATAATATTACTTTATACGTCGGTTAAAAAAAAAACGATGTATATTTGATGATATTATACATCGCTCTTAATATAACCGACGTATATAATTAACATATACGTCGGTCAGGAAAATGCCTGACTTATATAATCTCTTTCATAACTTATACGTACTTTACTCTTTTATTTACTCCTGCTCACCACTATCCCCAATTCAACCCGCTCTTTGTCTCTCTCTCTCTCGCTCGTAGTCTCGCTTAGGGTTTCTCTCAATCCCACACATTCAATTTCTTAATCTCACAACAATTTCGAGATGTAAATCCTCAATCCTATTAATTTAGATCTCACTGTATATGTATATCTGTATACTAAATAATTTTGGTTCTAAATCATGAATTATAGGAAGGCGTGGGTGGATTGGAATCGAAAATAAAGAAGATGTTGAATGAAGAGAAGCAGATGAGACTCAACGATCAAGTCACCGGCACGAAGAATGCGGTTTGTCTAATCTCTCTCTCTCCAAAGAGAATCACACAGTAGCTGACTACAATGGAGACCGACAAAACTGAAAGACTCACCCCATTTCAACTTCAATTCGACAAACCAATTACTTCTCAGGTACTATACTATCAACTCTCTCTATAAAATCTCCTATTTGTATATAATAAAATCCATCTTTGTTAAACAAAGCAGATCAAATCCGGATCCACGTGCTAAGAATATTAATATTTTGTAATTTCGGGATACAGTGGATGAATTCATACCCGTGGCCTGTGTCTAACTCTAAAACAGGGGTCAGGTAATATATGTTTGTAGTTTGTGATTGATGACTTTATGTATATGTATCTGTCAACGCGCATTACAATTTTTAGTATTAATCTCTTGCTATGTTTCTAATTGGTTTCTGAGCATAGTCTGTATTTTTATATGTATGTGATTATTATTTGTTAAAATCGGTGCCTGAAATAACTTTTGCAACGAGAACTGAGGAGGACGAGTGCCTGATTTTGGCAAGTGATGGACTTTGGGATGTCATGTCAAACCAGGAGGTTGGGGAGGTGGCTCGTTGCCTTCTAAGACGGTGGCACAGGCTGATGGTAGATGATGAAGTGTCAGCAACGCAATTTGTTGCTGTTAACTTAACTGAGATAACTTTGGGAAGAAACAGTTCTGACAACATCTCTATTATTGTCGTGGATCTAAAAGCCAAGAGAAAGCGACAACAAAGGCTATAGTGCATATGAGTCTTCTCGCACAATCAACTCTCACCTTTGGAGCCTGGAGCTGCAAAAAGGCTTATACAGTAAGACCTTATATGATTATCAATAGTTCATTACCTTCTTTAAATCATAATTTTGTTATCTATAAATGGTTGGAGTGTTGAAGGAAATCACAGGCAAAAGAACTTACAATTATATTATATATACAAGCTTTTCTTTCAATATACAACTATTTTAGGGAATACATGAACTCTGGTACTAAGTTGTCAAAGCTCGTAACAAGCTCTAGTTTATCTGTTATGTTACCAAGATAGGCGGATTTTTAAAATGCAATTGAAATCTATACTTTAATGGCTGTAAATTTGCAGAAAGGGTTGATTAAACAATTTCGAGATTCTAGTGATGCTGCTCTCCAAGAGGTCAAGCAAAGTATGATAGATTTATGTTTAGGAGATTCTGTAGGTTTATACATCTCTGGCTAAATATTAGATCCTGTATATATTGGTAAATAAACTAGTTTGAGGCAGACTTCACCAAATGATAGATGCGGCGGTCTTGGTTTTTACTTGTCAAGGCCACAGTCTACGGGTGGATCCAAGCTTTAAATTTAAAGTTTGTTATGATTCTTAACATTTTGTATCGTACACTATTGATTAAAGTCATTACTAGTAAGTGATTCTTATGCTACTCTTATCTTGTTAGTCTGATTTGGTTAACTTGCTCATGTTATTTAACATTATACGATCTCTTAGTTATGTTCAGTGGTATTAGTGGATGGTATTATTACATAAATGATCTCTTAGTTGCGTAATGTTTCATATTAATTCTTACATAAACGATTTCTTATCTGCAGCCAAAAAGTTTTGTTGCCGAAGCATCCTTGGAGTTGACATTGATACTGGTAAGTTCTCTAAATTCAAAATGATACATGTCCTTATTCTTTGAGTAAGAGTCTGCATTGAATTCCTTTTTATGTTACGTTTTTAGTTATTAAGAGTACACCAATACAACATGAAAAATATGTGCAAAATACAGTATAACTTAATTCTACAGGCTACACATATAAGCATTTACTATTCCATGGTTTATATAATTAGATGTCTCATGGGTGATATTTTAGAACAATAGTCGTGCTTATACATAGAAAGTTCCGAATTTCCATCTTCTAAATGTTGCATTCTCCCTTGAATATATGTTTTGTTTGGTTTGTACAACAGGGCATTATTAAGAATGATGATATAGTTGTAGTAAAGAAACTGGCAATAACTTCAAAGTTATTATCTGAATTTTTTGACTCGCAACTGGAAGGTTGGAATGCATTGGAACTACAAAGTCTACTCGTAGTGCACTATAGGTTGGAATTGACATTTGTATACTTGATAAACACTCAATCATGATGTACAATATTTAACCACCCTACATTTCTGCAGTAAATGATGTGAAAAGGGTCATGCAAAGAAGCTCTTCAAAACTGATTGGCACAGCTATTGACAATATGTCGAAGACTGGTACAGTAGTTACAAAATTAAGTATTGACTTGCCTCAGGTATTAATTCATTGCTTGTATTCTTTTCAGTCTTTGACCGGATCCTGGAATTGCTTAACAGATTTATCTTACTTTCAGTTTCTTTGTACTAAAATTTTACCTACTAGTTTGTAGAAGAATTCGAGGACTATTTATTATTAAAATAATATTTAAGTATATGTGCATGGTTTAATAAGACTAATTTAACTTGTAAGTGAATGTAGGACATTATTAATGGCTAATGATTGTTTATCAGAGTGCTGGCATGACGGTCCAAGCAGACATGCTTAATTTCCTTCGTTTCATGTCTCATTTTCGAGCTGTTCATCGCGGAGCTTCAGTTGCTGGGTTTCGTACCACTAGTGTGCGCAAGCTGTTACCTGAGTATGTGCGTGTGTTACGTCTGTGTGTTTCCTATTTTCTTTATGTATAATTTTTATCTTAGTCTCTTGTTCATTGTGTGTCAACTAATGTGCAGATCATGGGGTTTCATATGTCCCGTCCATACAACTGATGGAGAGCCATGTGGATTGCTAAACCATATGACTTCATGCTGTCGTAAGTTTTTATCTGCCTGATAAACTGTGTATATCTTTGGAAAACCGCATATTCTCTAAACTTCAGGGTTGATAGAACTGGGTAGAAATTGTTAAAACATTTAACTTCACTTGTGATCCCATCAATTGTTGTTTAGTTGTCTTACTTAATGTGTAGGAATGCTCCAGATCAATCGTTAATACATACAACTCTGTAGCAGTATCATGTTCTGTCTCGACTAAGTCAGTTAGATTGTTTCGTGTAAAGTGAAATCCAATGGCAATATTAAATGTTTATATGTGTGACTTGAAAATCATGTTGGAAGTCCCCTAAATTTTCTGATGCGGCATTATTTGGATTGTTGTGCGGACCTATTCTAAAAGTGCATTACAGTTTTAAAAATAGAATGAATATGGAGAATATGTCGTCAGTCCGAAAGACTGGGTTTGTGTTTAAGTCCGAAAGACATCTACTGTGTACCCAAATAAAAACAAAATTCAAAATACTCGTATAATTATACCAAATTACCATACATAAGAGATAATCGTATAGTACAAATTAAAGCATTCATATGTTTATATTTCTGGAACATTAGTGATTAGACGTCTGACTTTATAGAGTTTAATTGTGTTTGATGCCAGAAAACAGATTAGAATGGGGATCAAACAAAAAAGAAAAGTACTGTCTAGGCTCTTGGTAATGAAGTTAGCTGATACAACTAAACTCAACACATACAATATCCAGAACTAGTGCAACTCCACCCTTCTCGATACACAAAACAGAAATGTAGGATTTATTTTGAAAATAAAAAATTACATAGAAATTATCAAAATTTGTGCATATTACTGCAATGTGTGTTTAAGTGCAAAAAAGTGACTGAAAATTGAGAAGAATTGGGGCAGCTGTAGACTGGAGGAGAAAATGGGGCAGGAAACTGTTTAACATATGCTCAAGTAAAGAAGGCCATGAATGAGATTAATGCAGGTAACATACATTTCTTTGTTTTATTTTTAAACTTAATCTCTAATATATGCATAGTATGATTTTTTTTATTTCTCCTGGCTTAAATTTTATAGGTAAGAAATGCAGTAAAGCTCCTAAAATTCAGAGATTGGTAACTCCCCTGACTTTTGCAAAGGAAGCGTGCCGAGTTGCTAAGCAGCAGCAAAGAATTTAGACCCTCTTTTCCTTAAGTTCTGGTATGCAGATTGATCTTAATTGGACTGTTCATAGTTGCTTTTGGATGTGTGTGTGTAAAGTTTATGTGACTTGAAAGTATTAACTTTTTTGCAGGTTGCACTGAGGAAATTCAAGTGGAAAGACTGCAGGTACCCTCAGACTACCAAAATAGCTAGTATAGTAGATCAAGATGTACTTGGAAGAATCATAGTTTTTGTTGTAGGAAGAAATAGTAGACTTTATCAATATAACAAGGTGACGGAAGTTTGGCATGAGCATTACCAATCACAACACTTGGTTCTGTCAAGAGTACCTGGGACTGCTATGCGCCCATCATTGACATCGTTAACAGGCTCCCTTTTTATTCTCTCGTAAGATGGTAAACTGATTGAGTATCACTGGAGTTCAACTGATGGCTGGAACTGGATAGAACATGGCTTTACATGTTATAATAGCAATTTCAATTATCTTTACATATTGTTGACCCGTTAGACTGAGAATTTGTGAACATTTTGGATGTATTTTTTTTAAGTGTATAACAGTAATTATGTTATTTAATCAGGTTTTGCATTGTACAAAATTTTGTTAAAGCATGTTATTTTAATTGTTTACCAGGTTTTCGGGCCTTGGCATATAGAAACAAAAAAATATTTTTTTAAAAATTTGTGGACAATATACGTCGGTTCCCACATGGGCGATGTATAAAGCATAGACATTATACGTCGGCTTTTTGGACATTATACGTCGCCCTTCTTCGACATTATACGTCGGTTGTTTTGAAGAACCGACGTAAAAGGATAACAATATACGTCGGTTGTTTAGAGGAACCGACGTAAAAGGATAACAATATACGTCGGTTGTTTAGAAGAACCGACGTAAAATGGTACAATATACGTCGGTTGTTTAGAAGAACCGACGTAAAAGGTTACAATATACGTCGCCTTTTTAACCGACGTATAAGACTCTGACCTTATACGTCGCCAGCCCATACGTCGCCATTTAACCGACGTAAAAGACCTATTTAACCGACGTAAAAGGCCAGTTTTCTACTAGTGTAAATAAATTTCTAACAATGAACAATTTCATGATACACCATCGAAGATGATGGATCCGGAATCACAAGAAAGTTCCAGTCCATGTTCCAATTGAAAGGATGTGCCATCCACATAAAACGGAAAACAAACATTTTTTAGAAAAAGTAGGAGATGAGGAAAGCAAGTTGAAGAAAGGTTGAATTGAAGTGATTAATTTAAAGATTTGGGAGTCGGGGCTTAAAAAGAGAAGAATGGGGAGATAAGATAGGAAAAAATCTGACTCTCATTTAGTTCATGCTACCTGCATGTAGGCCTGTCAATGGATCAGATATCCGATCCGTAGCTAAATTAGTGTGTATGGATCCCTCCAAAAAAATCTGATACGTTAATGATCCGATTCGATAAGGGTCGAATCCGATAATGAGCGGATATGGATTTTGTATGATTCGATACGATAATGACCCGATCCAGATATATTAAATTTATTATATATTTTATCTATTTATGTAATATATAATATATGTTGAATATATGTAAAACATACTCCCTCTGTCCCTCTCATTTCTTTACAGTTACTATTTTGGGGTGTCCCTCTCATTTCTTTACAATCCAAAAATAGTAAGTTTCTCCCACTATTACACCCATTATCTCATATATTTAACAATAAAAAACACTATTATACCTACTACTTTCCTCCACTATCTCAAATCTATAATTAAATATTAATTGGTCCCACCACTTTACCCACTTTTCATCTAACTTTACTCATTTTTTATACATTTTCTTGGTCTCCGTGTCCATCCCCCATGTAAACAACCATGAGGGATGGAGGGAGTATAATATATAATATTTTATTATAAATAATATTATTTTGTAATATAAATTTGGATTTGTCAATGTATATGTCATAATTTTATTTTTACTTCGACAAAAAATTTTCAAATACTATTTTCAAATAAAAAAATTTAACAAAAAATATTTTTAAAATTTATTAAATGGATCTCTGAATCTATACCATCCTTTTCATTTCCAAAACAATTTCATTCTAACCATTAATACAATTACACCCATCTCTTTGTCTTCTTTAATCTTCATTCTTCCAATCCTATTTTTGTTTTATAAAGATTCCTTACACTCTGATATGGGTGAAAAATAATCCCTAAAGACATAATTATTGTCACATTTATTGGCTCATTAATGAGGCCTGAAACCCTAGTTGGGCATTAAATTCGTAGTTAATGAATAAGCCCAAGAAACAACCCAAACCGAGGATGGCTGGTATTAGACCTGGCAAAATGGGTCTGGATCCGAAAAACCGAACCGAAATATGTGGAACCGAATCAGAAATTGGATCCGAAATTGTATTTGAAACCGAAACAATCCGAATTCGAACCGAAACCGGTTCAATTTAATCAAATCCGATAACGATCCGAAAACCGATTTGACCCGATCCGAAAATTAACCGAACCGGAAATTTAACCAAAAATTATCTGAAATACTGTATCCAATGATGACCATGTATCCGATTATAATCAGAACCGATCAAATCCGAATAAAAATTTACCCGAACCGAATATGACTTGAATCCGATGTAAATCCGAAACTAAAAATAACTGAATCGAAAAATATCCGATAAAATAATTTTATGTAGATTAATATTTTCTTGACCTTTATTTGTTTAGTTTTGTCAATTTTTATATTTTCTGATTTGCTATATATTTATTATTGTCATTGAATATTGCTTACGATATTTTGTATATAATAATATTTTAATTCAATTTGCAAATATAAATTAATAAATTATGCACATAATTATCAAAAAATAAATGAATGAATTAATAAATTCTGCATATTCTGGGCAGAAATTAAAGTGCATTAACTTATATAGCGCTTATTGAAGCTCTGTCTAAGTGAGTGCATTCACTTCCATAACGCTTATGGAAGTGTTATATAAGTGATGTATCAAATTTTGAAATATTCGGTCTTATTTAATAAATTTTGACACATGTATTTTTTTTAAAAAATATTTTTTATTTTTTGAAAATTTGGAAATATCACTAAATTAGATACATCTTGACATCCGTACGGTTGGATCGTCGAGAACTAATTTAAAAAAAAATAAAATCAACAATTCGTGACAAAAACAATAGTTACGAGTATTAGTCAATTGATAGTTGACTACTAAGATCTCCAACCAAATTAATATTTTATTTTTTGAAAATTTGGGAAAATCACTATATTAGATATATCTTGAGATCCGTACGGTTGGATCGTCGAGAAATAATGTTTAAAAAATAGAATCAACAATCCGTAACGAAGCACTAGCTACGAGTACTAGTCAATTCGGTAGTTGACTACTAAGATCTCCAACCAAATTAATTTTTTATTTTTTGAAAATTCGTGAATGTCACTAGATTAGATATATCTTGAGATTCGTACGGTTGGATCGTCGAGAAATAATATTTAAAAAATGGAATCAGCAATCCGTGACAAAACACTAGTTACGAGTACTAGTCAATTCGGTAGTTGACTACTAAGATCTTCAACCAAATTAATTTTTTATTTTTTGAAAATTTGGGAATATCACTAGATTAGATATATCTTGAGATTCGTACGGTTGGATCGTCGAGAAATAATTTTTAAAAAATAGAATCAACAATCCGTGACAAAGCACTAGTTACGAGTACTAGTCAATTCGATAGTTGATTACTAAAATTTCCAAGCAAATTAATTTTTTATTTTTTAAAAATTTGGGAATATCACTAGATTAGATATATCTTGAGATCCGTACGGTTGGATCATCGAGAAATAAGTTTTAAAAAATAGAATCAACAATCCGTGACAAAGCACGAGTTACGAGTACTAGTCAATTCAGTAGTTGATTATTAAGATCTCCAAACAAATTAATTTTTTATTTTTTGAAAATTTGGGAATATCACTAAATTAAATATATCTTGAGATCCGTACGGTTGGATCGTCGAGATATATATTTTTAAAAATAGAATCAACAATCCGTGACAAAGAACTAGTTGCGAGTACTAGTCAATTCGGTAGTTGACTACTAAGGTCTCCAACAAAATTAATTTTTTATTTTTTGAAAATTTGGGAATATCACTAGATTAGATATATCTTGAGATCCGTACGGTTGGATCTTCGATAAATAAATATTTAAAAATAGAATCAACAATTCGTGACAAAGCACTAGTTACGAGTACTAGTCAATTCGGTAGTTGACTACTAAGATCTCCAACCAAATTATTTTTTTAAAATTTGGTAATATCACTAGATTAGAAATATCTTGAGATCCGTACGGTTGGATAGTCAAGAAATTATTTTTAAAAAATAGAAACAATAATTCGTGACAAAGCACTAGTTACGAGTACTGGTCAATTCAATATTTGACTACAAAAATCTCCAAGCAAATTAATTTTTTATTTTTTAAAAATTTGGTAATATCACTACATTAGATATATCTTGAGATCTGTATTGTTGGATCATCGAGAAATAATTTTTAAAAAATAGAATCAACAATCCGTGACAAAACACTAGTTACGAGTACTAGTCAATTCGGTAGTTGACTACTAAGATATCCAACCAAATTAATTTTTTATTTTTTTTGAAAATAATGGTATATCACTAAATTAGATATATCTTGAGATCCGTACGGTTGGATCGTCGAGATATATTTTTTAAAACATAGAATCAACAATCCGTGACAAAGAACTAGTCACGAGTACTAGTCAATTCGGTAGTTGACTACTAAGATCTCCAACCAAATTAATTTTTTTATTATTTGAAAATTGGGAATGTCACTAGATTTGATATATCTTGAGATCCGTACGGTTGGATCGTCGAGAAATAATTCTTAAAAATAGAATAACAATCCGTGACAAAACACTAGTTACGAGTACTAGTCAATTCGGTAGTTGACTACTAAGATCTCCAACCAAATTAATTTTTTTATTTTATGGAAATTCGGGAATATTACTAGATTAGATATATCTTGAGATCCGTACGGTTGGATCGTCGAGAAATAATTTTTAAAAAATAGAATAACAATCTGTGACAAAACACTAGTTACGAGTACTAATCAATTCGGCAGTTGACTACTAAGATTTCCAACCAAATTTATTTATTTTTTTTTGAAAATTTGCGAATATCACTAACTTAGATATATTTTGACATCCGACAGTTGGATCGTCGAGAAATATTTTTTTAAAATGATACAAAAAGCCGTAACAAAGCACTAGTTACTAGTACTAGTCAATTTAGTTTTTCATTGCTAAGATCTCAAGCCAAAATAATTTTTTGGTTTTTGGAAAGTTTGGGTACATCAAAAAATTAGATATATATCGACAATCCGATCCGAACCGAATATTCCTACATCCAAACAAAATCGGATCCGAACAGTAAAAATCCGAAATAGAACCGAACCCAATTTGATCCGATCTTAATCCAAAATTTATCCGATTTTAATCCGAATTTTACCCGAACCGAATCAGATCCGATCCGAACCGAACAGGCTCTAAATAGTACCTTAACCGAAAGTGGATCCGATCCGAACCGAACTGACTCTAAATAGTACCTTAGCCGAAAGTGGATCCGATCTGAAACCGATCCGTTTACTTTGCTAGGTCTAGCTGGTATAAGCTTGTTTCTAACATGAGCCTGATTTGTAAATAAGGAATGTTCTAGAATCAAGGGACGTTCTAGAATAACCCTGGGATAAGAAGTAGCCTCCAAGACACCTAATTCGACATGGAAACAGACTCCTACAAGGTAGGAGTCCAGAACCTTCCACAAGACGGTGACTTGTCCACCAAGTCTCCAAGCCCTACTTAAATTCTAAGGCTTCTGAAGCCTATATAAAGGGCCAGACTCCTCATCTCAGAACTACGTTTTTGGCTTGATTCTCAACTCTGAGATACGTAGGCATCTTGTGAGAACCCGAATTAGGTCACGAAACACAAGCGCAGCCATTAAAGCACGAAGCTCACGAACCCTAGCCGCAATTTAATAACCCTAATTTTTATTCCACAACACACTCTTACTCCAATCTACACCTATCTCTTTCTCTTTTATAAATTTCATTCATCCAATCCATTTTTCTTATAAACATTACTTATACTATTACTCCAAACTTATTTATCTAACAAAATATATAATTACTCAAACACAATATTCATATTTTAAGTAAGGGTAAAATGTTTCTACCTGACACGGTAAAAAAATTATCTACATATGCAGCTTAAAATCATGTATTTATCATTTTTTTGTATATCTAATCGTACATATGAAAATTTTATGCAAAAATAAGTAGGTGTGCAAAATTTTATAAATTTTATCCTTTAAGAATACATTTAATTTAACATGGTATTGTATATATGGTTTATACTATGAATACAACGGTTCAGATTTTATATCATTTTTTGATTAAAAATTGCATCATATATAAAATCAATTTCTATGTAATTTTGTGTACCCACTAATTTTTGCGTAATCTTTTAATCTGTACGGTTGGATTTTCGTAAAAACTATTGAAAATATGAATTTGAAGCCGCACAAGTAGAGAATTTTTCTACCATGTCATGTACATATATATCAGGTAGAAACTCTTTACCCAGTAAGTAATACATATACATTTTTCAAGTTAACACATCCTTTAACAAAGTTTCATTACATTTTTCAAATCGGGTAAGTTCACATCCAATTATAAGTATATATACTAAATTAAGTTTTTTTTCACATTTAAGTATTTTTTGAGTAAAGTAATTTTTGGTAGCGTTTGTTTTTCAACATGTTTTACGAAGTATGTTATAAATTTACATTAATTTTAAGATTAATAAAAGAGAATGATATTATTATGTCCATTATTGTTTCATATATCACTTTAGTAGTATGCAAAAACTAGTTATGAGGTGCAGAAAACGGGTTAAATTCATAGAACCGAAAATGGATTGAATAGTATTCAATGAGCAACAAATTCTGCTGCCGCTTTTTTTTTTTTTAAAATTATTGTTCCTTAAATTCGACCAAATTTAGTTGAATTTAGCATATTAAATTTAACCAAAGCCGATCGAATTTATTACACTTTGGGCGTCAAAATTTAAAATTTCCAAATTTCAAAATTTTCAATTTGTTGGTGGAATTTATAATTTGGTCGAATTAAATTTAAATTTGACCGCTTTACAATTTTCGACTCCATTAAAAATTAATCAAATAAAATTCGGTCGAATTTAGCTAAATTTGATCAATGATATTCAAAATTTAACTAAATTTGATCGAATTTTTTTGAACAAATTTAACTTTTTTCTTATAATATACCTGTGTGTGCAGCAAATCTTGCTAACCTATACTTTCATTCACAATAATTAACATATTACAAATTTTAACAATTCACAGAACAACTATTCTTGCCGAAATAATAATGAATCCTATCATATGAGCCAAAATTATTATATTTTACTTGACGAACTAACAGATACATTTTTATATCAGCTATGTACGAGCTAGGGAATCATACATTGATTGAGTTGCAAGATTCCTTACTATTCATATTTGATCGTATACATGTTCAATTATTGTTGTTTGGTTGTGAAAATTATTGCTCTAAGCAAGCAAGTTGTGGAAGAAATTTGTTCAAGGAACTGCACTAAGTTGGTGTTTATGTCTTATTCTCAAGGTCAATGGTGTTGCATATATGAATTCATATACTCCCTCCGTCCTGACAGGTTTTTTACAGTTAATATTTTGGAACGTGTCACCCATTTCTTTACATTACCAAAAATAAAAACTTTTTAACGATAAAATACATAATTAGTTTATTACATTCATTACTTCACTCTACTTTTTCAACACTTTACACTATTACACCCACTACTTCACCCACTACTTTACTTATTTTAACAATAGAATCATTATTACACCCACTACTACACTATTACAGTCACTATTTAAATTATATTTCTTGGTCTCCGTATCCTAACCGTCTGTAAAGAACCAGCTGGGACGGAGGGATACCACGTAGCACATTTCATTAAGTAAATGCGCTTTATTTTGATTGAATATTTTTGCATTACTCCTATTTTAAAAGAGATGGAATCATTTTGGAATATTAACCTATTTACCGAATATTGTTGGAGGTCAACCATTTAGCATCAATCATTGTAGCCATTCAAGTCCTAATGGGTTCATTTTAAGCACTGATTTGTTATAAATTCAGTGCACTCTGGAACAGAGCTCACACTTGAAAAACAAGATGAAAGTTGATATCCTATCAAGAGAGCTCATAAAACCAAATACTTCTACTCCACCAAGCCTTCAGGACTACCGCATTTCATTAATAGATGAGCTCTCTCCCACAATGAATACTCCTACAATTTTATACTACCAGTTTGATATTAGAAAAGAAAATGCCAATAGTAAAACAACATGCAACCACTTGAAAAAGTCGTTGTCAAAGGTTTTAACTAGATTCTATCCTTTCGCTGGAAGGTACATGAAAGACGCTTGCATGGTTGATTGTAGTGACCAAGGTGCTGAATTTGTGGAAGCCAAAGTTGATATTCAACTCGATGATCTTATTAGCCGAGGGAAGGATTTGAAGGTTGAGCTACTCAATTTTTTACTTACTTGTCCAATTGGTGCAGTTGATGAAGTCGATGATCCTTTGCTAGCTGTACAAGTAAGTTCTTTTACCTGTGGCGGACATGCCATCACGCTGATGACTTCACACAGAATTGCTGACATGTCAACCACCACCACATTCATTAACGAATGGGGTATTGATTCTAAGCTACTTTTAGAGGGCGTTAAGGAAGATCACTTCATGATCTCACCTAGTTGGAACTCGGCATTGTTCTTTCCAGGAAAAAACTTTTCTGCTCTTCCTTTGGGACTTTCTAGGTCCAAGGAAAATTTTGAGAATCATAAGATTGTTACAAAGAATTTCTTCTTTGACAAAAGTGCGATTTTAAGAATCAGGGAGAAGGCCAAAGTAGACAGCTCGAGCGAGAAGTTGCCAACAAGGGTGCAATCCGTGGTTGGAATAATAGGGAAAGCTATTATAGATTTACATGTTGCTAACCCTGTAAACCCTAGGGGATTCTTGATTACTCAAGTACTGAATATGAGGGAAAGAACAAATCCACCACTGCAAAAACATCAATGTGGAAATCTGTACTTACCTGCTTCTGCTCAATCTGTCGCGGGTGAAAAAGGGGTGGAATTTCTAAGGCTTGTCGATATGCTTTCAACCTCTGTGAAGAGAGGCATAGATAATTGTAAAAATGTACTATCAACTGGGGACGAAGGACAAATGATGATAGCTAATTGCTTCCATGATTTGAAAAATACCATTTCGAAGCCCGGGAATTTTTGTGGTGGTTCTTTTAGTGACTTGTCTAAATTTCCATTTTATGAAGCTGATTTTGGCTGGGGAAAGCCTATTTGGGTCAGTATGGCCAACATTCCGGTCACTCATGGTTGTTTTTTATTAGCTGACAAATCAGGGGAAGGGATCGAAGCATGGATAGGTTTGAATGTAAATGACATGTCTAAATTCGAAAAAGATGGCAACATCGTGGAATTTACTAAAGGAAAGGGCGGAGAATTAAGGTCGCATAAGCCATAAGTGCTACTGTACTAATTTTGATGCATGAAAATTGCCGGTGAAAAAGAGAGCATTCCTAGATCGTGTCTCATGCTAAGAAATTTCAACATTATAATATATTGTTTTAAATAAATTTTTGGCTTGTAAATTTTTATATTTCATTTGATTAGATTTTTTTAATCATGAAGAGTTTATTATCATATTTGGACTTTATTTATACTAGCCGATAACCCGTGGGAAGCACGGATCGTGATAAATATATTAAATTTCTAATTTTTAATTTTTTTAAATAAAATAAAATCTTGAAACACCAAGTATATATCTGGTAAATAACTGATTGCTAGTTAATATACTCCTATTATATGACTTCACTATTAAATTAATATTTAATATTATTATTTTAATTAATTAAATTTACATAACTTCATTCTGTTAATATACACTACAAGAAAACTCGGCTAAAATCGACTGCACAAATTCGACTGGTCTAAATTCGACCGGATCCAGTCGAATTTAGGGTCAATTCCAATAAATTATTGGTCAGACTTAAATTCGACTGCTTCCAGTCGATTTTAAGAGCAGTCGAATTTAAGTAGTCGAATTTAGATGTGCGGTCGAATTTAACCAGTCGAATTTATTTCCCGGCTAAATTCCCACCTAAGCTTATTTTAGTAAGTTTATAAACTCGACCGAAGGCAGTCGAATTTATAAAATCGACCGCAAGCAGTCAAATTTATAAATTCGACTAAAAAATTACCACAATATCCTTATAAGATGAACTACAATTAAAATTTACTTTACCTATTTGGGACAAAAAAATTTTAAAACGTAAATAAAGTGTTGATTTCATATTTGTTAAGAAATTTGGAAAATATTAATAAATACATACCAATTTTAAAATATTATGATTTTTTTTATAGTACGTTTTGATAACATGTCGTATTCAATAAAAATGATGAGAGATCGTAAGAGTGTGAGTTAAAAAAAAACCTTACCAATATTATTGTTGTTCTTGAATTAGTTTTATATATGAATTATGTTATATTTGTGTTGATTAGTTTATTGCAAACTATCTTCAAAGGCAACAAATATATTCAGAACATTCAAAACATTGCAGTTGAGAGCAGCAGAAAGCTGCTGAATTTTCATAATATGGTACAATAAAATTGATTGTTCTCGGTCGAATTTATAAATTTGACTGCAATCAGTCAAATTTATAAATTCGACTGATTGCAGTCAAATTTATAAATTCGACTGGTTGCAGTCAAATTTATAAATTCGACTGGTTGCAGTCAAATTTAAGGTGCATAGGCGGTAAATTCAAAATTTTTAAATTTTCAAATTTTTTCAGGCGGCAATTTCCAAATTTTTAAATTTTCAAAATTTTCAAATTTGCGGTCAAATTTAAATTCGACCGTATCCAGTCAAATTTATAAATTTGACTGCAATCAGTCGAATTTATAACTTTGACCAGACTCCGTCGAATTTATAAATTCGACTGGAATGTACTTTAGGAGCCAAATTCAAAATTTTCAAAATTGCGGTCGAATTTAGACTAGTCGAATTTGAGCCGTCGAATTTAGCCAGTCGAATTTATTAAATTCGACTGTTTTTTGCTAAATTCCACTAAGCTAGAATCGACTGACATTTTGCAGTCGAATTTAGCTAAATTCGACCGGATCCAGTCGAATTTAGCTAAATTCGACCGCAAAATGGCAGTCGATTTTAGCCGAGATTCTAGTAGTGATAAGAGTAGTTATATTATTAATTAATATTTAATATTATTATTTTATTAATCTATTTAATATTAATTAATTGTAGTTATGCTATATTCCTGACTTTTATTTCAATTTTTAGTTAATAGACTCATAGTATATAATTTCATTATTAAATTAAATTATTATATAATATTATAATTTTAATTTATTAACTTGTTTCATTGGTAGTTCTTATTTTTATTAGCCTTCTATAAATTTAAAAAATTTGAATAGTAAAAATAATTAAAATAGGAAAATAAGTTATTAATTAATTAATTAATTAATTGGCATACCGTGCATACCACGGTATACATAGCATACCATTTAAAGGGGATTTCTGATTTTAATAAAGAGTATAGATTATTCAAATATTTACCAAAAATACCATCTTTTCCAAATTTTTCTGCGATTTTACCATCTACTCAAAATATTTGTAAAAATACCTTTTTTTAAAAAAAGTATTTGCCGAAAATTCTAGCTGTAGGTATTTATGAAAAAACCGTACATATTTCTAGCTGATTGTTAGATTTTGTGGATGAGTTCAAATATTTTCTAAATAGATGACAACCTGATTTTGAATTTAGTTTAGCTTTTCATTCATTCTTTAATTGGTGAATAATGTCGACTCAAGTATCAAACTGTGAAAACAGGAGACATTTCTCTTGTATCTTGTATATAAGAAAACAGTCAACTCCATTGTTTGTTCAAAACAAATTTATGGGACATGATCCAAAAACGGACAATATTGTAATATTATGTAGGTAATCTTGCTTGTTCGCCTAATAAAAGTTATTTTCTCATGAAGACCACTATATAAGAATGCATTCTTAAAATCCTTCTAAAAAAAATTATAAAAAAAATTTCCATATACAAAGAGAAGTAAATATAATCAAAGTATAAACAATCATCATCTTTGCAACACGTGCAAAAGTCTTTTTTATTTTTCATTTGAGACTTTATGTATCCAAGAAAAATATTGAGAAACATAGATTGTTACAAAGAATTGCTTATTTGACAAGAGTGCTATAACAAAAATATGAGAGAAGACCAAAGTATACAATAAATTCAAAAATGACCAAAGTATACAATAAAGTGCTATAAATTCCTTAAATCTGGTAAGATCTTGATCAGTAGTGTAAGTGATAATCTACCTCACTTGCTATATGTAGTTGTTTTTCTCTTTCTTATTTCTTTTTTTTTTTTATCTGTCAACTTTAGATGTACATGCCAACAAAGGGTTGGTGCAGATCTTGACTTTTCTATGAGATTAAGAGTTCGACTAGTGGTCGATGTCTTAACTTCTTTAAGAGAGATCAAGAGTTCGACGCCTGGCGTGTGCGTGCGTGTATTTAACTATCAAAAAAAAACTTTAGATGTACATGTGAATATGTGATATTTTGTGTGAATGTAATGACCAGAAGTTGTAAAGTTGCCATGTAAAGTTTTTTGTCGAAATTATAAAAAGAAATGACTGGAGAATGAAATTCAGGTGAATTTGTCGTACTGGTTGCTCTGCTCCTATTGTATACCAGAAGCTTTGATTTCTCACATGCAAATTATTAATATTATTATAATATAGAATTTTGTGAATATTTCCCCTTAAAACAAGTTCTTTCTCCTATTATTTCGAGCAGTTAAGTCTTTCTCGTCGAAGCCTGATTACAAAAAAACCTTCAGTTCAAGTGCTAAGTTTCTGGTACATGAACTTAAACACCTCATAACTCATTGATTAATGGTTGGTTCATCTCAAAACTCAAATGCAAGACAACATTGTTTACATTCCCCTGTAGCTGATAATTCTATTTTCTGAAATCAACAAAACTATATAAAAAAAAAACTATAAGTACATGTTAAACTAAAAAGTACACATGCCTCTGCGAATGAACAACGATGACCTTAGTTTATGTCAGCTTACGTCTTCGAGCTTCCCTGGATGCACTCTCTGATGCTTGAGTAGATATTTGTGCGAGACAAACTTCTTTCGACAACCCTGTACTGAGCAGATGTTTTTCTCATGTTGCACGAGCTCTTTTCGGGAGCCAAATTTCATAGTGCAACTCTCAATGTCATAAGCATACTCTGTGTCCTCTGGTTTCTTGGTCCTTTTGACAGCTGAAGCCTGGATTCCAGAAGTCCTCTTTGCTTTCTTAGTGCATGCGAGCTCTTTTGATGCACTTCTTTCCAGGTCATTCTTTGCAGGCTTTTTTCCAGATCTTTGCCTCAGTCTGGTTCTCGGTCCGCCTTCTGCCTTCCCTTCGCTATTGAGCTCAAACTGTTCGCCCCCCTCGTCTTTGTCTTTTTCATGCTCTGGAGTCTCCTCTCGGATTACCTTCTCCTTTAGTTTTTTTTCTTCTTTCATACACTACAATGCATTTTTTTTTTGGCTGTATGATCTGCAGCCATCGCTGATTCTTCCGCTTGATGTTGGCTTAATATGAGCCATACTCGTCCTCTTAGTTTGACTTCTTAACAATTTCTCTGGCATTGCATCAAGTACTTGCTTACTGTAAATCAGAGAGTGACTAAGTTCAGCACTATAGAAAAGATTTACCCCTATCTTTACAGTCCAGTCAGCACTCCCATGGATGGACCCTTCACTATTTAGAACTGAACCGATGCTATACTTGTCTTCTTAGGTTAATGTCCTTAAGTCAGTCTTAATCCAAAGATTATCAGTTCCACATCATCGATCGGCCATTAGTTTTGCTTCAGCCTGAAACTTAGGATAATCTGCACAAAATGCATTAATTAATGATATTAAAAGGACTGGCACGAAAGGCAAGTGCTAGTGCTTTTATACATATGGGATCAAGTAGATTATTTTTCATAATTTTCGTTGCAGTGCACATCAAATTGTCAGGGCAGTATGCATATCTTTGATAGATATAAAGCATTTTACTCTTTGTATGCTAATTAAGTTGCCAAAAAAAACAAAAAGGAAACATTATAGAAAAAAAAGAGGGCAGAGTTGTGAGTAGACAATCTATACTCTATATTAATGTGCAAAACCATGTTTTAATGGTACA
Organism: Kitagawia praeruptora; assembly: GCA_037693485.1. Lineage (NCBI taxonomy): Eukaryota > Viridiplantae > Streptophyta > Magnoliopsida > Apiales > Apiaceae > Kitagawia > Kitagawia praeruptora. The sequence continues at coordinate 94,509,263 of CM075354.1, read as the reverse complement.
TAATAGTACCAAAGTACCAAATTTGGTTATCACTTAACTCGGGGTTCGATCCCTTCCAACTACATAATTATACAAGATTTATTATTTAATTTAATTTCACCCCATGTTCGATTTTCTATAAGGGATTCGATTAAGGGGTTTGACGGTTATCACTTAACTCGGGGTTCGATTCTTTCCAACTACATAATTATACAAGATTTATTATTTAATTTATTCTTTAATTTCATCGCGTGTTCGATTTCCTGTAAGGGGTTTAATTCCTGACATAATCATAAAGATTTATTTACTTTAATTTTTTTAACTTTATCTCAGATTCGATTCTTTATAACTACATAATTAAATAGTGTATTAATATTAATTTTTTAATTTCGACTCGTGTTCAATCTATGCTCGTGCTTCGCACGGGTTATCGGCTAGTATATCTAAACTGTGATTGTATTCAAGTTTATGACACATGACTGAGTAATGCGTTTTATACTTACATAAAATAATTAAGGTCCCAGGGTGCAGGGATGAAGTTCTCACATTTTTTAACAGAAAAAATAGCAATTAGTCCTGTTTCTAAAGTTTGATGTATATTTGTTCTCACTTTTTCCTTCAGATCTTAGGGGTTGAAAGTTATGGATATGGGGATACATAAGAAAGAATCCTCTGTATCCCGGGGCCAAAAGGATGGCGCCTGTGTGTTTACATCTTTTAGAACTATCAATGGTGCAGTTTCAGTGTAGAAACTATAAAGATCCACGAGAATAACATCATTAGACCAAATAGGAAAATCACAAGTAATTACTTTTAATCACGTAACTGAATATCGTGTATCATAGATTGCTTACTAATTGTTGGGAATAAGCTATACTAAAAATAATAATGTACCTGGATTACAAAGGAGTAACACCTGCACACCCCCAAGCTTACGAAGTTTTTGTTCCACTTCAAAAGCATGCTGAAGACAGAAGACATGCGATCTAGAGGAATCTTCATCAGAATTTTGAGGAAAAAGAGTACCTCTGTTCTGTACTGGGACAAGGGCACTACCTATTGCACTTTCAGTCCGATTAGCAACAGAAGGGCACTACCTATTGCACTTTCAGTCCGATTAGTCCGATTATCATCACTATCAAGGCCGTATACTGGGGAAACTTCTCTCGATTCAGTTTCAGAGTCAGTAGCATCCCCGTAGGTCAAAGCTAGAAAAGAGAGTGAGGAGGTATCCTTTGGAGGTCTACTACAGGAAGTGGAACATTAAACACATAGTTACAAGATCTTGCCACCATCCCCCCTGCATTTATTAAGTAAGATTAGGTTGATTGCTTAGGTGAAGCAGATGGATTCCATCACACTAAAAAATATCAGAGTACCTACAAACCCAGAAACCTAAACTAAATAAATTATATTTCATTTATTTTAATGGCCCGCTAGGGGCATCTTCACAAAAACCTTATAAAATTCTTGGCTCTATTCAACAAAAATAAAAAATAAAAATTAAAAAGGTACTGTTCATGTGCCACGTCATCACGTGAACAGTAACTTTTTTTAAAAAAAAATTTAAAATTTTTTTGTTGAATAGAGCCAATAATTTTAAACGTTTTTTGTATTGGGGTACCCCTAATTTGGTCATTAGATTAGCTTGAAATATTTAATTTAGGTTTAGTTTCTAGTTTCTATTCTAGGTTAGTTTCTATTAGAACAAGACCATACATATATATATATATATATATGAAAGAATCGTATTTTGCATAGTAATTTGCACTGATGAAAATTAATAATACTATTTTTAATATTTTAATTTAAATATAAATAAAATTTTCAAATGCTTTTTTTAATATGTTTTAAATATTTTTTGTTATAAATAAATAAATAAATTACCTACAATTACATGACGATCTCACTCTTTTTTTGGAGCACTTTCTTCATTGATTCCTGCAAATAGAATATTCAATAAATTAATAATTAAAACAAAAAAATTATGAAAGACTTCCGTTAAAAAAATTTTAAATTAAAGTTGAAAGTCCAATAATATATAAAACAATCAAACTAAAACTTTTTTCAATTTAACTTAGCAAAAAAAAACTTTTTCATTTTACGAAAAAAACCATATACATACATATATTTATATACAAAATGATTAAGATGATGGCTTATCTAATCAATTCAAACAAAATCGAGATCCTTAACATTTTGTAGACATAATATAAAAAGATTGCTTATTTGCAATTCGAGTAAAAACCTGATAAATGTGGTAATAATCACTAAAAGTAAATCACTCTAATTATAGAGGTTGCGTTATTTTTGTTTGTGGTTGCACTCGGGCAATAATTCTAAAGTCACGAAGGCTCGGAACGGTGAATTCAATTTTCAAAATATTTTTTGTTGAATGGATAAAAGGGGTGATTCACACATAAACATAACGGAAAGTCAATACAATATAAGACCATAATCCGAAAATCCTATTTGAGAATTCATGCAAAAATTGTTAATTCAGAAGGTCAGAATCTTACCTATTCATTACAGTCGAGAAAGATGTACGAATCCCATCATATCCCACTTCCATAATTTAGATCTCTACGGTATTAAAACAATTGCTTGAGAATGATTTTACAATCAATTACAAAAAGAACGGTATTAGGCCGATCTTTCTCTATCTTTCCGGCGGCTGGGGATTTTTCAATATGATATGTTGAGAATGAGACACACTTCACGTATATATAGTGGGAGGAAAGAAGCTTCAAAACCCTAGGTCCATTAGCTATTATTAAAATTACTATTTTACCCTCTACATCCTTCTTTTATACATCATATCTTTTATATAATACGGCGTAAGGAGATAATTTGTTCCGTCCATCAAAGTAAAAAGTGTATTTTAATATTTTAAAGTAAATATAAATAAGTTTTTAATTTAAATTGAATTTTAAATATATATGATTTTCCTCTTTTCTTTAGTTTTTTTGTTATGACATTTAACTGTTAAAATATCAACAAATTAATGATAATTATGTAAGTTTTGTTTGGTCTATAAAATTGTTCAAATCCAATTTTTAGATTTGAAGATAGAGCAAAAACAGTAAAACCAAAGTATATATAGTATAGTTTATTTTTACTCTAATTGATTATATTTCCTCTTATTATTTCATATTCATAAATTCTTTATTTATTCTAATAAAATTTCAAAATTCATCCAAACTTCAATCAAATTAAATACAAAGTATAACTAAGATCAGAATAAAATTGTAAAAAGTTGTATATAAATTCAAATAAGCTAATTATTTAAAGAAAAATAATCAATAAATATTACTAAATTATAAATTATCCTCTAAATATGAAGAAAATTAATTTAAGAAAAATACGGCCATTGAAATTGAGATCTAATTTTTTTTAAAACAAATAAATAGAAGGAATTAAATTTGATAAAAAATCGTATGCAATAAGTATTTAAACTAGTATTTATGATTAATTTTTGACAAGGAATAAAAAATTAATCTATACTATACCACGGTACGTACCTAATTATAAAAAAACAAAATACAATATTTTCTAAAAATGTTACACACAGTTGTTCCCAACAGTTCTCCTAAATAATAACTAATCAATTCTCTTTTTCAACTATTAACTTTTCTAACATTGCTAACTAAAATCTCTTATTTCCAAAAATATGATGGTCTAATTAATAAAATAAACTAATGATAGTATAATTACTAATAACTAACTGATTATCATTTCTAGCTAAAAGGTAATATCTTTTCTATTTTTTAACTAAAATATCTCATTTTTTTCGTAAATAATGATTAACCAATTACCTTGTTCAGCTATTACATTTTGTAACTTTTCTTACTAAAATATCTTATTTCCAAAAATACAGCCGTTCTAATTAATGAAATAAATGAATAAAATTATAATTACTACTCCCTCTGTCCCCTTCTTTTCTTAACATTGGCTTTTTGCACGGAGACCAAGGATAATGAGTGTAATATTGTTAAAATAAATGAAGTAGTGGGTGTAATAGTGATTTTATTGTTAAAATAAGTGAAGTAGTGGGTGTAATAGTGTAAAGTGTTGAAAAAGTGGAGTGAAGTACTGGATGTAATAATGTATTATATTGTTAAAAGTTACTATTTTTAGTAATGTAAAAAATTGGTGGGACGTCCCAAAAAGGAAATTGTAAAGAATTGAGAGGGATAGAGGGAGTAATGACCAACTGATTACCTTTTTCAGCTAAAAGGTAATATATTTTCTATATTTTTAAACTAAAATATCTCATTTTCAAACATGATTTTTTTATTTAATTATCCTTACTTAAATATTTATTATTGGTAAAAACATGTAGTTCTATTTTTAAAAAAATGATGTTGTAGTTCTTGATAACGGACCAATTACCTTTTCAACTAAAACAAATTATCTTTTCTAACTTTTCTGACTAGAACCTCGCGTTTCCAAAAATATCACGGACCATGCTATTTAATTTAATGCAATAAACTAATAAAATTATAATTACTAATAACTAATTTATTAAATTTGTAGCTAAAACATAAATTTTTTTCAATATTTCCTAACTAAAACATCTCATTAACAAAGATTATCAAATAATATGGAAAACCTAGAATCCGAATCCGTTAATCAATCACAATTAATATCAACTCTCCCTAAAATTATTTCTCTTTTCTTCACAAATAACATGTATCAATTAACGAGACAAGCATATATTATAAAACTTGTTATCTAACAATAAACTATCAAAACTTCAAGGACCAAGCATAGGCTATGAAAAATAAATCCGGTAACAAAAATATATCAAAATCACTTTGTCAATTGAATAATTAATCACCGAGAAAAATCATGAGAATCAATTAATAGGAACGAGTAGAAACCAAAAGCAATCAAATTAACTTCATCTTCATCCTAGGGCAAGGGAATTAGCTAGACATGATATTGAGAAACACACAAGAATTTAAAAGCATGAATTATATAATCGAAAAATATTTGAATAAAGCAAATAAAAACTATTAGTACTAAAAGACAATTAATCCTACTCATAAATTATGAATCTAGATTGAAGTCTAAATTCGTTATCTCACATACAAGAAAGAAACCCTATATATATATAGGGAACATAATGGGCTTGGGTCTTCGATCAAATCAGATCCTGAATATAATTTCTTCAATTTCCTTTTCTTTCCGAAAAATGTTCGATTTTTCCTCCAATTTCTTTGATTTCAAGTATTTTCCACCTCCTTGCCTTTTTGCACCTTCTCCTACTCAAATTTAATTTTTATTTATTTTCCTACAAAACAAAAAAAATAATTTATTAATTAATAAAATTACAAAAATGGACATAAAATAGGTATTAAAAATGTGATGAATTATGGACCTATCAAATGCCCCATACCTATCTTTTGCTCATCCTCGAGAAAAATATAATATGAAATACTATCTAATAGATAATACCACTTCCGTAGGTGATCACGGTTTCATTTGGCATATACAACAAGGCCTTTAAATCCCTAGGCATTCTTAGTGGACGAGTGAGATCTCGTGAGGACCTATAGTGAATATACCCACAAAATCCATCTAGCTCATGTAAAAGATTGCTCAGTACAGCACCACACATACAAGTCATCTCATACTACATCATCATAAAAAATTAAAATGAATTTGCAATGTCTTGATGTGTAAGGTGCAAGTATTCACATAGTCTACTCAAAGAAATATGCATAGGTCCTCAAAAGTCCGTGTCAAGTGTAAAAATAAGTTGGTAACCATGCTAAGACCACAATAGTACACCTTAAAGTCAAAACTTGGGATCCCATATGCAGAAACAAGTAACAACTCACCTTTCACTCATTAAAGAATATTCACTCAAGAACAGGGGCAAGTGTATCACTCCATTCCAACAAAATCATAAGCATGCTTGACACTTGGTATCAATCTAACTTTAACACAACATACATTAAAGACGATAATCAAAAGGTCTTTATTTGGGTTGTAACGGGGCTATAGGGACAAGGTATGTCAAGCAAAGCCATACATCCTCCCCACACAAATTTTCCAATTTTCTTCCAACAAAATTCTTGACTAGTCTAATGAAGAAGGATCAAACAAAACACAGAAACATAAGTATGCTCTAATATAACTTTTTTTATGCTCAAAACATAAATACAGAACAATCATAGAAAGGTTTGGGCACACTACCAACAGGTTTCTTACATGCATGAGTTAAATGATTGGTACTGAAACAGTTTTGACAAGTTTTCCTAAGGGCATTATGCATATAAGCATAACTATTATCTTTGTTAATCCCTAGCTTGCCATTTCTGTTCTGTTTCTTCTTAGCCACTTTCTTTTCAGATTCATTCTTCCCAGCTGATACAAACTTAACAAACTTCTCAGTTCTAGGTCTACTTTCTACAGGCTTCTTGGCTTTTGGCTTGACACTCTCACTCTTAGAGGATGCTGGTTGTTCACTGGATTGTGCCTCATCCTCATCATTCAACATTTGCTTGATGAGTAAGGCATCCTCATCAATTTTAAATGTTGATTCTTTAAAAATTGGGGACTCGGCCTTTTTCAAAATATGAGGCACTTCCTTCTGAACAACTATGTCATCTTCAATGATAGCATAGCATGTTCTATATTTAAGAGTGCCATAGTCAAGTCCAATGGCAGCCATGGGTTTAGCTTGGATTTTCTCATGATAGGATTGTAGTAGACTAGATGAGTTCTTAAAGGTTTTCAGTTTGAATTCATTTTCAGCTAGTTCGTCCCTAAGAGCCTTTTCAATTTGACTAGCACATAGAACCTTATTATGTAGATATTCAACTTCTTTCTTAAGGTTTTCTACTTGCATGGCAGTTAGCTCAAGTTCCTCATTCTTCTTGAATAATAATTCATTTCTAGCAGACTGTTTATCAATTTCCTCATTAACAGCAGTCATACTAGTATGAATATTAAACATTTCAACAGATAGTTGTTCAATCATATTCTTGTACTCAGATACAGACATGTCTATGGTAGTGAGAGATGGTACATGAGAGTCTGATGAAGATGTGACCTCCTTGGAATTGGCCATCAAGGCATAGTTGCAAAATCCTTGCTCTTCTTCATCACTATCAGTATCATCCCAACACTTCCCTTCAGCTATGTAGGCTTTGCCTGGTGTTTGCTTTTTGAGAAGGGCCTCATACTTAGCTTCAAGCTCTAGAAACTCTCTATCCTTCTTTTTAGGCTTCTTGCATTCACTAGCAAAATGCCCTAGGTCATTGCATCTATAACATCTCACAGATGACCTATCCACACAGCCAGTTTTGAATTTACTCTTGTTTGGCTTCACAGGTGCTTTACTCTTGTTGAATGAATGGTTTTGGGTTTTAGGTTTGAAGGGTTGGTTCCTCTTGAATCTGATGTTTGGAAATTTTCTGGCCATGAAAGCATATGAGGTGTTTTCCATACCATCTAGCTCTTCAAGAGTATAGAACTCTTCTTCTTCCTTCTCCTCAACAGGTTTACTTACTTCAGCTTCAGTTTCTTCATCATCTACTATCTCTTCTATTCTCAACTGACTTGTAGATGTTTCTAGGTCTTGAACAGATTTGCTGACAATCAAGGCACATGATGTGTTTACCATCCTGCCTTGGTTGGCTTGGATAACCCTCTTCTAAAGCAACTCAAGCTCATGAGTCTTTAAAACCCCACAGAGAACATCATATGTGATTTTGTTCAAATCTCTTTCCCTTAGAGAAATGACCCTCTGCTCTAGGTGGTTTGGAGAAGACAATAGAAACTTCATATTCAGGTCTTTTGTGCTGTAAACCTTTCCATTCATCTACAACTCAGTAACTAGCTTCATACTGTGTGACCAGTATCTGTTTCTTGTTTACCTTGACCTCATCTGTTCCTTCCCATAGAACCTCAATATGATCCCACATTTCTTTAGCAGAAGTGCAAGATGCTATATTTGCAAACATTGACATATCCATTGAGTCTATGATTAACAACATGAGGTGACTATCAAGTGAAACCATCTCCTTTTCTGATTCTGTCCATTTAGATGGTTCCTTGGCCACATAAGATCTTGGAGTAGTTGTAGTTCCAACAGTCTTCTCTTGAATCTCTTGTTGTGGAACAAAGGGACCATTCTTGAGAATCTCAGGGAAGAGAGGATGAGAAGCTTTGATGAAAAACATCATTTTTATCTTTCAGAGGTTGTAATTTTCTTTGTCAAACTTAGGGACCTTCACTGTTCCTGTTATCTTTGGTGTATTCGAACTCATGATCGTTTTCTGTTTTGATCAACAGCCCGCTCTGATACCACTTGTTGAGTATTAAATATAGTAAAAGAATACAGAGAGGGGGTGAATGGATTCTTGAACTTTTTCTTGTTCTTGAATCTTTGTAGCACAATATGTGTTTGTGTGTGTAGATTTACTAGTGCGGATAATGAACAACACAAGACACGATATCAATTTAATCTAATATTTTATTAGATAAAGATTTGCTACCATCTGTGAATACAAATGGTAGTATTCTCAGCTTCGTTTTTCTCAGAGAGATGTGTTCTTACAACGTGTATGAAAAACTTTTTCAGCTAAAGAAGTGAGATTGTATTCTTATAGAACATGAATACAACTCACTTACTACAAATAAGGTTACAGGATAAATTACTTTATTGTATGTCTATCATTTTTGAGTAAACATCCAAACGGCTACAGATTTGACTTTGCAAAGCTCTGTTCAGATCCACTTCTTTAGCTCTTTGTCTCTTCTACATCTCTCCAAGCTTCCTTGTAGGCTTTCCAGAGCACGTTACAGATTGTGGTCCATAAAGTTAATTGGCTTGTTGTAGGTTTCTAACTTGTACAATTTCTTCAGTATTTTGTTTCCAAGAATGTATTCGAGAAGTGGCTAAGTGATTGATTCGAGAACTAGGATTAGATAACTCTGAGTTCTCGAATATTGTATGATTGACATATCGAATCACTTCTCGAATAATACTTTTCTCCAGGGTTCCTTGAGTTGTCGAATAGAACACTTGACTTGTCGAATCCCTGAGATGTCGAATAGCTTTCTGAGTCCTTGAGATATCGAATGGAACTTTGACTTGTTGACTCTTTGAGAACTCGAATACCACTTTGACTTGTTGACTTCTTGAGTTCTCGAATAGAGTATTAGACATGTCGAATCTCTAAGATATCAAATGAGATATCGAATAGTTCATTCAGAGATATCGAACAGTGTCTTCTCAGATATCGAATCTTTGACTTCTCGAACGCTAGACTTCTCGAATAGACAAATGTACTTCTCGAATTGGTACTTAGGCAAATTCTTCATTTCTTCAAATCCCAACTGTGATTATTTGACAGTCTTTATCTTCTTGCTTGAGGCATGAACCTTGGAACTTCTTTCAAGCATTATTCTTGACTTTATAAGTACAGTTACGCAACTAGGATTTGATGCCTATTACAAGTACAAAACAAATAGAAACTCTACAACTAGAGGTTCCCTCAGTTAAGAGGTCATGTAAGTAATGCAAAGCATTACAAACAATTAGGCTTGTTATTAGATGTATACAGGCATGCTTCTGTGACTAACATTAAACACTACCAATGCCTCCAGCTATTAGTTCTGCAAAACTTAATGCAAACATATCAAAAACACCACATACTTGAGGTCAAGTTAATCAATTTAAGTTGATACGAAGCGTTCTAAGTGGATATGAAATCCAATTATCAAAGCATGTGCTGGACTTATTAAAAGATACATGTTTGCTTAATTGTGAGCCAATTAAGTCTCCAATGGAACAAAATCATGGTCTAGAAGAATGTTTTGACCAGATTTCAGCAGATAAGGGTCGACTAATATATTTGTCACATACTAGACCTGATATTGCATATGCTGTAAGTGTGGTGAGTAGGTCATGCATAATCCGGGTAAGCAACATAAGGATGCTGTTGTGAGAATTCTGCGATACTTAAAGTCAGCACCAGGGAAGGGTCTGTTGTTCTCAAAACATGGTCATACAAATATTCTAGGGTACTCAGATGCTTCATGGGCTGATAAAGGAGATAGAAAGTCAACTTCTGGTTATCTTACGTTTGTTGGGGGGAATCTTGTGACTTGGAAAAGTAAGAAACAGAAGATGGTTTCATTATCGAGTACAGAGGCAGAGTATCGACAATGGTAAAAGGTATATGTGAATTGCTATGGTTGAAAGGTCTTATGGAGGAGCTAGGTTACTTTTCACAAAGTCCTATGAGATTGTTTTGCGATAATTAATCGGCAATCAAAATTGCTGAAAATCCTGTCCAACATGATCGAACAAAGCATCTGGAACTTGATAGGAACTTCATATACGAGAAGCTAGAAAACAAGTAAATTGAAGTACCATATGTTAGTACAAAAGGACAGGTTGCAGACATGTTAACCAAAGCCTTGTCGAACTTAGATTTTGCGGATTCTCTTGTCAAGCTGGGCATATGATATATACGCTCCACCTTGAGGGAGGGTGTTAGAAATCAGAATCCCTGAATATACTATAGAATATACTGTACATCTAGAATATCTTTTTGATTATAATACCATATATATCTTAGGGTTGTATAGGATGTCAGTGTAACATATTCTATACATACATTGTAAAGAACACAGAATGATATATGAGAATTATTCTACTTCTCAATAAACGATTCTATCTATCGTCCTTATAATTCTAGTACCAGATCTAGGTGGTAAGTCCGTTTCCCTAACACCTTAAGGTTTTAGATAAGTTGGTTACTTAACATGGTATCAGAGCTCTGGTTGTGGGAGGTCTCAGGTTCGAGTCCCTCCTACCCCCCAATATTCTCATTAATTGAAATATTGAAAATGTGTGCTATGGTGGGCCGAAAAAAAGGGACTAGATCCCCACCTAGTATTGAAAAACGGCGAACCGGATACTATGGCCAAAAAGGCACGAATAACCTAGTGATCCACTCTTGACCCATTAATGGACTTGCGAGTGAAGGGGATGTTGAATATATGATATGATCCTGGTAAGCCCGCTTCCCTAACGTTTTCGATGAGTTGATTACTTAACAGGTCGATGTCAAGTGTCAACATTTTTTCTAGGTGAATTAGTTGCTGGTTTGCTTATGGAATATTAGAGTTGTGTAGTCCGATTTTTTCCTCAGTATGCCGTTGTTCCAAGTTACCAGCAAAGTATCTCAATCTCCCTTTTTAACTGATCATACTCTCCCTTACAGATCCCATAATAATACAAGCTTCCTCCAACCCTTTTGAATTTTATTTTATTTAATTTTTTTCTAATATTTTTTTTCGATAGGAAAAATCCATTTAATTTTGATTGTAGCACATATATCTCTTCTAATTTGTACACGGCTGTTTCGAATCATGTTCTCATCCAAATACTGGTTTGCTCAGGCTATTTTATCTCCATGTTCTGCAACACTCTAAGTTCATTTTCTTTATCCAGCTATTGTCTTCTTTCTCAATAGCAGAGCAATATCTATTATGTATTTGGTGCTTCATCACAGTTAATGTTCCTTCCTTTTATTTTTATTCTTCCCACCAAGTACAAACGCAGTCACTGCTACTTCTATGTGTGCCATTCTGTAATCCTCGTCCGTGGTGTAAGGTCTTAATTTTGTTGTTGCTCTAAGCTTCCATATCATTGAAGATTCCTCTTTTTAGGAAGAGCAGTGACAGTGACTTGTCCAGAGGGAGATATCAGGGAGTAATGAGTAGATTTATCACACACCTGGTAGCACTGCCTTGCTCTAGTTGAGCTGGTTGGGATATAGGGAGAATGATTTGAATCTCCAATCCGATAGAATAGAACTGATTATTCATACCAAATCACATTTTGGAAGTTCTCAAACTCCTTCCTCTTTTCTATTTTTATTTTTTCAGGATTTTTGCACCTTCAGTTGAATGTTTTTGTTACTTTGTCGATCTTTGTGCTGCTTTAGATATCAACACACATGTTTGGTCGACAAAAGGTAGGAAAAGAACCCATTACTAGCTTCCTTTTCTTATGTAATCTCCCAGATCACTAATTTTACCCTCTGCAACATGATTTAATTTTTCACTGATAGCCTGCTGCTCGTTCTGATCCTGGCGGTGTACTTCGGCTTTACAGCTGATGTTGCATTTTTTTTTTTGCACCACCATATTAATATCTACGTTTTTCACCATTAACTGCAGGTGTCTAGCTTGTATTTCTGTAGCAATTCCTATTTTTTTGCTCTTTGTTCCGGTTTCATGTGTTGTGCTGCATTAGTCGGCTATAGAAAGAATGACATAAATACCCTATTTTTTAATAAAATTGACGAGAATAACACAAATCATGGATCATGACCATAAATACCCCTTTATTACGCATTTGGGAAAGGAGTAATAGGTTTTATACATATTACGCATTTGGATGAGGGGTAATAGACCTGTCACGGAAGTTTATTATGCATTTGGAAAATGGGTAACCCCTATTACCCATTCTCCAAATGCGTAATAGATAAAAAAATCTATACTAGTTACCCCAATATCAAATGTGTAACCCTATTACTCTCATATGAAATGCGTAATAGACGGGTATTTATGGTCATCATCAGTGCTTTGGGGTATTCTTGTTATGTGATATAGCTTTTTGGGTATTCTTGGCCAAAGCTCTCGGTAGTACATAGATTTTATAATTTAACTTGAAATTATTTAATTATAAGCCCAACTGGTATGTTTACACCTGTTGATACAAAATATGGACCGGATCCCTTAATGGGTATTCGGACAGTAATAAAAGATTAAGATAGGCCTATGGGTCATAATCCTTACCCGCTAGAAACCCAATATTATTGGGAATATAATAAACGAGGAAACTTAACATCTATAGGTGACTTGCTCCTAAAGAATAGGAGCATGGGCCTAAACAAGATCCGACACCGAAAAGAACTACGTGGGCTTGATTCCTTATAAAAGGATACGTAGGCACCTTGAGAATGGATCCCGAAATTCTATTATCTCTTAGAATCAACTCTCTCAAGCTCAGTCCCAAAATTACATAAACCCTAATTCTTCCCCTAAATCGCCATGTATATCAAATCCCTAATTTTATAGCTCTATACGAATGCCCGATTATAAATCTAATCTTGAAGCTTAGTCCGTGACGAAAATTGGCTTCAACATTTGGCGCCGTCTGTGGGAATCGTATAGAAAAAATATACTCTACTACCATCATCAAAGTAATTTAGAATTTTCCAAGACTAAGCAACGGATGTTTGAAAGGTTGCAACTAGTGTGAAGAAACATCAGAAATTAGCTACCCCTACGTCTCAAGGGAAGTTTTATAATCTAAAAGATATGTCTGTGTTATACAATTTGCTTTGCTTGTCATTGTGCTTAAAATCTTACATAAATATGATAATATAGTTTGCATGGATCTAATATTTATGATTCATATTGCATGATTGATACATGCATGTATTAAAATATTAGTTATATTTAACTATTAGTTTGTAGAGCATGAACGTACACGTGTTTATAAATTCTGCTACATATAATAAAATTATAGCAGAAATTGAGGATCTATCCTTTTTATGCCCTCGATGGTTTTATTCGAATCATGCACATATGCAAATTAATTTTCAGTCGAGCAATACTACATGATTATAATTGTGTTATATTATGTTGGTATAAATTTAACAATTATATGTTAATTTTCAACAATGGAGTTTTGGTTTTATCTTAATGCATAAATCTAACAATGCCGTGATATTTGTATATGGACTTGGAAATAAACCGGTCTAAAATTTGCAAATAGCTTAGCTTAGATGCAGGAAATATGTGATTTAATATGAAAATACACGATCAATGTGTAGTCGCAGCACAAACACAGATGATTTGTGGAGGATACATGAAGAAATAAGAAAAAAATCTCGAAAAAGTTTGACTTGATATACACAAGTAAACTCGAGCCAAGGTCTCACTCTCTAACAGTTGCGATGAAAGTGAAGAAGCAACAGTGCTTTTTCATAAAACAATTCTGATGCCTTGTCATGCGTAACTCATGTTCTTTCAAGATATCTATCTCATTATCACATTTGAGCCCCAAAGTTCACTGGGCTAAAGTGCAAAAGCGGAAGATTAGATAAATTGTTTAAAAGAAGCTCTTGGCGGAGCAAAAGCTAAAAGAATGGAGGCATGGAGGTGACGCAAACATGGAACAGGAAATGAAATCTGGACACAACAAACAGCCTACCTATGTAAAATAAATTGACCTCGTCTATAAATAGCGGGGCAACAAATCACATGCCAATAGAAAGATCTTGAATCCTATTTTCAGTGTAGAAGGCGGTTCGTGAAATAAAAATGTTTACGAAAGGTTATGGCTGTTTGTGTGCCATGGTGTCAAGCCGGCCAGACTTGCAAAATTCATTCACTAAGCACGTTTATCCCTCATCAAGGCAATAGGAATTTACTCTGCACGAACGAGTATCCTCGATGCCAAAGAGTCACCTTTGCATAGACGAGTACACTCAGTGCCAACGAATCTACTCCAAAACTCTGAGCAACTGGGTCTAGTAAATAAAAACAACCGCATGTAGAGGGAACGCAGAGGCATCATTCAAAATAAATATGGGAGACAACAGGATGCTTAACTTTGAAGAATAAATTGCTATAACCTGGAAATATCTAAGCAATCAGTTATATGCCGTTGGAAAGATCTTGATGTCTAGTTTTAAATGCAACAAACGTTTTGTAAAAAGGACGTCTCTACAGAAACTTCTGACTATTTTACTGAAGGTGTGTCTAGCTGCTCGGGTTTGCAGCACTACTTTATATCTGGAAATTGCTTCTACATTAGCGCAATCAAGAACTTCAAAGACATGCTATAAGTCACAAAAATGATGCACACTATGCAGCCTTTTATGAGCTCCGCAAGTGACACAATTGAGGCTGTCTAACTCAGCCAATTTAATGTAGCTCGGTAACTCAAGATCTGCTCATGTAAGCTCGGTAGCCTCTTGCAAATTTCAAAATCTCTTTTGAACAAGGATTCAAGCATTGGGTTTAGAATTAAAAGTTGCATGACAACATCAAGTAGCGATAGGCAGGAGTAGCTTCTTAGCCAAAGTTATAGAAGGAGCATTCATGGCCGTGTCGGATGGGAAAAAAGTGAACAGAACTCGACATACCAGCCAACACCGTGGAGTCCAAAGCCCGCTTGGCTCGGAAATTACATTCTCAGCACTTTTTATAGTCTCTCACGGATTAAACTCCTGCAATTACATAATAGCATGGTCAATTCAGTATTGTTGCAGTCGAAAAGCATGGCATCAACGTGTAGGAGCAATTTTCTACACACCTATATGAAAAACAACTAACGACATAAGCAAACAAAGGAAGAAGAAACAGTTCTCAACCTCTGCATGATCTTCGTGATGCAAAAATGCGATTTCTAAATCAGAATTCACTCCGCATAATCAGAGCAGCAGTTACACTGATCGACTACAGATTTGACCGGCCTAGACTAGTGATGAGCCTTTCATATAAGGACTATAAATCACTAGGCGGCTCCGATTCACTGAACTTACTCAGTGATTTACAATCCTCACATCTTGGAGTGGATAAACTGAGCAAGCTCGTGACATGTGACCCTCGAGGATCACATATGGGCAAACAATTGATCGAATCTTAAACTTGTAATCCGTCGAGGTGCACTTGGGGATATAAAAATCATCCGTCCCAAACTAGTGATGTACAACTTCAATATTGATGTAATAAATCACTTGGGGGTAGGAGACATCTCTAGTGAGATATGACACAATCCGAATCAAAGGCACTTATGCATACTTTGAGGGTTGGAAGCACAAATTGAATCAATGAGTTCATATTAAATAGCAAAAGTCGGAACACTTGCAAATTAAGAGTAGCCTGCAAAGGAAATTTTCTTGTCAACACGAAACTTCATGAATGGACAAATTGCAGATGGAACTTGACTTGGAAAATTGAAAGGAGACAAGCATCGAGAATTGATAAAACACCAAGTGAAAATTAGCTGCAAACTATTAGCCAAGTGAAAGGCAACTGCTGTAAAAATATTATGAGGCACTACATAGAAAACTGGAATGCCGCGTGCGCGTGAGCCAACGAAAAAATGATCAGCATTGCTTACAAAGGAGAGAAGATGTTGTCTCTGAAATTCTTAAAGCAAAAATGATCCAACAGAAAAATGCAAAAACAAAATAAAGATAAGCCGCAGCAAAACTCAAATTACGAGTACAAGAACCGTCGAAAGAAAATTGGCAGTAGCTAAAGTCAGCAACCCAACGACTACGCTCTAGAGTGGAATATTCTGATGTTAGTACTCGGAAAATAGCTTGACATGGACAGGTACACTCAATGCAGACAAATACACTAGCTCGATGCAAATGAATTAGCTCTGCAATAATGAGTACGCATGGTGGAAATACATCAGCAAAAATTGTAATTTAGAAAGAAGACTTAAACCATGCAGCTCGGCATGAACGAGTCAACTTGATGCAAATGAGTGAACTTGGTGAGCTTTTCAATTCTCAATAGCTCGTGATGAAAAAAGCCAATAAAGAAACATAATCTGAAGTTACTCGGGAAAAAAAACAGAAATGGTATTCCCTTAAACTTACTCAGAATATGTATATTGCATTGGATGTCCAAGATATGCATAGACAAGAAGCTTGCAGAGGATTACTTAACTTCCTGAGAAATTGCTAGCATGCCAGAACAAGATGCATATTTTTTATCAGAGGCCTACAATTTATAAATCTAAATCAGCTCTGCAAACTCGAGATAAGTCCAACTTGTTTCTGCTTTTGATATTTAATGTTGTGCCTACAAATATTTTGTTCGAATATTTATGCAGACATACTTTAAAATTTCTTATATATGTCATTAGTGATTGCACATAATTTATATATATTCGTGTGCTAAAGGTCTGAGCAGAAAAACTTTGCGCACATAATTTATATATATTCGTGTGCTAGAGGTCAGGTAGCAGAAAAACTTTGCAAGATATTTGTTCATCCCAAATTTGTGATCTTCGACAATCATATAGGGGAAAAACTTGATCAAATCACGGACTTTTGATTTGTCGATGATCATGTAGGGAGGAAAAAATATACCCGTCCTAGACTAGTGATATCCCACTTCAATATTGAAGTACTAAATCACCTGGGACACAATCTGAAATCAAAGGAATTTATATAACTTTGACGATTTCAAGTACAAATTAAACCAAAAAATCGTATTTATTGCTACGATGGTTCATATACCGGGGACTTTGTACCGGGAGATTAGAAGTTGGTAAGCAAAGTCTTTAGACAAAATTTAGTGCTTACAGACAACATCTCATCAATGCGCAAGTAGAGTCGAGTATGATTTTTTACAAATCAAAATACATGACACTTGGAAGCATACAATGCACAAGCAGACTTCGGCATGATTTGGGTCCAAATCGAATTGCTTGGGGCTTGAAAGCAAGGGCTTAATCACAAAACCTCTCACGGAAGTTAACTTGTGAAAGGCTAACAGGAGAAATATCTCAAAAAAGATATATCCTATCATTTACGTGCTTGAAACGATTATGTGCTTAGTAATCGAGGATTATATCCTAAATAATCTAAGAGAATTATTTATGAGCACGAAATATAACAATTACAAATTACAAGGTCAAAGACCTTTGTACAAGTCGACCTTAATCTAAATTAGGTAGAGGGTTTGAGCACCCTCAAATGCCTAGCTATCATGATAAGTTAGAAAATTATGCTAGCTTATAGACAAGGGAAAGCAAATCAAATCCATCAAAAATTGTGAAAATGCACTGATGGAAAAATACTTGAATAGTATTCATTGAAGGAAACCTTCATTAAATACTGGGGACTTGTTGATACAAAATATGGACCGGATCCCTTAATGGGTATTCGGACAGTAATAAAAGATTAAGATAGGCCTATGGGTCATAATCCTTACCCGCTAGAAACCCAATATTATTGGGAATATAATAAACGAGGAAACTTAACATCTATAGGTGACTTGCTCCTAAAGAATAGGAGCATGGGCCTAAACAAGATCCGACACCGAAAAGAACTACGTGGGCTTGATTCCTTATAAAAGGATACGTAGGCACCTTGAGAATGGATCCCGAAATTCTATTATCTCTTAGAATCAACTCTCTCAAGCTCAGTCCCAAAATTACATAAACCCTAATTCTTCCCCTAAATCGCCATGTATATCAAATCCCTAATTTTATAGCTCTATACGAATGCCCGATTATAAATATAATCTTGAAGCTTAGTCCGTGACGAAAATTGGCTTCAACAACACCAATTTTTAAAAATCTTGAAGACACAAATCTATGTATATAATAGTTTCTGTTGCCTCTTTGCTACAGTAAATTCCAAATTTTAAGTCTTTATCCTGGATCTTCAAGTTATTTGCAAAAATGCCACCGTCCTCTCTTAAATCTATTATTAATTAAAACATAAAGAATGTAAAAGCTAATACAAATCTCTCCAAAGCTTTCCTCTTTCCACGGTTCCATCCATCTGCTTGCCCCCATCTCTTTTCCGTACTATACTATTTTGAATTTTGAATTTCAAATCTAAGTATCCAATCCAATTGTATCTATTTTTGTTAGCCTTTATCTTAGCTTTAACACTCTAATTTGTTTATGGTTGATTTGTAGATTGATTTTTGCAACCGAATTGATTGATGAATATGAGAAGAAAGATTGATAAATACAAGTGTTTTGTTGAAGCATACTTAAGGTATATTTATTTTATTCTTATTTGATCTTTGTTTGACTTATTCAATTTGATTTCTTTGATAGGCTATGATTGCACACAAACTGTTTGATAGTTTGCGCATAAGAAAAGAAATGATAAGCTACTGTCTTTTTTGGTTATTTTTATTTTTTATATGTCTTCATTGTTAAGGATGGCTACACCATGTATGGTATAATCCTCAAATATATATAACTTGGTACATGTATCTGATTGTTTATGTAGTGTATTTCAAGGATTGAAATTTTTGTTTATGTACGATTTTATATTTTAATTGCAGGTGCACACAAGCATGTGATGGATTTGACATGATACAAAGATTAATAGGTGTACTTCTAATTCAATTTCTCTTCTTAATTTATCATTGTTTTCGAGATTATATAACTTGATCATCTATATGTTGTTCTTTATTGCAGATAAACTCTGCCCGCGAAATGTTCGATGAATTGAGCATGAGAACAAGACTAAGTATGATGGTTTGCGCAAGAGAAAGGATTGATAAGATTCAACATATTATCTTCTTTAGGTATTTTTAATATTTTATTTGGCTTCGTTTTTAAGGTTGAATGTATGTATTATTTTCAGGCTACATATAGTTTTTTTATTTAGATTTTATAATTGTAGATGCTTATAAATTTATAAAACTCTAGATGATTTTCAAGTAGCTTATAAAACTATATCACACTAGCATCTATTACACACTTTAACTTTTTAGAAAAAAATAGTGACAATGATTTTTGGTATGGGTTAGTTGCTTAATATTGATTCTCGGATACACAATGCTTTTTCATTTAAATTTTAGTAGGACCGAAAATATACATGATTAACTATTTCTTACCCTTTAGTTATCAATTTGTGATGAATTGAGGTCTTATGTATATGTAGAGAGCTGAGAATGTTTTTTCATTGTAAACAGCAAGGTTATTATCAAGAATCTGAAAAGTATTGCTCCTCTTGATTCATCAAACAAAGAAGGGATTGATCGAGATTAGTTTCTCGACTTGAACAAGGTTCGTCCATGTCATATATTTAATGCCTTCCATGACCTGTGACTATTATCCTTTTTCGTAGCTTTACATGAGTATTTGTTCCTTTTATAGTTTTGGTGTGATATATTACTTTTACCTAAAACACACCTAAAGTTGCAGTTATATATAAAGGAGATGAATGTGTGATCAAAGAAAAGTGGTTCATCTCTTATCAAGTTATTAAAGTTTTAAACTATCTTCTTTAGGTATTTTTAATCTTTTATTTGGCTTCGTTTTTAAGGTTGAATGTATGTATTATTTTCAGGCTACATATAGTTTTTTATTTAGATTTTATAAGTGTAGATGCTTATAAATTTATAAAAATCTAGATGATTTTTAAGTAGCTTATAAAACTATATCACACTAGCATTACTATTACACACTTTAACTTTTTACAAAAAAAATAGTGACAACGATTTTTGGTATGGGTTAGTTGCATAAATATTGATTCTCGGATACATAAGGCTTTTTCATTTAAATTTTAGTAGAACCGAAAATATACATGATTAACTATTTCTTACCCTTTAGTTATGAATTTGTTATGAATTGAGGTCTTATGTATATGTAGAGAGCTGAGAATGTTTTTTCATTGTAAACAGCAAGGTTATTATCTAGAATCTATAAACTATTGCTCCTCTTGATTCACCAAACAAAGAAGGGATTGATCGAGATTAGCTTTCTCGACTTGAACAAGGTTCGTCCATGTCATATATTTAATGCCTTCCATGACCTGTGACTATTATCCTTTTTCGTAGCTTTACATGAGTATTTGTTCCTTTTATAGTTTTGGTGTGATATATTACTTTTACCTAAAACACACCTAAAGTTGCAGTTATATATAAAGGAGATGAATGTGTGATCAAAGAAAAGTGGTTCATCTCTTATCAAGTTATTAAAGTTTTAAACTATCTTCTTTAGGTATTTTTAATCTTTTATTTGGCTTCGTTTTTAAGGTTGAATGTATGTATTATTTTCAGGCTACATATAGTTTTTTATTTAGATTTTATATGTGTAGATGCTTATAAATTTATAAAAATCTAGTTGATTTTCAAGTAGCTTATAAAACTATATCACACTAGCATTACTATTACACACTTTAACTTTTTACAAAAAAAATAGTGACAACGATTTTTGGTATGGGTTAGTTGCATAAATATTGATTCTCGGATACACAAGGCTTTTTCATTTAAATTTTAGTAGAATCGAAAATATACATGATTAACTATTTCTTACCCTGTAGTTATGAATTTGTTATGAATTGAGGTCTTATGTATATGTAGAGAGCTGAGAATGTTTTTTCATTGTAAACAACAAGGTTATTATCCAGAATCTGAAAAGTATTGCTCCTCTTGATTCACCAAACAAAGAAGGAATTGATCGAGATTAGCTTTCTCGACTTGAACAAGGTTCGTCCATGTCATATATTTAATGCCTTCCATGACCTGTGACTATTATCCTTTTTCGTAGCTTTACATGAGTATTGTTCCTTTATAGTTTTGGTGTGATATATTACTTTTACCTAAAACACACCTAAAGTTGCAGTTATATATAAAGGAGATGAATGTGTGATCAAAGAAAAGTGGTTCATCTCTTATCAAGTTATTAAAGTTTTAAACTAATATGGATCTATCCTCGCTGCAAGGAATAAAAGCAGCAGATACAGATCACCTCCTCTACTACTCACTTAAATTAAGATAAATATATCATTGTACAAGACTAAATTACTTGACTACTATAAAAATTGGAGTTAGACATTATGATTTTTTTTCTTTTACAAAGACCTTCTGATAGTAAAAAGAACTTTTCCGTTCTGTTCATACAGGTAGTTAAGGCTTCTTACATATCATAATATATCATTGCTACTAATGTAATATTTAATTCTTTTATTTAAATTAGTATCTTTTGCTTAAATGATAATTTGTTGATTTATTATTATTACTGTTATTGTTTTTCCTGTAAGTGTGATAAAATTGTGGCTTTATTGGGATCTCAGTGCAGTACAGTTCAGGTAGAAGAATATATTGCGACTATTTTGAGGTGATCGAGTGTGAAAAAGGCGGAGGACGTCGAGTGATGTTGTAAGTGATAACATATGTATAATCTTTGACATATCCCATTGAGCTTTGAGTTTAATTGATAACTTGATAACACAATAAACTCCAGTTCCGTTTTGCTTTACATGTTTCTTTTTCTAACACGCATTTGTCATGGAGGTAGTGAGAAAGTTTTGAAATACCCCAACCTTGAAGATGATTGGGCATCTCCAGTTGATTAAATAGCATGTCATATATGTCTTCAGATATGCAAAGTTGATCGCAAGTAATTTAGTATGTATAGATGCATTAGTATGTATGCTTCTCATTTATTTAAAGAATGAACTACATTTAATTTATATTTATATTAATGGAATTGTTATATTCTTATATATTAATATTAATATTAATTCTCAATATTTGATTAGAGAGTATTTTGGAATCATAGTTTAAATTTTATTAATTTTTTCAATGTCTCTGAACGATAAATGTCAAAATCATGTCTTATAAATATATAGGGTTCGAGGTGCTGCCAAAGGCGGGACCGAGAAGTTTTATTGAAGTAAATATCTCAACAATAAATTAAGGAGATAATTAATAACACAACTAATATTTTTCTAACTAAACATCTTTCTTACATTTTTATCATTTATCTTATTGTTCTCTCTACTCTACTCTCTCTCTCTCATCTTTATTACATTTTCTCATTTATCTTGCTAATTTTATCGTTCCATTACTCGCATAGTATGTGATATATACTTCTTTAATGATTTGTTCATACTTTAATTGCAGTTTTAATTTTGTTGATTAATTGTTTGATGGATTCTGCAGAAGAAAAGGATTGACAAATTTGATAAATTTGTAAATATCTCTTCCTTATTGTATTTTCTTTATGTGTGGTTTGGTTGCATACATAACTTCATTTCTTGATTTTAGCAAGTCTTGATATTTATCCATTGATATGTTTATATATTAACGTATTGGCTTCTTCTTTGATTTTAATAGAAGGAAATGTCCGAGATGGAGTTGCAGATGAAAACGAGGGAAATTATTCTTCTTGGAAGGGTAAAGATCTATTAAATATATTTACCCATTAAAGATGATTGTTTTTTTTAATTGAGTTGTATTTTTTGTTGTTTTAGATTGTAATCATCCCAAGTATTTTCTGAGAAAGACCCCTCCATCGAAGGTAAAAAAAAATTAATTTTTTTTTATTAATTGTATAATTATTTGGTTTTTACGTTTATGGAAGATTTGTGAAGATATAGAATTTGGGTCAGATTTTAATTTGTGATTATGAGATTATAATGTATGTATGGTTGTTTATGTTTGTGTATTAGACTCATGGTCCTGTTCAATTTGATTTTTATTGAATTTGAGCTTTAGGTACGTGTCCAGAATACTATTGTATAGTCACCATTTTATAATATGTTATGTTTGTCTTTCTGTTGAAAATGAAAGTGCATGTGTTTTCTAATTTTTGTGTTCCTAGCCTGTTGTAATGGTGTCAAATTGTGTTAGTGTCATAGAGAATGATATCTTAATTTAAATGACCATCTATTTATAATTTGTACATGCGAGTATATATGGATAATATTTTTAAGTTTCATAAGTCACTTGAAAAAATTATAAGTAAATTACTACTCATGAATATGTAAGTTTGAAGTTTTATCGATACATTTTATTTTAGACACATATATACAAATATATATTTAAAATTATAAAGGGATCGAGGCGCCGCCGGAAGCGGGGCCGAGGAGTATTTTTTGAAAATATTATAATATTAGTCCTCAAAATATTATGTATGTTCTGAACGTGACAATATCATAATTATTTTACTTGCGTATGCATCACCAGGGTAAAGCAAAAGTCAAAACTAAAGTTGTCTTTTTTTTTTTTGCATTGTAACATATCATTTCAGCAATTTCTGATGATTTTACTGATCTATCTCTCTTTTAATTATGTGAAGCAGGCTCCTCAGATATATAATTTGAACGGAGTCAAAGAACGGAGTTTGGAAGTATACTTGATTTGTACCAAACTCCTTCATCAGATTACACTTTTTGATAAGTGGGGATGGATCCTGAATGTCGTAGAGGCTCACATGGCATTTAGTTTTTATTGGTCTAGAAGTGAGATAATTTTCTTTCGTCTAGCCAGTTCACATTAAGAAGCGTGCTTTGTTTATTTTTGGATGTAAAGTAGTGGCTTTTGTCCGAGTTTGGTACAAATCTTATATTTAAAAGTCCTAGTAGCAAGGTTATTTGTAAGTATGTTTATTTTGTATTTAGAATAATTTGAGAATTTATTTTGTACATAAATTTAATTTATGAATGCACATAATTTGTTATGGTCATTTTATTAGACTAATATAAATATTAATTTCACACATTGTAATTTCTTTTTATATGTTAGAAACATCCATAAATCAATCTACAATGAAATTAGATTTCAAAACTAAGTTTTAGAATATTTATATTTAAAGAAGCCCAGCACCGCAGACATAAATACTAGAAACAAGAGTTGCTCAAGTTCCATTGTACACATGTATATATGACAACAATGGTGAACTAATTAATACATGGACACCACTGTAATATAAAAATATAAGAAAGATAGGTTATAAGTCATGTTTGCACCCAGAAAGATGAAATTTAATAATTAAAAGAAAAAACTTATCAAGTTCATCTCAATAGACGATAAATTGTGGAGAATTTCTGCGAGCCTTTATTTTTTAGTCCATTGTTTTCGGTGACATGATTTTCTGATAATTAGCAAAAAAAAAGACATGATTTTTTCTGATATTTTTTAAAACGACTTCCAGTACTCCCTCACGAAATCAATGAATCCAACATCGTTGCTTTTTAAATCGTGGGCCACTCTTTACTTTCTAAAGTTGGCTGCATTCATTTGTTGTATCATCATCCTGATTTTTCTAAAGCTCCCTGCTTGTCTTCGTGATCTCCATGAGTGTTTGCCAAAATAATTACTTTGGCAGAAACATATTACTGTACAGTGCATATACATAAATAATTTCTCCGCTCAAATCCTTCGGTGTATTTACACTATTTGTTCGTTCATCCTCTAACCATTATTTTCAGCCATCAAGATATTAATAATCATATAACTTTTGTTTTCTACATGATTTCACATGCCAAATGTCAATGCCCATTTTCGTCATGGACATTGCAGTTAATGGAGGGGATCATGATTTTTGAGGAGTTTTAGACTGAACTTTAGAACTTTAGAATCTCAGGTGTTATATCGGATCCTTGTCAAGTTGCCTAGGTTTCTCTATATTTATAGAGAATCAAATCTATGTAGTTTTTCTCCAATGGTATAGGCTAAAATTATATAAAATAACGATTATGTAAAATTTGTTGAATTTGTAAGGAATTATACTTTAATGGAGTTTGATTGGTTATATTTTAAAAATAGCATGTTATAAATATTTCAGTTGTTAAATATAGAATACATTTTTTCAAATATGGTAATAGACGATGTGGAGTTTTCTTACAGGTCTCTAGCGATTCGACAGATATAGCCAATATGTAGGGGTTATCTGTAATTTTAGATAACAGGAATGTACCATTGGAGATGTATTTATTTTACATATTCTTTAAAATATTTTTTTTTGTGGGGAATGATAAAATTCATTCATGAAAAATACAGATGATACATCTGAAGAGATAATAAAAGCTTATTATCTAGCCGAAAGGTATGCTTAACCAATCTATGGGCCTAAAGACCCATTAGAAAGAGATTCCCCCGGAAGTTTAGATAATATCACCTTTATATTCATCAAAAAAGGCCTCGTTAAAAAACCCCACAAGAGCAAAAAACCCTATAGGAAAAAAACTCAAGCGGGGAAAAAGAGTGCCTTACAAAAATAAAAGAATATATCATTTTACAAAAGCATAAAAATCAAAAGATTAAAAACTTCTTGATTCTTCAGCTTGATTCTTCCACTATGTAACCCATAATCCCGCCTTCTTCCATCTTCTCACACTTATTTCCATCAAAATAGGTACCTTGTTGATTCCCCCAAAATCGAAAATTTAGTCATCATCCATCTTCTCTTTACGCTTCTTTCCACCCACATCAACTGAAAATGTCAACACAACAAATAAAGCTATGTCAAGAACCTTAAAACGAATATGCATTAGATAATTATTATATTCAGCATACATAATAAAATTGAAATAGTTTTATATATCTAACCAAAGGGGTCCCCTTTGGTTAAACATATAAATTGCTGAGTTCTCATAAAGACTAAGGATCATCTCAAAAGACAAAAACAGTTCATCAACTGACTACAGATCACAAATACCAAAAGATATAATTTCTAGTATTAACTAAATATAAAATTTAATAATATCCAACCAAAGGGATACCTTTGGTTAGACACTTAAAAATTAAACCAATAAAAATTAGTTTGTGTCAAAACATAAAAACCAAATAAAAATTGGCAAAAAATGATTACCAACACTACTATAGGTACTAATTATATCATTAACTTATTTATTAAAATTTAAGACATGTATTACATTAAATACCACAAGTTATAGCTTCCCTTTCTTCCAACCTATAAAGTATTGTTTGCAAAATCGAGATTCTAAAGTGGGGGTTATTACAAGCTATATCATTAACTTATTATTTATTAAACAAATGAATACATAGCTAAAATTAAGCTACAATTAAAACTTTTAATGCTAAATATAAAAATATTAGTCAAAAGTAATAACTACATTAAACTAATGATTACATAGCTAAAATTAAGCTATAATTAAAACTTATAACGTTAAATATAAAAATACTAGTCAAAAGTAATAACTACATTAAATTAATGAATACATAGCTAAAATTAAGGTACAATTAAAACTTTTAATGCAAAATATAAAATGGGTTGAATTTTTGCTAAGATTTATCTGTTTTAAAGACTAAAATCTTGTTGAGAATTAAAACTAAATCAAATAAAATACCATAACTCTTGCTCTTCCTCATAATCAGCACCAACCACACTAATTTTGGTATACACCAATCACCATTCATGGTCCTCTAATACAAGCCATCTTTTATGGCCCCCATAAATTATTAATCATCCAGGTGCAGATATCATCAAAACAAATATTCAACCATAATGACCAGCAATTCACATTAGAAATTAAGACCAATACTTTGCATTAGAATTTAAAAAACCATAAAGGAAAAAACACTATCTAAAAAACTAACTAAATCTAATCCACATAAACCCCGTAGTAAAGAACTAATCACAAAACATTGTCTTTTACATACCATAACAACTTATCAAATACCAGACAATTACCAGTTTACAACAAACAAAATTTTGTCAGATATCTCAAGAGTATCAAATTCAACTTCACAATCAAACAAGAACAATACATCTACCTACTATCTTATTTACTAAAAATAAACAAATGATATATCATTTCATACACTGAACAAGAACACACGACAACGCAATCAAACAAGACATTCATATTCGCTTTGACTGAAATCAATTGATGAAAAAAACTCAACACAATCACCAGTAAACTAAATCAATTCGTGACAAATTAACTACAAAAGAACATAGTTGATCATAACAAAAAATTGCAGCTATATAAAAGTTAAATCTAAAAATTTAACAGCCTCTCCCTCCGCACAATAAATTCAAAAAATCAAAGAGCAGCATCAACTATATCTAACCAGAAGATCAACAAACACAGACACACATACATCATATATCATTATATATATTTGAATGAGATAAGAAGTGCAAATAATTGTTAACTTGTAACTCGGAATACATCATATATGTTGATTGAGAAGCCTTTGCATAAATTATACTCCTATCTATTAACTGAAATGAGAAACATAGTACTGTTGCCAAACACACAACATACCTTTTAATCTGAGAAGCCAAACCCCACACCAAAATTGAAGCCAATACCGATTAAGCCCAATCGAAACCCTAGAATCGTAGTTGAAAATCGTAGAGAAGATTAAACCCAATGAGTGGTAGTGATTGAACTTCGGTTTTTTTGCATCACATACGTTTTAAGCTAATATATATTCTTTAAAATATTTAATTATGGTATGTAATACACACTTTTAGCTAAGGGTTTTCAACGATTGGAGATGCTCTTAGAGCATCTCCAATCACCCCCACCCCTTAGCCATAAATCTGACTTGGCAGAAATTTTTACCTAATATGCTGAAAAGTTCCTCCAACCGTACCAACTGTTAGGCAAAATTTTAGAGAACAAGATACATATCCTCTATATTTAGAAATCCTCTAAAAAATTTACATATCTTCTGTTCTTGTGCCACGTCATCTCTGTCTTTAATTTTACATAACCAGGATACATAAACACGATTGGAGTAGCAAGGATTTTACAGTTTATGTATTTGAGGTTTGTAAATAATGATAAAATACTATTTTTAAATTATAGCTAACCATTATAGCTAACACCATTGGAGCCCAATCTCTTACAGGTTCAGCAGCTAACCATTTTATATTCCGTGTAGAATTCTAGTTAATTTGTTTTAGCTAACCATTTTATATTCCGTGTAGAATTCTAGTTAATTTGAACAATACTCCTAATCTTTAGGAGATGCAAATCACCTAGTTGTAGCAAGTTTCCTCGTATAAAATACTTTCTTGGTATATATAAAATACTTCTCATTATTGGGCTTGTTTAATATGGAACATTATCCATACGGGATCGGTACCAACAACTATAAAATATAGTCACTAATCATTCATAAACAATGTTTACAGCTGATCTTTATTTGAGATTGCAACACCTACACATTAATTCAAGCCAATCTAATTAAATCAAAGATATTTTTGAAATGTTTAATTTTGGAAATGATCAAGCTAGATAGCTAGTCTGTTCCAGCACTGACGAAGAAGAAACTGGCTTTAAATCACTTGCTAAAGATTAAAGGGTTCCAGCAATAACGATTTTAAATGGTCCATAGTCCCACTTTCAGGAAGGCCAAGTCCATCTCCGTTCTGATAAACGGTTTGAGTTGTTCTTGCGAGATTTGGATTGGCTGAGATAAATGGTTCACTGAAAGGAAAACTTCCAAGCAATTCTTTATTTAGAATCTTCCATGTCTCATGAATTAAACCCTCAACGTACTGTTTTGACACTTCTTCACTCGCTCCAGTATCATTCATGTGACACTGGACTACCTTCAGAGTATCTCCTCGTGCCAACTCATCCTGAAATACGTGTAAATCAGTAAATGTATGAAAAGTACAGTTAATTAGAAATATGATTTTGTCACGTACAGAGTATGTTCCTAAATCGTTTGTTAGTCGAAGAATCAAGGAGGGACACCACATGATACTTGGAAACTTGTCTATGTATTCCAATGCATCCACGGTTATCTTCTCTGCAGTTAAGAAGTAAGCGCAGAACAGTACAAGTGGAGCCGCAACTGATACTGCACCATTTTCTAGATATTCCTCCAACGTAGGTTTGTATCTAGAGTGATACCATTTTGCTTCTTTGAGAAAAGCTTTAAGCAATTTTGCCCACTGCAGCGATTCACAATATCCCTTGATAAGCTTTAAGTACATGATAAGTTTTAGGTAGCAGCTTAATAATTACAATTTACACAAGAGGTTAGATAAGTCTTGAGTCAATGTAAAAGAATGCAAATATAACGTTGAATTTGTGAAACACATGATAGATTTCTTACTTCTCTACTTAAATAAGGTATGATGTTAAAATCTCGCTCCCTCATTGTCCAGTATCCTATTTCATTTGTGGTATTGAACATTGCCAAAAGAACTGTCCTTATGTTCATTGGTAGCTTGTCGATTTCTGTAATATCCCATCTGGAAACAAACATTGCCTGGGTAAATATTTAATTAGTAGTGCAGGGGAAAATGTAACATAGAAATGAATGAACATTAAAACCTGTCAACATAATCCGTAAAGAGCTCAAGCTCTTCCATACAGCCATATACATCATACACGTCGTCAATGGTTGTCATCAGGCTGAGTATTTTGGTTCCCATGTCTCTGTAAGCACTATATTCGGGTCCTGGAACCATTCCATTGCACCAGAAATAATGTTCTAATAACCTATCTCTAGCAAAGGTCATCTTGTTTAAACCAATCTCCACCCACCAACTGTGATAAATGTTTATAAAATGTATAAACATATAGCAAAATGCTATGTCAGATAAATTAAAGAGCAAGGGTGGTCCAACGTTTCATTAAACAATTGTACATAAAATTCTAAATTCAAGTACGAACGAACCTTGCCAGTTTGCTGACTTCTTTCTGGTAAATTGATTGCAGCATGTTGTAGTCCAACTTGGCCAACTTAAGCAAATTAGGATTCATGTTTTCTTCTTTCTCATAAGTATTGATGTACCATCTAGCCTCCACTCTTGGTAATTTCCAATGCAAAGGCATATCTAAGGCATATTTCAGTTTTCTCGCCATGTTGGGAGATATTTTTCCTTTCACAGCATTCTTTAAGTGTGTTGTTGAAAAGGCCTTTGCTTCGTCAATGTTGTCTTCGCCTTTGAAACCAAAGAAAGATGCTTCATACAAGCTAAGCAATCCTTTCATATCCTGGCTAAGATTTGCCTTGAAATTTCCTGTGTCGTCTTTGAACCTGCTGAACACATCTGCCAAGAGGACGGGAGAAATGATGTAAGGGTGATGGCTAATAATATGGATTTTAAAATAAAAAAAAAAGTTAACATAACAATTTTCAACTGTTCTGATAAACATGCTCTCGAGTTTATATTTTATTCATTCGTCGAATCAATACTTAAATACATAAAGTTTGACTTGGAGCACAGTAACTCGTCCAATCATTCATAAGGAAATTTCCTATTATCAATAATATAAATAAAAGAAACATCCCAGAATATAAATATCTTTTAATAATAATAATAATACACGTTAAAAATCCCCCCTCAAACTCATGATACTCAGAATTGTGAGTTTGCCAAAATAAATAAAAAATCGAATTTGCTCCGATCAGTAGGCCCAAATTTTTTTTGTTTACAAACAAAGTGATTTTATAAACTTGCAGCAAATAAAACCCTGCCGGGACAAATCCCCAAACTGTCAACTACAACCTAATTGTGAAACAAAAAACGAGCTAAGTAAATAGCTGCTTTTTTTCAGATTGTTTAACATGTAGAATATAAATATTCTTGATAATAAAAATGATTACAAATGTTTCTCGATCAATCCAGTCGACACCAGCATCCCTGAAAATAGTGTAATCACAATTGACCTGCGCACGTAAAAAACCGGTGATAGCCAAGTGTTCGTACCCATCAGGTACACCAACTAAGGTTGGGGATACATATATCCCATAAATTGAACAATCTTTTGTTGTGTAAGGTGGGCTCTCGCAATAATCAACACCAATCCAGCTTCGATACGGATTTTCCAGATCTCCCAATAACACAAAGAAATCATTCTTAACGCAACATGACCACAAATAGCAAATACAACCAAACATAAACCCCAAACAATTGGGGACAATCAACAACCCAAAAAGATGGGTACGACAAAGAGATCTCACCCTAAAAGGACTGGATCTCGATTTTATTGAAAAATAAAACTAGAAAGAGATGGAGGAAACGAAATGAGAGGAATGGGTGTGGGTTGAAGGAAGGATGGGGCGGTATCCACCGACCGGAGGAGGGAAAAGCCAGGGAGAGGAACAAAAGATGTTGACTAAGAGAAGATCCTGATTTTCTAGGTTGGCGGCCATGCTTTTGGAGAAGAAAGGGGGAGAGAGAAGAGAGAAAAGGGTTTTCCCCAAACGACTCTCAAACCGGCAGAAAAATCAACAAATCGCTATATAGGTTTATTGTTGGTGGAGTTTTAGAAGTTGGCAGTTACGTTTAAAATTCAGTGGACCCACTTAAATCATCTTCCTCATCGTGATCTTTCTCTTTATTCTCGTCCTTGTCATATCTTTGTTCCCAACGCATCTCTTTCATCGCTCCACGATTTTCCTCAGAATTCCTCTTTTTGTCATCGTTGGTTTGGGACAATTTCTTACAAAAACCTATCATCATCGTCGTTGTATTTTCTGTCATATTTTTTGATTTTTTTCACTCACGAACTCTCGCAAGTTTTTACCCTCACACCATGAACTCTCGTAGTGTAATTTTTCTCACCCACAAATTGCGGGATTCTTCACAAACCACGAACTCTCGTAGTGTTAATTATTCTCACACCTACTAACTCTAGCAGGTTTGATTTTCCTTCGCACCCACAAACTCTTACGGGGATAACCTAGGCTCTGATACCATTGTCACTGCGTACAATTTTTACTTTTTGAGAGAACTGACGATCAACCATGACAATGAACCACATAAAGTATTTGAATACCTCTGTTTTATCAGTCAACAAAAATACCCATACAGCACGAGAAAAATCATCCACCAATGTCAAAAAATAACGAGCACCACAAGATGAAGGCGTATTGTAGGGACCCCATAAATCGCAATGGATTAATTCAAATATCGTTGTAGATTTATTCTCACTTACTAGAAAATTTTCTCTATGTTGTTTTGCACTATGACACACTTCACATGCTTTATCCAAACACTCCCACGAATTACGAAATTGAGGAATCAATTTCACTATTTTTTCAGAAGGATGTTCCATTCGTTTATGCCACAATTCTATGGAAGAACTTATAGTTGAAACAACATTAACATTCGAGACAGATCGAAAATAATAAAGCCCATCTCATCGTTCACCTATTCCAACAACCTCTCTCGATTGAAGATCCTGTATAGCACATGTATCTTACGAAAATTAAACAAAACAATTTTGATCATCATTAAGTTGTGAAATAGAAATTAAACTGCAAGTTAATTTGGGAACATAAAGAACACGTACGTCGTTCACCTATTCCAACAACCTCTCTCGATTGAAGATCATGTTAGCACATGTATCAAACGAAAATTGAACAAAACAATTTTGATCATGTTAGAAATGATTGATGAGAACAGTGTTTGGAAGCTATAGTGACAAAACAGAGTTTAGCTGGAAGCAGTCAGAGTTTAGTTAAACACTGACTGGAAGCGCAACAGAGGTTGTTAAACTCTGTAGCGGTATTGTCTGAAGAGTCAACAGTGTTTAAAGGTTGATACAAGATAAGTATGGAAGCAATATCTTTGAAGATTGGAAAGCTGTCAAAGAGATTGAGTTGACTTGGAAGACTGGAGCAATCGTGATTGATATCAATTGTATAGCTTGATTATAGGAGAATCAGTTACTGATTGTACGAAGCTGTATGTTCTATAAATACAGTTAGGTTAACCCTAGAAGGGTAATCGAACATTGAAAAATTCATTGATTGTAACCTAAGCAGCTCTCTGTGATATTTACATCACTGAGAGAGGAATTGTTAATTCCAAACAGTTTTTAATTGTTAAACAGTGTGTTCTTGATAAGTTACTCATAAAGTATTTGATTGCTTATTGTGTATTCGACCTAACAAGTGGTATCAGAGCCTAATCTGTTACTTTATTACAGTTAAAGATCCAAACACAATAGTAATCAATGGCAGAGATACCTCCACCATCTGAGAAAGCCCCTACTACTGTTAGTAGGTATGAAACAATAAGGGTTCCAATACTTAGGCCATCAGAGTATGCAATCTGGAAGGTAAAAATGACCATGTTTCTGGAAGCCACAGATCCAGAATACCTTGATAGAATTTATGAAGGTCCTCACAAACCTACAAAGTTATCTGCTGCTGCTGCTGGTGAGGAATCAAAGGTCATTCCAAAAGAAAAGAAAGATCTAACTGCTGAGGATCTTTCATCTATTGCAAAGGATGCAAAAGTGAGACATTTACTTCACAGTGCATTAGACAATGTTATATCTAATAAAGTGATTAACTGCACAACAGCAAAGGAAATATGGGATGCACTTGAGGTTAGGTGTCAAGGAACTCCTGCAATCAAGAAAAACAGAAGAAACATACTCACTCAGGAGTATGAGCACTTTGAGGCAAAGTCTGATGAAACCATGACAGAAACATTTGACAGATTCTGTAAACTGCTCAATGATTTGTCATTGGTTAACAAAGAGTATGATTTAGAAGACTCAAATCTCAAGTTTCTTCTTTCTCTACCTGAAAAGTGGGATGTGAAAACAACCACTATAAGAGATAATTATGAACTTGGTGAAACAGAGATTGATGAAATTTATGGGCTGCTCAAAACTCATGAATTGGAATTGGAGCAGAGAAACAAAAGATCTAGTAGAAAGTCAAAGTCTGTTGCTCTTAAGGTTGAGGAGAAACCATCAAAGAAGGAGGCATCAAGGAGAAAGGCAAAAGGGAAAGCCTTAGTCATACATTCAGAGAATGAGTCATCAAACACTGATGTTGACTCAAACACAGATGAATCATCTGATTCTGAAGATGATGAGGAGATGATGCAAATGGCTGCACTGATGGTAAAGACCTTCAAGAAGATGGGATACAAGAACTTCAAGAAGGGAAAGAGATTCTCCAGGGACTACTCAAAGTCTGACAAGAAGAATTTCAAGAAATCTGAGGGAAATGACTTCAAATCTGGTAAGAAAGATAAGTCTGAAATTCAATGCTACAAGTGTAAGGAGATGGGTCACTACGCTCCTGAGTGCAAGAAGGGTAAAACTGAAAAGGCACTCTACACCAAAGGCAGAGATTGGGCAGACACTTCAGATTCAGATGAGGAAGTCAACTATGCTCTCATGGCTACTACTCAGACTGAAAATGATGATCTCAAGGTACCCCCAACTACCTATGCTTA
Source organism: Kitagawia praeruptora (assembly GCA_037693485.1). NCBI lineage: Eukaryota > Viridiplantae > Streptophyta > Magnoliopsida > Apiales > Apiaceae > Kitagawia > Kitagawia praeruptora. Next base: position 94,474,594 of record CM075354.1, on the reverse strand, counting down.
TAACACTGATAATATAACTGAATTGAGAATCTATCTTAAAGCATTGCATATCAGTTATAGGGATCAGACTTTAGAAAATGAGAGGATAAAGACTGAGTGCTCTCAACTCAAAGAAAGAAATAAACTTGTTGAGGAACAGCTAGAGAACATGAATAAAATTCAAAAAGAGAGAGATGATGCAGTGTTTATTGAACAGGAGTTGCTAGGTAAGTATAAGCAACTAGAATCTGAATTGGAGGATACTAAACACATCATTAAAACTTGGACACACTCTGGTAAAGACACTCAAGAAGTGTTTCAGTCAGATACAGTAGGTCTAGGTTACTCTGAGGGAGATGAACTTAGATTTGAAAATCTGGTAAAAGTTAGACCACATCGTTCATCTGAAGGTAATGTTATGGGAACAGGTGGACCTAAGACTGAAGCACAGAAAAAGGCTGTTAAAGAGTCATATGCTAAAACTTTTGTTAAAGAGGCTAACATTGGTTTAATGACAGATAAACAACTCAAGCATAAGCTTAAGGAGATAAAATCTGTCAACAAACAGAGATTGCCTAAGAAAAACAAAAATGGAAAGGTAGGCATAACATCAGGAATTAAGCCAATGCTTGCTTCATTAGCTCCTAGAAAAACATGCTTTAATTGTGGTAGCACTAATCATCTTGCTAGTTTCTGCAGTAAGAATAAGAACATTAATTCTTTGCCCTCTAAAACTGCAGTAAAGAGTGATTATGTGAGAACTAGACCACAGACTTTGTGCAAACACTGTGGAAGTACATGGCATTCTATTTACACTTGCAGAGATTATCATGCTATTTACTATAATTACTATGAACCCAAGCCAAATTTGAAATGGGTTAAAGTAAACTCTGCAAATGTAAACTCTGAAAAAGTTAGCTTAAACTCTGATAATGTGAATTCCGTTGCAAAAGCTAACAGAATTAAGAAAGCCAAAGGATCCAAGCAAGTCTGGATCCTTAAAACTAATAATCAGTGATTGTTTGTGATTGCAGGGCAACAGGGTTAGTACCCTAGTCGTGGACAGTGGATGTTCAGGACACATGACAGGAAATAAAGCCCTGCTATCAGAGTTTGAGGAGAAGGCTGGCCCAGAAGTTTCCTATGGAGATGGCAACATAGGACATACACTGGGATATGGCAATATTAATCTTGGAAATGTCATCATCACAAATGTAGCTCTGGTTCCAGGACTCAAACATGATCTGCTATCTGTGAGTCAAATCTGTGACAGAGGATATCATGTGGATTTTCAGCCTGAATATTGTCAAGTGATCAGTAAATCTACTGGGAAAGTTGCTCTAGTTGGAAACAGACACAATAACATCTATGAAATTAAATTGTCAACAAACACTGATGGCAAAGCAGTGTGTCTGTCAACAAGAATGTCCAGTGAGGAAAGTTGGAAGTGGCACAAGAAACTCTCTCATTTGAACCTGAACAACATCAATGAGCTAATAAAGAATGATCTTGTGAGAGGTTTACCAAAGTCCTTGTTGAATGTAGAAGGACTGTGTGATTCTTGTCAAAAGGCTAAACAGAGAAAAGCCTCCTTCAAAAGCAAATCCGAGTCTTCAATTGTTGATCCTTATCATCTACTACATGTTGATCTTTTTGGTCCAGTGAATGTGATATCTCTTGGAAAGAAGAAATATGCTCTAGTCATTGTTGATGAATATACCAGGTACACATGGGTATATTTTCTTGCAAAGAAGGATGAAACTGCATTAACACTGACAGAACATATATTACAACTGGAAAAAGGGTCAGAAAATCAAGTGAAGATAATCAGAAGTGACAATGGAACTGAGTTCAGGAATTCATCAATGGAAGAATTTTGCAAGAGTAAAGGGATAAAACAAGAGTTTTCTGCACCTGGCACTCCACAACAAAATGGTGTAGTGGAGAGGAAGAACAGAACCTTGATAGAAGCTGCCAGAACCATGCTAGATGAAGCAAAGTTGCCAACATATTTCTGGGCAGAAGCAGTTCAAACTTCTTGTTTTACTCAAAATGCTACACTGATCAACAAGCATGGTAAAACACCATATGAAATGGTGAAGAAGAAAAAGCCAAATCTAAAATATTTTCATATTTTTGGATGCAAGTGCTTTGTGTTGAAGACTCATCCTGAACAGTTGACCAAATTTGACCTAAAGGCAGATGAAGGAATTTTTGTTGGCTATCCACTGTCAACTAAGGCATTCAGAGTTTATAATCTGAGAACCAGAGTGATCATGGAATCAATTCATGTGTCATTTGATGACAAGAAAATAACTGGACTAGAAGATGTAAATGAACATGATCAACTGCACTTTGAAAATGAAGATTTATTCTCTGAAAAAGTAAACTTTGATCAGACTGATTTGACAAACTCTGTTGATCTAAACTCTGAACCTCTACTGGTAAATACTGAAGAAACTCTTCAATCAGAAACAAGGGAAGAACCAGTTGAGGGGGAGCATGAAGAATCACATCAAAGTGACAATTCAAACACTGAAAGTGACTCAGTTGATAATTCTGAATCAAACTCTGTTGATTCAAACTCTGTTGATAATTCTGAGCAGTCACATTCAGGGGGAGCATCAGAAAATGAAGAGAGACACCAAGAAAATCAGGAGAGCATGGATCAAGGGGGAGGATCACATGATGACAGAAGCAATCTGCCTTCTGCAAGAAAATGGACTAAATCTCACACACCTGATTTGATTATTGGTGATCCAGATGCAAAAGTAAGGACAAGAAGTGCAACAACAAATGAATGTCTGTTTCATGCATTCTTGTCACAAACTGAGCCAAAGAAAGTGGAAGAAGCTCTTAAAGATGCTGACTGGATAACAGCAATGCAAGAAGAGCTAAATGAATTTGAAAGAAATGAAGTTTGGACACTTGTACCAAGGCCCAAGAACAGATCCATTGTTGGTACTAAATGAGTTTTCAGGAATAAAACTGACAGTGAGGGTGTTATCACAAGGAACAAGGCAAGACTGGTTGCAAAAGGCTACTCACAACAGGAAGGAATAGACTATGATGAAACATTTGCTCCAGTGGCAAGATTGGAGGCAATCAGAATCTTTCTTGCATATGCCTCTCACATGAAATTCAAAGTGTTTCAGATGGATGTAAAAAGTGCATTTTTGAATGGAAAACTTGAAGAAGAAGTGTTTGTGGAACAACCACCAGGTTTTGTAGATCCAAAATATCCAGACTATGTCTACAGATTAGACAAGGCACTCTATGGACTTAAGCAAGCACCAAGGGCATGGTATGAAACCCTTGCCAAATTTCTACTAGAAAGTGGATTTCACAGAGGTACTATTGACAAAACTCTGTTTTACTTCCAAAATGGTAGTGACTTACTTTTAGTTCAGATATATGTGGATGACATCATTTTTGGGTCTACTAATGATAAACTCTGTAAGAAGTTTGCCAAACTCATGCAGTCAAGATATCAAATGAGTATGATGGGAGAGCTTAGTTACTTTCTAGGCCTACAGGTGAAGCAAACAGATGATGGAATTTTTATAAATCAAGCAAAATATACCAGAAACCTTCTCAAGAAATTTGGTATGCTTGATTGTTCATCTGCAACAACTCCCATGGCAACTGCAACAAAATTGGACAAAGATGCAGGGTCATCAGTAGATATGACAAGTTACAGAGGAATGATTGGTTCTTTACTCTATTTGACAGCTAGCAGACCTGATATCATGTATGCAACTTGTTTGTGTGCAAGATTCCAGGCAGATCCAAGAGAACCACATTTAACAGCAGTAAAGAGGATATTTAAGTACCTCAAGGGCACTATAACTTTGGGGCTGTGGTATCCAAGAGAATCAGAGTTTAAGCTTCTTGGTTACTCTGATGCAGACTTTGCTGGATGTAAGATAGACAGAAAAAGCACCAGTGGAAGTTGTCAATTTCTGGGTGACAGACTTGTTTCCTGGTACAGCAAGAAACAGAAGTCAATATCTACATCTACAGCTGAAGCAGAGTATATTGCTGCTGGTAGCTGCTGTGCACAGATTTTATGGATGAAGAATCAACTGCTGGATTATGGATTAAGGTATACCAAGATACCTATTTACTGTGATAATCAAAGTGCTATTGCAATGACAGGTAATCCAGTACAACACTCAATGACAAAGCACATCATCATAAGGTATCACTTCATCAGAGAGCATGTAGAGGAAGGAAACATTGAGCTTTACTTTGTGTCTACAGAACAACAACTTGCAGATATCTTCACCAAGCCATTGAGTGAAACTACATTTACAAGACTGGTCAATGAACTAGGAATGGTCTCTAGTTTTGACTAGAGATGTTGGTTAGACTCAAAAACTTATTGCTCATGTTTTTTGTAAATTGTTAAGTGCTATGTGAACCTTAGTATTAAACTCTGTTATGCATGCTTATGTTTAAACATTGTTAAACTCTGTCAGCATGACTGTCTGTTAAACACTGTTAATATGTTGGATACACTCAGTGAATTCAGAATTGATTATTGTCTGAATGAAAACACCAATGAAGAAAAATGTATGAAGCATGATTCTCAGTAAATAAATCATGATTCTTTCTGAGTCACTGTAATCTAATCAGACTTTGTGCAGTAAATCAACACAGCATGATACTGTTTCATATTTATAGCATCTCTTAGTTTATTCAGTCCTAAACTCTGAGTCTATGAATATTGTGTGCATTGCCTCTCATAAATAATTTTGGTTATTGATGAACTCTAAACTCTGATAAGTGACATTCTGTTTCCAAAGGTATGGTTCCTGATGATTCCTTGTTTGTACTTGTGAAAACCATAAAACTTGAGATGGGTCATTGATTAGTTTGGTGAGTTCAGATTCATGTCTACACCCTGTGAGAGTTTGAGCCAAATCAGTGATTGATACATTTTCTATCAATCAGTATTTATTGTTGTGTGATATTCATCAGGAAGTATGTTTCTCTAGAACTTGTATTAAACCATTTTGAGACTACATGATATGTGTGTGCATGAAAATGATAAAGGCAATAGGATTCACCATTTCTTCAAACACTGTTCAAAATTCTTTTGAACTTTGTTCAAACACTGTATAAACACTGTTCATAATTTCCATCCTTAGTAAACCCCTTTGAGCCTTATTAACTGCTCATTTTTCTTATATTCTGAAGTGTTAAGAGCAGTTATATTTTTTTTTTCTCAAGCAGATGAAGTGTTTCTCAAGAAAAGAAAAGTTTATTCAGTATATATGCTAAATAAAAAAAAAAACATATATACTGATCTTGTACAAATATGTACTAACATTGTGACTGAACACTTTGTTCTATTAAAATGTTCAGCTTGAAGTCACTCATGAATAAAACATCTCTTTTCATCTGTTTGATCTTACTCTATTTAAACCCTGAATAAAGTCCTTTTGATTTGTGCATACATGTATTCAAAGTAGTGTAGAATTGGTGGACATTCAAGCATATGGTAGATTCTGCTAATTCTGATTGAATGTGAGTGTAAACACTTCACCTAAACACTTGTGTGTTTGAGAGTTTGTGAGATTATCCAGATCATGACTGTTATTCACTGAATGATGCTCTGATTTCTATCTCTTGATCTTTTTGTCTTCAAAGACTGTGTGCTTACTTGGATAATCATGGACATCAAAGGGAATAGAAGTTTTCAGATTTCTGTATTACAGTAACTACAGAGTTTAGCATTCATCAAACAATTAGTGTTTACTATGAGAGTTTGTGCATTCAGTGTTTATTGATTTTTGTTATGGATTTTATGAAATACTAGATGCTCTAAAAATTGATTTTAGTAAACTCTGCTTCACACACACTGATATTCACAACTGTATAATTTTTTGAAAGGGTTTTAGTGATAAAGTTGGAAAATTGATAAACACTGTTGAGTTGTGTTATGTACTCTAAGGTAACGGTTTCATTGAGATGATTTGATTATTTTGGAGTAATTGAGGTAGTTGACAACTGTTAATTAGTGTAAGTGTCGTGATTATAGGAATGACAGCGGTAATTATTAAGTGATCCTTTGGTTGTTTGACACGTGTCCCATGATAGTGTTCCACTCACACATTACTCTACAACAGTTGCGCGCTTTTACTAAATAAACGATTGAGTTTTAATTTTACTCTAATCGTCTTTAGTCTCTCACTCCATATCGATTCACATTCACCCACTCACAGTTACTTGCTTATTCATTCACTTCAGAATTCTCATATACTCTCCTTCACATTTTGGTAAACACTTACCGTACATCTTTTCTCTAAATCTCTTCGTATCATATCTTACTAATGGCAACTAAAGCGTTTGATGCAGCAGGGTTAGTTTTTCTTCCTAGTAACTATGCAGCACCACTGGAGACTGTAAATGCTCCAGAGGCGTTTCATGTGTTCCAAAATTTCTTGAAAGACTCTGAAATAGGGAAGGCACTAACTGCACCACCAACACTATCTGCATCACAAATTGCTGCTTTCTGGACAAACTCTGTATATGATGATGGAGAAGAGTCTGGCACTCCCACAATCACTTTCACTCATGATGAATCAGAGTATATCATTACTCCAACTACTGTTAGGGATGCTCTGGATTTTGAGACACACACTTCTTACAGTGTTGTTGGTCATGATCGCTTGAGGACAATGTTGGAGCAAATTGGATGTGCAGGAAACTTGAATAAGATAGGGTCTTTGAGACGGCCAAGTTTGAGAAAGGAATGGAGTTTCTTTTTCGATTGCATCACAAGAGCTTTTGGAAAGAAGACAACAAACTGGGATGCACTTCCTCTTGACACTCTCCAAATTGGTCATGCTCTATTATATGGAGGTAATTTTGATTTTGGTAGACTAGTGCTAATGAACTTGGGAGAACGTTTGTCTGAGACTACTACTGTCTATTTTGCTCGTTTTTGTCAATTGCTATTTACTGCCTGTGTGCCTAACATTCCAATTGATGAAGCTGATGTGATTCAGCCTTTTCAAGTTGCTAAAAGAATGTTTTCTGATTTGACAAACAAAGATGTTACTAAACAGCAAATACCAGATATGTTTATGCCTTTAGCCTTACAGAACTATGTAAACCAACCACAAGACCCTCAATCACCAATAGACACCATAAACTCTGAACCAACACCCACAACACCCACAACCACTGTACCTACTACATCTCATCAACCACAACCAGAAACCTTAAACTCTTCACCCATAAACTCTCCAATACTAAACTCTCCAATAATAAACTCTCCACCATTAAACACTGAAACCTTAAACACTGAAACTTTAAACTCTGAGCCAGCACCTACTGAAACAGTCAAAACCAAGCCAAAGAGAAAGAAACACACCGCTCTAAACACTAAACACTCAAAGGCTAAACAGACATTATCTGGAGCTGTTTATACTAGAAGAATGAAGCAACATGCAAACAGACCTTCACTTTCACCAACTAAAGAGAGCTCAAGTGAAGATGAAGAGGAGATTGTAGTGCCTCCAATCAAGAAGAGGAGATTAATTCTTTCTGATTCAGATGAAGAGAATGTTGTTGAAGCTCCAGAGGTGGTTTCACAGCAAACACCTACTGTTGAGGTTACAGTGAATGTTGAAATACCTGCAAAGGTTGAAATGCCTGCAGAGGATATTGTGGCTGACAAAGTTGAAATACCTGCAGAGGTTGAAATGCCTGCAGAGGATACTGTTAATGTTGAAATACCTACAGAGGATAAAATGCCTGTAGAAGAGGATCACAGAGATGGTTTTTCACCAGTGCATGATGTTCTTGATTCAATTCTTGATCCTATCTCACCTGTTGATCATGTTGAAGCTCCTGGTGTAGCTGATGAGCCTGCAGTAAATGTTCCTGAAGCTGCAGCATCACACACAGAGCTGGTATCTACTGCTTCTCTAATTCAAGACAAAGGTGATGAAGTTGATCATGCAACCAAGATAATTTCTGAATCTATACCTGTTGAAGCTACAAAGGTAAACTCTGTTGCAGAGCCTGTGCAACATGAGGTGACTATGGAAAAGGTTACAGAAGTTGTTGAAGAAACTGTGGCTGACACTGCTCAGAACAGTGGTTCTTTAAAAGATGTCCAAGCTAAAGATGCAAGTGCTGAAGATGAATCTGATAGTAGTGCAAACTCTGATTCTTTTGTGAGTGCACCAGCACAGACATATAATAAACATACACCTTTTGATCAGCCTTGTCCATCTCATGCAGTTGAAGTAGAGCATCTTGCTAAATCTGCTGAAAATTGGTATAAACAAGACTGTATTTTTCCAAAAGGGAGAGCAGCTGAGTTTGTTAAGCAAACTGCAAAGCAAATTTCAAATCCAGAGCTCTTATCCTGTTTAAAGGAAACTGTGGTACAAGTCAAGACTCTGGAAGGCAATTTTGCTGAAACAAAACAAGAGATTGCTTCTTTAAAGACTGAGATACAGTCAAGAGAATTGAAGATGGAAAGAGAGTCCAAAATAAAAGCTGTCCAGCTGTCTAAAGTTCAAGATACTCTCTTTGCCAGGCTAGGAAAAGTTGAAGAAAATCAAACTGCTTTGTTTTCTAAGGTGGATTCCATTGCTAACTCTTTGGAGCTCATTACATCTATACTCATTCCTGATGATGTCAAAAAGGGGGAGAGAGTTGCTAAGTCTAAATGCAAAGTTTCTCAAACTCTGACTCAAAAGGATGATGCTGGAGATGGAGGGGCAAGTGATAAGAGTAAGGTCTTAAACTCTGAAAGGCAAACTCTGAGATCTGGCAAATCTTTTAAATCACAGTCTGTTGGAATAAACACTGAAACTCAAGGTACTTCAAAGACCAAGAGTTTGGAATTGATATCAAATCCAAAGACTGACTCAAGGTACTTCAAAGACCAAGAGTTTGGAATTGATATCAAATCCAAAGACTGATGAGGAGTTAGCTGTTAAGCTTTTTATGGAAGAGAATGCAGAAGGAGTTACTATAGAAGATGCTAAAGCTGAAGAGAAAAGTCTACAAGAAAAGCATTTGAAGGCTTTAAAGTCTGATAAGTTGAAGAAGAGAGAGAAAGTGGTTAAAACTGCAAAGCCTGTTCTTAAAGGCATTGAAATCAAAGAGAAGTTAACTGGCATTGAAGAAGAAGAAAAAGAAGAAGAAGATAAAGAAAAGTTGATCAGAAAGTCTTCTCTTGATGCTAAATTAAAGTTAAAAGGGGTAATGAATGAGGAGAACAAAGGCAAAATGATTGTTACAACCTCTGTTGCCACACAAGTTGTACAGACACAAAGTAAACCCTTACCTGGTTTTTCAAGGCCAAAGATTCCAGTGCAAGAAGAAGGAGGAGTGACTGGTGGATATCAACATAATGCTGCTTGTTCAGGAAAGCCACCTGGCAGAAATACTTCTGGATTAGGTTCAAAAAGAGATTTGAGATTTAGTAACAGTCCAAGAGATCCTTCTGCACTTGTATCTCTTGGTTCTGGTACTAATCAAGAAAATCTAGACAAGTTGGAGTCAGTTCAGCTAGTTCGTCAAAGAAGCTTAGACATTCACTTTCTGTTATACTTTATGGCAGATGGGTCAGTGTATAGAGTGAATGAAGAAGCAATCAAGCTAAAATTATTTGAGGAACTTCAGTATGTCTTGCATATCTTCAGAGTCAGAAATCGTCAAACACAGCTTATTGCTAATTCTATAAGGAGGTATATGCAGAATGCTAAAGTTGTTACAGGAACAAAGTCTGCTGAAAAGTATGTTCCTAAGTACAGAGATTGGAATGGCAATTTGATAGAAATGAAGAAAGGGACTACAAAGCTGAAAACAGATCTTGGAATTACTGTTCTGGATTTCAATGTAAAATCTGAAGAGGTGAAATACATCAGGTTGGGAAATGAGATGAGAAGAAACAAGATCTATGATCTCAGAGCTGCTATTTTTCAAACTGATGAGAATGATCCAGATTTGAAAGAGATCAAGGAAGCTATGGAGATTGAACTTGAACATGCTGAGAGAAGGTTGTTGATTGATTGTTAGATATAATTGATGTGATTTAATGTCAGTGTTTAAGTGTTTCAGGTAAAGAGAGTTTAACTTGTTATTGAAAGCAGTGTTTGAGTATACGCTGATTGCTGGAAGCGCAAACGCTGACAGAGGAAAGCGTAAACACTGATAGCTGAATACATGGAAGCGCAAACACTGTTAGCGTTAGAGAACAGAGTTTGCTAAAGTCTGTCTACTGGAAGCGTCTACAAGTCAACAGAGTTTGAAGATTAATTTAATATTAATATGGAAGCGATATCTTTGAAGATTGGATAGCTGTCAAAGAGATCGAGTTGACTTAGAAGACGTGTAGCAATCGTAATTGATATCAATTGTATAGCTTAATTTTAGGAGAATCAATTTACGATTGTACGTAGCTGTATATCTTATAAATACAGTTAGGTTAACCCTAGAAGGGTATCCACCGTGAACGAATATCATTCTTGTAACCTAAGCAGCTCTCTGTGATACTTTACATCACCGAGAGAGGAATTATAAATTCCAAACAGTTTTAAAGAGTTAAAACGTGTGTTCTTGTTACTTATTTATACAGTTCTTGATTATTTATTGTGTAATCGACCTAACAAGTGGTATCAGAGCCAAATCTGTTACTTTATTACAGTTAAAGATCCAATCACAATAGTAATCAATGGCAGAGATACCTCCACCAAATGAGAAAGCTCCTACTACTGTTAGTAGGTATGAAACAATTAGGGTTCCTATCCTGAGGCCATTAGAGTATGCAATTTGGAAGGTGAAGATGACCATGTTTCTGGAGGCTACAGATCCAGAATATCTGGACAGAATTTATGAAGGTCCTCACAAACCTACAAAGTTATCTGCTGCTGCTGCTGGTGAGGAACCAAAAGTCATACCAAAAGAGAAGAAAGATCTATCTGCTGAGGATCTTTCATCTATTGCAAAGGATGCAAAGGTAAGGCATTTACTTCACAGTGCATTAGACAATGTTATGTCTAATAAAGTGATAAACTGCACAACTGCAAAGGAGATATGGGATGCACTTGAGGTTAGATGTCAGGGAACTCCTGCAATTAAGAAAAACAGAAGGAACATACTCACACAGGAGTATGAGCATTTTGAGGCAAAATCTGATGAAACCATGACAGAAACATTTGACAGATTCTGTAAACTGCTCAATGATTTGTCATTGGTGAATAAAGAGTATGATTTGGAAGATTCAAATCTCAAATTTCTTCTCTCTCTACCTGAAAAGTGGGATGTGAAAACGACCACTATTAGAGATAATTATGAACTTGGTGAAACAGAGATTGATGAAATTTATGGTCTGCTCAAAACCCATGAATTGGAATTGGAGCAGAGAAACAAAAGATCTAGTAGAAAGTCAAAGTCTGTTGCTCTCAAGGTTGAGGAGAAACCATCAAAGAAGGAGGCATCAAGGAGAAAGGAAAAAGGGAAAGCCTTAGTCATCCATTCAGAGAATGAGTCATCAAACACTGATGTTGACTCAAACACAGATGATTCATCTGATTCTGAAGATGATGAAGAAATGATGCAAATGGCTGCATTGATGGTAAAGACCTTCAAGAAGATGGGATACAAGAACTTCAAGAAAGGAAAGAGATTCTCCAAGGACTACTCAAAGTTTGATAAGAAGAATTTCAAGAAATCTGAGGGAAAGGACTTCAAGTCTGGAAAGAAAGATAAATCTGAAATTCAATGCTACAAGTGTAAGGAGATGGGTCACTATGCTCCTGAGTGCAAGAAGGGTAAAACTGAAAAGGCACTCTACACCAAAGGCAGAGATTGGGCAGACACTTCAGATTCAGATGAGGAAGTCAACTATGCTCTCATGGCTACTACTCAGACTGAAAATGATGATCTCAAGGTACCTCCAACCACTTATGCCTATAACACTGATAATATAACTGAATTAAGAATTTATCTTAAAGCATTGCATATCAGTTATAGGGATCAGACATTAGAAAATGAGAGGATAAAGTCTGAGTGTTCTCAACTCAAAGAAAGAAATAAAATTGTTGAGGAACAGCTAGAGAACATGAATAAAATTCAAAAAGAGAGAGATGATGCAGTGTTTATTGAACAGGAGTTGCTAGGTAAGTATAAGCAACTAGAATCAGAATTGGAGGATAGTAAACACATCATTAAAACTTGGACACACTATGGTAAAGACACTCAAGAAGTGTTTCAGTCAGATACAGTAGGTCTAGGTTACTCTGTAGGAGATGAACTTAGATTTGAAAATAAGGTAAAAGTAAGACCATATTGTTCATCTGAGGGTAATGTCATGGGAACAGGTGGACCTAAGACTGAAGCACAGAAAAAGGCTGTTAAAGAGTCATATGCTAAAACTTTTGTTAAAGAGGCTAACATTGGTTTAATGACAGATAAACAACTCAAGCATAAGCTTAAGGAGATAAAATCTGTCAACAAACAGAGATTGCCTAAGAAAAACAAAAATGGAAAAGTAGGCATAACTTCAGGAATTAAGCCAATGCTTGCTTCATTAGCTCCTAGAAAAACATGCTTTAATTGTGGTAGCACTAATCATCTTGCTAGTTTCTGCAATAAGAATAAGAACATTAATTCTTTGCCTTCTAAAACTGCAGTAAAGAGTGATTATGTGAGAACTAGACCACAGACTTTATGCAAACACTGTGGAAGTACTTGGCATTCTATTTACACTTGCAGAGATTATCATGCTATTTACTATAATTACTATGAACCCAAGCCAAATTTGAAATGGGTTAAAGTAAACTCTGCAAATGTAAACTCTGAAAAAGTTAGCTTAAACTCTGTTAATGAAAATTCCGCTGCAAAAGCTAACAGATTTAAGAAAGCCAAAGGATCCAAGCAAGTCTGGATCCTTAAAACTAATAATCAGTGATTGTTTGTGATTGCAGGGCACCAGGGTCAGTACCCTAGTCGTGGACAGTGGATGTTCAGGACACATGACAGGAAATAAAGCCCTGCTATCAGAGTATGAAGAGAAAGCTGGCCCAGAAGTTTCCTATGGAGATGGCAACATAGGACATACACTGGGATATGGCAACATTAATCTTGGAAATGTCATCATCACAAATGTAGCTCTGGTTCCAGGACTCAAGCATGATCTGCTATCTGTGAGTCAAATCTGTGACAGAGGATATCATGTAGATTTTCAGCCTGAATATTGTCAAGTGATCAGTAAATCTACAGGGAAAGTTGCTCTAGTTGGAAACAGACACAATAACATCTATGAAATCAAATTGTCAACAAACACTGATGGCAAAGCAGTGTGTCTGTCTACAAGGATGTCCAGTGAAGAGAGTTGGAAATGGCACAAGAAACTCTCTCATTTGAATCTGAACAACATCAATGAGCTAATCAAGAATGATCTTGTAAGAGGTCTACCAAAGTCCTTGTTGAATGTAGAAGGACTGTGTGATTCTTGTCAAAAGGCCAAACAGAGAAAAACATCTTTCAAAAGTAAATCTGAGTCTTCAATTGTTGATCCTTATCATCTACTACATGTTGATCTTTTTGGTCCAGTGAATGTGATGTCTCTTGGAAAGAAGAAATATGCATTAGTCATTGTTGATGAATATACCAGATTCACATGGGTATATTTTCTTGCAAAGAAGGATGAAACTGCATTAACACTGACAGAACATGTAATTCAACTGGAAAAAGGGTCAGAGTATCAAGTGAAGATAATCAGAAGTGACAATGGAACTGAATTCAGGAATTCATCTATGGAAGAATTTTGCAAGAGTAAAGGGATAAAACAAGAGTTTTCTGCACCTGGTACTCCACAACAAAATGGTGTAGTGGAGAGGAAGAACAGAACCTTGATAGAAGCTGCCAGAACCATGCTAGATGAAGCAAAGTTGCCAACATATTTCTGGGCAGAAGCAGTTCAAACTGCTTGTTTTACTCAAAATGCAACACTGATCAACAAGCATGGTAAAACACCATATGAAATGGTGAAGAAGAAGAAGCCAAATCTAAAATATTTTCATATTTTTGGATGCAAGTGCTTTGTGTTGAAGACTCATCCTGAACAGTTGACCAAATTTGACCTAAAGGCAGATGAAGGAATTTTTGTTGGCTATCCACTGTCAACAAAGGCATTCAGAGTTTTTAATCTGAGAACCAGAGTGATCATGGAGTCTATTCATGTGTCATTTGATGACAAGAAAATAACTGGACTTGAAGATGTTAATGAGCATGATCAACTGCACTTTGAAAATGAAGATTTATTAAACTCGGATGATACAGATCTGACAAACACTGTTGAGGTCAATTCTGAACCTCTACTGGTAAACACTGAAGAAACTTTTCAATCAGAAACAAGGGAAGAACCAGTTGAGGGGGAGCATGAAGAATCACATCAAAGTGATAAGTCAAACACTGAAAGTGACTCAATTGATGATTCTGAATCAAACTCTGTTGATTCAAAATCTGATCATTCAAATTCTGAGCAGTCACATTCAGGGGGAGCATCTGAAAATGAAGAGAGACATCAAGAAAATCAGGAGAGCATGGATCAAGGGGGAGGATCACATGATGACAGAAGCAATCTGCCTTCTGCAAGAAAATGGACTAAGTCACATACACCTGATTTAATTATTGGTGATCCAGATGCAAGAGTAAGGACAAGAAGTGCAACAACAAATGAATGTCTGTTTCATGCATTCTTGTCACAAACTGAGCCAAAGAAAGTGGAAGAAGCTCTTAAAGATGCTGACTGGATAACAGCAATGCAAGAAGAGCTAAATGAATTTGAAAGAAATGAGGTGTGGACCCTTGTACCAAGGCCAAAGAACAGATCTATTGTTGGTACTAAATGGGTTTTCAGAAATAAAACTGATAGTGATGGTGTGATCACAAGGAACAAAGCAAGACTGGTAGCTAAAGGCTATTCACAGCAGGAAGGAATAGATTATGATGAGACTTTTGCTCCAGTTGCCAGATTGGAAGCAATAAGGATGTTTCTTGCCTATGCTTCTCACAAGAAATTCAAGGTTTTTCAAATGGATGTGAAAAGTGCTTTTCTGAATGGAAAACTTGAAGAAGAAGTGTTTGTGGAACAACCACCAGGGTTTGTAGATCCAAAATATCCAGATTATGTCTACAGGTTAGACAAGGCACTCTATGGACTTAAGCAGGCACCAAGGGCATGGTATGAAACCCTTGCCAAATTTCTACTAGAAAGTGGATTTAACAGAGGTACTATTGACAAAACTCTGTTTTATTTCCAAAATGGTAGTGACTTGCTTTTAGTTCAGATATATGTGGATGACATCATTTTTGGGTCTACTAATGATAAACTCTGTAAGAAGTTTGCCAAACTCATGCAGTCAAGATATCAAATGAGTATGATGGGAGAGCTTAGTTATTTTCTAGGCCTACAGGTGAAGCAAACAGATGATGGAATTTTTATAAATCAAGCAAAATATACCAGAAACCTTCTCAAGAAATTTGGTATGCTTGACTGTTCATCTGCAACAACTCCCATGGCAACTGCAACAAAACTGGACAAAGATACAGGTTCATCAGTGGATATGACAAGCTACAGAGGGATGATTGGTTCTCTACTTTATTTAACAGCTAGTAGACCTGATATCATGTATGCCACCTGTTTGTGTGCAAGATTTCAGGCAGATCCAAGAGAACCACATTTAACAGCTGTGAAGAGGATTTTCAAATATCTCAAGGGCACTGTAACCTTAGGGCTTTGGTACCCAAGAGAATCAGATTTTAAGCTACTTGGTTACTCTGATGCAGATTTTGCTGGTTGTAAGATTGACAGAAAAAGCACAAGTGGAAGTTGTCAATTTCTTGGTGACAGACTAGTGTCTTGGTACAGCAAGAAACAGAAGTCAATATCTACATCTACAGCTGAAGCAGAGTATATTGCTGCTGGTAGTTGCTGTGCACAGATTCTATGGATGAAGAATCAACTGCTGGATTATGGATTAAGGTATTCCAAGATACCTATTTTTTGTGATAATCAAAGTGCTATTGCAATGACAGGTAATCCAGTACAACACTCAATGACCAAGCACATCAGCATAAGGTATCACTTTATCAGAGAGCATGTAGAGGAAGGCAATATTGAACTTCACTTTGTGCCTACAGATCAACAACTAGCAGATGTTTTCACAAAGCCTCTAAGTGAAGCAACATTTACAAGACTGGTCAATGAACTAGGGATAGTATCTGGTTTTGACTAAACATGTTGGTTAGACTCAAACTCTTTCAAATAAAATGTGTTGCTCATATCTTTGTAAATTGCTAAAGTGCTATGTGAATCTTATTAGTTAAACTCTGTTAGCATGATTGTTGGTCATACACTGTTAATACGTTTGTTAAACTCTGTGAATTCTGAGTTGATTTTTGTCTGAATGAAAATACCAATGAAGAAAAATGTATAGAGCATGATTTTCAGTGAAAAATCAAGATTCTTTTTGAGTCACTGTAATCTAATCAGAAATTGCACAGTAAGTTAACACAGCATGATACTGTTTCATATTTAGAGCATCTCTTAGTTTATTTGATCCTAAACTCTGAATCTATGAATACTGTATGCATTGCCTCTCATGAATAATACTGATATTGATGAACTCTAAACTCTGATTAGTGACACTCTGTTTCCAAGTCATACTTGATTCTTGATGATTCTGTGTTTGCACTTGTGAAAATTTTAAAACTTGAGATGTGTCATTGTTTATTTTGGTGAGAAACAGTTCATGTCTGAACTCTGTGAGATTTTGAGCCGAATAAGTGATTGATACATTTTATATCAATCAGATTTTATTGTTGTGTGATATTCATCAGTGAGTATGTTGCTCTAGAACTTGCATTAAACCATTTTGGAACTACATGATATATGTGTGCATGAAGATGACAAAGGCAATTAGGATTAACCAATTTTTGACCATTTCTTCAAACACTGTTCAAAATATTTTTGAACACTGCTCATAAACTCTGTTCATAAACATGACCCGTAGTAAACCATTTTGAGCCTAATTAACTGCTCATTTTCTTGAATACTGAAGTATTAAGAGCAGTTAAATTCTTTTGTTAAATCTGATTCAAGCAGGTGAGTATTCCTTATACTATATCTTACTCAGTATATATATATATGTAAATAAATAAAAAAAAAAAAAATGTATATATACTGATCATCTTGTACAAAAATGTACTAACCATTTGACTGAACATTTTGATCAAATAAATTGTTCAGTTCGAAATTCTCATTCGAAAAACATCTCTTCTCATCTGTTTGATTTCACCCAATTACAACCCTGAACAAAGTCCTTTTGATTTGTGCATATATGTAATCGAAGTGGTGTAGATTTGGTGGACATTCAAGCTTATGGTAGTATCTGCTTTTACTGATTGAATCTAAGAGTAAACACTTCACCTAAACACTTGTGTGATGTGAGAGTTTGTAAGACAATCCTTGACATGTAACTCACTGAATGATGCTTTGATGTTTATCTCCTGATCTTTTTGTCTTTAATGACTGTGTGCTTACATGGATAATCATGATCATAAACTGGAACAGGGATATTCAGATTTCTGTAATTAAGGAACTACAGAATTTAGCATTCATCATATACTCTGTGTTTAATCTGAGAGTTTGTGCATTCAGTGTTTATTGTTTTGGTTTATGGGTTATATGAAATATTAGATTCTATAAAAATTGATTTGGTAAACTCTGCTACTCACACACGAAAATCACGATTGTGCGTTTTTTGAAAGGGTTTTTGTGATAAAGATTGAAAATTTGATAAATACTGATTGATTGTGCTATGTACTCTAAGGTATATTTTCATTAAGATAATTTGAAAATTTTGGAGTAAATGGAGTAGTTGACAACTGTTAATTAGTGTCATTAGTGGTAACGTGTCTTCAAAAACGGATCGACAGCGGTAATAATGGCTTTTACTGCGCCTGTATTAAGTGAACCGTTGCATGTGTGACACCTGTCCCACTCACTCATCATTATGTCTCCCTTTTACATTTTTCAAGGGAACAGTTGCGTGTTTTCAAGTAAAAATCGTTTGAGTTTAGTTTTTAACTACAACTCAAATTACTTTTTGCCACAATCATTTTTATCCACACGTATTCACTTTACCAAAACAGAGATCATCTTTGTTTTTCTCTTTGGCATTTTCACAAACACCTTTCTTGCAAAACCTTTTCACAGTTGATTCTTACTTATTTCTTGATTCAATGGCAACTAAACCTTTCACTGTCTTTGGTCTACGTTTTGTGCCTAACAACTATGCAGCTTTACTTGAGAATGACTGGGCACCAGAGCCGTTTCATCTTATGCAAAATTTTCTTCGAGATTCTGAAATTGGGCAAGCGCTGGTTGAACCGGCTACTCTATCTGCTTCTCAAGTCGTTAATTTCTGGCAAAACTCAAGATATATTGAAGGAGGAGAGAATGGAACTCCGTCTATCATCTTCTCTCATGAAGAACAAGAGTTTGTAATCACTCCACAAACTGTTCGTGATGCTATGGACTTCGACACACATACTTCGTATGCTGTTGTTTCTGAGGAAAATCTGAGAGAGATGCTAACAGAGATTGGGTACATGGAATCACTTGCCAAGCTGGGCAGTGTGAAGAGGCCAAATTTGAGAAAAGAGTGGAACTTTTTCTTTGATTGTATCACCAGGACATTCCAGAAAAAGGTCACCAACTGGGATGCTATTCCAATGGATAGTCTACAAATTGGGTATTCTCTACTTTATGGTAGTAATTTTGATTTTGGTAGATATGTTTTGATGAATTTGGGTGATAAGTTGTCAGAGTCTACTACAGTTTACTTTGCTAGATTTTGTCAACTTCTGTTCAATGCATGTGTTCCTGGTTTAACTATTGATGAAGCTGATGAGATTCAACCGTTTCGAGTCACTAAAAGAATATTTACTGATATGTCTAACAAAGATGTTGGAAAAGACTTGCCTCTTTTAGCATTGCCGCTTGCTTTGCAAAATTTTGTCAATCAGCCACAAGACTCTGATACACATCAACCAGAACAACCAGAACCACAGCCTATGCCTGAACCTTTAGCCACTGATCGTACAGAAAACATACCATCTCAACCTACTCAAACACCTGAGCCCACACCAACAACCACTGAACAACCCATATCACCTCCAACACAAACAGAACCTCAAATACAACCTGACCAAATGAACACTGAACCAACAAACCCTGTCTTTACTACTCATTCACAACCACCACCAAAGCCAAAAAGGAAGAAACATACTGCAATCAACACTGAACGTGCTAAGGCTAAACAGTCAGCTCCAAAGGCTGTTTATTCCAGAAGATTCATACAAAGGGCAAACAGACCTTCACCACCATTGGTTGAGGAAAGTTCAAGTGAGAGTTCCAGTGAAGATGCAGAGCAGGTTGAAGTGCCTCAAGCAAAGAGGAGGAGGCTTATTATGACTGATTCTGATGATGAGCATGTTGAGGAGGCTCAAGAGAAAATCTCATTTGATATTCCTACTGGTGAGCCAGAGGTTATCATAGAACCTGAAATCCCAGAATCAGAGGAGGAGGCTTATTATGACTGATTCTGATGATGAGCATGAAGTTGCTGAACCAGAAGTTGATAAGGTTCAAGAAAATGAAGCTGTTAGAGATGTTTTGTCTCCAATGGAAGAGTTTGCTGAAACTCCAATTTCTTTTAATCATGAAGCATCTACTCCACCACTCATGGAGGTTACACTTTCTATAGATACTGGTGTTGCTGATGGGCCAACTGTTGTTCTTGAAGACACTGTGGTTGCATCACACACTGAGTTGAACTCTGATGCCAATCATGTTTCTGCTCATGGTGAGGAGGTTGATAAGCCAGAAAAGGTTCTTTCTTCAGAGCCCACTCCAGTTGATAAAGGAAAACAGGTTGCTCAAGAACCTAGTCCTTCTGTTGTCTCTACTAGTGAATCGATGAGTGATTCTGTTGAAGATCATAGTACAGGAGTTGACCAACCACAAAATCAGCCTGATGGTCAGAAAACAGGAGCAAAACCAGATTTTGCTGGGCCTTCTGTTCATGAAATTGATGATGGTTATTTGGCCAAGCAAACTGCTGAATGGTATAAGTCAGAGTGTATTTTTCCACCTGGCAGGGCTGCAATGTTTCTTGAGGTCAATTCCAAGAAGATTAAAAATCCAGAGATTTTCACTTGTTTGCAAGGCACAGTGATTCAAATCAAAACGTTGAATAATAGATTTGATGACACTCAGAAATCTATCATTGATCTTCGCACAGAAGTTGCTACTCATGAGGAGAAAGCTCAACTAGCTAATGCTAAACTCTTTCAACAGTTTGCCAAAGCTCAATCTAATCTTAATGACAGACTGAGTATAGTTGAAAAGAATCAGACTTTACTGGCTGAGAAAGTTGATTCTATAGCAAATTCTCTTGAGTTAATCACCTCAATACTCATTCAAGATGGTGATGATGTCAAAAAGGGGGAGAGAGTTTCTAAAACTAAGTGCAGAAAAGATCAAACTCTGTCAAAGAAAGATCATCTTGATGATGAAGGCACCAATGCTGATAAGGGTTTAAGAAATGAAAATCTCAGACAAGGACATGGAAGGTCTTCAAGGTCAAAGCCGAATTTGGTGTTAGATTCAAATACTCAGAGTACTTCTGGTTCAAGGCCAAGGGATTTTTTATTCTCTGACAATCCACAAACAGATGAAGAATTGGCTGCAAAACTTTTTCGAGAAGAGAATGCTGAAGCTACACTTGAGGATATTCAAGCTGAAGAAAAGCTGTTGCAGAAAGAACATTTAAAAGCTGTGAAGTCCAAGAAAGTGAAGAAAGTTGTTAAAGCTTCAAAGCCTGCAAAGCCTGTGATGAAAGGAATTGTAATCAAAGAAAAACTATCAGGTATTCAAAAAGAAGAAGAAGAAGAAACTGGAAAGCTGGTTAGAAAGTCTTCTCTTGATGCTAAGTTGAAGTTAAAAGGGAAAGTTGATGAAGAAAGCAAGGGCAAGATGATAGTTACAACCTCTGTTGCTACACAAGTTGTACAGACTCAAAGTAAACTTTTACCTGGTTTTTCAAGGGCAAAGATTCCAGTGGAAGAAGGAGCAGGAGTGACTGGTGGATATCAGCATAATATTGCTTGTTCAGGAAAGCCACCAGGCAGGAATACTTCTGGTTTAGGATCAAGAAGAGATTTGAGAGTTGGTAACAGTCCAAGAGATCCTTCTGCACTTGTATCTCTTGGTTCTGGTATAACTCAAGAAAATCTAGACAAGTTGGAGTCAGTTCAGGTAGTTCATCAAAGGAGCTTAGATATTCACTTTCTACTATACTTTATGGCAGATGGGTCAGTGTATAGAGTGAATGAAGAAGCAATCAAGTTAAAATTATTTGAGGAACTTCAGTATGTTTTGCATATCTTCAGAGTTAGAAATCAAAGAACACAGCTTATTGCTAATTCTATAAGGGAGTATATGCTGAAAGCTAAAGTTGCTACAGGAACAAAGTCTGCTGAAAAGTATGTTCCGAAATACAGAGACTGGAATGGAAACCTGATTGAAATGCAGAAGGGTACTACAAGGCTGAAGACTGATCTTGGAATTACAGTTCTGGATTTCAATGTAAAGTCTGAAGAATTAAAGTACATCAGATTGGGTAATGAAATGAGGAGAAACAAGATCTATGATCTCAGAGCTGCTATTTTTCAAACGGATGAGAATGATCCAGAGTTAAGAGAGATCAAGCAAGCTATGGAAATTGAACTTGAAAATGCTGAAAGGAGATTGTTGATTGATTATCTCAGAACAACTCCAGATCTTGAGGAGGTTAGGTAGACAGAATTTGTAAGTGATTCGTATTTTCTGTAAATTTTGATAAGTCAGGTTTAAACTCTGATTATATGTTAAACACTGTGTTTTTATTTGTTCGTTTTGACATCATCAATTATTGTGAACTTGTACATTTTTCTAATGAACAAGTTGGGGGAGATTGTTAGATATAATTGATGTGATTTAATGTCAGTGTTTAAGTGTTTCAGGTAAAGAGAGTTTAACTTGTTATTGAAAGCAGTGTTTGAGTATACGCTGATTGCTGGAAGCGCAAACGCTGACAGAGGAAAGCGTAAACACTGATAGCTGAATACATGGAAGCGCAAACACTGTTAGCGTTAGAGAACAGAGTTTGCTAAAGTCTGTCTACTGGAAGCGTCTACAAGTCAACAGAGTTTGAAGATTAATTTAATATTAATATGGAAGCGATATCTTTGAAGATTGGATAGCTGTCAAAGAGATCGAGTTGACTTAGAAGACGTGTAGCAATCGTAATTGATATCAATTGTATAGCTTAATTTTAGGAGAATCAATTTACGATTGTACGTAGCTGTATATCTTATAAATACAGTTAGGTTAACCCTAGAAGGGTATCCACCGTGAACGAATATCATTCTTGTAACCTAAGCAGCTCTCTGTGATACTTTACATCACCGAGAGAGGAATTATAAATTCCAAACAGTTTTAAAGAGTTAAAACGTGTGTTCTTGTTACTTATTTATACAGTTCTTGATTATTTATTGTGTAATCGACCTAACATTGATTATCTCAGAACAGCTCCTGATCTTGAGGAAGTTAGGTAGACAAAAGTTGTAAGTTTGTTAAGTAAAAGTTTAAACTCTGTTTGTATGTTAAACACTGTAAAATTTTGTATTTGTTTTGACATCATCATTTACTGTAAACTTGTACATTTTTGCTAATGGACAAGTTGGGGGAGATTGTTAGAAATGATTGATGAGAACAGTGTTTGGAAGCTATAGTGACAAAACAGAGTTTAGCTGGAAGCAGTCAGAGTTTAGTTAAACACTGACTGGAAGCGCAACAGAGGTTATTAAACTCTGTAGCGGTATTGTCTGAAGAGTCAACAGTGTTTAAAGGTTGATACAAGATAAGTATGGAAGCAATATCTTTGAAGATTGGAAAGCTGTCAAAGAGATTGAGTTGACTTGGAAGACTGGAGCAATCGTGATTGATATCAATTGTATAGCTTGATTATAGGAGAATCAGTTACTGATTGTACGAAGCTGTATGTTCTATAAATACAGTTAGGTTAACCCTAGAAGGGTAATCGAACATTGAAAAATTCATTGATTGTAACCTAAGCAGCTCTCTGTGATATTTATATCACTGAGAGAGGAATTGTTAATTCCAAACAGTTTTTAATTGTTAAACAGTGTGTTCTTGATAAGTTACTCATACAGTATTTGATTGCTTATTGTGTATTCGACCTAACAGATCATCATTAAGTTCTGAAACAAAAATTAAACTTCAAGTTAATTAGGGAACATAAAGAACACGTCTGAGACAAATTTTGTCCGAAAGTTGCACTGTTCCCTCTTTAGTTGCTGAAACTTTTTCACCGTTAGGCAAACCAACCGGAAAAGTCGTCACATCTTTAGGATTCTTTAGACAAGATAAATTACCCGTATCATGATTTGAAGCACCGGTATCAATTATCCATCTTTTATCATCGATTTCACTATATCATTGATATGCTGTATTTTTAGGATTACCAAAGACTGTAATCAATGATTGTGATTGTTTCTTCGAAAATCCGGGCAATACGTATTCTATATATTGGTTTATATTTACGGAAGCAAGGGTTATACGACCTGGCTCTGATGCCATGATAAATATGCTCTCAAGGTTATATTTTATTCATTCGCCAAATCAATACTTACATACATAAAATTTGACTTGGAGCACAAAACATACCAAGTAACTCCAATCGCTCGTAAGGAAATTTCCTATTATTAATAATATAAATAAAAGCAAAATTCTAACATCCAATAATATAAATATCATTTAATAATAATAATAATTATAATATTAACATATTCCGTCAAAAATACCAACCAAATATGCATTTCTAGTTTGGGTACCATATATGTTAGGTATTTGACAAATGAACATCAGCATAAAAAAGATAAAAAATAAATAAAATCAAGTGTGATAGGTATTTTGAGAATGCGTTTGAACGTTAAAATACGTTCAAATGTGAAGAATGCAAATTATGGTCAATAAACATTCTCAAAATGTGTTTTACACCTAAACTATATATTTCTTTAAAAAATACTCCCTCTATCTCATCCAATTCTTAACATTTTTTTTGTCATTTTCTGGCACGCATTTTAAGATGAATTTTAAGGATAGTTCCATAACTTATTTTTAAATTTTTCTTTTTTGTATAAAAATAGGATTGTTCTATTTTTATACAAAAAAAAAGAAAATTTTAAAAACAAATTATGGAAATATCTTTAAAATTCACCTTAAAATACGTGTCAAACACCTTATTTTGAAACGTTAACAACCGGCGGGACGGAGGGAGTAAAGAGATATTCTCTTTGGTACCCTTATACAATTGGCTTTTGCCAATAGTACCATTACATTATTGACTTTTACCTAGGTGCCCTTGTACTTTTGGCTTTTCCATGCCACTCCATCAACCAAAATGTTAGTATCTGAAATTTTCAATGGTAGCCTTGTCAGTTGAATAATGAAGGGTACCAATGAGAAAAGGGTACCATTAGCAAAAGTCAAAAATACAAGGGTGCCATTGAAAATTTCCCAAAAATAAATTTTCCCAAAAAAAGTAAAAAATAATTCGAAAACTCGTAGAATAGCGCATGTAGTGACTACAGACGGTATTTTTATCTATTGAGCCACATGGACTGTCATGTCAGCACAATCCAGCTCACGGACAGCTCGGCATTACTCCAGCTGTACATAACTAGCTAGTCTAATTTATTATATAAATAGTTGGTTAGTTAGCAGAGTTAGATATAAGATTATTGTCTCATCTTTTCTGTTATGATGTATAGATATAAACCACAAACTCTCTCTATATTGTTTTTACTTTCTTCTTAGAATACAAAGCTTCAGCAATCCATTAATGGCGTCTTCTTAATTGCAACTTCTCAGTTTATCATATGGTATCAGAGCGGTACGATCTTCTTCACAATCGCTGTTGTTCTTCGTCTAATCTCTAGTGTTTCTTCATCAAGTAAGATGTTCTTTTTGCCCTAATTTTTGGAGATCGATTAATCGATTGCTTATTCGAATGGATTCGTTGTATTCTCTGGTTCTTACTTGCATCAATTGAGATAATTGAGTCTTTATGCTCTTTTTCGCTATCGAAATCTTGTTTTGGTTGCATCTGTTGTGATTGTACTTTGAGATTGTTGTTCGAGTGATCTTCTTCTCATTTATGTTCTTTAAACTCATCAAAAACGTGTCACATGGAGTTAAATCAAGATCTTAGTAGTGTGTATTATATACACCCATCAGATAACACTGGAATGAAGTTAGTTACTACACCGTTTAATGGTTCTTGCTATGGAAATTGGAAACGATCCATGATTATCGGTTTAACAGCCAAGAACAAGATATCTTTCATTGATGGAACACTAGCTAAGCCTGAAGTTTCTAACAACACCTATAAGGCATGGAGTCGTTGTAACAGTATGATAATTGGATGGATAATCTCAGCTCTAGAACCACAAATAGCCTCCAGTATACTTTATGTTGATAATGCTAGAGAAATTTGGCTTGATTTGGAAGAACGATTTGGTCAAGCAACTTCTGCTAAATTGTATGCCTTAGAACAAGAGGTTCCACAGTTTTCTCAAGATAATCTTGCTATATCATAGTATTATACACAATTGAAGAAACTATGGGATGAAATCGACAATCTAAAACCATTGCCTACTTGTGAGTGCAAAAACTGCACCTGCAATCTTACTCAAAAGGTCCTCAAAATTCAAAAAGATCAAAGGCTGATGTTTTTTCTTATGAAATTGACCAATGATTTTTCTAACATCAGGTCTCATATACTTATGATGGAATCCTTGCCTAATCTTCAACACACCTACAGAATGCTCCTTTAAGAGCAAAGACACAGGGAAATCTCTAAATTGCCATCTGCAGTTTCTGATTCTGTAGCTTTTTTTGCTGACAAAAGAGGACCATCCAGTTTTCAGTCAAATTACAACAACATAGCCCAAACTCAATTTCAGACTCAAGGAAAGGCTAACAGTAACTTTAACCCCAATTCAAGGGGATCAAACCTGAGAAGGATGAAATATTTCTGTGACCACTGCAAGATTTCTGGCCATAGTAAGGAAAGGTGCTTCAAACTTAATGGATATCCACCAGGATTTAAGTCTTCTCAGCCTAAAAAGTATGCAGCAAATGTGCACACTGAGATTCCAGATATCAAATCCTCTTCATCAGCATCTTCTGAGGTCTCTACTGCATCTCCAAATATCACTATGGATCAGTACAACCAACTGATGTCACTACTAGAACAACAAAAGATCTCTGATTCTAACAATGAGTTTGCTGGTAATGCGTTACTTGCAGGTAATTTTTGCTTACTTTTAACTAATATTTCCAGGACATGGATTATTGATAGTGGTGCATCTGACCATATGTGTTCATCCCTTGACTTGTTTGATACATATACACCACTTTTCACTGAGAATTACATTACAATTCCTAATGGTACAAAGATTAAGATCACTCATACTGGTACTGTGAAATTGAAACATTCTCTCATTTTGCACAATGTTCTATATGTTCCTACTTTTCAGTTCAATCTCATTTCTATGCATAAACTCTGCAAAGATAATGGATTAACTGCTCATTTCACTTCTAATCTCTGCACAATCCAGGGGCATTCAATGAATCCTCCTCAGCTTCTTGGTAGAGAACTACATGGTCTGTATTTTGCTGATGGCAATCTATTCTCTCCTTTTGTGCCCAAGTTATCCTCTCATGACAACACAACTTGTTTGTCATCTAGTACTCCTTTTGTTTCTAATAAACTTGTAAATGCAAAATTGTTGCATTTAAGGCTAGGTCATATGCCTTATAATAAACTCAGCTTTATCAATTCAGATTTGGAAATTGATGTAAAAACTCCTGCTTCTGAATGTATCTGCACTATTTGCCCAGCTGCTCGACAGCACAGATTGTCTTTTCGTACAAGTTCCATCAGAACTACTAAGGTTTTTGAGCTTATACATGTTGATGTCTGGGGACCCTATAATACCAGCACTCATGATGGATGTAAATACTTCATTACTATTGTTGATGATTTCAGTAGAGCCACATGGGTTCACTTAATGAAATCAAAACTTGATTCTGTGTCAATTCTTTACACATTCATTTATTTTGTGCACAATCAATTTCACACTACCATTAAAGTGATTAGAACTGATAATGCATTAGAATTGTGTTATGGTAAAATTCTGGATTTGTATCATCATTTTGGAATATTACACCAAACAAGTTGTCCAGATATGCCCCAACAAAATGGGGTGGTTGAACGAAAACATAAACACTTGATGGAGACAGCTATAGCACTATTCTTTCAGTCAAAATTACCTCTCGGATATTGGGGTCACTGTGTTCAATGTGCAGCATTTTTAATCAATAGAATGCCTGTTCATCATTCAAATCATGTTACACCTTATGAGCAACTGTTTGGTACATCACCAGACTATTCTTATCTAAGATGTTTTGGATGCTTATGCTTTGTTTCCACTCCCAGGCAACACAGAACCAAATTATCTCATAGAGCCAATCCTTGTGTATTTTTAGGATATCCTCCAGCCCAAAAGGCTTACAAGGTTCTTGACTTGGTCACAAACAAAGTTATCACCTCTAGGGATGTTATTTTTCATGAAAAGAATTTTCCATTCCATATGAAAACAGTTCCTTCTGGCTCCACTATGCAATTCTTCTTGCCTACACATACTTCATATGAGTCTTCTCCTGATTTTGAAATACCAGATGTATTTTCTCAACATCATCATTTGGACACTCCTTCTCCAAACTACAGTCCTAATAGTTCCAATACTAGTTCACAAACTAATTCTGATTCTCAAGATAATCCACCTCCATCACCTCGTATTTTAAGGAGATCAACTAGACCTACCCAGAAACCTATACATTTATCTGACTATCACTGTAACTTGGTCACTTTTGATTCTCTTCCAACTTCTAATCAAGCTTTTCTTACACATACCTCCACCATTACTGAACCAACTACTTACCATCAAGCTTCGCCCAGGATCCAGCTTGGGTTGCTGCTATGAACCTGGAGATTCAGGCTTTAGAACAAAACAATACCTTGGATATTGTTCCTCTTCCTAAAGGAAAAAAAACCATTGATTGCAAATGGGTGTTTAAAACAAAGTTGAAAGCTGATGGTTGAGTTGAAAGATTGAAAGCTCGATTAGTTCCTAAGGGTTTTACTCAAAAATACGGTATTGACTACCACGAAACCTTCTCTCCAATGGTGAAAATGGCTACTATCAGAAGTATTCTCTCTTTAGCTGCTCATAAGAAATGGGAAATCTTCCAACTTGATGTTAATAATGCATTCCTACATGGGGAATTGCATGAGGAAGTTTATATAAAGTTACCTGAAGGAATACCTAACCCTTATAACCTTGTTTGTCGACTTAAGAAGTCCATTTATGGCTTAAAACAAGCTAGTCGAGAATGGTTTGCCAAATTACTACATGAATTACTATGTCAAGGTTTTGTCCAATCAAAGAATGATTACTCACTCTTCATTAAGAGGTCTGCTACTGATATTACAATTGTTGCTATCTACGTTGATGATATGATCATCACGGGTTCAGATTTCTCCTGCATTCAAAACCTTAAATTGCATCTTGATAAGGTTTTTGGAATTAAGGACTTGGGTTATTTGAGTTTTTTTCTGGGCTTTGAGGTTGGTTACACTAGTTCTGGCATAACTCTTACTCAAGCAAAGTTTACCAAAGAATTACTTGCAGACTCTGGTCTTACACAGTTCAAGAAAATGGTTACTCCTTTGCCATTAACCACAAATCTCTCTATTGATTCTGGTGAATTTTATTCCGATCCTTCACATTATCGAACATTAGTTGGCAAACTAAATTTTTCGACTAATACTCGTCCAGATTTGGCTTTTTCCGTACAAACACTTAGTCAGTTTATGCAATATCCTAGATTGCATCATTATCAAGCTTTAGAGCATGTTCTTCACTATGTAGCTACTACTGCTGGACAGGGCATTTTATTAAATGGCAATGACTCTCTTATGCTTAAAGCTTACTCTGACTCTGATTGGGCAGCCTGCCCCAACACAAGGCATTCTGTTACAGGCTATCTTCTTTTACTTGGTAACTCACCAATCAGCTGGAAATCAAAGAAACAATCTACGGTTTCCAAATCATCTTCTGAGACCGAATACCGAGCCATGGCAGCAGCTGCTTCTGAGGTGGCTTGGATGGTTAGGTTGTTAACTGAACTGGGTATTTCTGATCTTCAACCCATTACTCTGTACTGTGACAATCAGTCAACAATGCATATTGCAAGGAACCCCGTATTTCATGAGCGCACAAAACATATAGATATTGATTGTCATTTTACTCGTGATAAGGTCATGGAAGGCTTGGTCCAGCTGTCATACCTGCCTTCTGATCAACAACTAGCAGACTTGCTTACCAAATCTTTACCTTCTCGTCAGTTCAACTTCTTGAAGTCCAAGCTAGGTCTTATCTCCATCCCTAGCTTGAGGGGGGGTGTTGAGCCACATGGACTGCCATGTCAGCACAATCCAGCTCACAGACAGCTCAGCATTACTCCAGCTGTACATAGCTAGCTAGTCTAATTTATTATATAAATAGTTGGTTAGTTAGCAGAGTTAGATATAAGATTGTAGTCTCATCTTTTCTGTTATGATGTATAGATATAAACCACAAACTCTCTCTGTATAAACTCTCTCTGTATTGGTTTTACTTTCTTCTTAGAATACAAAGCTTCAGCAATCCATTAATGGCGTCTTCTTAATTGCAACTTCTCAGTTTATCACATTGTCATTGACTGATACTTTGAGCATCAATAAATATTGAATTGAATTATTTAAACAGTAAAAGCTTGCATGACAAACCTTGCGGCACTGTATATCCATGTTGCCGAAGAATCCTAAATCGCAGAGCTATGGAATAAAGATCATCATGCAGCCATGCATCAGTGCTATTATTATATATAACATCAACTGCTTGCTTTACATCTTCATGAAATTTATAATTCAATCCTAGCCTATGAACTGAGTCAAGCAACTCAAGCTTAACCAATGGGACACCGGTTTCTGCTTGAATGAGACGTTTCACTACGTCCTTTAACTCATTTATCTGCCTCGTGTATTTCTCTTCCTGCAAAGATAATACATATCATACGCAAATACCGATCACTCAGGGAGAAGTAGACAAGAAATTTGCAAATTTGTCAATGTCGATTCGGATAATTTAATATTAATTTAGGAAGTATGACTACGTACAGTATAATTACTGGTGAGTGACTTGATGAAATTGTAATCCCAGAAACTTGGTGCGTAGTTCGCAGTTCTTCTTAGGGGTGCGCCTTGATCGTTGTTAATTGTTGTCACGCATTGAACTGGTTTAGTAGCACCACAAAGTTTAAATTTATTTGTTGCAGAAGAAGGAACAGCACTGCGGGGAGGTGCCATAACAAAGAAGGTTGAAAACAGACCTTGGAGAGCCATATAATTAATTACTAGTACGAGGTAGCTAGTTAAATATGTATTGGCTGAAAAATGGTTATGATTGTATTCTCGTTTTTAGTGGGTTTCGTGAAATACAAATTTCCCTAGCTATATATTTATATAGAAAAGCAAATACTCTTTGCTCACCAATTCTGAATTTGTCGAACATCAGTTTGCTAACCTATTGTTGATTATGCATTGTTCCCGTTCACCGGCAAACACAACAACATATGGTGTCCCAGTCCAACGGCTGGGGTTTAAAAAAAAAAATTACATCGTACGTAAAAACTTTCCGCGGTACGGGATAATTACAAAAATGCCCCCTGTTTTCACATCAAAAATCTATTGTTCACCGTACCGCAGAAACTTTCTTCGGTACGTGAACAGTGAGGGCATTTTTGTAATTACTCTGTACCACGGAAAGTTTCTGCGGTACGGTGTAAATTTTTTTTAAATCAGGACTGTTGGATAACCATATGTTGGGAAACAATTCCCTAGCAAATGTTTGATAGGGAACGGACCCTTATGCATTTCCACCATAACTATAACTTATTAGCTTATAATCTCACCAAATAATTTTCAAACATCTTATTTACAGTACTAGACTATTAGTGCAATATTCTTTTCTAATATTTATGATTATATTAATTATATTAATAAATAATATTTTTCAATATATTCTTTTATTTATATTGAATATGATTATTATTAGATTGATTTTAATATTTTATCGAAGTAAATAAAGGATTTTCAAATTTAAAAAATTTAGAGAAAAAATAGTATAAATAAATTAATTAATTAATATTTAATTAGATTTCACATCGTCAATTTATTATTTAAAAAATCAGATTTAGACGGTTTTACAGTCCACACAAAACTCAAAAAAACATCTAATTTAGTGATGATTTAATAATGATTATCCAACACAAATTACCCGGTTTTTGAATATAAAAGAAAGTTACAAGTTTTTATTTTGAGAATTTTATACAATTTAGAAAATTTACTTATATTTGAAGTAAATTATTAAAATTTATTTCTTAAATTTAATTAAAATCCTAGTATCAATCAAAACAAATTTTTCAATATTAAATGAAGAGCTATAAAATTTGTTTTGATTGATACTAGGATTTTAATTAAATTAAAGAAGTAAATTTAAATAATTTAAATTAAATATCAGTAAATTTTCTAAATTGTATAAAATTCTCAATATAAAAACTTGTAACTTGTAACTTTAATCATCTCTATTGAAATTATGTTTATTTGATGTCAGTACAAATCCATCTCATAATAATATAGTTCTTATTGTTCTTTTAGTTTTATTATATAATAATTTATAATACATGTGAAACATGATTAATTTTTATTTATTTCATTACTATTATTTATCTTAATTAATTTTACAAATAAAACATGAGGTTATAACTATAATTATATTAAATATATTTTATTAATTATGTGAAATTATGTGGTCGGGTAGATACCTGAGAGTGTTACCATGCACATTAATCACTTTATTGAACATTTATTTTGCAATAATAAATATAGGTTTATTCTTTTATTATCTAAACTTTTAATAGTAAAAGTATTTAATTTCATGTATTACTAATAACAGTTTAATCAACCTTTTTAATCAATATCAATGAAGATGCTCTAATAATATAAATATTATTCAATATTCTATTACGATATTTTTAAGGATATATGAATCCTTTAATTTTGATATCAATTTAAATAGAAGTGCGAAGAATATATTTTAATATTATCTTGCAGGGATTTTAATTTATTTAATTTTAAATATGACAATCCCCATTCTTTATGCAGAGTAGCTGATTATCATAATTTTTGGATAAAATCATTTCACTTTTCCGGTATAATTATAAAAAGTGTATATTTGTTAATTTAGTATAATATTAATATTTATGTCTTAATGCGTTTCTTATATTTTTATTAATTATTATATTAGACTCTCTAATTTTATTAGCATTTTGATAATAATTAAAAAGTAAGATATTTTTAATAGTTATCGTTTATACAGTTAGAATTTTATTCTAACGATAAATTGAACATTTTAAGTATTTTTTTTGGAGTAAAGATATTTAGTTTTAACACGTGAAAGATGAAATTTGAATTTTAAATTTAATCTAATGTTTCGGCCGGCTGACTTCTTTCGCACACAGATTGCTTATTGGTAAACGTAAGAATTAAGTGATATCTGATTTACTTGTAAAAAAAAAATAGTTAATATATCTTTACCACAACTATAATCCCAAATTTCAACACTTTTTTAACTATCAATAATATATATGAAATCATTTATCATAAAATTTTTAAAGACATTTTCAAAATTTCAAAACCATTCCCAAATATTTAGTTGGTAATATCATATTGAATATGTATTTTAAAAATAAAATATTATTCCTTAAAACATCTCCAATCATGAATAACCCTTAACTAAATCGGATGTGGACTGCCATAAATAAATTTTTTGGAGAATATGTAAAAAATATTCATCTCCAACGACACATAGTTGTTATTTATAAATTTAGATAACCACTTCATATTGGCTATACTTATTTAACCTTTAAAGACCTATCTTTTACCATATTAAAAAAAAAGATATTTTATTTTTAATAATATAAAATAATAACATATGATTTTTAAAATATAACCAATTATTATAACCAACTCTACTGGAGCACAATATCTTAAAATACTCTTATTCTAATAGATGTGGGATATTACAAACACCCCCTTTTATTGGGTCGACGTCCTCGTCGAGCCCACACAGACTTACGGAACCCGGGCAGTGCCTCTCCACTTCTGGCCGGGCAGAGCTATGATACCATTTATAACATTCAAACCCATAACCGAATGCATACCGGACCCAACAACCCACCACAGTTCAGTTCAAAAGTGCTAGCAATTTGATACACATTAGTTGTTGACTTGTATCTATAAAGGTCGTGAATGCTCTTATTTTAATCGATGTGGGATGTTACAAACACCCCCTTTTTACAGGGTCGACGTCCTCGTCGAGCCCATACACAGACTTATTAAACCCGGGTAGCGCCACTGCACTTCCGGCCGGACAGAGCTCTGATACCATATGTAACAATCCGGGTCAAATCCCGAGCCTTTTTCGAAAATCGGATCGAGTTCCAATTCCGATTCCGAAATAAACCAAATCAAACTGGTCTAATTGCAGCCAATTTGGGTAGTCCACAAGGTCACCACAGGCCCCCAATAGATCATGATTTGTTGGTACAATTAGTAGTACTTCGCCTTATAAACTGAACAGAAGTCCCAAATATTCTCGATATGGGACTGGGGTGTTACAATAATATTGATTTTTATCAAATATGAATGTTTGGAGGTTTATTACGTGTTTAACTAAAATACAAAGAATTAATAGAAATAGCAATTTATCAAATAATTTGTTTAAATAACTGATTTGATTCGATTATTAAAATTCTAACTCAATTCGCTAATTAAAATATTGGGTTAAGTATCAAGTAAGTCACTCGAGTGAGCTCAATATATCAAGTTGGTCACTGATTTAAAACTGGTATCAAGCAGGTCACTTTAATCACATAAGAGTACATTCCGTTAGTTTTTCAATTACTTAAAGACGGAAAACTAATTTTTCATCGAGCTCTACACATTTTTCTTAAATGCTACTGTAATAAATGAAAGGTTATGAACTTTAGTATGTTTGATAATATATTTAGAATTTAAAAAGTTTATTTACTATCTATTTTTAATTAAAACAAGGAAAATGACAGTAAAATTAAAAATAAATAGTAAATGAATTTTTAAAAATCTAAATATATTATCAGAAATACTAGAATTATTAACCTTTCGTTTGTGTATATTCCACATCAGATATTTCTTAATACGTCAGCATTTTCTGTCTTTAAGTAATTGAAAAACTAACGGAGTGTACTCTTATGTGATTAAAGTGACCTGAGTGTACTCTTATGTGATTAAAGTGACCTGCTTGATACCGGTTTTAAATCAGTGACCAACTTGATATATTGAGCTCACTCGAGTGACTTACTTGATTATTACCCTTAAAATATTTAATTTAATATGTTATGTCTAATAGCTAGTCACTACTAGACCTGGCAATTCGGATAATCAGATCGGTTTCGGATCGGATCAACTTTCGGTTATGATATATTTGAACAGAATTCAGATCGGATCGGATCTGAT
The DNA here is from genome assembly GCA_037693485.1 of Kitagawia praeruptora. Lineage (NCBI taxonomy): Eukaryota > Viridiplantae > Streptophyta > Magnoliopsida > Apiales > Apiaceae > Kitagawia > Kitagawia praeruptora. Next base: position 94,439,723 of record CM075354.1, on the reverse strand, counting down.
TCGGTTCGGATCTAATTCGGATTAAAATCGGATGAATTCGGATTAAGGTCAGATAAAATTTGGTTCGGATCAGATAGGGTTCGGATCCTTTCGGATCATCTTTCATTCTTTATTTTAATTTTAAAAGTACCTTATTATTATATATTATATTTCTAGTATAAAATTATGTACTTATTCAAAAACAAATGATTAAATAATTATGATATATTTGATATAAAATTATTTTAAATGTGCATCTTGCTTATGAATGGATAAATATTGAATGAAATGTGCAGTAATGTATACAACCTATTCGTTATAACTTACAAAAATTATAACAACTTCTTAATTAGAATTCAGATCTAAATTGGATCTAGTATTTCGAGTCATATTCGGTTCGGATAATTTTTTATTCGGTTTTGATCGGTTCCCGGTTGTAATTGTTGGAAATATTAACTACTACAGCAACATAGAGGTAGTTATATATGGTATTTAACAAGTCAAGGCCAAGCACGCAATTAACGAAACAAAACACGAAGGTATAAAACATGCATATCAGTAACTGAAAGAACAAAGGAAAGACAGAAGACATACCAGTAGCCATAGCTATATCAGTATATCAAACAAGTAAAAGAACCAGCTGAGTCGTCAGGCCTTGCTCGAAGTCCTGACTGCTCTTGAAGAGATAATCGCCCCCACTTATACTGTGTCAGGATGCTGGCAATATTCTTCCAGGATAAAACAGCTCCGAGCGATATGATCATAGTAATCAGTATGCTCAACTTCGACTGGCACCTCAGTCGCCAGAAAAAACCCACTAGCAAAGTAGCTTTTAACAGGAAGGGGAATAGAGAGTGTAGAGAGGAGAAGAGAATGTAGGGTGTGTTATATTGTAACTCCCATTTCATTTAATTAAGAATGAAACGGCTGATTTAATAATAGAAAACGGCTGATTTTGTATTAAATAAATCGTAACAGTACGTTATATATTTATCCACATTATGACTTCCAATTAATAGAATAAACTTTCAGACTCTACTGTCAAGACCACGCAGAAGTTACTGTCAACAAGACCCGACAGTACCTTTAAAGTAACTATCATCAGTTTGACATGACAGTAAGTTTACTTTCTGACAGCAACCTTGTTCCTGACAGTAAGTTTTACCTTCCCGACAGCAACCTTATTCCTGACAGTAAGTTTTACCTTCCCGACAGCAACCTTGTTATGACAACACAGTCTAGCTCTCGAGAGTTTACAGGACTTTCAATCCAATTATTGACAGCATGTTTATAATATTAAAATAATAAAAGTCCTTCTCGCCCAGGTCGCCTCGCGTACGCGAGACACCGAGACATTCGCCCAAATCGCCCTTCGACCGAGCCGACCCGAGTTGTGTCATGTCGTGTCGTGACGTGACGTGGCGTGGCGAGGCGGGCGACGGCGACACGCGTGTGTGTGTGCGTGTGCGCGTGAAGCACACAGTAACACCATGCACCATCATACACCTTAGTAGTTGTACACTACCCATGTGTGTGATTCTATATAAAGCCAACAACCCCCTTTATTTATTTCAATGTGGGACAAATACACATTCTCATTTTCAAGCTCTTTCAAGCTACCCACTTCAACTCTATTTCTCTATGGATTTCATTAAGAAAATTACTTAAACCCATATACGAAAATTTAAGTCCTCATAGCAAGGATTAATTTCCAATTGTTAAAATCCGGAATTAACATCAAGAACATAAAATAATTATGCTCTAAAAACTCCATTTTCTAACAATCCCCCACAAATCCATACAGAAATGCTCCAGGTTTTACATCATGACTTGTTTTTCAGAGTCGGTACCCTTCCGGGTTTGAACCCTCCTGAGTCCCCTACTTCGATGACTACCGGATTCAAATGGAATGTTTCACCTTGAATCTTAATCTGTTTCGTGTAATCATGTTTCATAGACGACGACAAGTCAAAGGCTATGGTGCCAATCTACGGCTTTGAGACATTAATGGTCTTGTCTCGATCCTGTTCGTTGAATGCTTCAAGGAATAACCCTTTCCTCTAATTGCGACCACACAATTATATTCGCTTAGCTGGGCATCTCCAGAGATGTACTGCTACCATCTCGTCGAATGACTTGATCCCATTCAGAGTTATAATAACTCTTGCTTACTAGCAGTGTCAGTACCTTCTAGGTTTATAGGGGATAGACTCAGATACAAACAGTATCATCTATGTAGCAAAGGTACTACCAATTCATCCTTACAGCTTGTTATTACCATATTGAATACACTTCAAGGGATCTCCTCTCATGTGTATTGGGTTCCCACTGATGATGAACTATGATGGGTTGACAACCCCATCCCCAACCTCGACTTAAGGACCACTGCAGGTTCCAGTCCTTTAGTCAAAGGATCAACTATATTATTCTGAGTTCCTATGAACTCTACAGCAATAATCCTATCAGACACTAAACCCCTAATAGACTTCAGTCTAACTTGGATGTGCCTCTTTGTCTTAGCATTATACTTTTTACTACTAAACTTTTCGATAGTTGTTTTACTATCACAATGAATAGCAAACGCAAGAAGCGATCTGCTTACTACAGGTATCTCAGACATAAGTCCGTGTAACCATTCAGCCTCCGTCCCCGTGACATCAAGCGCACACAACTCAGCCTCAAAAGTAGACCGAGTTACTATAGTCTGTTTGGTCGACTTCGAGGATATTGCTCCACCTGCTAGGGTGAACACGTATCCAGTCACTCCCTTGGAACCAGACTTCTTAGCTATCCAACTTGCATCACTGTACCCCTCTAGTACACCAGGAAATCTCCTATAGTGTAAACTTAGGTACATTGTGCCTTTCAGATATCTAAGTACTCTATCAAGAGCATCCCAATGAGTTCTGTTTGGACAGCTTGTATATCTAGCCAACTTAGACACAGAGTATGAAATATCTGGTCTAGTACAGTTAGCAAGATACTGCAAACTTCCTATTATCTGAGAATACCTTAACTGAGACACAGGTACTCCTGAAGTATTCTTGACAAGGTCAATTTTAGGATCATAGGGTGTACTAGCGATTCTACACTGTGAATAACCATATTTCTCAAGTATAGATTTCTCTATATAATGAGACTGCGATAAAGTTATTCTCTCAGCTGACTGTGTCAGCTTGAGACCAAGAATCACACTAGCCTCACCCATATCCTTCATTTCAAAATGCCTTTTCAAGAAAGCTTTTGTCTCGTTAATAATCTCAATATTAGTTCTAAACAGTAATATGCCATCTACATATAGGCACAAGATGACACACTCACTACCTTTAACTTTGGTGTAGACACACTTGTCACTATCATTAATATTATAACTGAACGGCACTATAGTTTCATCAAACTTTTTATGCCAATCCCTAGGAGCTTGTTTCAAGCCATAGAAGGATTTGATCAACTTACATACATTCCTTTTGTTACCTCATGCAACAAATCCCTCAGGCTGATCCATATAAATCTCTTCTTCAAGTTCATCATGAAGAAAAGCTGTCTTTACATCCATTTGATGGATGATAAGACCATGTACGGAAGGAAATGCTACTAGCATTCGGATTGTTGTCATTCTAGCTACTGGAGAGTATGTGTCAAAGTAATCAATACCCTTCTTTTGCTTAAAACCCTTTGCTACCAGTCTAGCTTTGTACTTATCTATTGAGCCGTCAGGGTTCAACTTCCGTTTAAAGATCCATCTGCACCCGATAGTAGAACACCCAGGAGGGAGATCAACTAACTCCCATGTTCCGTTAGAAACAATAGAGTCAATTTAACTCTTTACAGCGCCCTTCCAGTGCCTAGACTCTGAAGAATCCATAGCTTGTCGGAAAGTTAAAGGTTCGTCCTTGACATTGTAAGTGATAAAATCACTTCCAAAATCCTTGACTACCTTTGCACGCTTACTCCTTCGTGGTTCCTCTACCTCCTTAGGAGTAGAGCTACTACTAGGTTCCGCCCCCACATTTGTCATCTTTTCCACATGATCAGTAATAGAACTTGATGTGTGAGTAGGATCTTCATAGAAGTATCTTGAGGCATACCAGTCTTCATAGGGTAAACATCCTCAAAGAATGTAGCATCACGAAACTCAACTATCGTGTTTACCACTATACCATCTATGTCAGATTTTAATACTACAAACCTCATAGCTGTAGTGGTCTCAAGATAGTCCAGAAAGATACAATCAACAGTCTTCGGACCTAGTTTCTTTCTCTTATGTTCAGGGACAAGTACCTTAGCAAGGCACCCCCACACACGAAGATACTTAAGACTAGTCTTCTTGCCCTTCCATAACTCATAGGGTGTCTTATCCATGTGTTTCAAAGGGACTCTATTCAGAATATGGCAAGCCGTATTCAAAGCCTCTCCCCACATGTATTTAAGCAGCCCAGAGTTAATAAGCATACTATTAATCATATCTTTAAACGTTCTGTTCTTTCGCTCAGCAACCCCATTAGACTCAGGTGTGTATGGTGGGGTAACTTCATGAATTATACCATTGCTTGCACAAAATTCATTAAAAGCGTTACTCGTATACTCACCACCTCTATCAGATCTCAACCGTTTAAGTACCTTACTAGTTTATTTTTCTACTTCAGTTTTATATATAATGAATTTACTAAGTGCTTCATCCTTATGTCTAAGTAAATAAACATAACAGTATCTACTACTATCATCTATAAAGGTAATGAAGTATCTAAACTGGTCCTTAGTCAACACACCACCAAATTCACAAGTATCAGTGTGTACTAAATCTAACAAGTCTGAATCCCTAACAATATTATGAAAAGGTTTCCTTATTTGTTTAGTAGACACACATACTTGACATTTAGAATTCTTTTCTATAGTGTGTTTTGGAATCAACTCTAAGTTCATCATATTTTTAAGAGCACCAAAATTTAAGTGACCAAGTCTAGCATGCCATAAAGTTGAAGATTCAACACAGTTAATAGAAGGAGTAATATTATTAGTCAACGTACCCAAAACGGGCTCAGCATTTATTACAAATAAACCATTTGACAAGTAACCCTTGCCAAAAAATGTGCCAGTATGAATAAGAACTACTTTATTACATTTGAGAGAGACTTCAAAACCATTAGCTACTAAACAGCTGCCACTTATTATATTTCTACGCATGTCGGGAACATGATGCACTCTCGTCAGGGATAGAATACGACCCGAAGGAAACTTCAGGTACACGTTTCCTACTCCATGTACTTGAGCAGCACTTGCGTTCCCCATCGTCACTGTCAAGCTATGACTCTGTTGATAAGATATAAATAAACTAATGTCAGCACAAATATGCACATTAGCTCCAGTATCAATCAACCATTAATTTGACAGATAAATGGAAAATACTACAGGATTGTAGGTAACATACCGGTCAACGTTGGTTTCAGAAGCCAAAGCCTCACCAACAACCATGTTCGCTACATGCCCACTTGAGGTTCCAAGCACAACATTCGCTTAAGCTACAGCCTCGGCTTTCTTCGCTTTCTTTGTAGGGCAGTCCTTACTCCAGTGCCCAACCTGCCCACAAGACCAACATGGTTTGTTTTTGCCTTTGGTTTCTTGGCCTTATCCTTGTCATTCTTAGGTGTATTACTATTACCCTTCTTAGAGACATCCTTCCTTTTCTGTCCTACAGTTGCTACATTCACCTTCGAGCTTCCGTGCTCAGTTGGCATCACATGTCCCTGTTTGGACTTGTATTGTTCTTGCACCGAGATGTCTAGCATAAGGTTGGTCCAGGTGATCTCTCCTTTCTGTCTTTTCAGGGAGAGAGAGAACTCTTCCAAAGACTTTGGGAGCTTTTCAATCACACTCATCACCTTAAACTTTTTGGGGAGGTCCATTCCAGACTCCTTCAAAGCATGCACTATCATCTCGAACTCATGCACTTGCTCAGTCATGGACTTATTGTCCACCAACTTGAAATCAAGGAACCTAGCCACAGAATACTTTTCCAGACCTTGTGAGTCAGTATTATGTGTCTGGTCCAGCTTCTTCCATAAGAGTTTTGCGGTGTAGGCATCGGAGAAGTACACATCAAACAATGTGTTCGTGAGAGCAGCCAAAATGGCCGCCCTAGCCACCCCATCCTTCTCAGCCCACTTCGCAAAACCCTTAACTGATTCAGCCTTCTCTTGATCCACAACCGGATTCTCATATTCTACAACAGGCCATAGACCCTTTACAGTCAACCACAACTTCATCCTTTTCTGCCAACGAGAAAAGCCAACGCCCCCATTGAATTTCTCCGGCAAGCCAGTTAATTCAAAGGGTTGTGGAAAACTGTAAGTTGTCCAATCAATGACCCCAGCAGATGCAACCGAACTACCACTAGCAGTAATTTCACTCTCGTTAACCATTATGCTAAATACTATATAACGGATTATCTCTTCAAGAATGTTGGAAATATTAACTACTACAGCAACATAGAGGCAGTTATATATCGTATTTAACAAGTCAATGCCAAGCACGCAATTAACGAAACAAAACACGAAGGCATAAAACATGCATATCAGTAACTGAAAGAACAAAGGAAAGACAGAAGACATACTAGTAGCCATAGCTATATCAGTATATCAAACAAGTAAAAGAACCAGCTGAGTCGTCAGGCCTTGCTCGAAGTCCTGACTGCTCTTGAAGAGATAATCGCCCCCACTTACACTGTGTCAGGATGCTGGCGATATTCTTTCAGGATAAAACAGCTCTGAGCGATATGATCACAGTAATCAGTATGCTCAACTTCGACTGGCACCTCAGTCGCCAGAAAAAAGCCACTAGCAAAGTAGCTTTTGACAGGAAGTGGAATAGAGAGTGTAGAGAGGAGAAGAGAATGTAGGGTGTGTTATATTGTAACTCCCATTTTATTTAATTAAGAATGAAACGGTTGATTTAATAATAGAAAATGACTGATTTTATATTAAATAAATCGTAACAGTTACGTTATATATTTATTACATTATGACTTCCAATTAATAGAATAAACGTTCAGACTCTACTGTCAAGACCACGCCGAAGTTACTGTCAACAAGACCCGACATTACCTTTAAAGTAACTGTCATCAGTTTGACATGACAGTAAGTTTACTTTCTGATAGTAAGTTTTACCTTCCCGACAGCAACCTTGTTCCTGACAGTAAGTTTTACCTTCCCGACAGCAACCTTGTTATGACATCACAGTCTAGCTCTCGAGAGTTTACAGGACTTTCAATCCAATTATTGACAGCATGTTTATAATATTAAAATACTAAAATTCCTCTTCGCCCAGGTCGCCTCGCGTACGCGAGACGCCGAGACATTCGCCCAAATCGCCCTTCGACCGAGCCGAGTCGTGTTGTGTCGTGACGTGGCGAGGCGGGCGGCGGCCGCGCCCGTGAAGCACACAGTAACACCATGCACCATCATACACCTTAGTAGTTGTACACTACCCATGTGTGTGATTCTATATAAAGCCAACAACCCCCTTTATTTATTTCAATGGGGGACAAATACACGTTCTCATTTTCAAGCTCTTTCAACCTACCCACTTCAACTCTATTTCTCTATGGATTTTATTAAGAAAATTACTTAGACCCATATACGAAAATTTAAGTCCTCATAGCAAGGAACAATTTCCAATTGTTAAAATCCGGAATTAACATCAAGAACATAAAATAATTATGCTCTAAAAACTCCATTTTCTAACAGTAATCGGGTCTAGTATTTCGGATGATTTTTGGTTAAACTTTTGGTTCGGATATTTTTCGGATCGGATCAAATTAGTTTTCGGATAATTATCAAATTTTTCAATTCAGATACAAAATCGAATTCGATTCATGAATTTCGGTTTGGTTCTTCGGATCCAGGTCCATTTTGTCAGGTCTAGTCACTACGTATAAAAAAGAGAGCCATATTTACTTATAAACCTCGAACTCACCGGATCTACAACTATCCACAGTGAAGCTTGCAACTCCAACATCTGGTTCAGTTTCTCGTGTGGTTTCTTTTTCATTAAGTAAAATATGTTATAATATTTTTTCTAGTGTTATTTTTTGGTTTGTCTAAACTTTGTTAATAGATTGATAAATTCGGATATTGAACATGTTTCGGTACTCGATAGCTTTAAGGTATTTGAATAAGCAAGGTATTTGAATAAGCAGGGCACATAACATTAATCTAGTTTATGAATAAAGGCATTCATCCATGTAGAGATGTTGATTAGTTGCATAACCAGAATAAATAAACTTCACTTGTATATATCTATACTATCTATACTATATTATAATAGGCGAAAGAAATATAATTTGTACTTTGGTTAACCCCTTTTTTGGTTATCCTCCATTTTTTGTTATTCCTGATTCACGATCGTTAGATTATCAACTCAAATAAATCATGACCGTTAGATATAACAATACTAAAAGCAAGGTTCGATTCCCGCCAACAACATATTAATTGATATTTAATATTAAAAATTATTATATACAAAGATTTAAGGTTCAAATTTTTCCAATAATATATTAAAATTAATATTTATAATATTATATTACATTATAAATAAATTATAAAAAATTAAAAATAACTCGTGCTTTGCACGGGGTTTAAGCTAGTTATATACTCCCTCCGTATCAAAAAACGTTTCTGGTTTTGACATTGGACACTGTTCGTTATAAACGGTTGACTACTAATTTATGCATAATCTATAAGGCAAAATATAATTATGAGTGATTTTGTTTGATTCGTATTTACGAGTACTTAAATACAATGAAATTTTTATATTTCATACTAATACGAAATGGGTTAATTGGCTTATTCATCATTGAACTGAACCTCAACTTGCAAGTGGGTAATTGAACTCAAAAAGTTTGCAGTCAACTCATCATACTAATTAAAACTTGCAATCTCATAACTGCCGTTAACTCATTTAACGAGACTGACGGAAAAATGACGTGGCAAGCTGACGTGGCAAGAATTTTAATGGGTAAAATGGCTAATTCATAACTGAACTGATCATCAACTTGCATATGGGTAATTGAACTCAAAAAAGTTGCAATCAACTCATCAATTAGTGTTATAAAAATATTCTAAACAATAATATATAAAAATATATGATGGAACGATATTTTTTACTTATACTTAGTGTTATAAAAATATTCTAAACAACTAACTTATTAAACTAGCTCTTTAGCCTGTGCAAAGAACGTAAACGTGCACCCTCCAAATTTTAATTATTTATTGATTTTCAAAAATATATCTAATATATCAGCATGTTGTACGAGATAGTTAATATTTGTAATATTCATCTTGTGAAGCTAATCATTGGTCATATATAACTTTTATATATTTTTTACTTATTAAATATAATATATAATTTTTTTTCCAATATTTGAGTTTAGATAATATGGCGTGCAAGAGATGTACATATTATATATATCTGTGTGTCTCAGAGAAAGAGAGAGGGATGAATTTCTCACAATTTTATACCATCCTAAAATCTAATTTTGTAATCACCTTTTGTGCTTGTAATTAATTCGGTTAATCGCAAATTAAACTTTTTTTGTCTAAAACACAAGTAGACATATAAGTCATATGAACATGTTTGTTCAAGTACAAATTGTAATATAAAAATATTGAAATACTATTAAATAATGAGATATGTGCGTGTTTTAATATGTAATTTCAGTTATCTAGTTGCAAACCTTTTGAGTTCAATTACCTATTTGCAAGTTGAGGGTCAGTTCAGTTATGAATTAGCCATTTTATCCCTTACCTGTACAAAATTAACGGACCTCCGTTAAAAGTCAACGGAAGTTAACGGTCGTGCAAGTTTTTAATAGTTTAATTATGAGATTGCAAGGTTTAATTAGTTTAATGACGTTAATGCAAGTTTTTTGAGTTTGATTACCCAACTGCAAGTTGAGCACGAGTTCAATTATGAAATAGCCAATTAACCCAATACGAAATTAAAAATATTAACGATTAAAAATATCCATTGGCAAATATGTCCAAAGTAAACAGAAAATTTTTTTTAAGACAAAGAGAGTATAACTCATCTATGCAATGACCAACGGTTATCACTTATCAGTCGATTTTTGATTTTAATATAAGACGAGAGTAGAAATTTTTTAGTTTATACTCCCTTCGTCCGGTCCGGTTCTTTACATCTCGGAGAGGATGTCTGGCACATATCTATCTATCTATTACTATATATTAAACTTCAACACAAGGGCAAAATTTGCTATTTTAATGCCTGTGAAGTTACAATTTTACCCCTATAACTTCAAAAATTACAAAAATACCATTATTTAATAAATATATAAAAAGTAATGAAATTATGTTGTTGTTTGGATTCGAACCACTGACCTTCTTCTCTCAAACTCATGTCATAATCAACTATGCTACACTTAATTTTGAGATTTGTTTAAAAAACCTATAAGATAAACTACATATTCTCTTCTTGTCTCTTCCTCTTTTATTTTTCTTTTTGACTTAATAAAATATTGATTTACATTATTTCAAGAATATTGGATAGATAAAATTATAAAAAATATTTAATCAATTGAGTATACCCTCCAATTCTCTTTTGCCATTTTAGATAATTGATAAAAATATAAAATTTTAGATTATGCATAATATAATCGTGTACAAAAAAAGATTTATTTACATGCGTCTCCGTGTAAATTTTAAATTCTTGAAATAAAAAATAAGATTTGGTTTTGAGAAATACGTAAATTTTAGTTATCAAATCACACATAATTAATAATTGCATCACATTAGTTTAGGTATATAAAAATTTAAATACAAGAGTTATATTAGGGGCTTTGGTCGACCAACTATTTAGATTTTCAACGATTTAAATATATGATTTAAATATATGATTGGTCTAAAAACATAAATATTTAAATATACAAAAAAAATAACTAAAATTATGTTAAAAAAATGTGAACTCTAAAAATATGATCTATCGTATATATATATAAATAATATAATTAACATTCAAATTAAATAAAAAATATATATGAATTTTTAAATCATAAATATTACAAAATTACAATAATTATTTACAATGTTCAATTAGAATATAACTCGACTATAAATTATGGTACATATGAATTTTTATATAATATGACAAATTGATCAATATAATATATAATAGTTGAGTTATAACAAGATCAGTATACGATAAAATCAAAAAATTTGATTTTAGATTTCATATACGTGCACATGTCATTAAGGTCGTTTAATCATATTTAACATCAACTGGAATATTTAGAAAATTTTAAAATTGAATGAAAAAATAATATAAAAAATTTGTATGCAAAATTAAAAAATAACTATGAAAACATTAAATAAATTGAAATATTATCGATTATCATCTTTTTTTTGCCAAGAAAATATAACAGTTCTCATTAATTAGAACAAAACACATCCGGGACAGAACCCCAACTCGCAATACAACCAGGTTGAAAAACAAAGAATTAAAACATTATTGAAGCTAAAAATGAAATTAAAGACATACCAATCAATCCAAATTGCAGTGACATCCCTGAATATAATAGTATCACAGTTGACCTTAACACATAAGAACCATTGGTAGCTTAGTGTTCAGAAGCCCCAATTGCATAAATTGAGGTTGGAGAAACTGCACCCCAGTTATTTACATGCCGGGTACCAGCTATATACATGCCGTAAGTGAAATCCCCAAAGGATGAACGATCTTCTATTGTGAAAAGGTGAGGTCTTGCAATAATCACCACCGCCTCAATCTCGAATCGGCATTTCCAGATCTCCCAAGACACCAATTGAATCATTATCAAAATACTAAAATAACAAAACAAAACACCCAAAACATACTGAGCCATACGAAACACAAACCACTGCAAAAGCAGAGACATAAAACATCCAAAAAATGGATGCAAGAATCAAAAATCTCACCCAAAGATGAAGATTATTGAAAATTATTAAAGGAAAAAACAAAAAGAAAATAAGAGAAAGGAGAAAATGGGTCTTTTGCGATGGCTATGGTTATTTAGATTGAGTGTATGTACGTAAGAAGTAGTGGGGAGAGGAGGCGGCGGGTGAGGAAAGAGATGGGAGAGAGAGGGGGTCAACTCATTAGGTTTAAAATCTCAAAATACTCATCGATTATTATATTTTTAATTACAAAATTATTTGAATATATATACAGTTTTAGAAAAAATAATTAGTTCAATACCCGTGCCTTGCACGGGCTTTTACGCTAGTTATATATATAATAGGCCAACACAAGAAAAAAATAGTGAGATTTTTTAATGTACATGAAAAGACCAATTTACCCTCATATTTAATATTTATTTAAAAAGGTGTTGTTCATGGGAATCGAACTTGAGTCTATCAAATAAATTATGCATGCTTTTACCACTATGCCACAATGTCACATGTGTTTTCAAACCATACACGTAATAAGTGAATGTCGTTAAGAGTAATACATTTGTAAATAACTATGGAGCTAAATTAACTTAGGTAAAACACCAACACATTTTTATTAAAAAAAGTGTTGTTCATGGGAATCAAACTTGAGTCTATCAAGTAACTTATGCATGCTATTACCATTGCGCCATAATGCCACAAGTGTTTATAAATCATACATGTAATATGTGAAGGTCTTAACAGTAATACATTTGTAAATAACTTTGGAGCTAAATTAAACTTTAAATAACTATGGAGCTAAATCAAACTTTAAACTTAGGTAATACACCAACACAAGATAAAATTCGTGAGACTTTTTAATGTATTGGAAGAAATAATAATAAAAGAAACATATTTAAAAGAAACTATTACAATATTGGAATTATCCAATAATAATAATATTATTATATATGTTAACACATAGAAGACGATGATTATATAAAATTAGTATGTACAAAGGTCCATGTAACAAAATATGAGACTTTAAGTTATGATAGTCAATAATATTTTATGAAAATTAATATTATCATCAGTCAGTGAAATCCATGTTATTTAAAAATTATTAATTCTATTTCTTAATTTTAGTAGCATAAACAATAATTGTTTTATATTATATATGATTTTTTTTAAATATGTGTACAAAATTAACATTGGCAATAAAATGAAATATTCAAAACAAAAGCATATATAGTGCATACTAAAATTATTAAATTATAATATATAATTTAATTGATGATTTAAAATTGAACTATTAATAATTCAAGAAGATTTTCACAACAAAGCATGTATATACAAAACTCACAAGAAGAAACAACAAATTCATTGAACACATAGGTCTATCTGTTCGCTACAATTTGTAAAGATACTTCTCTGGAATAAGCTGTGTTTGAAAAAAGAAAGGATGAATTCATTATCAAAGCACGGACAAAAGTCATACGATGAATTTCAACTTATGACAATAAAAGTACAAAAAATATTTATCCAACCATAAATGATAAATTCTCAAATTTGGAGAACAAAAGTGTTACTCCCTCCGTCCCTTTTTAGTTGGCACATTTGCAAAAAACACACATATTAAGAAAGAATTAATTATGTAATTTGTTTCCATGTTTGCCCTTAATCTTAACATTAAATGATGATTTATAAGTATGTGCATTAAATACAAAGTCAAACATTGGTATTAGAAATAAGGGGTAGATATGGAAAAATTGGTAAAAATATGTATTGGAATAAGGAATGTGACAACTATTTAGGGACAATTTTTTTTTGCAAATGTGCCAACTAAAAAGGGACGGAGGGAGTATAAGCCCGTTACACAGGGTAGATTCACTCAGTTGAGGACTGAATTATCTGATATTTTGAAAGTCATACAAAAACAGGAAGAGAAACCAAGACAAAAAATGCTTAAAATCAAAAGCTTAGAAGAAAAGAAATGAAATAGTTAGAAAGATAGTTTTAAGAAGTGAAAGTGTAAGGTCTGAATAGTTAGAAAGATAGTTTTAAGGTCTAACAATATATTAGAGTAAATAATATTGAGATGTTAACGTAAAATGAAATTTGTATATTACATTATTACTAAACAAGATGCAATAGTCAAACTATTCGGGTCGTAAAAAAATTTGGCTTTAAAAAGACGAATCCTGTAAATAAGACATTACCTTTTACATACAAATTAGCTAATGTTCATTTAAAATATGTCATTTTGTGGGAAAAAACATATATTATATATTATTTATGGAGGTAACTCAATGAAAGTCAGTCGGATATCAGAAGAGAAATAAGGGCAAAGAATTCTTAAAAGGAAGAAATTAGAAGAAAACACATGAAAGAGCTCTGTTATTGAAATCGGCCGATTTCTAAAAATCGCCGATAAATTGGCCGAAAATCGGTCAAAATTTTGGAACCGATTCGGCCAATTTTGCAAAAATGTCCGATAAATCGCCGATTTTTCAACCGAATCACCCGATAAATCGTAAATCGGTACCTCAACCGAATAGTTCCGATTTCCGAAATCTGCAACACTGTGACAGAGTTAGAAATATAGTTTTAAGAAGTAAAAGCGCAAGATCTTAGAAGCGTTTTAGAAGATTTACTAAGGTTTTTTTTATTAGAATCAGGACTAAAACCTACACTCTCAGAATGCAACATCTTGAATACTATTAATTTTCTACCTTGAATAATAATGGAGAACCAGCTAAATGGATGCATCATGTTTGAAGAAAGTTTAGGATTGTAGGTGCTCTGAAAAATCATCTTAATTAGACATCACCCATAGAACACACAAATTATGTTTTATGACCCACAAAAAAAATTAAAAACTGACATTATTGCTATCAATACTACTCGTGTTAGTTTCCAAAGTACAAACTTGAACATATTTAAGTAAGTCCACAATAACCACATATGCCAATAACAAGAAGAACTCTATGAAAATCAATCACATATTTCAAACGATATTGATCATGAATAGTTTAATTAAAAAAAATACAATTTAACTAGCGATCCGTGCCTCGTACAGGTTTTGATGCTTTATATATAAAATACACCAACACAAGATAAAATTGTGAGACTTTTTAATGTATTTGAAATGACTAATTTATGGTCACAAGATAAAATTGTGAGATTTTTTAATGTATTTGAAATGACTAATTTATCGTCATGTTAAATGTTTAATTAAAAAATGTTGTTTGTAGGAATCGAACTTGAAGCTATATATAATGTAACTTATGCATTCAATTACCACTGCACAACATTATCACATGTGTTTTAACATCATACACGTAATATGTAAATGTCATTTAACAGTAATGCATTTGTCTAATTTCAAAACATATAAATACAAATATGAAGGTAAATTAAACTTAGATTATATCTTTAAATTGTATATGTTCGTAACACTTGAGCACAATAGACATGTGTAATCAATTATACATATATATGTGTTGCGTGAATATTAAATATTTAGTATTTTGATCATTGAGTCTTATTAACAATATGTTAGTCACGATTTTGTTTTGTACATTTATATATAAATTAATAATATATAGTATGTAGTCTACTTATACATATTCCTGAATTATTAAACTAACTTAAAATCCGTGCGATGCACGAAATTTAGTAATACAATTTTTTTATTTGAATTGAATATGTTGGTTGGTGAAAATTGAAATTGGGTCACACAACAAATTTGGACCCAATCATACCACTAGGATAGCCATTCATTTTTGTCATAAATCATACACATAATATGTGAATGCGTGTGTGCGACTTGAATGAAAAATAGTTGGAACATATGTATTTTTTTAAAATGAAAAAATGCATATAACTTCTTCGTTATAACAACGTACAATATAAGATTAATTGATTGTAAAACTAATATTTAAAATCTATTTTATATATAATACACGAACAAGACTTAAAATTCATGAGATATTTTATTCATAATTTAAAATGACTAATTTACCTCTATATTGTTGTTTATATATAAAAAAAAATTATTTTTAGTGGAAATCAAACTTGGATCATCAAGTTAACTTGTGCATCTCCATACCACTAGGCCACACTTTTACATGTGTTTTAGATCATACACACAATATGTATGTGTATGATATATGAAATTATATTGGTTAAATATTGTTGGGTTTTAAATGAGATTTGGACTTTTTATTAATTTCCATTTATATTTAATATTAAGGATACTATCCAACAATATATTATAATGAAAATATTGAGTTGTTCACGTAATATGAAAATTGTATATTATTACACAAGATGCAATAATTTATCAGTTAAACTTTTCGGGTTGTAAAAATATTTGACTTAAAAAGACGAATCATAAAAATAACACATTACATTTTACATATAAATTGGCTAATGTTTGATTAAAATATTATATTTGAAGAAAAAAATGGTTCGTATATAATATATGGTGTATTATTTATAAAGGTAATTCAAAAATATATATATATACAAGATCATGTATAATATAAGATTTGCAGAACTTATATATCGTAGACATCACCTATTGAACACTCAAATTCTATTCAATGATCCACAATAAAATTAAAAACTGACAATCTTCGATGCCTTTTACAATTTACATCATACTAGTTAATAACCCGTGCGAAGCACACACACAGATTGAACACGAGCCGAGATTAAAATATTAATAAATTAATAAACAATATTTAATTATGTAGTTATAGAGAATCGAATCCGAGATAAAGCTAAAAAAAATAAAAAAAAATCTTTATAATTATGTAGTTATAAGGAATCGAACCCGAGGTGAAGCTAAAAAAAAAGTCTTATATAATTATGTAGTTGTAAGAAATCGAACCCCGAATTTAATGATAACCAAATTTGGTATTTTGGTACTATTGTCTACGAGTAAACATGGTTTTTCACATTAATAAAGAGTATAGATATGCCATATCACAAACACTGCAACAACTCACGCTTCAACGACGAAGAACTATATATCCATACTAGAGCATGCCCCGTGCCTCGCACGGGTTCTCATGCTAGTTTTAAGTTGCATTTTAAGGATGGTTTCATAACTTATTTTTCAAATTTTTTTTTTTTGGTATAAAAATAGAATTTTTCTATTTTTATTAAAAAAAATTGAAAAATAAGTTATGTAACCATCCTTAAAATGCACCTTAAATTATGTGTCAGACACCCAAATGTAAAGAAATGGTTAGAATTTTGTCAACTAATCGATTGATTGTGTGTATTTTATATTATTGGTTTGTGAATTTCGAACTGCCCGTAAGTCACCTAACCTAATACCTTCATACATTTTCTTAGTACTATTATTTACTTGAGCAATGCCCACTTGTTTCAAAAAAAAAATTAAAATTGGAGTTGACAATTTTTAATTGTACATTTTCGAAGAGCAAGCATGTTTTTTTGTAGTAAAAATGTAGTCAAAGTGTTGCAAATTTGCAAAATCAGCCGAATCGATTCCAAAATTTTAATCGATTTTTGACCAATTTATTAGCAATTTTTCAAAAATCGGCCGATTTCTATAACAATGAGTCAAATTAACATATGCACTTTGAGACTTTTTTGATGATAAATTTTAAGACAACTAGTGTACTCCTTTTTTTTTTTTTTCTAAATACAACTACTGTATTCCGATTATCCTTACCGTAACAAAATTATTGCGTATAATAATGGTTATAGTACTACTGGTCCATGTATTTCCAGCTGCTGGTAGAACGTGACGGGAATATATTTTTTCTAAATCAAGCAACTTTACATGTTTTAAGCAAGAACATTACTGTTTAGTTCTTTTACATGAACATATCCTAAGACCTCTTATCGAAAAAAGACCACACATAACCTTGGTTCGAATTTGAAAAACACATACTTTTCTGACAACGTAAATTCAAATGTATACAACCCGATCAAAAAAGGGATACAATTATTAAGAGGGTAAAACCAAACCAAACCAAATCAAACATACCCAGTATATCCCGCTCAGAGCAGGGTCTGAAAAGGGTAAGATGTACGTAGACCATGCCCTCGCTTTTTAAGGCGGGGAGGCTGTTTCCGTGAAGATCCTCGGCTACGTGCACGACAGATACGGTGGGTGCTATATATACAGGAATCTAAATGGTACGAAAATGTTCAAAGCAATACCTGAGCCCATGGCGTTCTCCACATGGGACCTACCTGGCTGCTTGGGATTATGTTACTGAGGTCCTGATGCGCTCCGCTCTACCAGCTTGTGAGAGTAGCTCCGGTCGGGCCCCCTGCATAATAAACCACAAACAAACGACAACAGACCAAAACAACCGAGTTGCTACAAAAAAAAATTAAAAAATAATTGGAGTGAAATTTGTAATCTACTATCTATACTATACTATAATAAAATAAGGAAAAGGGGTATAATTTGTGGTTTGATTAACCCCTTTTTTGATTATCCCTCATTCACAACCGTCAGATCATAAACTCAAATAGATTATGACCGTTAGATATAACAATACTAAAAGTTGTTATATACAGAGGTCCAAGGTTCGATTCTCGCCAACAACATATTAATTTATATTTAGTACTAAAAATTATTATATAGAAAAATGCAAGGTTCGAATCCTCCTAATAACATACTAAAATTAATATTTATAATATTATATTACACTACAAACAAATTATAAAAAATTAAAAGAAACCCATGCTTTGTATAATTTGTAGTTTGGTTAACCCTTTTTTTATTATCCCCCATTTTTGGTTATCCCCCATTCACAACCGTCAGATCATAAACTGAAATAGATCATGACCGTTAGATATAACAATACTAAGTTGTTATATACAAAGGACCAAGTTCGATTCCCGCCAACAACATATTAATTTATATTTAGTACTAAAAATTATTATATAGAAAGATGCAAGGTTCGAATCCTCCTAATAACATATTAAAATTAATATTTATAATATTATTTTACACTATAAACAAATTATAAAAAACTAAAACAACCCGTGCTTTGCACGGGCTATAAGCTAGTATTATTAATAGCACAATAAGGGTTTTGACAAGACAATTTAATCCACGTCACCTGCCACCTAGATGTCACATCACATGCCACCTCAGCTACTATATTGTATTAATAATAAAAAAATGATCTTATTGAGAATTGAACCCATGACCTCTAAGGTAGAAGTGAGAGCACTTACCACTAGGGGTGTACACGGGTTGGCTAACCCGACCAAACCAATCCAACCCGACATTATTTTAGCCGATCCAAACCGGATTTTTTCAACCCGATTTATGTCCGGTTTAAAAACCGTCAACCCGATATTAATGGGTTGGGTATGGGTTTCGATTTTTTCAAACCGACCCAATCCAACCCGATCCGATTAAAAATAAAGGAAGTTACAAAAAAATTATAAATACGTCTCGTGTCCATTGTTGATGTCCCAATACATGTGACTCGATAATTTAGTAAGCTTCTAATAAAGCAAAATAATCTTTTTACAAATATGAGTATAATATACAATATAACCGATGAATCTTTTTAATATTTGTTTCGGGGTTTCTATATAATATAAGTATATTATAGCTAGTGAACGTGAAATGTAATCTATGTAATGGATCTAATGATCATGGACTAGTTCTTTTTTCTCTAAATTTGAAATTTAGTGCTATTACGTTATACTTACTACGTTTGATAAAAAAAAGAAAAAAAATATTTTAAATATTTATTAAACCGATCCAAACCGATTACAACAAATTGGATTGGGTTACGAGTTTAATTTTTATGGTTTGGGTTGAAAATTTACCAACCCGATTTAATTAGGTTGGGTTGAAAAATTCCCCTAACCCGTCCAACCCGATCCGTGTACACCCCTACTTACCACTATGCTAGACATGAGACTTAAATATATTTTAAAACTCATTATTTATATGTGGCAAAAAAAAACAAAAAAAAACTCATTATTAATATGTCGTGAGACAACCCTCATATATTATATTCATGATAAAAAAGTGTTCTTAAGAATAATTGAACCCTTAACCTCTAACTTAGAAAAGAGAATCCTTACCACTAGGCTAGAAAACAATTTTGAAAATATTATAAACAAATTATTAATATATCGCGAGACAATCCCATTATATTATATTAATGATAAAAAAAAATCGTTCCTAATAAAAATTGAATCATTGACCTCTAACTAAGAATGGAGATTTCTTATAAATATGCTAAATCAATTTTGAATATATTATTAATATATTATGAGACAATTTAATTATTATGAAATTACTAAATTACCCATCTTATATTATATTAATTATAAAAAATTAGTTCTAATGAAAATTAAACCCCTTACCTCTAACTTAGAAATGAGATTCTTTACCACTATCCTAATATCAGTTTTGAGAATATTTTATTTTTGGTTATTGTTGTGGAATAAAAACTAGGTTATGAATATTGCGGCTAGGGTTTAAGTATATTCAATGCAAAGGGTGGTTGAGCTTCGAGCTTTAATGGTTGTTTCCGTGTTCGAGACTGATCGGTCCTCATAGAGTGCCTACGTATCTCGTTATTGAGAATCAAGCCAAGACGTAGTTCTGAGAATGAGGGGTCAGACCCTTTATATAGGCTGAGAAGCCCTAGAATCGTGGTAGAATTAGGTGACTTGGTGGGCAAGTCACCGCCTTGAGGAAGGTTCTAGACTCCTTCCTTGTAGGGATCAGTTTCCTTGTGGAAGTAGGTGACTTGAAGGCTAAGTCAAGCAGGAGTAATATCCTTATTTGACTCTTATTGCTGAGCTGGTTATTACCCTTAATATTAATTACGAAATTAATATCATAAATAGGGTTTGGGCCCATCTGGTGGGCCCCACGTTTTGACCACATTGGGTCTAATTAATGTCACATTAAATGTGTCTTTAGGGCTTATTTTCAACCCATATCAGTTATATATACATCATGAATAGATAATTTTTTAGAAATATGTTGCATATTAAGCATTAACATGTTCAAGCACCATTTAATTATGATTTTACTAGCAAGCGTGTGCCTTGTATGCCAATGTCGAACCATTGATTAATTATAACAATTTTTTGGTACTGCGACACAAGATCAGTAACATTTATATTTTTTTGCATTCTAATTATTGAAAGGCATATGATGTAGCCTATTTGTATTTCGAGGATACAACTCAACTTAAACAAGATTGTAGTAGTAAATAGTATATAGACTGTCACAAGGAATCTCAGATTGTAATATCTGTCAGAAGAAAAAGATCAAGGTCAATCTACAGACTTGAGGAATTACTACATTGAAAGAAGCTCAGTCATCTGATCAAGCCTCAGTGGAGTATTAGTTAAGGAGTGGATTCGTTTAAAGCGACAGAGAATTTAAAGTGACAGAAATAGTACAGAGAAGAAGGAATTAAAGAGATAGAGGAGAAAAGAAATGGAACCAGATTTTAAAGTCAATATATGAAGAACAGTCATTGTGGTTAGTCACTCATGAACCAGACAGTACATCGAGTGTCAACATTAAACAGTGGTTGTTCGTCATTAACTTCAGTGGTTCAAGCTATCAAGACTAGCATGTGAGAAAATCATTGTGCAAGCAACAGGAGTGCTAAATTCAGTAACCACAATGATTTTATTATCAAGTGAACTGGTTACGAGGAAAAAGAATTATCATAAAGAAATTCTAAGTGATATATTCTTAATGCTGAAACCCCGGTTAGAATTGTTGTATTTTTTGCTAAGCAAAAGGAGTCCGGTTTCACATCCTCAAGAGACCGTAGCTTACACCTGGACGGGTTATGAGAAAATAGAATTATCACAAAGAAATGCAAAGTGATATATTCTTAAAGCTGGAATCCCAGTAATAGATATATTTTTTGTTAAGCAAAAGAAGTCTAGTTCCAGACGCTCAGGTAACCACAACTTAGAGCTTAAGGATTTATTTATATTAATAAATATTTTATTTATTTGAAAAATTATATTCATAAATATCTAATAATATTAGATATTTATTTTTATAATTTATGGATTAAAATAAATATTTATTAATTAAAAATTATAAACTATGCAGGTTAAAAGGCATTTCTACGGAGCCCATTCAATATAAGACGAAATAGACCCCGGTTGAAAATGAATTGCACAGTAGGTCATTTTGCTTTGGTTAATTAACAGTTAAAAAGGAATAAAATAATACAACTGAAATGAGTTGTATTAAAAGGTACTAGGCAACTTATCCGCGCTTCGCGCGGTTTATAAATTTTTATTTTAAAATATTAAAAATAATTAAATTATTTTTTTTATTTTTAAAAATTGATTGGTCTCTTAAGAATTTTTTAAAAAATTGATTCAAAACAATTTACATAAATTATAAGTTTGGAGATGCTCTCTTTATATATCTGAATTTTTCATAATATCAAAAATATCATAAACATAAAAAGTAGAAATTATAATAAAAACGTAGTCTTTGCGATCAAAATTTATAAATATTATATATAATAACACCTTTTAAAGCTAACGCCCCTCTCATAACATACATGTTCAGTTGTAGTGTAAGAATTTATTTAATTAGAATATTAATTTATTTCGATATAATATAATGAATAACGGGTGTACAACTTTTTTATCGATTTAGTCTACCGATAAAACTGGGGTTTTTTTTATTTAATCGGTTTGGTCATAACACATGTAATTTTTTCATGTGTAAAAATAAAAAACTTTTTGTATTATTTTTATTACAGGTGTTTAGCGAAGATTTATATATTTCTCTACTTTATTTCGATTTCCATAATCACTAATCATAAAAATTGATTGAGAAGTTAAGGATCGTCTGCACTGCAATTGTCCGAAAAGAAATCGGAGCAGTGTTCGATAGGGAATAAAAAAGGACGCAATGTAAACAATTTTTAGTCGTCGTTTACCTAAAAATAAACTTAATTATATATGTAGTTAATATTTTTTATTGAAATAATAATTATAATGCTCAAATAAAGTTTTGTAATTTTGTAAATAAATAAAATAAATTTAATTTAATACATATTTATTAGGTATAATTAATGACTAATTAATATGTCATTAAGAGGTATTTAATGCAAGAAAATAATTTTAATAAATAAATCAAAAAAAATGAAAATTCAAGAAAAATACCTTAAACGCTTCTGGTAACTTTTCGATCTCCAGGCATTATAATATATATAGACTAGCCAAAGCATGCTTTCTATCACCACGTGAATGCTGTCGGTCCACAGCTCCACTCTCCCCTGACGGCGAGTGTAAGACACGCTCCAGAAACAAGCCAGCAAAAGCGCCGTGTGTGTCTTCAATTCCTGTTCCTGCGAGTGGTCCTTTCCTGACAGTATTAAATTAGTGTATTGCAGCTGAGTTGTTTGATTAATTCGAATGAATTATTTCTAACTCTTTCGGCTTTCCAAACAAATCCTGACTCTTTGCAAGTATTAAAGCTGATTCTTGGAAGAGCAATATGACTCTTACTAATTTTAAATCTGACTCTTGCCAAGCCTTTCTCACTCTTCCTGAATTTGCTGAATATATTAGAAAGAGTCAGCCTGACTCTTTCTAGTGCAACTGGTGGTTAAAATAGACAGAAGGTTCAAGATGTTGTAATATAAAAAGATCAAGGACAGCTCATTCATCATATACACGAACATCATATCGAAACAAGACAGCAGCTCTCCATTCTCTCTCAAATATCAAGAACACAGCAAGAACAAATTAATTCCCAGAAAATTAAGTTCATCCCCTTTGTAATATTTTATCTGGTGGAACTTGTTAATTTGTGATTCTTGTACTACTAGCGAGTTTTTACTCCTAGCACTTATTTTGATTTTTATTAACAAATCTAGAAAAGTTCATGTCAAATTTTCTAATTTGTTTTTATCAACTTGATAATTAATCTGTACTGAAATTGTAACACCCTTCAAGTTAATATATTGTTATATTCAACTTGAAATTTGTTTCAATTTATTCCGCACAAATTTGTCTAAATCAAATTTTATTCAAAGGACAAATTTCGATAAAATGGTATAGATTGTATTCAACCCCCCCTTCTACAATCTTATTGGACCTAACAATTGGTATCAGAGCCTATTGATTGATACACAAATCAAGATCCTATTTTTACTCAGTCAAAAATTTATCTCGAATTTTTAACTCTCTTAAAAATTCATCATATCTTCAAAAGCCATTGTTAAGATTCCCATATTTAATAAGGATAATTATGATATGTGGAAAAATAAAATGGAGTTGTTTCTAGATGTTACAAATCCTAAATATTTGGGTGTTCTGAAAAATAGACCTAAAATTCATATGGTTCATGAAGAACAAGTTGTTACAACACCAGCTAGAACCTATGAAAAGGACCCTAAGCTCTTTTCTTCTGATGAAAAGGAGGATGCTGGACTAGACAAGAATTTGAGACTCATTCTGATAGATTCCCTAGATGCTGTGATGTACAGTCATGTGATGAATTGTAAAACTGCTAAACACATCTGGGAAACTATTGAGATCATCAATGAAGGAACTGATGAAGTCCGGGAAAACAGACTTCAGATTTTAACCTCTGAATATGAACACTTCAGAACTGGTCCTAATGAAGGCATTCATGAAGTGTTTGAAAGGTATAACAAAATAATCAACAACTTGCAAATCCATGGCAAACACTATACACAAAAGGAGATTAACATGAAGTTTT
This sequence comes from Kitagawia praeruptora, assembly GCA_037693485.1. NCBI lineage: Eukaryota > Viridiplantae > Streptophyta > Magnoliopsida > Apiales > Apiaceae > Kitagawia > Kitagawia praeruptora. The sequence goes on along the minus strand of CM075354.1, from coordinate 94,415,075 downwards.
TGCTGACTATGCCTACTCACCTAGAACATAGGATAACTGCCATCAGAGAATCTAGAGATTTAAATAAGATTGCTCTTGAAAGACTTTTTGGTGTTCTGAAAACCTATGAGTTGGAACAAGTACAGCAGAAAGAGATTTCTGGTAAAGGCAGAGTGGTAAGTTCTTCTACAGCTCTAGTAGTTGAGGTTCCTAAGGAAGTGGAAGCTAAGGTTGTTCAACCTTACAGCTCAAACAAGGAACAGACTGAAGTGGAACATGGTCAGACACCAGCTACTCAGGATGGTGGAGAATACTACTCACTAGAAGAGCTAGATCAGTTGGAAAATAAATCCATGGCAATGATGGTGAGGCAATTCAGTAACTTCAGATTCAGAAGAAATCCCAAATTCAGGTTTAAGTCTAATAGCAGATTCCAGAGAGGAGGTTCTTCATCCTCTAGTAACAGGGGAGGATACAAAACTGGAACTGTTGATAGAAGCAAGATTCGTTGCTTTAATTGTAATGAATTGGGACACTTTGCCACTGAGTGTCAGAAACCCAAACAAGCACAGAAAAGAGATTATGCTTCTGAAAAGAAGAAGACTGGAAGAGCTTATGTAGCTGCTGGTAAAAGCTGGGATGACACAGACAGCGAAGATGAAGAATATGGAAATTTTGCGCTGGTGGCAAATGCTGAAACATCCGATTATTATAGAACTCCGGTAATTCTTACTGACGTTGAGTTGATTCGTAGCTTACGTAATTCCTTGGGTAATGCACAGAATGAAAATGCTAGAATAAATTCTTTGAACACTAATCTTCAAAATGAAGTGTTAGAACTAAAAAAAGTGCATGTTAATTAAGATCAGCAAATAAAAGAAATTGCTCGACTTAACTACAGAGAAAAGTCGATATCAGAATACATGTTAAAACAAGTTGCTAAAGTTGCTGAACTTGAAACTAAGATAAAGGAAAAGGATGTCAAATTATCTTCTTGCTTTAATTCTGTTAAAATTTCTAAAGAGTTATTCAATAAACAAGCTATAGAACGAACCGTAGGAATAGGGTTTGGCTACAACGAGGCTATTGGAATGTTAGGCATAAACTCCCCTAATCCTGTTAGTGCTAAAGAAAGGGGAATACCACATGTGCTTAAGAATGTTGAAGATCCACTCTTTAAGAAGTCTATTGCAGAGCCTCTAGATTTGACTTCTCTTGTTATTCAAGAGGAGATGCGTACTGAGGACATTGCTAGTGGAAGTGTACAATTTAATGAAAAATCTGTTAAGGCACCTACAACCAAAAATGTTAAATCTAATAAGGTTGTTTCTAAGGAACCAGTTAAGTTTGTTGAGTCAACCAGTTCGTCTAAAACTGGGTTAGGTGGTAATAAGTTGAAGCAGAACAATAACATGTCTGACATGCATATCATGCCTATTATTGATTCTTCTCATAAAGCATGTGGTGTTGTCAATTGTATGTCTTGTACTTTTAATGTCATGTCTGCTTTCTTTAACGGTAATCATGCATGTGCTGATAAGACTACTCCCCGACAACATATGAACAGAAACAAAAAATGTCAGATCAAAGACAGCTAGTCCTCCTCATGTTAGGAGAGAGACATTTGTACCTAAGCCTAAACAAAGTTTTACTAAGGCTGTTTACAAGGTCAAATGTCCAGTCAATGAAACAAGTGTTATTGCTGGTAAAGAAACTTCTATACCCAAAATGAAACAAAAGATTGTCAAATCTGTTTATAGGGTAAAATGCTTGTTGACTAATGGTAAAATTGGTGTCAAGGTTAAAAATGTTGTTTTTCCTGACAAAGGCCAATTCTTTAAGTATTCTGGACCCAATCAAATTTGGGTTCCGAAGAAGGTTTAATCCGTTTGTCATTGCAGGGTATTGAACAGGTTGAACGTGTAACCTGGATCTTGGACAGTGGATGTTCAAGGCATATGACTAGAGACAGAACCCTGCTGACAAATGTGGTGGAGAAGGCCGACCCAGTAGTTACCTTTGGAGATAACAACAAAGGTAGAACTGATGGATATGGCAGACTTGAAGCTGGAAATGTTATCATTGAGGAAGTGTCCTTTGTAAAAGGACTTGAGCATAATTTGCTCAGTATTAGTCAATTCTATGATAAGGGATTTGAAGTCCACTTTAACAAGAAGAATTGTCTGATTTCACACAAGAGAAGTGAACAACCATCTCTTACAAGAGTCAGAAAAGGAAACTTGTACGTAGCCAATATGAACAGTGGAAGCACTGAAGAAATCAACTGCTTCTACTCTAAAGCATCTAAAGATGAAAGCTGGCTATGGCACAAGAAACTTTCTCATCTAAATTTCAAAACAATGAACTCTCTGTTTAGAAGAGAGTTGGTGAGAGGTTTACCTTCAATGGAGTTCACACAGGAAGGACTATGTGATGCATGTCAAAAAGGCAAGCTTAAAAGGGCAACTCACAGGAGCACTAACACATCTTCAATAACTGAACCTCTACAATTATTTCATATGGATTTGTTTGGTCCAGTTAATGTGATGTCAATATCAAAGAAAAGATATGCTTATGATTGTTGATGATTTTTCAAAATACACATGGGTCCTATTTCTGAATTCTAAAGATGAAACTCCACAACTAGTGATTGATCACATCAAGTTGATTGAGCTGGATTCTAAGTATCCAGTGAGAGCTATAAGATCAGATAATGGAACTGAATTCAAGAATACAGTTCTGAATGATTTTTGCACTGAGAAGGGTATAACCAGACAATACTCAGCTCCAAGAACTCCTCAACAAAATGGAGTAGTGGAAAGAAAGAACAGAACCTTGAATGAAGCTGCACGTACTATGTTAAGTGAATCAAGGCTTCCATTGTACTTTTGGGCTGAAGCTGTCAACACTGCTTGCTATACCCAGAATCGAACTCTTATCAACAAAGACTTGATGAAGACACCATATGAAGCTATGATTGAAAAGAAACCAACACTTAAATACTTTCATGTATTTGGTGCAAAATGCTTTGTGCTTAAAGAAGGAGATGATCAAGGTGGAAAATTTGAGGCCAAAGCACATGAAGCAATTTTTATTGGTTATACAAGAAGAGCTTACAGGGTGTACGTGATTTATCAACAGAAAATGAGTGAAAGTGTCAATGTAACATTTGATGACATTAAACTCCCTAGTATCCAAATTGAGGATTCATCTGAAAAGCTATCTTTTGATGATATGACAGATCCAGATTAAGATGATGACAATCCACCTGATGTTTTTGCTGATGCTAATGACAACAATGATAATAATGATGATGATCAGGATAATGGTGGTGAAAACAATGATAATACTAGAGATACACCTGACACTCCTAAACATTCATCCAGTCAACTTGGCAACAACTCAGGGGGAGATAATGAAGGATCAACTAGTATTACTCAACCTCACAATGAAGAACAAGGCGAATCATCAAGATTAAATCTTCCAAGACAAACAGTTTGGAATAGAGCTCATCCTTTTGAGCTGATTATTGGTGATCCAGATGTTGGTGTGATAACTAGAAGAGCTTATCAGAATCAATGTAATTATTCAGGATTCCTATCTGAAATGGAACCTAAGAAAATTGAAGAAGCTCTTTCTAATCCTGATTGGGTGATTGCTATGCAAGATGAACTCAATCAATTCAGACAACAAGAAGTATGGAAGCTGGTACCCAGACCTATAGACAGAACAGTGGTTGGCACTAGGTGGGTATTCAGAAATAAGCTAGATGAAGATGGTACAGTGACGAGAAATAAAGCAAGACTGGTAGCAAAGGGTTATTCACAAGCTGAAGGCATTGATTATGATGAAACCTATGCTCCAGTGGCAAGACTTGAGGCTATCAGAATATTATTGGCATTCGCAGCATTCTTAAACTTTAAGGTTTATCAAATGGATGTCAAGATTGCTTTTCTGAATGGTAAGCTAGATGAAGAGGTATATGTATGTTGTGGAATAAAAACTAGGTTGTTAAATTGTGGCTAGGGTTTGTATGTAATTAATACCAGGGTTCGTGAGCTTCGTGATTTAATGGCTGTTTCCGTGTTCGAGACTAATCGGTCCTCACAGAGTGCCTACGTATCTCGTATTGAGAATCAAGCCAAGACGTAGTTCTGAGAATGAGGGGTCAGACCCTTTATATAGGCTGAGAAGCCCTAAAATCGTAGTAGGGTTAGGTGCTTGGTGGGCAAGTCACCAACTAGAAGAAGGTTCTAGTCTCCTTCCATGTATGAATCAATTTCCATGTTGGAGTATGTGCCTTGGGGGCTAAGTCAGGCGAGAGTAATATCCTTGTTTGACTCTTATTGCGGAGCTGATAATTACCACTAATATTAATTACGAAATTAATATTATAAATTGGGTTTGGGCCCATTTGGTGGGCTCCATGTTTTGACCATATTGGGTACATTTAATGTCACATTAAATGTGTCTTTAGGGCTTATTTTCAGCCCATATCATTTGCCCCCCAACTTCTAGGAAAACTGATCAGGTTTTCCTTGAAGTTATAACGGCCTTTCTGAGACTTGGGTCAGGGTTTATTGCTCTTACGCAAGTACTTTCAACAATATCATCTTAATGTAAAGTGTGGAGCGACCGACGCATTTACGATGATGTTTGAACGACACTAAACAGTGTTAAACGGCACTACACAGCGCTAATCAGCCTTTAAACAACGTGTAAACAGTGTTAAACAATGTTAAACGACATGAAACGGCATTAACAACACTAATTGGCGCTAATCTGTGCTTAAACGGCACTAATCTGTGCTAATTGGCACTAATCCGTGCTTAAATGGCACTAATCTGTGCTAATCGGCACTAATTCGTGCTTAAACGGCACTAATATGTGTTAATCGGCACTAATCCGTGCTTAAACGACACTAATCTGTGCTAATCGGCACTAATCTGTGCTAATCAGAAATCTTCATGCTCCTGATGAACCCGGGTTGATTGAAAATATTCGTACCCCTGAACACTCCGGGTTGGACAGAAAATACTCGTACCCCTGAACACTCCGGGTTGGACAGAAAATACTCGTACCCCTGAACACTCCGGGTTGGACATAAAAAATATTCGTACCCCTGAAGAACCCCGGTTGGCCGAAGCCTCCCGGGTGAGCCGGTCGGCCAGCCACCGGTCGGCTGGCTCCCGGTCGGCTAAAGCCTTCCGGTTGCCCCGGTCGGCCGGATTCCGGTCGGCTGGAATAATTTTTTTTTTTTTTACCTCAATTTCCTTCTTCAACATGATGTTTCCATAAACACGTATGTTCGTGGTCTTGAATAAAATGACAAAAATAGTCGTGGTCTTGACGAACATGACAAAAATAGTCGTGGTCTTGACGAAAACTCCCGTGGTGTTGACAAACCCCGGTCGGCCGAAGCCTCCCGGGTAGGCCGGTCGGCCAGCCACCGGTCGGACCATGTCAAATTTTTTTTTTTTTTGCATTCCTTGCTTCAATATCCCGACCTCTTTCTTGAACATGATGTTTTCATAAACACGTAGACTCGTGCTCTTGATGAACATGTATACTCTTATCCTTCAGGAACATGTATGTTCGTGGTCTAGATGACCGTGAGTTTTTTGTGGTCTAGATGACCATGAGTTTTTCGTGGTCTTGATGACCATGGGTATGGGGAGTCAACAATATGGTCATTCATAACTTTTGCTTAAGACCTCCCTTGATTTCTCAATTAGCGCTGCTAATCCCGTACTTTATGTTAACTTCTTGATGAAGCTTCTAAAACTTCCTTTGCCAGATACCAGCTGACATCCTTATTCTGAGTTTTTGACGAATCCCTTCATTTATTAACAGATAGTTTTCGTCTCTTTTTTGCATTTACCCGATACATGACCTGTAAACACGATCCGACCTGTATCTCTGAAAGGCAGAGTGTGTAAACTTGTAACACTATAACTAATGTAACTCAATTAAAGGAAAAGATACTTAACCAGAAGACAATCAAGAACAAGAAGCCACAAGAAATCAACACTAAATGAAGACAAGGTAATTGATACAATTGAACATGTTAACTATGATCAAGCCAAGAAGAAATCATTGAGAGAAGTTCAAGTCAAAGTTGTTCATGCCTCAGTGATTTGAGAAATCGAGAATCAAGATCATAACTATCAGTATCAACAAGACCAATTGATTTCAAGTGAACAAGAAGGAAAGCGAAGATTGGAAAGCCACGTTACTAAGTGAATATGGTAATTTATTCGAGAAGCAGAAACACTATCAAGACTAGTCACTTATGAACCAGACCAGTGCATCAAGTGTCAGGACATTGATAGCAAGTTTATGTCAGTAATAAAGATCCATGTTCAAGAGCTTGCTGAAGAATAAAGAAGACATGAAGATATCACAAGTTCAAGATGTGCATTGAAGTTTCAAGTTGAAGACCAGAATATTTTCTAAGTACTAAATATTCTAGATGACCAAGTAGAATATTTCTAAGTAGAAGTTCTACTTAGAAATTCGAGATGGCTAAGTAGAAATTCTCAAGTAAAAGTTCTACTTAGAGTGCAGCTTCAACATGACACATGGCATCTTCTGATTGGCAGATTTCCAAGCTTTCAAGATAAGGCAAGATTTATGTGGACATCATTGGGCCACGTTTATCTTAGTCTTTGAAGACTACAGGACATAGATTACATGTAGTATAAATAGAAGTACTTGTGTAATGTTTTAGGTGAGAGAGCAATAGTTGAGGAAAACACAAGAAAAAGAGAGAGTGCATTCACAAAGCTTAGTATCATTCACTTCTCTCTGAACTTCTGTTATACTTTGTAATGAATGTTGTAGCAACCATTTCAAGTTATATATAAGAAATATATTCCTTGAATCTGCGTGTTCATTTATTGCATCGTATTTATTGCTTCTCATATTCGAAAAGTTGTATTCACCCCCCCCCCCTCTACAACACATTTGGACCTAACAATTGGTATCAGAGAAGATGTTTAACATACAAAACATAGATCCTTGTGTTTGGTAGAAGATTCGTGAGTTTTCATTTTCTAGATCTACTTTTCGAAAATTCTCGAAAAGTGAGCTTTAATTCGTTTGTAGTGAAAACTCATCCGAAGAAAATTATTTAAATACTCCAGGTGTGATTATTTAGCTTGGGTGTATTTTAATTAATTTTTGTGAATTAATCTGGGTTCGTTGATATTTGGTGTTCTTGAGTGTTCATCATCTGTTCTTATCAAAGAAGACAACCCAACAACTTTTTGATCTCCTTTTCAAACAGATAAATAGTAAAAGAATAAAAAGGTGTTTTTGGACTTTTGATTTGCATTATTCACGGCCGAAAGTGTAACAAGACATACTCAGTACCTAGCACGTGGGTTAGGTGGGTTAGGTGAGTAAAGCATCAAAGTCAAAAAGGTGTTAAAGAGATAATATTGTTTATTCAATATTAAAGTGACCTGCAGCAAATTTATTCCAAGGACAAAAGTTCTAGATAGAGTTTCTACTTGAGATTTTCTACATAGAAATTCGACTTGGATAATTTCTACTTGGTGAAGTTCGACTTGAGCAAAATTTCTACTTAGAGAAATTTCGACTTAGGCTAAAGTTCTACATATATATTCTACATAGCCTAGTCTTGGGTACTTAGAAACTTTTAGTGACCAGAATTAAAATGGCTCCTAAAAATGCATTCAAGATCCCAATGTTCAACCGAGATCACTATGAAGAATGGGTTTTCAGAATGAGACTCTACTTAGAGACAGTTAACCCTGAATATCTAGAAGTCCTTGACAAGGGTAAATTTGTTCCAATGGTGGCTATTCCTGAACGTACGGAAGGAGACGAGGTTATACCAGCTCGGTCTGAGCTTAAAAAGGCAGCGGACTTTTCAGATGCTGACAAGGAGCAAATAGCTTATGATACTTCCGTACGACAAACCTTGATGGAATCCCTTGATCATGAAATGTTCAACATAGTCAAAGGTCTGACTACAGTAAAGAAGATTTAGGACAAGATAGAAGTTGTCATGGAAGGATCTGCAGAGGTTAGAAGCAACAAGACACTTATACTCAAGATGGAGTATGACACCTTCAGAATAAGAAAAGGAGAAGGCATAACAGACGTCTATCTAAGATTCAGTCAGTTGGTATTGGATTTGAATCTGAGAGGTGTAACTCTCCCCATGGTTGAGACCAATACGAGATATCTGAGGAACCAGCCAAAGAGCATTGAACATAGGGTCTACGCAGTAAGAGAAACCAGAGATTTGAATACAACTTCTCTGGAAGAATATTATGGAATACTAAAGACCTATGAGCTGGAGACACTTTAAGATCAAGCATGGGACAATGATTCAAAAGGAAAAGAAACTGCATCAGGATTAGTTGCTGATGAGGAAGAGTCTAAGAAGGCAATGGTTGCAGCAAATCCTAAATCATCACTTGCACCACATCAAGTTGATAATGATGACGAGTGCACATCTAACAGTGATGATGACTACTTCACCCAAGAAGAGCTGGACAACATGGACGATAGTGTCGTGGCATACATGGCAAGGAAGTTCAGCAACATGAGATTCAGAAAGAGCAACCGACCACAGAGAAATTCTTCATCTTACTATCGGGCTGCTAGGGGTGGTGGTAGTTCGTCAGGCTTCAGAGGAAAAGGCAAAAGTACTAGCTACAAATCTCCTTTGGATTTCAAAATGAAGTTCAAATGCTATAACTGTGGTGAAGCTGAACACTTTGCTAAGGACTGCAAAAAGCCTAATTAGACTTATCCAAAAGAGACATATGAAGCCCTCAAAAGCAAGTATGAATCGCTGGTGAAGGAAAGACATGGAAAAAGAGCTTTATTAGTAACAGAAGGAAGAGCTTGGGATGATTCAGATGAGGAAGATGTTACTCATGTAGCAAACTTTGCCCTCATGGTTGAGACATCAGAGGAACCAGAGGTACCAGTTCTAACCCTTAAAGTAGAAATGTCCATTGATGATTATAAGGAACAGAACGGGGCTCTTAGCGAAGAGATCTATATGTTGTACAAAAGCCTAGACACTTCTCAAAAGGAATAGAAAACACTTGTCGCCAAAAGCAGAATGCTTGAGGCAAAAGTGGAAGAGTTAGAGGCTGCTTGCACTGTAGATACTTCCCTAGGAGATTTTATTAAATCTTTGGAACACAAGCTCATCCTTAAGGGAGAAATAGAAGCATGTCTTAGGGACAAACTAGCTGAGTTAGAAACTAAATGCGAAGCTTACAAACTAGCTGCTAGTAAAGTGTATGTAGATAATGACACATTTAAGAAGATAACTGGAGTAGGTATAAGACTTGATTATTCTGACCTTCCTAAGAAAGATGGAAAGAGACCTATCGACACTAGTTCCAGTGACCTTAAAAAGGAAATTCCTAGCTCTCTTAAATCAACTGTCAAACCTATCTACAAACACCATGTTCCTAGAATAGAAGAAGAAGAGACTGAATTGATAGCTAGATATGAGATTGAGATGGAAGATCGCCAGGAAGCACAACCTATAACTCCTATCAAACAAGTTAAAATCAATTTCCCTAGAGATGAATCTAGACCAGGATTAGGAGCTAAGGCTGTTAAACAACAAGGGAAGAAAGGCATAAAAGAGGTTAAGGCTGAACGGATAAAGAAAGCATGTTATCACTGTAAATCTACTGAACATCTTTCTTATGCATGTAAAGCTAACATAAATGTTCCTGCTGCACATGCCATGCATGCCACACATACAATGAATAATCTGTATCAGAATCATGCACAGTGTGGTCAACCTAATTGTATGTCATGCACTTTTAACATCATGCAAACTTTTGTGAATTTAATGAATGCATCTAGCCAGTCATGCTCAAATACTGTTGCTAGTTCAAACATCAAGAAAAAGCATGTGAGAGCCAAGATTGTCAGTCCTCCTAAAGTTAGGAGTGACAAACCTTCTCCTAAGACTGACAAATCTGTCAAGTCTGAGAAAGGAAAGGAGAAAGTCGAAAGCTCTAGTAATGTTAAGAAAAGTGCATCTCCTGTTGTTAAATCTGTTGATTCTCGATCTTATCGAAAAGCCGGGCCCAATCAAAGTTGGGTTCCGAAGAATGTCTAACCAATCTGTCATTGCAGGGCATTAAGCAGAATAGAAATAAAGTTATATGGGTGCTAGACAGTGGAGCATCGAGGCATATGACTGGAAACAAGTCCCTGCTTACAGAGTTGGTTATGAAGGCTGGCCCTTATGTTACCTTTGGAGATGATAGCATAGGTGTGACAAAGGGATATGGCAAACTGAAGACTGGTAATGTCATCATTGAAGATATTTCCTATGTTGAGGGACTGAAGCACAATCTGTTGAGTATCAGTCAATTCTGTGACAAAGGTTACGAAATTGTCTTCAACAAGAAAGGTGTATCAATCACTCACATCAAGGAAGGCTCATTAGCTTTGAGAGGAGTTCGAAAGGCAGATCTTTTTGTTGCAGACATGGATTCAGCAAATCAGAATGAGGTCACCTGTTTCTACAGCAAAGCTTCGGATGATGAAAGCTGGTTATGGCACAAAAAGTTATCTCACTTAAACTTCAAAACGATGAATGCTCCCGCGAGGCGAGAATTGGTGAGAGATCTACCTCAAATGGAGTTCGCTCCTAAAGGACTCTGTGAAGCTTGTGAAATAGGAAAGTCGAAGCGAGCATCGCATAAAAGCAAAGAAATTTCTAGTATTACTGAGCCACTGCAACTTCTTCATATGGATTTGTTTGGCCCAGTGAATGTCCTATCTTTGTCTAGGAAAAGATATGCATTGGTAATCGTGGATGACTTCTCCAAGTATACATGGGTATTGTTCGCAATGGCGAAAGACGAAGTATCTTTCTTAATCATTGATCACATCAATCAAATTGAGAATGTTTCAACACTTACTGTGAAGACGATTAGATCAGATAATGGCACTGAATTCAAAAACGCAGTGCTGAATGACTTCTGTGTATCTAAGGGAATACGTCGTCAGTATTCAGCCCCGAGAACTCCACAGCAAAATGGAGTAGTTGAAAGGAAGAATAGAACATTGGTTGAAGCAGCAAGAACTTTGTTGTATGATTCGAAACTTCCTCTATACTTCTGGGCCGAAGCAGTGAGTACCATGTGTTACACTCAAAATCGATCCTTGATCATAAAAGATAAAGAAAAGACACCATGTGAGCTAATGAACGGCAGAAGACCAACAATCAAATACTTTCATGTCTTTGGAGAAAAATGCTATGTACTTATAGATGATGAAAATCTAGGCAAGTTTGCAGCAAAAGCTCGTGAAGGAATCTTTGTTGGTTACTCCACAGATGTGGTGGCAGCTTATAGGGTGTTCTTAGTGAATGATCGAAAAGTGACTGAAAGCTACAACGTCAGATTCGATGATACCAAACTCCCATCAATTTCCAGAGATTCTAGTGAACCTGAGTCCCTAAAATTTCAGAATCTGGACTTGGATGAACTTGAAGATGAACCTGAGTTAGTTGTCCCATTAAATGTTCCAAATGTACGTGAAGAACCTGAGTCTAGTGGACAATCTAATTCTACAAGATCAGAAGAGAATTCTTCAGTACGAACCGGCAACAACTTAAGGGGAGTAAATAGCAGCTCAAGTACAAGTGTTCAAGGCTCGAGTCGAGTTGACACTAGTTCTGTAGGAGCTGGCACTAACTCAGGGGGAGTTAGTGAAAATAATCAAAGTAGTCAGCACCACAACTCAGAAAGTCAAGCTGAATCATCAAGACAATTTCCAGGAGAACGGGTATGGAATAGAAACCACCCGTTTGAGTTAATTATTGGTGATCCAGATGCTGGTGTGACTACTAGAAGAACTGCAAGAGCTGACCTGGCTAATATTTGCTTATATTCTGGGTTCTTATCCAAGCTTGAACCTAAAGAAATAGAAGAAGCTCTTGGTGATGCTGATTGGGTGATTGCAATGCAAGAGGAACTCAATCAGTTTGATAGGCAGAAAGTTTGGAAACTGGTACCCCGACCAAAGAACATATCAGTAATTGGAGCTAGGTGGGTATTCAGAAATAAAATGGATGAAAACGGACTTGTAACACGAAACAAGGCTCGTTTGGTTGCAAAAGGTTATTCTCAGCGAGAAGGAATTGATTATGATGAAACCTATGCACCGGTTGCAAGACTTGAGGCAGTCAGGATGTTCTTGGCATTTGCAGCACATAAGAACTTCAAGTTTTTTCAGATGGATGTGAAAAGTGCATTCCTGAACGGAGAGTTAGAAGAAGAAGTGTATCTGGAACAGCCGTCTGGCTTCATTGATCCAGAACTTGTAGATTTTGTGTATCTTCTCTTCAAATCTGTCTATGGCCTCAGGCAATCCCCAAGGCGATGGTATGAAACCCTATCCTTATTCTTAATTGAAAGTGGTTTTACTAGGGGAGTAATTGATAAAACATTGTTCTATAAAAATGTAAAGAATGATTTAATACTTGTTCAAGTCTATGTGGACGATATTATTTTTGGGTCATCTAATGAGCGCTTGTGCGAGAAATTTGCTAAGCTAATGCAGGAAAAATATGAGATGAGCATGATGGGAGAGCTGTCCTTCTTCCTTGGATTACAGATCAGTCAGAGAAAAGATGGTATCTTTATCTGTCAATCCAAGTACGTCAGAGATTTACTCAAAAAGTATAATCTAGAAGATGCATCAGCAGCTAAGACTCCCATGGCAACAGCCACGAAGCTTGATGAAGACAAATCAGGTAAACCAGTTGACATCACAAGCTATCGAGGTATGATTGGCTCACTTCTCTATTTAACTGCAATTAGACCCGATATAATGTTCGCGACTTGTTTATGTGCAAGATTCCAAGCGGATCCTAGAGAATCACATCTCGTAGCCGTCAAAAGAATTTTTAGGTATCTCAAGGGCACACCAAATCTAAGGATTTGGTACCCAAGAGATACAGGTTTTAATCTAATTGGCTATTCGGATTCAGACTATGCAGGTTGCAGGATTGATAGGAAAAGCACATCTGGTGCTTGTCAATTTCTTGGCAGAAGATTGGTGTCCTGGTAAAGTAAAAAGCAACATACAGTATCTACTTCTACTGCTGAAGCTGAGTACATTGCTGCTGGAAGCTGTGTAGCTCAAATACTGTGGATGAGGAACCAATTGAAGGATTATGGCATGGAGCACAAGAGAATTCCAATTATGTGTGACAACACAAGTGCCATTGCCATAACCAACAATCCTGTAGATCACTCAAGAACCATGCACATCGACATCAGGTATCACTTCATAAGAGAACATGTCGAGGAGGGGACTGTGGAGCTACATTTCGTGCCCACAATGCAACAAATTGCAGATATATTCACCAAACCTCTTGATGAAGTAACATTCAATAGATTGGTTGGTGAATTGGGAATGCTTAACATAAGTTAGTAAAGCCTTCTATCTGTAAAATCCATGTTTATGTTTGTATATGCAAGCTACTTAATCATTATGTGCTTAGACTTTAAAATGCCTAATTAATGATTGTTATAGGGTGCATATAGTGTCATTTTACATGAATTCATTGTGTTTTAAGTGTCTTTTATAGCACAAATCTTTGAATTTATGGTTGTTAGATTGCATGATCATAGGGGGAGTTAAATTCATAATATTCTAAATTTTTGCATGATTTTTAGATGAATTTACCTATGATTTTCATGTAATTAGAGGCCTTAGAATTTAATTTCTTCAAAATTTCGAGTTAGTTTCTATCTCGAAACTCATCTAGAAATTCGACTTGAATTTCGACTTGAGCTTCCAGAGTGAAGTTTTGAAAAATTCTAAGTCTGGGAAGAATTTCGAGTTAGTGTCTATCTCGAACTTCATCTCGAAACTCGACTTCGAGTTCGAGTTCGAGTGACCAGTGTGCCTAGTTCTATCTTCAAAATATTCGAGATAAGGTCTATCTCGAACTTTATCTCGAAGGTTGAGATGAGGTTCCAATTTTGGGGATATTTTGAAAAGAACTGAGAATAACTTCGAGTTAATCTCTATCTCGAAATTCATCTCGAAGTTCGACTTGATGTTCGAGATAGAGTTCTCAGTTGGTTAAGGGGATTTTTCGAGTTAACTCCTAACTCGAAACTTATCTCGAATTTCAGCTTGAAGTTTGAGATAGGTTTCCTTGGTGGTTTTGCTGCTTAAATAGTTCAAAAAGTGTTTGTTCGAGTTAACCTATCTCGAAATTCATCTCAAAGTTCGACTTGATAATTTTCGAGATAGAGTTCGACTTAAGTAGTTCGAGATAGAGTTCGACTTAAGTGTTCCCTGTATGGACTTAGTAATTTTCACTCTTTTTAATAGGGACATTTTTGTCATTTCACAATCATCTATATATACATCTCTAACTCGATGCATCATTCACTTTACCTAATTTCTTTTTTCACAGCAGCCTCTTCACAAAAATAAGGCGATTTCACAATTTCTTACCATTAATCCGTGTTTTTGTGATTAAACTCATACATATCACGAATTACTGCCAATTTTTAGACTACTATTGTCTGTGTTATCATTAATCTTTGTGTTGGTGTGTTTTGTACCTGTTCATATACACGCGCATATACATACACACGAACATCAAGTGTTTGTGTAATTGTTCAAAACACGATTTCCTTATTCTCTATCTATATCCACACACGATTTCACTGGTATACACACACGAATATACATACATCTTCATTGACTATTCAGATTTAGTAATTGGCTACTGTTTGAATCCCGTAGTTTAATTTCTTTGAGTGCTTTTTGGTCTTCTCGGGAAATTAAAAGGGATACAACTGTTAATTCGAAACTTACTTGTTTTTCAAAATAAAAAAAATATATCACATCTTTTAAAGAAAAACATTTAATTAAAATGGTTCACCAATTTTCACTTGCTAAAAACAATTTTTATAATATTTCTACGAAAATTGGTGATCAACTCCCGCGCTTTAAGTTTTGGATACGATTTCTCAATTTGTACTCCAAAGCTAGCCATGCTTTTACTGCTAAACCTACACTAGTACATGATGCTTTACAGCAATTAAGGACTAGTGCGGTTATTTTTGGGAGCAAATCAACCCCCTACGGTTTCAGGTTTACCTTAGTGGGTCAGGAATATGAGGTGACTGAAGAAATTGTCAACAGGGTTCTGCGATTCCCGATCAAAGATGCTTATGATCCAGAACCTAAAGCTGCAGAACGCCTCAGATTCTTTGAAGAAATTGGATGTTATCCTCCGACTGGCCGGATCACAGGAAATGTCCAAAAACAATTCTTCCATGTGGAATGGAATTACTTTTTCGAAGCCATCACAATATGTTTTCGGGCACGAGAAAGAGATTTCCATCAAATTCCCATTCCCATGCAAACCTTTGGAATTGCCCTAGCAAGAGAACTGGATATAAATTATGGACGCATAGTTCTCTCTGAGATAGTGGCTGTAATGGGATCTCATGCAAGCAAAGACCTCACCACAACTGATGTTGTCTGGTGGTTTCCTCGGTTCCTACAAATGCTGATTAATGATTTAATACCGAAGGATGCTCTTGCTGTTAGACAGGGATTTGCCAGAAGCCCAACATCTGCACCGCTAGGGATGGGAACTAAGTCACTTTCAACAATTGCTAATCAGGATAAACATCAAGGTAAACCGATGTCAATTCCTGAAAACATTCAACTGTGGCTTACATATGATGCAGGAGTTACCACTTTGGCGGAATCATCGCAAGTTTCATCATATGCTCAGAATCCATCTACTCATGCTGAGGCATTTGAAGGGATTCCTGATGAGCAAAGCGATGACGAACAAGGTAATGAATCAGGTAATCTCTCCCTGCATACTACTCATTCCTCTTCCTATGTATCTGATTCCGAGACCCAAGAGACTGCTAGCCCGCAGGATCTATCCCAGGGTGAAAGCTATATTTCTGAGTCTGACAAACATTCTTATTCTCTTTCACCCCTGTCAACGGAAGCCAGAAAGCCAGCACATGTAGATGTAGGAAATGATGAGGAGAGTGACCCCGAAGAGCAGCCTCTTATTCGAAAGAAAGCCAAATTTTCTCATGCTGCTACTTCCAAACCCCAGTCAAACCCTAGTGTGTCACACGCAACCACTCCACCTCACGAGAGTGGTTCTCCCCTTGAACAATCTGCACATAGGGATTTTGGTAAGGATGATGTACCTTTTGAAGATACTGTTGCTTCAAAAGGACATGAAGTTTTAAGACCTTCAGCCGTACCTTCACCGATACGTACTAATGCTGCAAAGAGGATCGGTTCTGATGTTGTACAAGAACACTTTGCAGCCTCTCAGCCTGAGATTCCAACTCAGGAACCAACAGAAATTGATCCCATAACTGCCAATTATATTGCTTATCCAGTTTCTACAGGTACTGCTTCATACTTTGGATCAATCATTGAAGACATACACGAGCGTGAGACAGGGAGTGTGTGTGAGAGGTTAGGGAGAGAGGGACCTTCATTTTTAAGGCCCGAAACCGAGCGCCAAATACTAACAGAACGAGTATTAGAGCGAGGTCACCTAAACCAAACACCGTCCCTTAACATTGAAAATCTTGATACACGTATGACTTCTATGGAAAATCAGATGAAGCAGTTCGGGCAGACGATGGGGCAGTTAGGGATTAACATTGGAAACAATCAAAGGGCTCTTGATGACTACGCAGCACGAATGGCAAGTCAAGCTACAGCGTTTGATGCTTTGACAAACAAGGTCAATGACTTGGGCCATGCTGGTGGTGTCTTGGGAAGCACTCTAAATGAGAGGATGGGAGCAATGGAGACTACAATGCATACAATGGCTGTGGAGATCAGTAGAATGATGTTCGCATTCAGGAGTTTTGTGCCCCCGGAGTGTTTCGAGCCGCAACAACCTCCCCCCGATGCTGGTGCAGGTGGTGCTAGTGGAGCGGGAGCCTCTGGTTCTGGTTTTGGAGGTTCTTATGCAGCTGGTGGATCTGAAGACCAAGGTGGAGTTCAGGATAACTCACCTAAGGGGGAGAGTGGAAAGGAGACGAGACAGTAGGCAGTTCATATCGAAGAAATTGAAGAACATGCTCATCTTGTCAAGGAAATAGAAACTGAGCCGTCTGTTGATGAAGAGGCTCTGAGGAAGAGAAAGGGTAAGGCAATAATGGTTGAGCAAGATGAGCCATTTGTTGACCTGAGTCATCAGGAAACAGTACAGGAGGTACTTGACTCAGATTCTGATATGGAAGACGTACCTTTGGCACATGCTATAAATAGATCTTTGAAGGAACAAGGTGGAGGTGCTGGGATGTCTTTCGGAATGACTGAAGAAGTTCCTGTTGATGAGGAAACCCTTAAGTCTCAACAGTTAGCCTTGGAACAAGCTGAGTTCTATAAAATGAAGATGATGCAAGAACGTGCTGCGTTCTTAGAAAAGAAAGTGGAGCTACAAGGGAAGCAGTACGATCATGAGCTTGCAAGGCTAGCTGATCCTCAAGTTGATCTGGACAAGAGAAGGATAGGGCAGAAGTGGGATGAAGCAAGGAAGATATTGATGAGACCCTGTGCGAAAGGAGTTCATAACAAGGAGGCAGATGACCTGTTCTACAACCTGAATTTGCAGAATCCAATGACTGCGGACTACATAAGTGCATTGAAGAGATTAATTTCTAAAGTCAGGGTTGGATACAATGCGACGCTTAAGGAGTGGCAGGTTATATTGTCTTTGGTAGAAGGAGTCCCAATGTCTTTCCTATATGTGGATGACCAATTCATAACGAGAAGATCTGCGTCAGAGTTGTTCTTGCTAGCAACAAAAATTCAATACTCTCAATCTGAGGAGCTAAGCATTCTGTATAGGGATCAGTTAATGCAGCTAGCAGAGGACAAGGGTCCAGAAATCTCAGCATATCCTAATATTGTCCGGATGGTAGTTGACGGGAAAATGAAGAGGGTTAGAATGGAGGAAAAGGATTTAATGGATCTTTCAGTGGAATCTCTTAAAGCTGTCTGTAGACAAATGATGAGTAAGGGGTTCGCTTCTGAGCTTAAAGAAAAATCGGTGAAGATCATTGAAAGAGTCATATTCAAGAAGAGCAATGAGGTGTGGAAGTGTGATATCATTGCTCCAAACCCTCTCGATAACGTGAAGATTGAGCCGGAGCTGATAGAGAAGAAATGGAATATTCTTCAAGCAATGAAGAATGTAGATGAAGCTCTGACTCTTCCTTCTGGAGCACTGGAACAAGGAGAGATAAGGGAGACAGTTGGCGTTCCAGGAAGAGATAGTGTATACTGGATACACGCTTATGTTGATGATACAGTTGATGCCTTAGTATTCATAGATGCAGACCAGAATCAAACACTCTTGCATATGAGTAGAAAATGGCTGCTACAGAATCAAGATGCTGCATTTCTGGAGAGAGTATTATATGTGTTCAAATGGGGCGAAGTGGAAGATAAGTATGTGGAAGAAAAGCAGAGACTCATGAGTTACCTGTCTGAAGTAGTAGTGGAAAAGAAGCGAATGGAGCAAGATGCGGCTAGTGTCCACAATACTAACCGTGTCAAGGGCTATCCCAAAATGATCTATTGTCAGTTTAAAGCTGATAAAGCACATTGGAAACCTCAGCTTATAATGAAGAACTTTGAGGACATTCCAAAGATCAGGACTACTCAGGAGGTGAACAAACTCAGAAGGCTTTTCAAACATCCTTACCCAGAGCCCAAGAATCCTATAGAAATGGAAGCTGTAAGTCTGTTGAATGCTAGGTGGGAGCAGCTTCACGATCCAGTGTACAAGAAAGAACAGCAGCAGAAGGAGAAGCGCAGAAGGCAGAAAGAAGAGAAAGACCAAGCTGCTGAAGCTAGGAAGAGGAAACGGAATTAGGGTTAAAGGTCAGAGTGGTGTGAACTTGAAGTTGGAAAAACTTCATGTCTTTCGGTTGCTTTAACTCACTTGAGGAAAATTCACCTTAGAGTGAATCCAATAAGGTGATATAAGTTTGACTAAAAGGTATGAAATAATCCAGGTGATAGGAATCATTCAAATGATCTTTAATTCGAGGTTCGAATTCTGTTTCTAGTTTAAGTTCTTTGTATTGTTTTCAAGTACTTTTCAATTGTATATTATTCAAGACTGTAATGTTAATTATCTTTTCTCGTCTCATTGTTTAGTTGAGTTATCCTTCATTAATTTGAATGTCATTGTTAGACAATCAAATAGGGGGAGATTGAAAGGCAGAGTGTGTAAACTTGTAACACTATAACTAATGTAACTCAATTAAAGGAAAAGATACTTAACCAGAAGACAATCAAGAACAAGAAGCCACAAGAAATCAACACTAAATGAAGACAAAGTAATTGATACAATTGAACATGTTAACTATGATCAAGCCAAGAAGAAATCATTGAGAGAAGTTCAAGTCAAAGTTGTTCATGCCTCAGTGATTTGAGAAATCGAGAATCAAGATCATAACTATCAGTATCAACAAGACCAATTGATTTCAAGTGAACAAGAAGGAAAGCGAACATTGGAAAGCCACGTTACTAAGTGAATATGGTAATTTATTCGAGAAGCAGAAACACTATCAAGACTAGTCACTTATGAACCAGACCAGTGCATCAAGTGTCAGGACATTGATAGCAAGTTTATGTCAGTAATAAAGATCCATGTTCAAGAGCTTGCTGAAGAATAAAGAAGACATGAAGATATCACAAGTTCAAGATGTGCATTGAAGTTTCAAGTTGAAGACCAGAATATTTTCTAAGTACTAAATATTCTAGATGACCAAGTAGAATATTTCTAAGTAGAAGTTCTACTTAGAAATTCGAGATGGCTAAGTAGAAATTCTCAAGTAGAAGTTCTACTTAGAGTGCAGCTTCAACATGACACATGGCATCTTCTGATTGGCAGATTTCCAAGCTTTCAAGATAAGGCAAGATTTATGTGGACATCATTGGGCCACGTATATCTTAGTCTTTGAAGACTACAGGACATAGATTACATGTAGTATAAATAGAAGTACTTGTGTAATGTTTTAGGTGAGAGAGCAATAGTTGAGGAAAACACAAGAAAAAGAGAGAGAGAGTGCATTCACAGAGCTTAGTATCATTCACTTCTCTCTGAACTTCTGTTATACTTTGTAATGAATGTTGTAGCAACCATTTCAAGTTATATATAAGAAATATATTCCTTGAATCTGCGTGTTCATTTATTGCATCGTATTTATTGCTTCTCATATTCGAAAAGTTGTATTCACCCCCCCCCCCCCTCTACAACACATTTGGACCTAACAATCTCAACTTGGAGTAACAGGTCACACCTCTTCTATAAAAGAAGGGGGCATCCTTCATTTTTCCTCACTTCTTCACTTCTCAAATTTCTCTCAAGCTCTGAAATTCTCTAGTTCTTTAGCTTTCAAGCTCATCTTCAAGTTCAAGCTCGATATGGCTGACAGACGCCCGGTCCCCCCAATCTCCATGGAGGAAGCTATGAGGAAGAGGAGCATGGCCCGAACGGTTAAAGGTATGCTAAAACTCAAGCCTCCTCGTTATGTAGAACGTCGATTTGTTTCTTTATTAGACTTGTTGAGCACCAAGGGGGAAGCGTTTCCCAACAGTTCAAATTTGGCTACCTTCCATTGTCATTCTAAGTTGAAAAAGAAGGACATTGTGAAGATTAGGAGTACGTACAGTTTTCCCGATGTGATCAATGTTTGCTTACCAAATCCGGGAGACCGGACTTGCAACTGGCACCCAGAAATATTATGTGTTTTTAAAGGTGCTTTAGAGGCGGGATTGAGGTTCCCGGTTCATCCTTTTATTATCAGGTTCCTGGCGGAGCTCCAGATCCACCCGTGTCAACTGTATCATAACTTCTGGAGGTTCTTGATTATCTTCATGCTAAGAT
Source organism: Kitagawia praeruptora (assembly GCA_037693485.1). Lineage (NCBI taxonomy): Eukaryota > Viridiplantae > Streptophyta > Magnoliopsida > Apiales > Apiaceae > Kitagawia > Kitagawia praeruptora. The sequence continues at coordinate 94,394,143 of CM075354.1, read as the reverse complement.
GTAAGGAGTTGGACATCACTTGGGACACAACTTTATTTAGAAGCATCTTCATGATCAAGAATTCTCCTGATTCCTCACCCGGATATGTTGGCTTTCAACTCCAAAACAGGCTCCCTCATATTGTAAACTCCTTCTCTTTTCCTGATTCCCATCATACTTGGGAAAGGGAATTTGCCATTTTGGAGTGGAAAGGTGGCGACTGGGGCCATTTTTTGTTAAGAGATTCGGGGTCACAGAGGATAGTTCACATTTCGTGCTCGATCTTACTGACCAACAGTTGCTCGACAGGGATAAACTGCTTGCCGATGAAGGGCGTTCTCATTATAAAACGATTCTTACTGAGAAGAAGCTCATCGAAGATGGCTTGAGCTTTCTTTCTGTTGAGGGTAATTTTTCCTTCGTGACTTCATTATGAACTATGTTTGTTCTTATTTCGATGTTTTTTCTCTCATATTTCAGCTGCTGAGGAGCTGGACAATCTCCCTGAGAATCAACCAACTGTCACAAGGCGAATGATAAAGCATGCGGAAGCTCAACTAAATCCCCCTGAAAGACAAGTTCCTCAATTCCTAGTGGGATGCAGCCAAGGGGGAAAAAGGTCTCGCAATGCCGGTGAAGGCGTTAGGATCCCCTTTACTCCAGATTGGGGCATCTGTGAGCAAGATTCTGTCATGGGGAGTTCTGCTCTATGCTTAGATTGGTCGAGGCTTTCTATCACCCCACCTGATCTCCTAACTGTCACTGTGGGGGATAAAATCGATGAATCTGAATGCCTCGGAGCTCAGGCCTTATATCAGGTATCGAATTGTTCACTTAATGTTCTTATTTACTTTGTTAGTTATAAACGTCTTTCTAATTCCCTTGTTGCAGGCCAATGCCTATCTTCAATCCGCGACTCGTCAAGGTCATGCTCATAGGGATGATAATGCCATACTGAAGAACGAGAAGGCACAGCTCCAAGAGCAGATACAAGACTTGGACTCTAGGGCTGTCCGTGCTGAGGCCAACTGCCATTCTCTTCAAAAGAATCTCTGTTCTATGGCAAAGAAGATGTCTGCCAAAGCTGACAAAGTGATTGCTACCTACCATAACTCAGAAGGGTTCTACGAGTTCATGGATAAACATGATGATGAAATGCGGCCATTCAACATGGCCGTCGGTTGGAACAATGCCATTGGTGCCGTTAGCCACAAGCACCCCACAGTGGTTAATCCAGCAGACTTTCCTTGCCCTAACTGGGCTGTTGGTGTTGAAAATCAAACGGAGCGCGCATCAGGTTCCAAGGGTAGTCGCCGCCCTTCCAGTTCTGGCTTGAGGAAAGCGGCCAATGCCGTTAGCTCCGGATCATCTTCTTCCCACTCTGTCGGAAAAAGGGCCATGTCTAAGAGGGAGGCAGCTGTGAGGCAATCTTTCCCCGGAAAGCAACTTCGTGACATTGTCGTATCTTCGACTGAGACTTCTGAAGAAGAAGGAGACGTGGTGCAGAAGGGAGCGGCGCAACCTATGGAGACGGAGGCAGAAGAAGATAATGATGAAGATGACGAGAGCTCCGAAGAGGAGGAAGGAGGAGAGCAAGAAGAAGAAGTAGTAGGAGAATCCTCCGAGGAGTAAGTGGCCTTGCATGGCCTTGTTAGCCGTTTGCGGTTTTGTACTTTCACCAGCTTTCATTCAGCGTCCTTCGGGACTTTTAAACTTTATTTGTGGTTTGTAACTTAACTCTAAATTCGGCCCCTTGGGGTTGCTTGTTTATGCACTTGTTTTATTTCCATTTGTGTGTTCTTTATTTTCGTTACTTGGTCATCTTTGACTCGCACTCATCGGGTGCTTGGCACATAAATAAAATCACACAATCATAGAATAGAAAACAAACTTGCATTAATAACTTGGAACAGGTTCAACCCTTACATAATTTACTACTTTCCTAATCGGGGGTACTAAGCCCTGGAATGGTTTCATCGAACCTTATTTCTACTTCTCCTAATAGATAGATAAAAGCCAAGTCCTTACTAGGAAGGCTTACACATAATAAATCTTCAAGTTCAGAGCATGCCAAGTTCGTGGCACTTCATTCCCATCTAACGTCTCCAACTTGTATGCTCCTCGTCCTAATGTCTTCCTGACTCGATATGGCCCTTCCCAATTAGGGGCCAGCTTTCCTTTTGCTCCAACTCCAGAAGCCTCTATTTTTCTCAAAACTAAATCACCTTGCTGGAAGAACCTCTCCTTAACCTTATGGTTGTAGTAAAAGGATGCCTTCTTCTGATGCTCCACATTCTTGGCGTTTGCCTCGTCCCTGACTTCATCAATTAGATCAAGGGCAAGCCTCATGCCTTCTTCATTGGTCTCTTGTTCATATGCCTGAACTTGAGGTGATGCATGCATGATCTCCAAGGGCTCAACTGCCTCGGCTCCGTAAGCCACCAAAAACGGGGTTGCTCCTGTTGTTACCTTACAAGTTGTGCGATATGCCCAGAGTATAGGCAGTAACTCATCCACTCAAGTGTTTCTTGAGCGTTCAACTCTTTTCTTTAGTCCATCAAGGATAATTTGATTGGCTACCTCTGCCTGTCCATTAGCTTGCGGATGCGCTACTGAAGTAAAACGAAGCTCAATATCATTTTCCTCGCAGTACTTCTTAAAGTCTTCATTGTTGAACTGCGTCCCGTTATCTGTCACAAGGATTCGGGGAATTCCGTACCTACAAATGACGTTCTCCCAAAAGAACTGGGCAACCTGCTTAGTGGTTATCTTTGCTAGAGGTTTAGCCTCAATCCACTTGGTGAAGTAGTCGATGGCCACTATCAAAAACTTCCTTTGTGCTGACGCCATGAGGAAAGGACCAAGTTTATCCATCCCCCACATTGCAAACGGTATGGGAGAGCTAACTGAGGTTAACATCTCAGGCGGTTGCCTTACAATAGGGGCGTGCTTTTGACATCTGTCACACTTCTTGACATAATTCTGGGCATCTACCAACATCTCTGGCCAATAGAATCCCAGGTGGGTGATTTTGTGGGCTAGGGCTCTGCCCCCAAGTGTTGCCCACAAATCCCTTCATGAACTTCTTCCAATGCTTCCTTAGCCTCTTGGGGCCTTAAACATTTCAAATATGGGATAACAAACGATCTCTTATAAAGGATGCCTTCGATCAAGGCGTATCTCAATGCTCTTACTGACAGCTTTTGTGCCTCCAAGGCATTGTCAGGGAGCCAACCGGTTTCGAGGTGAGCTTTGATGGGATCCATCCAGCAGCTTCCTATATCAATTGGTGCCACCAACTTTGAGTTAATGGTCGGGGCCTTCAAGACCTGGAAGTAAACACTCCATGCATAATTCTCTATCTCAGAAGAAGCGAATTTGGACAGGGCATCGGCATTAATGTTCTCTTCTCTCGGAATATGCTCCACATAGAATTCATCAAATTAAGTCATAATAGCTTTTACGACTCTCAAATACTTTGCCATAGTTTCATCCTTGGCTTCAAATTCTCCATTCACTTGTGAGACTACCAGTCTTGAATCTCCACAAACTTTGAGGTTCTTGACCCTCATGACTCTGGCCAAGTCCAAATCGGCTATCAATGCCTCATACTCCGCTTCGTTGTTGGTGGTTGGAAAGTCCAACTTCAAAGCATACTCAACTGTGAACCCATCGGGGCTTTGCAAAACCAAACCTGCACCACTAGATTTTGTTTTTGATGCTCCATCAAAATAGAGCACCCAATACTCCTTCAGATCAGGTATGAGCTCATCTTCATTTTCCTCCTTCTCAGGGGTAGTCACTATCTCTTGCCCCCCGACTTCTTGGTTGTTAATGGTGCATTCAACCACGAAGTCAGCTAATGCCTGAGCCTTAACGGCTGTTCGAGGTTTGTATGCAATATCAAATTCTCCTTATTCAACCGCCCACTTTAGTAGCCTTCCACTGGCCTTAGGGCTATGCAATATGTTCCTCAATTGCTGGTCTGTCAAGACTTGGATCTTATGTGCCTGAAAATAAGGTCGCAACTTTCTCAAAGGTGTTACCAATGCCAAAGCGAACTTCTCGATAGTTGAGTAATTCAACTCAGCCCCATGCAACACCTTGCTCACATAGTAGATAGGTTTCTGAATTTTCTTCTCTTCTCGAATGAGAACAACACTCAATGCTTGTTCAGATACTGCCAGGTATAGATAAAGAGTCTCTCCGGGACTAGGCTTGGCCAACAGTGGGGCTTCAGCCATGTACTTCTTCAGCTGCTCGAAAGCCTCTTGGTTCTCAAGAGTCCATTCAAAATTTTTCACCTTCTTCAACACTTGGAAGAAAGGCAAGCACTTGTCACCAGATTTAGAAATGAACCTCCCCAAGGCTGCAACTCGGCCTGTTAACTTCTGTACATCTCGTATAGAGCGGGGTGGTTCCATGTCCAGAATTGCTTTGATCTTGTCAGGGTTGGCCTCTATGCCTCTCTTTGACACCATCAGTCCCAAAAATTTTCCTGATCCAACTCCAAAGGCACACTTGGCTGGATTCAACATCATCCTGTGGTGCCTCAGCACTTCGAATGCCTCTCTGAGGTGCTTAATATGATCAGTCTTGAGTAGGCTCTTGACTAACATGTCATCAACATAGACCTCCATGGTTTTCCCAATCAGATGGGCGAATATCTTATTCACCAGTCATTGGTAAGTAGCGCCTGCATTCTTTAGACCAGAAGCCATAACAAGATAGCAGAAAACACCAAAGTCAGTTATGAAATATACCTTTGGGATGTCATCCTTGTGCATCTTAATCTGATTGTAGCCGCTGAACCCGTCCATGAAACTCAACATCTCATGTCCAGCTGTGGCATCTATCAACATGTCTATCCTGGGCAGGGGAAAACAATCCTTTGGACACGCATCATTCAAATCAGTGAAATCTATACACATCCTCCACTTTCCATTCGCCTTCTTGACCATCACAGGGTTTGCTAACCATTCAGGGAATTGAATTTCTTCAACAAACCCAGCTTCCAATAGTTTGTCAACTTCTTGCTTAATGACTTCCTGCCTCTCAGGAGCGAAGTTCCTCTTTTTCTGCTTTATCTTCTTCCGTTCAGGATCGACGTTCAACCTATGAGTTATAAGTTGGGGGTCAATTCCTGGCATGTCTGCTGCTGTCCAAGCAAACACATCGCTATTCTCTTGCAAGAACGATGTCAATTTGCCCTTCAGGGGCTCCTTCAGAGATGCTCCTATATATGTAACCTTCTCAGGGTCGCCCAGCTCTAGAGGGACGGGGATTAAATCCTCTGCAGGCTTCCCTCGGTGTTCATCATCACTACGGACATCCATGTCTTCAATCGGCAGTACCTGCCCCCCGACTCCATCAGCTCTTAGGGCGGAAACATAACAACTTCTTGCCATCTTCTGGTCGCCTTTTTGTTCTCCGACCCCATTCCGGGTTGGAAACTTAATCTTCATGTGATATGTTGAGGCAACAGCCTTGAACGCATGAAGTCCAGTCCTTCCCAGGATTGCGTTATAAGTTGAGGCTGCCTTAATTACCAGAAAATTCAATATCTGAGTAGCTTCTTTAGGCTCCTGCCCGATAGTCATGGGTAACTAAATAGTCCCTTCAACCTTGGACTCAACTCCATTAAATCCGTAGATTGGCATATTGGGTGGGATAAGCTGAGAGTCGGTGTACCCCATTTTTACAAACGCATCATGAAACAGAATATCAACAGAAGCTCCATTGTCTATAAAGACTCGCTTCACTTCCGAGTTCCCAATCACAGGGGTTATAACCAACGGGTCATCATGGGGGAATTTCACCCATTCAAGATCAGAATCATCAAAACCAATTACGATTTCAGTTCTAGCACGCTTCGGGGCTTCTCCCACGATGTGCATCACCTCCCTGGCATATGCCTTTCGAGAGTTTCGAGTTGTACCGGCCGCTGTCGGGCCTCCCCAGATCATGTTGATAACCGGCCCTCGGGGCTGTGTGTTACGATCACGATCATTATCCCTTCTATCATTGTTTCTCCTATCGTAGTCCCTTCTTTGGGTTCCACGATCTTCACCCTTTGTGAAATTACTTAGCTTTCCTTTGCAGATCAAGAATTCAATCTCATATTTTAACTGCCTACAATCATCTGTATCATGCCCCACATCTCGGTGGAACCGACAATATTCATCCTTGTTTCTCTTTGCGGGGTCTCCCCTGAGTGGTTTCGGCCATCGGAAGTCCTTATCCTTCTCGATCTCTAACAAGATTTGACTCCTAGGAGCATTCAACCTTGCATAGTCAAAGAACCTTGGTCCCAGGCTCTTTTTTGGTGGCGAATCAGAGTCTTTGCTATTTCAGGGATACTTGTCCCTAGCATCGTACTCCTACTCCTGCTTTCTTTTCTTTGTATCATTGTTACCTCGGCCATTGCCTACTGCGGCCTCCTTCTTTATACTATCCTCAACCTTGATATACTTGTCAGCCCTTCGCTGGAGCTCAGCCATATTCTCGGGAGGATGCTTCGCCAATGACCTTTTAAAGTATAGGTCGGTGGTGCCATGCTCTGAAAATGCACCCTAGAAGGGAGTGAATAGGTGTCAATGGCTAACTATATTCAACTAAGTCCGATTTTAAAAATTACCAGAAACAGCTTACTGATTTAGTTTTATGCAGAGACAAATGGTAAGCTGATTGCAAACAATATGCTGAATGTAAAGGCTATGTTAGGTCGAATACACAATAAGCAATCAAATACTGTATGAGTAACTTAACAAGAACACACTGTTTAACAATTAAAAATTGTTTGGAATTAATAATTCCTCTCTCGGTGATGTAAATATCACAGAGAGCTGCTTAGGTTACAATCAAAAGATTTCTCAATGTTCGACTACCCTTCTAGGGTTAACCTAACTGTATTTATAAAACATACAGCTTCGTACAATCAGTAACTGATTCTCCTAAAATCAAGCTATACAATTGATATCAATCACGATTGCTCAAGTCTTCCAAGTCAACTCAATCTCTTTGACAGCTTTTCAATCTTCAAAGATATTGCTTCCATATTTATCTCAAATCAATCTTCAAACACTGTTGACTCTTCAGACAATACTGCTACAGAGTTTAACAATCTCTGTTGCGCTTCCAGTCAGTGTTTAACCAAACTCTAACTGCTTCCAGCTAAACTCTGTTTTCTGACTTTAGCTTCCAAACACTGTTCTCATCAATCATTTCTAACAATCTCCCCCAACTTGTCCATTATCAAAATGTACAAGTTTACAGTAAATGATGATGTCAAAACAAATACAAAGTTTACAGTGTTTAACATACAAACAGAGTTTAACTTTTACTTAACAAATTCTACAGAAAATAAGAAAATTCTTACAGACTTTAATTTCTAATCTCTTGCAGATCAGGCATTGTTCTGAGATAGTCTATAAGCAACCTTCTTTCAGCATTTTCAAGCTCTATCTGCATAGCTTCTTTGATTTCTCTCAACTGAGGATCATTCTCATCAGTTTGATAGATAGCAGCTCTAAGATCGTAGATTTTGTTTCTTCTCATCTCATTTCCCAACCTGATATATTTCACCTCTTCAGATTTTACATAGAAATCCAGAACAGTAATTCCAAGATCAGTCTTCAGTTTTGTAGTTCCCTTCTCCATTTCAATCAGATTTCCATTCCAATCTCTGTATTTAGGAACATACTTGCTGTTGAATTTCATTTGTCTTCTTGCAAGGTTTTGAATCATTCTTTGTTGAAGCACATTTGCAACTGACTGAGCTCTTTGATTTCTCACTCTGAAAATATATAGGACATATTCAAGTTCTTCAGCATACTTTAATTCGATATCCTTTTCAGAGACTTTAAATACTGTTCCATCAGCCATGAAATATAACAAGAAATCCTTTTCTAGACTCTTTTGATATACAAGCTGTACTGACTCCAGTTTGTCTAAACTCTCTTGAGTGACACCATGACCTGGAACAGACAGTGAAGAAGGATCTCTAGGACCAACATATTGCCTTTTATCTCTGTGTGACCCTATACCTTCTTTGTTGTATCCAACTTTACCAGATAGAGCTCTACCATCAGTAAAATCCATTGGTATTGTAGCTTCTAGTCTTGGATCATGAGGAGCACCCCTCTTAAATGTTGATTTCAACTGAGAAGACAATAATGGTGTGGTCACAACTTGTGCAGCAACAGAGGTTGTGTTTTCATTCTTCTGTACAACATGTGTATCAACAGAGGTTGTAACTATACTTTTCAGCTTTTGCTTGGCTTCTGCATCTGTTGGTTTTCTGAATACTTGCATTCTTTGATCTGTACCAACAGGTTCTTTGATTTGAATGCCTTTAAGAACAGGCTTTGCAGCTTTAGCAACTTTCATGTTCTTCTTTGCTTTTTCAGACTTTAGAGCTTTCAGATGCTTTTCTTGTAAACTCTTCTCTTCAGCTTTAGCATCTTCTAAAGTAACTCCTTCTGCATTCTCTTCCATAAAAAGCTTAACAGCTAACTCCTCATCAGTCTTTGGGTTTGATTTTAATTTCAAACTCTTGGTCTTTGAAGTACCTTGAGTTTCAGTGTTTATTCCAACAGACTGTGATTTAAAAGATTTGCCAGATCTCAGAGTTTGCTTTTCAGAGTTTAAGACCTTGCTCTTATCACTTGCCCCTCCATCTCCAGCATCATCCTTTTTAGTCAGAGTTTGAGAAACTTTGCATTTTGACTTAGCAACTCTCTCCCCCTTTTTGACATCATCAGGAATAAGAATTGATGTAATGAGCTCCAAAGAATTAGCAATTGAGTCAACCTTAGCAAATAAAGCAGTCTGATTTTCTTCAACTTTTCCTAGCCTGGCAAAGAGAGTGTCTTGGACTTTAGACATCTGAACAGCTTTTATTTTATACTCTCTATCCATCTTCAATTCTCTTGACTGAATCTCAGTCTTCAAGGAAGCAATTTCTTGTTTAGTTTCAGCAAAATTTCCTTCCAGAGTCTTGACTTGAACCACAGTTGCCTTTAAACAGGATAAGATTTCTGGATTTGAAATTTGCTTTGCAGTTTGCTTAACAAACTCAGATGCTCTTCCTTTTGGAAAAATGCAGTCTTGTTTATACCAATTTTCAGCAGACTTAGCAAGATGCTTTTCTTCAACTGCATGAGATGGACAAGGCTGATCAAAAGGTGTATGTTTATTATCTGTCTGTGCAGGTGCACTCACAAAAGAGTCAGAGTTTGCACTACTAGAAGATTCATCTTCAGCACTTGCATCTTTAACTTGAGTATCTTTTAAAGAACCACTGTGCTGAGCAGTGTCAGCCACAGTTTCTTCAACAACTTTTGCATTTTCTTCAACAGTCTCCTCATGTTGCACAGGAACTGCAACAGAGTTTGCCTTTGTAGCTTCAACAGGCATGGATTCGGAAATTATCTTTGTTGCCTGATCAACTTCATCACTTTTGTCTTGAATTGGAGAAGATACCAACTCTATGTGTGATGTTTCAGCTTCAGGAACTTTTACTGCAAGCTTATCAGCTACACCAGGAGCTTCAGTATGAACAATAGGTGAGATAGGATCAGAGAATGGTTCAAATGAGTCAAAAATATTATCCCTTGGTGAAAAACCATCTCTGTTATCCTCTTCTACAGGCATTTTATCCTCTGTAGGCATTTGAACATTAACATTATCCTCTGCAGACATTTCAACCTCTGCAGGTATTTCAACTTTGTCAGTGATAATATCCTCTGCAGGCATTTCAACCTCTGCAGGTATAGCAACATTCACTGTAATCTCAACAGTAGGTGTTTGCTGTGAAACCACCTCTGGAGTTTCAACAAGATTCTCTTCATCTGAATCAGAAAGAATTAATCTTCTTTTCTTGATTGGAGGAACAACATTCTCTTCTTCATCTTCACTTGAGCTCTCTCTTGGTGGTGAAAGTGAAGGTCTATTTGCTTTCTGTTTCTTCCTTCTTGTATAAACAGCTCCAGGTATTGTTTGTTTAGCCTTTGAGTGTTTAGTGTTTTGAGTAGTGTGTTTCTTTCTTTTTGGCTTGGTTTTGGATGGTTCAGTAGTTACTGGCTCAGAGTTTAAGGTTTCAGTGTTTAAGGTGTCAGTGTTTAAAGTTTCTGGTTGTGGTTGATGAGATGTAGTAGGTACAGTGGGTGTGGGTGTTGTGGTTGTTGGTTCAGAGTTTATGGTGTCTATTGGTTCAGGCATTTGTTGTGGTGATTGAGAGTCTTGTGGTTGGTTTACATAGTTTTGTAGGGCTAGAGGCATAAACATATCTGGTATTTGCTGTTTAGTGATATCTTTGTTTGTCAAATCAGAAAACATTCTTTTAGCAACTTGAAAAGGCTGAATAACATCAGCTTCATCAATTGGAATGTTAGGCACACAGGCAGTAAATAGCATTTGACAAAAACGAGCAAAATAAACAGTAGTAGACTCAGACAAACGCTCTCCCAAGTTCATTAGTACTAGTCTACCAAAATCGAAGTTACCTCCATATAGTAGAGCATGACCAATTTGGAGAGTATCAAGAGGAAGTGCATCCCAGTTTGTTGTCTTCTTTCCAAAAGCCCTTGTTATACAATCGAAAAAGAAACTCCATTCCTTTCTCAAACTTGGCCGTCTCAAAGACCCTATCTTGTTCAAGTTTCCTGCACATCCAATTTGTTCCAACATTGTCCTCAACCGATCATGACCAACAACACTGTAAGAAGTGTGTGTCTCAAAGTCCAAAGCATCCCTAACAGTAGTTGGAGTAATGATATACTCTGATTCATCCTGAGTGAAAATGATTGTTGGAGTGCCAGACTCTCCTCCATCATCATATTCAGAGTTTGTCCAGAAAGTAGCAATTTGTGAAGCAGATAGTGTAGCTGGTGCTGTTAGAGCCTTCCCTATTTCAGAGTCTTTTAAGAAATTTTGGAACACATGAAACGCCTCTGGAGCATTTACAGTCTCCAACGGTGCTGCATAGTTACTAGGGAGAAAAACTAATCCTGCTGCATCAAACGCTTTTGTTGCCATTAGTAAAAAATGATACGAAGATATTCAGAGAAAAGATGTATATGCACTGTAAGTGTTTATCAAAATGTGAAAGAGAGTATATGAGAAGTGTGAAAGTGAATGAGTATGCAAGTAACTGTGAGTGGGTGAATGTGAATCGATATGGAGTAAGAAACTAAAGACGATTAGAGTAAAATTAAAACTCAATCGTTTATTTAGTAAAAGCGCGCAACTGTTGTAGAGTAGTGTGTGAGTGGGACACAATCATGGGACACGTGTCAAACAACCAATGGATGACTTAATAATTACCGCTGTCATTCCTATAATCACGACACTTACACTAATTAACAGTTGTCAACTACCCCAATTACTGCAAAATAGTCAAATCATCTCAATGAGATTTTACCTCAGAGTACTTAACACAACTCAACAGTGTTTATCAATTATCCAACTTTATCACTTAAACCCTTTCAAAAATTGCACAGTTGTGAATTAAGTGTGTGTGAAGCAGAGTTTACTGAAATCAATTTTTAGAGCATCTAATATTTCATAGAATCCATAACAAAAATCAATAATCACTGAATGCACAAACTCTCATAATAAACACTGATTGTTTGATGAATGCTAAACTCTGTAGTTACTGTAATACAGAAATCTGAAAACTTCCATTTCCTTTGATGTCCATGATTATCCAAGTAAGCACACAGTCTTTAAAGACAAAAAATATCAAGAGATTGAAATCAGAGCATCATTCAGTGAATAACAGTCATGAACTGGATATTCTCACAAACTCTCAATGCACACAAGTGTTTAGGTAAAGTGTTTACACTCACATTCAATCAGAAATAGCAGAATCTACCATATGCTTGAATGTCCACCAAATCTACACTACTTTGAGTACATGTATACACAAATCAAAAGGACTTTATTCAGGGTTTAAATGAGATAACATCAAACAGATGAAAAAGATGTTCATGAGTGACTTCAAGCTGAACATCTTAATAAAACAAAGTGTTCAGTACATATTTGTACAAGATCAGTATATATGCCTTTTTCTCCTTTTTTTTTTTTTTATATATATTTATTTAGCATATATACTGAGTAAACTTTTTCTTTTCTTGAGAAACACTCATCTGTTTGAAGAAAAAAAATATAACTGCTCTTAACACTTCAGAGTATAAGAAAAATGAGCAGTTAATAAGGCTCAAAGGGGTTTACTAAGGATGGAATTTATGAACAGTGTTTATACAGTGTTTGAACAAAGTTCAAAAGAATTTTTTTTAACAGTGTTTGAAGAAATAGTAAATCCTATTGCCTTTATCATTTTCATGCACACACATATCATGTAGTCTCAAAAAGGTCTAATACAAGTTCTAGAGAAACATACTACCTGATGAATATCACACAACAATAAATACTGATTGATAGAAAATGTATCAATCACTGATTTGGCTCAAACTCTCACAGGTTGTAGACATGAATCTGAACTCACCAAACTAATCAATGACACATCTCAAGTTTTATGGTTTTCACAAGTACAAACAAAGAATCATCATGAACCATACCTTTGGAAACAGAATGTCACTTATCAGAGTTTAGAGTTCATCAATAACCAAAATTATTTATGAGAGGCAATGCACACAATATTCATAGACTCAGAGTTTAGGACTGAATAAACTAAGAGATGCTATAAATATGAAACAGTATCATGCTGTGTTGATTTACTGCACAAAGTCTGATTAGATTACAGTGACTCAGAAAGAATCATGATTTATTTACTGAGAATCATGCTTCATACATTTTTCTTCATTGGTGTTTTCATTCAGACAATAATCAATTCTGAATTCACTGAGTGTATCTAACATGTTTAACAGTGTATCCAACAGTGTTTTAACAGACAGACATGCTGACAGAGTTTAAAAAGTTTTAAGCATAAACATGCATAACAGAGTTTAATACTAAGGTTCACATAGCACTTAACAATTTACAGAAAAAGAAATGAGCAATAAGTTTTTGAGTCTAACCAACATTTCTAGTCAAAACTAGAGACCATTCCTAGTTCATTGACCAGTCTTGTAAATGTAGCTTCACTCAATGGCTTGGTGAAGATATCTGCAAGTTGTTGTTCTGTAGACACAAAGTGAAGCTCAATGTTTCCTTCCTCTACATGCTCTCTGATGAAGTGATACCTTATGCTGATGTGCTTTGTCATTGAATGTTGTACTGGATTACCTGTCATTGCAATAGCACTTTGATTATCACAGTAAATAGGTATCTTGGTATACCTTAATCCATAATCCAGCAGTTGATTCTTCATCCATAAAATCTGTGCACAGCAGCTACCAGCAGCAATATACTCTGCTTCAGCTGTAGATGTAGATATTGACTTCTGTTTCTTGCTGTACCAGGAAACAAGTCTGTCACCCAGAAATTGACAACTTCCACTGGTGCTTTTTCTGTCTATCTTACATCCAGCAAAGTCTGCATCAGAGTAACCAAGAAGTTTAAACTCTGATTCTCTTGGATACCACAACCCCAAAGTCATAGTGCCCTTGAGGTACTTGAAATCCTCTTTACTGCTGTTAAATGTGGTTCTCTTGGATCTGCCTGGAACCTTGCACACAAACAAGTTGCATACATGATATCAGGTCTGCTAGCTGTCAAATAAAGTAAAGAACCAATCATTCCTCTGTAACTTGTCATATCTACTGATGACCCTGCATCTTTGTCCAATTTTGTTGCAGTTGCCATGGGAGTTGTTGTAGATGAACAATCAAGCATACCAAATTTCTTGAGAAGATTTTTGGTATATTTTGCTTGATTTATAAAAATTCCATCATCTGTTTGCTTCACCTGTAGACCTAGAAAATAACTAAGCTCTCCCATCGTACTCATTTGATATCTTGACTGCATGAGTTTGGCAAACTTCTTGCAGAGTTTATCATTAGTAGACCCAAAAATAATGTCATCCACATATATCTAAACTAAAAGCAAGTCACTACCATTTTGGAAGTAAAACAGAGTTTTGTCAATAGTACCTCTGTGAAATCCACTTTCTAGTAGAAATTTGGCAAGGGTTTCATACCATGCCCTTGGTGCCTGCTTAAGTCCATAGAGTGCCTTGTCTAACCTGTAGACATAATCTGGATATTTTGGATCTACAAACCCTGGTGGTTGTTCCACAAAAACTTCTTCTTCAAGTTTTCCATTCAAAAATGCACTTTTTACATCCATCTGAAACACTTTGAATTTCATGTGAGAGGCATATGCAAGAAAGATTCTGATTGCCTCTAATCTAGCCACTGGAGCAAATGTTTCATCATAGTCTATTCCTTCCTGTTGTGAGTAGCCTTTTGCAACCAGTCTTGCCTTGTTCCTTGTGATAACACCCTCACTGTCAGTTTTATTCCTGAAAACCCATTTAGTACCAACAATTGATCTGTTCTTGGGCCTTGGTACAAGTGTCCACACTTCATTTCTTTCAAATTCATTTAGCTCTTCTTGCATTGCTGTTATCCAGTCAGCATCTTTAAGAGCTTCTTCCACTTTCTTTGGCTCAGTTTGTGACAAGAATGCATGAAACAGACATTCATTTGTTGTTGCACTTCTTGTCCTTACTTTTGCATCTGGATCACCAATAATCAAATCAGGTGTGTGAGATTTAGTCCATTTTCTTGCAGAAGGCAGATTGCTTCTGTCATCATGTGATCCTCCCCCTTGATTCATGCTCTCCTGATTTTCTTGGTGCCTTTCTTCATTTTCTGATGCTCCCCCTGAATGTGACTTCTCAGAATTATCAACAGAGTTTGAATCAACAGAGTTTGATTCAGAATCATCAACTGAGTCACTTTCAGTGTTTGAATTATCACTATGATGTGATTCTTCATGCTCCCCCTCAACTGGTTCTTCCCTTGTTTCTGATTGAAGAGTTTCTTCAGTATTTACCAGTAGAGGTTCAGAGTTTAGATCAACAGAGTTTGTCAAATCAGTCTGATCAGAGTTTACTTTTTCAGAGAATAAATCTTCATTTTCAAAGTGCAGTTGATCATGTTCATTGACATCTTCAAGTCCAGTTATTTTCTTGTCATCAAATGACACATGAATTGATTCCATGATCACTCTAGTTCTCAGATTATAAACTCTGAATGCCTTTGTTGACAGTGGATAGCCAACAAAAATTCCTTCATCTGCCTTTAGGTCAAACTTGGTCAACTGTTCAGGATGAGTCTTCAACACAAAGCATTTGCATCCAAAAATATGAAAATATTTTAGATTTGGCTTTTTCTTCTTCACCATTTCATATGGTGTTTTACCATGCTTGTTGATCAGTGTTGCATTTTGAGTAAAACAAGCAGTTTGAACTGCTTCTGCCCAGAAATATGTTGGCAACTTTGCTTCATCTAGCATGGTTCTGGCAGCTTCTATCAAGGTTCTGTTCTTCCTCTCCACTACACCATTTTGTTGTGGAGTGCCAGGTGCAGAAAACTCTTGTTTTATCCCTTTACTCTTGCAAAATTCTTCCGTAGATGAATTCCTGAACTCAGTTCCATTGTCACTTCTGATTATCTTCACTTGATTCTCTGACCCTTTTTCCAGTTGTAATATATGTTCTGTCAGTGTTAATGCAGTTTCATCCTTCTTTGCAAGAAAATATACCCATGTGAACCTGGTATATTCATCAACAATGACTAGAGCATATTTCTTCTTTCCAAGAGACATTACATTCACTGGACCAAAAAGATCAACATGTAGTAGATGATAAGGAGCAACAATTGAAGACTCAGTTTTGCTTTTGAAGGAAACTTTTCTCTGTTTAGCCTTTTGACAAGAATCACACAGTCCTTCTACATTCAACAAGGACTTTGGTAGACCTCTTACAAGATCATTCTTGATTAGCTCATTGATGTTGTTCAGGTTCAAATGAGAGAGTTTCTTGTGCCATTTCCAACTCTCTTCACTGGACATCCTTGTAGACAGACACACTGCTTTGCCATCAGTGTTTGTTGACAATTTGATTTCATAGATGTTATTGTGTCTGTTTCCAACTAGAGCAACTTTCCCTGTAGATTTACTGATCACTTGACAATATTCAGGCTGAAAATCCACATGATATCCTCTGTCACAGATTTGACTCACAGATAGCAGATCATGCTTGAGTCCTGGAACTAGAGCTACATTTGTGATGATGACATTTCCAAGATTAATATTGCCATATCCCAGTGTATGTCCTATGTTGCCATCTCCATAGGAAACTTCTGGGCCAGCCTTCTCCTCAAACTCTGATAGCAGGGCTTTATTTCCTGTCATGTGTCCTGAACATCCACTGTCCACAACTAGGGTACTAACCCTGGTGCCCTGCAATCACAAACAATCACTGATTATTAGTTTTAAGGATCCAGACTTGCTTGGATCCTTTGGCTTTCTTAATTCTGTTAGCTTTTGCAGCGGAATTTTCATTAACAGAGTTTAAGCTAACTTTTTTAGAGTTTACATTTGCAGAGTTTACTTTAACCCATTTCAAATTTGGCTTGGGTTCATAGTAATTATAGTAAATAGCATGATAATCTCTGCAAGTGTAAATAGAATGCCAAGTACTTCCACAGTGTTTGCATAAAGTCTGTGGTCTAGTTCTCACATAATCACTCTTTACTGCAGTTTTAGAGGGCAAAGAATTAATGTTCTTATTCTTACTGCAGAAACTAGCAAGATGATTAGTGCTACCACAATTAAAGCATGTTTTTCTAGGAGCTAATGAAGCAAGCATTGGCTTAATTCCTGATGTGATGCCTACTTTTCCATTTTTGTTTTTCTTAGGCAATCTCTGTTTGTTGACAGATTTTATCTCCTTAAGCTTATGCTTGAGTTGTTTATCTGTCATTAAACCAATGTTAGCCTCTTTAACAAAAGTTTTAGCATATAACTCTCTAACAGCCTTTTTCTGTGCTTCAGTCTTAGGTCCACCTGTTCCCATGACATTACCTTCAGATGAACAATGTGGTCTAACTTTTACCTGATTTTCAAATCTAAGTTCATCTCCTACAGAGTAACCTAGACCTACTGTATCTGACTGAAACACTTCTTGAGTGTCTTTACCAGAGTGTGTCCAAGTCTTAATGATGTGTTTAGTATCCTCCAATTCAGATTCTAGTTGCTTATACTTACCTAGCAACTCCTGTTCAATAAACACTGCATCATCTCTCTCTTTTTTAATTTTATTCATGTTCTCTAGCTGTTCCTCAACAAGTTTATTTCTTTCTTTGAGTTGAGAACACTCAGACTTTATCCTCTCATTTTCTAAAGTCTGATCCCTATAACTGATATGTAATGCCTTAAGATAAATTCTCAATTCAGTTATATTATCAGTGTTATAAGCATAGGTAGTTGGAGGTACCTTGAGATCATCATTTTCAGTCTGAGTAGTAGCCATGAGAGCATAGTTGACTTCCTCATCTGAATCTGAAGTGTCTGCCCAATCTCTGCCTTTGGGGTAGAGTGCCTTTTCAGTTTTACCCTTCTTGCACTCAGGAGCATAGTGACCCATCTCCTTACACTTGTAGCATTGAATTTCAGACTTATCTTTCTTAGCAGATTTGAAGTCCTTTCCCTCAGCTTTCTTGAAATTCTTCTTGTCAGACTTTGAGTAGTCCCTGGAGAATCTCTTTCCCTTCTTGAAGTTCTTGTATCCCATCTTCTTGAAGGTCTTTACCATCAATGCAGCCATTTGCATCATCTCCTCATCATCTTCAGAGTCAGATGATTCATCTGTGTTTGAGTCAACATCAGTGTTTGATGACTCATTCTCTGAATGTATGACTAAGGCTTTCCCTTTTGCCTTTCTCCTTGATGCCTCCTTCTTTGATGGTTTCTCCTCAACCTTAAGTGCAACAGATTTTGACTTTCTACTTGATCTTTTATTTCTCTGCTCCAATTCCAATTCATGGGTTTTGAGCAGTCCATAAATTTCATCAATCTCTGTTTCACCAAGTTCATAGTTATCTCTTGTAGTGGTTGTTTTCACATCCCACTTTTCAGGTAGAGAAAGAAGAAACTTGAGATTTGAGTCTTCTAAATCATACTCTTTGTTAACCAATGACAAATCATTGAGCAGTTTACAGAATCTGTCAATTGTTTCTGTCATGGTTTCATCAGACTTTGCCTCAAAGTGCTCATACTCCTGAGTGAGTATATTTCTTCTGTTTTTCTTGATTACAGGAGTTCCTTGACACCTAACCTCAAGTGCATCCCATATTTCCTTTGCAGTGGTGCATTTAATCACTTTATTAGACATAACATTGTCTAATGCACTGTGAAGTAAATGTCTTACTTTTGCATCATTTGCAATTGATGAAAGATCCTCAGCAGTTAGATCTTTCTTTTCCTTTGGAATGACCTTTGATTCCTCACCAGCAGCAGCAGCAGATAATTTTGTTGGTTTGTGAGGACCTTCATAAATTCTATCAAGGTATTCTGGATCTGTAGCCTCCAGAAACATGGTCATTTTCACCTTCCAAATTGCATACTCTGATGGCCTAAGTATAGGAACCCTTATTGTCTCATACCTACTAACAGTAGTAGGGGCTTTCTCAGATGGTGGAGGTATCTCTGCCATTGATTACTCTTGTGTTTGGATCTTTAACTGTAATAAAGTAACAGATTAGGCTCTGATACCACTTGTTAGGTCGAATACACAATAAGCAATCAAATACTGTATGAGTAACTTAACAAGAACACACTGTTTAACAATTAAAAATTGTTTGGAATTAATAATTCCTCTCTCGGTGATGTAAATATCACAGAGAGCTGCTTAGGTTACAATCAAAAGATTTCTCAATGTTCGACTACCCTTCTAGGGTTAACCTAACTGTATTTATAAAACATACAGCTTCGTACAATCAGTAACTGATTCTCCTAAAATCAAGCTATACAATTGATATCAATCACGATTGCTCAAGTCTTCCAAGTCAACTCAATCTCTTTGACAGCTTTTCAATCTTCAAAGATATTGCTTCCATATTTATCTCAAATCAATCTTCAAACACTGTTGACTCTTCAGACAATACTGCTACAGAGTTTAACAATCTCTGTTGCGCTTCCAGTCAGTGTTTAACCAAACTCTGACTGCTTCCAGCTAAACTCTGTTTTCTGACTTTAGCTTCCAAACACTGTTCTCATCAATCATTTCTAACAGGCTATAAGTAAAGAAAAGTGCAGAAACAGTAAGGTGCAGGAAAATAAAGAACACAAGAAACTTTTAGCCAGGTTCGACCCCTAATCCCCTATGGTCTACGTCCTGGTCCCTTACCAACTTGGTAAGAGAATATATTATTGATCAACGAAATAAACCAATTACAAGATACAATAATATATCTCCCTTGATACCCAGCTGTTGACAAATGGCGTGCTGAACTCCTGTTTCTGAACTTGCTCTCTAAGCTATACTTCCCAAGTATACTTCTCTAGCAACGTTCACCAAACCCTAGTTCCCTAGCCAATCTGTCAAACAACTAAACCTTACAAATCCTGCTGACAAATGGCTTGCTGTTTGCTGTGCTGAACTAACTCTCTAAGCAATACTTCCAAAGTATCCTTCTCTAGTCTAGTTCGACCCACCCAAAACCTTAAGCCAAACTTGTACAGCAACTATTCAATACAAATTGAACAATACAATGTTTGAATCAATACAACTCAACCTAATGAACTCTCTAAGATATAGCAAGTATGAATATATTAAGAGCTCGAGAGAATCGAAAGGATATAGCAATGAAAAACTGAGTTGTGTATTCTTTGTGTGCTTCTCTGATTGATTAAAAAAAAATGAACACCAGAGCAACCTTATAAAGCTTCACAACCAACGTTCAAAAATCAATCAATCAATTTATTCACTATTAGAAATCAATTTCTAACGTTCAATTGGTTAGAGAGATTTTTCAACGTTCTTGTGACCGTTTGACAGAAGGTTTGGAAGAGATGAATCGTAGAAAACATAACCCTTCTGTTTGTATAGATAGAAAACATGTATAGGAGATTTTGTAGAAAGAAATCTTTTAAATAAGGAAACTCCCATAAGTTTTATAAAATGTTTTAAAGAAAGATATTTGAAAAGATTTGAGCTCTAGAATATATTGTATACGTATTATATAATAAAGATTCCTTACAATATATTTTCTGAAATAAATCCATGAGAATCAATCTTGATCTTTATCTTCAGGATTTCTGGCAGTTTGCAAATGGCTTGCTGTTTGTGACTGACTGTTGGAAATGGCTTGCTGTTTGTGAACTTTCTGTCTGCAATTTGCTTGCCAAACTGTCTCTGTTGTAACACCAAATGGCTTGCTATTTATATATTCTCTGTAAACAATTAGTAGACTTAATATACCCTGCAAAACCAAGTTAGTACAACCATAACACAATGTTTTATATCAAACTACAAGCAAATAGCTTGCTGAATGTGATCATCAAAACCATAGGAGTATCAATCTCCCCCTTTTTGATGATTACACACTATTTAGGAGAATAAGAAAGCTCCCCCTAAATCCCTGCATATTAGTACATTTTGATATAAAACAGATTCAAGATAAACAAGCATAATCAATCATATCCACATCGAATATCTTGACCAAACAAGCAATTAAGTTCTCCTAAATTTCTCCCCCTTAATCCATAAAAAAAGAAACATTAGTTCAGGTCTGGAATAAGTATAAAGAACAAATAAATCATGATAGTAGCATATAAATAGTTCAGATACAAACGGTAAGCCAACGTTACCCATTTTGTGCTTGTCAGCTTGCTGTTTTGGTTCTGGCGAGTTCATGTCAGCTTGCTGTTTTGGTTCTAGCGAGCTGAACAGATAGATAGCTTTAAATCTTTGACTTTCCATAACATCAACCAAGTTACCTTTGTATTCATCATCAAAACATCACGCTAACATTCTCCCCCTTTTTGATGATGGCATACTTGAATACATCGGAGAGACTATGTTGCTCCCCTTAAAATAATGCTCCCCCTGATTAACATAATATCTCATCATATAATCAGGTTAGTACAATTCATCATATGCAATAAGATATAAACACGGCTCATCCTTGCATGAAACATTAGTTGATAAATCCAACATATAACATTATAGCCCTTTTTATCCTCATGTATTCATGTTCTTCTCCCCCTATGACATCATCAGAAAAGGGTCAAGAAGATAAGCATATAAGAATAAAACATGTGGTAAAGCATTTAACAAGCATGAGGCTAGTTATACTTATAAACTTGAATAAATCAAACCAGCATGCTGAAAACACATTTCCATGATATTCATCGATAACAATTGTTCTTCTGGACTGGAAAACAGCTTGCTGATTAGACAATATACATTCAAACTGAACATAATAGTATTCTTCTTTCTTGTTTCCTGCATAATACAATACATATACATATATTTGTCCCATCTATGTACTAGAGGAATCTCGTTAGTACCATAAAATTAATATAATCATATTCAAATAAATGTACGAGGACAAATAACATACTTACTACTTGAGTACCCAAATTTTATTTGATCCACCATGGTTTGTTGATAGAACATAAAGAGCATATAGATCAGATTTTTTGATCCACTGTTGTATCACTTTTGGTGCTTGATTTCTAGTCCTTTGTGTTCTGTCAGACTGATAATGGTAAGCTGTTTGTCTTCTGTCATTTGCTTTCTGGTATGTTGTTTGTCGCCTGACTGGTCCATTCTGGTAAGCTGTTTATCGCCTGACTTGTCCATTCTAGTAAGCTATTTTCACTTTATGATTTACTTGAACCACACAATGTCTTTCCAGATGACCTTTTCCACCACATTTGTTGCATGTCTTCCAAGGCATAGCATAGTTAAAGGGTATGCCATTCCTTCCATCATATTTGAGCACCTTATCTTTCTTGTTGAAGTTTAGACCAACACCTTCTCTGACCAAGGGAACATTTCCCTTCTTCATCATTGTTTTTAAAGTTTCTTCACCTTGAATAAAAGTTTCCATGCCCTTCTTGAGATCTTTAACTTCTGTTTCTAGGAGGGTAATCACTTCAGCTTGCTGTTTGATGAGTTCAGCTTGCTGAACTCTCTTTTCTGCAGATTTTGAGGATTCGGCTTGACTAGATTCTTTTATCTTGTATGATTCCAATGCTTTAGCTTAAGTATTAACATCAGACCTTAGCTCTTTGATTTCTTCGGTCAAGGTCTTGTTTCTTCTTTCAAGCAACTTGATATTAGCCTCTAAATGGCTGTTCTTAGTATTTAGTTCCTTGATCTCTGTAGTTTTACTGAATGAAGTTGAATCCCATTCTTCCATTTTTGGCAACAAATCTTTCACCATTTTGGATAGATAGCCGTTCTTATCAATCAGCTTGCTGATTTCAGCCTTTAGTGCCAAATGTTCCTCAATGGTTACACTTTTTGATTCCTGCATTGTTAGTGATCCCATAATAATATTTTCAGAAGATTTCCAGGAGTGAAAAGAGTTTACCTCACTAGAATCTAATTCTGAATCAGACACATCACTATTTACAAGAACTTCTTTCGTGTTTCCTATATCATCAATGCCAACAAATGCAGAGGTTATTATCTCTTCACTTGGTACTTCACCTGAAATAGATTTTCCATCATTCCAAGTCAATGGAGCCTTTGACTTCCTTTTATCTTTCAAATCAGCACGTTGTTTTGTTGTTGTAGCTTTATAATGCATTTTTAAGGTATCCCATATGTCTTTTGCAGTGCTACATGAGGAGACCATGTCATAATCTGACTCTGAAAGACCACATATTAATGTATACTTTGCTCTTCCATTATAGCCTGATTTTATCAATTCTGATTCTGAGAAATAGTCAATGTCTTTTGGCTTGCCGTCTTTGTCAAGAAAAGTGAAAGGACCCTTTTTAACGACTCTCCATTCAATTGCATCATCTCTGTTGAGAAGCACCTTCATTCTCTGTTTCCAAGCATCATAATTTTCAATCCCATTGAGAAGTGGTGGCATGTCTAAATAATCTCCTTCTACATAACCGGGTGCCATAGGATCTGTACTTTCAAGTTACATAAATGTTAGTACACCAAAGCTCTGATACCAAATGAAAATGCACCCTAGAAGGGAGTGAATAGGTGTCAATGGCTAACTATATTCAACTAAGTCCGATTTTAAAAATTACCAGAAACAGCTTACTGATTTAGTTTTATGCATAGACAAATGTTAAGCTGATTGCAAACAGTATGCTGAATGTAAAGGCTATAAGTAAAGAAAAGTGCAGAAATAGTAAGGTGCAGGAAAATAAAGAACACAAGAAACTTTTAGCCAGGTTCGACCCATAATCCTCTATGGTCTACGTCCTGGTCCCTTACCAACTTGGTAAGAGAATATATTATTGATCAACGAAATAAACCAATTACAAGATACAATAATATATCTCCCTTGATACCCAGCTGTTGACAAATGGCGTGTTGAACTCCTGTTTCTGAACTTGCTCTCTAAGCTATACTTCCCAAGTATACTTCTCTAGCAACGTTCACCAAACCCTAGTTCCCTAGCCAATCTGTCCAACAACTAAACCTTACAAATCCTGCTGACAAATGGCTTGCTGTTTGCTGTGCTGAACTAACTCTCTAAGCAATACTTCCAAAGTATCCTTCTCTAGTCTAGTTCGACCCACCCAAAACCTTAAGCCAAACATGTACAGCACCTATTCAATACAAATTGAACAATACAATGTTTGAATCAATACAACTCAACCTAATGAACTCTCTAAGATATAGCACGTATGAATATATTAAGAGCTCGAGAGAATCGAAAGGATATAGCAATGAAAAATTGAGTTGTGTATTCTTTGTGTGATTCTCTGATTGATTAAAAATAAATGAACACCAGAGCAACCTTATAAAGCTTCACAACCAACGTTCAAAAATCAATCAATCAATTTATTCACGATTAGAAATCAATTTCTAACGTTCAATTGGTTAGAGAGATTTTGCAACGTTCTTGTGACCGTTTGACAGAAGGTTTGGAAGAGATGAATCGTAGAAAACATAACCCTTCTGTTTGTATAGATAGAAAACGTGTATAGGAGATTTTGTAGAAAGAAATCTTTTAAATAAGGAAACTCCCATAAGTTTTATAAAATGTTTTAAAGAAAGATATTTGAAAAGATTTGAGCTCTAGAATATATTGTATACGTATTATATAATAAAGATTCCTTACAATATATTTCCTGAAATAAATCCATGAGAATCAATCTTGATCTTTATCTTCAGGATTTCTGGTAGTTTGCAAATGGCTTGCTGTTTGTGACTGACTGTTGGAAATGGCTTGCTGTTTGTGAACTGTCTGTCTACAATTTGCTTGCCAAACTGTCTCTGTTGTAACACCAAATGGCTTGTTGTTTATATATTCTCTGTAAACAATTAGTAGACTTAATATACCTTGCAAAACCAAGTTAGTACAACCATAACACAATGTTTTATATCAAACTACAAGCAAATAGCTTGCTGAATGTGATCATCAAAACCATAGGAGTATCATGCTCCAGGGCTACCATTGCCACCTTATTTTCCAGATCAGTGATGTTCAAAGTCTCCTTGGTGAACCTCTTAAGATAGTCTCTCAGATTTTCGTTCTTCCCTTGTACCACATACATAAGGGATGCAGAAATTTTCTCATGAACTCTTCCACTGATAAACTGGCTAACGAAAGCAGCACTCAACTCCTTAAAGGAGCCAATTGAGTTTGCAGGCAGCCGGCTATACCATCTTTGAGCCATACCCGACAGAGTTTGAGGGAATGCCCTGCACTTCAAAGCATCACTTGCAGGCTGCAATTGCAGTGTGTTTGAGAACGTCCTAACGTGGTTTGCGGGATCACCAGTTCCATCATAAGCTTTAATTGTCGGCATCTTAAACTTCTTTGAGATACGAGCATTCATCACCTCCTCAGTAAACGGGGGTGTGGGATCATCAGGATCCCCAAGTGGCATTAGATCCTTGGGGTTGCTCTTGGGGGTTGCCACCCTCGTTGTTCTTCCAGTTGGGGCATCAGCCCTTCTTTGCCTTCTTGAAGGCCTCTCCAGGTCTATAAAGGGAATCGGTCCTGACATTGGAGGAGGTTGAGTCTGATTTGACCTAGCTTGTTCTCTCGCCATATCTTCCTTTAATCTTAAGATCTCGGCTTCATAAGCCTTAATCCTCTCAGCAGTTGTCGAAGGGAGTTCATCGTGAGTAGTTCGAGTTCTTCTTCGAGGTTCTTTACTCGCACGTCGCCTCCTTGGTGCTTCATCACGATCGTAATCATCGTCAGAGGATGAATCATCCGTATAAGGACCAGAAAAGTCGCGATAATCTCGATCTCGGATATGCAGGGCATGACCACTTGATCCAGCTCCTTGAGTAGGAGGGTAGTTAGGCAACCCATACATCGGGTTGGTATTCACGGGGAGAACCGTAGTGTGGATCTGGACCCCTTTTGGAGGGTTGTTGGGATCTACAATCAAGGGAGAAACCACCATCTGAAAGGGATTAGTCCCTGGATTTGTGTGGACGATCGGAGGTATTGTACTCTCAACATGGGAGGTCATCCCTAGGGGTTGAGAAACTTGAAGCGGAACGATCGTCCCGATCGTTGGGGGCACCGGATCTGTTGCTGGTGGAGCGGAGCTGAGTGGAATAGGATCGGTAGTTGCTGGTGTTCTTCGTGTTTGAACCATGGTTGATGTCTTTTTCCCACAGACGGCGCCAAATGTTGTGGAATAAAAACTAGGTTGTTAAATTGCGGCTAGGGTTTGTATGTAATTAATACCAGGGTTCGTGAGCTTCATGCTTTAATGGCTGTTTCCGTGTTCGAGACTAATCGGTCCTCACAGAGTGCCTACGTATCTCGTATTGAGAATCAAGCCAAGACGTAGTTCTGAGAATGAGGGGTCAGACCCTTTATATAGGCTGAGAAGCCCTAAAATCGTAGTAGGGTTAGGTGACTTGGTGGGCAAGTCACCAACTAGAAGAAGGTTCTAGTCTCCTTCCATGTATGAATCAATTTCCATGTTGGAGTATGTGCCTTGGGGGCTAAGTCAGGCGAGAGTAATATCCTTGTTTGACTCTTATTGCCGAGCTGATAATTACCACTAATATTAATTACGAAATTAATATTATAAATTGGGTTTGGGCCCATTTGGTGGGCCCCACGTTTTGACCATATTGGGTACATTTAATGCCAAATTAAATGTGTCTTTAGGGCTTACTTTCAGCCCATATCAATGTAGAACAGCCCCCTGGCTTTGAAGATCCAGAATTCATGGATTATGTCTACTTTCTCTTCAAGGCAATTTATTGTCTCAAGCAAGCACCAAGGAAATGGTATCAAAATGGAGGACTCATCTTCAGTAAGAACACCATCATCTACAGCTGTCAAATTTGGAGCATGTGAAAATTCTGCCAAGGTAGATGTCACAAGCTACAGAGGTATGATAGGCTCATTACTTTACCTTACTGCAAGTAGACCTGATATTATATATGCTACGTGCTTGTGTGCAAGGTTCCAATCGGATCCTAGAGATGTTCATCTCATTGCTGTTAAAAGAATCTTGAGATATCTTAAGGATACGCCTAACTTAGGCATCTGGTACCCTAAAGATTCTGGTTTTAATCTTGTTGGATATACAGATTCAGATTATGCAGGAAGTGTTGTAGATAGAAAGAGTACATCTGGGAGTTGTCAATTCCTAGGTGGAAGACTGGTTTCCTGGTACAGTAAGAAACAGCAGACAGTTTCCAACTCAACAGCTGAAGCTGAATACATCGCTGCTGGAAGCTGTTGTGCTAAGATCTTATGGATTAGGAATCAGCTGAGAGACTATGGATTTGTATTAAACAATATTCCTATTTTGTGTGATAATACAAGTGCCATAGCAATCTCCAACAATCCTGTGCAGCATACGAGGACCAAGCATATAGACATCAGGTATCATTTTATTCGAGAGCATGTCATGAATGGTACCGTGAAGTTACATTTTGTACCCACAGAAGAACAAACAGCAGATATTTTTACTAAGTCTCTTGACGAATCCACATTCACCAGAATTGTTGGTGAATTGGGTATGTTAAATAGTCCTAGTAATTAAACTAGTTAATATCTAAGGTTTGCTCTTTAATAATTTATAAGTGATTACTTTGTTAATATTTGTTATTAAAATCACTTGTATAATTATTTTATCAACTTATCTTCTTGCTTGTTAATTCTCAAATCATTGTCATTATCTTATTAATATATTACTACTTACTTCTTTTAATTTTAGAATATTTTTATTTTCTTTAAAAATATTTTTCTCAAATTTTACAAGTTAAAATTAGTGAGAAATCTAATTTTGTTGAAAATTACTTTTGAATATTTGTGTTGATTTAATAAGTCATATTTTCTCTTTAAATGATTTTCTATAAGAAAGTTATTTTATTAAGAAAATATATAGATTTATTAATTTACTACAAATATTTATGTAAATAGTTAATAGTTTATTAAATGGTTTGTAGTGTTTGTCCTTTTGTTATTAATATTTGATTTCGTAAAAAGGATAACCTGTGGTATTTTTAGTATTTTCTATTTTCTGTTTAGCTATTTTTAAGTAGTTATATTGTTGTAAATATTTTTATAAATAATTTTCTTTTATTTCTAATTTTCTGTAAATATTATTAATACAATTATTTTTTAATAATAAAAAAATCGTATTTTTTTTTTCTTTTTAGTTTTTAATTTGTATAATTATTATGTATATTATTTCTTATTTTTGTATATTATTTTTCACTTGTATATAAATAGTTTGTATAGTTTTTACAGTTTAGTCACTATACTTTCAAAACTTACAAACAGGTCCCTGTACTTGGTTCTTTTACTGTTCTTCTGTTTAACACACACATAACTTGCAGTTTCAATTCTAATTCTTTGTTGTGTTATTGTTATTAACAGAATTTCTTATATATGACCATTGTTGGTATCAAAATGGTATATGTCAATTCAATTGTTTAGGAACTAACGTTTGATTTTCAGGTTCTAACAATTGGAAGACAAGAACTAACAAGTGTTAACAAGTGGTAACAGTTGGTATCTAACATACAGGATCTAAAATATGATAAAATAGTTTTGTTTGTATTGGTTTAAACATTAACATACATGAATTCGATTAATATTTATTAATTGGAATTTTGCCTTTGTTTTTGTTTAGTAAAATCGGCTCAGGATCTTTATATTATCATAACTCAAAATCTATTTCTACAGATGTGATTACTTCTATTGTAAACCTTTTGAAATCACAACTGTATATCATTTCTCTTAAGATAAAATGCAATATTTTCTCAGAAATCTTTTCAAAGATTAAAATGCATTCTATCTCTATATTGCTCATATTATGTGATGCAGGTTTATCTAAATGGAGTTTTGTTTTCTCACATGATTAGTCATGAGGTTGTAAACCCAACAACTTTTATTCCAGACTACAGTCAAACTCAAACACATTCTGACTTACCCCCTAAAAGGAAGTTACCTATCGGACTAAAGGTCACCAGGGAGTAACTGCATCTGATGCAGCAAATAAGGATGTGTGGGATATTCAGTTGGAGAGTCACTACCTCATACACTAACCAAACTATTTCATATGCACAAAGTGAGATTGCACACACTAAGGTGTTGGTTTCGATCATCACATACGCAGCGAAAACAGTAATTAAATATCGAAACCAAGCCCCGGATCCATGTATAATAAATTGATAATATGGTAGATAGAACGATTACCTTATCGAAGCTTTACGATTAAAGAACGATGGAGATGCAAACCTCCCACCATTACTGAGCACTCCTCTTCGAAGCCCCCTCTACGGTATCCACACGAACACCCCAAGACCGTCTTGTCCGGAAGAGAGGTACTAGCCTCTAATGGAAGATATGTTTTAGGGTTAGGTTTTTATTATGTCTGCGGCTTCTGTATTTCTCACGTAAAAAATTCTCAAGCCTCCAATGCTATCATCATCTATTTATATGATAGTGTGAAGCTTATAAGCCCAAGTCAAAAACCTAGCCCAAGTTGATTTATTAAATAATAGAATCAAATCCTATTATTTAAATAAATAATAATTAAGTCAAACTTAATTATTAAAATCATAAAAACATATCTCATATATCTTTGTATTTTATTATATCTTAATTAAGTCACACTTAATTAATATAATAAAATCCAACTTATCATTAATTAATTTAAATTCGTAATTTAAATTAATTCTTCCTTTAAAATGTTCTATGTGTGTGACCCTGTAGGTTATTATTTATTTTGGCAATAATTTTATTCTCCAATAAAATTATAAAAATTGAGCGGTATCTAGTAATACATCATTGCTACCCAATTAAATAATAATTAAATCGTGATTCGATAAACCTTCTGTGATTAATGTTCCCGTGTAATATAATCCCTTTAACCAAATATTATAGATTAAACTCGAGGCATGTTTATTGTCATCCTCTTCATAATTTAATCCGGGTTTACTTGATCCATGAGTAGACTATTAATAAAAAATCATTATTTGAGCACGGCCATGCATTTTATAGTCTCACTCAATCAAGAGGCCAATAATATCTCTCCTATCTGATAGGAGGGTTAAATCCTTTATCTATCATTCATATTTCTCATACGATTCACAATATACCCGATGTCCACTTTTATCATTACCCGGTCAAAGGTAACTTTTAATGTAGTCAAAGTATATTATCCTCGTATAGAAATATAATGATCTCAAGTCAAAGGATCATTACACCATTATCACTGTGAGTCTTTCTTATGACTTAATTAACATGAAGAATCTCACGGTGGGTCTGTCCAGTACCATGTACCCCTACATGTACCTATGTATTGACTTTAGTATATCCATACTTATAACCAATGAGATGTGGTTATCAGTCAAAAAACATACTAGTCTATTTATGTATTATTATTGTCCTGTATAATAATACTCGACTAGGGACCTTTAAGAATATGATATATTATATAATCTCAAATTCAAGTTGTAAACTTAAACTATATAATGTGTATCATTATTCTAAGGACATTTATTATGCTAACAAATATCGCAGTAATTAGAGTCATAATAAATCCATTTATTTAATAATCAAATGACATAAGATTTATTCGAGAAACAATGTATTGCCTCTAGGGCACCTACACTAACAATCTCCCACTTGCACTAGAGCCAATCACCCATGTATCTAATACCCATGGAACTAGTGTGACCGTCGTGCTTCTGCTGCGACAGGCCTTTGGTCAGTGGGTCTGCAATGTTATCATTTGTATGCACTTTACATATATGTATTTCACCCCTTTCATTAATCTCTCGTATGAGGTGATATCTTCTGAGTATATGTTTGGATCGGGAGTGCGATCTAGGCTCTCTAGCCTGTGCAATGGCCCCATTATTATCGCAGTATAGATCAATGGGATCTGCAATCGATGGAACCACTTCCAAATCATAAATGAATTTTCGAATCCAAACTGCCTCCTTAGCCGCTTCACAAGCTGCAATGTACTCAGCCTCCATTGTAGAATCAGCTACTGTTTCTTGCTTTGAACTCTTCCAGCTTACAGCACCTCCATTTAGACAAAACACAAAACCAGACTGTGATACAGTATCATCCCTGTCTGTTTGGAAACTTGCATCGGTGTAACCCTTTACAACCAGTTTCTCCTCTCCTCCATACACCAAGAATGAATCTTTAGTCCTTTTCAGGTACTTTAGAATATTCTTGACTGCCGTCCAGTGACCTTCACCTGGATTAGACTGGTATCTGCTCGTCATGCTCAAAGCATACGAAACATCGGGGCGAGTACATACCATCGCATACATGATAGATCCAATTGCTGATGCATATGGAACTTTATTCATGTGGTCCTTCTCATCTAATGATTTCGGACACTGGTCTTTAGAAATCGTTATCCCTTGAGACACAGGGACATATCCCCTTTTAGCATTTTGCATACCAAAACGATGCAAAACCTTATCAATGTATGTACTCTGACTTAGACCGATCATCCTTTTAGATCTATCTCTATAGATCCTCATTCCTAGAATGTAGGTTGCCTCTCCCAAGTCTTTCATAGAGAAATTGCTCCCTAACCAAGTCTTAACAGCCTTTAGAGAAGGTATGTCATTCCCCATTAGTAGTATGTCATCAACATACAGTACTATGAATGCCACATGGCTCCCACTAACCTTCTTGTAAACACAAGGTTCATCCTCGTTTTGAATAAAGCCATACTCCTTGACTGTTTCATCAAAACGAATATTCTATCTCCTAGAGGCTTGCTTCAATCCATAAATGGATCGTCGTAATTTACATACCTTGCCAACATTCCTTGGATCGACAAAACCTTCAGGTTATGTCATGTACACATCTTCTTCAAGGCTCCCATTAAGGAAAGCTGTTTTGACATCCATTTGCCAGATTTCGTAATCATGGAATTCTGCAATTGCAAGCAAAATCCGTATGGACTTGACCATGGCAACTGGTGAGAAAGTTTCATCATAGTCAATACCATGAATTTGTTTGAACCCTTTCGCAACCAGTCTTGCTTTATAGGTCTGAACATTTCCTTCCATGTCAATTTTCTTCTTGAAAACCCACTTGCACCCTACGGGTTTTACCCCTTCAGGTGGATCAACCAAATCCCAAACTTGGTTTTCGTACATGGAATCCATCTCGGATTTCATGGCTTCAAGCCATCTCTTAGAGTCTGGACTGTTCATAGCATCTTGGTATGTGAGAGGCTCATCCTCTTCTATGAGCATCAAATCCCCACATTGAGTCAAAAGAAATCCATATCTCTCTGGCTCAAGGCGAATTCTACCAGATCTACGAACAACCTGTGTTTCTTGAGCATTATCATTATTCTGCTCTTGTTCCACCTCAGGTTCAATGCTATTTTGTGGTTCTCGATCTTCATCGAGATCTATAGTTCTCCCACTGTCTCTTTTGGAAACAAAATCTCTTTCCATGAAGATAGCATCTCGAGCAATGAACACTTTCTGCTCAGAAGGACTATAAAAATAATACGCCTTTGTTTCTTTAGGGTATCCCACAAAATTGCACTCTTCGGATTTAGGTCCAAGCTTGTCAGATACTTGACGTTTTACAAACGCCTTGCATCCCCAAACTTTCATAAAGTTCATGCTTGACCGTTTCTCCTCCCATATCTCATATGGAGTCTTTTGAACCTTCTTGGTTGGAACACGGTTAAGTGTGAAAGCCGCTGTTTCTAGAGCATAACCCCAGAAACTTATTGGAAGATCTGCATGACTCATCATCGATCGTACCATGTCCAACAGAGTACGATTTCTCCTCTCTGAAACTCCATTCCATTGAGGTGTACCTGGCGGAGTGAGTTGTGATACAATACCACACTCCTTTAAATAGTCTTTAAATTCGGTGCTTAAGTATTCACCCCCACGATCGGATCGTAAGATTTTAATACTTGCACCTCCGCCTGTTTGCTTCTCTACTTCAGCCTTGTATTCTTTGAATTTTTCAAAAGAATCGGATTTATTCTTCATAATATACACATATCCATATCTACTGAAGTCATCAGTAAATGTTATGAAGTAGTAGTAGCCTCCTCTAGCCATCACACGCATTGGGCCACATACATCACTATGTATTAGCTCCAAACGTTCAGTGGCCCTTTGACCCTTACCAGTAAAAGGGGCTTTAGTCATCTTACCAAGCAAACAAGATTCGCATTTTTCGTATGATTCAAAATCAAACTTATCCAAGTATCCATCCTTATGTAATTTGGATATGCGTTTCTCATTTATATGTCCTAGACGACAATGCCAGAGGTATGTTTGATTTGAGTCATTAACTTTAAGTCGTTTGTTTTCTATGTTACATACAGGTTTATCTAAATCAAGAACATATAAACCATTAAATAAACGCGCAACACCATAGGTTAAATCATTCAAAGCAAAAGAGCAACTATTGTTCTTTATTACAAACGAAAAACCTTTCTTGTCCAAACAAGAAACAGAAATAATGTTTCTGCGAATCGCAGGCACGTAAAAACAGTCTTCAAGTTCTAAAACAAGCCCAGAGGGCAAAGATAAATAATAAGTTCCTACGGCTAAAGCAGCAACTCTTGCTCCATTGCCTACTCGTAGGTCCACTTCTCCCTTAGCCAAAGTCCTACTTCTCTGCAGTTCCTGCACATTTATACAAATGTGAGAAGCACATCCAGTATCCAATACCCAAGATGTAGAAGTAGACAGATTGACTTCTATAACATATATTCCTGAAGTAGAAGCTTGTTGAGCCTTCTTCTTCTTCAGATCCTCCTTCAATCTATCCTTCTCAAGGATTGATCGAACGGATAGAGAGTTTGTGTTGTTTGTCATTATTTAGTATCTACAATGTTAAAAGCACAAAATAAACATTAGATTGTCTGAGTTATTATTATTATGTTCAACTGATTATGATATATTCATAATATATCTCCCACTATTTTTATCAAATTAATATCCCTTACTATTAAATCGGAAAGAATATCCCATAAATCTTTCTAGTGAGCCAAGATCCATATTTCGTCATATCCTAAGTCAACCACTGGTAGTCCTTAAAACATGATTATTTAGGTAGACAACAGTTGTCAATTATATCATATATAATTCTTGGATAGTTTGGTGAACAACAATTGTTCTTGTCTATCTTATAGATTTTGAACCAAACTCTATGCTTCTAAGTTCATAATATTTGAATATAACCGTTTATTTTCATCTTATTATGACGACTCAGTTAAGTTAGACCCAATGATTCAACGGTCGAATATAACCGCTTATATTCGTCACATCTCACCACGATAGACAGGAGTCCCCTGCCACTGGCAGTCATTCCCCTTATCGATCTAGGATTCAATGAGTGTTCATTCATTGGAAAGCATCCGATTAAAACTTAATATTTTGTTAAGGGGTTTCAAAATTAAAACGACCATGATCCCATCATAAAGAGATTCCCAATTTTTCCTCGAATTAAATACTTCAAATCAATATTCATCAATAGTTTGATTTCCAGGTTGTTGGAGGAGTCACAAGTGGCCTCACTTAATACCCAACTTCCTTACAGGTAAAACCTGTTTTTGACAAAATCTCCCCATATCTAAATAATTGAAAATTCGTATTTAATTCCGTGTTTCATAAACACAGAAATCTCATGATTGTTTGTTCATTTTAAAATCTCGAATCGTTACAGATTTTATCTTGTTTAGCATGGCAAGCATGGCATGGGTGACGTATCTAATACATGCATACATCATTAATCAAATTAAAACATGCATACATTTGTTACTCTACACATGCATCATATGTAAAGTGCATCACCTTAATTAATATGCTATGGTTATGGCCCAATCCTATGCGATTTTTCCAAGCTAATGGAAAAATCAAGGTCAATCTATGGTGGTAATAACTAATTATTACAAAATCTCTTGCTTCGCTTCCAAAGCTGCCTTGAGTGCCTCCAAGCTCCTCTTGAAACATTTTACAAAAGAACTCGAGTTGCATTCGAGATAAAATAATTACAAAAGGAAAAACGACATGCAAGTCGTATTTAATTATTACAAACCATAAATTAAAATTAATAAAATAAATTAGAAACTAGGTCTTGGGGCCATAACCATGCATCATGCTCACATAGCAATTAAAAGCATCACATATTGTATAATCACAATTTTATACAACATAAATTAAATATGATCAAATCATAAATAATAAAATTAATTTAAATATTAACTTAGTAATCTAAATTACTAATTAATAAAATTTTCATGCTAGGTTAAATTAAATCATGCAAACCCTAGTAGAATTTCTATCTGATTTACTCAGAAAATCAATTGTAACGCATGGCCAAGTCACGTTAACTAGCAGCATACAAGCATATAATCTACGATACGCATCCTATAGATACGTGTCTACTGTAATTAACTAATGATACGCATACTATGTATGCGTGTCCGCTGTACAGTAACCTGCTGCAAATTCTAGGAATACAGTACGATCGTGTTCTTCATGTTAATCGCTATTATGATTCCATATTCTTAATATAGACCTTATGATTAATCAGCAGCACTAACAAAATCACATATCACAGATTCTTAAAAGTTTTAAAATCTAAACCTAGTATACATGGGTTGTAAGAACACGTATGTATACAAATTTGCATGAACTGTACTACTGCCTCCTATATGATGATTATCGACTGATTTCCAGATGTATAGGTCACGTTATAATCTCATTAAATCACAGCAGGTGCAACATATCAAAGAAACGCTGCAAGGACAGAATCACAGTAGCATATATAACCGTATGAAACATGCAGTAGGGTTCATGGCGGGGAAAAAACTCAGAACTGGTTATAACTGATCATGTAATCGTATTACGGGTTTCTCAGATGTACAGCCACGATTTAATCTTATCAAAAATATAGCATATAACAGATCACAGCAAAACCAGGAGAACAGTAGTTTATATATACGCATGAACATATAGTAAAGTTCTCGGGAGAAACTAACAGAACTAATAACTTCTGAATCATATCGTATACATCACATATAACCAGATTATCATATTATACAAGCAGCTCTGATACCATTGTTGGTTTCGATCATCACATACGCAGCGAAAACAGTAATTAAATATCGAAACCAAGCCCCGGATCCATGTATAATAAATTGATAATATGGTAGATAGAACGATTACCTTATCGAAGCTTTACGATTAAAGAACGATGGAGATGCAAACCTCCCACGATTACTGAGCACTCCTCTTCGAAGCCCCCTCTACGGTATCCACACGAACACCCCAAGATCGTCTTGTCCGGAAGAGAGGTACTAGCCTCTAATGGAAGATATGTTTTAGGGTTAGGTTTTTATTATGTCTGCGGCTTCTGTATTTCTCACGTAAAAAATTCTCAAGCCTCCAATGCTATCATCATCTATTTATATGATAGTGTGAAGCTTATAAGCCCAAGTCAAAAAACTAGCCCAAGTTGATTTATTAAATAATAGAATCAAATCCTATTATTTAAATAAATAATAATTAAGTCAAACTTAATTATTAAAATAATAAAAACATATCTCATATATCTTTGTATTTTATTATATCTTAATTAAGTCACACTTAATTAATATAATAAAATCCAACTTATCATTAATTAATTTAAATTCATAATTTAAATTAATTCTTCCTTTAAAATGTTCTATGTGTGTGACCCTGTAGGTTATTATTTATTTTGGCAATAATTTTATTCTCCAATAAAATTATAAACAATGAGCGGTATCTAGTAATACATCATTGCTACCCAATTAAATAATAATTAAATCGTGATTCGATAAACCTTCTGTGATTAATGTTCCCGTGTAATATAATCCCTTTAACCAAATATTATAGATTAAACTCGAGGCATGTTTATTGTCTTCCTCTTCATAATTTAATCCGGGTTTACTTGATCCATGAGTAGACTATTAATAACAAATCATTATTTGAGCACGGCCATGCATTTTATAGTCTCACTCAATCAAGAGGCCAATAATATCTCTCCTATCTGATAGGAGGGTTAAATCCTTTATCTATCATTCATATTTCTCATACGATTCACAATATACCCGATGTCCACTTTTATCATTACCCGGTCAAAGGTAACTTTTAATGTAGTCAAAGTATATTATCCTCGTATAGAAATATAATGATCTCAAGTCAAAGGATCATTACACCATTATCACTGTGAGTCTTTCTTATGACTTAATTAACATGAAGAATCTCACGGTGGGTCTGTCCAGTACCATGTACCCCTACATGTACCTATGTATTGACTTTAGTATCTCCATACTTATAACCAATGAGATGTGGTTATCAGTCAAAAAACATACTAGTCTATTTATGTATTATTATTGTCCTGTATAATAATACTCGACTAGGGACCTTTAAGAATATGATATATTATATAATCTCAAATTCAAGTTGTAAACTTAAACTATATAATGTGTATCATTATTCTAAGGACATTTATTATGCTAACAAATATCGCAGTAATTAGAGTCATAATAAATCCATTTATTTAATAATCAAATGACATAAGATTTATTCGAGAAACAATGTATTGCCTCTAGGGCACCTACACTAACATAAGGATGAATTGACGGAAACCTATAATCCAACCATTTTACGGTTAGGATTATAAGTTAAAGGTTTTTTAATGAACCAAGTGTCTTCACAGACATTAGAAGGGAATCTTGATCTCAATGCTAAATTTACAGATCATTGTTTACCTTCTCAGTATTCAAATCTGAAAACCCTAAAAAGTGAAAACTAGAAACTTGTAGATTATGACTCAGATTCGTCTGACGAGTCCAACAAGGATTTGGGATTTGCGAACTCCCATTACACCACCACTGACCTCTCTTGAAGGGGCTAAGGTGATTTTTCCTTGCAGGTACACTAAA
Source organism: Kitagawia praeruptora (assembly GCA_037693485.1). Taxonomy (NCBI): domain Eukaryota; kingdom Viridiplantae; phylum Streptophyta; class Magnoliopsida; order Apiales; family Apiaceae; genus Kitagawia; species Kitagawia praeruptora. The sequence goes on along the minus strand of CM075354.1, from coordinate 94,356,625 downwards.
GGATGTTGGAGCTATGAGTGATATGAGTGATACACCAGTGAGCAATAGTGTAAACACAGAGAGAAGTGAGACACTCAACACAAATGAGTGGAGAGAAGAGTGAAACACTTGTGAGGTACACTAAACACTATCACACACTCACAGTGAGGAAGTAAGTAAAACTTCCTTTCTAACAAAGAACTCTATATAATTGGTACAACTACTTGGTCAACTAGTTGATTGGAGGATTTCTCAACTAAGGGGGAGAAGAAAGGGGTACAAGAAAAGGAGAGTAGGTTAAAAAGGGGGAGCATTTACAGACTGTGCTTAGGAGGAGAAGCAAGTCAAGTTACTATGGGGGAGATTTAGATGGAAAAGTAAGGGAACTTTCAGTTGAAATGAAAGTGGAGATATGAGGAGAGTACATCACAATACTATTCTATCAATCTTTCAATGTACTATATATAAAGGCTAAGTGAAAGAGTAGTAGATTTCCCAGAAGTTATAGAAATGGTATTGATTCACCATTGTCTATTTATTAGGAGCAGTTGTTTTTCTTTAGTGAGAAAAGCTATGTCATAGAAGGGAAGTGATTGTAAATCAAGAACTGCTGATAAACACCAATGTAAGATGTGAAGGATTATCAGGCAAAGATATGAAGAATTAGAAATGAAGATGAGTTATCTATTGAAGATCAGTTCAGTGCTAGAGGAACAATCATCTATCATTTCATCAACTGAGGATTCTGGAATTGTTAAATTCAAACCACAAAAATTTTTTTAATGTACTATTTACTAAGCTATTAAATGCTTAATCTTTTTCTTGTTTAAGTGAGTTAGTTGAGTTATCCTCTAGGTATTTGCTTGTTATTGTCTAACAAACAAATAGGGGGAGATTGAAAGGCATATGATGTAGCCTATTTGTATTTCGAGGATACAACTCAACTTAAACAAGATTGTAGTAGTAAATAGTATATAGACTGTCACAAGGAATCTCAGATTGTAATATCTGTCTGAAGAAAAAGATCAAGGTCAATGTACAGACTTGAGGAATTACTACATTGAAAGAAGCTCAGTCATCTGATCAAGCCTCGGTGGAGTATTAGTTAAGGAGTGGATTCGTTTAAAGCGACAGAGATTTTAAAGTGATAGAGATAGTACAGAGAAGAAGGAATTAAAGAGATAGAGGAGAAAAGAAATGGAACCAGATTTTAAAGTCAATATATGAAGAAGAGTCATTGTGGTTAGTCACTCATGAACCAGACAGTACATCGAGTGTCAACATTAAACAGTGGTTGTTCGTCATTAACTTCAGTGGTTCAAGCTATCAAGACTGGCATGTGAGAAAATCATTGTGCAAGCAACAGGAGTGCTAAATTCAGTAACCACAATGATTTTATTATCAAGTGAACTGGTTACGAGGAAAAAGAATTATCATAAAGAAATTCTAAGTGATATATTCTTAATGCTAAAACCCCGGTTAGAATTGTTGTATTTTTTGCTAAGCAAAAGGAGTCCGGTTTCACATCCTCAAGAGACCGTAGCTTACACCTGGACGGGTTATGAGAAAATAAAATTATCACAAAGAAATGCAAAGTGATATATTCTTAAAGCTGGAACCCGATAATAGATATATTTTTTGTTAAGCAAAAGGAGTCCGGTTCCAGAAGCTCAGGTAACCACAACTTAGAGCTTAAGGATTTATTTATATTAATAAATATTTTATTTATTTAGAAAATTATATTTATAAATATCTAATAATATTAGATATTTATTTTTATAATTTCTTTATGAAAATAATTATTTATTAATTAAAAATTATAAGTTGTGCGGGTTAAAAAGCATTTCTACCGAGAGCATTCCATATAAGACGAAATAGGCCCCGGTTGAAAATGAATTGCACAGCAGGTCATTTTGCTTTGGTTAATTAACAATTAAAAAGGAATAAAATAATACAACTGAAATGAGTTGTATTAAAAGGTAGGCAAAGCAGGCTCCGTTGCATTTCTGGTACATTGAGCTTCGTTTGTTTCAAAAATGGTACAGCTACATTCAACTTTGCAAAAATGGTATAGGGCGCCACTTGAAGTGGCTACCAGGGAAACAGACGCCACTTCAAGTGGCGACCTATAGAACAATCCTATTTTTATACAAAAAAAGAAAATATCAAAAATAAGTTATAGAACTATCCTTAAAATGCACCATAAAATGGATGTCAGATACGCAATTTTTTATGTTAAGAAATGGATGGGACGGAGGGAGTAGTATTTTGGTAAATTGTAGTGAAAACTTTGATGGCAACCTATGTATACAAATATGCGATTGATTCAAAGACAAGTGAAATAGAGATTGACAATTTTCTATAACATGTTTCGACTACATATGCATGATCTAAGGCTATTGCCAGACAATGCAGAATAAATCATATCCAGCTATGTACATCTACAAGAGTACTGCTTAACAAGGTACATATGCAAGAGCCCTGCAACAAGGTGCAATGGTGCATACATCTTCAATGGGTCTTACTCCTCAATACAAGTTTAAGAGCACTCCAAAGATACATGTGCCCTACTTAACAAGATGCATACATCTTCAATGGGACTTACTCCTCAATTACAAGTTTAAGAGCACTTGCACATATAGCAATCACCCTTATCGCAATCAACAATTCTCAATGGAGAAAGATGACAATCGTAATCACTACTGTATTTTAGAGGGTGTGCATGTAATTCAACAACAAATGAGCGAGAGCGTGCCCATGCCTCGCACGGGCTATAAAACAAGTTTAAAAGAGAAAGTGATCAACATAATATATTTTCTATTACCTGTTATCGAAAATATCTAAAATATTTATTATTGTAAGGCGTGTCCAAAATAAGCACTAAAATACGTATTAGTTGGATGTGAATATTGAATACGTAGTAAATAAATATGTATACTTCAAATATTATATGATTTGTAAGAACTAATTAACAAAATAATGTGTAAGAACTAATTAACAAAATAAACTAATTAACAAAAAAATGTGGAACCTACCCATGCTACGCATGGTGAAAATGCGTATATTAGCATACGCATATGGGTAATTCACACACGGTTCAAACCCCACAATGACTTCATGTGCTTTCCCCCTCTAGGTGTGCATTTTCAATTGGTATCAGAGCTAGGTCACGGGTTCGAATCCCACCAGGTGAAGGCATTTGTTCTGTCACGGTGTAGTGGCGGGCAGATGCTGGGGGGGACTGTTGGCATGACCAGCATCTCCCTAAATCGGGCTGTGGCGCTTTGCACACTGGCTAAGGTTAAAGGATATAAGGTTGCACCTTGCTACAAGCATCGAGGCTTTTAGCACAGTGGTAAGCGCCTGATCCTAACAATCTTGACTAAATTCTTTCAACCTGGTAAGTTTTTAAGACCGAGTATTAATAAGAACAAAGAGTAAACAAGTAAACACTATATCTAAGACAAATGCAACACAAGATAAAAAAAATCTCAGGTGGGTTTATTTGGTCCACCTGATAGTTGTATTTGAAGAAAATACTTCTGTGTAGGAATACATAGCTGCGGGTTACAAGGTCTTAGTGTTTACAAGAAAACCTAATGCAATGTGCGTTATGCTCAGTGTTTTCTTCTCTTACTAAAACTATGTTGCTCATACAGCTTATTTAAACTATATGAAGACAAGTAAGCTACGTGAAATGTACTGATAGATTTTTGGTATAACTTGTCACACATACATGCTTAAAGTAGTAGCAATTTCTGGAATTGTCTTGAAGATCCTCTTTCCTTGATTTGGATAGTCCCAGTATGCTTCAAGTCAGTGTATGTTTCTTTCTTCATAAGTTACTAAGTTCTTAAATTGACTTAGCTTCCAAGCCCACGTGATACTTTATGCAAAAGATCTTTTTGTTTTGGATCTTTATCTCTAAAAGTAGCTTTAATCAAAAAGATAATCTTTTCTAAAGTCAATAAGCTTTTCTGCTTATTGAGTTGTGCTTGAACTTCCCATATAAAACAACTGATCATTATGCATTCATCGAGATATCCTTTGAATTCTTCAGTAGTAGAGTAATCATGTTGGAGGTTGCTCCCACTCTTATTGTTGCCCTTGAAGTCCGATAAACAGTTACTGATTTCAACTTTCACTTGGAAGAGTTTGAGCCTTCAAATATTTACAATTTGACTCCCTACTCGTAACATCCTCTGTGTAATTGGCCACTGTCTATAAGTCATGGGTTGCAAAGTAGTTCTGGGTTTAATCTCCATTCGATATGTTCCATTAGAGAACTCTGGCATTATTAAGAAACCAGATTGAGTTCTTGAACTGATGTGACTTGACTTCTCGAATGTTGACTTCTCAGATAGTTCCTTTTATTGAGTTCTCGAATGACTTCTCGAACAACCCATCATGTAGACTTCTCGATAAGTGAAAACTACAGACTTCTCGAATACACGAACAGCCTGACTTCTCAAACTAGGACTTCTCGAATAAACCCTTTTTGTAGAGTTCTCGAATGACTTCTCGAACTCTTACTTTCTTGATTTCTCAAAACTACTTGCATGGTTACAGCAAACTCTTTTATGATTACTGATACTTGATTTTAGCATCTTAAGGCTTGTTGCAGAAATACTTCCTAACTATTTGCAGAGTTCCATTCTCAAGATGTTGCTTTAGTTGATCTGCATTTCAGTTGGCTTCCTGATTTATTTATCAGCTTCGATTCCTTGATTCATTTTTTGTCTTGTGGTATTTGTTATCATCATCTATAGACAAGTATGTCTCAACAATCTCCCCTATTTATGTCTTCAGAAGAGCGACATAAATCTAGAGAGTGATGATAACAAAAACCACTCTTCAGATATTTCTTTCACTAGGATAGAAAATTTTGACCCAGCTTCCTTGACACAGTGTTTGAATTGCACTACTCACTTCACTAGAGTACTTAGAACTGCTCCCCCTAAGTATAGAATCCAACTGAGAGGTTGTCCTGTTCCTACACTTGCTGGTTAGTCTTAAGGTTTTTTGAGCTTTCTCCCAATTTATTGAAATATGAAGAAAACTTTATGAACTCTCCAAATTTTCTCCCCCTTTATTTTGATGTTAAAAGAAAGAAAAATCTAGAGCTCTACCTCTCCCCCTTTTTTGTTATCAGCAAAAACAGTGATGTAGTATCTAGGAAAATCAGAGGGATAAGAAGCAAGAATCTGCGTAAAAAAAACTTCTCTCTTAATCTCTCTGTTTTTGCATCAGGATCTCTTCCTAGCTCACTTCTCACAGTTCACCTTCCCTTTCTAAAGGGGTACTCACTCTCTCATTTTGCTCTCCTGGAAGAAATAGGAGACCACTCTTGTACGCAACTCACCTTTTTCCCTAGAGCAACCAGGCCTCTCCTGTTTTTCACTCCCTTCCCTTAGTCCTACAAAGAAATCATAAGATTTCATAGAGGGTGTAGAAATATGGATAAAAGTGTAGTAAACTATCCTGTTAAGAGCTTGGAGAATTCAAGGTTGAGTGTTGGCTTCTTCATGAATTGAGATGAAGAATCAAGAGTATTTGGTGTGTGTGTGTGGAAGTACTGCATTGTCACAAATTAGGTATCCATGAATGGGGCTGAATCTTCTCATTTATAGAAGATTCATCAACCTGAATTTGATAAATAGTTAAGAGTAACTTGTGTGTGCTCCCCCTGTGTCCCTGCAACTTGTACTAACTCCTGGCTAGAAAACAAGCAAAGAAAGTTGCACAACTGTGTCCCTTACCCTCACTGAATGTGTTCCTGGTTGGGAACTAGATTCAATAGTTGAAGTCTGTTAAGAGATTAAAACAAGAAATATGGATGTCCTTATTAATCACTATGCCTTTTTGGGAAGACATAGGATGGCTAGGCTGGTTTACACACCCTTACCTTCCTTGTTCTTGTGGTTTCTTGATGTTCACCACTTCCCTCACCCTTACTTTCCTCCTGTTCACTCCCCTCAAGTTAAGATTTACAAGATTTGTCAACTACAGTTGGTTGAGAAACTGTAGAGGGGGTTAAAGATGGGAAACTGTGAATATATGGTGTGCTGATTGGGTAGAGAATCTGGGGGACATTCCAGCAATTCTAATTTCAGCATAGTAAGGCAAAGATTTGAGGACAATAAAAGAAAAATGCTAATTGATTAGAACTCAATACCTGAGCTAGGTGTAATGAACCAAGAGCCTTCTCCACATGAAGGTTTATTCTCTTAGAGGTATAGAGCACCTTTTGACTTGATGAAGTAAATTGACAGTGTGCCTGAAGCTGTTCTTAGGCAAAAGAAATAATATTGCAGAGATAGTCATTGATATTCATTTAAGTATCTGCAAATATGTTCCATTTAACCCTAATGCCTTAATTAGTCAATTTTTCCTTAGAGTTCAATTAGCAAAATAAAAAACAATTACTTATTCATGTGTTCAAGTTTAACCAATTAGTCCTGTTTTTAAATCAGAGTCCAAATTAGTTATTTTTAATTTTAGCATTAATTCTAGGTGTTTTACACATGGCAAATGACAGAATTGTAGAACCTGGTTGATATAATAACCAGATTTGCTTGTGACAACACCAACACATCATCAACATCCTCTATTGTCAGTTCAAGTCCATAGGAGTACTACAAATGGAACATGAAATTATGCAACTGTGCAACCATTAAGACTCACTTTAGAGTTAGATGACAGTGTTAATTTTAGAATTAAGAACAACATGGATAATGTCTAAGTTACCAGATCTATTCATAGTGAATCAAAAGAATTCAAAAATCTCCTGATTAGATTAAGGTTAACTCAATGAAATGTGTGCCTAATCACTAATAAATCGGAGTTACGCATAAGTTGAATTAATCTTATTAAACTACAGATAATAGTTAATTAAGACAACTTAGGTGATTTAAACACAGTATATCTTTATCTTATCTATGTGTTCTTTGTTGAGTTTTAAGTCAACGTATAATCTAACTGAGACATGCAGAACAGATTATGACAGAAAAACATAGAACAACAGAGATAAACAGAAAGATCATTTCATTATAAAAAAATACATAAGATGGTTAAAAATACCATGAAAACAAAATACAAATAAAATTAAACAAAAACAAAAGACGTCCCCCCTACCCCTAAACCAACTAGGCGGCCTTGGTTGGGTCGTCGACGGAGTCCCCCCGGTTGCGTGCACGGAGAACCTCCAAGACTGCTCGCGTGGCAGCGATGGACCTCTCCTCTTCAACAAGGAGTTCATCGATCTTTTCCTGGAGGGCCATAACCTTCTAGTAAAAAGGCATGGCCTCGAATTCTTCCACGGACACCTTTAAAATGCTTTTTGTCATCTTTGAAAGGGGTTTGAAGAAGAAAGGAGAAAGAGATTTGTTTTTGTAAAGTGTGAGTCTAAATGATCTCTACCCTTGCCTATTTATAAGTCCAGAAGTATGAAAGATGCGATTTAATATGTAGGGGTTAAACGGGTGTAAGGTTAAGCAAAGGTCACACGTGTAATAGACCGATATTTTATAATATATTAAGTCTCGGATAATTACGTTTATCGTGTGTGACGATTATTATATAAGCTGTGGTATAAATATACATTCCAGTTTGATGAGTCAACTTTATATGTGTAGTATAAAGTTAATTTATGTGTTTATGTGACTTAAACATTTCATATTTGCAAGCTAGTGTGTGTAGTTATAATCGTCATTTCTATTATAGATATTTCTTAATAGTTTATGAATATTGTAAAAATGAGATTTTAGGATGAAATTACAAAACAAATATAAAATCGTTTGGAAAAGTTCTTTTTATTATTTTCTACTGTTGATAATTATTTTTAGGACTTTTTAAAAATACAAAAAATTATTTTTGTAGAAATTCGATTTTTAAATGATTTAATATCAAATTTTCTTCTAAAATTTGTAATAAATTCAAAAATGGTTGAAAAATTCTGAAATTTCATTTATAGTAGTTTTATAATATTATAAGGCTTAGATAAAATTCCCATGATTTATAGAGGATTTTTCGAGTAAATAATATATCATGATTTTCAGCACTAAAATGAGACAAAATGTGATTATTCGATTAGGAGGACATGTGACAAACAAATAGGAGCAGATTTTTGCATGAGGACACATGTTAATTGGTGGGAGTGTGGTTTAGGTGATTCACTATTAGTGTTAGTGCATGTAAGACAAGTGGCATAGTCTAATAAAAAAACACAAAAATCTCATCTCTCATTCTCTCATTTCTCTCCTCACTCTCGTCTCTCCTCTCTTCCTCACCACTCCCGAATTCTCTCCCCCTCCCTTCTTCTTGTTTTTTAAAATTTTAAAGTTCTAAAAACCTTTCTAAATTAAGATTTTCAAGTGGGGTATATTTTGGAGTTAACATTTCAATCCAAGCAAGCAAATTCAAATATCTCCTCCTCTTGCATATTCGAAAAAGGGTATAACCTAAACCCTTAATGTGTATCATTTAGATTAACTTATATGATTAGCTAGGATGATTATATGCATGAGATAAATGGATAAAATGATGTGCATGTGAGTTTTGGTTTAGGTATTGAAATTGCATGCAAAGTATGATATAGATTTATATGATGTTAATTTGAATGATTTGATTATGTGATTAAATTTTAAGTGAATTGTGAATGTTAGTGGAGGAGATGGTGATGTGGTGGTATATATGTTATGTGTGAGTTTTTATTTGATGAGTAAGTTTATAAATGATGTTATAATTAGTGGTATATATAAAGTTTGGGTACGACTTGTGAAATTATGATGTTGCCAAAAAGGGCTTGTTCTTGTTGGTTGTGCCGAGTAAAGGCATATATATGTGAGTAGTTTAATTTTATTAAGTCATAGAGTTGTTATTCGTAAAAATTTATTGAGTTGTTAAATATTCGAGTATTAACGAAGTCATTTAAGGAATTGTATGAGTTGTGCGTAGTCGTTAGTATAGAGTCGAGTTTTTGATTATCGTATGATTTTATATTGATTGTTGTTGTTTGTCGGATGTATCCCCGACTTGGTAAAGTTATATAAACAAAGGAAGTGCTGCCGAAATTTCTAAAATTATAAGTCTTTTAAAAATATTATCGGCACGTTCCGTGAGTTAATTTCTTTATTAAATAGAATATTATACTATGTCAAGTATATTACGTGCTAAGTGCTTACATGTTTATGTGTTCTATAGATGCATATAAGTATAGGTTATTCGTTGAGGATTGAGAGACTAACAAGCGTTATTATATGGTTATAGGATCGAATAGAAGAGTTGGCAAAGAGTCGGTGATAGAAGTATCGAAAGTATACCCCGAGGGCTTTGGCAGTCAGTACTCTATACATAAGGCAAGTGTTCCTTATCCCCACTTGTTATTCGAACATTGTTTCCACCCTTTTTGGGGTATTATTCAGTTATATATAATACCTTTGTTAAGCCCCTTGAATTGAATTTCAGTTCCATATCCTGATTTTTATAAACCGTATTATTGATAAAAATGTTTTGAAAAGTACTTTGAAAATCTTTTCAGTTGTTCATTCAGTTCAGTTTAAATTTGATTATAATATCAATCATATAGTTTAAAGTTTGGTTTTATTGTTGAAGTTAAAGTTTTATGTTATGTTTTAAAGCTATGGGATTCAATAAAAATGTTTTAGACCGAGACGTCGGTCTGTAAGTATATGGCAATGCGCCAAGGCCAATGTCAATAAGTGCCAGAGATTCTGAAAAAGAAGTAAGTTGGAGTCACACGAGAGTGTTGACCCGGAGTTAATGCGTTGGCTGATCACCTAGCTTAACTCGTAGCGTCGAATTGATAATCCCATTATCTTATAATGTTTTCAAGAATTGTTTATAATGTTGAGCCTTGTGATTTGAAAAGCAATTGAGAAAGTTTTGATAAAAGCATATTTTTACAAATGTTACTAATAAAATATTATTTCTATTTCCATTGTTATATCTTGAATCTTTCGGATAGATTATTATTGTTGTTGATTACACTTGCTGAGCTTTTTTAGCTCACTCCCTTGCTTCCTAACCCCTTTCAGCAACGTTAGAAAATGGTGCAAATTTTCCACACTGCGCGTAAGTCAACCGATGGTTCCGCTAGTGCTGTTAGGAGTCAGTTGCAGAGGCAGGTGGGATTAGTAATCCAAGTGGATTGTAACCATAGTTAGTTTTTGGAAGATCACTCTGATAACTTTTGAACTTGGTTTGTAATAAGTAATTTAGTATGTTGTTTTCAAACTTGAACCTGTTGGCGATCTAGGTTGTACGTGGGTTGGCTGGGTTATATTATTCATGTAATCACTGCCATTATTGTTAATTATTGTTAATTAATGAATCTGTAATAGTGTAGTAATTTGGGGTGTTACAAGTTGGTATCAGAGCCACAGGTTTGAGTCACTGAAACAATATAGGATTAAGGTGGTTAAGATAAGTATTAATAAAGGAGTAGATCTTTTGGAATAGGTTAAGTCATTTGGATTTCCCTAACCTTCGGCGCCATAACCGGAATTAATTAGTTGTTAGGTATATAGGTTTATACCTTGGCCTACGAGTATTAAGTATATATATTATTTTGATCTTTTCAGTAGCATGCTCAGAAATATTTCTCTCCCTTTTCTAGTTCAGATGTAGACAGTGGTTATTTTGTGCCCTACTATCAATATTCAGATGCGGCCATTGAGTTTGAGATTAATACCTCGATTGAGTTGCTAGGAACCCCTACGGGTTATGATTATGACTCTATGTGGTGTCAGATTGTTATTCTGACTTTATGATTATATATGATCAATATTTGTACTTTGAGAGATGTTAGTATTCTCTACTTAACGTTTGTACCATGCGTATAATACCTTATTGCGAGAACCCTCATTTTGACCTGGCTATATACCATGTGCACTGTTAATGCTATAAACCCGTATAAATCTTCTTGTTTACCTTCAGTAAGATGCCACCAAGAAGAGGACTCCCTAGGAGGACTACCGCGCATTCAGCTACGAATTCTAGTCCGACTGACCGAAACGAGAATAATGATCATAATAATCAAGACAATCAAAATGTGGCTCAGTTAATAGGCCTTTTACGTCAACAAACAGCCACCCTAAACCAGCAACAACAATTGCTTCAACAGAAACACCAGCAGTTGCAACAACAGCAACAGTATCAGTAGTAGCAAAACCCGCCACTTGTTTAGACTACTGTGGTATTTAATACTTTTCAAGCAGTTAAGCCCCCAGAGTTTGAAGGATCGTCTGATCCAATAGAAGCGCAGAAATGGTTGAAAGAAATCGAGAAGGCTTTTTAGTTAGTTAAGGTTGAGGAAGCGCAAAAGACAACGTTTGCAAGTTATTTACTAAAGGGTGACTCTAATTATTGGTGGGAGTCAGCGAAGGCGTTGGAAACGAATGAAGTGATAGGTTGGGATAGGTTTAAAGAGTTGTTTTAGAACAATATTTTCCTCCATTTATGCAAGCTCAAATAGAGTTGAAGTTCTTTGAATTGAAACAGAATAACATGAGTGTATCTGAGTACGAGAAGAAGTTCATCGAGTTATCAAGGTTTGTTCCGGAGTATGTGAACACGGAAGTGAAGAAGGCAAGGAGATTTCAACAAGGGTTGAAATCATGGATTAGGGCAAAGTTGGTAGTTCTATAATTAAAGATCTATGCCAAAGTTGTGCAAAAGGCGATTATCGCGTAAGGCGAAAGAGAACAAGGACAAAAAGAAAGGAATGATCAAAAGAAAAAGTTTGGACAAGGAAAGGATGGAGCCAATCAAAGTGAAACAACAAGTAAGTTTGCAAAGAAGTCAGGATTTCAGCCACGTGGTGGAAGTGGAACTTTTCGAAAGAATGAGAATAATAAACGAGGTAAATTTCAAGGACAACAAAGGAATCAACAAGTGTCAAATCAGTAGTGTAAGTTCTGCAAGAAGAAGCATGTGGGACCGTGCAACAAGAATGACATTGTGTGCTATAAGTGTAGCTCTAAAGGACATTATGCAAATGAGTGTCGAACTGTGAATCCAAGTAAGAGGTCTAATGCGAATGTGACATGTTTCAAGTGTGGCAAGGTTGGACATATTTCCAGGGAATGTAAGACTCAAGTGCAGAATAACAATTTAATGAGGTTATCGACTGCCCCAACACCATTTCTGATCAAGCCGGCTCCTTCAACTACAAGTTATGACCCAGTTACTCAAACTTCAGGATAGAGGTATTTGAATTATCAACATTCTCTTCCCTCAGAACAAGTAAATAATTTCAACATGAATATGAAAGATGCAGTCTAGAGTTCAGAGGTTGTAGTAGGTACGCTCCTTGTAAATTCTACTATTGTGAAAGTGTTAATTGATACTGGTGCTACTAGATCTTTTATATCTAGAGATTTGGTGCATAAGTTGGGTTGTGAAGTTGTGAATCTAGAAGGCGTGTTAGACATAGTGTTAGCAAATCAAGAGCAAGTGAAAGTAAGTCAAGTTTGTCTCAACTGTGAGGTTAGCATAGAAGGTTATACTTTCCCAATTTCGTTATTACCTTTTCAGTTAGGAGATTTTGATATAATCTTAGGTATGGATTGGTTGGTTAAGCATAATGCGTAAATTAATTGTAAGGATAAGAAAGTAGTTCTAAGGACTTCGAAAGGGAAGAAAGTGATCTTTAAAGGACAAAAGGAAGATAACTTGTTTCTAACAATGATACAAGCAAGGAGAATGATGAAGCATGGATGTGAAGCGTATATCACGTATGTTGTAGACAAGAGTAAAGAAGTACCGGAATTGGAAGAGATCCCTGTTGTTAATGAATTTCCTGATGTGTTTCCGGATGAGTTACCGGGTTTACCCCCAGATAGGCAGATTGAATTTTCTATCGATTTAGCTCCAGGAACTGAACCAGTATCCAAAGCACCTTATCGTATGGCCCCGACAGAGATGAAAGAGTTAGCAACTCAGCTGCAAGAATTGTTAGATAAGGGAGTTATAAGACCTAGTTCTTCTCCGTGGGGCGCTCCATTTTTGTTTGTGAAGAAGAAAGATGGGAGTATGAGGTTGTGTATTGAATATAGGGAATTGAATAAGTTGGCAATCAAGAACAAGTATCAATTACCAAGGATTGATGATCTGTTTGATCAATTGAAAGGAGCAACAAGTTTTTCAAAAATTGACTTAAGGTCAAGATACCACCAATTGAAGATCAAGCCAGAAGATGTACCAAAGACAGCTTTCAGAACCAGATATGGACATTATGAGTTTTTAGTGATGGTTTTCGGATTGACGAATGCACCCGCAGCTTTTATGGATTTGATGAATCAGGTATTTAAGAAGTACTTGGATAAGTTCGTGATAGTTTTCGTTGATGATATATTGATATATTCCAAGACAGAAGAAGAGCATAAAGAACAATTGAGGTTAGCCTTAGAAATCCTAAGGAAGGAGAAGTTGTATGCAAAGTTTTCCAAGTATGAGTTTTGGCTTAAGGAACTGCAATTTCTTGGACATGTAGTTAGTTGCGAAGGCATAAAGGTTGATCCCGCCAAGATAGAGGCTGTGATGGATTGGGAAAGACCAAAGACTCCAATGGAGGTTAGAAGTTTCTTGGGATTAGCAGGGTACTATCGGAGATTTGTGAAGGATTTTTCTAGGATTGCAGTACCTTTAACAAAGTTGACGAGAAAGAATGAAAAGTTTGAATGAAATAAGCAGTGTGACGAAAGTTTTCGGGAACTAAAGCAAAGGTTGGTAACAGCTCCTGTTTTAGGATTGCCAGATGAAAAAGGAGATTTTTTGATATTCAGTGATGCTTCACTAAAGGGATTAAGATGTGTACACATGTGTTGATGCAACATGACAAAGTAATAGCATACGCCTCAAGACAACTCAAGCCACATGAACAACGATACCCTACACATGATTTAGAATTAGCCGTTATTGTCTTTGCGTTAAAGATATGGAGGCATTATCTCTACGGAGAGAAGTGTGAGATTTACACTGATCATAAAAGTTTGAAGTACATATTCACGAAGAAAGAATTAAACATGAGGCAAAGGAGATGGTTGGAACTAATAAAGGATTATGATTATACAATCAATTGTCATTCGGGAAAGGCCAATGTGGTTGCGGACGCCTTAAGTCGAAAGGAAAGATCGAATATGTTAGCGATGGCTAAGGAATTGATTAAGGATTTTGAGAAATTGGAGATAGAAGTCTGTCAGCCAAATTCAGTTACTGACATGCTCTATACTATGATGTTTCAGCCGGAGTTGCTTGAAAAGATTCGGAGATATCAAAATGAAGTGATGAGTCAAGGGGTGAATGAACTAACAGGAGAAGAGATTTGTACTCAGAAAGATGATCAAGGTATTTTGAGATTCAGTTTAAGGATTTGGATCCCCGATGTGTTGGAATTAAAGAATGAAATACTGCAAAAAACACATAACTCAAGACATTCGATTCACCCTGGAAGTACAAAGATGTATCAGGACTTAAAAAGGAATTTTTGGTGGCCAAACATGAAAAGAGAAATAGTAGAATGGGTAGCCAAGTGTTATACGTGTCAAAGGATAAAAGCGGAACACCAAAGACCTGGTGGATTGTTGCAGCCATTAGTAATCCCAGAATGGAAATGGGAACACATTGCCATGGATTTTGTCGTAGGACTTCCAAGAACTAAGTCAAATCATGATGCTATTTGGGTTATTGTCGATCGACTAACAAAGTCAGCACATTTTCTACCAATCAACGAAAGATATTCTTTGGATAAAATGGTGCATATGTATTTGGACGAGATTGTGAGTAAGCACGGAGTCCCCGTGTCAATTGTATCAGATAGAGATCCCCATTTTAATTCAAGATTCTGGAGGCAGTTCCAAGAATGCGTAGGAACTCAGTTACGTATGAGTACAGCTTATCATCCACAGTCAGATGGACAAAGTGAATGAACGATTCAGACTATCGAAGATATGTTGCGAGCTTGTGCCTTAGATTTTAAAGGAAGTTGGGATGACCATTTAAAATTAGTCGAGTTTTCTTATAACAACACTTATCATGCCAGCATAGGAATGCCCCCATTTGAGGCATTGTATGGACGAAAGTGTAGATCTCCCATCTGTTGGGAAGAAGTTGGAGACCGTAAGATTATTGGTCCCGAGTTGATTCAGCAAACCGAGGAAATTGTAAGGATAATCCGAAAGAAGTTAGAAGCTGCTCAAGATAGACAGAAAAAGTATGCAGATCCTACTAGAAGAAAGTTAGAATTTGATGAAGGAGAAAATGTCTTGTTAAATATATCTCCATGGAAAGGTTTGTTTAGGTTTGGTAAGAAGGGAAAGCTCATTCCGAGATATATAGGACCTTTTGAAATATTGAGACGAGTAGGAAAGGTTGCCTACGAGTTGGCATTACCTCATTTTATGCAAAATGTGCATAATGTTTTTCATGTGTCTTTGCTTAAGAGGTTTATTCCAGATTCTGCTTGTGTAATAGAATATGATCCAGTAGATATCCAGTCGGACTTGTCATTTGTAGAACATCCGGTTAGAATAGTTGATCGAAAAGAGAAAGTCCTTAAAAATAAGACTGTTGTAATTGTTAAAGTTTTGTGGAGGAACCCCAAGGTTGAAGAGTTTACCTGGGAGTTAGAAAGCGATATGAAAGAAAAGTACCCTCAGTTATTTTCCTAGTTGATTATGAGGACAGAATCCTTTTAAGGAGGATAGATTGTAATAGACCGATATTTATTAATATATTAAGTCTCGAATAATTATGTTTATCGTGTGTGACGATTATTATATAAGCTGTGGTATAAATATACATTCCAGTTTGATGAGTCAACTTTATATGTGTAGTATAAAGTTAATTTATGTTTTTATGTGACTTAAACATGTCATATGTGCATGCTAGTGTGTGTGGTTATAATCATCATTTCTATTATAAATATTTCTTAATAGTTTATGAATATTGTAAAAATGAGATTTTAGGATGAAATTATAAAAAAAAAATATAAAATCGTTTGGAAAAGTTCTTTTTATTATTTTCTATTGTTGATAATTATTTTTAGGACTTTTTAAAAATACAAAAAATTATTTTTGTAGAAATTCGATTTTTAAATGATTTAATATCAATTTTTCTTCTAAAATTTGTAATAAATTCAAAAATGGTTGAAAAATTCTGAAAATTTATTTATAGTAGTTTTATAATATTATAAGGCTTAGATAAAATTTTCATGATTTATAGAGGATTTTTCGAGTAAATATTATATCATGATTTTCAGCACTAAAACGAAACAAAATGTGATTATTCGATTAGGAGGACATGTGGCAAACAAATAGGAGCAGATTTTTGCATGAGGACACATGTCAATTACTGGGAGTGTGGTTTAGGTGAGTCACTATTAGTGTTAGTGCATGTAAGACAAGTGGCATAGTGTAATAAAAAAAGAAAAGAAAACAAAAACACAAAAATCTCATCTCCCATTCTCTCATTTCTCTCCTCACTCTCGTCTCTCCTCTCTTCCTCACGACTCCCGAATTCTCTCCCCCTCCCTTCTTCTTGTTTTGTAAAATTTTAAAGTTATAAAAACCTTTCTAAATTAAGATTTTCAAGTGGAGTATATTTTGGAGTTAACATTTCAATCCAAGCAAGCAAATTCAAATCTCTCCTCCTCTTGCATTTTTGAAAAAGGGTATAACCTAAACCCTTAATGTGTTTCATTTAGATTAACTTATATGATTAGCTAGGATGATTATATGCATGAGATAAATGGATAAAATGATGTGCATGTGAGTTTTGGTTTAGGTATTGAAATTGCATGCAAAGTATGATATAGATTTATATGATGTTAATTTGAATGATTTGATTATGTGATTAAATGTTAAGTGAATTGTGAATGTTAGTGGAGGAGATGGTGATGTGGTGGTTCCGAGTGGCCCCCACCGTGTGTGTATGTATAATAGCCGTGTGTGTATATATGTTATGTGTGAGTTTTTATTTGATGAGTAAGTTTACAAATGATGTTATAATTTGTGGTATATGTAAAGTTTGGGTACGACTTGTGAAATTATGATGTTGCCAAAAAGGGCTTGTTCTTGTTGGTTGTGCCGAGTAAAGGCATATATATGTGAGTAGTTTAATTTCATTAAGTCATAGAGTTGTTAGTCGTAAAAATTTATTGAGTTGTTAAATATTCGAGTATTAACGAAGTCATTTAAGGAATTGTATGAGTCGTGCGTAGTCATTAGTATAAAGTCGAGTTTTTGATTAGCGTATGATTGTATATTGATTGTTGTTGTTTGTCGGATGTATCCCCGACTTGGTAAAGTTATACAAACAAAGGAAGTGCTGCCGAAATTTCTAAAATTATAAGTCTTTTAAAAATATTATCGGCACGTTCCGTGAGTTAATTTCTTTATTAAATAGAGTATTATATTATGTCATGTATATTACGTGCTAAGTGCTTACGTGTTTACGTGTTCTATAGATGCATATAAGTATAGGTTATTCGTTGAGGATTGAGAGACTAACACGCGTTATTTTATGGTTATAGGATCGAATAGAAGAGTTGGCAAAGAGCCGGTGATAGAAGTATCGAAAGTATACCCCGAGGGCTTTAGCAGTCAGTACTATATACATAACGCAAGTGTTCCTTATCCTTCACTTGTTATTCGAACATTGTTTCCACCCTTTTTGGGGTATTATTCAGTTCTATATAATACCTTTGTTAAGCCCCTTGAATTGAATTTCAGTTCCATATCCTGATTTTTATAAACCGTATTATTGATAAAAATGTTTTGAAAAGTACTTTGAAAATCTTTTCAGTTGTTCATTCAGTTCAGTTTAAATTTGATTATAATATCAATCATATAGTTTAAAGTTTGGTTTTATTGTTGAAGTTAAGGTTTTATGTTATGTTTTAAAGCTATGGGATTCAATAAAAATGTTTTAGACCGAGACGTCGGTCTGTAAGTATATGGCAATGCGCCAAGGCCAATGTCAATAAGTGCCAGAGATTCTGGAAAAGAAGTAAGTTGGAGTCACACGAGAGTGTTGACCCGGAGTTAATGCGTTGGCTGATCACCTAGCTTAACTCGTAGCGTCGAATTGATAATCCCATTATCTTATAATGTTTTCAAGAATTGTTTATAATGTTGAGCCTTGTGATTTGAAAAGAAATTGAGAAAGTTTTGATAAAAGCATATTTTTACAAATGTTACTAATAAAATATTATTTCTTTTTTCCATTGTTATATCTTGAATATTTCAGATAGATTATTACTGTTGTTGATTACACTTGCTGAGCATTTTTAGCTCACTTCCTTGCTTCCTAACCCCTTTTCAGCAACGTTAGAAGATGGTGCAAATTTTCCACACCGCGCGTAAGTCAACCGTTGGTTCCGCTAGTGCTATTAGGAGTCAGTTGCAGAGGCAGGTGGGATTATTAATCCAAGTGGATTTTAACCATAGTTAGTTTTTGGAAGATCACTCTGATAACTTTTGAACTTGGTTTGTAATAAGTAATTTAGTATGTTGTTTTCAAACTTGAACCTGTTGGCGATCTAGGTTGTATGTGGGTTGGCTGGGTTATATTATTCATGTAAGCACTGCCATTATTGTTAATTATTGTTAATTAATGAGTCTATAATAGTGTAGTGATTTGGGGTGTTACAACAAGTCTTTAAGACACACTAACGCATGCAAAAAAGATTACACGGTGTCCTAGACTAATCCTGACAGACCATTTAGAAAAGATAAAAAAAAATATATTATGTGTGTAACTTGTTCCAAAATCATTTAAGTCTGACAGCTTAAGTCTAATCAAATCGAGACAAATAATTTTAGATTACAGAACACACAAAGCATTAGATTATTCTGGATAAATGATAAAGAAATTAAATGATATCAGCAAATAATTAATCCATTCGATATCTCAAATGTTGACCATTCGATATTATCTGAACATTAACTGATTCGATATCTCTTAGTAATTGACTAGTCGGTATCACTAGCGAAAAGGGCTAGTTCGATATCTCTAGAAAATTAACTGATCGACATCTCAAGCATAACATTCATTCGATAACTCAAACAAGTACACATATTTATTCGATATCTCTAGGTTCGATATCTCGAGAGTAATCATGCAAATAAGCAAATAAAACAAATAAAATCTAGAGAATAGAATTCACTGGCTGCAATAATTTGAACACATATTAAAGATTATAAAATGTTCAACATACCAAGATCACTTACCAATTAACCTTGAGAAGGTTGCTTCATCCAGAACTTTAGTAAAGATATATGTCAATTATTTCTCACTTGGAACAAAATGTAGTACCACAGTACCTTCCATCACATGCTCTCTGATGAAATGGTATCTGATGTCTATGTGCTTGGTTCTTGAATGCTGCACTGGGTTCTCAGAAATTGCAATTGCACTAGTGTTGTCATAGAAAATTGGAATCTTCTCAACCTTAACTCCATAGTCAAATAGTTGATTTTTCATCCATAAGATCTGTACACAACAACTT
This sequence comes from Kitagawia praeruptora, assembly GCA_037693485.1. Lineage (NCBI taxonomy): Eukaryota > Viridiplantae > Streptophyta > Magnoliopsida > Apiales > Apiaceae > Kitagawia > Kitagawia praeruptora. Next base: position 94,337,118 of record CM075354.1, on the reverse strand, counting down.
CCAGCTACTATATACTCAGCCTCTGCTGTTGATGTAGAAACTGAATTTTGCTTCTTACTGAACCATGAAACCAGCTTGTTACCTAAGAACTGATAGGTGCCTGTGGTACTCTTTCTATCCATCTTACAACCTGCATAATCTGCATCTGAATAACCTATTAGATTAAAACCACAATCTCTGTGGTACCAAATGCCAAGGTTTGGTGCTCCCTTGAGATCCCTGAAAATCCTTTTAATAGCTACTAAATGAGATTCCCTAGGATAAACTTGGAATCTAGCACATAAACATGTAGCAAACATAATATCAGGTCTACTAACAGTTAAATATAAAAGAGATCCAACCATGCCTCTATAGCTTGAAATGTCCACCTTCTTTTCCTTAGTATTCAACTCCAGCTTAGTGGCAGTGGCCTTCGGTGTTTTTTGTAGAAGAGCAATTTGCTAAGTCAAATCTCTTTAAAATATCAAAAACATATTTTGTTTGACTTATAAAAATTCCCTCATATACTTGTTTAACTTTTAAACCAAGAAAATAAGTTAATTCACCCATCATACTCATTTCATATTTATTTTGCATAAGTTTGGAAAACCTTTCGAAAAGCTTCTCATCTGTAGACCCAAATATTATATCATCTACATAAATTTGGACAAGTATCATAGAGCCATTGACAGATCTATAAAAGAGAGTTTATCAACAGTACCTCTGGTGAAGTGATTTTCTATGAGGAACTGTGACAGTGTGTCATACCAGGCTCTAGGTACTTGCTTCAGGCCATAGAGTGCTTTGAGCAAATAATAAACATATTCTCGAAAGTCTAGATCTTTAAAGCCATGAGGTTGACAAACATACACCTCCTCCTCTGTTTAGAAATGCACTCTTGACATCCATTTGATAGACTTTGAAATTGGCATGAGCTGCAAAGGCTAGGAAGATTCTGATTGCTTCTAACCTTGCCACTGGAGCAAATGTTTCTTCAAATTTAATTCCTTCTTCTTGACGGTAGCCTTTAGTAACTAGTCTAGCTTTATTCCTTGTGACTATGCCATTTTCGTCCATCTTGTTCTTGAATACCCACTTAGTGTCAATCACAGATTTGTCTACTTAGTTTCCATACTTTATTTCTTTCAAACTGATTTAGCTCTTCTTGCATTGCTAAAACCCAGTCTGAAACTAGAAGAGCATCTTCAACCTTTTTAGGTTCTTCTTTAGAAAGAAAACTGCTGTACAAGCATTCTTCTCGAGTTGCTCTCCTAGTTTGGACTTTTGCATTGGAGTCACTAATAATATGTTCAAAAGGATGATCCTTAGTCCATTTTCTTTGTGGTGGTAAGCTTGACCTTGACGATGTTATTTCTTTCTCTTTATGTTGACCATCTTGATTTGTTGTTGAGTGTTGACTGTGAGAAACCCCCCTGAGTGTATGGACCTCGAGTTGAGTGGAGTTCTAACAGAGTTTTCAACAGATATTCCTCTTTGGTTCTCAACAAATGCTTCAAAGTGATCTTCAACAGATGGTGTGAGTTGCTCTTCCACAGATGGTCCATTCTACACTTCAACTGATGGTCCAGGTATGTTCTCTACATTGATTGATAACCTCTCTTCATCATCATCTTCGCTTTCTTCACCATTTGTCTCATTCTCGAATGAGAGTGATTCATGGAAACCTTCATCTACAAGACCAGATATTTTCTTGTCGTCGAAGACAACATGTATGGATTCCATAACAATGTTAAGTCTTAGGTTGTAGATTCTGTAAGATTTTCCAGCTGAATACCCAACAAAGATAGCTTCATCTGCCTTTGAATCAAATTTCCCAGGGCTCTCGCCATAGTTCTTCAATACAAAACATTTGCATCCAAAGACATGCAGAAAGTAAATTGTTGGCTTCTTGCCTTTGAATAGTTGGTAAGGTGTCATGCCTTTTGCTTGATTGACCAAAGATATGTTCTGAGTGTAGCATGCAGTATTAACAGCTTCAGCCCAGAAATATGTTGGCAACTTTGATTCTTCAAGCATAGTCCTTGCAGCTTCAATAAGGGTTTTGTTCTTCCTCTCCACTACACCATTTTGTTGAGGTGTCCTTGATGTAGAGAATTCTTGAGTAATTACTTCTTCCTTATAGAACTCTATTAACATAGAATTCTTGAACTAAGTCCCATTGTCGCTTCTAATCCTTCTTACTCTGAAGATTGGATTTTTTTTTATTGTCTTGATATGCTTGATAATGATTTCACTTGCATTATCTTTCGAATGCAGAAAGAAAGTCCAAGTGTATTTGGAGAAATCATCAACAATTACAAGACAATATTTCTTGTTAGATATCGACAGCACATTAACTGGTCCAAATAGATCCATGCGCAGTAGCTATAAGGGTTGATCAATTGATGACATTGACTTGGATTTGAAAGAGGCTTTCTTTTGCTTCCCTTTCTGGCATGCATCACATAGTCCATCCTTGGAGAACTCCAATTTTGGAATATCTCTAACCAAATCGTTCTTGACCAATTCATTCATGGCTTTAAAATTTAAGTGTGACAGTCTCTTATGCCAGAGCCATCCTTCATCCATGCTCGCCTTGCTGAAGAGGCATGTAGATAGAGTTGGCACTCCATCTTAATCTTACAATTTACATGTGTATACCCTCTTGGCACCACATTCACTCCAGTGACAATCACACAACCTCGTACTAATCTAAACACACACGTACATTACTATAAACACGCATAGATAACCATTGACATAAACTCACCCACACAATGTCAAAATCAAAATCAAAATACAATTCACAAAATTTGAATAATTCACAAAACCATATTTCAAAATCAAAATCCAATATAAAAAAATGTCAACATATTTCAAGTGCAGAATTGACCCCACTTAATTACCAAAACTCGTCCAAAATTTCATAAAAGCCGATGACACATTCGACATCCGACCAAACCTCAAGTCTTTTCAACAATTTAACTTAACCAGTCATTAAACACGATTCCAGACAACTATAAAGCCATAATAGTTATGCTAACAAACAGCCATCATAGCAATCACTACTGAAGGTTTTAAACCAAAATTTCCACAAACTATAACTAACAGCTGAATACTAATCACAGATTCAATTCTATATATTCGAAATTAGCATAACAGTCAGGGAGAAATACATATATACGCGCCCGAAATCATTCAACCAAACTCCAATTTCGTCCAAATTCTTATCCTTACCTTACCAATACACACACCCTTGAATTCACCACACCTCCTTCTATCCACTTCTTTCCACCGCCACCTGCACCCTATGCATTCAGGATACCCACTATGATGACACTCCTTTGACACCACTACCATCCTCCGGCCTCCTTTTTCTCTCTGCCGTACGCCTTCAATCTCGCACCAACTCCCTTTCCGCACACCCAACTAGACCTCTACACAAAGGCCCCAACCTCGGTTGCTCACACAACACCCAACATACATAAGCTGCACATCCTCATTCCTTTGGGTCTTAGCACCCAAAACACACCAGTCTCCTTCCTTCATCAACTTCAAGCCACCCATCATTCGATTACCACTATACAATCAAAGGGACAATTCCATAAATTCTATTAGCATATCCCTCATGAAAAGAACACAACTCGAGTCATAATTATGCATACGTAGGCACCCAAACTACAACACCCACTGTACTCCTAAGAAATTTAAACCCCAAATTTCAAACCCCAAACAATTTCCGAACACCACCCAGACACGACCCATACGCACACACAGCCACAACTTCACCACAACCCAGCATCAAATCAGTGTCAAAAATAGGGGAGGGGAAGCACAAACTCACCACGCACACACCCACTGCTATACAACCACTGTACACAATGAATCAGACCTCTGAACACATAACCACACACTGGTTCATCACGATACACACATAAAGACCCACAACTCACACGCACGCACATCGTACTGATACATACACCATAAACTCGACCCAGCCACTGCACATACCGAAGCAACAGGCACCCAAATTCGCATATACATACACCACAGTAGCGTGTATATACGTGTTATTCCCAGATTACACACTTGTATAATTGTAGAAGGCGGGGTTGAATACAATTCTTGATATTTATAAATTTCTGATAAGAACCACAGAAATCTATAAGGAGATAATTGCTGAATGAGAAATGATTCACAAACACATAAAAAATCAGGTGGTTAAATGTACCACCTGAGACTTTTATTCGAAGAAAACTCTGTGATACAAATGTACACAGCTTCTGGTTTTACAACTCTTTGCTTTTAAAGATATTCAAGAAACCCTAAGCAAATGTATTTGTTTTCTTAGTTTCTAAAGAGTTGCTACACTTGGTTATATATCCCAAGTTTACAAGTACTATAGGAATAAGATAATATTAATCTAATTCAAGTTGACTTGCTACTCCACTCCAAATCCACATGTAGCCGAAAGGTTGTCCTTGTGAAAAAATATGTCCCCTGCACCTTTCTTGTATGTACTGTGTAAATGGAATGCTTCTTTCTTCTGTGTTTCCAAAGTATGGCTGCCATACTGCTTTTTATACCTACTATCAACCCATGTGATCTGTCAGTCAAACCTGTCCTTATCAACTGCTAATTCCCAGCTAGCATAGAAGAAAGTGTTAATGATTATCCGTTGATGTTGTACACAGTCATCCGTTGATGGTAGTTTGAGCTGTATCCGTTGATAGAGTAGATTTGAGTTGTATCCGTTGATAGAGTCCTGTCTTCATCCGTTGATACACTTTCACTTAGACAGAAATACATAGCATAGCTTATTTACAATTGGCTACCCTATTCTGCCTATCCAATGATGGTCAACATGACTCTGAATAGAAACACTATCAACTGATAGCATAGAGGTACTGCAGTATGCTACAAAACCTCATCCGTTGATGAGCTACCTGTCAATGGATAGAGTTATAATGTCTCATCCATTGATAGTTACAAAACTTGACTTATACAATTTTGATTGATTGTGAAGTTATCATCAAGTACAACATATTCCTAACAATCTCCCCAATTTATACTTGATGGCAATAAAGCATAAATTTAGGACCTTGATGATAACAAAACATTCCTAAGAATATATATAGAACTATGCAAAAATTGTATTAAGCTACAAAAATTAAAATACAGCAAGTTTGAGAAATTTACAGAGAGGTGCTCCTCTAGACTGAGCAGATTAATAATGTTTCTTCTCTCTGGTTGGTATCACCCTTGATTTTCCTTCTTTGGCAGAGTTGGACTCAATCTGCATTTGGAGTTGCCTATAGAAGGCATCTTCTTCAACAACTTTTGGATTTAGCTTTTGTTGTAACCATCTCAGGTATTGAGAACTAGCCTTTGATAGTTGGTCTTCTAACCTGAAGAATCTCCTGTTACCATCTTCATCCCTGAACTCCATCATCCAGAAAGGTTGAAGATGAATTTTCTGTCCATTGTATGGGATCTTCATCTTCCTTGGTAGTCTTGATGGTGAGTTCCATTCTCTCCTTATCTGTTCTATTCTGTCCAGTATCTCCCCTTTTGCTATCCTAGAGAACCCTGTGTATCTCTTGATTGCAGAGAACACTTTGGTTAAGGTCAGATATTTTTCTCCAAGAACCCTCTGTAGTGGCCATGTCCTTTCATTTCCTCCCTTGTATACAAAGACCAATCTCTCAGGCAAATGTTTATATTTGTCAATTCCTCTTACTTTTGACAATTCATCCAGATACAGATGCATGCCAGAGTATTCTTCAATATATGCCTGATAGATAAAATCATCCTTGTTTTCCAAGATTGACTGCTTGACAATAGCAGGTACCCTAGCAACCTGAATTGGTTCCTTTGAAGGTTGCTTCCTTGGTATCCTTTTCTTTTGATTAGGCTTCTGTTGAGGCTTCAGCAAGAATGAAGGAACCTCAATGGAGTCAAGGTTCATTGGTTCCTCTTTAGGGATTATAGGGTCACCATGGAAGTTCACAGCTGGGTCGAATACTTGTGCAGAAAAAGATTGTGATGAGCCAACAGTTTCTCCCCTTACAATTTCTGGAGAGACAGGCCTCCTTGCCTTTGATTTCACTCTCCTTTTAGTTTTGGATTTGGGGACTTCCTCAGGTTCCCTCATTTGATCCTCTACCTCATCCATTAACTCCTGAGCTAGTCTGGCTTGCTTCTCTTCTGAGTTTTCATATTGATTTTCTTCACTTGGATGAGCTTCCCTTAGAAGTTTGGAGGTTTCCTCTCTTTTTGCTTCAACAAATCTAGGATGGCTGTTGGATATATTTAACACTTTTCCATTCCTTATTATCACAGCCATCCAATCTCTTACACTCTTATTTGTCTTTTCCTTGAACTCTTTGATTGTATTTCCCATTAGCTTCTCACCATCATCCTTGGGAAATGGAAAGTCCAATTGTAACTTGTTCTTCCCATTTGCCTTTGGTGGAGAGTAGGCTCTGATTCTTATGTATGGTTCAAATTCTTTGACATAAGATGGTTCAGCATCATAGAATGTAGGAGCCACAATTTCTGGAGTGAGCACCTTCAGAATTGTAGTTGATGTTGTTGGGGCTGAGGACTGAGTAGAGAACAGAGTTGATACAATTGATTCATTGATCATTCTCTCTGTCCTCAGAATTCTTTCATTTGCCTCCTTATTGATCTTTTCTAAGGCTTCTATTCTGGCTTGCCTTTCACCATCTGAGATTTCTGATATACTTTGAACCTCAGGCAACACCATTTTCTTCTTCTTCACAGAGGAAGCCTCTATAGAGAACTCTGTTGGATTGACCACTATAATTGGCTGTTGCTCCCCCTCACTTTGTGCTATCTTGCTACTGGATGCTGCAATTTGACTAGCTGCAACAACCTCTTCTACCTTTTTCTCCCCCTTTTTGTTAGCATCAAGGGTTGGAGATGAGGCTGCAAGTAGCTTTTCCAGTAGCTCAGTCTGTTTGGCTTGGTTGGCAATTACTGTCTGCATTTGAGATTCCATACTATCCACTCTGGAGGAAAGATGCTGAACTGATTTGGCCAGACTATCTTCCTTCAATAACTTGCTAGTCAGCACCTTCTGAGTGGTAGTAGGTGCTAGTGCCTCAATCATGGCATCTAGTTCCACTTTCATTTCCCTTATTGCAGTTTGTACCTCCTCATGTTGGGTTCTCTGAATAACCATATGCATATTGTGAAGTTTGAGGGAGGCCAATATTTGCTGAAGGACAGCCTTCCTCTGTGGATCTGCATTCTGGTGCAACAGGTGCATATGAGAGACACCTGAGGTTTGTCTTTTAGATTGTGGTTTTGGAACTTTGGATTTGGTCACTTTGGTAGGAGCCTGTTTGGTCACAACTACAGACTCCATTGTGACACTAGAAGGCAAAGAAATTTGGGGGTTAGAGATAGGAGTTTCAGGGTTAGAAACAGTTACCTGAACAATTGGTAGATATACCAATTGTACTTCTGCATTTAAGTTCATTCGAATCAAATCACTTAAGACTCTTTTCTCCTGAACAAAACAATTGAACTTGCTATCCGGGTTAGCAATGGATAGCTCATTCTCAGATACATGCAGTGCTAAGAGCATCAAAAATCTAGCAAAATAGATATTCTTGCTCCTAGTTTCCTTTTTACCTAATTTAGCTGCTATCTCATACATGACTAGTGTGCCAAAATTATAGAATTTATCAGTCAAAAGCATACACAGCATAACTAGCATGGAATTGGTAACAACATCAAAGTTACTAATTTTGCCAGAAAAAGTTTTAATGAAGGCATCACAAAAATAACTCCATTCTTTAACCATACCTTTCCTAACAATTTTCCCTAAGTTCTCAGTACTAAGGGTATAATTTATGGAATTAAGCATGGTAACAATTTCAGCATTACTGGGTACTTCCAGACAGTTATTCTCAGGCAATTTTAAACAAGCAGTTGTCACATCAGAATTAACTACATAGTTTTTACCCTTTAAAGAAAAAGCAAGTGTACCGTATGTGCCAATGTACTCAGCAGATGCCCACACCTCTTCAATTACCTCATGGATTAGAGGAGTGGTGGCAGCCATAGCATATGACAGTTTGCATTTCTTCACGAAATTCATCATGGTGTGATAAGCTTCTGGAGCGTTCACTGTATCAACAAAGGCCACGAAATTGTTCTTCTCATAGGTGAATCCAATGGAAGACATCATCTTAACAATAGGCGCCATTGAAGTGTTTGAACTTTTGCTGCAGGGAATTTTAGTGAAGATGATGCAGTTAACTTATGAGATTCTTGAAAATGAATAAAAGTGAGATGTGAGAGCACAAGACAGCCTTTTATATTTTTCAAGAATTAAAAATGAAATAATTAAAAGTAATTACTCCATTGGACAAAAGTAACTGTCAGATAATAAATGAAAAGAAAAGAAGTACAGCCGTGACTAAATATACACGTTTACCAACGGCTATAAAAAAAATATGTATATCAACGGATAAAGAATGGACGGTTGAGAAAACAGTTTATCCATCGATGACGTGGACAACCTGTTATCCGTTGACATACGAAAATCTAGTAATGTGTTTATACTACCAACGGATAAAAGAATATCCGTTGATAAGCAAATTTTGCCTTAGACAAAATTTCTGCAGAAAATTTTTCTGAGAGTTTTTAATTCTCAAGTAAATCAAAACACATTTCCAGCTGCAAATCAGTATGATTAGATATCACTAGGAATTATGAAAAATTAAGCATACCTAGTTCACCTACCAAACTTGTGAATGAAGATTCATCAAGAGGCTTGGTGAAGATATCTGCAAGCTGCATTTCACTTGGCATAAAGTGCATTTCTACTGTACCATTCATCACATATTCTCTAATGAAGTGGTATTTGATGTCAATATGCTTGGTTCTTGAATGTTGCACTGGATTCTCTGTGATGGCAATAGCACTAGTGTTGTCACAGAAAATTGGAATCTTCTCAACTTTTAGACCATAGTCAATAAGTTGATTTCTCATCCAAAGAATCTGTGCATGACAACTTCCAGCTGCAATGTACTCAGCTTCAGCTGTAGAAGTGAAGACTGAGTTCTGTTTCTTACTGAACCATGACACAAGCCTGTTCCCTAGAAATTGACAGGAACCTGTAGTACTTTTCCTATCAATTCTGCAACCTGCATAGTCTGCATCTGAATAGCCAATTAGATCAAAACCAGAATCTCTTGGGTACCAAATGCCAAGGTTTGGGGTTCCCTTGAGATACCTGAAAATTCTCTTAATAGCAATCAAGTGAGACTCTCTAGGGTCAGCTTGAAATCTAGCACAAAGACAAGTGGAAAACATTATATCAGGTCTACTAGCTGTTAGATATAGAAGTGAGCCTACCATGCCTCTATAGCTTGAGATGTCCACAGAATTTTCCTTAGTATTCAACTCAAGCTTAGTTGCAGTGGCCATAGGTGTTTTTGCAGAGGCACAATCCATTAAGTCAAATTTCTTTAAAAGATCATAAATATATTTTGTTTGACTTATGAAAATTCCCTCATTAACTTGCTTCACTTGTAAATCAAGAAAGTAAGTTAATTCACCCATCATGCTCATTTCATACCTACTTTGCATAAGTTTGACAAACCTTTTGCAAAGCTTTTCATCTGTAGACCCAAAAATAATATCATCTACATAGATTTGAACAAGTATTGAAGAACCATTGACATTTCTATGAAATAAGGTTTTATCTACTGTACCTCTAGTGAAGTGATTCTCCAAAAGAAATTGAGATAAAGTGTCATACCAGGCTCTTGGTGCTTGCTTCAAACCATAAAGTGCTTTCAGGAGAAGATATACATATTTTGGAAAATCTGGATCTTCAAAGCCAGGAGGTTGATGGACATATACCTCTTCTTCCAGTTCCCCATTTAGAAAGGCACTTTTGACATCCATCTAATAGACTTTGAAATTGGCATGTGCTGCATAGGCTAGGAAAATTCTAATTGCCTCAAGTCTTGCCACTGGAGCAAAAGTTTCATCAAAATCTATCCCTTCTTCTTGAGAATAGCCTTTTGCCACTAATCTAGCTTTATTCCTCACAATTATGCCATTTTCATCAGTCATATTCTTGAGAACCCATTTGGTACCTATGACACCTCTATCATCAGGTTTGGGCACAAGCTTCCATACTTTATTTCTCTCAAATTGGTTTAGCTCTTCTTGCATTGCTAAGACCCAATCTGGATCTAGAAGTCCACTTTCTTAGGTTCCTCTTGAGACAGGAAACTACTGTATAGACATTCTTCTTATGTGGCCCTCCTAGTTTGGACTCTTGAGTTTGAGCCACCAATGATTAACTCAAAAGGATGATCTCTGGTCCATTTTCTTGAAGGTGGAAGGTTTGATCTAGATGAGGTTGCTTCATCTAAATGAGCATGATCTTGTTGATTGGTCATTTAGTTGTGACTTTGAGAAACTCCCCCTGAGTTTGTTGTCCTTGCGGAATTATGAAGTTGACTGTCAACGGATGCATCATTTTGTCTATCAACGGATGCTCCATTTTGCCTGTCGACGGATGCATGAGAATGCCTGTCAACGGATGCATCTGATGCTCCAGTATGACTGTCAATGGATGCTTCATTTCTAGTGTTAGCATCACTTCTAGTTGGACCAACAACTCTAGGTGAATTTTCATGGTCATGATCTTCATTTTCCTCATCATCATCAATGTACATTCTTCCTTCTACCTCATTTTCAAATCTCAACTTTTCATGGAAGCCTTCATCATTTAGACCTAAAATCTTTTGATCATCAAACACAACATGTACAGAGTCCATAACAATGTTGGTTCTTAGATTGTAGACTCTATAGGCTTTCCCTGCTATATACCCAACAAAGATAGCTTCATCTGCCTTTGCTTCAAATTTGCCCAAGTTATCTCCATGATTCCTTAGCACAAAACACTTACATCCAAAGACATGAAGAAAAGCTAAAGTTGGTTTCTTGTTGGTGAATAACTTATAAGGAGTCATTCCTCTAGCTTGATTGACCAAGGAAATATTCTGAGTGAAACAGGCAGTGTTGACAGCTTCAGCCCATAAATATGTTGGCAATCTTGATTCATTTAGCATTGTTCTAGCTGCTTCAATGAGAGTTCTGTTTTTCCTTTCAACAACCCCATTTTGTTGAGGTGTTCTAGCAGCAGAAAACTCATGGACAATTCCATTCTCTTCACAGAAAATCTTCATTGTGGAATTTTTGAATTCAGTGTCATTGTCACTCCTGATTCTTTGTACTTTGACTTCAGAACCATTGTTTACTAGTCTGAGATGATTGATGATGATTTCACTTGCACAATCTTTGGAGTGCAGAAAGAAGGTCCATGAAAACTTAGAAAAATCATCTACAATCACCAGACAGTATTTCTTCTTTGAAATGGACATGACATTTACTGGACCCAATAAGTCCATATGCAGCAATTGAAGTGGCTTGACAATGGATGACTCTGTCATGCTTTTGAAGGATGATTTCTTTTGTTTCCCTAATTGGCAGGCATCACATAATCCATCCTTGATGAACTCCAATTGAGGGATTCCTCTAGCCAGATTCTTTCTTACCAAATCATTCATAACTTTAAAATTCAAATGTGACAGCTTTTTATGCCATAGCCAACTCTCATCCTTGCTTGCTTTGCTGAAGAGACAAGTGATGGATTTTGAGCATACTGAATTGAAATCATCTATGTAAACATTTCCTTTCCTAAAGCCTGTCAATACCACATTGTTGTTTTTCTTGGCAGAAACAACACAGGCTTCTTTAGTGAACTTTACTTCATAGTCTTTGTCACAAATCTGACTGACACTCAGAAAATTGTGCTTCAAACCTTCAACTAAATCCAATTCTTCAATGATGACATTGTCCTTTGAAATCAAGCCATATCCCTTAGTATATCCTTTGCTAGCATCTCCAAAGGTAATTCTAGGGCCAGCTGCCTCCTTGAACTCTGTGAGCAGGGTTGAATCTCCTGTCATGTGCATAGAGCATCCACTGTCTAGGTACCATAGATTCCTTCTATTTCCCTGCACACATTCCAAAATACAAATCAAGTTGATTTTGGTACCCAAGTTTCCTTGAGTCCTTTCTTGTTAGCCTTTGGTTTTGCACTCTTAGCAATCTTCACTTTAAGTGTAGATGCTTGAGTGATAGGTTTTGACAGATGCTCATTTGTATAAATATTTGATGCATGCATTTGTGGAAAATTGGCATACATATTATTCATGCTAGGAATGCTCCATGACATTTGTGGCATATTCACATATTGAAAATAAGGATTAGACACATATGGCATGTTCACATATGGATTTGAAAAACTAGCATTCTGATACAAACCAGGCATTGCAAGCATACTTGGCATAGATTGAGGTACATGAACAGGAGTCCTTTTAACAGACTTGCAATTAGAAGATAGGTGATTGACACTATTACAATTACCACAAGTTTTTCGAGGAGCAAACTTGTCAGGAGAATAATTATTTTTCTTGTTGATGTCTATCTTACCATTTCTGTTCTTTTTCTTTTTACCCTCAGTTTCTACCTTTTCATTAACTGATTTACCAAAAGCCTTTTTGTTAAGTAAATCACCTGCCTTAGCCTTCTCACTTGATTTGGCTTGGCTACTTTCACCAGAAACAAAGTTCTTGGCTACTGGACCATACTGATTATTCAGTTTCTTGAGTTCCTTCTTACTAACAGACTTTTTGTTAGTCGACGGATACCTCTCATCCGTTGATGGTTCATCTGTCAACGGATGATCACTATCCGTTGATTCACAAATAGTCTCTAGATCCTCAAGGCAAGGTTCTAGCTCCTTTTTCTTTTGAGTCCAGGTATCCCTCATAAATGATTTTATTCCTTGGACTTCTATTATGTTTTGTGAAATATTCCTACAGCTTTGAAATTTAGCAGTTATCCCTTGTTCTTTTTCAAGCTGGTCTCTTAAAATCAGTTCTCTTTTTAACACAGCTTCAAGTTCACTTTTAGCATCATTGCAATCAACTCTCATTTTCTCAAATTCTAGAAATTGAATTTCTAGAGCAGCATTTCTATCACTTAAAAATAGATTAGTCTCTTTAATCCTATTGTTCTCAGATCTAGGCTTCCTGCTTTCCCTTGTTCTCAGATCTAGGCTTCCTGCATTCACTTATCATGTGACCAGCAATTCCACAATTGTAGCATTTAATTTTGGATTTATCCACATAGTTACTTGTGGAAAAATCCTTGTTAAATGGCTTGGCCACCCCAGAGTTTCTTCTGAATTTTAGCTTAGAGAATCTCCTAGATAGAAAGGCTAAGTGCTCATCAATCTCATCTAATTCATCCTACTGAAGGACACTCATTTCTTCAGTCACCTTTTCCTTGCTTTTGCTTGATTCTGCTCTACCTTCACAAACCTCCCTGTTTGGTGTAGATCTAGCAGCTTCAGTCCTCTTCTCCTCCTTTTGCTCCAAGTCGGCAACAAGTGCAACTGACCCACTTTTCTTTTGGGCCTTCTCAATTTCTTCATCCTGCTCCATTTCTAGTTCATATGTATTTAAAGTTCCATAGAGCCTTTCAAGAGTAAATGTCTTGTACTCTTGAGTGTTTCTTAGAGAAACAGTCATTGGCTTTCACTCTTTGGGCAGTGATCTCAGAAATTTGAGATTAGAATCTTTCACTTGGTAGATTCTTCCATACAGTTTCAAGCCATTCAGTAGCTTTTGAAATCTACTAAATGTGTCATTCAATGTCTCTCTATTCTTGAAATGGAAGTGCTCATACTGTTGGATCAGTAGTTGCATCTTGTTTTCCCTTACCTGTTCTGTACCTTCACAAAGGGTTTGAACAATGTTCCATACTTCCTTGGAGGTAGTACAGTTAATAACATTGTCAACCATGTCTGTTTTTAAGCCATTAAACAGAATATTCATGGTCTTTTTATCTTTGTGGACTTCTGCAACATCTTCAGTACTCCACTCAGAGACAGGCTTGGGAATGTAAGTGTTTGGTGCATCTGCAGCAAGGCCAACTCTTGACGCAGTCTTCATTGGAACATGAGGACCCTTCTCAATGCAATCTACAAAACCTTCATCAATAGACATGAGATGTAGACGCATTTTTACTTTCCAGTGAAAGTAATTTTCTCTATCAAGAACTTGTATCTTTACTCCATAATCCTTCTTAGACATGTTGGAAGTGTGTTGATCTTTAAACTTCAAATATGTTAGAAGCTTGCTCTGATACCAATTGTTATTCCCAGATTACACACTTGTATAATTGTAGAAGGGGGGTTGAATACAATTCTTGATATTTATAAACCAGCAATTCCACAATTGTAGCATTTAATTTTGGATTTATCCACATAGTTACTTATGGAAAAATCCTTGTTAAATGGCTTGGCCACCCCAGAGTTTCTTCTGAATTTTAGCTTAGAGAATCTCCTAGATAGAAAGGCTAAGTGCTCATCTATCTCATCTAATTCATCCTACTGAAGGACATTCATTTCTTCAGTCACCTTTTCATTGCTTTTGCTTGATTCTGCTCTACCTTCACAGACCTCCCTGTTTGGTGTAGATCTAGCAGCTTCAGTCCTCTTCTCCTCCTTCTGCTCCAAGTCGGCAACAAGTGCAACTGACCCACTTTTCTTTTGGCCCTTCTCAATTTCTTCATCCTGCGCCATTTCTAGTTCATATGTCTTTAAAGTTCCATAGAGCCTTTCAAGAGTAAATGTCTTGTACTCTTGAGTGTTTCTTAGAGAAACAGTCATTGGCTTCCACTCTTTGGGCAGTGATCTCAGAAATTTGAGATTAGAATCTTTCACTTGGTAGATTCTTCCATACAGTTTCAAGCCATTCAGTAGCTTTTGAAATCTACTAAATGTGTCATTCAATGTCTCTCCATTCTTGAAATGGAAGTGCTCATACTGTTGGATCAGTACTTGCATCTTGTTTTCCCTTACATGTTCTGTACCTTCACAAAGGGTTTGAACAATGTTCCATACTTCCTTGGAGGTAGTACAGTTAATAACATTGTCAACCATGTCTATTTTTAAGCCATTAAACAGAATATTCACGGTCTTTTTATCTTTGTGGACTTCTGCAACATCTTCAGTACTCCACTCAGAGACAGGTTTGGGAATGTTAGTGTTTGGTGCATCTGCAGCAAGGCCAACTCTTGATGTAGTCTTCATTGGAACATGAGGACCCTTCTCAATGCAATCTACAAAACCTTCATCAATAGACATGAGATGTAGACGCATTTTTACTTTCCAGTGAAAGTAATTTTCTCTATCAAGAACTGGTATATTTACTCCATAATCCTTCTTAGACATGTTGGAAGTGTGTTGATCTTTAAACTTCAAATATGTTAGAAGCTTGCTCTGATACCAATTGTTATTCCCAGATTACACACTTGTATAATTGTAGAAGGGGGGGTTGAATACAATTCTTGATATTTATAAATTTCTGATAAGAACCACAGAAATCTATAAGGAGATAATTGCTGAATGAGAAATGATTCACAAACACATAAAAAATCAGGTGGTTAAATGTACCACCTGAGACTTTTATTCGAAGAAAACTTTGTGATACAAATGTACACAGCTTCTGGTTTTACAACTCTTTGCTTCTAAAAATATTCAAGAAACCCTAAGCAAATGTATCTGTTTTCTTAGTTTCTAAAGAGTTGTTACACTTGGTTATATATCCTTAGTTTACAAGTACTACAGGAATAAGATAATATTAATCTAATTCAAGTTGACTTGCTACTCCACTCCAAATCCACATGTAGCCGAAAGGTTGTCCTTGTGAACAGATATGTCCCCTGCACCTTTCTTGTATGTACTGTGTAAATGGAATGCTTCTTTCTTCTGTGTTTCCAAAGTATTGCTGCCATACTGCTTTTTATACATACTATCAACCCATGTGATCTGTCAGTCAAACCTGTCCTTATCAACTGCTAATTCCCAGCTAGCATAGAAGAAAGTGTTAATGATTATCCATTGATGTTGTACACAGTCATCCGTTGATGGTAGTTTGAGCTGTATCCGTTGATAGAGTAGATTTGAGTTGTATCCATTGATAGAGTCCTGTCTTCATCCGTTGATACACTTTCACTTAGACAGAATTACATAACATAGCTTATTTATAATTGGCTACCCTATTCTGCCTATCCAATGATGGTCAACATGACTCTGAATAGAAACACTATCAACTGATAGCATAGAGGTACTGCAGTATAGTAAAAAACCTCATCCGTTGATGAGCTACCTGTCAACGGATAGAGTTATAATGTCTCATCCGTTGACAGTTACAAAACTTGACTTATACAATTTTGATTGATTGTGAAGTTATCATCAAGTACAACATATTCCTAACAATACGCGACACACACACCAGCTTTTATAGAGAAGAAGAAAGGGGAGACTAAGGGTTGGGATTAAAACGAGATATTGAGAGAGATTTTTTTGAGAGAGATTTTGAGAGAGAATGGTAGAGAAATGTGGTGAAGGTTCGAGAGAAACCAAGAGGAAAAGGGAAAAAACTGGTGGCAGGGCTCTAAATAAACACATGGAAAATTTCATACTTTACCAATTCTGAAAATCTAAAATTAAACAATATAAATTTTTCATAAACTCGACTTAAACTGCGTAAACCCAAGAACACGTCATCGAAGATTATCTTCCAACATTCAAAAACCGTTTAGCTCCACTATCCCGAATTCTCGAATCACCCCGGAAATGCAACTGTACATACTTGACGAGTCCTCCAATCTGACTCCGAATGTCATAACTCTCGTGTTCATCAATGACTAATTTAACTACGAAATTTATGGCATTTATATGTAACCTGCATTATCAAATAAATGAAATAAATACGCATCCACCTTATCTTCTTCGACTAGTCAATTCCGCTCCAGTCAATTCATTCCCATTCTGCTTCATCAAGTCATTCTCGTATTCCAAAATTTCCTATAATAACTCATGTTGGTGGGTCACGGTATAGACCATCGTCACTTGCAGATATAGGCCTTCGAACCTCTATCTCTAACTTCTTGAATTCTTTGAACATTTCGTTGGGCATTGTAAGCATCTTCATCCTTTCCTTGTTAATCCGGTTGCACTGACTCTGGGACGGTTTTCAATCTCTTCCTTTACTCCTGAAAGCTTTTATTTCCGGATTAACGAATCTTGTACGTGTGTTGTCAATCCACTGCGTAATCTAACTTGATATTCAATTCTCTGCTTTAACCTCAATTCTCAAACCTACTCATCCAATTTTCATTCGACGTAAATATAGCTTACACCACTCAAAATTTCATCGTCTCCACCTTTGCTGCTCTCAATCATTGATAGCTTTTAGAAATCATAATGGTTTATAACAAAAGGGATCAATAGAATAGACAGGTATTAACATGTATGAGTACATGATGAGTTTTGTTTGATAAAAATTTTATAAAAGAATTTAACTGTGAGATCAATATGATCATTGAACTAATTTCAGGTTGCATTTGTCACTTAAGTCAAACACCATAGCACAAGAAGGTGGCCAACCTTCTGTACTTTCATGACAAACACAATCAGTGGCGTCCCACCAGACTTCTATCACATAGATAAAATGTCCCTGAATCCTCTATATACATAGGGATGTTCATCCCAGCCAGAATAAATAAGGTTAAGTATTCAAAGAGAAACAAAAAGAATTCAAAAGTTTCAAAAAGTTTATAGATATATAATGTTGAATAAGGAATAGCAATTATTCGGGGAAATTAGAAAGAATTCAAGGGACTCAATAATTTATATGCATCATGTTGAATCAAGTGATCCCCTGAAAAATAAAGGTATCTTTGAAAAATAGAAATGTGTTTAAATGAATCTGAAAAAAATTCGTCATCAATTGAAATATGGTTGATTACCAAAGGTGATGGAGTATTATCAAGATAAGAAGAAACAGAAAGAAAGGTTAAATCTCCTTAATCAATAAATTAAATGAAATCAACGGCTAGTAATGAATAACCATGTCCTTACTCTATCACATGCCAGAAATCACATTTCACATCTTGTTTACCGTCCTTTCGCACTTTCTATATCGTTCACGAGGTAACTAAAGTCGCAAAAGAAATTCTAGAACATACACGAAGGTCAACACGTAGCATCCTCCAAGCTGGTAACTCCAGTCGTCTATTTAACGTAGGCGACGCCGAATCAACTGCCTCGTCCAAAGTCGTACCTTCGAATGAATCGGATTCTGGCTCGCACGATATGTCGAAAAACTAACTAACGTCGCAACCGTTGTCCTAATAACCTAAGGCGAATCTTATCCTAAATCGTTCTATCTAACGTCTAACCTAAATACGTGCACCTAATCATCCTAACTTGTTTCAGTGACCATAACCTGTTGCTCTGATACCAACCTGTGACGCCCCGACTTCTCAATATTGAAAATAAACTTTTTATAATAAAATAGACTTTGATACAGGAGAATTTTAGAAAATTTCGACATGAAGTATTCATAAATCGGACTATCCACCTGTAATTTAACCCAACCAAATTCCAATTTAACAAATACAATTAAAACTTAATACACCAACGATTCCTCACCGAGGATCGATTCCAGGTTATGGTATGAAACAAGAATCTAAACTATACAAATTATTACAACTTCTTTTACTACTCTGAATACAATTACTATACCGTCTAATCTGTAGCTTAATTCCAATTTGTGCTTACCCGCTCTGACTTCGAGATCTATCCTGTATAGGTTGCCTCATTGCTCTCATATGACTTGTAAGATGTAGACATCCACCCTTAATACTAACTGAAAGGTTAGGGAAATTGAAGCAAGAGTGAGCCAACAACGCTCAGCAAGTGATCAATATAGTGAAACAACGATATTACGATAATTCATTGATGAACAATACCAATGAATACCTTATCTCAAGAGATCATTCAATTTCCATCATAGAGTAAAAATTTTCCATTATCTTCAACCATACTACCTCAGATAAAACTTTGAGAAAAAGAATATCAAGAAATCCCCCAATCATTCTTACTCCACTTTCAACGTACAATGTTACTCGCGAAGGGAATAATTGGGAAACTTCTATCCATCCTTAATCCCATTGTTTTACTGAGTTCCCAACTTTAATCAAGATATAAAACAACTAACTCAGATATTCACAATTTCGAAACTAATTACCATTTACCTTCAAACATATATATCTTATCAAACCATTCCTTTCTTTAAAACCATTTCATCTTTGAAACATACTTTTCATAAAACCATTTTTAAAAACATTTCAGTTGATTGTATTATTCTCCTGATTACGGACAATACGGGTGATCAGCCACGTAAAGTCCCCCTTCCTTTAAAATTTGGGTTCCCAATTAGGCAACACATTTGCCTTTAATGCTGGACTAGAACCACCCTAGTCTCTTACGGTAACTAAAAGTGCTGGACTAGGACCACCCTAGCCTCTTACGCTAAATAAAAGTGCTGGACTAGTACCACCCTAGCCTCTTACGCTTCTCCAATTTATAAATAAGTTTATTAGTAATTTAAAATATTTTGCTTTTTAGTCCTTAAACTCACTGATAACAGATCAGCCCAGTATAAGGAATTTTAAAAACATCTTTAATTAATTTAAGCCATTTTCATTTTCACTTATAAAAGAGTGAGGTTCAGGGAAGCAACTGATATACAGAATCATGAACAACAGCAATATGATTAAGATTCAAGGAAGCATGTGATATAAGGGTTCATAAATGACAAAGCAAAAAGATTAAACTAAGCATGTTATGATACAGCAAAGAAGAATCATATATCAACAGAACATTAATAATTTAAGGAGCAAATCAATTATCAAGATTTTATAATTTCAAAAGCAATCTATAAGGAATCATGGATTAAGAAAATCTGAAGTTCAAAAGAAGATTTAAGAAATTCCCAATTATACAAAGTCTCACTCTTGTCTGCTGATGTGCTAAAAATAGGACAATTAAAATCGCAAGCGCACGATCTCGTTTTAGTATTTTAAGATTCAATCCACAGAGACAATTATTTTTCGCTTAACCTTAAATTTTAATTTAATCGGACTAGAGCGATTTTTGGGTTTTTGAAAAATTGGATTTTTACTAATTTAATTCTAAATTCTAAATTCTAAAGTAGAATAAAAATTTTAAGTTATTCTAAAATTCTAAATAAAACTTGAATTTATTTTAAGAAAATTTTTAATGAAAAACTGGCATGATATGTTCGTAAAATAAACTAGCCCAAAACTCAGATTCCAGCAAATTCAACTCGAACAAAATTAAGCGAACAAGAAAAATTCAGCAACTCAATACAGGACTAACAAACACAGAACAATTCGAAAACAGCAAAACGAAACTCAATACAGGAAGACAGAAATCCATTGAACTGAGTTAACCCGGTGAACAAACAGAAAATAAACAAAGTAACTAGAACCATTCAACCACTGGACACTCGAAAGAAAAGAATAACAAAACCAGTTACACTCAATCAAACTCAGTCACTCGGAGAACAACACTCGACAGCGAAAAGGAACGAACAAGCAGCAAACCGGACTACATAGCAACGTAACTAAACACAACTCAAAGGCAAGCCACGAACAAACAACAACCTCGGCAAAGACAACTACAATGACTCGACATTTACAGTAAAACAGACTCGTGACTCAATGACTCGGCGAACAATAAACTCGTTACAGGAACAATAACCAGCGAAAACAGGAACTCAAACAGCAAACTCGAATCAACAGCGGAACAAACAAAACCTAGAAATCGAACTCAGTAACGAAACAGTCCATAAAACTTAAAACTAAACCCAAAGAACACTAAACCAGCAGCGAATTCTACGATTCTAAAACGGAACAAAACGAAACAATCAAAACAGTCGATGCATCAAATCAAGAACGTAACCAACAACGAGGACAAAGGGAAATGTGTGTTATAGATTCGAAATAAAGAAAAGGAGAAGAGAGGGTTGTGTTTGAATCAAAAAGAGGGAAAGGAGATGGGTGTTGTTCGTGGGGAAAGAGAAGAAGAGAGGAAGGGAGAGATTTGGGTTGAAGAAGAAGGAGAGGAGAAAAAGAGAGTTTTCTGGGTTTGAAACAAAGACAGGGGAAAAGGTTGAACTGGGTTTGTTGTTTAGGCTAACAATGCAGGCTTCGAATTACACTAAAAATGAACGAAAATTGATACTGAAACTTAAAATTAATATTTTTCTTAATTTTTTTTATTTTTTTATTATTATTACACTAACATATAAAACAATAAAATTTAGATCTGCAATTAATAATAATAAAACCCACAATAAAATGGAAATTTAAAGGGGTACAATTACAATTAAAACTAAAAACAAGAAATTAAAAGTTCGTTAATTTCAACCCCAAGTGGTTAGCTTTCGCTACTTTGTCCACTAATCGGATTTACGAAAATAACGAAAATGAAGTTTGAAAATTGCATAAAAATAAAAAGTGTTTACAAGGAAAAAATTACAACTATAATTTAGGAGTGAACTTAGAACTAACCTAATTCTAAGATGTAAGCTAATGGTGTCTAATAATTGTTTTTACAAGAGAATGAGGAAGGTATTTATAGAAGATTTTTAGGGTTTTTGGTTGGTGTGGGTTAATCCTAGCCATTCATTTAGTTTAATGTTGGCTAAATCTTGACCATCCAATTTGTTTGGTAAAAATATGCACCACCCTCCCTTCTCTTTCCTTTTTCTTCTACTTTGGTCCTTCTTCTTTCTCTTTTGCCCTTTCTTGCACTTTATTTATATATTTTGTCATTTCTTCACTTTTCTCGAATTTCCTGAAATGCAACAAAATAATTTATTAAAATACGAGTTCAAGCAATAAATAGGCAATAAAAATATGCAAAATTATGCACTATTCATCTGCTAAGCACTCATAGGCTTTAGCTGCCAAAACCGGCCTGACAATAATGAGTTTGAATAATTAAGAAGATCTCAATTCATTCTTGGCTTTAACCGTCACTGAGCAACACATACCTCAGCAACAGTATAAACCTCGAATTAGTTTACATCAATTTAAAGGAAAAACATACTTCGAAGAATATTAGCATATGCGAGGAATATTGAAATAAAATGATTTTAAAAGAAATCAACACCTGAATGATAGGTGAGGAAAAGAATAAACAATAAAAGAATAGTTTGAAAATTTTTTTTTATAAATTAATAAAAGAAAATGTCACTGGCAATAAGAATGAAAGGTTTAGGCACTAGCAAAATGATTTGGAAGAAGCATCGTAAAATTAACAGAACAGGCTCACATTATTCATAATAAATATAAAGAAAATAATTATTTGCCAGAAGGGATTTCGAAAGAACAAATAAATAATACAGAAGGTTTCACATCACTTGAACAATAAGTGAGGGATAGTATACTTGCCTCAATACATGAAGTTTCCAATTCCAACAACTCGATTCTTGACCCACTTTACATCAATCTCTATTCCTTTATACACTGGCCTTTATTTGGTCACACATTCGTCTTTCCTTTATCACTTGTCAATCTTTATACGTGCACACTCGTCAACTCTGATCATTATCTTCCTTCCTCTAGATTCCACCTACGCGTGCACTGGCTCTCAACCGGCCTCTTACTATTACCTATATAAAGATAAAGTACAATTTCAGTACGCTTACAACCTTAATCGTCTAACTCTGTTCTACCCCAATGCGTCCTATACACTTAACAATTTATAACCTATAACTCATGTAGATCATATTCTCGAAATAGTAACATATAATTACAGAATCACATAAGCACTTAACATATTATTATTATCTCACACTTATATCCTTTGCACAACATAAATCTTTATCAAAATAATAAAATAATTCTAGTAAAAAAAAATTTGGACAACACCTCTTTTAAAATATCGCCTAACTTGTTATGGTACAACCAACACAAATAATAATTAGGAAACCAAGTATCAATCTCAACTCCATCTTATTCTTACAATTTACATTTGTATAACCCTCTTGGCACCACATTCACTCCAGTGACAATCACACAACCTCGTACTAATCTAAACACACACGTACATTACGATAAACACGCATAGATAACCATTGACATAAACTCACCCACACAATGTCAAAATCAAAATCAAAATACAATTCACAGAATTTGAACAATTCACAAAACCATATTTCAAAATCCAATATAAAAAAATGTCAACATATTTCAAGTGCACAATTGACCCCACTTAATTACCAAAACTCGTCCAAAAATTTCATAAAAGCCGATGATACATTCGACATCCGACCAAACCTCAAGTCTTTTCAACAATTTAACTTAACCAATCATTAAACACGATTCCAGACAACTATAAAGCCATAATAGTTATGCTAACAAACAACCAACATAGCAATCACTAGTGAAGGTTTTAAACCAAAATTTCCATAAACTATAAATAACAGTTGAATACTAATCACAGATTCAATTCTATATATTCCAAATTAGCATAACAGTCAGGGAGAAATACATATATACGTGCCCAAAATCATTCAACCAAACTCCAATTTTGTCCAAATTCTTAGCCTTACCTTACCAATACACACACCCTTGAATTCACCACACCTCCTTCTATCCACTTCTTTCCAACGCCACCTGCACCCTCTGCATTCAAGATACCCACAATGATGACACTCCTTTGACACCACTACCATCCTCCGGCCTCCTTTTTCTCTTTATCGTACGCCTTCAATCTCGCACTAACTCCCTTTCTGCACACCCAACTAGACCTCTACACAACAGCCCCAACCTCGGTTGCTCACACAACACCCAACATACATAAGCTGCACAGCCTCATTCCTTTGGGTCTTAGCACCCAAAACGCACCAGTCTCCTTCCTTCATCGACTTCAAGCCACCTATCATTCGATTACCAATATACAATCACAGGGACAATTCCATAAATTCTATTAGCATATCCCTCATGAAAAGAACACAACACGAGTCACAATTATGCATACGTATGCACCTGTTGGACCATGAAGCCCAAGTGACATAATTTGTATATAGATTAATAGAATGATTTAGATTGTATTAGGCCCATTAACACATGTACTCATAATAGGGCCCAGAAGCCCACAAATGTAAACTTAGTGGCCAAGTAAATTAGGGGACCACTAGGAATCCCCTATATATACTCAACAAACCTCACTTGTAAAGAGGTTGGCATTTTGTAAATTAGAGAGAGAAACCTCCATTAAGGAGAGAAATACTTTAATAAATATTATCTAGATCTATTCTTGGATCTTTTCCCAAATCTCCTAGTTTATGTTACAATCACGATTAACTCTCCATCATTTGGTGCTAGAAGGAGCTCTTTAATTCAAAATTCCAACCAAAAATGGAAGTGAATGAGTCGATGATTGAACAAATCGGGGAAAAAATGGAGATGTTAACGGCCCCTCGAGCTGGGGACCAAATGGCACCTCCTCCCCTAAAACCTAGACAGTTATTTCCAGTAGTAGAAAATAGTGTAGGTGGATCTAAACGACTCATCGAACCGGAGCATTTGGATGTAAGACGAAAGGCTCAGCCAGATACTCGCATGAGGGTCACCACAGACACAGGAAAAAAGGTACTCACAAGCGACATGCGCCTACATTTGCAAAAGGTCCAAAGAGAAAAAGAGCCCGTCATTGGAGTGGAAGAACATCTCCAAGACTCGGATGAAGAAATATTTAACTTAGAACAACAAAAGCGAGTTTTAGATGAAAAGCTCAGGAGATATCGACGAGCTCGTCAGTTGAAAAGTGGATTGAGAAATACAGCGACCTTGGCCAATGATAAAACCGTCGATGTTGAGGATGAGTTTCAGGAGAATGATTATGACGACTTTGGTGCTGAGGAATCAACAGAGTCAATTTACTCAAGGCCTCCTGCTCGCAGAAGACGACCAACGCCAGCTGCGAGTCATTCATCATGGCGAACTGATTCTAACGAGTCAGTACGATCAGAAGACATTGCTGACATCCGAAGTGACCTCGCCATGTGTAGAGAGTTTATTCGAAACCAATCCGGCCAAATCACATCGACAGAGAGTCCCTTATCGAGAGATATCGAGATAGCTCGTATTGATAGGACGTTGAAAACGCCCTCGTTAGATCACTTCGATGGGACGTCAGACCCGAGTGGATTCCTTAACACATTTGATGGCCGTATGGCATTTTTTGGACACTCAGAAGTAGCGAGATGTCAATTCTTTTCAACGTGCCTCCAAGGCACAGCCCTACGGTGGTATAATAGCTTACCACCTCGATCTATAGATTCGTGGAAATCTTTAAAAATGAAATTTCAAACTAGGTTTTCAAGCAATTATAAAGGTGGAAAGATAACCGCATCCCTGATGACTGTCCGACAGCGATCTAACGAATCTCTAAGAGACTTTTTAGTCAGATTTTGAAATGAAATTTCTGATATTCCCAACTTAATTGAAGAACTGGCAATAAATTATCTGGCCGCAGGAATTGACAAGCATCGTCATGCCAATCTGTTAGAAGAATTCTTTGAAAAGAACCCCCGGACTCTCCAATCAGCCTTCCAAGTGGTAGAACACCGAATGAATTTGCAAGAAGCAGTAGGGAGTATCCAATCTCCTCGACGAGCTTTTAAACGAGAGCGCAGTAGAAGTCCTCGACACTGTTCTCCGAGAACGGATTATGAGCGAGGCTATGATTCATACTCGAGGACCAGTGACACCAGAAGCCCTCGAAAGCCACGAACGGAAAGGTCAGATAATCAAGACAAGACATGGAAGCCAAGAGAAAGGCAAGAGAAAGAATTCACGAAGCTCACTGTAGACAAAGCCACAATTCTAGCTCTTTTAAAAACAGAACCCGATTACCGACCACCGAGGCCAATGAAACCCGGACGACCTCCAAGCTCTCGGTACTGCGAATACCATGAGGACACCGGCCATACAACAGACCAGTGTTATCAGTTGAGTAATCTTATTGAGTCCAAAATCAAGAGAGGACAGTTGACTCATTACATTGATCACGACACCGAAAGACAAAATGATCGCCCTCGTGATCTGGATCGAGTCATTGATGTCATCGCAGGAGGGATTGCCGCCGGTGGCACATCAAATAATTCTAAAAAGTTGTACGCCAGAGAAGTGTTTCATATGAATCCTGAGGCTCCTAAACGCCAACGTCTTAATCCATCCCCTGTGATTTCTTTCTCTGACAATGACTACCCTTCGGGAATAATCGAATCTCATCAAGACGCCTTGGTAATTACAGCCAAGATCGGCACTAATACTGTGAAAAAGATCTTAATTGACAATGGCAGTTCCGTTGATATACTTTATCACCACGCCTTTGCTCGAATGGATATTGGGGATAGGAAATTGGAAAATGTGAACATGCCTCTATACGGCTTCACATGAAATGAGGTCAAGGTTGTAGGCACTATCGACCTTCCAGTCTTATTCGGCTCTCTTCCATGCCAAACATGGCAGATGACCAAATTTCACGTCATCAGCGCCAATTCAAGCTATAACGCCATTCTTGGCAGGACAACTCTCACAGCCTTGAAGGCCATCACCTCGATTCCTCACCTCAAAATGAAATTTCCAACAGAATTTGGAATTGGAGAGGTCGTGGGAGACCAGGTAGCAGCGCGACAGTGTTACTTATCCACCGTTATACCAAAAACAAAACATGACGATGATTCGTCAATCAATCAGGTTGTAGACATGGACCCTCGAGCTATACTTGAAACATCTAATCAATCATCTTGTCTCTTTACTCCTCCTACAATCAATAGCAAGATGATTAGAGTTACCACAGTTAAAACATACTTTCCTTGGTCCATGTGGAATATAATTATAATTATTCTCCTTCTTTATTCCAACTTTACCATTCCTGTTTCTTTTGACAGTTGGGACTTTCTTCGTATCAGTCACTTCACAGATTTTGTCCCTCAATTGTTTCTTAGACAAAAGACCTACATTTTTGTTCTTGACAGTTCTAGTCTCAGAATAATGTGTAGAAGTGGATCCCTTTTCTGAAGTAGATTTGGAATTTTCTGGATACACATAATTAACAGGTTTTAACTTAGTTTTAGTAATGTCTATAACATATCTGTAGGTTTTTGGATTTGTTGACTCATTAACAACAACTCTTCCTGGTTTTGTTGTTTCATCAGTAACAACTTTACCTTTATTCTTTTTCTCATTCTCTGGATTATAACCTAGACACTCTTTCCAATTTTTATTATTGATTATATCATGAGTTTTCTTTCCAGAGTGTGTCCAGGTTCTGAGTTTTTCTTTAGCATCCTCAAGTTCTTTTTCAAGTTCAGTACATTTAAACTCCATCTCTAGTTTCATGTGTTTAGCATTATCACATTCTGCTTGTACTTCATGCAAGAAAAGTAACTCAGCTTCTAGATGATCATTTCTCTTAGCCACCTCTACCATTTCAGATTTTATTCTAGCATTTTCAAGAGACTGACTCCTAAAACTAATATGCAGAGATTTTAGAAATGATCTTAACTCAGAGACACTATTAGTATCAAAATCAAATAAAGTTTCAGATACATTATTTTCAGCAGCAGAAGTATCATCAGTATTAGCCATCAAAGCATAATTCACTTTCTCTTCTTCAGAGTCAGATGATGAGTCCATCCAATCCTTGCTTGATGAGATGAGAGCTTTAGGTTTTGTCTTTTTGCACTCAGTTGCAAAGTGATCCATTCCATTACAGTTGTAGCATCTGACTTTTGACTTGTCAAATTTGTTGCTTTTGTCTTCTTTCTTCTTGTACCTGTCTTTGTCAGCATTGAAGGTTTTCTTCTGGAACTTCCCTTGCTTCCTAGCGCGCCTTTCTGAACTTCATCTTCTTGAAGCCCTTGACTATCAAAGCAACCATCTCCATCATGTCGAAATCAGTAGAGTCATCATCAGTATCAGAATCAGTCTTAGCATCAGTATCTGATGATAAGTCATCAGGAATTGACTCTACAACTCTACTTTTTATTCTAGAAACCTCCTCAGCTTTTCCCTTTGATTTTGATTCCACATTCAAAGCAACAGATTTTGCCTTGACATTCTTCTTATTCTTTCTTTGTTGAACCTCAAGATCATAGGTTCTAAGCATCCCATAAACTTCATCTAGAGACATCATCTTCAGATCATACTGATGCCTTATGATTGAAGCTTGAGTATCCCACTCCTCAGTTAGAGCTCTTAGAAACTTGGTATTTGAATCCTCTGGATCATACTCTTTGCCAACTAGAGATAGATTGTTCAGCAGTGTCAGAAATCTATCATACATATTAGTAAGGCTTTCATCAGATTTAGCGTCAAACTGCTCATACTCCTGAATCAACAGAGCCCTTCTGTTTCTTTTGATAGATTCAGTGCCTTGGCATTGAGTTTTCAAGGTATCCCAAATTTCCTTTGCAGTCTTGCATGCTATTACCCTGTTTGACATGACATTATCAAGACTGTTATGCAAAATATTCTTTACCTTTGCATCTTTGAGCACTTGAGCCTTTTCTTCCGGAGTCCATTCACTCTTTGCCTTGATGACATAGTGTTCAGCAACAGTCTTTGTTCTTCCAACTAATCTTGTTGGAAGAAATGGTCCATCATTGATCCTATCAAGATAATCTGGATCAATTGCTTCCAGATACATCAGCATTTTTACTTTCCATGTTGGATACTCAGTTTTCTTGAGAATGGGAATCTTGATACTTTCATACTTGCTTGTCGACATCTTAAGATCGTTTCTGATTAAAATCAATCAGTTTGCTCTGATACCAATTGTTGCCCAGTAATTAACAATTGTAGTAGGGGGGTTGAATACAATTGTATAAGATTTTCGACTTAAACAGAAATAACACAAGTATGAATCAATAACAACTTTAATAACTCTGATATAAAACTGTTACAAACTCTCTTAAGAAATCCTTATGTTCTTAAGAGCTGCTAGGTTACAGGATAACTCGTGTAAGCGATTACAATTATGTAAAACCTAAACTGTGTTTATATAGCATACACAGCTACACTATCAATCACAAGATATTCTAAATCAATTACATATTACTCTGAATGCATATCTTGTATGATAGCTGCCTTTCTACAATTTAGGAACCGACATATCAATCTTCCTTGATCTCTGGACTGATAAGAATCTTCACGTAATCCTGACCAGCTTCTAATCATGATGATAACTTCATACTGACGTTGTATTACTGATAACGTCAGCATCAGTATCTGATCAGTAACAGTCCAAATCCTGATATCACTTGAATCAATATCTAACAAATGCAATCCTTTTTAGATTATAATTTTTTTTTAAATTCAATTCTACAGCAACTAGGCTTGACAATTTGACACGTGACACGTGAACACGACACAAAACGACACAAAAAATACGGTTTTGGGTTTTAATTTTTGATACACGAAAGTACACGAACATGAAATTACACGAAATATTTAGTATCGGATATGGTTTTTCATTTTGGTTACAAGAAATTACACGAAAAATTATATATATATATATATATATATATATATTTGTTTTTTATATATCATAATAAATATTATATTTCTTGTATTCGAATATAATTGTTTCGTGTTATTTTGGATCGTTTCGTGTAAATAAAAAGTAAAAGAAAATTTCGTGTACTTTCGGGTTGACACGAAACGGAATGCTTCAGGTTCGATTTTAGCTATGAGTACACAAAAACATGAAAGTACACGACACGAAAGTACATGAAACGAAACGATTTCCAAGCCTAAATGCAACTTTTTATAATTATATCCTTTTTAAATTGTAATTTTTTTAATATGATATAATCTTGATCGTCTAATTTATAAATAATATATTCGACAATTTAAATTATTTTAGCGGGACAATGATAAAAATTATGTATAAAATTTATGCTACACTTATTATATACAAAAAATATAGTTTAAATTAAAAAAATTCTAAATAATTTACAAGATAAAGTAGAAAATTGCTAGGGAGCCAAACAAAAGTTCCAAAAAAATTCTCCAAATGTCATTTGTAAGCTTTTAATTGATTATAAAAATAATAATGGGATAGGACCCCCTCATTCACACTAATCATCCAATTAAAACATTCGACATATTTACCACGTCATTTTGTACAAATTTTTAGGAAGAATTTTTTTGTTCCTAACGATACTCAATTATAATATAATCGGATATCCACGGGGAAATTAATGTAGCTATTTAGGGGCCGTTTGGCTTACCTTAAAATGAGTAACTTACGTCTTATAAGCATAAGTGTCATATAAGTGATAAGTAGATCAGAAATTATAACTGAGTAGAGTGTTTGGTAAATTAGAACTTATAAATCAGTAGAGCGTTTGGTAAATCAGAACTTATAAGTTAACTTTTTTTTATTATTTTTTAAATATTTGTTTTTTAGTATATATCAATGGATATCAATGGATAGATCTCGATGAGTAGAGAAATTTGATATATACATATTAATTTGTAAATGAACGGATCAAAAGATATATGATTTTGAAGATTTGAAGAATTGTGTGTATCGAAAATAAGTTATAAGCATAAGTTGAATGTTAAGGATATCTAACATTCAAGTTATCAACATATAAGTTATAAGTTGAGCTAAAACTTAGGGTCTGTTTGTTTCCACTTATTACTGTGAGCTTATGGCTTATAAGCCCATAAACACTTATGGGGGGTGTTTGCCAAAATAAGTTTTAGCTCAACTTATAACTTATAAATCCATAAGTTGATGAATGTTAAGAATCCTTAACTTTTAACTTATAACTTATTCTCGATATACGCAATATATAATATCCTTCAAATCTTCAAAACCATATATCTCTCGATCCATTCATTAGAAAATTGATATGTATATATCAAATTTCCCTATTCATCTAGATCTATCCATTGATATCCATTGTTATATATAAAAAAACAATATTTTGAAAATTATAAAAAAAAAAGTTAACTTATAAGTTCTGATTTACCCAAACAGTCTACTAATTATAAGTTCTGATTTACCAAACACTCTACTGACTGCTCTACTTATCACTTATATGACATAAGTGCTTATAAGCCATAAGCTACTTATTTTAAGATACCCCAAACATGCAGTTAGGGCCTGTTTGTTTCCACTTATTACTGTGAGCTTATGGCTTATAAGCCCATAAGCACTTATGGGGGGTGTTTGCCAAAATAAATTTTAGCTCAACTTATAACTTATAAATCCATTAGTTGAATGTTAAGAATCCTTAACTTTCAACTTATAACTTATAACTTATTCTCGATATACGCAATATATAATGGGTGTTTGGGGTATCTTAAAATAAGTAACTTATGACTTATAAGCACTTATGTCATATAAGTGATAAGTGGAGCAGAGATTATAAGTCAGTAGAGTGTTTGGTAAATCAGAACTTATAATCAGTAGACTGTTTGGGTAAATCAGAACTTATAAGTTAACTTTTTTTAATAATTTTCAAAATATTTGTTTTTTATATATAACAATGGATATCAATGGATAGATCTCGATGAATAGGGAAATTTGATATATACATATCAATTTTCTAATGAATGGATCGAGAGATATATGGTTTTGAAGATTTGAAGGATCCGTATATCGAGAATAAGTTATAAGTTATAAGTTGAAAGTTAAGAATTCTTAACATTCAACTTATGAACTTATAAGTTATAAGTTTAGCTAAAACTTATTTTGACAAACACCCCCCATAAGGACTTATGGCCTTATAAGCCATAAGTCCACAGAAATAAGCTAAAACAAACAGGGCCATAGTGGGTGTTTGGGGTATCTTAAAATAAGTAACTTATGACTTATAAGCACTTATGTCATATAAGTGATAAGTGGAGCAGAGATTAAAAGTCAGTAGAGTGTTTGGTAAATCAGAACTTATAATCAGTAGACTGTTTGTGTAATAACCCTAACTTTAACAAAGCTACAGTGGTCACATGAATAGTAAATTTCGAGGATTTAGAGAAATGGTACATAGGTACTTTATAATGGAAACATAAAATGAATAAACAGAAACCATATTAGTGTTGTGCAATGGAAATAAGTGACTCGAAATGACGTTAGATTTCAGAAATTCCTGAAACATGGATTTTGAGGATTTTGATTTCGAATAAGCTTCTATTAGATATTAAGGAGCATGGAAACATTATAAGAAGTATATATTGAGGGATTAGTGAATTTAGATTTGAGCCAGGGGATTTATAAGTTAAGAGAATACCAAAGGAAATTGGATTGTTAAATGGTTTCAAAACCACTGAGATAATGAGGTACACTCGAAACGAACCACAATTAGACGAGTATGGAAACCAAGCAACCAAGATTAGTAATATAACAAGGATACATACCATATTATTTACCAATGTGATGGGCATTGTACTTAGAAAATTTAGAAAATAAGAGATTAGAAAATCCAAGTGGTGTCATTAGCCATTATTTTGTTTTTAAGGGTAAATTAGTAACTTTGCAAGCTTTTAATCACTAAATATCTTCCAAGGCTTCTAGGACAAGCTAAAGCTAACAAATATTAACAAGATTAAAGAGGGATAAGATCAAAACAAAGAACAAAACTCTCTCCCCCATCCATATTACAATTTTCGGCCAAAACAAGAACAGCCCAGTAAAATGAGCATAACTTCTTCGTTTCGCAGCCAACTTTTGCGTTCTATAGCTTTTTAGAAAGCCCATGAGATAACCTACAAGTCGTATTTCACAAGAGTTTTCCAGAAAAGCAAGGTAAAGGGGTCGTTTTTCATGTTCTTTCAGCTGATGAATAGTAATTCCGAATTGTTAACTTTGTTTTCATGGTTTCTTTAGTTGATTCAAGTTAATCTAAGGTTGTTTAAGAAGTACCCAAGGTTTATCAAGGATTTTTAAGGTTATCAAAGCTTCAAGAAGGTATAATCATGCTTGCTCTTTTATGTTTATGATGGATATAGTTGTGTTTAGTGATTAAGTGGTATAAATGTTATGATTATGATGTTATAAGTGTTTGTAAGTGATTAAAGTTGATTTTGGAAGGAGTATGTGCTTGTAACCATGGTTGGTAAGATGAACACATGGTGTAGGTGATGGTGTATAAGGTGGATGATTGATTTGGAGGAGTTTGATTTTGGAAAGTATGAAATTACAGCAGTTATAATGTCCGATTTTCGTTAGAACGAAAACTGCCCTGTTTTGTGACCCCTGTATTCATACGGTACCTCACTGCCTAGGTTACCAATTGACCATGAAATGATAGAGTTTAGTTCATAGATCGTTTTGATATAAGGTGCGTTAAAATCTGATGAACGGTTTAGGAGAAAAGTCAGTTTTAGTGAAAGGCGTTCGATAACCGAGAAAACGTAATTGTATCAACTTTGAGGCTAAAGTTACCATACTTAGACATTTTTATAAGTCACGAAATTTTGGGATAGTGTAGTAGGGTGGTCAGAGGACCCTTGACAGTTGACCTTGCATTAAAATTCGAAATTTATATTTTCTGAGAATTTTTACAGTTAAGTGTGGTTATTAGGGGAAATGGTGAAAACCCCTGAAACTTCGATTGAGCTTATAAATAGTTAAGTCCTTGAACCTTTGGGGTAATAATAATACGTTAAACATATGTTGAAGTGTAAAGGGTTTTGTTATACAAGAGGGTAGTGAGTAAGAGATGTGGTATTCTAATGATGGTCCTTTTGTGTTTATAGAAATTCCGGAGGAGGGACCAGTCATACTACCAGGATACAGAAACCAAGGCAAGATCTTTTCTATCCCTACTTGGAAATTATTTATCTTCAAAGAAACTTGATTTCATGAAATATATATATGTGATGCTATTGTTACTATATTGTTAAGAAATGGTTTTCCTCGATTATTGATGTAAAAAGGGAAGGTATATGAGTATGGTATGAATATGGATATGAGTATGAGATG
The DNA here is from genome assembly GCA_037693485.1 of Kitagawia praeruptora. Taxonomy (NCBI): domain Eukaryota; kingdom Viridiplantae; phylum Streptophyta; class Magnoliopsida; order Apiales; family Apiaceae; genus Kitagawia; species Kitagawia praeruptora. The sequence goes on along the minus strand of CM075354.1, from coordinate 94,303,118 downwards.
GATATGAATATACATAGAGATGATTATGCATGAAGTGAACATGCCTTATGATTAAGGGAATATGAAAGAATGGTATCAGTTGTTATCCAGGGTTATATGGTTTATAATACTATATTAAAAATATTCTTTTTGGTGTTAGTGGTATTATAAATATTATTTGATTATTAATTACTACTTTTTAAGTAGATGGAATATGTTATGGATATAAAAGCATATTTAAATTCTTGAATATAAAATAGATGTCTGAATCATAATCAAAGTATTATGTTATGAATATATTTTATAGAAATAATGTGCGAGAATGAAAATGATATGAGTGAATGATAATTGATAATGGAAGTGATATACGGAAATGGAAATGTGAAATGGTGTTGATAAATTGAATAATGATCTTATAAAAAGGGGAATTTACAACAGTAAGCGTAAGAGGCCGTGTGGAAGTTGCACAGTCCAGCACTTAATGTAAGCGTAAGAGGCCGTGTGGAAGTTGCACAGTCCAGCACTTAATGTAAGCGTAAGAGGCTATGTCAGGGCTGTGTGCGACATAGTCTAGTATTCATGATTCGGCACGAAGATGCCAAGGGAGGATGTTAGCAGGTGGCCTTCCTCCAGGAGGATGTTAGCAGGTGGCCTTCCTCCAGGGATGATGTTAGCAGGTGGCCTTCATTCCTTCTACCGGTAGTAAAAATAGACGGTTACGGAGGACGACTGATCATCGTACCTCACATATTTGGTGACAGTGGAAACCCCCACAATTATTGAATAAAGAATAAACAATAAAGTCAGAATGGTATATTGAAAAGGTAAATTGATATGGAACGATGAAATTATTGTTATAGATGAAGAGAAACTGATTTTATATTAATTGTTATAATTGTTGCATAAGAAGGAAATGAGAAGATGATAGAGAGAGATTTATTCAAGTTTTCATTTTATTTTGAAATATTACACTGAAAGATTATATTGATTGTTATATTATTTAAGAAGAGAAACTGATACTGTATTATTCTAGATTTCTTTCTTATAATAGTAAGTGGATGATGTATTATTAAATAAGAGTTTTATTCTTTCTTAAAGGTTATAATTGATTTCCGTTTACATATGTATATACATGTATACTTGGTTACATTTTTAAATTTTAGTTTATAATAATATCTTGCTGAGCTATTATAGCTCACTCTTGCTACTTATGTATATACAGCTAGGACCAATGCCAATACTCCGTACGACACCCCGCAAGAGGGTAGGGGGAAGGCGACCTATTGAGCGAGTACTGGCGACCGTTCCCGAGGTAGATGACAAGCGAAAGGGGTTTAGTGGTCTTGTGTATATTAAGTGTGTAAGTGTGTAAGGTTGTAATAAATTTGGTTGTTGAAATGCTTCTTGTAGAAGCATCACTCAACAATGTACTTAAGTATGATTCTGGGTTTGTAATAACTGTTTAACTCTAAACTTTTATTATGGTGAATGTTGTTCTCTGAGCATATGACTGGTATGTGTGTGTGTATTACTGTGGGGTCAATTGCATAAGTATAAAAAAAAAAACCAAGAGATATTGATTTTGAATGGAAGTTGGTCCGTGATGGCCCAAAATTCATGACCCCAGATTTGGGGCTGTCACAGTTTGGGTAAATCAGAACTTATAAGTTAACTTTTTTTAATAATTTTCAAAATATTTGTTTTTTATATATAACAATGGATATCAATGGATAGATCTCGATGAAAAGAGAAATTTGACATATACCTATCAATTTTCTAATGAATGGATCGAGAGATATATGGCTTTGAAGATTCGAAGGATATTATATATTGCGTATATCGAGAAATAAGTTATAAGCATAAGTTGAATGTTAGGATTTCCTAACATTCAACTTATGGCCTTATAAGTTATAAGTTGAGCTAAAACTTATTTTGGCAAACACCCCTCATAAGTGCTTATGGCCTTATAAGCCATAAGTTGACCACGATAAGTGGAAACAAACAGGCCCATAATATCCTTCAAATCTTCAAAACCATATATCTCTCGATCCATTCATTAGAAAATTGATATGTATATATCAAATTTCCCTATTCATCGAGATCTATCCATTGATATCCATTGTTATATATAAAACAACAATATTTTGTAAATTATAAAAAAAAGTTAACTTATAAGTTCTGATTTACACAAACAGTCTACTGATTATAAGTTCTGATTTACCAAACACTCTACTGACTGCTCTACTTATCACTTATATGACATAAGTGTTTATAAGCCATAAGCTACTTATTTTAAGATACCCCAAACATACACTTAAATAGGCAAAACCCCCCATAAGCTCTTATGACCATATAAGCCATAAGTTCATCCAAATATAAAATGGGTTAATTGGCTATTTCATAATTGAACTCGTGCCCAAGTTGCAGTTGGGTAACTGAACTCAAAAAACTTGCAGATAGGTAAGTATAATAATAATTTATTGCGAGTGAACCACTAAACTCGAAATAACTTGCGACGCCGTTAACTCGCGTTGACTTTTAACGGTGCTCCGTTAACTCTTGCCACATGGGATGACATGTCACTATTTTAACATAAAATTAAATCGAAAATTAACTTAATTATTTTCTTTTTTTTTCTCTCCTCTTTCTTCTCTCTTCCCTGTATTCTATCTCTCTCCCCTTTAATCTCTCTCTCTCTCTCGCCCAATTCTGCCACCCCCTCCTTTTTTCTTCTTCTCAGCCACATTCCATTTCCTTCATCAGCAACCCAGCCTCCCCATATCATCTCGCAACCCACCTTCTCCTTCAATTGTCCTTCACCTCCTTCCTCCGTTCATCTCCTCAGCCTCCTTCCTCCCACCACCACCACCTAACCCACTGAGTCACTCAACTCGTCCCTTCTTTCAAAACCCCTCTCCGAGTCAAACCCACCCACCAATCCACCTCCCAAATTACGTCTCATGTGTAGCTTCGGTGGCCACATAGTCCCTTGATGTGTTAAATTACGTCTAACCGCAAGCGCACGGTATCAATTGTAGTAGATACTAGCAAATACGGGTCGAATCCTCAAGGAGACAGTTTCAGTTTCAATTCAATTGCTATCAATTGTTTCTAGTCACAACGATTGTTTGAGAATTTTATTAACTACTAAAACAAATTTAACAAAGTTTTATATCAATTAATTAAGGGATCTAGGGCAATTCAGGTTCACCATGTTTACACCAAACAAATCACAAAAGTATAGCTTTTCAATGGGATTAAGTAATTAAAGCAATGGTTAATCTTTCTCAAGCATTAACGGTTAATCTTTCTCAAGCATTAACACTCTCAGAATATCTAATGATGTTCTCACACTCACCTTCAATTCTGCTAATTGTATGTAAGCCTCTAGTAGTAAAATCTCTCGATCTATTACTCCTATTGCAATCGATTAATCCGTGATATTGCGCAATTACACAAATTAAGAATTATAACATATCAATCAGAATTACTCTCTACCCATCAATCTACTAATCAAATTAAGCCCAAATCATGGTGCAAACATGGCTCCCCTTAATGCCCTAGAATTAAACTACTCACTCATTCTAGAAGTAAAAGCAATAATAATAATGAAAGAAGCCATGTAAAACATATAATAATAAAACAAGAGAATAAAGAATACCTCAAACTTTGTATTAACGAAGAACAATGAAGATCCAAATTAAACCAAGTGCTTACAAAGGAAGAGATGAAGAGAGAAAAACCAAAAACCCTAGCTTATGTAAAAACGTCTGTATATGTCTATCCCCCCCTCACTCACGTTTTCTCTTCCTTTTATAATAAAACCCCTTAATAAAATCTGATATCTATCTCCTAATAAAAGTATTTTTAATATCCTAATCAATTTACAAAAAGATATCCATAATTGAATAGGATTTTCTTGTAAAATTCGTCACTTCTTTTTCTCCTCTGTTTCTGGGCTCTTCCAGTTGGATTTTGCTTACTGTACCACCTCTAAATTAAAGATAATTCCACAAGCTTCGCGTGGACAGTAAGATCGTCAAATTCTGACTTCTGGAACTCAAGATATGGCCCAAACAGTGCAGGCAGCCCGTGTAGCCCAATAATACGAATTTTCTCCTATTTTATCTCCAAAATAGCTCTTTTTGCTCCAAATCCTTCCAAGTCATGAATTCTTTATTTCCTACAATAAAAAAATAAAATCTATTAAATAAAAATCCAAATCAATGCAAAACACAATAAATATGTGAATAAAATCATCTAAAATATATATAAAAATATACTCTATCAAACATCCTCACACTTAGCATTTGCACGTCCTCGGGCAAATAAGTGAAATAAAAACTAAGTCCTAACAAACATCACTTTCGTAGATGACACGATTGCATTGAGCATATGCAACAAGCCGTTAAACCCCTAGGCAGCCCTAGTAGGACGAGTGTTGTCTCGTGAGGGTTTATAGTGAATATACCCACAAAATTCATCTAACCATGCAAAAGATCAATGCTAACACAACACCACACACACAAGTCCTCTCATGCCACATCAACTTAAGAATCAAAGTAAACATACGATGTCTTGGTGTCAAAAGTGCAAGTATTCACGTAGTCTACTCAACCAACATGCAGAAGGTCATAAAAATTCATGTCAAGTGTAAAAATCGTTGGTAATCATGCTAAGCCCACAAGAAATACATCTTTAAGTCTAAACCTGGGATCTCCTATGCCAAAACAAGTAATAACTCACCTTTCACTCAAAAACGAATATTCACTCAAGAACAAGGTTAAGTGTATCACTCAATTCCAACAAAATCATAAACACAACTTGACACTCTCAATCAATCTCACTCTCAACACAACATACATCACTGACGACAATCAAAAGGTCTTTATTCGGGTTGTAGTGTGGGTTAGGGACCGGGTATGTCAAGTAAAGCAAAAACAGGTTAAATCAAAAGCTAGTACCCGACAATGAAATTCAAACAACTCCCATGCTTATTAAAACCAATGAATACTTCCCCACACTTGAACTTTTATTATTTTCCAATAGACACCTTATCTAGTCGAATCAAAGTAGGATCACAAAAGATAAGAATGCTCTCATATTTATTTTTTTCTATTTTTTTTCTCTTTTTTTCTGTTTTTTTTTCTTCTTTTTTTTTCTGTGAGAGCTAAGGAATAAGCACAATGATCCATAGATATTTTTATGAATTTCGACTAACAAGCATCAACCAAAATCAATATTCCCCAATGGTATGATCATCAATAACCCCCCCTTTTATGAACACCTTATTACTCCCTTAAGCACAATACTAGCCTTTGACAATTTAGGTTCAAATTTAATGTAAGGCCAATAGAATAAAAAGGATAATGGCAAGTAATGTGGTGTGTCACCGAAAGAATAGGATTAGGCTCAAAGGGTTAACTAATTGATCATGTTTAAATGGTTTTGAATTATGGGAAATATGAGGTTAAACCTAAGTGCCTTTATCATTTTATCATCAAGTAATATCATGCATTTCAAGAAAGATCTCAAGTAAGTGCTAGCAATGTAAACAACATGTGGACACTCAAGCAAACGAAAAATCATGCAAAAGATATGCATATAGGCTCAAAACTCACTTGTTGTGACAAAACATAATCAATCCCAGGTAACAAGACTCTCTAACGCACCTACTTGTACTCAAAGCATGAAAACCAAGTCATCTTGCACATATTCATGTCATTCTAATCACTTACAACATCCAATTAAGTCTACCAGCTTCAACTTGCTAGTGTAAGTGTGTGCACAAGAACAAAGCACATCACTTCTCATACAAAAGCGTCAAGAAACACAAGAATTCTACGCATGCATGGGTGTATCAAGAAAAATACAACAACTAATCAAATTGCATGGCTAGAATTATTTTTGGTATTTTTAAATTTTTTAAATTTTTTTTGAATTTTTTTTTTTTTAAACAAGTAATACACTACGTTGAGAACACCTCCCCACACTTAAGCGGTTCATTGTCCTCAATGAACTAAGGAACAAATACAAAACTATAACTAAAAAGAAAATAAAATTACAATAAAAAGAAAAGAAAAAAAACTCCCCTGGAATCAAGATGTATCGTACTCATCCTCGCTGTCATCACCCTCGTCATTCTCATCAGATGAATCAGGTGGAGGGTACGGAGTCCGAGTTCCAAAAATAGGCCACTGCATAGGAGTACTAGGTGACTGAAACTTTGCCTCCAAAGCAATGCCCATGTCCTCAGAATACTGGCGACTGCTAACATGCATAACATCCATCCGCCTAGTCATTCGACGAAAATAAGATTCAAAAACGGACATATCCACTGTACTCTGCGAAGTACCTACCATAGCTTCTCCCTGTGCCCTTGAAACCTGTGGCGGAGCGCCCGCTCCCTGACCACTATCACCATTAACAATAAAACCTAACCCCTGAGGATGAGGAGTGCCGCCCGGCCACTCCTTCAATCTTAACCGATCAATAGTAGCATCTCGAATAGAAGCCATAGGCTTATGCACTGGCTCACCTTGATAATATTTGACTTTCGATGCATCACACAAGTACGCAATGATAGAAGCATAAGGAATACTTGCCGATGAATTGCTTCCCAAAAATCGAAGAATGTTTTGATTAATAAGGTACCCAAGGTCAACATACTCACCTTTGAGAATACCCCATAGCAAAATAGCTCTATCAACAGTAACATTGGAAACATGGTTTGACGGAATGATATTAGAACTTATGAAAAAGAACCATGCTTTTGCAAAACTAGACAATGATGAAGCCGGGAAAGTACACTTTATCTCCGTTCCTACTCTACGTTTCCACACCGTTCCCGGAACACATAGCTCACCAACGAGTGCATCAAGATCAACATCATTCCTAGACTTTTGACCCCAATCCGTAGCATCTCTAGGTTTAGGCGGTTGCCTAATCAAATTACGAATAGCACGAGGTGAATAATCCACCTTCCGACCTCTAACAACCGTGGAATTATTCCTTGCTATTGAAGCATTCGCATAAAACTCCCTAACCAAATCCAACGCGGCATCATTAGCAAATTCACAAAATAACGTCCAACCCCGCTTCCTAATCATCGCCACCATCTCCTCATACTTATGGGGCACAAGCCTTCTTTCCGGAATAACCCCCTTTTCAACTAACCTACCATACTCCGCCTTGGCATTCTCATTCACAAATTTTTCCACTCCATCTCCCACAACATCATTCTCATCCAAAGAGGGAGGAGCACTACTACCACTACCCGCTAAGCGTGGCCTCTTAGGAGCCATAATCAACAATTATTAAGCAAATATCAACAATCTCCAAACAATTCACCAAACAAAGAACCCCCAATTACACACCAAGAACCCTAGCTTGCAAAATTCACAAATTCAAATAAAAGATGAGATAAAAGATTACCCAATTGAATCAAAGAGGTGAACTTGCTTGAATAATCCCCAAAACTTCAAATTTAATTCCCCTTTTTGCACTTTGAATGGATGAAAGTTGAGAAATTTTGGGTTATAGAGAAGTGTTTGTGTATGTATAGGTGTAGTTGGTGTATATATATAGGTAATTGTGCATGGAATTTAGAGATGGAAAAGAATTGGGATTTGTATTCTATATAGGATAGAGTTTAGAGGTGTTGGGAATTTGATTTGAGGTTGAATTGGGGTTGAATATAGAATAAAAGGGGGAAAGAGATGGAGAATAAGTGTGTAAAACCAAAAAAAATTCGGGATAAACAGTAGCTGCTAGCGCCTGAAGCGCTGAAAAAACCAGGCTGTTGCGCCGTTCTGAAGCGCGTTAGCGCTTTTGCGCGAGGTCACCGCCTGATGCGCAGACGGTATCTGCGTTACCACCGCCTCCTGCGCCCGGCTAGCGCCTGATGCGCGGACAGATCCTGCGTGTCTACCGCGCTTTTGCGCCCTGAATGGCGCCTGATGCGCAGCAAGCTTCTGCCATTCTGCCTTCTTTTTCTCTTTTTTTTTTCACAGATTTTTTCAATACTACTACACTCCCTATTTTTTTTTTTTTCTACTCTCATTTTTTTTTTCTTCATACAACACTCAAAATTTTTTTTTTTTTTTTTTTTTCTACACTAATGCATGGGTTGCCTCCCACCAAGCGCTTTTGTTAAACGTCGTTGGCTCGACTCAGCTGGTTCAGATCTCCGTGGAGGGGTTGTCGAGGTAAATCACTTCCATCTTTCCTACGAATGCACCATCCACATACAATTTAAGGCGTTGACCATTAACCTTAAATTTTGTTCCATCTCGTCCCACAATTTCAATAGCACCATAAAATTTGACATCGGTGACGGTAAAAGGTCCAGACCATCTTGATTTGAGCTTCCCCGGAAAAAGTCGAAGTCTGGAATTGAACAACAACACCTTGTCACCAACCTGAAAATCTCTTCTTTGAATCATCTTATCATGCATCTTCTTCGTTCTCTCCTTGTAAAGCCAAGAATTGTCATAAGCATCAAAACGTAGCTCATCTAACTCATTAAGTTGAAGAAGTCTTGCTTGCCCCGCAGCCTTCAGATCCATGTTGAGTTCTTTGATAGCCCAAAAGGCGCGATGTTCCAACTCCACTGGCAAGTGACATGCTTTACCATAGATCAACCGATAAGGAGTGGTTCCTATAGGTGTTTTATATGTCGTCCGATAAGCCCACAAAGCATCATCTAACTTCAAGTACCAATCTTTCCTTGACTTTGAAACCATCTTCTCCAAAATGCTCTTAATTTGTCGATTGGAAACCTCCACTTGGCCACTTGTTTGAGGGTGATATGCAAGAGCAACCTTGTGAGTAACGCCATATTTCTTCAACAAAGTTTCGAACTGTCGATGGCGAAAATGAGAACCACCATCACTTATCACTGTTCTAGGAACTCCAAATCGAGGGAAGATAATATTCTTGAAAAGCTTCATAACCACCTTGGAATCATTGGTTACTGATCCAACTGCTTCAACCCACTTGGACACATAATCGACTGCAACTAAGATGTATCTCATCCCACAAGAACTTGGGAAAGGTCCCATAAAATCAACACCCCATACGTCAAATATCTCGACTTCAAGAATACCGGTTTGAGGCATCTCATGGCGTTTAGAAATATTATCCGTCCTTTGACATGCATCACACGCCAAACAGAAAGCACGAGCATCCTTAAATAAAGACGGCCTAAAGAACCCGGATTGCAGTACCTTAGCAGCAGTTTTTGAGGGACCATGGTGGCCTCCACATGCGAGAGAATGACAATGCTTGAGAATGTCATGTACTTCGAACTCAGGGACACATCTACGAAAAATTCCATCAGCACACTTGCGATACAAGAAAGGGTCATCCCAAAAATATTGTTTAGCATCATGATAAAACCGCTTCCTTTGCTGATAAGTCAATTCTGGAGGGTGAGATCCACTAACACAGAAATTTGCAAAATCTGCATACCATGGAGTTTGAGTAGCAACCGAAAACAAGTGATCATCTGGAAAAGAATCGTCAATAAGAGTGTTTGACGCATTATCAGATTTGAAACGCAACCGTGAGAGATGATCCGCAACTACATTCTCAGCACCATTCTTATCTTTGATTTCCAAGTCAAATTCTTGGAGTAACAGAATCCAACGAATAAGCCTTGGCTTTGCTTCCTTTTTTGCCAACAGATATTTAAGTGCTGAATGATCAGTGTGAACAATGACCTTGGAGCCAATGAGATATGCTCGGAATTTATCAAGAGCGTAGACCACAGCTAGAAGTTCCTTCTCAGTAGTAGCATAATTGACTTGAGCTTCATCCAAGGTTTTACTTGCATAGTAGATGGCATGCAATACCTTGTCTTTTCTTTGACCGAGAACTGCTCCAACTGCATAATCACTTGCATCACACATGATTTCAAATGGAAGATTCCAATCTGGAGATTGAATGATTGGTGCACTTATCAAGGCTTCCTTAATCCTGTTAAAAGACTCCAAACAAGCGTCAGTAAACACAAAGGTGGCATCATTAAGCAACAATTGAGTGAGGGGTTTTACAATTTTTGAAAAATCTTTTATAAAACGACGGTAAAAACCCGCATGACCAAGGAAACTCCTCACTCCCTTGACATTAACAGGAGGAGGAAGTTTCTCAATCACCTCAATTTTTGCTTTGTCAAACTGGATGCCACGTTCAGAAATTAAGTGACCAAGTACCACTCCTTCATTGACCATGAAGTGGCACTTTTCCCAATTCAAAACCAAATTCACCTCTTCACAACGTTTAAGCACTTTAGAAAGATTATGCAGACATACATCAAAATCAGACCCATAAACACTGAAATCATCCATAAATACTTCCATGATAGACTCTATGAAATCAGAAAATATGGCAGTCATGCAACGCTGAAAAGTAGCAGGGGCATTGCACAAACCAAAAGGCACTCTACGATATGCAAAGGTACCATATGGGCAAGTAAATGTAGTCTTTTCTTGGTCATCAGGATGTATAGGGATCTGAAAGAACCCTGAATATCCATCTAAATAGCAAAAGTACTTATGAAGCAAGTCTTTCTAACATCTGATCAATGAAAGGGAGAGGGTAATGGTCTTTTCTAGTAGCAGTGTTTAACTTACGGTAATCAATGCACATTCGCCAACCGGTGACAATTCGAGTGGGAATTAATTCATCTTTATCATTCTTAATTACCATTGTTCCTCCTTTCTTAGGGACTACCTGAACTGGGCTTACCCATTTAGAATCAGAAATTGGGTAAATGATGCCTGCATCTAACAACTTCAAAACTTCTTTTTTAACAACCTCTTGCATGTTAGGGTTCAAGCGACGTTGTCCCTGTATGCAAGGCTTATGGTCATCATCTAAGTAAATTCTATGCATGCAAAAGTCTGGGCTAATCCCTGTAAGATCATCAATACTATACCCAATAGCTTTTCTATGTGCACGCAAAACAGTAAGAAGCTTAAAAACCTGGTTATCATCAAGACTAGAGCTAACAATCACAGGACAAGTCTTTTCTTCATCAAGAAACACATATTTCAAATTAGACGGCAAAGACTTTAACTCTAACTTGTTTACCTGAGGTTCACCACAAGAAGTGACAGTGTTGGTTACCTCACAATTCGGATCAGCTGCACCATCCAACTCAAGAATCAATGAATCGACTTCAGCATGTCCTTCTCCTTCTGAAGCTTCAAGCATGAGCACTGCTTCCAATGCGTCATTCAATAGTATCTGAGGCGTCTCATCTTGGACAATTTCATCTATAACATCAATCCTGCAGCAAGTATTCTCAAACAAAGGGGATTTAAGAGCAGAGGTTAGAGTAAAAGTAATTTTATCATCACCAACACTCAATGTGAGAGTCCCACTTTTAACATCAATAACAGCACCTGCAGTACAGAGAAATGGTATACCTAAAATAATAGGTATTTGGCTGTCCTCTTCCATATCTAGAACTACAAAGTCTACAGGAATATAGAATTTTCCAACCCTAACAGGCACATCCTCTAAAATTCCAAGGGGATATTTTATCGAACGGTCTGCCATTTGCAAAGTCATCTGTGTACATTTTAATTCTCCCATATTTAGTTTTTGAAAAACCGAGAGAGGCATGACTGAGACACTAGCGCCTAAATCACATAAAGCTTTATCAATGAACAATGCACCTAAATGACACGGGATCGAAAAACTACCAGGATCTTTAAGCTTAGGTGGAGACTTATTTTGTAAAACAGCACTACACTCTTCAGTAAAATCTACTGTCTCTACCTCACCAAAAGACCTTTTCTTAGTGAGAATATCCTTAAGAAACTTTGCATATGATGGAACTTGAGAAATTAAATCAGTGAAAGGAACTGTTACCTCAAGATTCTTGACAAGTGTCATGAACTTACCAAACTGCTGGTCCACCTTATTTCTGTTCATCCTGCTAGGGAATGGGAGCTTTGGCACAAATGGTGGAGGAGTAACTGCAGTCTTCTCTTTATCCTTTTTCTTGCTTTCCTCAATTTCATCTTTGTTTGCATCTTCCACAACTTTCTCTACCTTGTCTTTCTTAGAATCCTCTTTTTCTTGCTCAGTAGGAACATCGTCAGTAGGCATTGGAGGAGCATCATATGTACGACCACTCCTAAGAGCAATGGCATTCACATTTTCCTTTGGCTGAGTTGATTGTGCTGGTAGAGAGCCTTGTTGCCTTGTAGATGAAGAACTAGCCATTTGAGCAATCTGAGTTTCCAACATCTTGTTATGAATCTCCATCTGGTTCATCTTTCTGTTGGTATCATCCATACTCTTTTGCATTTGTAACAATCTTCATCATGTCACCTTGATTATCAGCCTATGCAGCTTGATTTGGTTGAGGAGCATAATTCTGAGGAGGCCTTTGGAATCCAGGGGGATTCATAGGTCCTTGAGGAGGCCTATACTGTTGCTGTGGAGGAGGCTGGTACGACTGCTGATATTGCTGCTGATTAGGAACATTTGAATTCTGAGCAATATTGTTCCTATATGAGAAGTTCGGATGATCTTTCCAACCAGGATTGTAAGTGTTGGAGTATGGATTGTACTGCTGCCTCTGTTGGAAAACATTTGCTTGCTCCATCTGAAAATTTTATGAATTTTGAGCATTGTATTGACAATCATTACCATAGTGGCCTTGGATGCCACAGACTTCACAAACAGGATTATTCATAGGAGCCATGGACGACAATGCATTGATGCTCATAGGTTGAGTAGAGGGCTGAGATGTCTTCAAAGAGTGGATCTCCTGAGTCAATGCAGCGAGTTGAGATGATAATAGAGAATAAGCATCCACTTCAAGTTTACCCCCTTTCTTGGTTGCTCTCGGATTACTGAAGTGATTGGCAGCCAAATTTGAAAGAAAGGCATATGCATCATCAACTCCTTTTATCCAAAAATACACCTCCTGCAGCGTTATCAACCATCCCTTTTGTTTCAGGATCAAGACCATTGTAGAAGCGTTTAATCAGAAACCACTTCTCAAGACCATGGTGAGGGCATGCACGTTGATAATCCTTGAATCTGTCCCAAGCATCCCGAAGAGATTCACCATAATCTTGCTTAAAACCCATTATCTTGTCAATCAAATCGTCGGTTCTGTTAGGAGGGAAGAACTCAGTTAAGAAGGCTTGAGCAATCTCATCCCACTTGGTCAATTCAATATCGTTCAACCACTTTTGAGCTTTATCACGAAGAGAGAAACCGAACAACATAGCTTTCAACTGGTCTGGAGTGACTCCCTGATGTTTAATTGTAGAACAGAGCTGTTGAAAGCGTTGCAGATGATTTGTAGGGTCTTCAGAGGCAAGCCCAGCAAATTGATTCTGTTGGATCATAGTGAGCAAAGCAGGCTTGATCTCGAAATTTGCTGCTTGAATTGCTGGCATAGCAAGGCCAGTAGGTACCCCACTCGGAGATGGCTGTGAGTAGTTCTTCAAAGATTTGGGAGGAAGGTCCGCCATCTCAATCTTTGGTTCAGATATCCTTTGCTGCTTCTCTTTCCTTTGTAGATCTATATATTGTTGACAAGTAATTCCAGAATCTGGACTAAGAGGAGTCGTATCCTCTTTCGCTTGATCAATTTTCGTTTGAGACCTGGTCTTGGGCATCAACAACTAAACAAGGAAAAACAGTAAGATCGGTCTCAATTGGAACAAGAGTTCCAAAGAGACAAGAGAAACAATCTAAAACAATCAAACTAAAATTACAGAAACTAGGCGTCTCCCCGGCAGCGGCGCCAAAAACTTGATGTGTTAAATTACGTCTAACCGCAAGCGCACGGTATCAATTGTAGTAGATACTAGCAAATACGGGTCGAATCCTCAAGGAGACAGTTTCAGTTTCAATTCAATTGCTATCAATTGTTTCTAGTCACAACGATTGTTTGAGAATTTTATATCAATTAATTAAGGGATCTAGGGCAATTCAGGTTCACCATGTTTACACCAAACAAATCACAAAAGTATAGCTTTTCAATGGGATTAAGTAATTAAAGCAATGGTTAATCTTTCTCAAGCATTAACGGTTAATCTTTCTCAAGCATTAACACTCTCAGAATATCTAATGATGTTCTCACACTCACCTTCAATTCTGCTAATTGTATGTAAGCCTCTAGTAGTAAAATCTCTCGATCTATTACTCATATTGCAATCGATTAATCCGTGATATTGCGCAATTACACAAATTAAGAATTATAACATATCAATCAGAATTACTCTCTACCCATCAATCTACTAATCAAATTAAGCCCAAATCATTGTGCAAACATGGCTCCCCTTAATACCCTAGAATTAAACTACTCACTCATTCTAGAAGTAAAAGCAATAATAATAATGAAAGAAGCCATGTAAAACATATAATAATAAAACAAGAGAATAAAGAATACCTCAAACTTTGTATTAACGAAGAACAATGAAGATCCAAATTAAACCAAGTGCTTACAAAGGAAGAGATGAAGAGAGAAAAACCAAAAACACTAGCTTATGTAAAAACGTCTGTATATGTCTATCCCCCCCTCACTCACGTTTTCTCTTCCTTTTATAATAAAACCCCTTAATAAAATCTGATATCTATCTCCTAATAAAAGTATTTTTAATATCCTAATCAATTTACAAAAAGATATCCATAATTGAATAGGATTTTCTTGTAAAATTCGTCACTTCTTTTTCTCCTCTGTTTCTGGGCTCTTCCAGTTGGATTTTGCTTACTGGACCACCTCTAAATTAAAGATAATTCCACAAGCTTCGCGTGGACAGTAAGATCGTCAAATTCTGACTTCTGGAACTCAAGATATGGCCCAAACAGTGCAGGCAGCCCGTGTAGCCCAATAATACGAATTTTCTCCTATTTTATCTCCAAAATAGCTCTTTTTGCTCCAAATCCTTCCAAGTCATGAATTCTTTATTTCCTACAATAAAACATTAAAATCTATTAAATAAAAATCCAAATCAATGCAAAACACAATAAATATGTGAATAAAATCATCTAAAATATATATAAAAATATACTCTATCATCCCTCGCCCACACCACAAATCACTATCTTGATTCCTTGATATCGATTACGACGGATGAGGATTTGGAGAATATGGTTGAGGAGTATGATCGGTTGAATTCGGGTGGGAGAGGGAGTAGGATTAGGTTGTTTTTGTTTTCGGTTAAGATGATTCTGACTTTTGATGGAGTTTTGATTAAGATGTATCGGTTAAGATGGAGTTTTTGAATGTTTTGAATGGGGGGAGTAGTGTTGGAGAGAGAGGGAGAGAGAAAGAGAGGGAGAGAAAGAGATAGGGAGAGATTAGGAGGAGATGAAGGTCGCCAGAAACTTCTCCTCTTCGTGTTGGTGTATCGATTCATGGTTTTCATTGAAATGTGGTTATCTTTTGGATGAAAATTTTGTTCCTGCTTTGATTTCTGTTTATTGCCAGATATATCTTTGATTGTTTATTGGAAAAGAATGTTACGATTTGGAATGCTATGATCTCTGCATATCGCCCAGATGGTTTTTTTTAGTTTTTCTGTTAAAATCCATGGTTTAAACTTTTCCAGAATCCTGCCACATTCAACCACTTTCCGGCAGTGTTCTTGATAAGATTTCAGTTTAATCTGTTGTGTTCATAGCCCTTTGCAGGAAAATGTTTTTGAAAAAAAAAAATCATTTTCCAAAACTTTATAATAATTTCAAAAATTATTTTATAAATTCCAAAATTTACTTTAAGTAATTATTTAATTAATTTTTATATAATTTTTAACACATCAGCACACCACGTGTATAATTTTTAACACATCAGCATGTCACGTCAGTTTTCCGTCATGAACGTTACACGGAGTTGACGGCGGTTACCCAATTGCAAATTTTAATTATTTTAATGAGTTGACTGCAAGATTTTTGAGTTCGATTATCCGACTGCAAGTTAAGTACGAGTTCAATTATGAATTTGCCAATTAACCAAATATGAAATGCGAAACAGGCACTTACTCAAGCTCGAATAGGATCATCACAAACAAAAAAAAAAAAAAAAATCATGACAGAAATGCAAGGCAGAAATTAATAAAGCGAGTAAAGTACACGTGTCAAGTATGGTAACCTGCACTTTCTAGAAACTACTCAACTCTTCCGCTGTAATCATCATCAAATTTAAGTACATTAAATAAAGCCCTTTAAGTTTTAATATCTAGGATTCGAAGTAAAACAAGATCCCAGTTTATAAAAATTGATCAAGAAAGATGTACAGGTGGAGAAGCAGCTTTCATGAAGAAGAAGGAGATAGGCCAGAGAAGCCAAGAAGATATGGTGTCACTGAAATGAGAGCTCCCAGTTACACTCTCTTGACTCACAATTTACTTCAAGTATGATACTTACAATCTTACACACACAACTATATCTATGATTCATTTCTTCTTCTTGGTGGTGGTGTTCTTGACATATCATTTTTTTTCTTAGTTGCTTTTGTGAAATTCATGTTTTTATGAATTTGATCTGGTATGTTTTGCATATGTATTGTTGAAGCTTAGATATGTATGTATCTTAATTGACTTCTGTCTTCAATTAATAATTTGTTTCGAATAATATCTTGTTAAGCAACCCTGAATATTTGCTTAATTATTAGATTTTCTTCTCTTTACTCTGTTTTTAACTGCATTGTCTCTTATGCTTTTAGACTAGTGGCAGTTTGAATCAGGGGACTTGGTTGAATGGAAATGAGATACTAAAACGTTTTTGTATTGAAATCTCGTTCCCATCAACTGGGTTTAAATCCCACCATTTGAACGGTGTCAATTGATATGTTTATCAGGGTTAACTTATCTGTTAAATAAAGAGTGTTGGGTTGTTCTGACAGGGCACCTTGTAGGAGATTCATGTACCCCTAATTAATCTTTTCGAACCTCTTTTTTAAAGATAAACCGTAAATGATGGAGAGCTGTCAATTAGGAACCTTCAGATGTTTCCTTATGTTCAATTCATGACGGCCACCACGAAGGCTGATCTGAGTTGGAAACTCTAGTGGCTGCATAGCTTACAATAATGTTGAAATAGCGCCATAGGATTTTTCATTACTTTGATTACATTTGCCAAAGTCTTAACATGTTAGATAAAGTGATAAATTCATTAATCGTGGTTATGACTCACTAAATTGACCACACGGCTTTGATCAGAGAGTAATTGTGTGTATCATGCTTGTGAAGAATCCTTGAAAATTTGTAGAGCATCATTTCAGTTATCTGCAATTTTTACTGGATTCCTCATGGACAAGATGTACTATCGTTTCCTCCTGATTAGTGCCTCGATTATCATGTCTCTTTTGCTCTGAGTTGTAAGTTAGGGGGTAGGCCGTAGTGTGTTCAGATACAACAGAGTAACAAACCTAGAAAACGGAACATTCACACATAGGCAGTTCTGTATAGTTCCTAGGAAAAGAAGATTTAGTAGCATTTTTAAAGTATAATATGCAACGGTCTGCAGTGGAATGTGCCCTGTGTACGTCTCCAGTCTACTGCTTCTACATCAGTTACCAAAAAGTTCCCTTCTGGTTTTAGTCATAGAGTTTTACTTTTTTTAACAAAATGGTTTAAAAAAGAGATGCTTTGATCGTTTATCTGACATTGAAGTCCCTAATATCCAGGACACTTTTGAATCCATGGGACAATTTGTTGATGGACTGAAATTTACTGGTGGCTCTAACAGTATGATGCCAAAAAGCTTTATCAAGGATGTGACTGACATGGCTCACAAACACAATGTATACGTTAGCACTGGTGACTGGGCTGAGCACTTGCTCCGTAAAGGTCCATCTGGTTTTAAAGAATACATAGAGGTGGGCTATTACTGAAAAAAAATGTACAGAGATCTCTGTAATCTTGCAGGAGATTTACATATCTGTTTTTTTAATTACTTTTCAATTTCGTTTTCCCAGGAATGTACACGATTGGGATTTGATACAGTTGAGTTCAATATGGGTTCACTTGGATTTCCAGAAGAAACTCTGTTAAGATTTGTAAGGTTGATTAAAAATGCTGGTCTAAAGGTGAAGCCCCAATTTTCCGTGATGTTTGAGAAATCTGATATTCCTGAAACTGGTAATAGAGCATATGGGTCTTATGTGGTTCCAACACCTCAAACATCTGGTATGGAAACTATTTCATCGTATCTCTTTAACAGCGGTCTTGTATTGGAATGGAGGTCCTTCAACATGATTGTCAGATAATATATCCATATTTTCCATTCATGATATTCTTAGGCTTTTCCACAATCAATAGATTTCAGCATATGCACCCTAAAGTGTAATGTTTGATAAATGGAATCAGTTATGCCATCCCGCCAAAATACTGGGGAACTGTGTGTGGCATGATTTACACATGAGCTAATCTGTGCTTAATTAAGAGGATCTTTAAGATTAAAAAAAAGTAGGTTTTGCTTGAGTGCGGGTATTGAAGAAGGAGAAACTGATTCACATCTGTAATGTCCATTCAAATTTATGCTACCCGGACTGAAAGAAGAAAGTTAAACTGATTTAACATAGACATAGACAGTTTGTTCTTGAAGAGGAATAATGAGGAGTATAAAATTCTCAACTCAGCAAAAGGCTAGTAGTTGAACCTTCTTGGTGAGTTATAAGGGTGTATCTGTATTACACTAATATAAAAATAAGTGTTACAGAATACACTCAGTACTTTTAGGTTAATGAAAGCATTTTATATTTTTAGCTTCTAGATTAAAATAATCATAATAATTATAAAAACTGAAACCTTGAGCTTTTGCTGCTAAGTGTAGTTCCTGAGAAGCTTAAGGTTTTCTTTTTTGTGATTTTTCTCCTTCCCTGCTATCAGTGGTAGTCGATAATCACTGTCAACATCGAATACCTTGTTACTTGTGAATAAATCATTCACTTACACGGCAAACATAAATCAGCTTTCCTGCTTCATCTGAATAGGTTATTAGCTATAAACAAAAACAAATTTGCATAGCAAATTAGTAAGGGAAACCGCGTAGACAATTGGTTAACCCAATATCTTAAATATCTTAAATAAGATGATAGAATGGGTTATTAACTATAAAAAAACAAATTAAAGTAGCAAATTAGAAGGGGCAACCCGTAAGTTAATATCTTAAATACGATTATATAATAATGAATAATAAAGTAAGGGACTCATATTCAGTAGAATTGTCTGAGGATTACTTGTTTGATGGAGTTCCAGAAATGATTGAGGATATGGATCTGTTGATCAAGAGGGCAGAGAGATGCTTGGAAGCTGGAGCAGACATGATTATGATTGATGCTGATGATGTCTGCAAGTATGCGGATACTGTACGGAGTGACATAATTGCAAAGGTTATTGGTCGTCTAGGACTTGAGAAAACTATGTTTGAAGCATCAAATGCAAAAACTTCGGAGTGGTTCATTAATCAATATGGGCCTAGGGTAATTTTGTTGATTTCCTTAATCCTTTTTCTCTTCTGCACCTGCTGTATATGTTTTCAACAAAGGAATTATCTAAATATTTGAGTGGTTCATTAATCAAAATTGGCCTAGGGTAATTTTGTTGATTTCCTTAATCCTTTTTCTCTTCTGCACCTGCTGTATATGTTTTCAACAAAGAAACTATCTAAATATTTCTTTTACAGGTCAACCTTTTTGTGGATCAGTGGCAGGTCCTGAACCTGGAGTGCCTTCGAGGACAAAACCTGGGTAATAGGCATTGATCTGTTCTTGGTGCTTCTAGTTTTCTGTTTTAACCAGGCAATCTATGCAGAAATAAGGCATGTGACTGGTAATGTTGTTTGTAATGTTGCAATGGTTGCTATGTAATATACAAAGTACTTCGGGTGTGTTGCATATTTATTGCGAAAAAGTCTAATTTGCCATCTCCTTCATTACATAATTATTGATTCTGTACTTTGGTGTTAGCTTTTTTAGAGGAAATTGCTATGCATGCTAGCTTGAAAGAGGTTCTTATTGTTCTAAAAGTCTTTAGGCTGACTATGAGGTTGAGTTACCATCTCTATATTATTTAAACAATTTGGGATTAATAGGACTATTAGAGCATCTCCATCTCCAAGAGACTCTCTATTCCATCTCTTAATTCAAAAAATGAGGAGAGGTAATAAAAATGCTGCTCCAAGAGACTCTTAGTGGCTTTTAAAAACATTGAAAGCTTCTTCTCTCTCCTTATTTCTAAGAACCACTAGTAGCTTTTAACTTATATTTTAATAATAAAATATTCATGTTCATCAATTCTTGCACAACTTTTGGTTATAGTGGGGTTGATTTATGAATAAATTAAAACCAAAGAGCTAATATAAAAAGTATTGTTGAAGTTTGATACATAAATCAATGTAATAACTTGCTAAGAGCCATTAATTTATATTGTTTTTGTGAGTGAATGTAGGAGTCTCTTGGAGATGCTCTAACATAGTTTTCCCAAACAATTTTTTTTTTTACCAATTTTTCGATATTTGAAATTTGAAAATTTATGTATAAATATTATGATGCATCACAGACATCGAAACCATGCTGTTTCAAGTGTGTGACATCTACCAGAGCTGAAATTGCATTGCATCAATGGCATCTTATTGGATAGTGTTTAGTTTTTATATCAGAACCCACCACTTAACATTTTGCTCAGAACCCACTACTAGACTTTTCGCAATAGACTGTAGACATCGATTTTGTTTACTGTAATTTTCTTTACGATCTATGTCTTTGCGTGTGATTTGCTCGGATATGGAAGCAACATTGTATATTCACCTAAACAAAAACAAAACAGAACACACTACATACTAAACAAAATGTATGAATTCACCATGTCTATCATAATGGCCATCATTGTACCCATGTTGTTGATCCTCTATGGTTGGACGTCAACCAGGCTGCCAAATCCTCACCTAAAGCCACCACCTGTTCCCCGTGGCTTCCCAATTATAGGAAACCTCCATATGTTAGGAAAACTGCCCCACCGATCAATAGCTGGGCTGGCAAAAAGTACGGTCCCATAATGTCATTGCGTATCCAAGACGTGCCAGCAATCGTGGTTCATAACCTCAAGTAGCTGAGCTTTTTCTTAAAACTCATGACATAGTTTCCGCCAGCAGGCCTAAAAAACTCATCTAAAACCTTAAGGTGCCTTATATGGATCTTATATTATATTTTAACACTCCCCTCACTCGAAAGCCCATTTTTGGGTCGAGAATGGATCACGGGCGCCCATCTTTGGAGCATAACTTACCTTCGTGTCCATATTAAATATTGAGAATATTGGGGGTCGCAAAGAGTCGAACCTGGGACCTCTACGTGCCTGATCTCTGATACCATGTTAAGTATCCAACTCATCTAAAACCTTAAGGTGTTAGAGGGAGACCTTATATGGATCTTATATTATATTCTAACAGGAACAAAGGGTATAGCATTTACTGTTGGGAGTTGTCCCACATCGGTTATGGGAGGGGCAAATAGCTAGTTTATAAGAAGCCAGTTAACTCCATTAGTTTGAGGCCTTTTGCGAGTGATCCAAAAATAAATCCATACGAGCTCAACGCAAAACGAACAATATCATACTAATGTAGAGTTAAGGCCTGTTGAGCAAGCCAAACAAGTGGTATCAGAGCTATGGTTGTAACGATCCGCAAAGATCTCAATGTTGAGCAAGCCAAACAAGTGGTATCAGAGCTATGATTGTAACGATCCGCAAAGATCTCAATGGGCTCTAGATTGAATCCAAGGAAAAGGCAGATGGGCTATCCCGGGTTGGTCTGAAGGGGGAGCAGATGGATTTTCCAGTATGGGTCTAAGGGAGCCATAACCATGGATTAAGGGGGAGCTGAATCACACAGAAAGGAGGCAGATTCGACAGGTGTCGAGCCAGATGTGTGAATGGGAAAATTGTTGGGAGTTGTCTCACATCGGTTGTGGGAGGGGCAAGTAGCTAGTTTATAAACAGCCAGGTAACTCCATTAGTTTGAGCCCTTTTGTGAGTGATCCAAAAACAAATCCGTGCGGACTCAACCCAAAACGGACAATATCATACTAATGTGGATTTAAGGCCTGGTGAGCAAGCCCAACATTTACACCTTATGGTCCGTATTGGCGAAGTATGAGGAAATTTTGTGCACTAGAGTTACTCGGTGCTAAAATGATTGATTCGTTCGCATGGATGAGGAGGGAGGTCGGGAGGAACTTGAATCGTTTGTGAAGAATATTAAAGAAGCTTCAGGTTCACAAGTGGCTGTGGATGTTAGTAAGATGGTGGGAGAGTTAATTCAGGACATGATCTGCAGGATGTTCTTCGGGAGAAGTAGAAATGAGAGATTTGAACTAAGTGGAATTCTCGAGGAAATGACAGATACTGTCGGAGCTTTAAATATAGCAGACTACTTGCCTTTCCTAAGGGGACTGGACTTACAGGTACGTTTTCCAACATATTTTTTTTGTGGCTATTTTACATCTTTTAACTTGATACTTTTATAAGCTGAGCTCATATAAGCTACTCTTAGACTTTTTAATTATTACGTCTAAACTACAAAGAATAATGGTACATACAGGGCTCATATATGATGCTTAGACTTTTTTTTTTTTTTTTTTTTTTTTTTTTGAGTAAAATTCCATTCATTAATGACAAGTCATACGACATCTACAAAAATAGTCGAACAACGTATAGCATAAACAAATACTGATTAATCCATAATCAGGCAATTTGTTGAAGATGATATTGCCCCTCTCGTATGGAGATTTATATGTACTCGCTGCGGTTGGACCTCCACCTGGGGCTACTGCTGCTTGAATATTCGACCGTAACTGCAGCATCCTACAAACTTGTTTCACTAGATCAGAAATCATACTCTCACAAACAAAGGAGAGAACACCAAAACTCTCACAAACAAAGGAGAGAACATCAACACTCTCACTAGGGAGAGAAACCAATCGGCAAAATACAAGCCGAAATAACAACAAATTGAAAATACAAAAGAAAATCCAAAAAAACTTAGATCTGCCATCCGAAACCACAAGATAGGCGGTTAACTCTCGAATCCACCAAGTGCCACTTGAATCGAAGAGGAGGGAAAACCGAAAGCTCCGATGCTGTAGATCTAGAAAAACAATCCAAAGCGAAATAAATTGATAGAAATTCATACCCAACAAGGGAGATTATTGAAACAAGACAAAGCAAATAAAGTAAAGAAACGAATTTGGGGCTTTCCACCGGAAAAACCGGTGGAAGCCCCGCCGGAAATGGTGCGGAGAAGAGAGTGGTGCGGAGGGGGAAGTAGAACAGAGAGAAAGAGAGAAAAAGTTGTTTTTAGTTAACTAATACATGAAGAGTTATTTTTCTAATATAGTGATCACATAAAGTTGGTCTTCCCTGGTCACCTGTATTTTTTACTTTTGTGCTTTTTGCCATCCCGGCCCATCCATGAATCCATCAGACAGCAAAACATCCAATTATCTTGATCGTCTCTAAGATCATGTGTGTCGATTTCTTCGGTTTATCCCATTGGCATTAAATCCACGTGCTATCGAAATGAATGGATTCGTATGCAATGAAGGACGCAGTGTAATGCAACAAAGGAGGTTCGGGTGTACCTGTTTCTTTACATGAACATTCAAATTTTATAGACCTATTATTGCTACACATATTTTACATTTTTATCACTACATAGGTGTGTCGTTAATTTTTTTTAAGGCAATGTATGTCTCATTTTTCTCCTTGGTATTTTAGTCATCTGCCAATAGTATATGTTTATAGTATGTTAAAATTTTCAGGGACTTGCCCGACGAGTCAAGAGAACAAGCAAAGATTTTGATGAAATGTTAGAACTCCTCATTGATGAGCATGAAGTTACTGGTAATCATCTTAAACAAGAAAACATAGATGCAGATTTTGTTGACATGCTTTTATCTTTAAAGAACAGATTTGCCAGTACTGATGACCAACTCTGTTATACATTCGATAGAACAAATGTGAAAGCAATCATACTAGATATGATATTTGGAGCAATTGATACCTCACACACTGCAGTCATATGCGTAATGTCAGAACTCATAAGACATCCGAGGATGATGACTCGAGTTCAAAAGTAACTTGAAATGGTTGTTGGCAGTTGTGATATAGTGGAAGAAGCTTGTCTGTCAAAGTTAGAGTACCTATATAAGGTTGTTAAAGAAAGTTGGGATATTATGAAGGGTACGTTCTGGTATTGGCTTTTCTGAATGATACCACTGCATATTTTTGGCTTACGAGTGGTACCATCAAGGTTTTGTCTTCTCAATAAAAATACCCCTCCGTCATTAAAAAGTTAGTCAAACGTTAGTCAAATAGTAATTTTAATTAATATTCTGAATGGTACCCTTTTGGTATTGGCTTTTCCGAATAGTACCACTGCATATTTTTAAAAATCGAAATTAAACTTCTAAAAATCAAAATTAAATGAAAAATTGGTGAAAAATTAAAATTTAAATTTTTAAAATGAAGAGTATGAAATTACAAACACCCACATATTTTTAAAATATTTTTAGGATCAGAAGCTCACTTCAGGGCACCCATTTAGTGGGTACAAGTACATACCATGACATGATTTGATGTTACTGCACAAAGTAAATGAAGAATTGAAATTCAGCTTTAATAATTTTATGAAGAAAACTAAGATCTCTAGCTCTTGTGCATGAAAGTGTCGGAGGATGAACCATTTAAGATAATAATAATGAAATGAAAATAAACTATGTTCAGAGATTCAGATATCCAGTAATTATTTCCGTCTGTCTATTGGTTCATTGTTTAACTTACAGATGCATGCAATTACACACTGGCATGCTGTTCTTATACATGTATATTTGTAACTTAATTTTATTCAAGTCAAACCTAGTGGAGGCAAATTGGAAGACACAGCAGTCCTACATATTTAAGGTCAAAAATAGAAAAAGAACAATATTTATGTTCTAAAATAAATTTAAATTAAGTAATCATATTTGAGCTTTTCAAACAAGCATGATCCAACCATATTCCCTGTTCATGTCAAAAATATGTGGGTGTTTGTAATTTCATATTCTTCATTTTAAAATTTTAAAAATATTGTAAGTCAAAAATATACAATGGTACCATTCAGAAAAGCCAATACCAGAGTACCATTCAGAATATTAATTAAAATTACTGTTTGACTAACGTTTGACTAACTTTCTAATGACGGAGAGGCATTTTTATTGAGAAGACAAAACCTTGATGGTACCACTCGTAAGTCAAAAATAGGCTGTGGTACCATTCAGACCATTCATAATATCCCAAGTAGGGATGTAATTTAAACCGAGCCGGCTCGAACTCGACTCGAGCTCGACTCGAAAAAATGGGCTCGACTCGGCTCGAACTCGTTATCGAGCTCGAGTTCGAACACGTTTTCAGGCTCGATTAAAAACTCGAGTCGAGCCGAGTTTTTTTGGAGCTCGACTCGAGCTCGACTCGATCAACTCGAACTCGAACTCGACTCGGCTCGAACTCGAACTCGATTAATTTTTTTTATTTTTTCTTAAAAATAGTAATGTGTTTATTATTTTATCTGTCATCACTCAACTATTTATGAAAATTACTTTTAAACTTAACTTTATTTTTTTTCATATGTTATGTGCAATATTATATTATTAGTATAATT
Source organism: Kitagawia praeruptora (assembly GCA_037693485.1). NCBI lineage: Eukaryota > Viridiplantae > Streptophyta > Magnoliopsida > Apiales > Apiaceae > Kitagawia > Kitagawia praeruptora. Next base: position 94,277,468 of record CM075354.1, on the reverse strand, counting down.
AGTGAAATTTTGAATTAAATTTGTTCTAATATGAGAATGGCGATCTAAATTAGCAGATATTAAATTGATGAAATAGCAATCAAGTTCGATTTCTGAATTTTACTTCCATATATTTTGTCTTCATACAATTATAAACCATAACAACAAGATAGTAAGCAACAAAATATTAAATATCATAGACTTGTTGTATGCCATATTTCTATTCAATTACAAATAAATTTTATAAAATTACTAATGACTCTCGATGTAGGGTACTTATTTGCCTATTTTGAAAAAAATATAACACATATGAGCTCACAGTCAAAAAATGTTTCACATTTTATTATTCTTATTATCATCGTTTACTAGTTAAATACTTTGATATTTATATGCATAATCTGTACTAAAGATGTAATTTATCCGTAAATACAAGAATATAATAAACTAAAAGTTTACTTAATTGATTGGAAAAGTTGATTATCGAAACCATAAAATATAAAATTTTGAAAGTTTATTATCATTTAAAATTGGGGAAATAATATAACAAATAGTTTTCATGGAACTTAAGTCGAAACTCGAAAACTCGACAAGAACTCGATAAACTCGATAAGAACCCGATAAACTCGAAAACTCGGTAAAAACTCGAAAAACTCGAAAAATTCGATAAAACTCGATAAACTCGAAAACTCGATAAAAACTCGGAAACTCGTTTAAAAACTCGATAAGCTCGAAAGCTCGGTTAAAAGCTCGATAAGCTCGAAAGCTCGATAACAGCTCGAACTCGACTCGTATAGTAAACGAGTCGAGTTCGAACACATATTTCCGGCTCGATAAATTTTAGGCTCGACTCGACTCGTGAAAAAAAAGCTCGAACTCGAAAAAAAAAATCTCGAACTCGACTCGACTCGAATTACATCCCTAATCCCAAGAAAGTTTAAGGCTACATCCTGTTGCGCCCCTATCTGTTCCTCATGAGTCTACTGATGACATTTTGGTAGATGGATATTACATTCCAAAGAAGTCAAGAATCATTATTAATAATTGGGGATTAGGACGAGATACTAATGTCTGGTCCGAGAATGTTCAAGAATTTATCCCAGAGAGGTTCATTGAAAGCAAAATTGATCTTCAAGGACAAGATTTCCAGTTTATACCCATTTGGTTCAGGACGAAGAGGATGTCCTGGGATGCATTTAGGCTTGATTAACATTCAGTTGTTGGTTGCTCAGATGGTACATTGCTTTGATTGGGAGTTATCTACGGGTACATCACCTATTGAGTTGGAAATGGATGAAAAGTTTGGTCAATTGAACTTTTAATAAATTTACAAAGACTAATTTGCACTTTGCATCCCCTTGGTTTAGGGTAATAGCACTTCGCACCCAGTAGTATAATTATATACACTTTGCAACCCTTAAGTTTATAACCCGCTACAGTTTGCACTTTTTTTTATAATTGCACCGTTAATTCTGACGTTACCGTCAGTCAACAGGGGTAAAACAGACTTTTCAGAGATAAACATATAAAATTTTGACACTTTGCATCCCCTAGGTTTATGTTTATTGCACTTCGCACCCAGCAAATTAGATTTTTCACAAATGAACATATAAAATTTAATATATATATATTTTTAATTTAACTTCATATATAATCATCAAAATATAAATAAAATTTAATAAGTTATAAATTTTCACAAATTGTTTGTTGTACCAAAGTTTAAATCATATTTTTCTTCAGAGTTCGGTCCAAAATTTATTAAAAACCGAATAGATGAATACTATTTAATAAGTTATAAATTATACTACAAGAACCGAAAAACACATTTTCTATATAATGAAACTTTTAGAAAAATTAATTTATTACTTTATTCATTTCATTTATTCTAATTAAATCAAATTAATCAAATTACTAATTAAATCAAATTAATCAAATTAATAGTCTAACTTTTTTTTTTCAATTTTCATTACTTTATTCATTTCATTTATTCTAAATAAATACGAACACCAACTTTTAGAAAAAATTGATCAAATATGAGGCTGCTATTTTATTTCATTGGAAAAAAGCAGGACTGCGAGATAGTATTAGTAGGTAGGCCTAGCAATTTGACACGTGATACGTGAATACGACAAGAAATGATCTTGAAATAATTTTGAAATGATTTAAAAAATTGTATAAAAGAGAAATAATTTTTAAAAAAAATTCGAAATAATTTTCGAAATAATATTTTTAAAAAAATTGTATAAAAATAATAATTTTGAAATGATCTCGAAAAAAAACGCAAACGGGCCGAATCATCAAAAATCTTTAGATTTTTCATTTTTCAAAAAATGAAAAAAAATTATTAATGGGGTGCAAAGTGCAATCTGATCGTTTCAGTTTTCATTTCCATAATTGCCCTTCAACAAGTAGACGTCGTTAGTCAATTTTGCTGATAAATCGTTAATGGGGTACAAAGTGTAGCGGGTTAGCAAGTTAAGGGATACAAAGTGTATATAATTATACTACTGGGTGCGAAGTGCTATTACCCCAAATCAAGGGGATGCAAAGTGCAAATTAGTCATTTACAAATAAACAACTAAATTAAACTTTTAATTTAATTTAAAACTAAATGTGTTTAACATCACATTAAATTTAATATGAAAATTAAATTTAAATGTAACTTTAATAATTAAAGTTACTAAACTTTAATTTAATATTTTAATGTGTTTTAATATCAAATTTAATAAACTTTAGTTGTTTAATTTAATAATTAAACTTTAGTAACTAAATTTAAATTTGATAATTAAATGGATGAAATAAGTGTGTTTTAATTTTTCTTTTTTGTGAATAGAAGTTCTTTTGTGAATAAAAGCTTATACTGAATAAAAGTTTGTGAAGCTTGTTTTTTAACCCTGAATATTTTTACATCAAGTTGTTCCACATGACCTTTGTTTGACAAGAATGTTTTATATCTAGGAAGAAAAACAATGATCAATTAACAACGACCTGGAAATAACAACAATATGGGTACTACCGGACAGAGAGAATGGAGTCTTTTTATATCACATTTTCCAAAAACAACACATGTTAATGATCTTCCGTTTTATCCTCTTGAAATCTTTGAAGATGATACATGAAGGTTTTCTAACCAAGCTTTGCAAGAACATCATTTAGTGCGGTAACAGTTTCAGCATAGGCCTTCTCTGCTTTAGGAGTGCTCTTTGTCTTTGCTGCATAGTCCAACTACAAGAAAAAAAAAAAAAGAGAACAATTACAGTAAAATTAGTAGGCAGAAAACTGCATTTCTAGCATATGGCTTACTGTGATGTTATGTAATTCACTCTGACTGTAAATACTCCAGTACGGAGTTTAAGGTGGTGACTCACTTCGTTAATAACTTGGTAGAGCTTTTCGGTGAGTGCTTTGAGTGATAGCTTCTCGTCTTTTGGCTTTGCAGAAATGACAGTGTTTAGATCATAGCGCAGATAAGAAGCCTTAGAACGAAGATCATTCTGAACATATGGCCATGCCTTCTTGTCAATGTATTCCTTCACATTTAAAATATCCTTGGCTGAATCCTTTGCCCTCGCTGCTGCCTCAGTTGGTGGCAATGGTTGCAGATAGAAACGCTTTTTCAGTGGTATATCAAGGTCTCTGGCCTCATCTGAGTTTTCAGTTCCAGCTGCAATTTCACAGATTTGTGGAAAAAATATGAAAAGTTATCAGCCATGTCTGTTAAAGATTACCACAATGTTCATTGAGTATGGCAGGATAGCACTACATCTCTCGACTTGTTATTTTCTTCTCCAACATTCTTCTAAAATAGACTTCCTAAAAAAAAAAGTCTCTTTTAGTTCTGATTGTTAATATGATGCTGCCCAAGAATCAAATCTCTGCTCGGTGATTACGGATTTCAGAGGAAAAACAGAACGTAACATTCGTTCTGTTTTTTTTTTTTTTTTTTTTTCACAGAGCAAGACACTTGAAGTGGAAGTTATAGAAGTTTATTCATTGTTCGTTATTTATATGTACAAACTACATGCCTTGGAACTATAATACATGGTCCTATTCATATCTAATTTTGTGTATCATTCTACAGTGTATCTTTGCAAGTTATAGTAAGTCCATCTTATAACAATTCTACAACTGTTATTATATCTATTTTAACTTGTAAAAACCAGTTTTCCTAAAAAACACCATTCCCGCTTGTAAGTTACAAAATTTACGAGAAATGTCCTAGTATTATCGTATTTCGACAATGAAGAGGGACTTACGCAAACCGCCTGATGGAGGTGGAGGTGGTCCAACCTTGATTGAAGTTGCAGCTGCTAGCCCATCCTTGGCAAAAGAACCAACACCCAAACCGACAGCAACAAGGCCAAGGACAGCACGACGGCTAGTCTCGGTCTCAGACGACACTTGCTGTGCTCTAACACTGAACCCTGATCGAGACACTGTCACCCGGTTGTTGCTAGCCACACTTAAGCTTCTTGAGCCACTGAGCTGGAGGCTACCTTCCAAGACAGCTTGAGAGGAACCAAGTAGGCCTGCCATTGATGCCATCTCTTTACTACTTCTGTTTCAGTTTGTAAAGATTTTGTAGCAAATAATAGATATGGTATATGTGGAATAAAACGATGTGTTGATTTTAACACAAAGTTTTGGTTGTATTATTGGTTTATTTCTGTGATGTAGAGTAAATAAGTCAGCATCTTATCTGTGTATTCCTATGTTGGATAATTGGATATGGTTTTAGCCAATGGCAAGTTAAGGCCTTCACACGTTAGATTGGTTCTGCATATCATCCAATACAATTTTGACACCTGGAACTTTATCAAGGTTCATAGTGATATCAGAAGTAGGGTGAGTGATAACTCTCACGACTGATTAGAGGCTTCCGATCACTGTTCCGGGGTACTTCACCTGAGTTTGGGTATCTACAAAACAATGCTTGCCCGGAGGTGGTGGCCGTCAAGCACCTCCGGTGTAAGAATCAGTAATCGGAAATAATAATAATCAAGCTGGTAAGAGTGTATCTGATGTGAAGGGAGAGAATATGTAGAGAGCTTTTGTATTGCTAAAATTGTGTGTGTTTACCTTATGTGCAGAATGGGGGAATTTATAGGCTGGGTCTTCCAGTCACTATAGGCCACTTGGTAGCCGCAAAAGCTATAGTGAGCCGCAAAAGCTATAGTGAGCCGCAAAAGCTATAGTGAGCCGCTAAATCTACAGTGAGCCGGAAAAGCTACAGTGACCGGTGTGACCCTTCCTGACATGCCGCCATTCTGCGCCTGCGCGCCGTATTGCTCAGAGTTTGTCTGCTACAGTTGGATGTCCTTGTGTTCCCTTGATTACTTTATTGTTCCCTGTCTTATAAAGCAAGATATTTTGCACAAGAGTTTTTTCTAATGATATTTATTGTCAAGTTGAGTAATTTAGGAAAGATAATATCTTATGACACGTGCATGGAGTGACAAGTGCTGTGTTGTAGGCGGGCACCTACTCGCGGGCGCGTGCCCGGCGAGTGGACCGTCTCCACAGCGGGTACCTATCATTGCCCTCACTCCCCTTATGGGCTTTTAACGGATAGGGGGAGGAGAAAAACTGAGACAAAAGAGATGATGACAAATGCTTGAGTAGTTCTAGAAGTTTGTGATATGATGCCCCCCAAGTGTTGGCGGGCAACACTTAGGAGTTAGAAAATTTTTTGAAAATCTGCCCCCAAGTGTTGGCGGACAACACTTATGAGTTAGAATTTTTTTTGAAAATCTGCCCCCCAAGTGTTGGCGGACAACACTTAGGAGTTAGAAAAAATTTGATGGCGGGCGCCTAATGTGTTGGATCATGGTGCTTGACGGGCTTGTAATTTGAAACGTTTTTGTTTGATATGCGTAACTGCTGTGAAATAAATGCTATTATTGCTAATAAATGAAAATCTAAATAAATGAAAGAATAATATTAAATGCCAATAATATGAAAATGATAAGTGCTGGTGCGTATTAATGAGTGAAGTGACCTTTGGGTGGAAAGAGATTGTACTTTTGTGATGTAATATGAAAGGAGAAGGTGGGAAGTTATTACCAAGTGGGTAGTTGATGTTTTTACCGAGGCAGTTACTGTTTCACTTTTGACGTGGCCCAATTCTATGCTTCCACGTTTTGGTATGTATATTTTCACCCTTTTTACACGCGCCTCACGTAATAAAAAAAGGGGGTTGTGTCTTTTTCTTTTATCTTTTTACTGTCTTCATAACTTTGCTCTCCGTTTTCTCTTGCTTCTTCTTGGATTTCTTCGTTGCGTTTTTTCCGGTGCTCGACGATCTTTCTGCTATTGAAGCCATTTTTATCTCCTGATTCGAGGTATACTCTTGCTCTTCTCTTTGGTTTTTCTTTTGTGATTTCTGTTTCCAAGATAGTTTCACTTGATCTGTACTTCCATTTTTCTTTTGTGGTATCTACTTGCGAGAGGGCTTTATGTTTACTGTTTTGGGTTTGTATGTGGGTCTTTGTTGGTTTGGATTGATTTCGTAGTTTGTAAAGGGATTTTTTGGTGAGTTTTTCCTGTGAGTTTTGTTCGTGTATTGTTTGTGGGGTTGTGATTCATGACTTTGAATCTTGTGAAACTGTGATGTAGAGTGTGTTTATGTGTATGAGGGTCTGTATATATGTATGTATGTATTGGGTAAAGTGTGTGGATTGATTTATGATGCTAGGGTTTTCTTGTTTGTGGGGGGAAATGGAAAATGAATCGTTTTCTTGCCAAATTGATAAAAAGAAAAATTGAAATTGCTTAGAATATCCACGTGTACCTTGTGTGGGTTATAGCGGTTTTTTTGTAGGCGGTTTTAATCTCTGACTTGCAACTTTCGTAGATGGGTGATGAGTTTACAGATGCCGCTACTGGGGAGACGAAAGCGTTGATCAACGGGTATGGTTGCTGGGCGGATCCAAATCAATTGACCTTTCCTGCCGTTCTGGCGAGAAACCGATACCAGTACTTTGAGAGTAGTGAAAGTTTGTTCCGAGCAACCAAAGTACCGCCGATAGTTTATTCTAATGCGAAGATGGATGCTACATTTGCTGGGTTTTCTCATCTTCAGCATGACAGTACTTTTAAAGCCGATGATTGGGCTGAGCATGTTGGATGGATGTTTCGAATCGAAGATGGTTATTTTTGGAGACAAGCAGAGGCCGGCGAGAGGCTATATCATCGATTTGATGACGGGTCTGTTTGTATGCCGGTTAGTCATTTGAAATCGGGTTTCCGGGTGCCGTCGCATAAGTTCGTCATGGATTTGTTTCGACTTCACTTTCGGTGCCCGCTAGCCCAATTTACTCCCAACTCGATAATGGCTACCTTTAAGGCATTTTTCTGTTTGTTTGATGTTAAGGCTAGCCGTGCGAAACCCTTTTATGAACTTCAATTTGTCAAACCTCAGAGTCGTATAGGGCAAGCTTTGGCTGGTCATCGTCCGTTTGTGTTTCCCAAGGGGATGGCGGGATGGCAGGAGGAGTTTTTGGTTATTGGCGGCGGGGAGTTTGCTTGGCATAGGAATTTTGCGAAAAAGGTTGAGTGTAGTTATAAGGTGGACCGCAGTCGTCTTAGCCGTAATGAGATTGACGTCCTTGTTAGTCTTGTCAAGGCGTTGGGTGAAGTGTAGACGGAAAAGAATCTAGTCGACCCGGCCGACTTGAGAAGGCATTGTTGTAAGTTTCTGTGTTCTGTTGAGTTCCCTTTTATTATATCTGTATCCGTTGTTGACTGCCGTATTTTTGTTGTCTTTGTAGTGTTGGATCCTCGTAAGCCGGATTTAGATATGCACCCGACTTTGGGTGTGAGCGAGGCGAAGCTGCATGCTGATTTCATGCTCACTCTACCTCCTAGGCCAAAACGAACCCGGGTTGGTTTTTCTACTGAAAATATACTTGATGCTTTTGATCTTTCTGGTGACGGCAGGGATGCTGAGACTTCTGGCCCAGTTGATCCTCCTGAAACCGTTGTTGAAGAGGTCATGTCTGAAGATGAAGTTTCTGGGGATGATATAGATTCCGAAGCAGATTCTCTGTCTGAGGAATTGTTAGGCGGTGCCACTGCTGAAGTTGAGGGTGGGGAAGCTCAGCCAATTGAGGAGAGTGCCAGTTCTGAACAGGGCGTAGAAGAAAGCCAGTCGGAAGAGGATTTTGCTGAAGGTAATGTTGCCAATGAGGCTGATGTTGCCGCTGAGGGTGATGTAACCGTTGAGGCTGATGTAGCCGCTGAGGCTGAGACCAAAAGCCCCAGTGCCGCGGCGAGGAGATATGCTACTAGTCTGCTAGTAGATGATGATGAGCCTGATATTCTTTAAAGGGATTTTAGAGCTTTGATTCGAAGGGTTGAGCGGGGGTCGGTTGCCATTTCTGAGACGGGGACTGCTACCGGGAGCAGAACAGTTGTGGATCTTGATGCCGAGGAAGCGATTCCGACCGCTAAGACGGCTGAGGTAGTAGTGGATACCATTGTTAAGGATGTGTCGGGTGTTGTTCCGTCTCAAGGATCCAAACGTAAGGCCGTAGATGAAGTTGGTCCTTCAAAGCGGAGGCGGATTGAGCCTACCAAAATGAGCGATGTTGTCCTCGATATCCGGGTTGAAGGTGAACCTGTTGGTACCAATTCTGATGATGCTACAGAAAAGGATGGTGGTGATGACGGTGGGGAGTCTTCTGAGGAGATTGTTTATTACACGAGTAGTGGGGATGAAGTAAATGATGCAAAGGTTGGGGTAAGACCTGGTTATGGCTTTTTGTTCAAGTCGGGTCCTAACACCTTTACCGTTGATTCCATGACTGATGATGGTTTGTTGAAGATGAATGGATTAAGCTGGGAGCGGATGTACCACCTTTCCAGAAGTATGCTGCGCGGGTATGATTATCTTTCTTGTAGTTTTGTTTTGACGTTTTTCTTGTTTGGTTGAGGCCGTTGTTGACTTGCTTGTTTTTGTGTTTTGTGTAGAACCAATGCATGTATACGGGTTTGATGGCTCGAGATAACCTGTACCGCAGCGGTAATATTGCTTTGAAAGAAAAGGTTAAACATCTTGAGGCGGAGCTGACCGCTGAGAGGATCATGAAAGATAATGTTGCTAAAGCTTTGCACGAGATTGAGACAGAGAAAACTGACGCTAAAGCGAGCTTGGAGTATAGTTCGGATCTCCGAAGGTTTTTGGCGGAGGATAAAATTGAACTCATGGCCGAGAAGGATGCTTTGTCTGCTGAAATAAGTAACCTAAAAACCTTGCTAAGGTTTGAAAAGGAACGTGCCGAGGATGTTGAAGCTCATCTTGATTCTCGTCCTACTTAAGCGGATGCTATAAGAAAGTTTAAAAGTAGTCCTGAGTTTGTTGAGATTGTGAAAGCGGAAGTCGCCAAGGCCCGTGTAGCGGTAGATGGCGATGATTCAATCGAGGTTGTTCAGCTAAGGGAGAGGGCCGCTGAGAGTGCTGCAGAAGTTGTCCTCTTGAAAACGAAAGTGTCTAAACTCAAGTCGAAAGCGAGGAAGTCCAAACGCAAAGTGAAATCTCTGGAAGCCCGTCTTGGGGAGGTGGCAAGAGTGAGTGTTGGCTGTCAGATTGATGCCGCTGTTCGTGATGTAGGCGTGTAGGCCGCTGGAAATGACATGGTTGCTATCGAGAATACTCCGGTCATAGAAGGAGTCACTCCGCTTTCAGTGATAGCGGCTGTTTATGGTGAAGGGGATGATGATGAGGAAGAGGGTGCTCTTGTAGGTGCCACCGTGGATGTTGTTGGTAGCCAATCCCTTGGTGCCATTGTTGCGGAGTACCAAAGTGGGGATGAAGATGAGGAACCGCTAAGAGGCATGGAGGGGCCGTTGAGCGCTTCTCGCTGGGGATAATTGCTTCTGTACTTGGCATTTATAGATTGTTTCTTTTGACTTGATTTGAAATCACTCAGCGGGTCTGTCCGTTGAGTGACTTGGAAACAGTTCGATGTAATTTCCGCTTGGAAAATTTAAACTCCGTAGTATTTTGTAATTGGTGAAACATATTTTTGTAACTTGGAGTAGGATATAATCGAATGTGTGTTATTTTCTTTGTCAAAGGTTGAAGTAAATAAGTTTGGGGAAAAGTTACCTGGGGAGTGTGCGTTTGACTGTGGAAATTTGTTGACCATTTAATGCTGCATGGGAATCAAATTATTTTGACTGTGTATTTACTGTTTTCTGCATGGGGATTGAAAGTTTTGACTGGGGGTCTTTATATCCTTCTTTTACCCCCTATAAAAAGGAGGGTTACTCTTTGATTCTGATCATCCTTCTCTTTACTTTTCTTAGAAAACCCTTCTCCTTCATATTCAGTATCATGGATAACCCAGAAATGAATGAATTTTTCACTCCCTTTTCTTGGGGTCGGGAGCTTTGTGTCTCGAAAGAGACCGAGGGGGCGTGGAAAGCCCTTGCTGCTCATTACGAAGAAGAGGGCAACTTGTATGAAGCTGAGGAGTGCCGGAAATTTGCCCGGAAAGTTGCCGCAGCTCGTGCGGCAAAGGAGACTGCGGAGGCTGATACAATTCGCTTCCGCTTCCGTGCATCGAAGAATGGTGAGAGCTCCGAGAAAGAAAACGCGGAGGCTGAGAAGAAAGTTTCCCAAGCATGAAGGAGTTTTTAGATGTAGGAATCTACTCCTTGTAATCCCATGTTTGTAATAATCAATATTATAAATAAAATTTCCCGTTTCCTATCGCAAGTGTTTGTATTTTCTTTTCGCTCCCTATCGTATCGTATATTTAGCCCATGTATGTGTAAATTGTTGTTGTAGGCTGTCTGTAGTAGTTTACTTTAGTGCAATTATTCCTTGTAGTTTTTTCTTGTTTGTGTTGCTTTGGTTGCCTGGCCGCTAGGGGGATTTCGTCCTGTCTGACTGCCATAGTAGATAACTTTGCTATTGTAATTCGTGCTTTTGTAGTCGGTTGTGTGCCCGTTTAGGGTACTTTGACTTTGTTAGCTGTTGTAGTAGACTTATTTTGCTTTTGTATTGGGCTGTTTGCCCGTTAAGGGACCTTGTTCTTGTTGGCTGCTATTGTAGACTATTTTGCTTTTGTAGTTGGCGTGCCCGCTTAGGGGACTTTGCTTGTGTTCGATGCTATTGTAGATTGCTTTTGTAGTTGGTTGCGTGCCCGCTTAGGGGACTTTGCTATTGTAGAATTTCTTGGTTTTGTAGTTGGTTGCATGCCCGTTTAGGGGACTTTGCTATTGTTGGTTGCTATTGTAGAATTTCTTGCTTTTATAGTTGGTTGCTGGTTGCTATTGTAGAAGATTTTGATTTTGCTGGTTGCTATTGTAGATAACTTGGCTTTCGTAGATAACTTTTGTGCAAAAAGTGTTTCATTAAAACATAATACCATCGACTACAAAGAAGAGGAAGTAGAGACTGCTTAGTCGTCTATTGGTAATATTTTCTCAGTTTGTCTCCGTGCCAAGTATTGTTGACTTCAGTACCGTCTAGGCGCGCTAGTTTGTAGGAACCCGGCCTTTGTACTTGAATGATCTTGTAGGGACCTTCCCACTTGGGCATAAGTTTTCCAGTATGTCTGGGGTCAGATGCTTCCGTTGCCCGATTAACCAAATCGCCTTCTATATAAGCTTTGACTCTGGCCCTTTTTCCAAAAAACTCCTTTGTCTTTTCTTTGTAGGCGGCCATTTTTTCAACAGCGGCCTCCCTTGTTTCGTCTAGAAGGTCTAGGTTTGTTTTGAGTCCTTGAGCGTTTGTTTCTTCTTCAAAACTGATAGCGCGGTATGATGGGGAGCCAATCTCGATTGGGGCAAGAGCCTCTGTATCGAAAGCTAGTTTGAAAGGGGATTCTCCCGTACTTGTTCTGGCTGATGTCCGGTAAGCCCAAAGAATGTTAGGCAACTCATGTGGCCATTTTTTCTTCGAGGTGGTTAGCCTTTTTTCTAGGCCTCTGACAATGATGTGGTTGGTTACTTCCACTTGACCGTTGCTTTGGGGATGGCACACAGAAGCCTTCTTGTGTTTGATTCCATGATTGGATAGGAATTTGGCGAATTTTGATCCAACGAACTGTGTGCCGTTGTCGGATATGAGTACTACTGGAATTCCGAATCTTGTAATGACTTGCTCTTTGACAAAACGGATTGCATCATCATGTGTGATGTTTTTTAGTGCCTTTGCTTCTTCCCATTTGGTCATATAATCAATAGCGACCATTACGTATTGTAAGTCACCCTTGGCCCTAGGGAATGGTCCCATGATATCGATGCCCCAAACCGCAAATGGTATTGGTGATAGAATGGACGCTGGAAGGGCTGGGGCTTTTCTAGACATGTTGCTAAACAACTGGCACTGGTGACATTTCTTGGTGAAGGCTTTGCATTCTTTGTGCATTTTGGGCCAGTAGTAGCCCTGCCTGAGTATCTTGTGTGCCAGTACTTTTCCTGCCATGTGGTCGCCGCAGATGCCTTCGTGGACTTCTCTCATACAATATAAGGCTTCTTCCTCATCGACACATTTGAGTATGGGAGAGTCAAAACTTCTTTTGTATAAGGTGCCTTCTTGTATAAAGTACTTTATTGCTTGAGATTTTAGTACTTTTGCTTTATACCGTCGTCTGGCAGGGCACCGCTTTCCAAATAACGGATGTAAGGGGTCATCCAGTTCTCTATTGGCGGACTTATTTCCATGACGGGCAAGTTGTTAATGCTGGGAGCGTGAAATTCCTCAAAGTACACTGTGTCGGAACCCAATTTTTCCCCTTGGGTTAATTTGGATAACATGTCCGCCATCGTATTATCCGCCCTGTCTATCTGTTCCAGGGTGCATTTTTCAAATTAGGAGAGTATCGCTTGTACCATCTCTTGGTATTTGCTGAGATTTGTGTCTTTCGTAGAATAATCTCCCGTTGTTTGGCGAACAACCAATTGTAAATCGCTGTAGATGGTGATCTTTTGAACTTGCAAGTTTTTTGCCAATGCCAAACCGGCCAGGAGTGCCTCATACTCTGCTTGATTATTGGTGGCTTTGAAGTTCAGCTGCAATGCTTGTTTGACTTGGAAACCGTCTGGGCTAGTAAGGACAAGACCCGCCCCGCAGCGTGTATTTGTGGAGGAGGCATCAACATATAGTTGCCACTGGTTGTCCATCGTGGTGATGTGCTTGGTGGGTGTTTCTTCTTCTCTTTCTGAAAAAGAACATTCGACTACGAAATTTGCAAGTGTTTGTGCTTTAATGGCGGTCCGCGGTATGTACTTCAAGTCGATTGGCCGAGTTCTACGGCCTAGTTTATTAGCCTGCCCGATAAGTCAGGTTTATGCAATATTTTTCTTAGCGGTTGATCTGTGATGACCCTGATTTGTTTGCCTTGGAAATAATGTCTCACTTTCCTGCTCGCTACTACCAAAGCTAGAGCGAATTTTTGGACGTTTGGATAGCGGGTTTCTGCATCTTTGAGTACCTGACTGACATAGTATACCGGCCTTTGCTCATTATTTTCTTCCTTGATAAGAACCGCCCCTACGGCCTTATCTGTTGCGGATAGGTATAATGATAGCGGTTCGGAAGGGGCTGCCACCGCAAGTAAGGGAGCGGAGGAGAGATAAGTTTTGAGGTCTTCGAAGGCCTTTTGGCACTCGTCCGTCCAAGATATTGCCTTGGTTTTAGTTGCTCCTTTCAAAGTATCAAAGAATGGCAAGCACATGTCTGCCAATTTTGCAATGAATCTCCTTAAAGCGGCTAATCTTCCCGTCAATTTTTGTATTTCTTTCAAGGTTTTGGGCGGTTGCATGTCGGTTATGGCCTTTATCTTTTCTGGATTGGCCTCGATGCCTCTGTGAGATACCAAGAAACCAAGGAATTTACCGGCGTCTAATGCGAACGCACATTTATCTGGGTTGAGTTTCATGCTGTGTTTTCTGAGGGTTGAGAAGCATTCTTCTAAATCTTGGAGGTGAGAGGCTGTTAAGAGGGATTTCACAATAAGATCGTCTACATATGCCTCCATGTTTCGGCCTAGCTGTGCGGCAAAGATTTTGTTCATGGCCTTTTGAAACGTGGCCCCGACATTGATCAACCCGAATGGCATGACTTTGTAACAATACACCCCTCTTTGTGTGATGAAAACGGTTTTCTCCCTATCCTCAGGGGTCATTTTGATTTGATTGTAGCCTGAGTAGGCATCCATGAAGCTTAGCATTAAATGGCCCGCTGTTGCATCAATGAGTTGGTCTATTGAAGGGAGTGGATAGGGATCTTTGGGGCATGTTGCGTTTAAGTCAGTGTAATCAACGCATATTCTCCATTTTCCATTTGCTTTTTTCACCAAGACTACATATACCACCCATTTGGGGTATGTGACTTCACAGATCAAGTCCGCATCTAGGAGTTTGTCAATTTCGATGTCAATTGCCCGCTATCGTTCTGGTGGAAATTTCTCCTCTTTTGAATTTTTTGCGTTTTGTCTAGGTCCACATTTAACTTGTGGATTACCACGGACTCATCCAAACATGGCATGTCTTTCGGGCTCCAAGCAAAAATATCTGCATATTGTCTCAAGAGGCTTGTAAGGCCGGTTTTGAAGATGGAATCTAAACCGGTCCCCACGCTCACGCTCTTGGTCGGGTCTCCGGGTATGATCTCTATCTTTTCTGTTTGTACCGCCGGGCTTATCGGCGATTTTTCCTCTCGTTTAAGGCATTTCAAGAGGTTTACATCTATCCGAGGTGGGTCTTCTACGTCAATGAATTGCACTTCTTTTCTCCTTTTGTTGTTTTTCTGCTGAAGTTCAGCGTGCCTTGTCTTTTTTCTCGCCTTCTCTTATTTGCCTTTTCTCAGCGGAGATTACTGGGTTCAGTTTTTCCCAGGATTAGTGTTATGCCATAGAATCTTTTGGAAGTTTCTGAGTCCCCCTTGATCTCTCCTACCTCGTTCAAAGTGGGGAACTTGATCTTAAGATGAGGGGTGGAAGTAACCGCTTTCAGCATGTTTAAGGTGGGCCTTCCCAAGATCATGTTGTACGAGGAGGCGGTATTGATGACGTAGAATTTGATAATTCGACACACTTGCCTGGGACACTCACCAAAATAGATAGGGAGCCTCGCGATGCCCGTAATTGGAACGGCGTTGTGGCTGAAACCGTACAGAGGTGTTTCATCAGGACAAGTTTCCAGTTTTTCGTTGCTTAGCTTCAGCCTGTCCCAAGTGTGTTTGAAACATATGTCGACTGAGGACCCGTTATCAACAAGAATCCTTTTGACTTCATTGTTAGCTATGCCCAAGGACACAACTAATGCTTCAGTGTGGTTTGGGTTGATGCCTTCATAATCTGCGTCTGTGAATGTAATGATGTTTGGTGGCCCTTCAGATATCGTATAGATAGAGTGTTCTTCTCTTGGCGATGAGGTTTGCCCGCCAAAGACGGTGTGTACGATGTTTTTATTCTGTCCTTGAGAGGTGGATGCTCCTAGCACCTGTCTTGGCAAGTACTGAGATAAGTTTCCAGCCTTGACTTGTTTTTCCAGGAAATATTTGAGGGACAAGCAGCTATCTGTGTAGTGTCCATGCGTTTCGTGGTAATCGCAGCTTTTGTCTTTTGGTCTGTCATCGGGTGAGGAGTACATTGGGGCCGGGGGCATGTAGAAAGGTTTCCCCCTGATTTCTCTCAGAATGGTCACCCTAGGGAGCGTGAACTTGGTCCATTCTGGCTCGGGACGCCTGTCCGGTCTTGGCAGGTTTGCTGGTCCCAAGCGGTCTCTAACCGGGACCGATGGCTGAGATCTCTGGGCGGGAGGCGACGGCCCATGGGTGGTTTGCACTTGGTGTAAGACTGGTGCTTGTCTTTGATAGGATTTAAATCTTTCCCTTTGAAAGAACGGCGATTGAGTTGGGGGAGCCCTGGATTGTTTTAGCACATTCAGGGATTCTGTTTCGTTGATGGCCTGAGACGCCAAGTCATATGCCTTTGCCAGTGTGGTGGGTTTTGTTTCCATGAGACGACATACGTACTTTTCGCATTCATAAGGGTTAAGGCCCCTTCTCAAGTGGACCAATGCTTCTGTTTCATTAACGCAAACAACTTTGTTGATGGCTTCCTTGAAGCGGTCGATGTAGTCTTGCAAAGTTTCTCCGTTGCGCTGTGCGATAGTTTCTAGAAACACGATATGAACCTCGTGCTGTTGGTTTGCTTTGAACTTATTTAAGAATAGTTTTTTGAATTCCAACCAAGTATCTACGGACCTGGTGGATATCCTACAGAACCACCTTTGAGCATTTCCGCGGAGGGTTATGGCGAAGAAATGGCAACTCGTTAGATCATTGTATTCGTAGTGGAGAGCCAGTTGGTCAAAATAGCTAAGATGTTCTTCCGGGTCACCTAGCCCGTCGAAAGAATTGAAACTGTGATGTTTGATGTCTTTTTGTTGGGGCTCCGCCTCTATTCTTTTGGTAAAGGGTGACTCCCCTAACTCCGGTTCGATATTTCCTTCTATCTTTTTCTTAAGCTCCATGATGGTGTGTAACATGTTTGCATTTGTTGGTTGCGCACTTTCTGTCTCCCTTGGGCGGACATGGGATCGTTCTCTTTGCCTTTGTTTTTCGTATTCAGCCAGGACCTTTTCATAGGCGGCCTTTTTGTTTATAATCACTTTTCTCAGATCTCCCTGTTTTTTGTTTTGTTCCCATGTCTCGGGTCGATGATGCTTTTTGCCGTGCCTTTCATGATTCGTGTTCTGAGATGTGCCTAAACGGGAAAACGCGGAGTTGGTTTTCTGGGGTTGGCTGTGTGCCTCCTTGCGATCGTTGTGTGGATTTATTTGGGAACCTCCCTGCTCAGGCGGTTGCCCTTGTCCGACCTGGAGAAAAGTCGAGGCTATCTGCATGAGTAAGTCGATTTGCTGTTGATTATAGCCCGTCAGGTTAAGGCTAAGAATTTGTTCTTGGTCGTCTCCCCTGGGGGGGGTTTATTTGCAAGCGGTTTTCAGGGTTTATTGGAGGATTTGGTGGTGGGACACCGGTAGTGTTCCCTTCTCTATCTATTGGTGGTTGCTCGTCTGGGTTTTCCGTTGTGGTGGTGCCCTTAGATCTGGTGTTTGGGGCCATTTTAGTAGCGTGTATTTTGATTTTTGAGATTGGTGTTTGTGTTTTGTCTCGTGGTAATCGTTGCTCTGGTAGAACAGGCGAAGGATTTCTCTTCAAGAAAAATTCGCCCTCCTTCTATCGCCAAATGATAACTCCCACGGCTGATTAGAGGCTTCCGATCACTGTTCCGGGGTACTTCACATGAGTTTGGGTATCTGCAAAACAATGCTTGCCCGGGGGTGGTTGCCGTCAAGCACCTCCGGTGTAAGAATCAGTAATCGGAAATAATAATAATCAAGCAGGTAAGAGTGTATCTGATGTGAAGGGAGAGAATATGTAGAGAGCTTTTGTATTGCTAAAATTGTGTGTGTTTACCTTATGTGCAGAATGGGGGTATTTATAGGCTGGGCCTTCCAGTCACTGTAGGCCACTTAGTAGCCGCAAAAGCTACAGTGAGCCGCTAAATCTACAGTGAACCGCAAAAGCTACAGTGACCGGTGTGACCCTTCCTGACATGCCGTCATTCTGCGCCTGCGCGCCGTATTGCTCAGAGTTTATCTGCTACAGTTGGATGTCCTTGTGTTCCCTTGAATACTTTATTGTCCCCTGTCTTATAAAGCAAGATATTTTTCACAAGAGTATTTTCACTACTAAAAATCTGTTAATAGACATCACCGTTTTTAACATCGATTACAATAAAACCGATGTTAAAAATCAATTTAACATCGCCCGTTTTCAAACCGATGTCTTTTAAACATTCAGACATCACTTGACATATCAACCAATGTCTAAATGTTTTCTTAAAAAATTTTAGACATCGCTTCATTTATGAACCGATGTCTAAATGTCTACTTAAAAAATAAACGCACGTTCCCTCTCAATTATTTTCCCCCTTAGTTTTATTTTCCCCCTTTTAATTTTCATTTGCCCGCTATTGCCAAATCTATTCCCCCTTAACGAAAATTTTGTATTTCCCCCCTCCCCAATTCTAATACATTCAGACAAATTAATTCATTAAAACTAAAAACAAAACAAAACCCTACAGGCCACCTCTCTCAGATCTCTCTCTCGACACAGACCTAACCTCACATCTCTCTCTCGCGACTCTCACCTCTCTCAACTCTCACCTCTCTCGACTCTCACCTTTCTCCACTCTCACCTCTCTCTTTCGACTATCACTTCCCTCTCTATCCTCTCTCTCTCGACTCTCTCTCAGTTCGAAGCTCAGTTCGAAAAAGCTCCAAAGCTCGATACATTTGTTTGAAGCTCGAAAGCTCGAATTGGTAAGCTCGAAAGCTGTAGTTGTATGTATGTTAATCATATCAATGCATACATTTAGTTAAAAATCAATTGAGGTTGTTACAAAAACAAAACCCTAATTTTTAAAATTGGGGGTTTTGTTTTTAATCATTTAGTATATGTTCTTAATCGATTTGTTAACCGATTAATTGTTCATCTCGACTTGATTTAGTAAGTGGGTAAGCTATTTTCGATCTTGTTTTATTTGTTTTATTTTGGTAAGCTATTGTGAATAATCTAAGTTTTCTTTTTATTTTCTGTATAAGGAATTAGGGGTTTTTGGCTGGTTAGCTCTTTCTTCTTACGTTAGTAACTGGGATACTAAGGATTCATGGACTGCTGTTCAGGACACTTATTTCTCCACCAAGGTTTCTACAATCTTTTCTTTGATCCGTGTGTATATATGTATGTATATGTAGTTCTGATGTTAGGTTTATGTTTACTAATTACAGGATACATTTGAGAGGCACAAAGTTGTATTTACTGTCTCTACCTCTGTTGCTTCTGTTGCTACAACATGGCTTGCTAATTTTTGCCATTTTCCTTTTATTTCTTTGTCCTCTTGCTATTTGTAATTATTTTTATTAGGTATTGTGAGGTTTTGTAAGAATAGTATTGTTTGTTGGAATTAGGTTTCGGGATCAATTTGTGTTTGTAACATTTGGTGTCTCGATTGAAAATGTTGTGATCGAGTATATGTTATGTCGTTTATTTGTATCTGTTGACATTGGTGTATCTTTGCTGTGTTTACAGTTCCAAGTATGTGGTACAAAAATATAAACGTTTGGTGTTTGCACTAAATCACGCAAGCGTACGTGGTCACAAGTAATATAGATATAAGTTGAGTTCGTTCCCACAGAGATCTGGTTTTTAATTCAGTATTGTACCTATGCAACAATGTATGGTTTTAATTCAATGCTAAGACAAATAACAAATTGGGTTTTAATTAACTAAATCTAACTAAAAAGCAAATTAACAAACTAAGAATTAACTAACTAACAAGAATTGGAATCAAATTACTTCTGCAAGAGAAAGCATGGAATCCTAACTTCATTAAATACTTTGCTTAGATTTGACGCCTTTAATCACTATATGCAATGGTTATGATATCTGATCGGATAACACGAAACAAGTACACGCTACCTGTCAGCATACGTATACCAAACTAAACATACATCCACAAAAGAGATAGAAGATGAATAGACACCAATTATGCTTAGACCCTATATCTCTATAGAATTTGAAAACATAACGGTTGAAGAACAAGTTGTCCATATTGATCACATAGGGCAGCATAATATCTCTATTTACGCCACAAATCATGATGTTAAAACATCAACCTATCCTATGCTAGCATGGCAAGTTCTAAATCTCAAGATCCACTCTCGCTTCACAAGAGATTAACAAATTAGATGTTCATGACGCATCTATCAAGTAAGCATAACCATACGAGGATATCAGATATACATCACACACAGATCTGTAAAGC
The DNA here is from genome assembly GCA_037693485.1 of Kitagawia praeruptora. Taxonomy (NCBI): domain Eukaryota; kingdom Viridiplantae; phylum Streptophyta; class Magnoliopsida; order Apiales; family Apiaceae; genus Kitagawia; species Kitagawia praeruptora. The sequence continues at coordinate 94,257,642 of CM075354.1, read as the reverse complement.
AATCAAGATACTAAAGCTCCATAAATAAATCCATTAGAATCCCATGACAACGATTAGTTCATAATTGAACCTCTCGTCATCATGGGATCTGATGAAACCATGATAAAAACAAAGTATGAAAAGATACAAATAAACCTAAGTAATTGATATGTAATGGTTCTTCTCCTAATGATAATGATTACAAAGGTTGGATGTGTTTATATAGGCTCTATAATTCTTGCCCAGCAAGAAAATACCCAAAATAGAGTTAAAATAGAATTTCTGCAAAATACGTTTCCTAAACTGATTCTGTTTTTAAGGAAAATTCGTAGCTTACTTTTCTTCAGTATTTCTGGACCGTTACAGTTGTATTTGGACCTCTGGACCACTTTATAATGATAGAGAATTCCGTTATCTTCGCGTGGACTGCTTACGGGCCTCAAACGGAGTTGTAGAACTCAAGATATGGCCAAAATAGTAAAAACTGTAATTTTTCAGCACCGCGCGCGTGCAACCTAAGCCCATCAGTCTGTTTGTCGCGCAACCTGCGCCCACCACGCGCAACCTGCTCGTGTAACACCTGTCCCATATTATAGAAAATCTCCCAAGCTTCACGTGGGCAGTAAGATCGCTGAAAACGGACTTATAGAACTCCAGATATGGCCAAAACAGTGTAGACTGCGCAACCGTCTCAGAAATCCGAATTTTAATCAATTTATTCTCCAAATCCGATAGAAGCATCAACCTTAATCAACATTCTCGTAAATCTGCACAACTAAACAAAACACATCAAAACCACCACAAACTTGAGTCCAAGACAATCAATTTAAGCCGATATGGAACGCTCCAAGTGGATATAAACTCCACTTATCACACCCCCAAACTTAAACCGATGCTTGTCCTCAAGCATAAACAATTACAACTAACTAACTAACTAGTACCACTTCCGTAGGTGATCACGGTTGCATTTGGCATATGCAACAAGCCCTTTAAACCCCTAGGCAGGCCTAGTGGACGAGTAAGGTCTCGTGAGGGCCTTTAGCGAATGTACCCACAAAATCCAATGCAATGCAATGCATGAATGCAACTAAATGAAAATGTAAATAATCTAGTACTAATATCCTACCATACCTTCAAATCCTCTCATGCCATATCAACTTAAGAATCAAAGTAAAAACGCAATGTCTTGGTGTCGAAAGTGCAAGTATTCACATAGTCTACTCAATGAACATGCATAAGTTCTCACAAGTCCATGTCAAATGTAAGAATAAGTTAGTAAACATGCTAAGCCTACAAGATTACATCTTTGAGACAAAAACTCGGGATCTCATAAGCAAAAACAAGCAAACACTCACAATCCACTCACAAAAGAATATTCACTCAAGAACAAGGGTAAGTGTATCACTCAATTCCAACAAAATCATAAGCATGCTTGACATTTGGTATCAATCTAACTCTTAACACAACATACATCAATGACGATAATCAAAAGGTCTTTATTTGGGTTGTAACGGGGCTAGGGACAAGGTATGTCAAATAAGCCAAACAGGTGAAGTGTCAAAAGCTAGTAAGTACCATAATGAATCACACACAACACCCTATTTCCCCCCACATAATTTTTCTATTTTTCTTCCAACAAAACACTCGACTAGTCGACTAAAGTAGGATCACAACAACACAAACATGCTCTCATAATATATTTTTCTTTTCTTTTTTTTTTCTTTTTTTCTTCTCGAGAGCTAAATAAAACAATAATATGAACAATAACAATGATCCCATGAATTTATTACACATGTCGACTATCAAATAACAACAAACAAACCAAATGTTCAATATTTCCAAAAATTATGACCAACAATAAACCCCTCCTTGCACACCTTATTACTCCCTTAAGCACTCTACTAGCCTTTGACAATGTGGGTTCAAATTAATGTAAGGCCAATACAAGAAAAAGGTCTAGGCAAGTAATGTGGTATGTCACCGAAAAAATAGGATTAAGCTCAACGGGTTAACTAATTGATCATATAAATATGGTGTGATAATATGGGAAAATATGCGGTTATTCCTACATGCCTTTATCATTATAATCATCAATTAATGTCATGCGTTTCAAGAAAGACCTCAAACAACTGCTAGCAATGCAAACAATCCGTGGACACTCAAGCAAACGAATAAATTGCAAATTATATGCAATAAGGTTCAAAAACTCACTTGGTGGAAAAAAACATACTCAATCCCAAGCAAAAATCTCTCTAACGCACCGACTTGTATTCAAATCATGCAAACTAAATCATCTTGCACATATTCATGTCCTTCTAATCACTTACAACATTCAATAAGTCTACTAGCTTCAACTTACTAGTGTATGTGTGTGCACAAGAACAAAGCATATCACTTCTCAATCAAAAGCGTCAACAACACAAAATTCCTATCAAGCATGGGTGCAAATGCAAACTACTATGAACTCACATGAAATACGAACATAAAAACAGAATGTCCTATATGAAACAAACGTCGATAGCACGAACATAAATGCATAATTTACTACTACTAATGTGCAAAGCATGAAATCCTACATGAACACAATGACTAACAATCACATATATATATATATACACTACTTATCCCTCAAACCACCCCCAAACTTGAAAAATTCAATGTCCTCATTGAATGGAAGTAAATACGAGGGAAAGTAGAAAACATACCAGTATACAACAATGCTTGGGTTGCCTCCCAAGAAGCGCTTCTTTAACGTCAATAGCTTGACGTTACTTCCAAGCCTCCATTAAGGATGATAATAGTTTGCCTGGTCATCTCTTCGCGAAACTTCATCGTCATCACGACGGCACACTTTCTGCCCTTTCTCCTCACTTAGGTAACAACTATGCCTTATTCCAATGCCTTCATCTATTGACCCAAAATCTGACAATTTGTAGAACAACACACAATCGCGGGCTTCGCTTGAATATAATGGAGGAGGGTAAATGTAAGTTGCTGAAGCCTTTGGTTCCTCAAAGAGAACTTCCTCCATTGGCTCTAATGCGCTACCTCCATCTTTAAAATCTGAGACAAGTATAAGATCTGCATCTTTCTCATGTTCATCAGCCTCTTGGAACACACATACCAATTCTTGAAATTTGCGTAGCTCATCAGTGTCTGTCCCAAATAGTGCCCTTTCCAAATCATCCACCATCCTAACATGATCAAATTCCTCACATGGCTTGCGAATGCTCACCTCACCTTGGAATTTGTCTTCCTCAATTAAGCATACAATACCTTGCTCCAAGTCACCGTTATTCTCTGGAATTGCCTCTAGTATGAATTGCTGATTCTCTTGTTCCAAAGCTCTCACAGCTCGAGCAACTAGTATCTCCAAAGATTTGAGAGACTCCTCATTACTCTTCACAAGCATCCTAATCTCCTTCAAATCATCAACCTCATCTGATTGAAAAGTAGGAATAGGTTGCTGATGTTGAAACTCTTCACTACCAAAGAAATATTACATATCTGGAACATCTTGCTGGTATTGTTGAGGATGGTATTGAAAATATGGTTGTTCCTCATAAGTGACGTATGGATCAACTCCTTCGTAGTAACAATATTGTGAGGGATCATGAACGCCCAAACACTGCTCACATTGCTGAGGCTGTTGAATACCACCTTGGTTGCTCCAGCACTGATACGTCTCATGTGCGCCCGCACATAGCTCACAAACACTAGCCACCTGCTGAACTCCATAGTAAGTTAGAAAATCCATCTTCAACGTCAACGTTCTCTGACAAGTATCTGAAACACCAACGAACTATACAAGATAGGTAAGAAAAAAAAAATCTGAGTCAGTGAACTCTAACGACCACTATTGACAAGCACATAAACCAAAAATAAAACACCGATGATCCCCGGCAGCGGCGCCAAAAACTTGTTTGCACTAAATCACGCAAGCATACGTGGTCACAAGTAATATAGATATAAGTTGAGTTCGTTCCCACAAAGATCTGGTTTTTAATTCAGTATTGTACATATGCAACAATGTATGGTTTTAATTCACTGCTAAGACAAATAACAAATTGGGTTTTAATTAACTAAATCTAACTAAAAAGCAAATTAACAAACTAAGAATTAACTAACTAACAAGAATTGGAATCGAATTACTTCTGCAAGAGAAAGCATGGAATCCTAACTTCATTAAATACTTTGCTTAGATCTGACGCCTTTAATCACTATATGCAATGGTTATGATATCTGATCGGATAACACGAAACAAGTACACGCTACCTGTCAGCATACGTATACCAAACTAAACATACATCCACAAAAGAGATAGAAGATGAATAGACACCAATTATGCTTAGACCCTATATCTCTATAGAATTTGAAAACATAACGGTTGAAGAACAAGTTGTCCATATTGATCACATAGGGTAGCATAATATCTCTATTTACGCCACAAATCATGATGTTAAAACATCAACCTATCCTATGCTAGCATGGCAAGTTCTAAATCTCAAGATCCACTCTCGCTTCACAAGAGATTAACAAATTAGATGTTCATGACGCATCTATCAAGTAAGCATAACCATACGAGGATATCAGATATACATCACACACAGATCTGTAAAGCAATCAAGATACTAAAGCTCCATAAATAAATCCATTAGAATCCCATGACAACGATTAGTTCATAATTGAACCTCTAGTCATCATGGGATCTGATGAAACCATGATAAAAACAAAGTATGAAAAGATACAAATAAACCTAAGTAATTGATATGTAATGGTTCTTCTCCTAATGATAATGATTACAAAGGTTGGATGTATTTATATAGGCTCTATAATTCTTGCCCAACAAGAAAATACCCAAAATAGAGTTAAAATAGAATTTCTGCAAAATACGTTTCCTAAACTGATTCTGTTTTTAAGGAAAATTCATAGCTGACTTTTCTTCAGTATTTCTGGACCGTTCCAGTTGTATTTGGACCTCTGGACCACTTTAGAATGATAGAGAATTCCGTTATCTTCGCGTGGACTGCTTACGGGCCTCAAACGGAGTTGTAGAACTCAAGATATGGCCAAAATAGTAAAAACTGTAATTTTTCAGCACCGCGCGCGTGCAACCTGCGCCCATCAGTCTGTTTGTCGCGCAACCTGCGCCCACCATGCGCAACCTGCTCGTCTAACACCTGTTCCATATTATAGAAAATCTCCCAAGCTTCGCGTGGGCAGTAATGATCGCTGAAAACGGACTTATAGAACTCCAGATATGGCCAAAACAGTGTAGACTGCGCAACCGTCTCAGAAATCCGAATTTTAATCAATTTATTCTCCAAATCCGATAGAAGCATCAACCTTAATCAACATTCTCGTAAATCTGCACAACTAAACAAAACACATCAAAATCACCACAAACTTGAGTCCAAGACAATCAATTTAAGCCGATATGGAATGCTCCAAGTGGATATAAACTCCACTTATCATTTGGCAGATTACTTATAAGTATGGGTCAGGTAGTGTCAGGAATACGGTGTTTAGTTAGAAACTTATCAAGATGTTAACATATACGTAATGTTTGGTTTCTAATCAATATAAACTAGGTGATTATTAATTAGTCGTAAAAATATGTGAAACAGATTCGAACCTTCCATCATTTTATGTACAGAGTTTAAAGTTATTTCACCTATTTGTATTTGCAATAAGCAAACAAAAACTAAATTCGCAACCAGAAGTGGATTATAAAGACTCTAGTTTTGTATATACTCTTTAGTAGATATTGATCATATGTACTTCTTTTCTGCAGACTTTGAAGCAATTTAAATTAGCAAAATTAACTCCAATGGAAGCTGGTTGCTGTCGGCCACCATCCAAGTAAGTTCCTCTTCATATTAAAATTTTACATTCCTAGATTTATTTATAGTGGCCATAGAACTGCAATGAATATGATTCCTGAGTTCTGTATTATAGAGTACTTGTGCACTCCTTGGCACTCTATTTTATTTTATACAAGCTTTATTTAATAATTGTCTCATACAAAGGCAAGGTTCTAATAGGCATATGTTTATATATATTCTATTTTTTTGTTTCCATTCACCTTATGTAAATTAAGAATATATGTTTTTTGTTTTTTGAAGCCCATTTTCATGTTTCTGAAAGTTTTCCATTGTGTCTAGTCATATTAGGATTAATTAGTGTGAATTAAAATTATCATTAATATAATGTTAGTGTTAATTAGTATTAAATAAATTGCCTATTTATTAATGCCATTTACGTATGCAAAGTTAGCTTCAATATTTGCTTGTCTATTTTTATTAGCCCATGTCTGTTTATGTCTAAAGAGCATTTCCTAGCCCATCTTTTATTTTATTTTTCTGGCCCAGATCCATGTCTTTGTCATAGTTTAGTTGTAGTCCATTATTATATGCTTGCCCAAGCCCATGTTCCATTATTTCTTCTTTTCTTTTTGTAGTAGTGCTAGTAGTTTTTAGTTAACACTTAGCAGTCATTTACTTTTAATAATTAATGGGTGTTATAATATTAAGTGCTAGTTCATTGAAGCCTGTGACATTGCAGGGGAAAGTAATTCATGCACCATTGAGCCACGAAGAGAAGTACCTCCTGAGTGAAGTTCACAGTCTAATTCTGCAGAAACTGGTATACAGGAACTTTTGCATCTCTAGATCCAGAGTGTGTTTGTGCTTAATTAATTTATAACTATTATCTCTTACTATATATAATGCTTGCCTCTTTTCTGCATGTCCAACTCTGTCTAACCGTGCATGTGTGTGTTTGCATACATATTTGTATAGTACATAGTTTCATTCACTCATGTTCAAATTATCTGAACATAGTACGTACATCTTGCTTACCTGTTATGATACTTATTACCTAAAAGTTGGCCTGGTGAATTTATATTGTGTGTGCAGCTGTACCAGAAAAGAATGATAAGGTTGATGCTGTATGGCAGCTGATGAATAAAGTAGTATCGTCTGAGAAGCTGAATTCGATATTAAACACGCATAAAAGTATCAGTCGTATCTTATGGGCTAACGTTAGAATTTTTTTTCATTTTATTTTGTAGACAAAGAAAGAAGGCTCTAGATCATGGTAAGTTATTAAAGTCTTTCCATTCACCTTATGTAAACTCTCAATAGAATTTTAAGACTTCAATATAGTTGAAAAAATCACTCCTCGGAGTCTCTAATATTGAATCTTTCTGTAATTGTCACATAATCTTTTTGTTCAACATATCTGATGCTATGCTCAGTGCATTATATATGTTTAGATTTAACTCAATTTAATTGTTTGACAGGCATAAATCAAAGTCAGGGGATGAGGTTTATAATTTTGGGTTTATATTGATGGAAGTGCTTGTAGGACCTATTGTGAGTGGAAAAGGAGAAGCATATTTGCTAAACGAAATGGTATGATATAATAATTTCAACTGCACTTAGTCTTTTCAATTTTCATAAAATATCAAACATACTCTGATTCTTATTGCATAGATGGTCAACTTAAATATTTGAGATGCTTAGTACTAATCACAATCTTCTATAAGTTCTTATATTCAGTATCACCTGTTTCTTTGATCACCTTGTCAGATTCTCTGTTATTATTAAAGTCTTGTAATTTTTTCTTATTGTAATCTCAGGTAGTAGTAGCAAGCCATCAAGTCATCGACAATACCTGATCACTGGAGCTCATATGGATATCTATTGTTCCTGTCTTGGATTCAAAATTCTTCAACTCCTCATTTAATCAAGTTCATGTATGTAATTTGGAAAAGAATGCATGAAGTAATCAGGAAATAGTTTCATATCTTTTTTATGATGCTTTTAGTTTTGCTAGTTCCGCAAATATTAGTTGTAGATTGATTCAGATTGGTATGGATGTTTTGTATTAAGGTACACATGAATGTTTGGATTATGGTTGTTTGAATGATAGTGCTTGAATGTTTGGATTATAATTATCAATGACATTTGAGTAAATTTTGGTTATTTTTATTTTTCTATGCATTCATTTTCTGTACTACAGCTATTTGCACATCGTTTATCTTCATAAAGAACTGTTATATTAGAAGTCTTAAACATCAGCTGAAAACGATGTCTAAGGGACCTCAGACATCGGTTTTAAAAACAAGTAACCAATGCATTAGATAACTTCAGCATCGTCTAAAACCGATGTCTATGATCACATTATACATCGGTTTTCTTTATATTTACCGATGTTAATAAAGGCTTAGACATCAATATTTGGAAAAAAACAGATGTCTATGTCGAATTATTCTATGTTTGCTATATGTTAAATAACAGCTAAGATCTCTAATATAACAATTCAAAAGTTAACCTCATGCAGTTTACCCAAGAAGACATTACATAAACATCAGAAATAATTTTAAAACTGGTGTGTTATATGCTAATAGACATCGGCCAGAAACCGATGTCTAAACTTTCGACTTTAGACATCACCGACAAAGACATCAGTCAGGATTTTTCAAAGACATCGGCCAGAAACCGATGTCTATTAGCGTTTATTTAGTAGTGTTTTCTAATGATATTTATTGTCAAGTTGAGTAATTTAGGAAAGATAATATCTTATCGCACGTGCATGGAGTGACAAGTGCTGTGTTGTAGGCGGGCACCTACTCGCGGGCGCGCGTCCGGTGAGTGGACCGTCTCCACAGCGGGTACCTATCGGTGAGACTATGATTTTTTATGCACAAACATTAAAATATATTAATCTGAATATTAAATAATTTTTTTGTGAATTTAAGTTAGATTAAAATTGTACTTGCATTTTTTCTTTAATATTCACGTCTGGTGTTCTGTAGCAGGCAAGTATTCTTAGCTTATGAGTATGGTTGTAAAAAACCGTAATCTGTATAAATTGGTTGAGGTACCGATTTAAGATTAATCGGGTAATCGGGGATTAATTGGAGTATTAATCGGATATTATAATAATATTTAATATATTAGTCTAATTTACAATTAAACATATCATTTTAAATAATTCAAAGGATTAATTGGATTTCAAAAATCGAATCGGTTGATTACCTTACAGAAGATTAATCGGGATAATCAGTTAAATCGGGAATTTTTAGAACCGTGCTTATGTGGTGTAATTATTTTATTTTATCCTAATTATTATTCCCATCATAATAGCACTAGTACTGTTTTGCCAACGAGGCCATTAATCTATACTCTATATTAATGTGCAAAACCATGTTTTAATAGTACACAATAATACTGAAATACCAAATTTGGTTATCACTTAACTCGGGGTTCGATTCCTTCCAACTACATAATTTTATAAGATTTATTTATTTAATTTAATTTCTTTAATTTCGCCAAGTGTTCAATTCCCAATAACCACATAATTAAATAGCGTTATTTGTTATATACTTTTATCATTCAATTCTTTACAAGTTTATATTTAAATAAAACTTATTAATTATATTTATTTATTTATCTATTTTATTTTTTTTAATTTCACCCGTATTCAATTCCCTATAATTACATAATTTAATAGTATTTATTTATTATATATTTTTATCATTCAATTTTTTAAAAATACATATTAAAATAATATTCATTAAATATATCTATTATCGATAATTTACACGTGTCAGCTCGGGCCGTGCTTCGCACGGGTTACCGGCTAGTAAGCGTTAGTCATGCTTGGGCGAACTTTTCCAATTAGGAACTCAAAGTTGCTCTTCTCAACCAGAGTATCCCCTTCAGTTTTGCTGGATGTTCATGGTAGAATTAGCAATATTATCTCTTATAATATACGGCAATCTGTATTGTGATTGATGCTTTGGTTACATAATCAAAACATCCAACATCTCAAGAGGTTTGCACTTGCATATGGTGGAACATTTTATGTACTTTTTAGTACTCCTTGTAAGCCAAATTTGAAGTCAGACAAATGCGCATGTACAGAAGACATTCAACAAGCGATTTACAACGGTAAGCAATTAGAACCTTAGTAGGATAAAGTACTAATCTCTTTTGAATGGTATTGCAAGTTAAAGTAGCAGTGTATTGCATTCTAGTGGAGTCCGTCTTCCTTGGTAACAAGAAGGATTCAAAACGTTTACTTGTAATTGACCTTAATCAAGAAAAGTAAAGAGTTTTGTTGGTCCCTCCCCATCAATAAATATACAGTAAAACCTCGGTAAATTAATACTCGATAAATTAATAATCTCTCTAAGTTAATAATTTTGTCCGGTCCCGACTTGGGCCAATTCAAAAAATGATCAATTTCGATAAGATAATAAGATAATAATTTTTTTTGAAAACCCTATATAAATATATGGTCCCAATAATACTATAAATTAATAATTCCCTTATATTCATAAAAATATAGATATTACATCTTTGTAAAATATGATTCAATCATAGTTTGATTTTTCTTATAATTTAAATCTACATGAAGCTCATCCATAATCTTTCTTATTGCATCCAAAAGCTCGGGTGTGGTGCTTTCGTGTTGCATCAGAAAGTTATTAAGCATTTTTGATGCCGTGAGTGCATCACGTGTAACTGGCTCCAATGATGTTGTATCGTCTTCAATATCATCTTCAACATTATTTTCAATGATGGTGTTTGCAATCTCTTCTATATTCTGGACCTCGGAACATGATTCATTTTCACCCGAATAATCTAACAAGATATTAACATCCATTTCATTACGATAACCTAAATCCTTAATCATCACCTTAAGTTCATGAATGTATTCTTCCGAAATTGTATGTTCATTTAAATTGCTTGAAACTTCATCTATGGAACGAATTTTGCAATGTACGTTGAAAGCACCTTGCTATTGTCTCTTGTTTTACATTTGCCGAAAATTCTCTATAAATTAATAATTATTAATTTATCGATTAATTAATACCTCTCTAAATTAATAGAATTCTCCGGTCCCAACTATATTAATTTATAGAGGTTTTACTGTAAGTATCAATTACCAAAGACAAATTGCAATATACTTTGTAAAATCCGTAATTTTTATTTTATTTTTAAAATTAGATATTAGATTTTAAAGTAATTTTTTTTAGATATTTATTTTATTTAGAAAATTCTAGAATTCTGAAAGATAAGATTCGTTATAGTTGGAAAGAAGAGTAAGAATATTTTAGTGATCAATGTCTTTTTAATTAAGTAAATTATGTGTGTTAAAATCTTTTATTTAAAGAATTACTTGGAGAGGTCTAGAAATTTAAGAGGCAAGTTTTGTAGTTACTTAATTTATTTAGGGTTTTAGTGAGCCTATATAAGAAACCCATTAGATTATCGAAAAGACTCGTACAAACTCATTCGACCAAAAGGTGCGCTCTAACTGGTTATTTGATTATGTCTCATGCGTTTACATATTTGAGTGCCACTTTGATTATTATTCTTTGCTCCTATTGTGTCCACCATCATGTATGTATATATATTGTTTATTCATGCAAGCATTCGCAGTCTCGCACCATGTATAGTATTATGTTTTTCTTTTTATTTATAAATTCACTGTTGGTTGATACGTGGTTTTTTTATTAATATTTAATTGAGATGCTAGAATAGTAGAATATGTGTGCTCTATCAAATTGAAGCTTATTTTGATTAATTGTTAATTCTGTTGGTTCGATTCTTTTCGAAAAAAAATATATAATAATAAATTATTTCTTTACAAAAATTATCATGTGAGAAGCTGTTAATTTTACTGGCTTTATATGACCTTATTTTATTCTAAATTGATTTGTTGTTAATATTATTCATGACGAGAGCATAGGGTTAAATATGTTGTAAATGTGGCTAAATATAAGTTATAAATGCATGACAACGGGAGCTGTTTGGTTGTTCTGTTTAAGGTTTGTTACATGTTATGATATATGGACAAGGCAGTTAATCCATGAATGCATGCTACTGTGTTAGTATAGAATCAATTTGTTTTCTACTATTTTAATTTTAAATGATTATATAACTTGTACTTGTTATTCTTAAAAGTGGGCAAGAATTATTTGATTGTAAGCATGTCAAGTTTGGGTATCTTTCTGCAGTTTTGCAAATTATGTGCGGCCTCTGTCTTGTTTTGTTGTTATATGGAGTAGTTTTTAGTAACCATTTAATTGAGTAATTGATTAATTATGTTTTGTTCTGTTAATTAAATTATAGGATCAGTTCGTGTGTTGATTTTTAATTTCAGTTTTGGTCATTTTCGAGGTAAGTGACTTTTCGTTGCTCACTATTATTATAAAATCTGTTTATATTATGTTTCAAAATATCTGTTTGATTTTGTTATCGAAATTTGTGATATCGAAAATTGATTTTAGAAAAAAGAATTATTTTAGAATTCCCCAGTTTTAGTTGCGTATCGAATCATAGAATCCGGTCACTGGATAGTGTGGCATATAGAATCATAGAACTAGTTTACGCACGTTCCGGAACACATAGATACGTAAACTGGCCCCATCGAACATAGAACCGTGTCACTGGTTTAGTGTGACCGTAATTTAGAACTATGGGAATAAATTATGATTTTATTGTTTTGATTTTTGTATCGATTTAAAATTTTCAGAAATTTTGTTCACTTTTGAAAATATTATTTTTGAGCCGTTGGGCGATAGTTACTTGTTGGGCTTCGCAGCTCATTGTTTTAATATGTTTCAGGTTCGGACTTTTGGAAGCTTATTAAGATTAAGGATTTACAATGTGGATTTCGTGCTACTTGATTTAGATGCCATTATAGAAAAAGACTTATCGGATTATTGAATAAATTATTATTACTTTATTAGATATTGAATATTGGATTTGTGGAGCTGCGTCTCCAATTTGATGATTTTAGAATATTGAATTTGACCACTGCATTTGACTTTATGGAATAATTTGGTTTATTTGAATAAAGAATTCGTTTTATTTTAGTTTTTGATTTAGAATTAATATCTCGAAAAGTCGGGATGTTACAGTTGGCATCAGAGCCTAGGTTTTCCTTCGGAGTGTATTAGGTATGGGACTAGTACATTCCCTGGGAGCGATCCTATAGACTATCGTATAGGTTTTGACCTTTAAGTCGGTAAATTATTTTGAATTTAGAGCACTTGTTTATATGATTATTTGATCTATTTGACCTTTGTGCTTTTTGATCATTGATTAAGTTTGAAAGTTTGTTGTTTTGAGAAAAGATGGAGGGAGATGGCACCAACGGCAACAACAATGGCAATCATGGCAACGACAATCTGAATGGCAACAACAATGGTGATGGTGGGAATGTTTTCGACCAGCTAGCTGAGACTCTGGCTACGCTCGTGAATCAGAAACCTAGACAACAGAATATCGTCTCTCAATTCAAGCGTTTGAACCCACCAACTTTCGATGGGGCAACTGATCCGGCCATAGTCGAGATGTGGATACAAGAGATGGAGAAAGCTTTCGGACTTCTCAGCAGCAACGAGGAGCAGAAGGTCACCTTAGCTGTGTATCAATTGCAAGGCAGTGCTTATGACTGGTGGCTCATGGAGAAAAGGAAGAACGAGACCGCAACCGCTGAAGGGGAACCGGAACCATACACCTGGGCAAAGTTCAAGAAGGCTCTAGAAGATAAGTACTTTCCGAGAACAGTTCGTCTACAAAAGGAGAGGGACTTCATTCGGCTCGAGCAAGGTGGAAAGACTGTTACTGAATATGAAGCGGAATTTGCAAAGCTCTCGAAGTACGCGCCGACCTTAGTGGCAGATGAAAGCAGCCGAGCAAGAAGATTGGAAGAGGGACTTCGAACCGACTTTAGGAATTCGGTGGCGTCTTTTGAACTTCAGACGTACGAGGCTGTGCTTAACAAGGCATTGGTAATCGAGAGAGGCCTAGCTGAATCTGAAAAGGCGACAAGCAACTGGAACAAGAAGCGGTTCGCTCCAACTGGTGGATAATCTTCTCAAGGGGGACCACTCAAGAAACCTTACGTGTATGATCGAATGGGAGGACAAGGAAATCAAGATAAGTGTACTAGGTGTGACGGGAACCATGTTGATACAGAGTGTCGTTGGAACAGAGGTGCGTGCTTCCATTGCGGTGAAGTCGGACACAGGATTGCTCAATGTCCACATAATCCACCACCAAGGAAAGAAGTAGATAACAAGACCAGAGGACGTGTATTTATGCTCACGAAAAGTCGCGCGAACAATCGTAATTAAGGTATGATTTCTTTTCACTTGTAACTTATTTGATGTTATTTTGTGAATTTGGGGACCAAATTCTTTTAAGGAGGGGAGAATGTAAAATCCGTAATTTTTATTTTATTTTTAAAATTAGATATTAGATTTTAAAATAATTTTTTTTAGATATTTATTTTATTTAGAAAATTCTAGAATTCTGAAAGATAAGATTCGTTATAGTTGGAAAGAAGAGTAAGAATATTTTAGTGATCAATGTCTTTTTAATTAAGTAAATTATGTGTGTTAAAATCTTTTATTTAAAGAATTACTTGGAGAGGTCTAGAAATTTAAGAGGCAAGTTTTGTAGTTACTTAATTTATTTAGGGTTTTAGTGAGCCTATATAAGAAACCCATTAGATTATCGGAAAGACTCGTACAAACTCATTCGACCAAAAGGTGCGCTCTAACTGGTTATTTGATTATGTCTCATGCGTTTACATATTTGAGTGCCACTTTGATTACTATTCTTTGCTCCTATTGTGACCACCATCATGTATGTATATATATTGTTTATTCATGCAAGCATTCGCAGTCTCGCACCATGTATAGTATTATGTTTTTCTTTTTATTTATAAATTCACTGTTGGTTGATACGTGGTTTTTTTATTAATATTTAATTGAGATGCTAGAATAGTAGAATATGTGTGCTCTATCAAATTGAAGCTTATTTTGATTAATTGTTAATTCTGTTGGTTCGATTCTTTTCCGAAAAAAAATATATAATAATAAATTATTTCTTTACAAAAATTATCATGTGAGAAGCTGTTAATTTTACTGGCTTTATATGACCTTATTTTATTCTAAATTGATTTGTTGTTAATATTATTCATGACGAGAGCATAGGGTTAAATATGTTGTAAATGTGGCTAAATATAAGTTATAAATGCATGACAACGGGAGCTGTTTGGTTGTTCTGTTTAAGGTTTGTTACATGTTATGATATATGGACAAGGCAGTTAATCCATGAATGCATGCTACTGTGTTAGTATAGAATCAATTTGTTTTCTACTATTTTAATTTTAAATGATTATATAACTTGTACTTGTTATTCTTAAAAGTGGGCAAGAATTATTTGATTGTAAGCATGTCAAGTTTGGGTATCTTTCTGCAGTTTTGCAAATTATGTGCGGCCTCTGTCTTGTTTTGTTGTTATATGGAGTAGTTTTTAGTAACCATTTAATTGAGTAATTGATTAATTATGTTTTGTTCTGTTAATTAAATTATAGGATCAGTTCGTGTGTTGATTTTTAATTTCAGTTTTGGTCATTTTCGAGGTAAGTGACTTTTCGTTGCTCACTATTATTATAAAATCTGTTTATATTATGTTTCAAAATATCTGTTTGATTTTGTTATCGAAATTTGTGATATCGAAAATTGATTTTAGAAAAAAGAATTATTTTAGAATTCCCCAGTTTTAGTTGCGTATCGAATCATAGAATCCGGTCACTGGATAGTGTGGCATATAGAATCATAGAACTAGTTTACGCACGTTCCGGAACACATAGATACGTAAACTGGCCCCATCGAACATAGAACCGTGTCACTGGTTTAGTGTGACCGTAATTTAGAACTATGGGAATAAATTATGATTTTATTGTTTTGATTTTTGTATCGATTTAAAATTTTCAGAAATTTTGTTCACTTTTGAAAATATTATTTTTGAGCCGTTGGGCGATAGTTACTTGCTGGGCTTCGCAGCTCATTGTTTTAATATGTTTCAGGTTCGGACTTTTGGAAGCTTATTAAGATTAAGGATTTACAATGTGGATTTCGTGCTACTTGATTTAGATGCCATTATAGAAAAAGACTTATCGGATTATTGAATAAATTATTAGTACTTTATTAGATATTGAATATTGGATTTGTGGAGCTGCGTCTCCAATTTGATGATTTTAGAATATTGAATTTGACCGCTGCATTTGACTTTATGGAATAATTTGGTTTATTTGAATAAAGAATTCGTTTTATTTTAATTTTTGATTTAGAATTAATAACTCGAAAAGTCGGGATGTTACATACTTTTACCTTAGACAGCGAGGATTTATAGAATGCCAAATAACAAAAGAATGAGACACCCCCTCACAATTCTGCATAGATGCTCATTGACCTATTGAGATAGGGGTTGAAGCATCACTTTCAGATGTTACCAAGGGGTCTCTCCTCAAAATTACTCGGACCCAACTGAGTATTAGCTCAACCGTAGTCATGATAATCGGAGAAACCTGTGCCAGTATTGCTGAGAAATGCAGGCTCAGAGGGTTCTTGGAGGGTGATCGTAGGACTACTTAACATGACCGCAACTGAAGCCATCGTCGGTCTATCAGCTACATTTTCTTGAACACAAAGCAGTGCTATGTTGATGCATCTTTTCATCTCATGCACCAAGTCCCTTCCATTCCGTAAAATTGGATCTATGACATCCAACCACTTATCATTTTGCCAAAATTTCCACACCTGAAGACACCAACATCTTTGATAATAATTAATAACAGTTCTCTTTCGTTGTATTAACCCATGTTGAATTAATAAATTTGTGTTGGTAAATATGTTGAAAAAACTTACATAGCTAGAAAGATGCTCTGTACTTTTTCCATTTTGAAAATCATTCTTCTGACCAGTGATGATTTCCAGAACCACCACACCAAAGCTAAAGACATCTGATTTAACTGAGAACTGACCATACAATACATACTCTGGTGCCATGTATCCACTGCAAAAATGAGTTATCCAATAACACAAAGATTATTTGTGCCAAATCTTTCCTTTTAATAGTTATTGCATTATTTAGTAGTCCCATATTTCTTTTGCAAGTAAAGAGACATATGATATGGAAGATCCAAGATACATGCGCATGCTCTTAAACACTGACAGAGACTAGACATGATTATGGGAATTGGTACTTACAAGGTGCCCACAGGTCTATCTGTAGCAGCTTGAGTTTCGTCAGCTTCGAACAACCTTGATGTACCAGAATCTGCGATTTTTGGGTTCATTTCTGCATCTAGCAGAATGTTGCTAGGTTTCAGATCGCGATGAATGATCCTAAGACGAGAATCCTCATGGAGATATTGAAGTCCTCGAGCAACACCCTTTACAATTTTCAACCTTGTGACTGCATCAAAATTGCTACGCTTTTCTCCATCTTTACAGCTATTTCTCGTCCATCAGAAAGCCTACCCTGAAAGGTGGTTCCAAGCAGGATTAAAAAAAAAAAAAAAAGAACAAAAAAAAAAAAAGGAGCAGATATCTGGTACTACTACTTGGACAAGAGCATAGCCAGGATCAATTTTACAAGTTCACAACCCTTTATTTACCTTATAAACAACTCCAAATCCACCTTTTCCAAGTTTGTTATCAGGAGAAAAGTTATCTGTCGCAAATTTGATAACATCAAAGTTGTAATGCAAGGATTCTTCGCTCATCTCATCCCAATCTTGAAAGAAACATTCAATATACTTATCAGTAAGAAAATCTTATTGTGTACTGCTACACTGTCCAATATTAACTCTGAAATGTTTCTCTCTACAGAAAAAAAGAAAGTTTACTAAACTGTAAATATCAGTCATATATATATACAACAATGTTATGAATATCAACATCAGTTTAAAAGTATTGGAAATCAAATGAAGATCATTACCATCAGTTTTATCCTCTTTGTTCTTCTTTCTTGAATAATAGATGTACATTCCAAGAAAAACTATTATCACCAAACTAGTAGAAACAACAACAACAATGATAATTAAAATCTTTGTTTTGCTATGAGTATTACTACCACATTCACCTGCACATAAACCATGGATGCTTATCATTAAATGTGTATTTTGACATAAAAAAATATGCGGTACAGAGCTAGTAAAAATCTTGATGCACATAGATTTAAAAAGTTCAACACACCATTAGATTTTTACAATATATTTAGTTCAGAATGAGTCACTTGTATGAAATAAGAAGTAAAATGTTACCTGTGCCAGGGATTTGAGCTGCAGTTTTGATATAAAAAGGTGCTAAGCCAGTCTCATATCTAAAATAACAACTAGGCATAACAACCCGTCCACCAATTTTATTTTCACAACATTCGTGAAGCTGTCCAAATGATTTATCCAAGCAATCTTTGCACTGCTGAGTAGTCAAATCCGGAGTACATTGCACCAGCCCAAACGTCGTACCTTGAGTAACACTAAAATTTCCCGTAGCTATTTTTCGATCAGAAGTGTTAGCAGCTGCAGCTTGGAGTTTTTCCAACAAACATCTGACATTTCTATTGAAATTCTTGGCATTCGCTTTTCCATCATTCCAGTCAGTTTTGTTAGAAGTCAAACTCACTAGAAGTGTTAGAATTCAAACCCGTGTGTGGAAAATGAAGGTAGGCTGCAGCAAGAAGTAAAATAAAGAGGCTAGTCAATGATCACATATGTAAGCAATGATGTAAGATGGTGCAGTTTGGAGCCTATATAAAGGCCCAGCTAGCTCATAGATAAATACACCAAAAAAACATATGTAATACCACAAAACTATAAACACTTTCAATATCAAAAACACTAAACACTATTCCGCTACTTTGTTCATGGTATCAGAGCCAAGTTCTATCCTAGGGAAACACATTTCAGAAGAAGAACAAACTGTCAGGTGAAATTTTTGAGTTTTTCGAAGGTGGTCGAAACTCAGTTTTGAGCATACCATTAGATTGGCCTCACTGATACGAGTCCAGAGGTATCTTTCGAATTCAAAACCGACGTCAGACGAAGCCGTACGAGCTGCCGGAAGTTTTTCAAGAATAAGATGATGAATAGTGACTGAAGACACTGTTCATGCATACGGGACTGTTCATACATACGGTACTGTTCATACATACGGTACTGTTCATACATACGGTACTGTTCATACGAGACAAAGAACTGTTCATCGCCGGAGACAATGGCTGAACAAATGGCTGAACAACCAGAAACCACAACACAGTTAGTCTCTATGGAACAAATGGAACAAATGTTTCAATTATTTCAGAAACTACAAAAAAATCCAAACCTCCCAGAAACCGGAATATCACAAACGGTGCGTGTTGCCGAAAAACTAAATTTCACTAATTACACCAAATGGTGTAAATTAATGCATATTGCTATTGGTGGTCGAGGCCGGCTCAATCATATCACAACCAATCCCGTTCCACCAGATGACCCTGAGTACCAACAGTGGGCTCAAAAGGACTCGATAGTCTTGTCTTGGATCATTGAAAATATTGATGGAAATCTTGTGAACCAATTTCTGGATTACAAGACTGCCCGGGAACTATGGAAGGGAATTGAAACTCTCCTTAGCAGTGGGAGAGACGAACTCCAGATCTATGATCTAAGTTCAAAGGCAGCAACTATGAGACAAGGAAGGGACACTATAGAAATATATTTCAGTAAACTCAACACTCTGTGGAAGGAAATAGACAGGAGAATGCCCAACCCCATGAAGTGTGCAGAGGACATTACTTTATTTAATTCCTTCATACAAAGGCAAAGATTGTACCAATTTCTGGCTGGAGTAAGTGATACTCTAGACAAAGAAAAGAGGGATATATTGTATCAAGATCCACTACCCACCATTGACGCAGCCTACGCGTCCATAAGACGGGAGATTGCCCGTCGCGGCATAATGGCCAGCAACTCATCATTGGGACGAGAACCTTCAGAGATTGGTAGTGGGCTCCTCGTAAAACATCGGTCGGAATCCTCGTCATTCCAACGAGAGGATAAAACTCAGCTCAAGTGCAGCCATTATGGTGGTACGAAACACACCAAGGAGGGTTGTTTCAAAATCATCGGGTATCCAGAATGGTGGGACGACATGAAGCAGAGGAAGGGCGTCTCCAAGGCTATAATTTCCAGGACCGGCGGTAAGGCCAACCTAGCTGTAGGTGGTCCGGATAGTAATGACGACAAACCCCTCACAACAACGCTACATACTGATCAGACATCAGGTACAGTCCGTGAAAGCAAAGTCACCAGAAATCAAAATTCTTTGGGCCTAGTATGTAACCAAATATCCAATCCATGGATTTTTTTATTGTGGGGCCACCGATACAATGACCTATGATTCTTCCGATATTGTGTCCTCCAACAACACTCATCGTACCCAAATCCAAAGTGCAAACGGAGAATATATTTCCGTTACCCAGGCCGGAACTGTGGATGTTACCTCTAATATCCATTTACAAAACTGCCTCTTAATTCCTAGTCTTACTCACAAGCTTTTATCTGTTAGCCAGTTAACTAGGGAACTTGACTGTACTGTTCTAATGACATCATCTGGTTGTGTTGTGCAGGATGCTCAGACGGGACGGATCATTGGGCATGGTACTGAACGAGGAGGATTATACTATGTGAATGAGGTGACTCAAAACGGTAACGCTTTGCTTGCTCATGGATCACCGGAACATCAACTCTGGATGTGGCACCGTCGGCTAGGTCACCCCTCCATAGGTTATCTCAAACGATTATTTCCCTCTTTAAAGAACATTGCCATAGATTTGAACTGTGAAGCATGTGTTTTAGCTAAAAGCCATAAGCACTCATACTATCCTAGTATGACTCATAGTACTCAACCATTTGCCTTGATTCATTCTGATGTATGGGGATCAGTTCCAGATTTTACCCTTCATAATTTTTCATATTTTGTTTTATTTGTGGATGATTGTACTCGCATGAGCTGGGTGTATTTTTTAAAACACAAATCTGAAATGTTTGATGTCTTTGTTAAATTCTACCACATGATTTGCACTCAGTTCAAAGCTCAACCAAAAATTTTACGGTCTGACAATGGGGGGGAATACGTTAACTTGAACATGAAACAGTTCATTATTGACCATGGCCTCCTCCACCAAACCACATGTTCTTACACACCTCAACAGAATGGTGTAGCTGAGCGAAAAAATAGAACCCTTCTTGAAATCACCCGAGCCCTTATGATCGAATCTCATGTTCCTGTTCACTTCTGGCCGGAAGCTATTGCTACTGCTACCTATCTCACAAACCGCCTTCCCACAAAACCCCTCAATTACAACACACCCCTCAATACTCTTGGGTCACACGTCTCAATTCCATCTTCACATTCCTTGCCTCCTCGAGTCTTTGGATGCATTGTCTATGTTCATCTTCAAAAAGGGGTGCGCACCAAACTAGAACCCAGGGCTGTTAAATGTGTCTTTCTTGGGTATGGGGTTAATCAAAAGGGGTATCGGTGTTATGACCCTATCCAGGACAAAATCTACACTACTTTAGACTGTGAATTCTTTGAACAGTCTTACTACTATACCCAGCTTAGTCCTCAGGGGGAGAGTTTGAGTGATGACCTTGATGACCTTAGCTGGTTAACATATCCAGAAGTGATGAATCCAGATCCTACAACACAAGTAAGTAATACCACCGATGTTGCTCCTGAAGCATCAGTATCTCCTCCATCAGTATCTCCTATTATGTCCACTCCAGTTTCGTCTAATGAGCATCCTTCTGATGACTTCTCCTCAGCAGAGGTTAATTCTGAGAACTCTGGAACTGATACTATTATTGAGACTAATATTTTTCCTAGTGATAGTGTTCCAAACAGGTATCAGTTACCCCCGAGAAGTACAAGAGGAGTTCCACCGAGAAGGTATGATCCAGAGTATGAGGCCCAACGGTCTAAATATCCTGTAGAGAGAATCAGCAATGAGAACTTGTCCAGCACAGCCATGGCTTTTACCGCCTCTGTATACTCCACTGACATTCCCAAAACAGTGGAGGAAGCCCTTGGAAATGAAAAGTGGAAACAAGCTATGGAGGACGAGTATTCAGCTCTACAGAGAAACAAAACATGCGAAAAATGCATCCTACCAAAAGGAAAAAAAGGTAGGTTGCAGATGGGTATTCTCTATCAAATACCGAGCAAATGGAACAGTTGAGAGGTACAAGGCACGACTAGTGGCTAAAGGATATACCCAGACATATGGAATTGACTACTCTGAGACCTTCTCTCCTGTAGCCAAGATTGATACAATACGGGTCTTGCTCTCAATAGCAGCAAACAAGGAGTGGCCCATATACCAGTTTGATGTAAAAAATGCTTTTCTTCACGGAAGTATTGATGAAGAAGTATATATGGAGGCACCACCAGGGTATTCTCAGGAATTTAGAGATAAAGAAGGATGTAGACTGAGGAAGGCACTTTATGGGCTAAAACAGTCCCCTAGGGCATGGTTCGGAAGATTCACAAAAGCTATGAAGAAGTTAGGGTACAATCAAAGCAACTCAGATCACACCCTATTCTTGAAGAGGGTTGGAGATAAAATCACTTGCTTGATAATTTATGTGGATGATATGATTATCACTGGAAATGATGAGGAAGAGATCACTGACTTAAAAGGAAAACTATTTCAAGAATTTGAGATGAAAGATTTGGGGACTCTCAAGTATTTTCTTGGCATAGAAGTTCTGAGGTCGAAACAAGGAATCTTCATTCACCAGAGAAAGTATATCCTTGATCTTCTGGTAGAAACAGGAATGCTAGACTGTAAACCAGCTGAGACACCGATCGTTGCTAATCATGGTCTTCAAATTCTTGAAGGAGCAAAACTGGCTAAAAGAGAACAATATCAGAAGATTGTGGGAAAACTCATTTACTTAGCTCACACAAGACCAGATATAGCTTATGCTGTAGGAGTGGTGAGCAGGTTCATGCACCTCCCACAAGTACAACACATGACAGCAGTAATGAGAATTTTGAGGTACTTAAAGGGTACAAGTAGCACGGGAATTTACTTCGTCAAAAATGATCATCTGGATCTAATTGCCTACACAGATGCAGACTAGGCAGGAGATCGTGACGGCAGGAAATCCACTTCTGGGTACTTTACTCTAGTAGGTGGTAACTTGGTCACCTGGAGAAGTAAAAAACAAAAGGTGGTGGCCCTATCAAGTGCAGAGGCAGAATTCAGAGGAATTGCAAAAGGAATAACTGAAATCCTATGGATTCGGAAACTCATGAATGAACTTGGTTTTCCACAGAAAACAACATGTAAGCTATTTTGTGACAATAAGGCAGCTATAAGTATCTCAGAAAATCCGGTCCAACATGACAGAACGAAGCACGTCGAGATAGACCGACATTTCATCAAGGACAAATTGGAAGATAAGACAATCAAACTTCCGTTTGTTCGATCAAATGATCAATTAGCTGATATCCTGACAAAGGCAGTCAATACTAAAGCCTTCGATGAGACTTTACGCAAGTTGGGCATTGGAGCACCGACTGCCCAACTTGAGGGGGAGTGTTAGAAGTCAAACTCACTAGAAGTGTTAGAATTCAAACCCGTGTGTGGAAAATGAAGGTAGGCCGCAGCAAGAAGTAAAATAAAGAGGCTAGTCAATGATCACATATGTAAGCAATGATGTAAGATGGTGCAGTTTGGAGCCTATATAAAGGCCCAGCTAGCTCATAGATAAATACACCAAAAAAACATATGTAATACCACAAAACTATAAACACTTTCAATATCAAAAACACTAAACACTATTCCGCTACTTTGTTCAAGTTTTATAGGGCTCAGTTGTATTGATATGAAAGATATTTCGATCAGAGTATCTTAACATACATTCATCCTTCCATATAATCGCCACTTTTTCTTTGGTACATCTTTCTACTAGCTCCTTGTAAGCCTTTGAAAGACAGGATTGACACCTCGTAGCTTCAGAGATATCACCTCTACAAAGAGCAATAACGTTTACAGTGTCCGGCTTATTACCAATTGAGAAGTTTAAGAAAGTTGCATCAGAGCTATTCAAGATGCTGGGGATTTTTTCGATGTTTTTATGAAAATCACTGTTGTTTTCGTACACTTGATCATACTGATAATTACAGTAAGAACCAGTTGTCCCAGTTTCTTGAGCAAAAATCAAACCAAACATCTGTATGAATGTGCAGATTATGAATAAAACAATTGGTTTAGACTCCATCACAAGATATCTGATTCCCGTATGTAGGATGCTTTATGTAGGAAGTTGTAGGTACAGTATCTGAAATGCTTGAACCACATGAATTCTGATATTGTTTGAAAAGTCTATGAAATTGTCATGCAATCAATCACAAACAAACCAAGTTGTAGGTTCCTATGGATGCAATAAATCACAAACGACTTTTTCGTACTTCTGGTCCATTCAGTTGACGGACTCTTGTTTACTAGTACTTCCTCGTCTCTTTTTACTTTGCTCGTTTGACTAAAAACACGGGTTTTAAGAAAAATTGGGTATTGAATATTATTTGTAAGAAGTAGTGGGTATTGAATATTGTTTTTAAGGAGTAGTGGATATTGAATATTGTTTTTTTTGGAGTAGTAGGTGGAGTAGTGAATATTGAATATTATTATTAAGGAGTAGTGGGTGGAATAGTAGGTATTGAATATTGTTTTTTTGGAGTAGTGGGTGGAATAGTGGGTGTTGAATATTATTTGTAATGATTAGTGGGTGGAGTAGTGGGTATTGAATATTATTTTTAAGGAGTAGTGGGTGGAGTAGTGGGTATTGAATATTATTATTTACGGCTTAAAATAAAAAGGGGAAAAGTATTTTGATAGTCCCGATTTAGTAAATGGGAAATGTTTTTAGAGACAGAGGGAGTATTAATTGAAATGATTCAAAATACGAATTTTCTAGTGTGTGCCAAATGACACAAGCTAAGAATCCGTGTTTGATGAGTTGTCAAATTTTTATTGTTGGAGATTTTATTAATAATGATGGCTCCCTGTATTCACATAAATATCCACTAATCAAAATTTAACAACTCATCAAACACGAATTTTTAGCATGTGCCCTTGGGCACACACTAGACAAACCTTCAAAATATAGTTTTCTCCGGATACATTGAATTATTAGTTTGTTGTGTTTTCTGACCAAAAAGCACGCAGAGTTGACGCTAAAATCAATTATAATGTTAGCTGCAGTGAAATTTCATGACCAACTTTAAACTCGCTTTCTTTTCTTTTTTTTAATGACAGGTGGGACTTCTGTTGGACTCCAGAAAAAAAGAAGAAGTTAAAATGGGTCTATTTGGGTTTTTTTCCTGTGGAAGCGGAAGCTAGGGGAAAATTTGTTTGTTTGTTTGTTTAAATGTATGTGTTTTGTCTGTATGGTATTTAACGTTTTCCTTAAAGTATAATCTAATCCCAACTCAAATCCAAGTTATTTCCGTTAAACGATCGAATTATTTCGGTTATTTTTTCGGTATTCGGTTAACAGAATCGAATGCATAACCTTACTCCTAAATTAATATAATTGTCAATCAAATATGAATTGTCTCTAAATTATACATTTTGTGCTTTTGGACAAATTTGCCCCTAATCTATATATAATAATATATGCATATTATTATGTAATTTATATAAGAGTTCCTAGTTTCTCTGTTTAAGGAATCAGCAAGGAACATGATCCAGTATTTATAATTCATTATAATATATGTTAATCATCATAAAAGTATAGAGATCCTGTAATATAAGAGTAGCTATATTATTAATTGCATTTATTATTAATTTATTATAGACACTTTTTAAATATTAATTAACGGAGCCCGAACTTGTATATAATACTATGTTCTCGACTTTTATTTCGATTGTTAGTTAAAAGACTTCTAATACAAAATTTTACTATTAAATTAAATTAATATTCAATAATATTATTTTAATTAATTGAATTTATATAACTTCATTAATTAATGAAGTCCTAAGTTGTATATAATACTATATTCTCGATTTTTAGTCAATAGATTCCTACTATCCAATTTCACTAATAAATTAAATTAATATATAATATTGTTAAATTAATTAATTAATTTAATTTAATATTTAGTGGCATACCTTGGCATACCGCGATATGCATGGCATACCACTAAGAGGGGATTTCTGCTTTTAATAAAAAGTATAGATACTAATTAATAATTTGTAACACATTTCTTATTTAAGTTTCTTTTGAAGTTCAATATTGAAAAAATATCTAATACATCAATCCTTTTGCTAATTATTTGGAATATGCAGGAAATGCAGCAAATACCCAAGAGCACTTCTAAAACGGAGAAAACCTGCACTCAATGATGATCTTGCGAAGCTTGTTTAAAAAACATTAATGTATTATATTGCTGATGTAAGCATTCTAGTTAGTTAAAAGAGGAATGACAACAGGAGGATCTAACACACTCTCACGTGCAAAAGAATAGCATAAAACATTTCCTTCTAGTCTAATAGTTAGTTAACTAGTTTCTCTGTAATTTTCACTCTCATCTTCTTCAATCTGCAATCAGTAATAGGTAGAACAGAGAACTTCATCTGTGAAGCTTTAATGGAGGTTTGTTCATAGTAATAAAGTCTATAATTTTTGTATCAAATTCGTATTTGTAACATGGTATCAGAGCGTAGCAACGATTCTGGATCATCAATCTCGCTTCAATTTGCATCGATCTTCATCGATTTCATTAATTTCTAGGTATTTTTCTTACCAACCATTACATATTTCATACCATATGTTGATATACCTGATGTTTTGCATTTTTCACTTCATGAGGATGGTTCAAGTTCATCACAATCGCAGTCAAATTCTTCTGATCATCCTCATAACTCTGATCATTCTTTTACTCATTCTAATCCATTAAGAGAAGTACAAGAATATCTAAGCTTCCTGCACATTTGTCAGATTTTGTTTATAATTCTTCTCATTGGTGTCATCTAGTTTCTTATAACCATTTACCTAGTACACAACATGCTTTTATAGCTCAAATAGAGAATTTAAAAGAACTAGAAAACTATGAAGAAGCTTGTAAGGATAATCGTTGGATTGAAGCAATGAATAAGGAACTTACCGCTCTTCAAAGTAATAACACTTGGATAATGGTGGATTTACCCCTGGCAAGAAAGCAATAGGGTGCAAGTGGATTTATAAAATAAAGCTTAAAGTTGATGGTTCGGCTGAGAGATTTAAAGCTCGGTTAGTAGCCAAGGGCTATAACCAAAAATGGGGAATTGATTTTATGGAGACTTTTTCCCCTATAGTGAAAATGACAACCATTAGATGTTTGTTGGTTGTAACTGCTAGTAGAGGTTTAAATTTGTTTCAGCTAGATGTCAATAATGCATTCCTCCATGGTGATCTTTTTGAAGAAGTTTACATGCAAGTACCTCCTGGTTTCTATAATCCCGAGAATAAAGTTTGCAAGCTTGTCAAATCCAGTTATTGCCTAAAACATGCCTCAAGGCATTAGTTTGCCAAGCTTGTGGGGGCATTACAGAGGTTTTCATCAATCAAAGAATGACTACTTAATGTTCATAAAGAAAACTAAATCTCATATTACTGTCGTTGCATTTTGTGTGGATGATGTAATACTTACTAGAAATGATCTGAAAGAAATCTGTGATTTAAAGATCTACTTGCATGATACTTTTAGTATAAAAGATCTACGAAGATTGAGTTACTTTTTAAGAATTGAGGTAGGTTACACAGATTCTGGTATTTCTTTAACTCAGAAGAAGTTTACTAAAGAGTTGTTGAAAGATGCAGGAATTACAAAATACAAAAGTGTAGTAACTCCTCTTCCAATAAATCTCAAACTGTCAGCTGAAGTTGGTGACATCTATACAGATCCTAGTTACTACAGATGTACGGTTGGAAAACTCATTTTTCTAACACACACAAGACCAGATTTAGCATTTACTATACAACATCTGAGCCAATATCTTCAACAGCCTAGAGTTCTTCATTACAAGGCTTTCATGCATACTTTGCAGTATGTAGCATCTACAAATAGACAAGGTATTATTCTAAAAGCAAATGACCAGCTCATTCTACAAGCTTTTGCAGACTCTGACTGGGCAGCATGTACAGACTCAATCACAGGTTACTTAATGCTGCTAGGGAACTCACCAATCAGTTGGAAATCTAAAAAGTAAGGTACTGTTTCTAAGAGTTTAGCTGAATCTAAATATAGATCGATGTCAACAGCAGCTTCAGAAGTAACATGGATAGTAAGATTACTTGAAGAATTGGGAGTACAGAAGTTAAAACCAATTACTGTTCACTGTGATAATCAGAGTGTTATACACATAGCAAAGAATCATATTCATCATGAACGGACGAAGCACATTAAGATTGATGTGCATTTCACAAGAGATAAAATAGTAGAAGGTTTACTGGAGCTCTTATATATTCCAACATCTATGCAACTAGCTGATGTGTTTACTAAAATACTACCATCCGGGCAATTCAACAAATTGCTTTCCAAACTTGGCATGTCAAGCTAGCCTAGTTTGAAGGGGGTTGTTGAATATAATGAGAATAATGAAAATAACGAAAGCAATAATGCAAAGAGTTAAAGATGCAACATGATTACTTCATTGCTAATGTAAGCATTCTAGTTAGTTACAAGAGGAATGACAGCTGGAGGATCTAACAAACTCTAAAGTGCAAAAGAATAGTATAAAACCTTTCCTTCTAGTCTAATAGTTAGTTAACTAGTTTCTCTGTAATTTTCACTCTCATCTTCTTCGATCTGTAATCAGTAATATGTAGAACAGAGAACTTCATCTATGAAGCTTTAATGGAGGTTTGGTCATAGTAATAAAGTCTATAGTTTTTGTATCAGATTCGTATTTGTAACATGGTATCAGAGCGTAACAACGATTCTGGATCATCAATCTCGCTTCAATTTGCATCGATCTTCATCGATTTCTAGGTATTTTTCGTTGATTCATCTTGTTCATTTTACAAAGCTGTTGTGTTTGTTCATATTCTCTTCTTATTTTTTTGATTCGTGAACATTTCTTTCTTCTTTTGCTTTCGCTGATTTGTTCGATGTATACTTGATTTGATCAAACTTTGATTCTTGATTTCGCTTTATTCATCTTCATATTTGTCAAATTTTTGTTGTTGTTGTTGTTGTTATTCTGATCTTTAAAAATGGAAAACACAAACACAATCGATCCATCTTAAAATCCTGTTTCTCCGTATTACATACATCCTTGTGATAATCCTGGTATGAAGCTTGTTTCGTTACAATTTGATGGAAATAGTTATGGAGATCAGAAGAGATCTATGCTTATTAGTTTCTCTTGCTAAGAACAAGGTTGGTTTTGTTGATAGTAGTCTTGTTAAAACTGCAATTACTGATGTTACTTACAAAGCTTGGGAGCGTTGTAATAGTATGATGATTTCTTGGCTTCTTGGGGTTTTTGATCAAAATATTGCAAGAAGTTTCTTATACTTTAAGATTGCTAGAGAAATTTAGACCAGTCTTGAAGAAATATATGGTCAGTCTTCGGGAAGTTTACTGTTTTCTCTTCAACAATCATTGAGTGAAATTAAACAGGCTAATGATGATATCTCTGGTTTCTATACCAAGATCAAAATGATTTGGGATCAATTAGATTCTGTGGATCCTATTCCTACTTGTGTTTGTACTAACTGTACATGTACAATTACTCAAAAGTTGGTGAAATTTCAAGAAGATCGTAGGTTGGTTGAGTTTCTTATGAAACTTAATGATGGTTTTGAGATGATCAGGGGTAACATTCTTGTTATGAGTCCCTTGCCACCTATTTCTCAGGCATTTCGATTGTTGGTCCAAGAAGAAAATCACAAGAGATTGTTTCAACATCTACCACCAACAGGAACTACATCATCTGATAGTTATATGGCTTTTGCAACAACTAGGATGAATTTCTCAGACAAGTATAAGTCTCCATTTAATACTAGCAAGCAATCTTCTAGTTTTCCTGATACAAAATACAGGAACAATTTCTATTGTGAACATTGCAAGACAAGTGGCCACACCATTCAAAGGTGTTACAAATTGCATGGTTATCCACAATCTTTTAAAAGAGACAAAAGATTTGCTGATGTGGTCAGTCAAGATGCTACAAATTAGAATGCTAATGATAATGTTTCTCTAACTGTTGCTCAATATCAGTAACTCATGCAATTGCTTGGTACTAAAGGTGAATCAAATCAGTCTTCAAATCATAATCAAGATACTCAAACTTCTAGGGTAGTTAATGTGGCAGGTAAATTTTGTTTTACTTCTGCCATTGGCTCTAAGTGGATAGTTGACAGTGGGGGCAACAGACCACATGTGTTATGATCTGAGTTCATTTTCTCAAGTAAAGTCTATTCAGGATAATTCTTGTTATATCACAATTCCAGATGGTAATCAGGTTCTTATTACTCAAATCGGGGAAGTAATACTAAAGAATGATATTGTAGTTAAAAATGTTCTATATGTGCCAGACTTTAAGTTTAATCTCATATCGATACCAAAGTTATGCAAAGATCTTAATTGCTCTGTGACTTTCAATGATAATGAGTGTATTCTACAGAATTCTTCAATGAAGAAGCAACTTCTTGGTAATTGTCAGAATTGTATTTACTATCTAGTAGAGGCTCCTACATCTACTTAGATTTCTCAAAATATATATTGCTATGCCTATTGCAATTAGAGCATCAGTCTCTCATTCTGTGGATACTAGCTAGTACTACCAAATTATGGCACTTAAGATTGGGCCATCTACCTACTAATTTGTTGCATCATGTTTCTTCAATAAAAGGTTTTGAATTACCTCCTTTGAACAATATTTGTC
Source organism: Kitagawia praeruptora (assembly GCA_037693485.1). Lineage (NCBI taxonomy): Eukaryota > Viridiplantae > Streptophyta > Magnoliopsida > Apiales > Apiaceae > Kitagawia > Kitagawia praeruptora. Next base: position 94,226,857 of record CM075354.1, on the reverse strand, counting down.
AGATATGTCCAGCTGCAAGACATGTTCGAAGTTCTTTTTCTAGTGGTACTACAAAGACAGAGAAGTGTTTTCAATTGTTATATTTGGATATATGGGGGCCTTATAAGGAACCTACTCATGATGGTTATAGATTTTTTCTCACAATACTGGATGATTTCAGTCGAATGAATTGGGTTTTTCTCTTGCAACAAGAATCTAATGCAGTACAATTTACACTTTATGTTGCTAATCAGTTTCAGTCCAATATTAATATTGTTAGAACTGATAATGCTACGAAGTTGTGTGAGGGAAGAATGAAATCATTTTATCTTAGTAAAAGTATTTTACATAAGAAAAGCTGTGTTTATACACCCCAACAAAATGGGGTGGTAGAGAGGAAACATAGATATTTACTTGAAATTGCTAGAGCCGTGTGTTTCCAATCAAAATTACCAGTCCAGTTTTGGGGATTATGTGTTTTTTGTGCTGCTCATCTAATGAATAGAATGCCTTTACAAGTACTTGGTTATCACAGTCCATATGAAAAACTGTTCAAAGAATCTCCTGATTTACAGTACTTGCGTCTATTTGGTTGTTTATGTTTTATGACAAATACACAATCTACAAAGAGCAAATTTTCACCAAGAGCAGAACCACATGTGTTTGTAGGATATCCTCCCAATCAAAAAGGTTATAAGGTATTGAATTTCGATTCCTTAGAAATTGCTATTTCCAGGGATGTTGTTTTCCATGAACAACATTTCCCTTATCATTTTAATAAAACAACAAATACACCTCCACCTTCCTTTTTCTTACCAACCATTACAGATTTCACACCATATGTTGATATACCTGATGTTTTTCATTTTTTACTTCATGAGGATGGTTCAAGTTCATCACAATCACAGTCAAATTCTTCTGATCATCCTCATAACTCTGATCATTCTTTTACTTATTCTGATCCATTAAGAAGAAGTACAAGAATATCTAAGCTTCCTGCACATTTGTTAGATTTTGTTTGTAACTCTTCTCATTGGTGTCATCTAGTTTCTTATAACCATTTACCTAGTACACATCATGCTTTTATAGCTCAAATAGAGAATTTAAAAGAACCAGAAAACTATGAAGAAGCTTGTAAGGATAATCGTTGGATTGAAGCAATGAATAAGGAACTTACAGCTCTTCAAAGAAATAACACTTGGATAATGGTGGATTTACCCCCTGGCAAGAAAGCAATAGGGTGCAAGTGGGTTTACAAAATAAAGCTTAAAGCTGATGGTTCGGTTGAGAGATTTAAAGCACGGTTAGTAGCCAAGGGCTATAACCAAAAATGGGGAATTGATTTTATGGAGACTTTTTCCCCTGTAGTGAAAATGACAACCATTAGATGTTTGTTGGCTATAACTTCTAGTAGAGGTTGGAATTTGTTTCAGCTAGATGTCAATAATGCATTCCTCTATGGTGATCTTTTTGAGGAAGTTTACATGCAAGTACCTCCTGGTTTCTATAATCCCGAGAATAAAGTTTGCAAGCTTGTCAAATCTATTTATGGCCTAAAACAATCCTCAAGGCAATGGTTTGCCAAGCTTGTGGGGGCCTTACATGACATAGGTTTTCATCAATCAAAGAATGACTACTTACTGTTCATAAAGAAAACAAAATCTCATATTACTGTTGTTGCAGTTTGTGTGGATGATGTAATACTTACTGGAAATGATCTGAAAGAAATCAGTGATTTAAAGGTCTACTTGCATGATACTTTTAGTATAAATGATCTGGGAAGATTGAGTTACTTTTTAGGAATTGAGGTAGGTTACACAGATTCTGGTATTTCTTTAACTCAGAAGAACTTTACTAAAGAGTTGTTGAAAGATGCAGGAATTACAGAATAAGAAAGTGTAGTAACTCCTTTTCCAATAAATCTCAAACTGTCAGCTGAAGTTGGTGACATCTATGCAGATCCTAGTTACTATAGATATATGGTTTGAAAACTCAATTTTCTAACACACACAAGACCAGATTTAGCATATACTATACAACATCTGAGCCAATATCTTCAACAGCATAGAGTTCCTCATTACAAGGCTTTCAGGCATACTTTGCAGTATATAGCTGTTAGTTCAAAAACTAACTACGCAAGCGTACGTGGTCACAAGTAATATAATAAGTTCGATCCCACGAAGGCTTGGTGTTTGTTCAGAAATAGTGCTTATGCAACGACGTATGATTAAACAACAAACTGCTTGAATAAATATAAAAAGGGAGTTTTGTTTTATTATTCTAATTGATTTATCAAAATAATAATACTAAATAATTCAAACTACTTGATTTAATTAAACGATATTTTATATGTGAGAAAAACATGGGATTCTAATTTCATTACTTATTTCATTTAGAATTGATGCCTTAATTCAAAGTGATCTGATAATTACAAAAGCTAGCCGGGAACACGAAACTAACATAAGCGCCTTTCAGCCTTAACTTATATCAAACCACACGAACATCCACTTAAAAAGATAGAAGTTGTGTGGACACCATTTATGCTTAGACCCTATATGTCTATAAGATTTGAAAACATAATTGGTTTACGAATAAATTCCTTTATTATGACTACATAGGGTGATGTGATCCAAAAACCCTACCACTTATCGTAACTGTACATGACAATTACAAACCTATGCTAACATGGAAATTCTAAATTTCTAAATCCACTTTCGTATTCATTAGGAATTAATAATTTAGACATTATCTACGCATCTAATAAATTAAGCGCAACCATATTAGGCAATCGGAATTTTCATCAAAATGCAAATTATTAAGGCATCGAATTTCTAAATTACATAAATAAATCCATTAGAATCCCATGACGTCGATTAGTTCATAATCGAACGAATCGTCATTATGGGATTAAATGAAAACATGGTATAAAATTGTATGAATAAAATATGAAATACAAGAGTTTAGAAAATAAAACCGAAATAGCTTCCAACGAAATAGAAAGGAGTATTCCAAGTAATCCTCGTAAAATAATAGTTTAGAAAATAGAACCAAAATAGCTTCCAACGAAATAGAAAGGAGCACTCCAAATAATCCCCGTAAAATCTTCAACCAAAATAGAACTTATACTAAATTTGCAGAAAATTAAAGTGTATAAATTGAAGCTGAAATTACAAAGGAAACTAGAGAGAATGCAACCAAATATAAGAGAGAACTCAGTTGTGGGATCCTTCAAACCTGTGCAAAATACATCTATTTATAGCACCTCTCAGCACACCATTTAGATGAACGGAAAGCAAGAATACAACAAAAACAGCGGCTGCTGCCTAACTTCAACAACTACCAGGCGGCTATATTCTTTTTTTCTTCTTTGTTTACTAAATTGATTTGCTTAATCAATTGCCGCCGACCACTCCTTTAACAATTCAAAATCAACAACCGGTTTTCATTTTGCTTTATATGAACGGCTCCGTAAAAATTCTTTTTAATCGGCACAACTTATAATCTTTAATTAATAAATAATTATTTTAATCCAGAAATTATAAAAATAAATATCTAATATTATTAGATATTTATAAATATAATTTTCCAAATAAATAAAATATTTATTAATATAAATAAATCATTAAGTCCTAAGCTGCGGTCTATTGAGGGTCTGGAACCGGACTCCTATTGCATAACAAAAAATATATCAATTCCAACCGGGGTTCCAACTTTAAGAATATATCACTTTCCATATTTTTGTGATAATTCTATTTTCTCATTGCTCGTCGAGGTGTAAGCTGCGGTCTCTTGAATATCTGAAACCGAGCTCCTTTTGCTTAACAAAAAATATAACAATTCCAACCGGGGTTTCAGCTTTAAGAATATATCACTCAGAATTTCTTTATGATAATTCTTTTTCCTCGTAGCCAGTTCACTTGATAATAAAATCCTTGGGATTAAATTCCGAATCGAGGCAAAAATCTGAATTGATTCAAAAATCCACCATTTTTAGTCTTTTATCGCCACGATACCTAAAGTTGCGAGTTCTGCACAACAAAGACTGAAACAACATAAACGAATTAAAATACACAACATACTTAAAGATAAACCACCAATCTAGGTCCAATTAGAGCATAATAAGTGGATATAAAATCCACTTATCACACCCCCAAACTTAAACCGATGATTGTCCTCAAGCGAAAACAGACTCGACTACCTCTAAATGCATGAATGCAACTGATGCAAGGATCCCATAGGCAAAGCAATAACCAATTTAACAGAGTGCCTTAGAGAATGTGATAATTCCAAATAGAGATCGACTAAATACCCGCATATTAACATTTACAAGCACAAAAACGCGCGTGTGTGCTTAGCTCACCAGATGTACTCCCTACACTAGTTCAGAAACATAGCCTATTCTTTGACCAAAGAATCACAAGTTTATACATAAAATGAACGTTAAACACTTAATAAGTCAGATACACCTTCATACTTATTCAAGTTTGCCAAGGATTCAACATGCTTTATTTAGTTCATTCAACTGCTATATATACAAAACTATGCTACTTATGCTTATTTGACTGTGCAATGGTTGAGGCCCCTAAAGACTCATGCACTAATACTCTTGTAGCGAGCGTTGGGTTAATGGATCCCAGACCAAGAAAGCCTTAGGTAACTAGGCACAAAGTCCCCTAGAACTTAATTGCTCGAGTATTAATGAGCTCAACCTTAGTCAATTATGCCCGTATACACTTATATCAACTTTTTTTTATTCTTTAAGAATGAGTGCATTGCGCTCCATCTCATTCCACCCCTAGACTACTCATAATAAGCATATGAGCGGCTACTAGCCTTTGGCGCCTAACCTTATTAACTTTCTTAGCTACCAAACTTTTAGCATGCAATCCTTGGTTTCCCCCAAACTTATACTTTAGTGTTTTTACGCTATGAAGGGAATACAGAACATTCTAAATATAAACAAGTGATTATTCTTAACAAAACAACAAGTATGTTCAAGAACTAGTTCAAGAGCAATCGCTGAGACTCTGTTAAGAATGTGTTTCTGTAGCATACAAGTCAATTCCTAAGTATTTAAATCAGCCCTCTATTCATCATTATCACACTCAAATTCATCATTGGCTACTAAAAGGAACCACTAAGCGCTATGGGATCAAGGAAGATATGCTATGCAACTAATCATGAAAATGCATTTTTTTTACATGGCATAATATGAATTATATGAAATTAAACTACCATGGTATATTATGAACTACATGAAACTATACGCAATTATGACTCGATTAATCAAATATCCTAAATCACCCCCAAACTTAAAATATTCAATGTCCTCATTGAAGGTATAGATAAAGGATAAAAGAGAACTCCCCTAACTGTCGGCATCGTCGCCCTCCTCGGGCAGTGAATCAGGTGGTGGAAATGCTGCACGAGCTCCAAACTGAGGGTAGTCTACCTTGAAAGAAGAAAGTTCTTGCAACTCGCCAATGACCTGCAAACTTGACATAATACTGAACAAAATCACACAAAATCAAACCACACAAAAAACACCAAACCTATGGGTTGCCTCCCATGAAGCGCTGTCGTTAACGTCATTTAGCCGGACGTTGCTTCCTCAACTCACGGTGGTTTCAAGAAAATAACTGAACCGTCCTCAACAGAAATACCATTCATACGAACGTTGACATCTTGATTGCTTAGTCCCAACATAACTCTTCTTTCACTTTTCACTTTGAGTTTTACGCCCGTCGACTTCTTCGCCTTCTTTTTCTTCCTCACACCTCTAAGGTGTTTATCCCTCTCAGCCGATTGAACAGAACACTCTTCTACCTCATCATCAACTATCCACCTTCTTAACACATTATCATGACCCTCTTCAAAAATCACTAACTCCTCATTCAAAAGGACATACCTCAAACACGGTGGAAGTTTTCCGAGCTTTACATTCGAGAGATCTCGAATTGAAGAACTATCAATGGAATCACTGATGTGATGCTCTAGCATGTGCATATCCGACTTTTCGCTCAACAACTGATCAAACTCCTCTGTCTGGCCCATATCAACCATTTCCACGCTGAAACACTCTTCATCTTCTGCTGGAAATTTCATGGCCTTGAACACATTAAACGTGACATTCTGGTCTTGTACCCTAATTGTAAGCTCTCCTTTTTGTACATCGATCAAAGTACGACCCGTAGCTAGAAAAGGCCTTCCCAAAATTATGGGAATCTTCTTGTCCTCTTCGAAATCTAGAATCACAAAATCGGCAGGAAATATGAGCTTATCAACCTTCACCAAGATATTCTCTACTATACCCCTTGGATAAGTGATTGATCGATCAGCCAGCTGCAACGAGATATTGGTAGGTTTTGGATCAAGAAGACCAAGTTGCTTGAAAACAGACAAGGGCATGAGATTAATGCTAGCTCCCAAATCACATAAGCATTTTTCAAAAGATAACTTTCCAATGGTGCATGGAATTGTAAAGCTTCCTGGATCCTTAAGTTTAGGAGGTAATTTCTGTTGCAACACCGCACTGCACTCCTCTATCAATGCCACTATTTCAAATTCTTCCAACCTTCTCTTTCGTGACAAAATATCCTTCATGAACTTTGCATATCTCGGTATCTGCTCCAATGCTTCAACAAAAGGAATGTTAATGGATAGTTTCTTGAAGACCTCCATAAACTTCTGAAATTGTTTTTCTTGATCTTGTTTCTGCAAGCGTTGAGGGAATGGAGGAGGTGGATATATATACTTTTCTGGTGTCGGTGCTTTAATTGGTTCATCTTTTCTAGATTCTTCATGCACCAACACTTGAGGCTTTTCATTAGACTCAGATTCCTTGATAACCTCTTCATCGGCTTTCTTTGAGTTCCCTTCAATCTCCTTACCACTTCTTAACGATACTGAATTGCAAGTCTCCTTCCGCTCATTCTTTGGCTCGGTGTCACTAGGCAGAGTTCCTTGTGGTCTGTTTAACAAAGAATTAGCAAGCTGCCCAATCTGATTCTCCAACGTCTTGAGAGATACTGCTTGACTTTTTACCAACAACCTCAATTCATCCAATTCAGATTTTTCATTAAAAGATTGCCCCGCACTAGCCTGAGGATGCTGCTGAAATCCCGGAGGTTGGAATTGTTGCCTTGGAGCATACTGCTGCTGAAAACTGGAAGGATTGTATGGCTTAGATCCGTATTGTTGACCCTGAAACTGCTGATAAGGCTGTTGTGGTTGTTGAATACCACCTTGATTGTTGCTCCAGCTGGTATTAGGATGATGTCTGTTATTAGGATGATAGGTGGCTGGAGCTGGTTGTTGTGGTCTCTGAAAATTGCTCACAAACTGCACTGATTCACTATATATGGCACATTGATTTGTATCATGTGCACCTGCACAAAGCTCACAAACACTTGCCACTTGTTGTACCCTATAATTTTTCAAAGAATCTACCTTCATGCTTAGCGCTTCGAGCTGAGCTGATAGGGATGTGGCTGTGTCAAACTCGAGGATTCCTGCCACATTATGTTGAGGCATCCTCTGCGTCGGATTCTGATACTCATTAGCCGCCATCATTTCAATTAGCTCGTAGGCGGCTTCATAGCTCTTAGCCCATAAGGCTCCCCCAGATGCTGCATCCACGATTGGTCTTGATTGCCATCCTAGACCATTGTAAAAGCAATTAATCACCATCCAGTTGGGCATTCCATGGTGAGGGCATTTTCTTAGCATTTCTTTATAACGCTCCCAAGCTTCACATAAAGATTCCCCCGTCTGTTGTGTGAACTGAGCAAGAGCATTCCTTATGGCAGCTGTTTTTGCCATGGGATAGAATTTCGTGAGGAACTTTTGAGCGAGTTCTTCCCATGTTGTTATCGAGCCAGCTGGGAGAGAGTGCAACCATCCCTTAGCCTTGTCTCGTAGAGAAAATGGAAAAAGCCTCAACTTTACAGCATCATCTGACATGTTGTTGAATTTGAATGTGTCACAAATCTCTATGAAGTTTCGGATATGCATATTTGGATCTTCCGTTGGAGCTCCCCCGAACTGGACAGAGTTTTGTACCATCTGGATTGTGCCAGGTTTGATTTCAAATGTGTTGGCTGCAATAGCTGGCCTGACGATGCTTGACTGAATGTCATTGATTTTCGGTTGGGAATAGTCCATCAACGTCTTGGGCACAACATCCGCCATTTCTAATGCTTCTTCCAGCTTTATTACGGTTCTTGATTTAAGAGCTTGGGCACGCGTTATCATAAACAACTCAAGATCCTTATACTGGCAGAACGAGAAAACACGACGTGAGAAAAAAATATCCAAGTCAGTTAAGTTTAACCTCCGTTGATGTTAAACACAAATTCTGAAAATAACACCGAAGTCCCCGGCAGCGGCGCCAAAAACTTGTTGGTTCGAAAACTAACTACGCAAGCGTACGTGGTCACAAGTAATATAATAAGTTCGATCCCACGAAGACTTGGTGTTTGTTCAGAAATAGTGCTTATGCAACGACGTATGATTAAACAACAAACTGCTTGAATAAATATAAAAAGGGAGTTTTGTTTTATTATTCTAATTGATTTATCAAAATAATAATACTAAATAATTAAAACTACTTGATTTAATTAAATGATATTTTATATGTGAGAAAAACATGAGATTCTAATTTCATTACTTATTTCATTTAGAATTGATGCCTTAATTCAAAGTGATCTGATAATTACAAAAGCTAGCCGGGAACACGAAACTAACATAAGCGCCTTTCAGCCTTAACTTATATCAAACCACACGAACATCCACTTAAAAAGATAGAAGTTGTGTGGACACCATTTATGCTTAGACCCTATATGTCTATAAGATTTGAAAACATAATTGGTTTACGAATAAATTCCTTTATTATGACTACATAGGGTGATGTGATCCAAAACCCTACCACTTATCGTAACTGTACATGACAATTACAAACCTATGCTAACATGGCAAATTCTAAATTTCTAAATCCACTTTCGTATTCATTAGGAATTAATAATTTAGATGTTAGCTACGCATCTAATAAATTAAGCGCAACCATATTAGGCAATCGGAATTTTTATCAAAATGCAAATTATTAAGGCATCGAATTTCTAAATTACATAAATAAATCCATTAGAATCCCATGACGTCGATTAGTTCATAATCGAACGAATCGTCATTATGGGATTAAATGAAAACATGGTATAAAATTGTATGAATAAAATATGAAATACAAGAGTTTAGAAAATAAAACCGAAATAGCTTCCAACGAAATAGAAAGGAGTATTCCAAGTAATCCTCGTAAAATAATAGTTTAGAAAATAGAACCGAAATAGCTTCCAACGAAATAGAAAGGAGCACTCCAAATAATCCCCGTAAAATCTTCAACCAAAATAGAACTTATACTAAATTTGCAGAAAATTAAAGTGTATAAATTGAAGCTGAAATTACAAAGGAAACTAGAGAGAATGCAACCAAATATAAGAGAGAACTCAGTTGTGGGATCCTTCAAACCTGTGCAAAATACATCTATTTATAGCACCTCTCAGCACACCATTTAGATGAACGGAAAGCAAGAATACAACAAAAACAGCGGCTGCTGCCTAACTTCAACAACTACCAGGCGGCTATATTCTTTTTTTCTTCTTTGTTTACTAAATTGATTTGCTTAATCAATTGCCGCCGACCACTCCTTTAACAATTCAAAATCAACAACCGGTTTTCATTTTGCTTTATATGAACGGCTCCGTAAAAATTCTTTTTAACCGGCACAGCTTATAATATTTAATTAATAAATAATTATTTTAATCCAGAAATTATAAAAATAAATATCTAATATTATTAGATATTTATAAATATAATTTTCCAAATAAATAAAATATTTATTAATATAAATAAATCATTAAGTCCTAAGTTGTGGTCTATTGAGGGTCTGGAACCGGACTCCTATTGCATAACAAAAAATATATCAATTCCAACCGGGGTTCCAACTTTAAGAATGTATCACTTTCCATATTTTTGTGATAATTCTATTTTCTCATTGCTCGTCGAGGTGTAAGCTACAGTCTCTTGAATATCTGAAACCGAGCTCCTTTTGCTTAACAAAAAATATAACAATTCCAACCGGGGTTTCAGCTTTAAGAATATATCACTCAGAATTTCTTTATGATAATTTATTTTCCTCGTAGCCAGTTCACTTGATAATAAAATTCTTGTGATTAAATTCCGAATCGAGGCAAAAATCCGAATTGATGCAAAAATCCACCATTTTTAGTCTTTTATCGCCACGATACCTAAAGTTGCGAGTTCTGCACAACAAAGACTGAAACAACATAAACGAATTAAAATACACAACATACTTAAAGATAAACCACCAATCTAGGTCCAATTAGCGCATAATAAGTGGATATAAAATCCACTTATCAATAGCATCTTCAAATAGACAAGGTATTATTCTAAAAGCAAATGACCAACTCATTCTACAAGCTTTTGCAGACTCTAACTGGGCAGCATGTACAGACTCAATCACAGGTTGCTTAATGCTGCTAGGGAACTCACCAATCAGTTGGAAATCTAAAAAGTAAGGTACAGTTTCTAAGAGTTCAGCTGAAGCTGAATAAAGATCGATGTCAACAGCAACTTTAGAAGTAACATGGCTAGTAAGATTACTTGGTGAATTGGAGTATGAAAGTTAAAACCAATTACTATTCACTGTGATAATCAGAGTACTATACACATAGCAAAGCATCCTATTCATCATGAACGGACGAAGCACATTGAGATTGATGTGCATTTCTTAAGAGATAAAGTACTAGAAAGTTTACTGGAGCTCTCATATATTCCAACATCTATGCAACTAGCTGATGTGTTTACTAAAATACTGCCATCCGGGCAATTCAACAAATTGCTTTCCAAACTTGGCATGTCAAGCCAGCCTAGTTTGAAGGGGGCTGTTGAATATAATGAGAATAATGAAAATAATGAAGGTAATAATGCAGAGAGTTAAAGATGCAACATGATTACTTCATTGCTGATGTATGCATTCTAGTTAGTTACAAGAGGAATGACAGCTGGAGGATCTAACAAACTCTCACGTGCAAAAGAATAGTATAAAACATTTCCTTCTAGTCTAATAGTTAGTTAACTAGTTTCTCTATAATTTTCACTCTCATTTCTTCAATCTGTAATCAGTAATATGTAGAACAGAGAACTTCATCTGTAAAGCTTTAATGGAGGTTTGTTCATAGTAATAAAGTCTATAGTTTTTGTGTCAAATTGGTATTTGGAACAAGTATTAATCGGGTATTATAATAATATTTAATATATTAGTCTAATTCTCAATTAAACATATCATTTTAAATAAATTTACAGAATTAATCGGATTTCAAAAATCAAATCGGTTAGTTACCTTACAGAGGATTAATCGGGGATTAATTGGCTAATTCGGGATTTTTTTTTTGAAACCAGCAAAAGAAACTTTAAATTAAATCACGCCATAACACATCGATAAGAAAGGATGGTACATCACACCAATCCTTACGATCAGACAAAGAACCAGCCTCTCTAGCTAAGGCATGAGCTACTAAATTCGCTGACCGTCTAATAAAATAAACTGAATAGGACCCTAAGTCCTTTACAATAGAACGACATTCATCTATAATAGACCCAAAGTAAGAGGAGTCCCTCACTTTACAAACAAACGCCTGACAAACGGCCAATGAGTCAAGTTCAATATGCACATGATCCAGACGCCTCCTCTTCAACCAGGATAAAGCCTCCTTAAAAGCAAGAGCCTCAGCATGTTTCAGATTCACTACACCTGCAATCAAGCCACTGTACCCAGCAAGAAACAACCCCTGATCATTACGAAGCACATATCCAAAAGAGCTTTTACCTTCGGTTGTAAAAACCGCAGCATCCACATTACAAGAGAACCACCCATTTTCAGGTTTTCTCCAGACCATCACCCCTTCTCTATTGTTCAAACCACCACTCGACAACTGAACAACCTGGGCTCTTTGCCACTGATAAAGATACGAACCTGCATTATTAACAATTATCGTTGGAGTCTGGAACTTCTTACTCCTAACTACACTATTTATATGAGCCCAGATCTGCCAAGCTATGGCACACATAATCTCCAGCTCCTTCGATGTTTTCGACTGAAACAAGCCTACCATTATATCCTGGAAAGATGAATTTAAATTCAGAAATCCCTCCATCTTAGCTAGCTTCCAACAGTTCTGAGCAAACTGACAGGAAAATGGAATATGCTCAGTATTTTCCAACTCTTCTTGACAAACCGGACACAAGGGATACACCTTGATATACCTTTTTCTTAGGTTATCCAACGTAGGAAGACAATTCTGCAAAGTTCTCCAGATGAAGTTCTTTATTTTTGGAGGAATGGCCAACTTCCAGAGTTTAAGCCACTCGAAATCAACACTCAAGATTGACACACTGCTAAAATCTTGACATAAACTACGATACGCACTTTTGACAGAATAAGTCCCTTTCTCCCCTTCTATCCACATCCAAGAGTCCTCCAACCTACTACTACTAAGAGGAATTTTTAAGATCTGTTGAACATCAATCTCAAGAAATAAATCTCTCAAGATTTTCACATCCCATTCCCTCTTGTCATTAACCATCAGACTACACACCTTAGCATCCTCCAACCCAGCCCAAACCGGAGTCATAATTTTCGAATGACCTACACAAGGAAGCCACGAATCCTACCATATATTTACTGACTCTCCCTTACCAATACTTCGAACACTTCCATCACACACCAACTGCTGGGATGCCAATATACTTCGCCACACATAACTCGGATTATTCCCTAGCCTAGCATCACTAAAACTACATCTTGGAAAGTACCGAGCCTTCAGCAATCTGGCAATAAAACAATTAGGTTCAGTTAAGATCCTCCAGGCCTGCTTCCCCAACATCGCCACATTAAACTCTCGTAAAGGTTTAAATCCCATCCCACCATACTTCTTTGGATAGCACATTTTATCCCATGACATCCATCTTATCCCCTTACTTTTATCTACATCCGAAAGCCACCAAAACTTGTTCATCAGCACTTCTATTTCCGCACATAACCTCACTGGAAAAAGAAACATACCAGCTACATAAGAAGGTATGGATTGAATTACCGATTTGATTAACACCTCCTTCCCCTGGACACCGTAAGACCCTTCCAACTCTGCAATCTATTCCAAATCTTCTGTTTTACAAACCTAAACGTTTCCCACCTATTACTCGACACCGTTTTAGGGAGACCAAGATACATAGCATCAGAACGAATAGGCACTTGAAGAACATGACTAACAACAGCTCCATCCGAATCCAATAAATTACGACTAAAAGAGATAGAAGACTTTTGAAAGTTAACTTTTTGACCTGAAGCTCTTTCATAGAGGATGAGACACTCTTTAATACACTCTGCTTCTTCCACATTAGCTCTGAAAAACAAGTAACAATCGTCAGCGAAGAACAAATGAGTTAGCACAGGAGCCCCATTAGCAATTTTGCACCCATGTATTGCTCCCATAACTTGTCTTCTATGAATTAGAGCCGACAAACCTTCCGTACAGAGTAGAAATAGATATGGTGATATAGGATCTCCCTGTCTCAAGCCAAGGCTAGGCAAAATAGGACCCATCTCGTTTTCAGACACCACAAACCTATAAGACACTGTCGACATACATAAAGAAATCCACTTACACCACTTCTCATCAAATCCCATCTTCCGCAAAACACCCAATACAAAGGCCCACTCCACCCTATCACAGGCTTTACTCATATCAATTTTAAGCGCTGCATAACCTTTTTTACCCTTCATTTTCTTATGCATCCAATGATTAATCTCGAAGGCTACAATTGCATTATCCGTAATCAACCTTCCCGGAACAAACGCACTTTGAACTTCAGAGATAATACTTGACAACACTCCTCTTAACCGATTAGCCAATATCTTCGTCACTATTTTCATCATCACATTACACAAAGAAATAGGTCTTAGATCAGCTACCGTTTCTGGACCTACTTTTTTTGGAATAAGTACAACCAGCGTATCGTTAAGATTCCCCGGAATAACACCCTCATTCAAAATATTAATGCACTCCCTAGAAACATCACTGCCAACAATACTCCAAAATTTTTGATAAAAGCCAGGATTCATCCCATCCGGTCCAGGACTTTTATCTGGATGCATTGCAAAAAGAGCGTCCTTCACCTCACAATCAGTAAACTCTTGAATTAGGGCTTCATTCTGATCTCTTGTAACACGAGACTCAATATAATTAAACACAACATCTGCCTCTATTACTTTAGTCTCAAACAACTCTTTATAGTGATCTTCAATAAGACTTCCCAACCCTGAAGACCAATTCACCCAATTACCTTCATTATTCTTCAACTGATTTAACTGATTTTTCTTCTTTCTAGCCGAGGCATAGGAATGAAAGTACTTCAAATTGCTATCTCCTCCCGCCAACCAATTCTGTTTAGCTCGCTGTTTCCAGAAGTCCTCCTGTTGGCTCAAAACCTTTGCATACTCATTCTCTGCTTCTTTAAAACATTGCACAGAAAAAGCATCTTTAAAACCTCTAAAGCTGTCCATTCTTTCTCTACATTCCCTCAACCTGTTCTTAAAATCACGAGTTAGCCTCTCGCCCCAAATTTTCAAATCTTTTGCACATATCTCTACCCTCTGACTAAAAGCTAAATTCTCCGACTTTCTCCAACTCTCCGCAACAATTTCACTACAACGTTCTTCCCTCAACCAACAATTTTCAAATCGAAATCTAAAATTCTTCGTTACAGGTCTCCATACACTAACCATAAGAAAAATTGCAGAATGATCAGAGGACGGAGCTATCAAATTTTGCACCTTATTTTCAGGAAAGAGAGACCTCCAATCTTCATTAAAAAAACCCTATCCAACTTTTCTTGCACCCATCTCCTAGTACCACGACTTCTTTCCCAAGTAAAAGGGTAACCCTCCATAGGCAAATCTGAGATTCCACTATCCAAAATTGCACTTCTAAAACCATTAAGTAGCCAGGTAGGGTGTTTATGAATACCCTTCTTCTCCTCTGTTCGAAGCAAATCATTAAAATCCCCCAAAATAACCCACAGAAGAGACGACTTTGATGCCAATGATCTGATTAACTCCCACGAATCACGCCTTCTAGACCTCTCTGGGAAACCATAAAAGCAAGTGAGCCGCCAAATGGGTAAACCTTCTATACAAACTTCAGCATCAATATAGTTTTATGAGGAAGAGAAAACGTTAATAGACTGTGCTTGTTTCCATAACAGTGCTAAACCCCCACCATGCCCTGTGCCAACAACCGTGAACATACCGTCATAACGCATTTTTGCCCGAATACACTCTAATCTATCGTAATCTACCATAGTCTCCATAAGAAAAACAAACATTGGCTTTTTCATTTGGACCAAGTCCAATAAAACTTGAACTGTATGTGGGTTACCCAAACCTCTACAGTTCCAAAATAGCATACTCATTGTGGCTGGCGGGCCTGGTCCACAGGTCCCGCCAATGCCAAGTTTTTTTGGATCTGTTTCTCTTCTTCAGTCATTACAATATCCAGCCCAACATCATGAGTTAACACACGGCCCACATCCTTAGTGACACATATTATCCGCTTTCTTTTCTGTTTGGATACTAATAACTCGTCACCAAAACCCGTATCCTCCTCAAAATTCAAATTCACAACATTTCCCTCCTGATTTCGGGGAAATCCAACTGCCCTCTCTCCGTTAATGCTATTTTCTTGCTGACAGTTACCAAAATTATAGGCCTTATCTCCAGCCTGATTACCACCCCCTCCACCTTCTTTTCCGACTATCCTCACCGGATTAACTACAGTGCCATCAGCCCCTCTTATCCATTGATTCCCTGAGCTTGAAACTTGGTTCCTCATCATTGCACGTAAAGAACTATCATACTTCCTAACTTCCATTCCTTGCGGATTATCAAACAACGCCTCACAGAACTTCTCCATATGACCAATCAATCCACAAAAGAAGCAAAACGAAGGCAAACGCTCATATTTAAACTGGACCCATAACCAATCACCCCTACCTTCTTCATACGCATTTTGCTCTTCAAAGGACGCTGGATATCAAGAGCTACTTTAATTCTTAGAAAATGTCTACACATCCCTTGATGATTCCTGGGATCTGACTCCATAAACCTCCCCACATAATTACCGATTGACTTCATAACATATTCTTAATTCAAACCGATTGGCACATCATATACCTGAACCCAAATGATTAACTCCGATAAATCAATGTTCATGAGTTGTTCATCCACATTCAGTTTCTTCACAATCAAAACTTGCTGATTAAAAGTCCAAGGACCGTCATTTAGAACCCTCTGCATATCTAAATCATGAAAGAATTTAAACAGGAAAACATTAGGACGATTAGTCTCCTCCATAAACACCCCCTTCACTGGTCTCCATATCGAAGCCAACGTATCTTGCATAGCCATGAAATTCACCTTTCTACTCGTCAAGAACCTACCCACCAAACATCTATCAAAGCCTTCCTTGATACTGTTATCTAGAATATCCTCCTGAATAAGCCCCTAATCTTCCTCTTCATTATCTAGTGACAACTTTGAGTACACATCCTCTAGGGTTCTATTTTGGGAAGAACTAGCCATGATCGGGAATTTTTAGAACTATGATACAAGGTTTAATTTTGGTAATAAAAAGTTTGCGCGTTTGTTAGATTTACACGTCAGGTCTGTATACCATTTACATGCCTTAATTTTGTTCATCTATAGAAAAACAATCAAATCACAATATCAAATCATCTCCTCTCCAAATTGAGGGATCATTTCATAATTTTTAATTATTAAGTAAATTATTTATCAATCTAAATATTTAAGAATAATATTATTTGGTACATATGTTAATAAATTATCTGAACCATATAAATTTTTTAATTTTTTTAAGAATAAATAATGCACTATAATATTTGAACAAACAGTAACATATTATTATCAAGTCATAAAGAGTATCTAAAATACTTTTATTTTAGTCTAAATAAAGGTAATTTTTAAAATATTATAATTTATTTTCAAAAATATTAATAATTTATATGTTAAAAGTAGCATAATTAATGGTATAATGCACAACAGGAAAATGGACAGTTAAGGGGTGAATAGGTGTCATGACTAACAATGACGAACGATCAATTTTAATAAGCAAAAAACAAGTTGTCTGGCAGCTTAGTGGATTACAAAATTAGTAAATTGGCAGCTAGCTAGGTTACAGTGCATTAAAGATAAAGTGCAATAAGTAAACAACATACATCATCAATTATAGTCAGGTTCGCCGTCTATCGCTTTGGGTAATGAAAGTTAAATGTAAATAGGCATTTCTGTCTCCTCCCCATAGGAATTTACATATTTGGTTTCTCTATTTATTTTTCCAAAGAGATTCCTTCTTCTTTCGAAGTACAATCTCAAGCACGGATAGGTGATTTTTTAGTTTGTGTGATTTGTAGTAATTAGGGATAGTTGCATGAATTCAAAAAATGGGGTGTGCAATTGCTTTCTTCATAATTTTCCAAATTGTTTTCTTCATCATTATTTTGTTTCTCCTCGAGCCTTATACACACATATAAGTAACTATTTCATAACAGTTACATACTTTTCCTCTCTTAATTTTTTCAAACCATACTCCATCAAAAAGCATCACACAATAATCAAGCTTACATGAGAAAAGTGAAGAATTCATGGATATTGGTTATCGTCAATATTTGCAATGATCAAAAAGGAAGAATTCATGGTTGTTGGTTATCGTCAAAATTTGCAATGATCAAGTAAGTTCTGGAATAAGAACTCTAACGAAAAATTGGTTCAATTTTCATTTGTTAATTCGATATATATCTACTAGATTTTCATCTAATAAAGGGTACGTATTCTTAAACCTTTTAATTTTATTATAATTATTATTTATATGTGCTTGTTGATCTATTTGCATGTTAATATCTGTCATTTATTATTATATCACGTAGATGCACTAGGTCTTCATGGAATCGGGTTAATTGGCTATTTTATAACTGAACTCGTGCTCAACTTGCAGTTGGGTAATCAAACTCAAAAAGCTTGTAATTGGGTCAGTACACTTGTAATAACCCTAACTTTAGCAAAGCTACAGTGACCCCATGAATAGTAAATTTTGAGGATTTAGAGAAATGGTATGTAGGTACTCTACACTTGAAACAGAAAATGAGTAAACAGAAACCATATTAGGGATATACCATAAAAATAAGTGACTCGAAATGACGATAGATTTCAGAAATTCCTGAATATGGATTTTGAGGATTTTGATTTTGGAAAGTATGAAAATACAACGGTTATAATGTCCGATTTTCGTTAGACCAAGAATCTGCCCTGTTTTTGGACCCTATACCCGTACGGTAGGTTACTGTCCAGACTCCCAAGTGACCATGAGATGATAGAGCTTGGTTCATAGATCGTTTTGATATAAAGTGCGTTAAAATCTGATGAACGGTTTAGGAGAAAAGTCAGTTTTAGTGAAAGGCATTCGAAAACCGAGAAAACGTAATTGTATCAACTTTGAGGCTAAAGTTACCATACTTAGACATTTTATTAAGTCACAAAATTTTGGGATAGTGTAGTAGGGTGGTCAGAGGACCCTTTACAGTTGACCTTGCATTAAAATTCGAAATCTATATTTTCTGAGAATGTTTACAGTCGAGTGTGGTTATTAAGGGGAATGGTGGAATATGCTAAAACTTAGATCGAGTTTAAAAATGGTTAAGTGCATGTAAACTTTTGGTGCATAAAAACAATGTTAAACTTATAATATGAGTTAAGGGTGTTATGGTGTAGAAATTAAGTGATTAAGTGGGATATATACTAATGGTGATCCTTTCGTTCCTATAGAAACGGGAAACGAACTCAGGATTCCACATACTCGCTTTAGAGATCCAGGCAAGATCTTTTCTATCCCTACTTGGAAATTATTTATCTTTAAAGAAACTTGATTTCATGAAATATATATATGTGATGCTATTGTTACTATATTGTTAAGAAATGGTTTTCCTTGATTATTGATGTAAAAAGGGAAGGTATATGAGTATGATATGAATATGGATATGAGTATGAGTATGAGATGGATATGAATATACATAGAGGTGATTATGCATGAAGTGAACATGCCTTATGATTAAGGAAATATGAAGGAATGGTATCAGTTGTTATATAGAGTTATATATAAAGGAATGGTATCAGTTGTTATCTAAAGATATATAAAGGAATGGTATCAATTGTTATCTAGGGTTATATGATTTATAATATTATATTTTTTCTAAGTATTGTGATTTAATAAATATTATTGAATGGTATTTAATACTTTTGAGATAAATGGAATACTCTACGTATATAAAAGCATATTGATTTCATTGAATACAGTGGAGATGTCTGAGTCATAATCAAAGTATCATGACACATAATTTTTTTTAAAGGTGATGATAAATGGAAATGGAAATGATATATGTGAAGGGAAATGTGAATGGAAATGTGAACGGAAATGGAAAATGTGAAATGGTATTTGATGATTTGAAAAAGGGGGATTGCAACAGTAAGCGTAAGAGGCTGTGTGGTAGTTGCACAGTCCAGCATCCAATATTTTATTTCGGCACGAAGATGCCAAGGGAGGATGTAGCAGGTAGCCTTCCTACAGGGTTGATACCAGGTAGGGTCATCCATTCTACTAGTAGTAAACAGAGAGCGGATACGGTCAGGCGACTGATCATCGTCCTACGTATCTGGCGCCAGCAGAGATCCCCAAAACTTGAAAGAAAGAATTGAAAATGGTTTTCAGATTTCTATAACTGAAAATAGAAAAGTGATATGGAATGATGGAATTATTGTTACAAACGAAGAGAAACTGATTTTATATTAATTTATATGATTGTTGCATAAGACGGAAATGAGAAGATTATAGCGAGAGATTTGTTCAAGTTTTTATATTATCTTGAAAGATTACACTGAAATGGTATATTGATGGTTATAGCATTCAAGAAGAGGAACTGATATTATATGATGTTAGAAGCGAGACTGATGGAATGATACTATATATTTCTTACGTACAAGGATAATTGGAAAGTGTATATACATATTGAATGGAAATAAAATTCTTCCATAATAACTGAAGTTTGCTTTTGTCTATTATATATATACAACGGTTTATTTTCCTTTGATGTTAGTAGATAGAAATTATCTTGCTGAGCTATTTTGGCTCATTCTTGCTACTTATCTATATACAGCTAGGAATGCCAATACTTTGCAGAACGCCCCGCAAGAGGGTAGGGGAAAGGCAACCTTCTGAGAGCACGCTAACATCGATTCCTGAGGTAGCGTAGAGCCAGACGGGTTCTGAGAGCTTATGTATAATTAAGGGTGTAAGAATGTAATAAGCTTTTGATTGTTGGAACGCTTCTTGTCGAAGTGTTATTCAACAATGTACTTAAGTATGATCCTGATTTGTAATAACTGTTCAACTCTTAACTTTAGTATGGTGAATGTTGTTCTCTGAGCATATGACTGGTATGTGTGTGTTTATTATTGCGGGGTCAATGGCATAAGTATTAAGTTAAAAAAAAAAACTCAAGAGATATTGATATGGAATGGAAATTGGTCCGTGATGGCCCGGATTTATGACCCCGGATTTGGGGCTGTCACAGTTTGGTATCAGAGCTAAGAGTCGTAATGCTCAGGAACAAGAGTGATAATAATAAACGTATCAGTAATAATATAAAATTGTGAACTTCCATCGAGTTCAAGGGGGGTTTATCGAACGAAGCGTTTATTCTAAGTAGTGATTATAATTTTATAGATTATTGCTAATAAAGGTTATTATGCCAAAAGTGTTAAACTTATGTAGCACACAGGATTGATATGAGAAAGGGAATATTTGATGTATCGGGAAGTGTACGTTTTTATTTTCCTGCTTTTCTGGATTTCCGAGGCCGGATCTACCGTAGCGGAATTCTGCATTTCCACGAACGTGATCTAGCCAGAAGCCACGTTAGACAACCTCGTAAGTATACAAGGTATATTAGAATATACAATTTAGGAGTATAGTTTGAAGAGTCCTTGATACCGGAGCATCGTCACGATAAGACGATCAACATTACGAAAGTATATCGATCAGAAGGTTATGTTTTATTATGGATAAAGGCAGAGAGTATTGAGCCAAGTCACGACTAGGTAAATGACGATAATTGGGAATATCATACGATAGGTTAAGGATAAATGGTGAGTGTCAAATTTAAGAAATTTCGGAGAGTACTCAGTCTAAGATATAAATAGTATTTGAGGAAAACCTTCAATTATTTTGGATTTTCAATTGGCCAGAGGCTATTAACGGTACCTATTTTTAAATTTTCTAAAGCCCTGCTAAATTATATTATTGAGTTTCAAATTTTCCTCTACTGGTGAGTAATTCCAGGGTGATCTATCACCTCTTATTCAAAAAGGGCAGGTATCTTTTCAAAACTTTCTGGTACCTTTGGAATGTGTTTCAAAATTGTATTTTATCTATCTTAGTCAAAATATTTCTCTAAGATTATTTTCGAAAAATGGTGTTTATCATCGTGATTTAAATTTCCCTCTATATTTCTTACTCCAACTAAGAGGAACAGCTCTATATGTATACACAAGGACGATCTGTCTGTGTGATTGAAAGTCAGAGGGGACGCCCTCACTTATGTGACGTACGGGTTCTTCCATCATATTGATTTCCCAAATATTCTTTTGTTTCGAATAAGAGCTATTTAAAACTCTTAATCTTATAAATTGTTGTGGGACCCTTTCTTGTTTCTGGGTTCGTTTCAAATCAAAGTTTCTTAAATTCTATAAATTGTTTCGAATATAGAAGATTTCCTTAATGGATGGAAAAATGGAAGCAAAGTTTAAAATATACGTGATTATACGAGGAAACTCGAGATTTCAAGGGAAATTTCAATAAGGGATAATTGGAGTTAGAAGCGTTTCGATATCAAAGAAGAAGGAATTTCGTGAGAAGAAATGGGAATATTTGATGATTAGTAAGAGAAAAGAATATGAGGAATTTTAAGGAATAATTGAGATTTACTATTGAAAGTAAGGTGTATTTTAAGGATAGAGTCAGAATAAGGATAAACAAAGGAAGTGGGGAAAATTAATGAAGGATTTCAAGGTGCAACAACTATTAGTGGGAGAAGGCCAATATTGTGACTAATACCCTAAGAAGCAGAGAGAGATTAAAGATGTTAATTATTCAAAGGATTAATCCAAAAGGTGTGAATGAGTAAAACTTGAGGTAAATATTTTGATGAGGATAATAAAGGGAAATTACATAGGTGGAATAGATAGTATATCATGAAGGAACTAAGGTGGGTCAGCAGGATGTAAAGAGTGTATAGTGAACAATAGACATATGGGATAAGGTATTCGGAGGAAATTGCAGGTACGCTCTAATTTAACCTCTTAAGAGTAAATGTTTGGTTAGGGATTGACTAAGTCAATGAATGGTGTAAATGGACTGATAATATAGATAAGAATAATCTATCTGTGAGAAAGTAAACTATGGTGATATAAGAAAGTGTGTTATTCTCGTGTCATCCAAATCAATATCTGTTAAGAGTCAAAGAACTCTATAAAAAGGAGATTAAGAGTATTGGGGAAAGCGCGAGAATATTTTCGAGGATGAAAGGAAAGTATATGTTTGTATAAGTATGAACAGGAAATATATATTATAGATAATATTTTCTTACAATTATTTCAAGGAATATTATTATAACTTATTTTCTGGAAAATTTTACAGAGGTGATATATACAAATGTTGGAGTATTAATATTTTATGTCATGATAGAGATCAAAATATAGTTAAACAATAGTGAGATACACTACCATTCAGGGAAGGCCAATGTGGTGGCCGATACCCTTAAACAAAAGAGGAAGGAGAGATGAGATAAGATAAGATAGAATGACTGAATACAGGAGGAGATTTGCAAGGAAAAGATAGTGAAAGTATTGCTATTGATAAGCTAAATGGCATGTTGATGAATGACAAGCAAGTATATGTTGGTGTATTTCTGTATAAAAAAGATAGAGATGTTTAAGGAGAAACTAAAGGATGGAGGGAATAATATGAGAATTAGAAGGTGTAATGTGAGAAAGGTATTTGTCAATATCTTCAGCGTGATTCCGGGACGGAATCCTTTTAAGGGGGGAAGACTGTAATAACCCTAACTTTAGCAAAGCTATAGTGACCCCATGAATAGTAAATTTTGAGGATTTAGAGAAATGGTATGTAGGTACTCTACACTTGAAACAGAAAATGAGTAAACAGAAACCATATTAGGGATATACCATAAAAATAAATGACTCGAAATGACGATAGATTTCAGAAATTCCTGAATATGGATTTTGAGGATTTTGATTTTGGAAAGTATGAAAATACAGCGGTTATAATGTCCGATTTTCGTTAGACCAAGAATCTGCCCTGTTTTTGGACCCTATACCCGTACGGTAGGTTACTGTCCAGACTCCCAAGTGACCATGAGATGATAGAGCTTGGTTCATAGATCGTTTTGATATAAAGTGCGTTAAAATCTGATGAACGGTTTAGGAGAAAAGTCAGTTTTAGTGAAAGGCATTCGAAAACCGAGAAAACGTAATTGTATCAATTTTGAGGCTAAAGTTACCATACTTAGACATTTTATTAAGTCACGAAATTTTGGGATAGTGTAGTAGGGTGGTCAGAGGACCCTTTACAGTTGACCTTGTATTAAAATTCGAAATCTATATTTTCTGAGAATTTTTACAGTCGAGTGTGGTTATTAAGGGGAATGGTGGAATATGCTAAAACTTAGATCGAGTTTAAAAATGGTTAAGTGCATGTAAACTTTTGGTGCATAAAAACCATGTTAAACTTATAATATGAGTTAAGGGTGTTATGGTGTAGAAATTAAGTGATTAAGTGGGATATATATACTAATGGTGATCCTTTCGTTCCTATAGAAACGGGAGACGAACTCAGGATTCCACATACTCGCTTTAGAGATCCAGGCAAGATCTTTTCTATCCCTACTTGGAAATTATTTATCTTCAAAGAAACTTGATTTCATGAAATATATATATGTGATGCTATTGTTACTATATTGTTAAGAAATGGTTTTCCTTGATTATTGATGTAAAAAGGGAAGGTATATGAGTATGATATGAATATGGATATGAGTATGAGTATGAGATGGATATGAATATACATAGAGGTGATTATGCATGAAGTGAACATGCCTTATGATTAAGGAAATATGAAGGAATGGTATCAGTTGTTATATAGAGTTATATATAAAGGAATGGTATCAGTTGTTATCTAAAGATATATAAAGGAATGGTATCAGTTGTTATCTAAAGATATATAAAGGAATGGTATCAGTTGTTATCTAGGGTTATATGATTTATAATATTATATTCTTTCTAAGTATTGTGATTTAATAAATATTATTGAATGGTATTTAATACTTTTGAGATAAATGGAATACTCTACGTATATAAAAGCATATTGATTTCATTGAATACAGTGGAGATGTCTGAGTCATAATCAAAGTATTATGACACATAAATTTTTTTAAAGGTGATGATAAATGGAAATGGAAATGATATATGTGAAGGGAAATGTGAATGGAAATGTGAACGGAAATGGAAAATGTGAAATGGTATTTGATGATTTGAAAAAGGGGGATTACAACAGTAAGCGTAAGAGGCTGTGTGGTAGTGGCACAGTCCAGCATCCAATATTTTATTTCGGCACGAAGATGCCAAGGGAGGATGTAGCAGGTAGCCTTCCTCCAGGGTTGATACCAGGTAGGGTCATCCATTCTACTAGTAGTAAACAGAGAGCGGATACGGTCAGGCGACTGATCATCGTCCTACGTATCTGGCGCCAGCAGAGATCCCCAAAACTTGAAAGAAAGAATTGAAAATGGTTTTCAGATTTCTATAACTGAAAACAGAAAAGTGATATGGAATGATGGAATTATTGTTACAAACGAAGAGAAACTGATTTTATATTAATTTATATGATTGTTGCATAAGACGGAAATGAGAAGATTATAGCGAGAGATTTGTTCAAGTTTTTTTATTATCTTGAAAGATTACACTGAAATGGTATATTGATGGTTATAGCATTCAAGAAGAGGAACTGATATTATATGATGTTAGAAGCGAGACTGATGGAATGATACTATATATTTCTTACGTACAAGGATAATTGGAAAGTGTATATACATATTGAATGGAAATAAAATTCTTCCATAAT
This sequence comes from Kitagawia praeruptora, assembly GCA_037693485.1. Taxonomy (NCBI): domain Eukaryota; kingdom Viridiplantae; phylum Streptophyta; class Magnoliopsida; order Apiales; family Apiaceae; genus Kitagawia; species Kitagawia praeruptora. Next base: position 94,201,487 of record CM075354.1, on the reverse strand, counting down.
AACTGAAGTTTGCTTTTGTCTATTATATATATACAACGGTTTATTTTCCTTTGATGTTAGTAGATAGAAATTATCTTGCTGAGCTATTTTGGCTCATTCTTGCTACTTATCTATATACAGCTAGGAATGCCAATACTTCGCAGAACGCCCCGCAAGAGGGTAGGGGAAAGGCGACCTTCTGAGAGCACGCTAACATCGATTCCTGAGGTAGCGTAGAGCTAGACGAGTTCTGAGAGCTTATGTATAATTAAGGGTGTAAGAATGTAATAAGCTTTTGATTGTTGGAATGCTTCTTGTCGAAGTGTTATTCAACAATGTACTTAAGTATGATCCTGGTTTGTAATAACTGTTCAACTCTTAACTTTAGTATGGTGAATGTTGTTCTCTGAGCATATGACTGGTATGTGTGTGTTTATTATTGCGGGGTCAATGGCATAAGTATTAAGTTAAAAAAAAAACTCAAGAGATATTGATATGGAATGGAAATTGGTCCGTGATGGCCCGGATTTATGACCCCGGATTTGGGGCTGTCACAACACTAATATTTTATTGTGATTCAATCACTAAACACAAAATAACTTGCAGCACCGTTAACTCTCGTTGACTTTTAACGGAGAACCGTTAATTTTGTATACATCAGCCGCCACATATACTTTTCTCTCTCCTCACATTTGACAAATCATCTGCCACATAGACTTGTAACCCCAATTAATAAAAAATATAAAAAATACATATGACTTATAATTACTAATTATTACAATTTACAAATATATATATATATATATATATATATATATATATATATATATATATATATATATATATGCATATTCATATTCATGTTCCCTCTGTGACTCTCTCAAACCCAGTTGAGATTCTCTCAAAAAAGTCACCGGAAAAGCTTCTACCACACCCAACAGATCTTGACCTCCACACTTCACCCTTCGTCCCTCCCTTCACCTGTTCACCTCCCCCTCTCATTCCAACAACTCGCCGTTGCTCACAACCCCACAACACAACCAAATCATCACTTCGCCTTCGACTTCGAAACCACCACCGCCATTTTATTCCTCTCCCACCCATCTTCTTCTCCTCCTCTCAACCCACAACCCACCACTTTATCTCCCTTTTCCCTTCACCACGCCGACCCATCTCTCTGTCTCTCTCCCCCTCCCCATCCTCTCTCTCTCTCTGTCTCTTTTCAACAATCAAGCCTCGATTTTTTCTCCTATTTTCCAACCGAATCCCCTGATATTTACAATGGCGGGGAAGGAAAAGGATCTTCAAGCTTCATAGAACCATATCACTTAATTTCAATTGTGCAAAATTTGAAAATTTGGATTTTAAATTGGGATTCGATTGTTACTGCGATTTTGATAAGAATAGGAGTTGAATTTGGATCTTATGCCTCACACTCATGATGATGTTGGATGGTTGAAAACTGTTGATCAGTACTATGTTGGTTCAAATAATTCTTTCCAGGTTTCGTAAGTTTTTGTGTTAGTGTGTGATTGTTTAGGTTTCAAACTAGTCGGGGTTTGTCGAACAGGTGAAGGAGGAGAAGGAAATGGGTGTTGTAGGGGGGTTGAGTGGGTGTTGTAGGGGGGTTGAGGAGGTTGGTAGTGGTGTTTGAATTGGGTCGATGGAAAGGGCTGCTATGGAAGGTCGAGAGATGTTGGTAAACGGAGGTGGGTTAAGGGCGGTTGGATTGGTGATGAAAGAAAAGGGAGGCTGTTGGTGAAGGGAGAGCAGGAAATGGAGGTTGAGTGATGGGAGGAGTGGCGGGATGAAAGGTGAACGGAGTGGCTGTACGGGCGGCGCGGTGGATGTGCAAATTGAAAGAGAGGAGAAGGGAGGGGATGAGATGGGTGGAAGAGATGATTTGTAGGCGGGGAAGAAGATGGGTGGAGGCTGGTCGAGGAAAAGGGGTTGTTCGGCGATGGGTGTGCATGCGGGAGGAAGGAGGCGGCGCTGTAGCAGGGCGGAGGGTTGTGGTGGTGCGGCAGAGTGGTGGTGTGGGTTGAGGCAGATGATGCGGACGGAACAAATGAATAAAAAGAAAAGAAATAATAATGTAACAGTTTTTAAGAGTTTTAAAATAATTTAAGAGTTTTTAAAATAATAAGTTTTAAGTTATTTAACACATCAGCACATTATGTGTATAATTTTTAACACGTCAGCACACCACGTCACTTTTCCGTCACAAACGTTATATGGAGTTAACGGCAGTTGGCCAATTGCAAGTTTTAATTACTTTAATGAGTTGACTGCAAACTTTTTGAGTTCGATTATCCAACTGCAAGTTGAGTACGAGTTCAATTATGAAATAGCCAATTAACCCTCATGGAATCCCTACTCTTTTGAGCAGAGGCATGGTTGTGCATATTTTACCCTTCCCAACTGTAATCGAGATATACTGATTACGTTTGGTTTAATTTAGTTTTCTTTAAAAAGTTTAGGTCTTAATTTTCATATTAAAATGAAACTTAAGTTAAAATATTAGGCACAACCGCACAAGTGATATTGTTGTTGCATGAAATATCCATTTGAAAGCTCCCTGATGTTGTGATTCATATTTAGGACGTATAATTCAACGTATAAATGAGCATTCTTAACTTTGAATTTAATTATTTAAAAAAATTCCGAGGTCATTCTAAATTCGGTATATCAAAAAATATCCACTACGCCATAGATTGCTTTTTACAACCCCAAAACTGTGTTAGCATAGACCCTTTTTAAAGGTGCCATAGGCCAAAATAGGGCTATGGTAACACTTCAGCTGTATTATGTTCTCAGCAGTAACTATAGATATCTAAGGTAACATCAAAAACAGCCTAAGGTAACATAACAAATGTGGTTACAAAAAACCTCTATAGCAACATCTTAAACATTCTATAACAACATGTTTGTGTGTTACAAAAGATGATACAAATTTGCACATGGGCAACTGTCGGACCCACATCTAGGTGGGGTCCACAATCTATTGTAACACCCTCTTTTACTAATTGTAACACATTGAGTGTTACATAATTAAAATCATTTATAACTAATTTTAATAACAAAAAAATTATGACATTTAAATATTACATTTTCAAGTAAAAGAAATCAAGAACCAAATTAATTACATTTCAATAACATCATCCAACATCATTTCAATAACACCATCTAGTACAAAATCAGGCCCTGTTACAGGAAAAGACATCTAACTTTGTTAGCTAATATTATTTAACTTTATCAAGAAACTATTACATATCTAATGGAAAGAAACAAGTGCTCTATTCTAAGCAGTCGGGATAAGATTCTTGTAAATCAATGACTGTACTTTCTCTCAAAAAGATATCAAAATTAAAGAGTTGATTTCTCTTTCTCATTTGATCAACCATACTTTTCTAGAGAACTACAGTTGCGAGTCTCCTTTAAACCTGAAATTACAGAAAATAGAAGTCATTTCCTAAGTAATCACGAAGCAACAAAAAAAGATAACTCTTTATATTAGCATGAACCTATAAACTTACAGTGATCCAGAAACTGCATTTCCAAGAAAAAAACACAAGCCAATGCTGACTCCAACTTCTGGACGCAAGGCACGACCAATGAGATAGTAAGGTCCTCCACCCTAAATACATAGTAAATAATTTAAAAACACAGACTTAAACCAATCATGTAGTCGATCTGCCGTGTGCATACACTATGAAGTAGCCCTCTCAAAGCCTATATAATTGGTCTAAGTGACAACACAAGAATATACAATATAGACGTGTATGCCAGAACTAGAAAAAGAAAATGTCATGTTACACAGTTTCATGAGATTATGTAATTGTTACCACTGAAATGTTGGGTATTAAATTTTGCATGCAAAATAAGATGGTACATCAGTTAAAAAATTCAATGGACTGGACCAAATAACTGAGACATTGTGCTAATAATGCTAAGAAATTGTTCAAAAAATATTCTTGTATTAAATAGCACTTTCTCTTGTCTCTGCTAATAAAAAATGTGAACGATTGTGGAAAGGCTAATCAACTATTGGTCAATATAACAAGAAACACAAACAAATGGATTAAAGAACCAGTACTTCAACATGTTTCAACACAAGGTAACCGGATGAATTTGGTTATCTGCACCAGAACGAACCAGGATCAAGTTATTGGCTCGTCCCACCACTCGTATCAGGTCCAGCACTTCCCGATGCCAACCAGCTTCAACAACAATCTGATCTCTGGAAAGAGCACTGTCCTCAAAGACATGCTCAATGTATATACCTAAACTTTTCGAAATTAAAAATAAATAGAAATGGTTCTTCTCATTTATAAATCAAAGAAGAAAATTATTGCACCTCTTGAACAGTTTTATCAATGATCGAGAAATATTTATGAGTGTACTAACAATTTGGACAGTTCATTTTGGTCTGGAGCTGGAACGAATGCAGTAGTTGTGGAAGCGGATGCTTTTACAAAAGTATATATGCCTATTAAGAATCAACTAGGAAAAGCAGGAAAGATTACCAAGAGAAACGAATGTAGTATATAATTCCCAATATATTTTGCAAACACAGAACAAACACTCCTATCATTGTTCCTAGCTTAATGCTAGTATTCTACACAGCAATAAAAAGATTGACCAACAATAAAAGATAGGAACGGAACAATATCATAGGAGCAAATTTAATGTAAAAACTTATGCAACAAATGTTACGCATTATCTGAGTCATCACAAGAGTAAACTTGCATAAAACTGAAGGTAGTGTTCACTGATTGGTGCCTTGATAGAGCTCCAACTAACCAGATTTACCTATTAGCGTTCCAATGTAGCAAGTAAAATAAAAAAGAACATGGTTAATCGCTTTCAATGACTAATCTATGAAACAGAGGGGAGATCCAGGCATGTTTATCACACTTAGAGAGCATAAAATTGAAGTAATTGTTAATTGAGTGGTGCCTTGATAGAGCTCCAATTAACCAAATTTACCTGTTAGTGTTCCAATGCGGCAAGTAAAATTCAAAACTTGGAAACTCACTTCCAATGACTAATCTATGAAACAGAGAGGAAATCCAGGCATGTTCTTAACACTTAGAGAGATTATTAGGACAAGTGTAATAGTTTACAAGTAACTATTATAAGAAAAACAAGAGTACTTTCTTTTGTGTTCAGTTACTTTACTTCCATCCACGGAAGTCCCTGATTATAAACTAAGAAATTTGTATCAAGAAATCATATTACGTCTAAGAGAGATAAATGTATAAATTTTATGGCATTACAGCTGGGACTTCTCAAATTACCATATGGTGTCTTTTCTCCAATTCCTTTTCATTCATATGCCCTATTTGTCCTCAAACAGCTATCAAGTAAAAGTACAGCCATAAATAATCTTTAATGTAAGAGACCAAGAGAGACACACATGGAAGGAGATGAGAGAGAGACAGAAAGGAGTAGAAACCAAAATCACTGAAGCATGAAAACCATACACAAATAATATACCCAATTGCAGAAATATATAGTTTAAATCGAAATTCTAAAGTGATGTAAGAGAGTGTTATATATACCTCAAAGTATAATCGAGATTGAAGCCAAACTAAGCTTGAATCGAAATTATTGAACCCAAACGAAGCTTTACCCGAATCAAAGCTTTAACTCAGATTGTGCCCTAATTGAACCCCGAAATCAAACTCAGAAATAAAGAATCCCCAATTTGAACTTTCGATTGTGATAGTGAACTATTGGAGTCAGACAGTGAGAGAGATAAGGTGTGAGAGAGGAGAGATAAGGCGTGAGAGAGGGGAGAATGAATTATTTGACTTAAAAAACGCGGTTGTTTTGCCGCTCATATATTTCATCTGTCTCCGTGCTCTTCTTCATTTTATGTATCTATATTTATATTTTTATTTTTAGCTGGTTGTATGTATTTTTTAATTTATTAATATGAAAATTATTAAAATAAATATATTACTTTAATTAAATTGTCATAATAACAATTCTTAAAAACTGTTAATTTTTACAATTAAAATTTTATTTATTTCAATCAAAATATATTAGTTTTCATGTACTACTTATTTATTTATAAAAACTATTCATTTAAACTAAAATAAATAAATTCTAATATTTGTGAAATTACAGATGATATATTTATTTGGTGGATTCTTAATATTTATAATAAAAATTCAGTTACTTTATTAAAATTATTTAATTTTAAATTAAATAATTGTTCAATTTTTAATTTTGAATAAAAAATAGTTGTTTATTAATACTCTATGGTAACACATCTCATGGTGTTGCTCACTGTAACACCTTTTATAATTAAAGCAACATACTTTTGTGGATATGGTAATACCACAATCATAAGGTTGCGATAGTTAAAAAATTTCATAGTTATGCTAACATCCAATAAGGTAACACCCATGTCAAAAGGTTACAATAGACCATCTATGACGTAGTGATAGAAAGAATTAAATATGATAAATAAAATTCTACCGAAATTTCTTCTTCAGATCTTTCAGAGTTTAGAATTTTTTTGCACTTCATATCTAATTTCGGACAGTAAAGTAATTATAGTTTCAAAAAGGAGACTTGAAAAAGCATTTTTCCATGTTTATCACCTTGAAATTTTGGGGAAAATGATACTTTAACTTTTAGAGCAAGTCCAATAGATCCATTATATGACCTCCTAACTCAAATTATAAGGGATAAGATGTAAAATAGTGCTCCAATAGACTCTTAACTTTTCCTTAAAAAGTTAATAGTATCATGTCATCCCTTATCTTTAAGGACTCCCTTATTTCACTTTTACCAATAAAATAATATTTTTTATCATCTTTCCAATTATTTCCCTCTTTTTTTGTTCTTCCTTCCTTCCTTTCTTTATTATTTAATAATTATAAGGATCAAATATAAATAACCTTGTTGGAGTTGTCATACCTTATAATATCCTAAATCACTAAGAACCTAATATTTTATAATATTTATAAAAAAAATACAAGAATGCTATTGGACTTGCTGTCATACACTAGAGTTCGGACGACATTTCTCATCAAGACAATGAAGAACTCACTCCCACCTACGATTATTGGCATAGCCACTACTTCTGGACTTCTAGTCGTATTTTGGGCCGAAGCTATTAGGCATAAGTTGCTGGTCCAAGATATGTGTTCATATCTTGGGCTACCAAGTGTGGCTTGGACTGTAAAGGAAAGGTATTCACCGGTCTGCTCAAAATTTGGTTTGTATTGCTTTTTTTTTTTCTTTTTTGTAGCAGGTTGTAGTGTTATATTAATTTGTTATATTTTCTATTTGAAACAGCTCCATAATTTACAAGCTAGAGTAACATTGCTATTCAATGGTCTTATCCACAAATTAAAAAAAGAAAAATTCCATTACAAATACTATGGGCAAATAACAAATAATTGAAAAAAAAAAAAAGGAACTTGTAGTAATGTATAACAACAATACAACATACGGAAGGATAAAACATTTCAGGTAAAATAAGTAGGGCATCTATGTCCAACATAACTAGCCATCATCAAGCCGTCCGCCCCAACTCCTACTTCACAATTTGCATGCATCTTATGCCGTTTACTATCCCACGTCGAAATCTTGAATCGAATAGTTGAGGTTATTTCAAGCCTAAACATTACTTTTCCTCTTGAACGATCAGCCAAAAACTGCAACCAACGGCGATTATTCACAGTTAATGTAGCCCCACTCAGTGTACCGAATATGATTGTTGAATTTTTCGGCTCTTGGTAAAATGGATATAATACTGGCCGTCCACCAATGCTTTGATCATCATAGAATGCAGTGACTACCATGTCAGCATAATAAATACCAATTTTGTGGTTCGAGTTTCGAGCTGTTACGTTGAATGTGAGTTCAGCATTCTCAAATCCATTAGGCTGTGCCAAGGCAGGAATAGACAACTGTTCGATTATAAACCTCGGCCGGTGTGGACGTAAGCTTAGATAAACAATAAATGCTATAATGCCTGCAAAAAAGAGAAGGCCAAGAAAAATTGCACATATAAACTTGGACACCCTAGTAGTTAGACTTTCTTGAACCCTGTGCATGTAGTACCGGGCAGTGTGGTGCCTCTTAAGCTGCCGGTTGTCAGGGGTGGGTGTTCCTATCTGAATTGGGACATGATCTTGGGAATACATTTGGAGGCAAGGCAAGAGATGGAAGAAAGAATTTACCAAATCTTTGTAACAGTATGGTGAATAAAGAGATCAATTTGAGGAACATACAAATATATATGCAGTTTAATTTTCACTCAAGGAATGTACTTTTGCACTGGGGAAGAAACGAATATTTATTATTTTGATTATTTGATATAACAATTTGAATTGCATTTACAGGCGCAACTTTCGAGTTAAAAGTTGTTTAAATTTAAATTTTAAAAGGGTATTAGTTTAATATATCCCAAATTTAAAGGTCAATTATAGATATATCCCTTTTTATATAATATTTATAATTATGTCCCTTGGTTTAAGTTAACTAATATACATATAATTATAGATATCTCATATTTATATTAAGACTATAATACTCCTAATATATACAACTAAGGCATGAATCTAAAAAATAGGTTATTTTCACTAATCAAGTAATATCTACAGATCAATTACCCACGTAGAACAGATTTCAGTATGTATGCGTTAGTATATCAATTGTTTTTTTGTTCTATCAAAAAATACTACTTCAACCAGGAAGCAATAGTTAGATAATGGATCCCCTGTTTTATGTCCGTAACTCCTCTATCCTTGTATAGAATTTGGTTTAGTCCGTTAATAAACAACCAACCACAAAGCAAGAGCTATGTACTAATTTATTTAAGCTGATTGTTTTCTTTGAGATGTTGATCATCGCTCCACTAAATGATGTCCGTGTAATCTACACATGTAAAATAGTTACTCGAGTAGTAAAAAATGTACTTGGTACATCCGAGTTGATTAGAAAAGTGGCATTCATGTGAGTCCTATTTCACCTTCTCAACTTCATATTCATTTCTCTCGAATCGAAAGCCGTCACTTCTTAAAACTTATGTGATAGTTAACGGAGTCATTAATTTTTTTAAGTTATAATATTAATGTATATTATAGTTAATAATTGGTACAATTATTATTTAAATAAGAAGACATAATTGTCTTTGAAGAATGTGTTGTTAATTATTTAATCATGGTTAGAACAAAAAATAGGATAAATTAGAAAAATGAGATATATTTATAATAACAAATAAAGATAGGACAAAATTATAAATGACATTTTACAATGGGACATATTAGAAAAAAACCCATTTTAAAATGGCATATTGTAAAGTTGAAAGGAAACCAAAAAGGAAACCGTTGATGATCAAGAAGAAAGCATATGATGCTATCTTGTAATGTACTTTATCATATGCATATTTTAAGGTTTCCGTGGATGCACAAAATTGGATATAACCCAAGCTCAAGGATGGATAGCGGTTTGTCAGCTGTCAGGTACCTTTTGTAATAATTTTGTGGTAGAATTTCGTGAATTATAAGAAATGACATTTTTCGTGGTAGAAAGTTGTGAAAGAAATAATATATGTTGCAAGTATCACATAGAATAAGATCTGTAGGACTGTAGCATTGGAGTCCAAATCTTCTTGGTTGGTGTGAATGCAGAGGGGTCCCATTTATATTAATGAGAGATGAGCCAATCAAAAACAACCACCTAAGGTGGCACATGGAGTGGAACACCAAAAGTGGTGTAGAAGATTTGGACTCGTAGCATTGATTAAAGTGGTGTAGAAGATTTGGACTCGTAGCATTGATTGTGTGCTCGCGTATGATATTTGCTAGGGGTGTCAATCGGATAAAACGGACACGGATACTGCCATATCCGGATCCGAATCCGAAATTTTTTGACCATATCCGAATTCGTATCCGGATCCGAAAATATTCTGAAAATCATATCCGAATTCGGATCCGGTGGAGTTTATCCGGATTCCGGATAATATCCGGATCCGAAATCCGGAAAGCTGATGTTTTTTTCTCAAAATGTTTGCATGCGTGGGGTGTTGAACCTGGGTTGCCCCCAACCTTGTGGAAGGTCACAACCAGCTGAGCTACAAAATTCATGTGTTAAGAAGTGAAATAATTAAAGATAAGTTAAGTTTAAACATATTTTTGAATTTGATAGTAATTTATTAAAATCTCCAACCAAATAAATTTTTTATTTTCTGAAAATTTGGGAATATCAATAAATTAGATATATATTGACATCTGTACGGTTGGATCGTTCAAAAATATTTTTTAAAAAATAGAAACAATAATCCGTAACAAAGCACTAGTTAGAGTCATATTGAAAATAGTAGTGATCCACTAAGATCTCCAATCAAATTAATTTTTTATTTTCTGAAACTTGGGGAATATCATTATATTACATATATATTGACATCCGTACGGTTGGATCGTTCAAAAATATTTTTTAAAAAATAGAAATAATAATCCCGTAACAAAGCACTAGTTACGAGTCATATTGAAAATAGTAGTGATCTACTAAGATCTCCAATCAAATTAATTTTTTATTTTCTGAAACTTGGGGAATATCATTATATTAGATATATATTGACATCCGTACGGTTGGATCGTTCAAAAATATTTTTTAAAAAATAGAAACAATAATCCGTAACAAAGCACTAGTTACGAGTCATATTGAAAATAATCCGTGACAAAGCACTAATAAAATACAATAAATAATATATTATATTATAAATATTAAATTACTAATTATAAATTATTATATATATATATATATATATATATTATTTATTTATTTATATATTTATATATTTTCGGATATCGGATATTTCGAATACGGATGTGCCTATATCCGTATCCGCTATTTTCGGATACGAATTCGGATACGAATATTATCCGTTTTCTTTCGAATACGGATATTATCCGTTTTTTTCGGATTCGGTATCGAATTTTTCGGTCGAATATCGGATTTTTCGGATTTTTTTCACAGCCATAATATTTGCAAGGAGTTATAAGTTATTTTAATTCTAAACTAAAAAGGTGAAATTTCTAAATAACCAATTTTTATGGGACATTTTTCTAAATATCTAAGCGGTGACCAAAATAATCAGAGCTATACGCATTTGGCGTTTGTGTATATGAAATACGTATTCTTAAAATGCATATTCGCTTAAATTACATTTATTTAAAATTTATCCTCCCATATGCGCATTTTGTCGCTGCACGACCTCGTCAAAAAATAGGGAATATACGCATTCTCTTAATTCAAGAGTACCAGTATACGCATATTGTGTATTACGCATATTGTGTATATGCGTATTTCACCACATTGCAGCAATCATTTTATTGAACACAAATCCAATATCCCCTTAGGACACCAGGAGACTTAAAACAACCCTAGTTCTTTACTTGTAGCACCTCCCTTCCCAAATCGTTCAATAACTTGTCCATATAAACGAACTGGATTCAACACAAAATAAGTAAAAACCACATCCCATCCCCCGTTCTTTATGACCTCATACATATCACCAAACATCTCCATTAATCACTGACTCACATATATACATGTACATATAATACAATTGAATGTTAAATTATGTGAGATTATTGAGTGATTAGAACTCATTGCCCATCTACTTCGTTGTCACGATGTGTCACGGATCTATGTTGAATTTGGAGAAGACATTTGGTCGGAGTGAGGTGATGCCGAAATCGACTGGAGAGTGAGAATGTAGGTCATGACATCGATCAGTTGAATGGCTCGGAAAATTTTGTGTATGTAGAGGTTATGAGATTCATTACCTCGTGTGTATAGTGATTGCTGTGGCCTGTGTGTAATTCAGATTAATGGTGGTAAAAAGGCAAGAAGAAAGGAAAGATAGTGCATTAAGAGGAGGATGAAACAAAAGTTTGCATATGTGATATGGGACATGTTACAGATTTTGGAAATCGGAACTATTTGGTTGAGGTATCGATTTACGATTTATCGGATGATACGGTTGAAAAATCGGCGATTTTTGCAAAATCGGCTGGATCGGTTCCAAAATTTTTACCGATTTATTAGCGATTTTTCAAAATCAGCCGATTTCAATAACAGAGTATGGGACACACATATGCGCATATAGTATATGCGAATTCAAGTTGGTATTTAGGGTACATTTACCGAAAATTGTCATTCGGGGCACGATGACATTAAAAAAAATGTTAATTTTGGGCAATTTCTCAAACTAAAAATACTACATCCTGTATATAATACAGTGGTAATCTATTTTAATAATTAACTAATAATTCTTGCAATTTTCTTTAATATATATAACTATATTCATCGACAATATTTATCAGTATTTCCAATTTTATTGATAAATTTTCTTAATATTTTAAATTTTGCATGGCAGTGCAATAATTATTTTTAATATTATGTTTTTTGAGGACGTAATTTACATATTAAAATATATAACATTTTAAATTAAACATAAATATATTTTGTCATTTTAAAACTCTAAAAATAAAAATTCGTAACTTTTATTTCCTTCAGATTTTGGGCAATTATAGTTTAGTAATTGTTAAAGTATAATTAAAGTAAAAAGTATTTCGTAAAGTTTGTGCTGTAAAATCGTCTAAATTCTGTTTTTAGATTTCAAAATAGAGCGAAAAAGTAAAGTGAGACAATTAGTATGATAAATATTTTAAATTAACTCTAATTGATAACATTTTCTCTAATTTTTTACATTTTGAAATTGTTTATCAATTCTAATAAAATTTCAAAATTTATCCAACTAAAATTCACTTCAATACATCGTATATTAATTTGAAAATTTTAATTATCTACAGAAAATAATTAATAATTTTTATTACTGATAAATTATCCGCTATATAGGAAGAAAGTTAATTTAAAAAGAACATGGATACTAAATCTTAACCTGATTTTTTGAAAAAAAAAATGAATAAAAATAATTAAATTTGACAAAAAAACCTATCCAATATGTATTTAAACTAAATATACAAAACTAAAATGTTAATAAGAAATTGAAAATATTATTTAAAATAATATCCAAATGAACAGAAATGAAGGTATAAAGTTTAATAATTTTTTTATTTCAAATTGAATTTAATTATCTCTAATGCTTTTAAATTAAGAAATTCTTTATGTCTTCTATGAAATATTAAACTTTATCAATTAAAATCAAATGCAATACAAGTATAGTTAAATTAAGAATAAAATTATATTAAATCGCATATGAATTGTTACTCTTTTAATTATTTGTAGAAAGTAATAATAAATGTTAATAAATAATAAATTGTCTTCTAATATATTGAACACTTATCGAAGAAAAACAAACCTATTAAGAGGGAGCCCTAATTTTTTAGAAAAATGTTTAATACAAGGAAATTGAATTAGACGAAAAAGACTGTGTAACAAGTAATTAAAATGTAAACAGATTAAAGGAATTAATTTGACTAATTTCCAAATATAAACCATAAAAATTTAAGAACAAGTTTTATATTTTGTAAGTAATAAATTATGAAATCTAAAATTATTTCACACGAAAATTAATAACTTACGTAACATACTAAGAACTATATAAGGTATATATAATGAACCATGAAGAGGTAACTTGGTCCCTTAGTTAGTGGTTTTACTATAAAATAAAAAGTAAAAAATATTTAGAACAAGTCATATGTTTTCAAAGTAATAAACTAAAAAAAATAATTTTATTAACTTATACAAGATATAATGAACTAAAAGCGAATAACATAAAAATCTTTGAAAATTAAATTTTGTATTTAATAAATATTGTGGGGGTAAAAACTATCTAGATGGCTAGGATTTGTGTTGGGGGATTTCAATCATGTCCTCACACGTGCCTAGGTATGTCGGAAGTTAGGAATCAAGCCAAAAATGTAATTCTTGATCATGTCCTCTGCTCTATGGCGGAAACGCACACCGAGGATATAGTGGCTTGTGCTTATTGTAGCATTAAGCCTAAATTAACATAATTAACATATTGAGCTATGCTAAAAAAATGTTGTTTGAAAAATGAGGGATCATGCCCTTTATATATACTAGCTTATTAGTAATAATAATAGTTACTTAATAAATGATATGTATTGATTTTAGAACTAATATATAAAATCTTAATGTAAATTTATTGTTGACGGGATTCGAACATTGGATCTTTAGAATAGGGATTTAAATAAAGAATATTCCTTATTATTAGATCTAACGGCTATCATCTATTTATTAAATATCTAACGGTCACAATTCTTTAGATGGTTGAACAAATTAAAGTTGAACCAAAATAACCAAATTATACCCCTATTTACTTATTATATAATAGTATAGATTAGCTTATAGCCCGTGCAAAGCACGAGTTACTTTTAAATACTTTTAAAATTATATTATTAAATAAAATAGAGTTTAATAATTTATTATGGATATAATTTAACTTTGTAATATTAATTAATAAAATTATTAGTAATAATAATAGTTATTTAATAAATGATATGTATTGATTAGAACTAATAATATAAAATCTTAACGTAAATTTGTTGTTGACGGGATTCGAACCTTGAATCTTTAGAAGAGGGATTTAAATATAGAATATTTCTTATTATTAGATCTAACGGCTATCATATATTTACTAAATATCTAACGGTTACTATTCTTTTAGATAATTGAACCAAGTTGAACCAAACAACCAAATTATACCCCTGTTTACTTATTATATAATAGTATAGATATAGGCATTGGGAGCCTTAGATTTAGAATAAGGTTAGGAGACTTGGAGGCCAAGTCTCGTCCTAAGTCGGTGGTTCTAGATGTTTTCAACCAAGGATCAAGTTTCATTGTTGATTTCTATCTGTTTGCATTAAATCACGTAAGCGTGCGTGGTCACAAGTAATATAGACATAAGTCAAGTTCGTTCCCACATAGATCTGGTTTTTAATTCAGTATTGTACCTATGTAACAATGTATGGTTTTAATTCACTGCTAAGACAAATAACAAATTGGGTTTTAATTAACTAAATCTAACTAAAAAGCAAATTAACAAACTAAGAATTAACTAACTAACTAACGAGAATTGGAATCGAATTACTTCTGCAAGATAAACCATGGAATCCTAACTTCATTAAATACTTTGCTTAGATCTGACGCCTTTAATCACTATATGCAATGGTTATGATATCTGATCGGATAACACGAAACAAGTATACGCTACTTCTCAGTATACAAATACCAAACTAAACATACATCCACAAAAGAGATAGAAGATGAATAGACACCAATTATGCTTAGACCCTATATCTCTATAGAATTTGAAAACATAACGGTGGAAGAACAAGTTATCCACATTGATCACATAGGGCAGCATAATATCTCTATTTACGCCACAAATCATGATGTTAAAACTTCAACCTATCCTATGCTAGCATGGCAAGTTCTAAATCTCAAGATCCACTCTCGCTTCACAAGAGATTAACAAATTAGATGTTCATGACGCATCTATCAAGTAAGCATAACCATACGAGGATATCAGATATACATCACACACAGATCTGTAAAGCAATCAAGATACTAAAGCTCCATAAATAAATCCATTAGAATCCCATGACAACGATTAGTTCATAATTGAACCTCTCGTCATCATGGGATCTGATGAAACCATGATAAAAACAAAGTATGAAAAGATACAAATAAACCTAAGTAATTGATATGTAATGGTTCTCTACTCCTAATGATACAAATTACAAAGGTTGGATGTGTTTATATAGGCTCTATAATTCTTGCCCAGCAAGAAAATACCCAAAAAAGAGTTAAAATAGAATTTCTGCAAAATACGTTTCCTAAACTGATTCTGTTTTTAAGGAAAATTCGTAGCTGACGTTTTTTAGTATTTCTGGACCGTTCCAGTAGTAATTGGACATCTGGACCACTTTAGAATGATAGATAATCTCGTTAGCTTCGCGTGGACTGCTTACGGGCCTCAAACGGAGATGTAGAACTCAAGATATGACCAAAATAGTAAAAACTGTAATTTTTCAGCATCGCGCGCGTGCAACCTGCACCCATCAGTCTGTTTGTCGCGCAGCCTGCGCCCACCACGCACAATCTGCGCATGGCATACCTGTCCAAGATTGTAGAAAATCTCCCAAGCTTCGCGTGGGCAGTAAGATCGCTGAAAACGGACTTCTAGAACTCCAGATATGGCCAAAACAGTGTAGACTGCGCAACCTACCCAGAAAATCCGAATTTTACACATATTGCTCCTTTCTCCTCCGTTTCTTTTGCATTAGCTAACATCTTCAATATCATGACATATGTAACTCCCTGGTAGCATAACACAAGTGTCCAATCTTCATTCCAATGCTTAATTCCACTCTAATATCGCTTAGAACACCTACACTAACCAATAGCTACAACCCTGCACAACTACACAAAACACATCAAAAATACAACAAACTTGAGACCAAGTCAATCAATTTAAGCCGATATGAAACGTTCCAAGTGGATATAAAATCCACTTATCACTATCTCTCAAATCGTCGATTCTAGAAGCGGGCCTTGTATCGGGCGTCCCGATATATGTTGCGTTCTAGACACAACTATTACAAATTTAATACCCGACAAGAGTTTTTGACCTCATTATTGGGCTTCGTTGTTGGACCAAATTACATCTAATTAATGCGATATTAATTATGTTTTTAGGATTTATTTTTTACCCATATCATTTGTCCCCCAACTATTCGAAAAACTTTTCATGTTTTCGTAGCAAAACCAAGAGTACGATGCTAGGGAAAAGTATCCCCGTACTAGCAAAAACTCTGAATCACCACCAAGAAAGAAGTTGGGACCAAGATTTTCTGACTATGCAAGATTGAACGCACCTAGAAGCCAAATCTTGTTAGAAATTGAGAAGGATAAGGACTTTCGATGGCCAAAGCCACTCAGGGGTGATCCCGCCAAGAGGAACAAGGATCAATACTGTAGGTTTCACCGAGATGTGGGACAAGATACGAATGATTGCAGACAGTTGAAGGACGAGATTGAGTTCCTGATTCGTAAAGGAAAACTTAATAAATTCACTAAGGGAGAAGATCGTGGAACCTAAAGAAGGGATTACGACAGGAGAGACAATGATAGAAGGGATAATGATCGTGATCGTAACACACAGCCCCGAGGGCCAGTTATCAACATGATTTGGGGAGGCCCGACAGCAGCCGGCACAACTCTAAACTCTCGAAAGGCGTATGCCAGAGAAGTGATGCACATCGTGGGAGAGGCCCCGAAACGTGCCAGGACTGAAATCGCGATTGGTTTTGATGACTCTGACCTTGAAGGGGTGAAGTTCCCCCATGACGACCCGCTGGTCATAACTCCTGTAATTGGAAACTCAGAGGTAAAACGAGTCTTGATAGATAATGGAGCTTCTGTTGATATTTTGTTTCATGATGCATTTGTGAAGATGGGATACACTGACTCACAGTTGACCCCAACTAACATGCCCATCTACGGGTTTAATGGAGTTGAGTCCAAGGTTGAAGGGACTATTCAGTTACCCATGACAGTCGGGCAAGAACCTAAGGAGTCTACTCAGATGTTGAATTTTTTGGTAATTAAGGCATCCTCGACTTATAATGCAATCCTAGGAAGGACTGGACTTCATGCGTTCAAGGCTGTTGCCTCCACTTACCACATGAAGATTAAGTTTCCAACCAGGAATGGTGTTGGAGAACAAAAAGGCGACCAGAAGATGGCAAGAAGTTGCTATTTGTCTGCATTAAGGGTTGATGGAGTCGGGGGGTAGGTACTCCCGATTGAAGACATGGATGTCCGTGGTGATGATGAACACCGAGGGAAGCCAGCAGAGGATTTGGTCCCCATACCTCTAGAGGCGGGCGATCATGAGAAAGTCACTTATATAGGAGCTTCGCTGAAGGAACCCTTGAAGGGCAGGTTGACGACATTCTTACAAGAAAATAGTGATGTGTTTGCTTGGACCGCAGCTGATATGCCAGGGATCAATCCCTAACTCATAACTCACAGGTTGAATGTCGATCCTGAACGGAAAACAATAAAACAGAAGAAGAGGAATTTTGCTCCTGAAAGGCAAGAGGCCATTAAGCAAGAAGTTGACAAGCTTTTGGAGGCTGGGTTTATTGAAGAGATTCAGTTCCCTAAATGGTTAGTTAACCTAGTGATGGTCAAGAAGGCGAATGGAAAGTGGAGAATGTGTATAGACTTCACCGATCTGAATGATGCGTGTCTAAAGGATTGTTTTCCCCTGCCAAGGATAGACATGTTGATAGACGCCACAGCTGGGCATGAGATGCTGAGCTTCATGGACGGCTTCAGCGGCTACAATCAGATTAAGATGCACAAGGATGACATCCCAAAGGTATCTTTCATAACTGACTTTGGTGTTTTCTTCTATCTTGTTATGGCTTTCGGTCTAAAGAATGCAGGTGCTACTTACCAACGACTGGTGAATAAAATATTCGCCCATCTGATTGGAAAAACCATGGAGGTCTATGTTGATGACATGTTAGTCAAGAGCCTTTCCAAGGCAGACCACATTAAGCACCTCAGAGAGGCATTCAAAGTGCTGAGGCACCACAAGATGATGTTGAATCCAGCCAAGTGTGCTTTTGGAGTTGGATCAGGAAAATTTTTGGGATTGATGGTTTCGAAGAGAGGCATAGAGGCCAGCCCTGATAAGATAAAAGCAATTTTAGACATGGAACCACCCCGCTCTATACGAGATGTACAGAAGTTAACAGGACGAGTTGTAGCCCTAGGGAGATTCATATCCAAATCTGGTGACAAATGCTTGCCTTTCTTTCAGGCATTGAAGAAGGTGAAAATTTTTGAGTGGACTCCTGAGAGCCAAGAGGCCTTCGAACAACTGAAGAAGTACATGGATGAAGCCCCGTTGTTGGCCAAGCCTAGTCCTAGAGAGACTCTCTATCTATACCTGGCGGTATCTGAACAAGCATTGAGTGCTGTTCTCATTCGAGAAGAGAGTAAGGTTCAAAAACCGATTTATTACGTGAGCAAGGTGTTGCATGGGGCTGAGTTGAATTACTCTCCCATAGAGAAGTTTGCTTTGGCATTGATAACAGCCTCGAGAAAGTTACGACCGTACTTCCAGGCATACAAGATCGAAGTCCTGATGGACCAACAGTTGAGGAACATATTGCACAACCCGAAAGCCAGTGGAAGGCTAATCAAATGGGCCGTAGAGCTTGGAGAATTTGACATCAAGTATAAGACTCGAACAGCCATCAAGGCTCAGGCATTGGCTGACTTCGTGGTTGAATGTACCATTGACAACCAAGAAGTCGGGGGGCAAGAGATAGTGATTACCCCTGAGAAAGAAGAGGAGCTTGTACCTGATTTGAAGGAGTATTGGGTGCTCTATTTTGACGGAGCATCAAAAACAAAATCTAGTGGTGCAGGTTTGGTTCTGCAAAGCCCCGATGGGTTCGCAGTTGAGTATGCTTTGAACCTGGACTTTCCTACTACCAACAATGAAGCGGAGTATGAGGCATTGATAGCTGGGTTGGGCTTGGCCAGAATCATGAGAGTTAAGAACCTCAAAGTTTGTGGAGACTCAAGGCTTGTAGTATCGCAAGTTAATGGTGAGTTTGAAGCCAAGGATGAAACTATGGCGAAATATCTGAGAGTTGTGAAAGCTGTTATGACTCAGTTTGATGAGTGCTATGTGGAACACATTCCGAGGAAGGAGAACGTTAAGGCTGATGCCCTGTCTAAGTTCGCTTCTTCTAAGATAGAGAATTATGCAGGAAGTGTTTACTTCCAGGTCTTGAAGGCCCCGACCATTAACTCGAAGTTGGTGGCACCGATTGATGTAGGAAGCTGCTGGATGGATCCCATTAAAGCTCACCTCGAAACCGGCTGGCTCCCTGACAATGTCTTAGAGGCACGGAAGCTGTCAATAAGAGCATTGAGGTACGCCTTGATTGAAGGCATTCTTTACAAGAGGTCTTTTGTCGTCCCTTACTTGAGGTGTTTAAGACCCCAAGAGGCAAAGGAAGCTTTGGAGGAAGTTCATGAAGGTATCCGTGGGCAGCACTTGTGGGGCAGAGCCCTAGCTCACAAGATTACTCATTTGGGATTTTATTGGCCAGATATGTTGGCCGACGCATAGAATTATGTCAAGCGGTGCAATAGGTGCCAAAAGCATGCTCCGATTGTAAGGCAGCCACCTGAGATGTTGATGTCAGTTAACTCTCCCATCCCGTTTGTAATGTGGGGAATGGATGTACTTGGTCCCTTTCCCATAGCTTCTGCGCAGAGAAAGTTTTTGATAGTGGCCATCGACTACTTCGCCAAGTGGATTCAGGCTAAACCTCTAGCCAAGATAACCACCAAGCAAGTTGCCCAGTTTTTATGGGAGAACATCATTTGCAGGTATGGAATCCCACGAATCCTTGTAACGGATAATGGGACACAGTTCAACAATGAAGAGTTTAAAAAGTACTGTGAGGAAAATGTTATTGAGCTTCGTTTTTCTTCAGTAGCACACCCGCAAGCTAATGGACAGGCCGAGGTAGCTAATCGGATTATCCTTGATGGACTAAAAAAGAGGGTCGAGCGTTCTAGAAACACCTAGGTGGATGAGTTGCTGCCTATACTTTGGGCATATCGCACCACTTGTAAAGTGACGACTGGAGCAACCCCGTTCTTGCTGGCTTATGGGGCCGAGGCAGTTGTACCCTTGGAAATTATGCATGCATCACCTCGAGTTGAGGCATATGAACCAGAGACTAATGAAGAAGGCATGAGGCTTGCCCTTGACTTGATTGATGAGGTTAGGGATGAAGCAAATGCCAGGAATGCGGAGTATCAAAAGAGAGCATCTTTCCACTACAACCAAAGGGTTAAGGAAAGGTTCTTCCGACAAGGCGACTTGGTTTTGAGAAAGATAGAGGCTTCTGGAGTTGGCCAGAAGGGAAAGCTAGCCCCTAACTGGGAAGGGCCATACCGAGTCAGGAAGACGCTAGGACGAGGATCATACAAGTGAGAGACGTTAGATGGGAATGAAGTGCCACGAACTTGGCATGCTCTGAACCTGAAGATTTATTATGTGTAAGCCTTCCTAGTAAGGACTTGACTTTTATCTATCTATTAGGAGGAGTAGAAATAAGGTTCGATGAAACCATTTGCCCCGAGTAGAACAGTAGTATTACGTATGTAAGGGTTGAACCCATTTCGAATTATTAATGCAAATTTATTTTCCATTCTATGATTCTATGATTTTGATTATGTACCAAGCACCTGTTGAGTGTAAGTTTAGAAAAACGAAGTACCGAAAATAAGTCAAATGTGAATGAGGAAATCAAATTCATGAATAAAATGCCCCGAAGGGCCAAGGTTTAAATTACAAACCATAAATAAAAGTTAAGTCCCGAAGGACCTTTGATTAAAAGCTGAAAAGACAAAGCCAAAAGCGGCTCGCAAGGCCATGCAAGGCCACTTACTTCTCGGAGGATTCCTCCACCACTTCTTCGCCCTCTTCCTCTTCTCCATCTTCATCTTCCTCCTCTTCGGAGCCCTCCTCATCATCATCTTCGGCTTCCGTCTCCATTGGCTACGCCGCCCCCTTCTTCACCACGTCCCCTTCTTCTTCTAAAGTCTTGGTCGAGGAATCGACTCTGGCACGAAGTTGTTTGCCAGGGAAAGATCGCCTCACAGCCGCCTCCCTCTCCGACATGGCCTTTTCCCAGCAGAACGGGAAGAGGTCAAACCAGAACTAACAACATTGGCAGCCTTCCTCATGCCAGAACCAGAAAGACGGCGATTGCCCCCAGAGCCTGATGCATGATCCATGTTACTTCCGCCACCAACAGCCCAGGTAGGGCAAGGAAAGTCTGCTGGATTCACCATCGAAGGATATTTGTTGCTTACAATGCCAACAGCTTTGTTCCATCCAACTGACATGTTAAAAGGCCGCACCTCATCATCATGCTTGTCCATAAACTTCATAAAATCCTCCGACTTATGATATGAACTGATTATCTTGTTAGCATCAGAAAGCTTCTTCTTGGCTAGCGAGCGAAGTTTCGTTTAATAAGATAAGCTATTGGCCTTAGATCGAACAACTCTGGAGTTTAGATCTTGAAGTTGCTCTTTGAACTTTGTTTGCTCGTTCTATAGTTCCACGTTGCTATCCCTATAGGCTCGGCCTTGACGAGTGGCAGATTGAAGATAAGCATTGGCCTGTAATAAAGAAATTGGTAAGACATTTACAACAAAAAAGAAGGTGCGGACAAGAAGATCGAATGTAAAAGTTAGTACCTGATATAGAGCTTGAGCTCCAAGGCGCTCAGATTCATCAATCTTATCTCCAGCGGTTACTGTTAGGAGATCAGGGGCAGTGATAGAGAACCTGGACCAGGCCAAAGCTAATTCAGAACTCCCCAAGATAGAGTCCTGCTCACAAATACCCCAGTCCAGAGTAAAGGGGATTCTAACACCTTCAGCAGCATTCCGGGACCTCTTTCCCCTTGGGAACATCCCTCCAAGAATGAAGGAACTCTTCGATCCGTAGGATTCAGTTGCTCTTCCGCCTTCTTTATCATTCGTATTGTAACATGGGGCTGACTCTCGAGTCTGCTATCCAGCTCCTCAGCAGCTGAAAGATGAAGAAAAAGTATCGGAATAAGAACTAACATAGTTCATAATAATACAATGAAAGAAAAATTACCCTCAAAAGAAAGAAAGCTTAAGCTAGCTTCAATAAGTTTCTTTTCTGTCAGAATAGTTTTGTAGTGGGTGCAACCATCATCAGTGAGTAGCCTATCTCGATCTAGCAATTCTGTGAGGTCAAGGTCACATACGAAGTGTGAACTATCCTCCACGAATCCAAATTTCTTAACAAAGAAGTGACCCCAGTCGCCACCTTCCCATTCCAAGACAACAAATTCCCTTTCCCAGAAATGGTGGGAGCTAGGGAAGGAGAAAGAGTTTACTATGTGTGGAAGCCCACTTTGAAGCTAAAAGGTAATCCACCCTGGCTTAGACTCAGAGGAATTCTTTACTGAGAAGATGCTTCTAAACATGGTTGTGCTCCAAGGGATCTCCAACTCATGACATCTTAACAAGAAGATGATCAGGAACCTCCAGGAATTGGGATATAGCTGGCAAGGATGGACGTGGAGTTCCGCTAAGAACCTGATAATACATGTGTGGACTGGGAACCTTAATCCCACCTCTAAGGCTCCTTTTAAGACACAGATCCTTTCAGGATGTCAATTGCAAGTTCTATCTCCTGGGCTTGGAAGGCAGACTTTGTTTGCACTTGGAAAGCCATATGTGTTCTTAATCTTCTCGACATCCTTCTTTTTTAACTTGGAAGGACTATGAAAAGCAACTAAGCTTGAACTATTGGGGAATGATTCTCCCATGGTGCTAAGCAAATCTAACGTAGACTCGAATCGACGCTCAATATATCTAGGAGGCATGAGTTTTAGTTTACCTTTCATGGTTCTCGCCATGCTCCTCTTCCTAAAAGCTTCCTCCATGGAGATTTGGGGGGCAGATGCGTGCTTGTCGGTCATATTGAACTCAAGCTTGAGCTTGGAACTTGAACTTGAAAGCTTGAAAACTAGAGAACTAAAGAGCTTGAAGACTTGAGAAAAGTTTGAGAAATGAAGAAGTGAAGATAAATGAAGGATACTCCCCTCCTTTTATAAGAAAAGGATGACCTGCTACCTCAGGTTGAAACACAGCTTGGTTCGCATTTACAGGTCAAGTATCGATAATGTACGAAAAAGAGCAAAAACTATCTGTTACCAAATGGAAAGAGTCGTTGTAACTCATGAAATTTTGGGAAAGAAACGGAGAATTTAAGTGAATACCGGCAAAAATTTCTACCAGAGCACTCATTTGAGCTCAGAAAGCTAAGCACGCTTAAGAAAAGCTTAATTGGGAGATTAGTCCTAAACGCTGGATTAGTGATGTGAATCAAGGTACTAATTAAGTAAAACCTTAAATAGAGTCATGAATGACCAAGTTGATTGGTTTTCAAGTAACGAAAATCAATATTGATGTTAAAATTCCATATTGAGGATCGATGTCGGTATGCGAAAATCAAAATCACTAATAGTGATCTAGCCGACCAAGGCACCGTGAGAGCACCAGCTGACTGGCACACTCCCGGGAGTCCTAGCCGACCACAACACGGTCGATCAGAGCGTGTAAGACACCCCAAGCCGACCGAGTATCAGGCCGACCGGCTCTCCGAGCGAGTTTTGGCCGACTGACATCGACTATCGGCACGAGTTTTCGGATCAGCTGACTGACTTCCCGGCCGACCGGCTCTCCGTGCACGCCTTGGCCGACCGACGTTGATCGTCGGTATGGGTTTTTTGGCTCCCTTCGAAAAAAAAATTATTTTGAAAATTCCCAGCCGACCGGGTCACCAGCCGACTTGCTTCCCGTGCTAGCGCTGGCCGACCGACGTCGACCGTCGGTGTGAGTTCTTGCTTCAGCCGACTGGGCTCCTGGCCGAATGCCTCCACACGAACGTTTCGGCCGACCGAGACCTATCCTCGAGTCGAGATTTTGTTCCGTTTAAAAAAAAAATACGCGAAAAAAATTTTGGCCGACCGTCTCTCCGGGTGAGCTTCGGCCGACTGACGCCGACTGTCGGTGCGAGAATTTGAATCGGTCGACTGCCTTCCCAGCCGATTGGCTTCCCGTGCATGCGTTGGCCGACCAACGTCGACTGTTGGTATGGGTTTTTGACTCGGCCGACTGGTGGCGGTGCTCGAGTCGGGGTTGCGAAATTTCGTTTTTATTTTTCCGATTTGGTAATCAAGGAAAGTGAAAACTGAGTTTAAAATTAGCACCGTTCAGTGCCATTTAGCACCGTTTAGCACCGTTTAGGGCCGTTTTATGCCGTTCAATGTCGTTTAACATCGTTTAAGGCTGTTTAGAACCGTTTAGTGTCGTTTAGCGCCGTTTAGTGCCGTTTTATGCCGTTTAACGTTATTTAAACGTTTTTTAAACATCGTTAAGGCTGATTAGTGCCGATTAGCATTGAATTAACATTGTCGTAAATGCGTCGGTCGCTCCACGCTTTACATCAAGACAATACTCATGAAACACTAGTGTATGAAGATGAACCCTGACCCGAGTCTCGGAAAGGACTGTTAAAATTTCAAGGAAAACCTGATCAATTTTCCTAGAAGTTGGGGGGCAAATGATATGGGCTAAAAATAAGTCCTAAAGACACATTTAATGTAGCATTAATTAGACTTAATATGGTCCAAACGTGGGACCCACCAGATGGGCCCAAACTCTATTTATGATATTAATTTCGTAATTAATATTAAGGGTAATAACCAGCTCAGCAATAAAAGTCAGATAAGGATATTACTCCTACCAAGCTTAGCCTCTAAGGCACAGAATTCGATATGTGGGAACTGACTCCTACAAGGAAGGAGTTTAGAACCTTCCTCAAGGCGGTGACTTGCCCACCAAGTCACCCAATTCTACTACAATTCTAGGGCTTCTCAGCCTATATAAGGGCTTGACCCCTCATTGTCAGAACTACGTTTTTGGCTTGATTCTCAATACAAGATACGTAGGCACTCTGTGAGTACCGATTATTCTCGATACACGGAAACAACCATTAAAGCTCGAAACTCAACCTCCCTTAGTATTAAATACATACAAACCCTAGCCGCAATTCGACAACCTAATTTTTATTCCACAACAGTAAAATTAAATTTTCTGTTTAAAAGAATTATAGTTCCATATGCATTCTGTCCAAAATACATACACGGGAAACTGGAATACAAAAGGAGAAACCGTTCGAAAAGAGACCAGTCTAGCTAAATTCTTTTTGCTTTTTCTGTTTGAAGAATGATGAAGAGGGAGCACATGTATTTTCAAGTACTTTAAAGAATCACATATTGTCCATTGTGGAGGTGGAGTAAGGTAGTGTGTCTAGACTCTAGTAGTTCTCCAAAGTTTCATAGCCAGGTATGATGGACATATTTACACTAAAGTGAAAGTAACCTGCAAAGTGGTGGTGAAACAAGCAAGGGAAGAAACAGTGGGAGACAAATGCCCTTAAATTTAGGGTTATATAGCTTAAGAAAGAGGGCGACCTATATGTGTTCTTGGTAATATATTGATCTAATGGAAGATTGTCAGAATTGTGTCAACTTGTAACCATCAATGACCCTTTAAATATACGAATCATCTACTTGACTAGAAACCTTAGGTGCTTGATGAAAAACAAAAATGAGCAACTTTATTTTCGGTGTAGTCTCTATATAAAGCCTTAACTAAGCTAAGCATTTCTCAAAGGACTCATAAAAATGGCCACTGCTTTTCAGTTTTTTGGGAGACTGTTCTTTCTACTTTCACTTTTTCTAGTTCACTCGGCGTCCACTACCGTAATATGCTTTTTATATCCTCGCTTTTCTTTTACTTTTTTTGTTTACCACTCACTGTTTCATAAGAATTTAAAATTTTTTCAATTAATTTAAATTTAAACATATCGTCAATCTACGATGCAGGTCTATATAGTTTACCTAGGACAAATCAAACATGACAATGATCCTATCCTCACTTGCAAATACCATTCCCAGCTCCTTACCAATGTATTCGACAGGTAATGTATGGTTTGAAAAAATTAGTTGCATATTATCCATCTTAATTTGTATGTATGCTAAATATTTATTTTCTATTTCTTGATTTTGAATGTCATAGGAAGGAGGATGCAACGCAATCTATGTTGTATAGCTACAAACACAGTTTCTCAGGGTTTTCAGCCAAGCTTAATTCGACACAAGCTACCAGCTTGTCGGGTAAATTGTAACATAGATGTTCAAATTTTACGTCGTGGCAATCATTTATGCATACGTTATACATGAAATGCTTATATATATATATAGGTTTTTGTTCAAATACAAACCAGTCCTTAAATATAAACTACAAACTTAAATAAAATATTTTATAATTCATTTATTCTAATGGCCCGGTCAGGGGCACCTTTACAAAAAATCTAAAATTCTTGGCTCCATTCAGCAAAAAAAAAAAAAAATATTGTTCACTGCTGACGTGTGGGGTACCCCTAGTTTGATCGTTAGATTAGTATGAAATGTTGAATTAGTGTTTAGTTTTTAGTTTGTACGGAGTAGTTAATTTTAGTTTGTAGTGGAGTAAGACTCTAATATATATATATATGGATATAAAATACTGCCACCCTAGCTAATATTTGAAATGCTAAAAAGGTACGTACAGTCAATTAAGGTGAAGGAAATCATGCATTTGCCTGCATGGGTGCATTTTGTGTTTCCGCATTTTCTGTACCAAATTTTACAATAAAAGAAATCTTTTCATATGTCAAAGATTTTATTTAGTACTAAAAGTAATCAAGTAATAAAGCTATTGGGATAAAAGAGGAATGCATCTGTTTTAAAGAGTAATGGAGTTGTGTTAGATCGAGTTGGTGCTAAGTACCTGCCTACATGTATTTAGAGATTGAAGGAGTGGTTTCAGTGTTCAAGAGCAAGACGCTTCAGTTGCATACAACCAGAAGCTGGGATTTCATGGGCCTTTCATTGGACTACATGAGTCCGAAATTACTGACAACTCCACAACAGTTAGTCCATGGTGCCCATAATGTTATCGTTGGTATCTTTGATACAGGTACATCATTGAAAATAATTGCAACCTACTTTTTATTAAAAAAAAAATTATTTACTATAAGCTAGAACTATACGATCGAGTATATCTGTTTGCTCTAGAAACTTGCTTTGAAGTTTTCTGCATCAAATATTAGTAACTTGGTTTAATTTGTAATACAAAATCAAAAAGCATTTCATCTACAAAATATAGATGATTAGGTCCAAATTCATTGCTTAAAAGGGAAATTTATATTAGATATAGGCTTATAACAATATATCATGCCCGTATACCAACTTAGCTAATTATTTTATCCGATTATCAATTCTCTTTACATGCACACAAGGTATCTGGCCTGAATCTGCCAGTTTCAAAGAAGAGGAATGTATGAAACCCATTCCAAAAAGATGGAAAGGGAAATGCTGTGCAGGTCAGCAATTCGACCCTTCAATTCATTGCAGCAGGAAGGTAATCGGAGCCCGTTACTATTTTAAAGGCTTCGAGGAGGAGTACGGCAAAGTCAATACATCCGAAGAATATAAATCAGTTCGAGATTACCTGGGCCATGGAACTCACACAGCATCAACTTCTGTTGGCTCCATTGTACAAAATGCAAGTTTTCTTGGTCTTGGACAAGGAATGGCAAGAGGAGGAAATCCTAATGCTAGACTAGCTGTGTACAAAGTATGTTGGAACTATCAACTTGATGGTAAATGCACCGAGGCCGATATACTGGCTGCCTTTGATGATGCATTGTCCGATGGCGTCGATGTAATCTCTGCTTCCCTCGGATATCCACCTCCATTGTTTCGGTTTTTCGAGTCAAGTGCAGATATTGGCTCATTTCATGCCATGCAAATTGGTGTTAGTGTTGTTTTCTCGGCGGGCAATGAAGGACCAACTCCTGCTTTGGTGCAAAATGTATCTCCTTGGAGCATCTGTGTGGCTGCTGCTACTATTGACCGAAATTTCCCAACACAAATTGTGCTGGATCATGACAAACTTGTTCTTATGGTAACTTTGAAATTATACATAACCATTACTTAATAAAAATATATTTATATGGAGTTTTTAGCTAGGTTACCGAGCTTCGGTTGTATCCTAATATTTTTAAATTCTATATACAGGGAGAAAGCTTGATTACAACAGCAATAAAAGCAAAACTTGCTGGAGCAGGAGCCTTTTTTGAATCTGGGTAGCTTTTAATTTATCTCTCTTTAACTCTCAATATTGGATTTTATTTTCGCAGCACTTTCAATGGTTTTCTTTATTAAAAAAATAAAGGAAAATACTAGAGGTCCCAAATTGGGTACAAAAAAAATTACAAAATGCCATGTGTCTTAAGTTAATTGGTTATAATTAATTGGGGCCCCCTATATACACATTAACTCCACCAATTAAATATTTCCAAACTGCCAAATCACTCATGCCATGTCATTTTGTAACTTTTTTTGGTACCCAATTTGATGTACCTAGCACTACTCAAAAATAAAGGCTTCTAAGAAAAGTTCATAATTAGCTTCTATAGTTGTTCGGAGAAAGCATAAAGAAAATTAAAATTTAACAAAATATGAGTGCTAAATTTCAAGTGGCATGATATTTCTCAAGAAAACAAAAAAAAAATACATTAAAGAAATGTGTGATTATTACTCATATTTTGAAACAAGCTCGGTTTCGTATTTATATAAACTGAAAAATAAGAACGTTCTGTGTATATCTCCACATGAACAGTATACAATGATATTTAAACTACTAAACACCCAGAGGTGGTGACTCCAAATCGCGAACTCCTTCCTACTACATCTCCACTACTCTAACTTATTCAAAGACCTAGTTTATAATATTATAACAAATTAATCCAAACTTAATTAAATAAACAAACAAACTAAATGAGATTAAATTAAAATTCCAAATCTCCCCTTTAATCTAAACTTAAGGCTGTAATTCGAGTCGGGTGGCTCTTGAGCCTAATTAATAGAACACTACTATTTTTTGTCATAAGGATGTCAAGATATATCTAATTAAATGATATTTCTAAATTTTCAAAAAATAAAAAATTAATTTGGTTGGAGATCTTAATAGAAAACTACTATATTGTCTAGTACTCGTAACTAGTGCTTCGTCCCAAAATATTGTTTTTAGTTTTTTAAAAATATTTCTCGACGATCCAACCGTACAGATGTCAGGATATATCTAATTAAATGATATTCCTAAATTTTCCAAAAATAAAAAATTAATTTAGTTGAAGAACTTAATATAACACTACTATATTGTCTAGTACTTGTAGCTAGTGCTTCGTCCCAAATTATTGTTTCTACTTTTTTAAACATATTTCTCGACAATCCAACCGTACGGATGTCAAGATATATCTAATTAAATGATATTCCCAAATTTTTAAAAAATAAGAATTTAATTTGGTTGGAGATCTTAATAGAACGCTACTGTATTGTCTAGTACTCATAACAAGTGCTTCGTCCCAAATTATTGTTTCTATTTTTTAAAAATATTTCTCGACGATCCAACCGTACGGATGTCAAGATATATCTAATTAAATGATATTCTCAAATTTTCAAAAAGTAAAAAATTAATTTGGTTGGAGATCTTAATAAAACACTACTATTCTTGTTATATTTGGTTAAATAAATGAAAATTAGATAATTTTTTATTATATTTAAT
Source organism: Kitagawia praeruptora (assembly GCA_037693485.1). NCBI lineage: Eukaryota > Viridiplantae > Streptophyta > Magnoliopsida > Apiales > Apiaceae > Kitagawia > Kitagawia praeruptora. The sequence goes on along the minus strand of CM075354.1, from coordinate 94,171,151 downwards.
TTTTTTTGATAATTTGTAAATTAAAAAATTTCTAACATCTTGTTTGTTTACTTTTTTTATTATGTGTAAAGATGTTTATATAATTAATAATTAATTTTTAGATTTTTTTTTAAAAAAAAGTAATTTTCAGAATTAAAAAAAAAAGTCAATGACTAAACGAGCTACCCAGCTTTGCTCGTTTAACTACTACCCGACTCGGCTCGTTAGGCTCGCGAGTAAACTCGACCCGACTCATATAATAAACGAGCCGGGTTCGGCGGGGATTTTCGGCTCGTTTAACAAACGAGCAACTTCTTTAACGGTCATTTTCTCCATATCTCCAAATTGCTCGACAGTGGAGGCAATTTGAAGAAACTTCGATGGAACAACATGTAACAGCTTCTTTATTACATACGATTCCTCCGTTTTTTCTCCCGAAACTCAAACGTGGGTCACAATCTCGTTCAGCTAGCTTCATGCAAAAATCATCAAAGTTATCTGTTTCCTTCATATTCATTGACTCGAATTCAGCTTTCAGAGTTTGCACTTTTGCCATCTTTACCCGTTCTTCCCCTATACATATTATCTTAATAGTTTCTCATGCAATTTGGCGGTTTTCTTCTCAGCTATCGACAACAACATGTCCTTTGGGATACCATGATAGATAGAAGCTAGTGCTACCTTATCTATTCATACTGCAACAGTTACTTTGGGATCGTCGGGTTCCACTGCCTCCCACACTCCTTGGGCTTGCATGAACACCTTTATCTTCAACGACCATGATGTGTAATTGTTTCTCGCCAACATTGGGTACCTCAAACCAACATACCAATCTTTGCTTTTGAGTGTGTGTTGTTGTCATTTTTGGTGTAACCTTGGGCTTGTACAAAATAGACATATTATAGAAATGTATGACTATTGCTCATGTTTTGAGACAAACTCGGTTTTGTATTTATATAAACTGAAAAATAAGAAGGTTCCGTGTATATCTCCACATATGTATACAACGATATTTACACTACGAAGTAAACACCCAGAGGTAGTGACTACAAATCAGGATTATTTTCCTACTACGAGGCCGTTTGGCAAACTTGGCTTAAAGCCAAAAGTGGCTTTAAGTCATTTTTGTCCTGTTTGTGTAAAGTGGCTTTAAGCCGGTTTTAAGTTAAAAAACTGCTTAAAGTCATAAGCTCCATTTAGGTACTTTTGACTTATGACTTATGACTTTTGGAGTTTTTTTTTTTCTTTTTTCACAATTCTTGTAAAGTTTAAACATTATGAATTTAAAATTTTTTAAAGTCAAATTTTTTTAAATCCCCATTTAACTTTAAGTAAAATTACCCAAACACTTTCATTCAACTTAAAGCAAATAACTTTACTTTCTCCTTTAAGTTAAAAAGACCCCCATTAAGTCAAAAGTAACTTATTTTAAGCAATGCCAACACCCTCTACATCTCCACTACTCTAACTTATTCAATGACCTCGCTACCAACCTATTGACTTAGGGTGTGTTTGGGATTGCTGTTGCAGACAGCAACAACAGCTTATTTCTGAAAACCAGCTGAAAAAGTGTTTGGTAAAATTTAAAAGTTTCTTTTCTGAAAAATGCTTTTGGTCTAAAACCTGTTTTTAGAGAAAACAGGTCCCCATGCTTTTGAAAAAAGCTGCTTTTCAGCTTTTGCGGAAAGCAGTAGCTGATTTCAACATTAAACCTCATCAAAAAAATTATTTTTAATATATTTTTGCATCAAAACATGCACATATCAAAAATATTACCAAACAGTCTTCAGCTTTTTACAACAGCACTTTTTTTAATAGCATAGTAATTTTTAATAGCATTCCCAAAGAGAGACTTAGTCTAGCTGATAATATTAAAATAAGCTACATGAAACTTATTTAAATAAACAAATAAACTACTGAGTTTAGATTAAAGTTCCAGCAGTTTGTGTTGCTTAATACACCAATTAATCCTCCATGTAAGAGTATTCCATTTTAACCTTTTTCAACAAAATAATTTTCAATTAATTTGTCATTGTATACATAATTGTGTATCCAATTCTTTTAACATAGCTTTACTTAATACTTTATTTGTTAGAATATGATATAAAGATCTAGTTGAAGTCTAACACCTTAAAATTTTAGAACGACTAGTTACTTAATATGGTTTCCGAGCTCTCGTTGGCGGGGTCTCATGTTTTATTCCAAAGATAGATATACGTGGTCCACTCTTCGACCCAAGAATGGGCTTTGGAGTGAGTGGAAGTATTAAAATATAATATAAAGATCTGGTTGGGGTCTTTTTCTAATACAAACTTGAGGTTTTAGATGAACTTGATACATTTAGATAACTTGGTTATTTAACATGATATCAGAGTTCAGGTTGAGGACTCACATGTTCAACTCCCTACCACTCTCCAAAATTCTCAGAATTTAATATGGACACGAGGCAAATTAATGCCCCGAATATGGACACTCGTAATCCACTCTTCGATCAAAAATGGGTTTTCGAGTGAGGCGAGTGTTAGAATATAATTAAAAGATCTAGTTGAGCGTTCATCTAACATGTTAAAATTTTTGAAAGACGGGTTACTTAAGAATATATTGCACATAAAAAAATACAATTGAATTGGCTACAAATGAGTCGCGTGAATACAATTTAAGTGACTACAAATGAGCCAAGAATATATTGCACATAAAAATATACAGCTATAATGGTTACAAATTAATGAGCCGCGGGAATACAACTTAAATGGCAACAAATGAGCTGCGAGTATGAATTTAATAATGGCACGTTTACCTGTAGCATTACTATACATAGTTAGAGTTTGGAGTTCAATTCTAAATGTAAACTCACCTATGGATTTCGTTGAACAGACTCTCTTTGGATACATTTATTTATTGAGACATATATATGTAGGGAGTGCAAACCGGATAACTGGAATGGAAAATCGGCAGCAGGAAGAGTAATATTATGCTTTTCCACCGCAGGGTCCGATGTGAGTGTGGATGCCGAAGTGGCAACATGGAGAGCTAATGCCTCTGCTTTAATCTTGGTTGAGCCTCCTACCTTGCAGACTGTTGATGTTGATATCATACCTACCGTGTATCTTGATATAATTCAGGGGACTAAAATCATTCAATACCTCGCTCAATCTTTAAGGTACAAATGGTCTGCTACTAGCTACATAATGTATAGACGAGGTCAGATCACATTTCTTTAAAAAATAAATTGTTTCTTTGTTAGCTAACAAAAAATGTAGACGAATCCAACAATATAATATGTCAATTATCTTATATGTTACAGTCATTGAGTGTTTTATTGTTCACACCATAATGATGAATTACTTAAAATGAAGGCGACCTTTGGTCCAGATATGGCCAACCAGAACAGTTATCAAGAAGTCTCCAGCACCAACTGCTGCATACTTTTCTTCTAGAGGTCCAAGCTCAATAACGCCTGATATTCTTAAGGTATGATTGAGATTACTATGCAATTTCTTATCTAAGAAGATGTGTAAATAAGAACAAGATTAATAATTTACAGCTAGCATTTATAGTAATATAAACACACGCACACACTTGTATGTATATAAAACTGGAATGGAATGAAACTCTAATTCATTAATTTAGGAATTCTACGTACAAGGAAATAAATAGGAAGGAAAACATTGTGGTTGCTACAAATTAGGAACCACTCAAGGATATGATTACTACAAATCAGTAACCACTCTCCAGGATAAACTCTTATTCGATTATTACGATCCTAACTCCATGCTGCTACTCCATAACTTAATCCTATCCAAAGCCCAAGAATCACTCTAAGCCCAACGGCTACAATTTATTTAGAAACATGTTTAGATTATTAAATATCCAACACATTCCCCCCTAAGCTGAACATGTTACTGCACTGCACTAAGATCTTTGACTCCAATCATCTTTTTCATCTCTTCGAACTTAACTCTTCCTAGTGCCTTGGTGAGAATATCTGCTCGCTGCTCTTGTGAGGCTACATGTTTAATAACTAGCTTCCCTTGTTCGATGCACTCTCTGATGAAGTGAAACCTAACATCTATATGCTTGCTTCTTCCGTGTAGCACTGGGTTTTTCATCAACTCAATAGCAAACCTATTATCAACATGAAGCACCACTGGTCCAACTGACTTCCCTGTGATTTCTTCTAACACTCCTCGTAACCAGATACTTTGACAAGCTGCTGTTGCTGCCGCCATATACTCAGCCTCACACGAAGACAGGGCAACCACTCGCTGTTTTTGTGACGTCCACGAAATCAAGCTCTTGTTTAAATAAAAACACATCCCACCTGTGCTTTTCCTGTCTACAACATCTCCGGCTAAGTCACTATCTGTATAGCCAAATAGAATCTTCCCACTTCTCTCATTTTCATAAACTAGCCCATGATCGATCGTTCCCCTTATATACCTCAAGATATGTTTTACTGCCTGCTGGTGTTTCACTGTTGGTTCACTCATAAATCTGCTCACTACTCCAACAGCGTAGGAAATATCCGGCCGAGTATGAGTCAAGTACCGTAGACTCCCTACAATGCATCTGTACTCCGTGGCGTCCACCAGTTCACCTCCCTCGTCTCTATCTAGCTGCAGTTTATGTTCCATAGGAAATTTAGACGAGTTACAGTACAACATTCCAGCCCTATCCAGTAGTTTTCTTGCATAAGCCGATTGCTTCAATGTAGTGCACAAGCTTGCCTGATTAACTTCTATTCCCAGGTAAAACGACAATGGCCCCAAGTTACTCATTTCAAACTGCTCATTCATCTGTGTTTTAAACTTCTCGACTTCGTGTTTACTGGACCCTGTCACCAGTAGATCGTCAACGTAGACACCTACTATTGTTACACCCAACTCATTGATCTTTGTGTACACAGCCTGTTCATGGATGCACTTCTTAAAACCCAACTCCCTTAGGCACTTGTCTAGCCGTGCATTCCAAGCCCTTGGAGCTTGGCGTAATCCATAAAGTGCCTTGTATAGTTTATATACCTTTTGTTCTTGCCCCTTCTTCACAAATCCCTCGGGCTGACATACGTATACCTCTTCGTGAAGTTCCCCGTTTAGAAATGCTGATTTTACATCAAGATGTTGGACTTGCCATCCTTCCTTCGCAGAAAGTGCCAACAATAAACGCACTGAATCCAGACGAGCTACCGGTATGAATACTTCATCGTAATCGATTCCTCTCTTCTGTACGTAACCCTTCGCAACGAGACGTGCCTTGTGCTTTACCACATTCCCTTCTGGATCCTTTTTCAACTTATAGACCCATTTTAAACCGATTGCCTTATGTCCGGGCGGCAAGTCTGTGAGTGTCCAGGTTTGGTTCTTCTCGATTGTCTCAAACTCCAACTTCATGGCTTCTTCCCAATTCTTATCTCCTGATGCTTCACCATAGGTCATTGGTCCTTCAATCTTCAACAACATTAACTCATCAATCAACTCGACAATCTCAGTTTTGTCGTAAATCTCAGCTAATGACCTGTATTTCTTGGGTGCACTACTGTCAGTGGAGGACACATCTGTTGCTCCTTCAGAGGAATGAACGGTGGTGCCTGGTGATTGCAAATGTGTTTGCAGAGGTGATTGCAGTGGTGTCATAGGTTCTGGGTCATACTCCGTTTCTGCATTATTAACTTCATTCACTGAGCTATTCATCTCGAGATAGTGACCTGGGAACAATACTTCGACTTCATTGGTCTGCTTCCATGGCCAGAAAACATTTTCTTGAAATGTAACATCTCTGCTCACGTGCACAGCCCCTGTTTCAGGGTCGTAAAGCCGACTTCCCTTTGTCCCTGGTTCTTTTCCGAGATACACAGTCAGTTTACTCCGATCGTTTAATTTATTCACTTTCACAGCTGGGATCTTCATATAAGCTGTACATCCGAAAACTTTTACATGTGTCAAGTCTGGCTTTTTGTCATTCCAGGCTTCGTATGGAGTTCTACCTTTCAGAATTCGAGTTGGTAGTCGGTTTAATATATAGATTGAATGGCGTACCGCCTCTCCCCACATGTATGCTGGTAGCCCTGCTTCTTTCAAAAAACTTCTTGCCATGGCTGCAACAGTACGGTTTCTACGTTCCACCACCCCGTTTTGTTGCGGGGTGTATGGTGCTGTGTAATGCCTCTGGATGCCGGCCTTTTCACAATACAATTCAAAATCTTTCGAGCAAAACTCTCCGCCCCGGTCTGTCCTTAATGTCTTTATACTTCTTTCTTTCCCATTTTCGACTAAGGCTTTGAATTTCTTAAACATTTCAAGTGCACTACTCTTTTCCTTCAGCATATATGCCCACATTTTTCTGCTGTAATCATCAACAAATAGCAGAAAATAACGATTACCTCCTGGTATCGTTGGTGCAATTGGTCCACAAATGTCAGCATGTACAATTTCCAACACCTTTCTTGACTCGAAACTGGCCTGAGACGGAAAGGATTTCCTGGTCTGTTTGGTCAGTAAACACCCTTCACACTTCTTCAAAGGTTGGATTAACCTTGGTAATCCATGAGCCATTTTCTCTTTTGACATGAGTTCCAAAGCTTGAAAGTTTACGTGTCCGAGACGGGCATGCCATAACCAGGTATCCTCTTCAGTCTTTGCGAGTAGACATGAAGGCCTGCTCTCCTCCAAACTAATCTTGTATAGTCGATTCTCTGTCCTTTTGACCTTCATTAGTAGTTTTCCACTCCTTTCATACACCCACAGGTATTCTCCTTCAAGAATTACTTTGTTCCCTGCTTCAGACAACTGTCCCAAACTTATAATGTTGTTACACAGACTTGGGATGTAGTATACATCCTTAAGTGTTCTTTCCTCTCCATTTTTGCATTGAAACGCGACTGTCCCCTTTCCCTCGATATTCACAGTGGATCCATCTCCGAATTTCACTTTTCCAGTCACGTCCTCATTTAGCTCCTTAAATTTCCCACGCTGTCCAGTCATGTGGTTGCTGGCCCCGTTGTCCAGGAACCAGACTTGAGATTCCTTTTGATTTTCAACACTAGATCGCAGTTTTGGTACTAATGAATCTTCTTTCACCAGTAATGAATTTACCTCCATTTCTCCCACTTCTGCTATCAACAATGCAGGTTCGTCTTCTTGTACCTGAGACAGATTCGCCTCCTTTTGCAACTCTCTCTCCCTTCGTGGTTTACGACAGTCTCTAGCGAAGTGTCCGTATCCTTGACAGTTGAAGCATCTAGCTCTGCTTCGATCTCTACCTCCACGATTCTCCTCTCTTGCATGAGTCTCTCCACTTTTCTTCTTTAACCATTCTTCACGAGTCAAAAGTAATTGCCCTTCACAGTTGTCTTTTTTCCTCCATTCCTCTGCTGTCAACAGGAGTTGTCCTTGGTTGGTTTCCGAAACATTTTTCAACCTCTCCTCATGAGCTTTCAACGAGCCAACAACCTCTTCTATTGACATCTCCTCTATGTTTCCAAATTGCTCGATTGCGGATGCAATTTGTAAAAACTTAGATGGAACTGCTCTAAGCAGTTTCTTGACAACGTAGGCTTCCTCCACCTTTTCTCCCAGAGCTCTAAGATTAGTGACCAAACCATTTAGTCTCAGACAAAACTCGTCCAGCTGTTCATTCTCCTTCATATACATGACTTCGAACTCACACTTGATGGTTTGTGCCTTGGCCTTTTTTACCTTATCTGCTCCCAACGACATTGTTTTGATCGCGTTCCAGGCTTCCTTCGATGTCTTTTTCTCTGCGATGGACAACAGTATGTCTTCAGGAACTCCTTGGTATATAATTGCTAGTGCCTTTTTATCCACCTTGTCCTCCACCACGGCTTTTGAGTCCTTGGGTTCTATGGCCTCCCACACCCCATGTGCTTGCATGAACACCTTTAGTTTAAGTGCCCAAGCCGTGTAGTTCGTTCTTGTCAACATAGGATAACTCAGCCCAAATGATCCCTCTTTGACCTTGCTTGTTTCCATCTGTCACGATGTCTGACAGCCTCGATGACCTTGAGGCTCTGATACCAAGTATAGTAATATAAACACACGCACACACTTGTATGTATATAAAACTGGAATGGAATGAAACTCTAATTCATTAATTTAGGAATTCTACGTACAAGGAAATAAATAGGAAGGAAAACATTGTGGTTGCTACAAATTAGGAACCACTCAAGGATATGATTACTACAAATCAGTAACCACTCTCCAGGATAAACTCTTATTCGATTATTACGATCCTAACTCCATGCTGCTACTCCATAACTTAATCCTATCCAAAGCCCAAGAATCACTCTAAGCCCAACGGCTACAATTTATTTAGAAACATGTTTAGATTATTAAATATCCAACAGCATTTGCTATAGTTACATATAGAAGCTCTGCAAATGCATGTTGAAATCAGTTCTGTTGGTATGAGATGAAACGTGGATCATATCGTGCTTCGATTAATATAATTCAATTATTAAAAATAAACAATTGCAGCCAGATATAACAGCTCCAGGAGTAACAATATTAGCAGCATGGCCTACAGCAACTTCTCCAACTTTGTCTCCAAGTGATAAACGTTCTGTCGAATGGAACTTCCAATCAGGCACTTCTATGTCTTGTCCTCATGTTTCTGGTGTTATATCTCTTATTAAGTCATTGTACCCAGAGTGGTCTCCCGCCGCAGTAAAATCTGCTATCATGACTACAGGTAAGTGACTATATTAACCTCTTTGATTGGCAGGAAGCAACTTAATAATCTTTTTTGTTAAGTTTTCCAATTTTGTATACGTACCCTCCTGATGATTTACTATATGCATGCAGCCTACAAGAAAGACACAACCCATGACACCATTTTAGGTGGCGGACATATGAAAGTATCCGATCCATTTGATATTGGAGCGGGTCACATTAACCCCTTGAAGGCCATGGATCCTGGGTTGGTGTACGACATGAAAACTGTTGACTACATAATGTACCTTTGCAGTATTGGCTACAATAACGACCAAATTGGAAGAATTGTTAGTCTGTCTACGGTTAGTACAGAAGTTGAGTGTCCAAAAGGTGACAAAAACACCTATAATATCAATTACCCATCAATTATGGTATCTAATCTTCAATCCACAATAACCATTAAGAGAACTGTTCGTAACGTTTCAATGAAAAAGATGGGGATTGCTATATACTTTGTCAGTGTTGTAAAGCCTCAAGGGGTAGAAGTTTCGGTATGGCCTACTGTATTGATCTTCTCCTATTTTAAGGACGAACTGACATATTATGTTACTCTCTCACCGACGAAGAACTCTCAGGACAGATATGATTTTGGTGAGATAATATTATCTGATGGTTTTCACTTTGTTAGAAGTCCGCTGGTTGTGCGTGTCAAAACTACTGCTTGTACTGGTACTATGTCTGCTCATACACGAGATGATCTTGCCAGTTGATCAGCTTCACTTTGCAGTCCAGTAACAAGGTACAGTTTCCAGCAAGAGTAACCACTCTGATATTGTTTTCTAGTTCGTTTGTTTGATTTCTAGGATCCGATTCTAAGCTGACGGTCTTACGTACTCCATTTCGATCTCTATGTGAAAACCAAATAAAAATTCCATAAACTTTTTCATGTTATTAAAATCCAAATTATATTTTTTTTTTGTGTTGGATTGTTGCTGCAATTTTTGTAGTCAGGTCTTTGGTGTCAAAGTTGGTTATGGTACATTACATTTATATATCTGATAACTCATGCAAAGTGTTTTATCTTCAAGTACCTTAATAATGTATATGGTGAACTGCTGATGTTGATGACCCAAAATGATTAAATTTGGGATGTGCCATATAATATATGATGTAACAAAGAAATTTTTAATTTTAGCGAGAAAGTATATACATAATTAGGTTGGAGTTGATTGGGACACAAGATATGAGAACTAAAGTGCACTCACAAATAGTCCTACACAAATCCAAAGCCTTTTACTATCCTTAAAAATTTAAGGCCCTTGCAAAACTTATAGTAAAAACCTATCCAATTTTTTCTTGAAGAGCTAGAAGGGGTTTCACAACAATTTCATTCAATGGTGTACAAAATCGGATTCAACTTTGATGTTGGCCATCTAGACATCATTAACAATCTCACTCATCAAGCTCTTCCTTAATTTGCTTTGACATGATCAACAAGTGTAACCAGACCTTTTGACATAAGCAAGGAGGGAGAGATCTTCTTTGAATTGGTAGCTCAGTTAAAGTACTTAATATGGTATATAAAGAATGCATCCATTTCAATGATCTCATGATGGTTGCCATTAAATAAGAACAATTTGACAAGTTGGTAGTAAACCGATCTTGTCTGACATTCACTAGTAGTTGCTTGTCAAGGCACAAAGTAATTTATAGAATACACAACTCTTTCATTTTTTCGGTTTTACTATATTAGTATAATATAATTCACTAAATACATATTTACTAAAAATTTCTATTGAATTTACTAAAAATTTCTGTTGAATTTAATGAAAATGTATATACGTTGCCAAGCACGGACATATTACTGGTTATTTAGCAAAATGGAAAATTTAGCAAATTGAAAATATTTAGCAAAGTGTAGAAAATATTTAGCAAAATTAAAGAACAAATATTTATTATTATTAATAAGAACAAATCGAAATTATTTTTCAAAAGAAAATTTAATTCTGAAGTGCTGCATCTATTATGATGTTCAAAATGGATATATTAATCAGAATTCCGGAGGAAATATACCACTCTATTTTCTTCTGCAATGACTGTTATGGTAGTTGTCTAATCCACCGGTGTGATAGGGTGACAGTTAATTCAAATTCGGAAGCTGTTACAACTTCCATCCTATTATTGCTTTTCTCATTGCTTCATTTCCTTCTTATTCAATTAATTTATGGAAAAAAGATAATCTCTAAAATAGGAAAGTGTTTCGCAATTTCTGAAGATTCTGTTTCATTATTCAAATTAAACACACATTTTTCTCCATAAGACAATCGATGCTTAAGAACTCAGTCTCATAACTTCATCTCAAAGTAGTTCATCTCCAACAAATGGATGTGTATTTCGAGACTAGAATGGGGAAACCATTCTGCATTGAAATCGGGTATTTCGATACTGTTCTTGAGATCAAAGAGAAAGTCCAGAAGTACCAAGGGATTCCGATTTCTAGACAGACTCTAATATTTAGAGGTCATTGCCTTGAAGATGGACGTGATGTAGAATACTGTGAAATTTTCCACAACTCACGAATCCAACTCATGTTAACCCCTGACACTACTGTAAAGCTCGAGGATTCACCGCCAAAGCCATCGAAAATCCAAGTTTTCACACGGATGGGGACCTCGAAAAAACGAGTTGAGATAGATGTGGATGATACCATTGTGCACTTAAAAGAGAAAATCTGTGAAGTCGAAAGTGCATCACTGAATGGAAGAGCTTTTTCAGTCTACGTGCATGGAAATGAACTGCATGACAACCAATTTGTACGAGACTACGAAATCAGCGATAATTCGGAGATTGACGTTATGATCAAACCATTGCAGAATAATACTGTGACCACAGTGACACCATCATCATCTGGAGGAGGTAACTCTAATTCAAAAAGATTAAAAATTTTAGTTTCGACGCAATGTGGAACGAATAAAATTCCTGTGGAAATTAATGCTTCTGATATTGTTGATGAGCTAAGGAAAGAGCTAAAGAGGCTACAAGAGGTCCTTCATTTTAGTCTTCCTCCAGAAGGATATTTTTTTATTTACAAACAAAATGTTATGGAGGATGACAGATCTTTCCGATGGCACCATGTTAGTAATGGGGATATGATCGAAATCTTCAATGGAAGTGTTACCGGTGGATCATCTTGATGAGCTTTTAATTAGGTAGTGGTTTTCTTTTTATTACTCCGTATGAAATAAGAGTTGATTCTCCAGATTATTTGTTTTTAGTTCTGTTATCTCGAAATTCAAAATCGTTCGTTATCCAGTTGGACCGGGGTTATTAAATTTAAGAAAGGAAAATGCTAGAGGTACCAAAATGGGGTACCAAACAATTGTTACCAAATGATGTGTTATATTTTAATTGGTTATAGTTGCAATGGGCCCGCCAGGGCCATCCAATAAAAATATTTCAAAATGACAACTAACTAGTGCCATGTCATTTGGTACCCAATTTTGATTGTGCAACAATATGGTATGCGAAGATTTGTTTAGGATAACTGTTGTTGATTCATTTGATTTGGAATTATATTTTTCGTAATTTCTTTGAATTACTGTATCTAGATGTCATATATAATGTCTGCGTATTATATTTTCCGTAATTTTTTTGAGTAATTTTCGCAGCATGACATGCATTAGAGCATCTCCAATGAGAGAGATCTCTTAGGTAAATTAAAAATTAATTATCATAAATAAGAATTATAAAGAATGTGTTCACTCCAATGGGACAAAACCCTTGTGTGTAATTATAGATAATCTCTTGATGTTGGTTATATTTGTCGAATCTTCAGAGACCTGTAGTGAATTGTCACATCACTTATTTCTATATTAAAATTATATACTCCATTTATAAAAACTTGAAATCTATCTATTCTATTATATTAAAGTCGAAACATTAAAAGTTTGGTTGGTTGGTACCTATTAATTTTACTAATTTACCCTTACTTAATTATAGATAAAATATTTTTTTTTTATTTTATCTAACTAAAATTTTTGCTTTACTAATCAATTTCCTTTTTCAGGTTAAACATGTTACCTTTTCTTTTCTTTTTAATAATTAAGCAGTTTCCTTTTTAGGTAAAATATAATATATTTTATATTTTATCTAACTAAAAAGCATATTATAATTACTATTAACTAATTAATTAATTTTTTCATTCAAATTATCTTTTCTCTAACTAAAATATCTATTTTTCCAATTATATCACGTGTTACCTTTTAAAAATCTTCTTTTATATTTTATTTAACTAAAATTTTTACTTTACTAATCAATCAACTTTTTCAGGTTAAACATGTTACCTTTTTTTAATAACTAAACAGTTTCCTTTTTCAAGTAAAATATAATATCTTTTATATTTTTTCTAATTAAAAAACAAATTATAATTACTGTTAACTAATAAATTAATTTTTTTATCTTTTTTCTTTTCTCTAACTAAAATGTTTTTTTCCCAATTATATCACTATTTAATAAAATATATTAAAAATCCGTATACATTGTTTATAATAAGGAAACATTAGTATAATCCGTAAACATGAGAATATTAAATTATATTAAATTAAAATTAAAAAAATATTTAAAATAATGATTATATAAAACATAATTGTAATATTAAATAAAATTTATATAATATAATAAAAGAAACCTGTGCATCACACGGGCATTGAAAGTTTGTCCGTTCGATCTTCAGCACGGTCATCTTAACTATTAAAATAAATAGTAAAATAATATAATTAGTGATAATTAGTCGATTGCCTTTTTTTAATTAAAAGATGTTTACTTTTAATTGATTGATGATATTACCTTTTATAAACACCTAAGATATCATATCTTCCAATCAATAATATTTCTTTCTAAATAAAACATGTTAACTTTTATTTTAAAATATAATCTTACAATAATTAATATATACCCAAAAAAATAACACTATATTGTCTAATCACTAGCAAAAGATAATTGACATATATATACAACGAATAACGACCGTTATATTTTTAGTAAAAAATCAGAACCATTATATTTAATGATTAGATATATTATATGTTTAAATTAATTTACTAAAATTTCAAGGTTCGAATTCTATCAGACATATTTTTTTAAAAAATATTTATAATATAAATTTTAAACCAATAATTTTGCAATCATTAATGTATACCGAAAAATATTAAACCATTTTACTGTTAGATTTTTAGTAATTAATAAGAACGGTTAGATGTAATTATAAGATATATTTTATGATTAAAGTATTTTACTAACTATTATATAAAAGCCGAAACATTAAAAGTTTGGTTGGTTGGTACCTATTGATTTTACTAATTTACCCTTACTTAATTATAGATAAAATATATTTTTTTAATATTTTATCTAACTAAATTTTTTGCTTTACTAATCAATTTTCTTTTTCAGGTTAAACATGTTACCTTTTCTTTTCTTTTTAATAACTAAGCAGTTTCCTTTTTCAGGTAAAATATAATATCTTTTATATTTTATCTAAAAAAAAAGCATATTATAATTACTATTAACTAATTAATTAATTTTTCATTCAAATTATCTTTTATCTTTTCTCTAACTAAAATATCTCTTTTTCCAATTATATCAAGGTTACCTTTTAAAAATTTTCTTTTATATTTTATTTAAATAAAATTTTTACTTTACTAATCAATCTATTTTTTGAGGTTAAACATGTTACCTTTTTTTTTAATAACTAAACAGTTTCCTTTTTCAAGTAAAATATAATACCTTTTATATTTTTTCTAATTAAAAAACAAATTATAATTACTGTTAACTAATAAATTAATTTTTTATCTTTTTTCTTTTCTCTAACTAAAATGTTTTTTTCCCAATTATATCACTATTTAATAAAATATATTAAAAATCTGTATACATTGTTTATAATAACGAAACATTAGTATAATCCGTAAACATGAGAATATTAAATTATATTAAATTAAAATTAAAAAATATGAAAAATAATGATTTTATAAAAACATAATTGTAATATTAAATAAAATTTATATAATATAATAAAAGAAACCTGTGCATCACACGGGCATTGAAAGTTTGTCCGTTCGATCTTCAGCACGGTCATCCTAACTATTAAAATAAATAGTAAAATAATATAATTAGTAATAATTAGTCGATTGTCTTTTTTTAATTAAAAGAGGTTTACTTTTAATTAATTGATGATATTACCTTTTATAAACACCTAAGATATCATATCTTCCAATCAATAATATTTCTTTCTAAATAAAACACGTTAACTTTTATTTTAAAATATAATCTTACACTAATTAATATATACCCAAAAAAATAACACTATATTGTCTGATCACTAACAAAAGATAATAGACATATATATACAACGAATAATGACCATTATATTTTTAGTAAAAAATCAGAACCATTAGATCTAATGATTAGATATATTATATGTTTAAATTAATTTACTAAAATTTCAAGGTTCGAATTCTGTCAGACATTTTTTTAAAAACATTTTGTAATATAAATTTTAAACCAATAATTTGCAATCATTAATGTATACCGAAAAATATTAAACCATTTTACTGTTAGATTTTTAGTAATTAATAAGAACCGTTAGATGTAATTATAAGATATATTTTATGATTAAAGTATTTTACTAAAAATACAAGTTTCGAATCTCGTCATCGACATATTTAACTTAAAATCCTATAATATTGTAAATTTTAAATCATGATTAACTAAATTTATATTAAATTATATTAAAATAATATTAAAATAATTTTTACAAAATAATGATTATATAAAAATATAATTATAGCATAAAATAAAATTTAAATAACATATTAAAAGAAACCCGTGCATTGCACGGGTTATAAGCTAGTACTATTATATAAAAGCCGAAACATTAAAAGTTTGGTTGGTTGGTTGGTTGGTACCTATTGATTTTACTTATTTATCCTTACTTAATTACAGATAAAATCTTTTTTTATATTTTATCTAACTAAATTTTTTTCTTTACTAATCAATTTCCTTTTTCAGGTTAAACATGTTATCTTTAAAATTTTTGCTTTACTAATCAATTTCCTTTTTCAGGTTAAACATGTTACCTTTTCTTTTCTTTTTAATAATCACGGGTTACCTTT
This sequence comes from Kitagawia praeruptora, assembly GCA_037693485.1. NCBI lineage: Eukaryota > Viridiplantae > Streptophyta > Magnoliopsida > Apiales > Apiaceae > Kitagawia > Kitagawia praeruptora. The sequence continues at coordinate 94,155,337 of CM075354.1, read as the reverse complement.
TTCAGCCAAAACAAGCTACCTTTTTTATTTTCTCTAACTAAAGCCTCTCTTTTTCAAATTATATCAAGAGCGATTATATTTAATAAAAATAAAATCATAATACTATTGTTGTGACCAAAATCTTGCATGGATCAGATTTAGGCCCATGATGAGTTTTGGGTCCAATCCACAAGGAAAGAGGATGTTTTAGAGGGCTTCCAAGGTACCCGTGGTAACCCATGAAAACTGATAACAGGGCCCCCAAGATAATAGGGCTCCCGGGTAGAAGGGCTCCCGAATGGCATGGCTCCCGGATAACAGGCTTCCAAGAGCATATGACAACCCATATGGGCTACCATGAGATGGGTAGCAGGTAAATATGACGATAAGGGTCCTGGGAATGGCCTCCCATGGATGATCCACAACCCATAGACATCATTACATAGCTTCCAGTACAGCTACAAGACATGGCTTATGTAACGACCGGGAAAAATTTTGTGAATTTTAATATATTAAAATATGTTTTTAGTTGATCTTATTGCGTTTCAGTTTATTTTTAATGCATTTAAACGTGTTACGATTTTTATTAAATAGGGAAATGATCCCATACGTGTTATGTGACTTCTGTGTAGCTTAGATAATTTTACTCTATTTTTCTGTAATTTTTATATTTTTATAATACAATTATTTCGCATTTTAATTTCCGGATCCAGCCCTATACTGAATCTGAAGCCTTGTTTTTGATAAAATTATTTTTATTTAATGATAGGATATTTAAAGATGCATTATTTTGTAATTTTTGTAATATTCATAATTTTTGGGAAATTTTGACATATATTTTGTATTTGTTTAAAATTAAAATTTTTACATTTTTATCCCATAAAAATTATTTTTAGGGTTTAATAATTTTAATTAGGGGCTAAAAATATTTTTGGGGTATTGATTTGATTTAGGATAAATACTAACAGATTTTTATTTAATTAATCAAAATAATCAAAAAATCAGATTTTTTGATTTTTATTTTCTGTAAAATCTGGAAAAATAGTTCTTGGTGTTCTTCACAATCAATCGACCTTTTGAAGGTGATTTTGTTATCCAAATCTTTCATATGAGTAGTCAAATTGAATCTCATGATCTGTGCTACATGTTTATGTATGTGTTGATATGTGTGTAAGCCTTAATCGTGATTTGATATTTTGTTTTTAAATTCGAAATTTCATGAATTTATTGTGAATCATACAGTGATTTGTTGTTGATATGGTTAGTATCTATAGATTGTATATAATCCCAGGAGCATCATGATAATTTTTGTTTGAATTGTAGTAGCCTAAAACTCGAAATCGAATTTTTGTGGGGGTGATTATAATTTTCGATTTTCCGGATTATATGATGATTGTTTGATGTTCTTGATGATTGTTATGAGTTCTTGAACTCATGGGCTTCGATTTGATATAGAGAACGTTTGATTTGGTGACCGATTTCGAGTTCACCGGTTTTAATTTTTTGAAGGTCGCCGGATTGTTCGGTTTTGGCCGGATATTTGATTTGGTCAATTCTGGGTTCGAATGGTTGGTATGGTTGAGTTTGGAATGTGATTTGGAGTGTATTTGGTACTTAAAAACGTAACAAATGGTACGTTTTGGTGAAGGCCGGAGTTGGCCGGATTTTTGTTCCGGTCGCCGGAATCTGGGGAACCTCCATTGTTGGAGGTGGTTGTTCTTCGAGCATTCATACGAAGAACAACGAAGATGGTGATGAACAGTACCCGTTTAATCCTAAAAATCTGTTAACAATTTCTGAAAAGTGATTTTGGAATTAATTTTTACTTTTTACCAATTATTTTTACTTTTATTTACTTTTAATTACTTTTATTTACTTTTATTTAATTTTATTTACTTTTATTTACTTTAATTAATTTATAATTCTGAATTAAATTATTAATTTCAGAAATTTTATTTTCTGAAAATGTTTTATAAATCTAGAATTTATTTCCGAATTTTATTTTAATTATTTCTTTATTTCTTTATTTATTTGTTTTTAATTCGGAATAATTAAGAATTAAATTCTTTTAATTATATTAATTAATCTCAAATAATGATTTAATTAATTTAATTATCTGATAAATGTAATTAATTATTAGATAATTTTATTAATTAATTATTACTTGATTCTAATTAATTTATTTAGGATTATTAACCAATTTTCTGTTTAAAAGTGATTTAAAATGAAATAAAATTGTTTTAAATCCTAAAAATAATCCGGGAACGGTAAAAATAGTTTTAAAATTCTAAAATTATTTATAAACCCAGGTTAGATAATTATAAAAATATTTTGGTGATCCAATAATTACTCAGAGAATTTATTAATGATCCTTTTTGATTCGGGAAGGGTTATTTAAATCTTTTAAAATTCTTTTAATTATTTTGAAAATACTTTTAAACAGGATAATAATAATTTGAGTGCTCCTTTGTCTGTAAAACGTATGTGCTATGTGATTATGTGTGTGAATGCTCCGTACATGTTATTAATTGTATTAAATATTCACTCGATAGTGATACGACGTACGGGTAGACACTAAAACCGAGGTATGATTTGTATATGGTCTTATGCCTACCTAGCTAGATGTTTAAAATAGCATGTTTTAATGTAGAAGTGGGAGGAACCCTAGCTAGTGGGCAGAGTTACCTGCAGTATTCGTAGAAGTGAGGAAACCTTAGCCAACGAGTATAGCTTACCAATCACATATTCAGGCAAGTATTTTCTTTTCCCTTGATCATCTTATACACTGTTTATTTTATGTTCATTGATTCATATCATGACAAATAACTATTGTTCAGAGCTATTTGTGGTTCTTAAGTATTTTGTGAGAACAGTTGCTTGATATTGGTACCCTTGATGTGGGGAATTGTTTCAGATAAACTCTTCATATCCTCATTATCGTAGTAATAATGGGATATGACCTGTATTTAAAACTAAGCATTTCCTGTTGAATTCGGAAATTGCTCTATTGGATTGGAAAATGGTAAAGCGTAGGAGGCCACATCGAGTAGTTGGTCCAGCTATATTTAAGGAGGATATGGTAACCATTCCATCTTCCTATAGGCTAACATTACTTGCCTATTTTGGTACCCTCAAGAAATCCGAATTATAACACGGGTGCCGTAACGTACCGGTGATTATAAAGGGTCCCATTGCTTATGAACCTGATCAGGGGGCAATGGTGTTTTGTGTTTCAGTTTTATATATCCAATCCATATCGCCCGAATGGCTATTATATATTGTGAATTGGCAGATGATTCATTTTTATGGCATGCCAAATGATTTCAGTTATGGTTTGAATTATATCACAATTGTTGATTCAGTTTGCTCTATAAACTGTTTTACATTTCAGTTCATATCATGCAGCACTTATCCTGTTTTATTATAAAATTGTTTATATATACTTGCTGGGCATTTCTTTGGCTCACTCTTGTTTTCATAAAACCTTTCCAGAGGAGCAGTATGTTTCCGACCAGCCTTTCGGACCATATTAGAGAGGGGCAGAGTGGCCGTGTGTCTGCACCCCAGACCTTACAGGTATTTGCGGGTTTCTGTCGGCGCTAGATAGAATTTTAAATAAAATGGGATGTAATAATAAAGTAATACTAGACTGGATTTAGGTTGAGTTTATTTGATGGTTTGTAATAAGTGAGTATGTTACTTTTGGGCTGTAACTGCTTAGTTTCATACGATAACCTGTTTGCGATCTTTGGTTGGCGGGGTCAGTTGCGCATTCTGATTTATTTTATTAGTTGTGTTTGGTTGGTGACCCCCGGATCTAGACCCCGGATTTGGAGGGTGTCACAGTTGGCATCAGAGCTGACAGGTTATAGTCACTGAAATAAGCTGAGATATAGCCCATGAATAATTAGGGAGATCACATGAGATAGGATTACGTTCTTATGTTACACGTTACGTTTGACTTTAGTTTAAGCCTAAGTCGTGAGATGATTTGTGATACTATGTTACTGGGTTGCGCAGGTTCCTGTTATGGTGACTACGCCGACTCCGGTGATTGCACCTCAGCCTATGCCAGCCCTAGAGTCAGTTACGCTACCACTATTTCCACCAGTGGACTTGCCATATACCACCGCTCTTATGGATCCAGACCAACCAGTGATGGGGTTAGATTACTGGATGGGTTGGGAGTGTCAGAGGGGGCTACTTGATCCTATACCACCAGTTCCCGTTCCGGGGTTGATTCCTGATCAGCAGCAGGGGATCGAGGCGCTACCTGATGTGCCTGAGTTGCATCGATCTGGTGCACTGGCAGCTATGGTAGGATTCCTTATGCCAGCAGAGTTCACGGATCAGTCCGATCCTACTGTGCAGGGTCCCTATGTACCTCTTCCACCAGTCATACCTTGGCACCAGATGCCACCAGGAGAGGAGCGAGTGCAGGCATTGATAGAGGAGGTTACAGGTGGAGCGGAGGCCCAGTCTAGCGGCCATATCGGTGCACCACGCACCGTTCCATTGAGTGAGTACCGTGAGCTTTGGGAGGCATTCGACTTTGTGAGAGGGCAGAATGTGGAGCTGCGTAGGATGGGAGATCATTGTATCACAGACTCCGAGCTTCGACATAACCTCCGAGAGATGATAGCAGCCGGTTCTTTTGAGGTGGAGGCGATGTTGCTGGGTGAGTCATCAGGTACTGTTGATTATCGTCGGGCATACCTCATCCTCCAGAGGATGTTGTCGGACCTTCAGGAGATGGTAGGGCCCAGCTGGAACTAGATACTATGGGACAGAGCCCTGGAAGAAGGATATGCTACATGTGGTTGTTTGGTTTCGGTTGTCTGTAAGATATTATGTGTGTACTAACAGTAGTTTGTTGGTAGAATAAGTCGGGAATTTTGTTGTGTATAACCGACAGTGTAGTTGGTATGGTCGGGTAACCGTGATATGGTGTTAGATAACCCGACTAGTAGTCATGTATAATTATGAGTGTGGAATTATATATCAGTAGTACTTTTGTAGTGATGTGAGTATCGACTCCCTCCAGCATGCATTTAATTATTTTTCAGCATTCAAGTGAATTAGTGATTGGGTGGCATGAGTTGATAAATATTCTTGATTCATGTTTCTTTTCAATGAGTATCTATCAAAAACATGTTTATTCAATTACTAAGGAACTTGTGTGTTTCCTCTACCAGATTATGGATAATCAGCAACCAAATGGTAATCACACGGGAAACGCGAATAATAATCAGAACTTTGGGGAGCAGGGCAATATCAATATGATGCAGCAAATGTTGGAACTATTCCGGCAACAGACCGAGAATCTTACTCGCCAGCAGCAGCAGCCACCGGCACCCCAAGCAGTAACATTTAAAACTTTTCAGTCAGTTAAACCCCCAGAGTTCCAGGGATCAGCGGACCCAGTAGAGGCCCGAGCATGGTTAAAAGAAATAGAGAAAGCTCTTGCACTTGTGAATGTGGAGGAGAATAAAAAGACCGAGTTCGTGAGTTACTTTCTGAAAGGGGAAGCGAACTACTGGTGGGAAGCAAGGAAGGCTTTGGAAGGCGTTGGGATAACCCCATGGGAAAGATTTAAAGAATTGTTTCTGGAAAAGTATTATCCCCGTTTTATGCAGAATCAGATGGAGATTAAATTTTTGGAATTAAAACAAGAAGGCAATGCCACTGAGTATGAGGCAAAGTTTACAGAGTTAGCCAGGTTTGTTCCAGACTTGGTGGATACTGAAGAGAAGCGGGCAAGGAGATTTCAGCAGGGTTTGAAGCCGTGGCTCCGTAGCCGGGTAGCCGCTTTTGAGTTAACTACCTATTCGTCTGTGGTCCAGAAGGCACTGATTATTGAAGGAGAGAGTGAGAGCTCCAACAAAGAAAGGGAAGGCAAAAAGAGGAAATTTAATAATCAATCAGGGAGTTCATTCCAGGGCAGGGTGCAAAATAACTTTAGCTACAGACCAGCATTCCAGCCGAGAGGCAACGGGAGACCCGGAAACGGAATCCAGAATCTTGGTAATCAAGGGAATCGATTTCCGAATATCAATCAGCAGCAAAGAAATAGGTTTCCAAGCAACAATCAACCGCAAGGAGGTCGATTTGCAAACAACAATCAACAACGAGGGATGCGACCACCCCCACCAGCATGTGGAATTTGTGGAAGGAATCATGAAGGTCCATGCAATCTGCCTAGCATAGTATGTTTTCGGTGTCACAAGAAAGGGCACTATGCCACCGCGTGCAATGAGCCAGTAGCTAATGGGAATAATTGTCAAAAATGTGGGAGCAAATGGCATCTTACTAAGGATTGCAGGATCAACCTTAATCCGGGAAACCAGAATAAAGCCGTAGGAGCAAATAATGCGGGACAGCCAAGGGCCCGGGTTTTCAATATGACTATGACAGATGCAGAGCAGAACTCTGATGTTATTGCAGGTACACTTTCCGTAAACTCTACTAATGCCAAAGTACTTATTGATTCGGGAGCTACTAAATCTTTTATTTCGGAAGAGTTTGCGAGTAAGCTAGAATGTGAATGTCAGTTATTAAGCGAAGCTTTAGTAATAGAAATAGCTAATCAGGATCGTATACCCGTTAAGCAAATATATCCAGCATGTGAGATCGAAATATCCGGGCAACGTTTTCATGCCGACTTGATTCCTTTCAAGTTGGGGGAATTTGAGGTTATACTGGGGATGGATTGGTTGACAAAGTATAATGCCCAGATTGATTGTAAAAAGAAGAAGTTAAAGTTGAAGCTAGATGGGGATATAGATGTGGTGTTCCATGGGCAGAAACAAGCAAAGAAACTCTTGACCATGATGCGAGCTAAACGGTTGTTGCGACAGGGATGTGAAGCATACTTAGCTTATGTAATGGATACTGATAAGGAAGTGCCACAGATAGAGCATATTCCGGTAGTGAATGAATTTTTGGACGTATTTCCTGAAGAATTACCAGGCTTACCTCCAGACAGAGAAATTGAGTTTGCTATTGATTTGGCACCAGGTACTGAGCCGATATCGAAAGCTCCGTACAGAATGGCACCAGTGGAAATGAAGGAATTGGCCAAGCAATTGCAGGAACTACTAGACAAAGGGGTGATTAGACCCAGCGTATCACCATGGGGCGCACCAGTATTGTTTGTGAAAAAGAAGGACGGAAGCATGCGACTTTGTATTGACTACCGGGAGCTAAACAAGCTGACGATTAAAAACAAGTACCCACTACCGAGGATTGATGACTTGTTTGACCAGTTAAAGGGCGCAGTATGGTTTTCTAAAATCGACTTGCGATCGGGATATCACCAGTTGAAGATCAAGGTAGTCGATATTCCTAAGACAGCATTCCGCACGAGATATGGGCATTACGAGTTTTTAGTTATGCCCTTTGGGCTGACTAATGCACCAGCCGCTTTCATGGATATGATGAACAGAGTTTTCAAGAAATATCTGGATAAATTTGTGATTGTTTTCATAGATGATATCCTGATATACTCCAAGTCAGAGGAGGAACATGCAGAGCACTTAAGAACAGCTTTAGAGATTCTGCGGAAAGAGAAGCTATATGCCAAATTTTCGAAATGCGAGTTTTGGTTAAGGGAGGTACAGTTTTTGGGGCACGTTGTCACCAACGAAGGAATTAAAGTGGATCCAGCCAAGATCGAAGCCATTATGAATTGGGAGCAACCGAGAACACCAACTGAAGTTCGAAGTTTTCTGGGATTAGCTGGTTATTACAGGAGATTTGTTAAGGATTTTGCTAAAATAGCGGCATCTCTAACCAAACTCACCCGGAAGAATGAGAAATTTGAATGGAACGAGAAGTGCGAGCAAAGTTTCCAGGAATTAAAGAAGCGATTGATAACTGCACCAGTGCTAGTTCTACCCAACGAAAGTGGAAACTTTGTAATTTTCAGTGATGCATCTCAGAAGGGATTAGGGTGTGTGTTAATGCAGGACGGCAAGGTAATTGCTTACGCATCCAGGCAACTCAAGATTCACGAACGAAAGTATCCTACGCATGATCTGGAATTGGCAGCAATTGTTTTTGCATTAAAACTTTGGAGGCACTATTTATACGGAGAGAAGTGTGAAATCTTCACGGATCACAAAAGCTTGAAATATATTTTCACTCAGAAGGAGCTAAACATGAGACAACGACGGTGGTTGGAGTTGATCAAGGACTATGATTGTACCATTAGCTATCATCCAGGCAAGGCCAACGTAGTGGCAGATGCACTAAGCCGGAAGGAAAGGTTAAATCTCTTAACCTCATCCGAGGAGTTACTCAAGGAATTCGAAAAATTGGAAATAGAGGTCCATACATCAGAAGCAGTCAGTGAAGTATTGTATGCCATGACCTTTCAGCCAATATTATTAGAAAAGATCCGTAGATGTCAAGAAAAGGTAATGGAGCAAGACAAAGCAAAATTAACCGGAGAAGAAATCAGGAGTCAAAAGGATGATAAAGGAATTCTAAGATTCTCTTCACGTATATGGGTACCTAATGTTATAGAGCTGAAGGATGAAATCTTGCGTGATGCACACAACTCCAGGTATTCTATTCACCCTGGCAGTACAAAGATGTATAGAGACTTGAAGCAACACTTTTGGTGGCCCGATATGAAGAAAGATATTGCAGAATACGTCAGCAAATGCTATACCTGTCAGAGAGTTAAAGCCGAGCATCAAAGGCCGAGTGGATTGTTACAACCTTTGGAAATTCCAGAATGGAAATGGGAACATCTTGCAATGGATTTTGTAGTAGGACTCCCGAAGACTCAATCAAATCACGATGCAATCTGGGTGATCATTGATAGGTTGACCAAATCAGCACATTTTCTCCCCATCAACGAAAGATTTTCGCTAGAGAAACTGGTTCAACTATATTTGAAAGAGATCGTAGTACGACACGGAGTTCCTGTATCTATAGTATCTGATCGAGATCCTCGTTTCAATTCAAGATTCTGGAGGCAATTTCAAGAATGTTTAGGAACCAAACTAAATATGAGTACGGCATATCATCCTCAAACGGACGGACAAAGCGAGAGGACAATTCAGACCATAGAGGATATGTTAAGGATATGTGTCCTGGATTTTAAGGGTAATTGGGATGAGCACTTACCGTTGGTGGAGTTCTCATATAACAATAGTTATCATGCCAGCATTGGAATGCCACCATATGAAGCTCTTTACGGGAGAAGATGTAGATCTCCGGTGTACTGGGAAGAAGTAGGAGAACGCACAATCTTGGGTCCAGAGTTACTGCAACAGACGAAAGAAAAGATCGGATTAATACAGAAAAGATTAATCGCCGCTCAAGATCGACAGAAGAAATATGCAGATCAAAGCAGAAAGGACCAGAATTTTGAAGTCGGAGAATTGGTATTGCTAAAGGTATCGCCCTGGAAAGCCGTAACCAGATTTGGGAAAAGAGGTAAACTCAAACCAAGATATGTGGGACCGTTCGAGATACTGAAGAAGGTGGGGAAGCTTGCTTACGAATTAGCCTTACCGCCACACATGCAGAACATCCATAATGTGTTCCATATATCGATGCTGAGAAAGTACAATCCTGATCCAATGCACGCAATAGAATATGAGCCTGTAGATATTCAACCTGACTTATCTTTTGTTGAGCAACCAGTTGAGATATTAGACCATAAGGTTAAGGTATTAAGGAATAAGACAATACCTCTAGTTAGAGTGTTATGGAGGAATCCCTTGGTTGAAGAATCAACATGGGAAGTAGAAAGTGAAATTCGAGCTCAGTATCCGCACTTATTTTCTTAAGTGGGATTCTGGGGGCAGAATCCTTATAAGGGGGGAAGGATGTAACGACCGGGAAAAATTTTGTGAATTTTAATATATTAAAATATGTTTTTAGTTGATCTTATTGCGTTTCAGTTTATTTTTAATGCATTTAAACGTGTTACGATTTTTATTAAATAGGGAAATGATCCCATACGTGTTATGTGACTTCTGTGTAGCTTAGATAATTTTACTCTATTTTTCTGTAATTTTTATATTTTTATAATACAATTATTTCGCATTTTAATTTCCGGATCCAGCCCTATACTGAATCTGAAGCCTTGTTTTTGATAAAATTATTTTTATATAATGATAGGATATTTAAAGATGCATTATTTTGTAATTTTTGTAATATTCATAATTTTTGGGAAATTTTGACATATATTTTGTATTTGTTTAAAATTAAAATTTTTACATTTTTATCCCATAAAAATTATTTTTAGGGTTTAATAATTTTAATTAGGGGCTAAAAATATTTTTGGGGTATTGATTTGATTTAGGATAAATACTAACAGATTTTTATTTAATTAATCAAAATAATCAAAAAATCAGATTTTTTGATTTTTATTTTCTGTAAAATCTGGAAAAATAGTTCTTGGTGTTCTTCACAATCAATCGACCTTTTGAAGGTGATTTTGTTATCCAAATCTTTCATATGAGTAGTCAAATTGAATCTCATGATCTGTGCTACATGTTTATGTATGTGTTGATATGTGTGTAAGCCTTAATCGTGATTTGATATTTTGTTTTTAAATTCGAAATTTCATGAATTTATTGTGAATCATACAGTGATTTGTTGTTGATATGGTTAGTATCTATAGATTGTATATAATCCCAGGAGCATCATGATAATTTTTGTTTGAATTGTAGTAGCCTAAAACTCGAAATCGAATTTTTGTGGGGGTGATTATAATTTTCGATTTTCCGGATTATATGATGATTGTTTGATGTTCTTGATGATTGTTATGAGTTCTTGAACTCATGGGCTTCGATTTGATATAGAGAACGTTTGATTTGGTGACCGATTTCGAGTTCACCGGTTTTAATTTTTTGAAGGTCGCCGGATTGTTCGGTTTTGGCCGGATATTTGATTTGGTCAATTCTGGGTTCGAATGGTTGGTATGGTTGAGTTTGGAATGTGATTTGGAGTGTATTTGGTACTTAAAAACGTAACAAATGGTACGTTTTGGTGAAGGCCGGAGTTGGCCGGATTTTTGTTCCGGTCGCCGGAATCTGGGGAACCTCCATTGTTGGAGGTGGTTGTTCTTCGAGCATTCATACGAAGAACAACGAAGATGGTGATGAACAGTACCCGTTTAATCCTAAAAATCTGTTAACAATTTCTGAAAAGTGATTTTGGAATTAATTTTTACTTTTTACCAATTATTTTTACTTTTATTTACTTTTAATTACTTTTATTTACTTTTATTTAATTTTATTTACTTTTATTTACTTTAATTAATTTATAATTCTGAATTAAATTATTAATTTCAGAAATTTTATTTTCTGAAAATGTTTTATAAATCTAGAATTTATTTCCGAATTTTATTTTAATTATTTCTTTATTTCTTTATTTATTTGTTTTTAATTCGGAATAATTAAGAATTAAATTCTTTTAATTATATTAATTAATCTCAAATAATGATTTAATTAATTTAATTATCTGATAAATGTAATTAATTATTAGATAATTTTATTAATTAATTATTACTTGATTCTAATTAATTTATTTAGGATTATTAACCAATTTTCTGTTTAAAAGTGATTTAAAATGAAATAAAATTGTTTTAAATCCTAAAAATAATCCGGGAACGGTAAAAATAGTTTTAAAATTCTAAAATTATTTATAAACCCAGGTTAGATAATTATAAAAATATTTTGGTGATCCAATAATTACTCAGAGAATTTATTAATGATCCTTTTTGATTCGGGAAGGGTTATTTAAATCTTTTAAAATTCTTTTAATTATTTTGAAAATACTTTTAAACAGGATAATAATAATTTGAGTGCTCCTTTGTCTGTAAAACGTATGTGCTATGTGATTATGTGTGTGAATGCTCCGTACATGTTATTAATTGTATTAAATATTCACTCGATAGTGATACGACGTACGGGTAGACACTAAAACCGAGGTATGATTTGTATATGGTCTTATGCCTACCTAGCTAGATGTTTAAAATAGCATGTTTTAATGTAGAAGTGGGAGGAACCCTAGCTAGTGGGCAGAGTTACCTGCAGTATTGGTAGAAGTGAGGAAACCTTAGCCAACGAGTATAGCTTACCAATCACATATTCAGGCAAGTATTTTCTTTTCCCTTGATCATCTTATACACTGTTTATTTTATGTTCATTGATTCATATCATGACAAATAACTATTGTTCAGAGCTATTTGTGGTTCTTAAGTATTTTGTGAGAACAGTTGCTTGATATTGGTACCCTTGATGTGGGGAATTGTTTCAGATAAACTCTTCATATCCTCATTATCGTAGTAATAATGGGATATGACCTGTATTTAAAACTAAGCATTTCCTGTTGAATTCGGAAATTGCTCTATTGGATTGGAAAATGGTAAAGCGTAGGAGGCCACATCGAGTAGTTGGTCCAGCTATATTTAAGGAGGATATGGTAACCATTCCATCTTCCTATAGGCTAACATTACTTGCCTATTTTGGTACCCTCAAGAAATCCGAATTATAACACGGGTGCCGTAACGTACCGGTGATTATAAAGGGTCCCATTGCTTATGAACCTGATCAGGGGGCAATGGTGTTTTGTGTTTCAGTTTTATATATCCAATCCATATCGCCCGAATGGCTATTATATATTGTGAATTGGCAGATGATTCATTTTTATGGCATGCCAAATGATTTCAGTTATGGTTTGAATTATATCACAATTGTTGATTCAGTTTGCTCTATAAACTGTTTTACATTTCAGTTCATATCATGCAGCACTTATCCTGTTTTATTATAAAATTGTTTATATATACTTGCTGGGCATTTCTTTGGCTCACTCTTGTTTTCATAAAACCTTTCCAGAGGAGCAGTATGTTTCCGACCAGCCTTTCGGACCATATTAGAGAGGGGCAGAGTGGCCGTGTGTCTGCACCCCAGACCTTACAGGTATTTGCGGGTTTCTGTCGGCGCTAGATAGAATTTTAAATAAAATGGGATGTAATAATAAAGTAATACTAGACTGGATTTAGGTTGAGTTTATTTGATGGTTTGTAATAAGTGAGTATGTTACTTTTGGGCTGTAACTGCTTAGTTTCATACGATAACCTGTTTGCGATCTTTGGTTGGCGGGGTCAGTTGCGCATTCTGATTTATTTTATTAGTTGTGTTTGGTTGGTGACCCCCGGATCTAGACCCCGGATTTGGAGGGTGTCACAGCTTACCAGAATAGCTTTCATAACCGGCTTACCAAAGGGGCTGCCATAGTTTGGGTTACCGGGCGGTACCCCAGAGGGGCTACCTTGCGATAAACATTGAAAGAATATAAGGCTTATGGTCCCGGGGATAGTCTCATCCATAGCCAATGACAACCATCAGAGAGGGCTTCCAGCATAGCTTCCGTAACTGGGTTACCGGAGGGACTACCGGGTGGTACCCCCAACTTCCCCGGAAGCCTGGCAGAAGCACAGATTCAGACAAGGACAGCCATCGGATAAGGCTTCCAGTATGGCTTCCATAATTGGGCTACCGGAGTCAGGTTACCGGAGTCAGGCTACCGGGTGGTACCCCCAGCTTCCGTCGGAAGCCTGATCAGGCTGCCAAATCAGATAAGGCACGCCTCCTACTTTTTAGGAGCACGTCTCTACAGCTGAAATACACCTCTAAATGGATAAATATTCAGTTATTCGAGGATATACATCATTATTACATGATAAATCATACATTCATGAGATAAACATTAGTGGATAGGCTTCCAACAGTCCTGATGAGGCTTGGAAACCTGATAACTACATCAAAATCAGTTGATACACGATTTATATCAGCAACAACAGTCATTATCCCACTGGAGAGAGGATAAATCATCACAAACAATCAAACTTATCAATCAAGAACTACATCGGGGCTTGATCCACTATAAATAGTGGTATGTAGGCAATTTACGGGATCTTCTTCGACACTTTACACTCCTTGAGTAGCTAGAGCACGTGCACTCTTGTGTGACACAGTCAAGTTAGGGTTCTTGGCTGGCCAACAGATGGTCCTTGAACTCTATCCCGTAGATTCAGTCCCAATCATCACAAAAACACCTTCCCGTGTTCTTCGGTAACCCCTAGCCGTGTGCCTTCCTGGGCGGCTAGCCTCAAATCTCCGATTGCGAGCCTTTCCGGGCAGTTGAGAGATTCCATATTTTACGGTGCTATTCCAGCAATGGCCTCCACGTAGTTGTGCTAAAATCCTCCCACAACAATTGGCGCTAGAAGGAGGGGCCTTTAATTATCGTCTTTTGGAGGAAAAGATGTTTGACTGCTCCGGCAATGATGAAACGCCGTCTAACGGTATTGACAAGGAAAATGGTGATAAAAAGCATATTGCTACCATCCACGACATGTATCGATACATCAAACGAATGGGAGCAAAATTGGACTCCCTTGAAAGAGCTTCTGAATTGAAGAAGGAGTGTGAAATAGAGCTTAATCCATTGCCAAAACGAGATGACCAAGAAACGATTCCGGGACGAAACTCGCATGAAAAAGGGCCTGGAAATATTTTTTGAGATGATATGCAGGGACATGAAATTCCCTTAAAATATGAGATGATCAATAGTGGCATTGTTGGTGCACAAAATGAGCCAAATACGGGATTGGATGGCCTGATTGTTGGCCGGAAACCGCACAAAATGGGTGAAATTTCCCTTGAAAGAAGTAATCTGAAGAGATCTCAGTTTGGGGCTCAAAAAGGCTTTCGAGGACGAATGCAATCAGGGTGCCAAGGGGGCTTCCACCTGGGATCCCGCCTAGGGGTACCCTGGCATCATCATGAAAGGTGGGCGAAATTTCCCCTGAAAGAAGTAATCTGAAGAGATCTAAGATGGGGGATCAAAAGGGCCTTCAAGGACGAATGCAATCAGGGTGCCAAGGGGGCTTCCACCAAGGATCCCGCCTAGGGGTACCAAGGCATCAGCATGAAGGACTCCCGCTGGAAACCCATCAATACTAAGGCCAGAACGAATCTCAAATGTATAGCCATGTTAGTGAAGGAAAGTTCCTATCCTTTGGAAGCCCAGTAGCTGGATGGATAAAGCATAAGTTAGGCTTCCGGCATACTTGCGGGCTTGGAGGCAACCGGGAAATGAATCCAGACAATATGGATGAAGAATATACACCCTCCAACGGGCAACCGAACCCATTTATTGTTGAAAGGCTGAGCAAAGCATGAGAAGCAGATAGGCCACCACTCCACAGGTTCTGTGCAACGAGTGGCAGTCCCGAATATGATGGTAGCCCTGGATCCGGTAGCCCTGAAATCCGGTAGCCCTGAACTTGATCTCCTCCAAGCTTACGATTCGGAAGCCCGGATCCGGTAGCCCTGGATCCGGTAGCCCTGGATCTGGAAACCCTGGATTCGGTAGCCCTGGATGGTAGCCTTAGATCCGGAAGCCCTAGATCTGAAAGCCCTGGATCCGGAAGCCCCAAAATTCAGAAGCCCTGGATCCAGTAGCCCCGAAGACAAAACACCAAGGAGCTAGACTGACCAGTCACATGATTGGATTGGGGTCCCAAGGAAGACACCCTAAATTGCCACCCATCAGGAAGCCCCAACGGAAGGCCTCTTTTGGGCATAGGCTCAATGATATACAACTTATTAGTTGTAGATGTGTAACTTTGAACTCAGTTATCATGAATTTTGTCATTCGTAGACACTCGGGGGGTAGCGCATATGCACCACCCGTGGTAATAGCAAAATGCTGTACCAATTGAATATCTATAAAGCTGGAAGCAGATTCCTATTTGTTGTCTTCATAAGCAAAATGCCTAATACAATTGACAAATGAGACCAGTAGTCAAAAAAAAGAGAAATGATGACGATGTTCTAAACATGTGGACAAAAAAGTCAGTAAAAAGAAGATGTGCACTCATAGTGTTGGGCTTCCACCATGGAAACCTGGTGTCAAGGTTCCCAATTCATTCGGGGGGTAGCACCACCAATAAGATTGATGCTGGAAGCTGGTAAGGGAAACCATGGAATTAAAAAATTCTTCCTCATGAGCAATTTGATACTGTGGAAGCAAATACAGGGCTTCCGGTGCAATTGATCAGCATCCTGGAACACAAATGCTATGTAGAAAATGAGTGACTTACCAGCCACGTTGCTAAAAGGGAAACAACTCAGACGATGAGAATGTCCTCAAATATGATTTTAGGAAAGCTGGATTAAGGCATACCCTATAATTCTGTAAAAGGGTTACCGGCTGTAGAAGAAAAGTGAGTGGTAGCCTCAATTGCCATTTGACCACGAGGCTTCTCATCCAAAATGAGAAGGGTTGCCTAGAAGGGCCACTAACACAATCTCGAAGAGCACTACCAAGTCTCTCACCCAAGAAGAAAAGGCATGAAAGCCCTTAAGATGGACTAATGGAGGTGCCAATACCAAGAAAGCAAAGGAAGCTCTTGGAAAAGGGGCAACCAAGTTCCCAACAGCTCCAGGCAGCATAGTCATGACGGCAGCCTGACCAGAAGCCTCATGAGAATGACGAGGATGGCTAAGGGCTAGAGGCTACCAAATAAAGAAGGCCTATATATCATGGTCACCTCAGGCTCCTAAAAGATTTACGAACCAAAAGTTTTCCTCACAAGATGCTTTTTTGGGAAGCCTCTCCAACAGTTGAAGCTCAAATCATGAGATATCTTTGGGAATGAATTATGGAAGCAAGCAAAGTTCTGGAAAGCTGCCACCAGAATATTAAAGGGATACCAATGATCTCTCTACCAAAAAGGAAGCGATATGAGGCCCATGTATGGCACGCCACTTGGGTTGCCAAGTATTTGGGCTACCAACTCTCCAGCAAGTGTAGAATGGAAGGTTATCCTGAAAGTATGCAAGGAAACTGGAGGCATCTAAAAAGGCCTCCTAATCAAAAAAGAACCTTTCAAAGAGGTTATTATGGGAATGTGATGGCTTCCCCCTGAAAAATATGGCTGGCAGCCTCCCACATGAGAAATGGAGAAAATCTAAAATGCCCAATGAAGGGTTTACATGAAGATGCTCACGAGAACAGCCAATCAAAAATTAATGAAAGGAGGCTTCCTATCAAGAAGGAAAGGGGCATAGGCCTCCTAACGATGGAAATAAATGTGGCTTCCCAACTGAGGTTCGTGAACCTGACAAGAGCTTCAACAAGTTATGATAGAATACCCTGCTTCCCGGGTATAGATTCAAACCTTCTAAGGAAAGAAGTGAAAATATCAAAAATAGAGCTGAACCAGATGCCCGGGGGGTAATGGATGCACATATCCCCTTGATGCAGTTTGATGTAATCGTATTCTTTGATTTCAGTGAAAGGAGAAGTCGACTGTTTCCTTATACATTTGTTGACTCATGATTAATTGTAAAAGAAGGGCATGGAAGCCCCACAAACATAGTTCCACATGGCAGCCAGGCTACCATCCAGAACTAGGGGGTAGTGGATGTACATCCCTCTACAGCATGTTGAAATTATCAGAATTTTAAATTTTTCATGATCATTACCAGACATGTATGGAACCTTGAGTGGTTCACATGGCTTACTTGGTTACCAGGGCATGTATGGAACCCTGTTCGGCATACATGGTTCCCCTCATTACTTGGGCTGGTGTGGTACCCTGATCGGCACACCTGGATCCCTTCAATACCAGACATGTATGGAACCTTGAGTGGTTCACATGGCCTACTTGGTTACCAGGGCATGTATGGAACCCTGTTCGGCATACATGGTTCCCCTCATTACTTGGGCTGGTGTGGTACCCTGATCAGCACACCTGGATCCCTTCAATACCAGACATGTATGGAACCTTGAGTGGTTCACTTGGCTTACTTGGTTACCAGGGCATGTATGGAACCCTATTCGGCATACATGGTTTCCCTCATTACTTGGGCTGGTGTGGTACCCTGATCGGCACACCTGGATCCCTTCAATACCAGACATGTACGGAACCTTGAGTGGTTCACATGGCTTACTTGGTTACCAGGGCATGTATGGAACCCTATTCGGCATACATGGTTCCCCTCATTACTTGGGCTGGTGTGGTACCCTGATCGGCACACCTGGATCCCTTCAATACCAGACATGTATGGAACCTTGAGTGGTTCACATGGCTTACTTGGTTACTAGGGCATGTATGGAACCTTGTTCGGCATACATGGTTCCCCTCATTACCTGGGATGGTATGGTACCTTGATCGGCACACCTGGATCCCTTCAATACCAGATATGTACGGAACCTTGAGTGGTTCACATGTCTTACTTGGTTACCAGGGCATGTATGGAACCCTGTTCGGCATACATGGTTCCCCTTCATTATTTTGGGCTTTTGTGGAACCCTGATCGGCATACATGGTTCCCCTCATTACTTGGGCTGGTGTGGTACCCTGATCGGCACACATGGATCCCTCCAATACCAGACATGTACGGAACCTTGAGTGGT
The DNA here is from genome assembly GCA_037693485.1 of Kitagawia praeruptora. Taxonomy (NCBI): domain Eukaryota; kingdom Viridiplantae; phylum Streptophyta; class Magnoliopsida; order Apiales; family Apiaceae; genus Kitagawia; species Kitagawia praeruptora. Next base: position 94,136,902 of record CM075354.1, on the reverse strand, counting down.
TCAGATGTCTTACTTGGTCACTAGGGCATGTATAGAACCCTGATCGGCATACATGACTCCCTTTATTTTTTAGACATGTGTGGAACCCTGATCGGCACACATGGATCCCTTCATTACCAGACATGTGTGGAACCTTGACTAGTTCACATGGCTTACTTTGTCATTAGGGCATGTATGGAACCCTGATCGGCATACATGGATCCCTTCATTTTTCGGGCTTGTATGGTACCCTGATCGGCACACCTGGATCACTTCCTTTTTAGTCATGTATGGAACCCTGATTGGTATACATGGCTTCCTTTGTTATTAATCATGTATGGAACCGTGATTGGCATACATCGATCTTTTAATCACTAACCTACGTGGTTACAAGAGTTAACTCGTATGGATTATCAAAGATTTTACTAATGTAGCCTTATAGGAATGGCTTACATGGCATTATCACACTCGATTTCATAAAATAATTGGGGCTCCCGGAATGAAGGCTCCCAGGTCGAGCTTTCGGCACCCAGGCTACCAGTAATGGGTTACCGCCAGTAAGGCTCCCAGAGCCAGGTTTCCATACTGCGGGCTTCCAGGACCTATAGGGTTACCGGACGGTACCCCCACACCCAGGGTGGCAACCATGCGGACTAAGGCTATGGCCCCGGAACAAACGTTTCCAGGTTGGGCTGCCGGTGCTAGGCTTCCACAAACAGGGCTCCCAGATGGGGCTCCCAGAGTCAGGCTTCCGGGTGACAAGCCCCCGTAACGGAAGCCCCTAAGACGGAAGTTGCAACCTCAAGGGATAAGGTACATGCAACCCCATATGCTTTTGAGCAACCTATACGGGTATGTGAAGACTAAACTTACTCATTTGAATTATGGTAATGCTCATACACTCTATTACTCTTCCAAGCTTGCTATTAAAAGAATTAGCTTATCCACTAATGTTTAGTTAAAGAACTCATATGTGTACCTTATGACTATAAAAGAAAAGTGATTAAGCAAGGAGTAGATCTATGATCCCCTTTAATGACTTGCAAAGGTTACCTCCTATATGGAAGCCTAACTTGATTATCATTTTTACTTGTAGAGTAGTATTCTCTTCATAGTACATAATCCTATCAAACTTCGAACACCTCGCTTGCTTAGGAAAGCATTCACTACGACGCTAAGTAAATGGTTAGCCCCTAATAATCAGATTTAGGCTTGGCTAGAATGCCTTAGCCTGAATATAATTGCTTAAATGTACTAGAATTTGAATGATAGGCCTAATGCCTAAACAGATTTTACTAAGTTGCTTATGCGCTAGATAGTAACCCATGCACTTTAAACGTTAATTGATAGAAAGAGGTTACCTAGTGATGGATATAGATGTCATTAACATATGTCTAAGACTAATAATAAGATGACCCTATCAGATGCAATATGCATACATTCATAAAACTAGATAACAATTAGTTTATAAACCAACCAACCTAATGATTAAATTTTAAGGTTCCTGTTGGTAGAGTTCACAAAGTTTTGCAGGATCAGCTTTCGAAGCTAAGTAGATTTTAGAAGATGAGCATATTCCTACTCCAAAAATGGTTCCTGAATATTGGGGTTCCAAGGCGGAAGCTCTAATACTTTCTACACTAGACAAGGTTCCTGAACCAAAAGAGCTTCCAGGATGAAGGTTCCGCTGAACCTAGGGCATCCACGATGGAGCTTCAAGGATGAAACATCCAAGATGGGGATCCTAGGATGGGGCTTCCAGAATAAAACATCTAGAGTGAGGATCCCACGATGGAGTTTCCAGGATGAAGCATCCAGGATTGCTATCCCAAGGTGGGGCTACCAAGACGAGATGTCACGGTGGAAGCTCTTAGATGAATACTGCGATCTCGAAGGGCAGGGTTCCAGTCACCCACAATGCATGTGAACAATCATTACGGGTTACCGTTGAAACAGTTGAAGGTTCCAAAGTTGGAAGCTCCTTCGCTGCTCCTATGATGAAGACGAGGTAATATTTATGATGCAACTGAATGCACACGTCGTAACTAAACCACACAGGTATGTGAGAAACTAAACCCTCTTTAATTGCATGAAATTGCACTCTATGACAAGCATGTGAAATGATTATCCCTTAGGCTTAAGATTATTACTTTTTGATATGCCGAATTCATTGAAATCCTTGCGTGAATATGAGAATTCGATATGCTAGGGGTATTAAGTCAAGATGATTAGCAAGACCTACAAAATATCTTTCATTGTGCATCCTATGTGACTCTACCACATGAATATCTGCATGATACTAAATGACTCTTGCCTACTAAAATTCAAATATGCTATTGTCATGTCTAGATACTGCCTAAGTAATACATATGTTGTCACTCAATTAAGATACATGAGATGAACATAAGGCATGCACTAGAAAATATATTTTGAGATAAGTAATGTTTGAGGTTAATAGATTCCTTGAATGTTTATTTGTAGCTAATGGCTAGCCTATATCTTTAGTGCTCACCTGCAATGGATAGCATGCAAGGTTAATGTTATTCACCTGTAACTTATAGCTTGCAGGTTCCTTGCTGTTTACCTACTACTAATAGGTTTCATGCTATATACCTATTGTTGACTATTTACATATTATTTATATGCAATTAATAGCTTGCAGGATGATTGCTATTCACCTGAAGCAAATGGCTTCCGGGTTCCATGATATTTACCTGTGGCTAACAAGTTTCCTTGTTATTTACTTATAGCTAACGACTAATAATTTCCATGATATTCATCTGCAACTAGCAATATGCAGGTTCCTTGATACTTACTTGAAGCTTCTAGCTAACAGCTTCCAACTAATAGCTTCCAGCTTGTAGCTTCCATTCTGCATCTTCTGTCAAACAGCTTGCAGGTTCATTGATGATCAGCTACAACCAACAATTTCTAGACTTCACAAAAGTAAGATTAAAGCTGGAATGGGCTGACATATTACATGAGAAAGAGATCTAAGGGCTCGGGGGGTAACTCGGTTCCCCAACACCCTACCACAAAAAGGAAAAAGGGGTTTCCATCAGAAGTTCACATGAAACAAGGGGCTTCCACCCTCCATGTTCATCAACGGAAACCCGAACCCGGATTGGCACGATAAGAACAAAGATAAGTTCTACTCTACTGCCTTTGTATATTCACTATCATGCATGTTTACACACTTATAAATAAGATTTTTCAACATTCATCTGAAAACTTTGCTGAGATGCATGTTCTATCAAAAAGATCATTGTTTTGCCTTGCATAAATTCACAAACATATGAATATGCCTACATGATCTGAATTATACCTGAACCAATACATGAAAATCATCATGATTTACACAATGCATGTGTTTTTATAAAGATTTTTTCGAAATTGCTAGCTGAAACTGTCGAGTAGGTACCTAGGCACGCTATATGCCCCACATGTTACCACTTGGAAAGACATGGCAGCGATTGAAGGTGTCTCCACGACCTTCCATTGGTTCCCCTTGAGACACGCATACAAGATTATTAATGATATAAGCGCACATATGAGATTATGTGTTGCCTCCTGAAAATTCATATGAGTACAAATCACTTACAACTTATAGGAGAAGTCCTCAAAATACTCATTATAGGAGAAGTCCTCAAAATACTCAACAATTTCTTTGGGGATCCAATGCGTTGGAATAATGGAAACATCTGAAAATTGTGGCACAATGCCTGGAAAAGTGTGTTCGCCAAGGTCCTACTTGATTGGAGAAGCGGCAACATACACTTTTTACAATATCATTTGCACTAGCATATTCATACTTTCATGTGTGCATCAAATATTTGTGATCTTGTGCATTATCTTTAAGGGCTACTTAGCCCTCGTTACTTATCTCTTTTTCTAGTTGTCTTGGTAGCCCAGGTTTCGGACGCTTGAGGCATCCCCACAACCGTAGGAGCTTCTAGACATCAAAAGATTCTTATATAAAGGCCAATTTGGTAGAGAAATGAAGCATCTCAGAACGTAAAGTCCTGATGTTTAAAAAATAAATGCCAGAAGCCGGTAGCCCCATGATATGCTGCCAACCGGAGTACCACGAATGATACGAAGTGAATAGAAGATATCCTTGATTTGAAAACTCACATAAAAATATGCATGCAGAAGCAGAGTGTTTCCTGTTTCTTACGCCGAGTTAGCTCATGTAAGCTTGGGAACACGATGTGGAAGATGTGTACTTCTCCAAGAGAATAATAAGAAAGGATTAGACCTTATCTTGTTCTGGTTCCTCTTGCACTCATGCTTCAAGGAACCGGGGGGTAGTTGTTGTGACCAAAATCTTGCATGGATCAGATTTAGGCCCATGATGAGTTTTGGGTCCAATCCACAAGGAAAGAGGATGTTTTAGAGGGCTTCCAAGGTACCCGTGGTAACCCATGAAAACTGATAACAGGGCCCCCAAGATAATAGGGCTCCCGGGTAGAAGGGCTCCCGAATGGCATGGCTCCCGGATAACAGGCTTCCAAGAGCATATGACAACCCATATGGGCTACCATGAGATGGGTAGCAGGTAAATATGACGATAAGGGTCCTGGGAATGGCCTCCCATGGATGATCCACAACCCATAGACATCATTACATAGCTTCCAGTACAGCTACAAGACATGGCTTACCAGAATAGCTTTCATAACCGGCTTACCAAAGGGGCTGCCATAGTTTGGGTTACCGGGCGGTACCCCCAGAGGGGCTACCTTGCGATAAACATTGAAAGAATATAAGGCTTATGGTCCCGGGGATAGTCTCATCCATAGCCAATGACAACCATCAGAGAGGGCTTCCAGCATAGCTTCCGTAACTGGGTTACCGGAGGGTCTACCGGGTGGTACCCCCAACTTCCCCGGAAGCCTGGCAGAAGCACAGATTCAGACAAGGACAGCCATCGGATAAGGCTTCCATAATTGGGCTACCGGAGTCAGGTTACCGGAGTCAGGCTACCGGGTGGTACCCCCAGCTTCCGCCGGAAGCCTGATCAGGCTGCCAAATCAGATAAGGCACGCCTCCTACTTTTTAGGAGCACGTCTCTACAGCTGAAATACACCTCTAAATGGATAAATATTCAGTTATTCGAGGATATACATCATTATTACATGATAAATCATACATTCATGAGATAAACATCAGTGGATAGGCTTCCAACAGTCCTGATGAGGCTTGGAAACCTGATAACTACATCACAATCAGTTGATACACGATTTATATCAGCAACAACAGTCATTATCCCACTGGAGAGAGGATAAATCATCACAAACAATCAAACTTATCAATCAAGAACTACATCGGGGCTTGATCCACTATAAATAGTGGTATGTAGGCAATTTACGGGATCTTCTTCGACACTTTACACTCCTTGAGTAGCTAGAGCACGTGCACTCTTGTGTGACACAGTCAAGTTAGGGTTCTTGGCTGGCCAACAGATGGTCCTTGAACTCTATCCCGTAGATTCAGTCCCAATCATCACAAAAACACCTTCTCGTGTTCTTCGGTAACCCCTAGCCGTGTGCCTTCCTGGGCGGCTAGCCTCAAATCTCCGATTGCGAGCCTTTCCGGGCAGTTGAGAGATTCCATATTTTACGGCGCTATTCCAGCAACGGCCTCCACGTAGTTGTGCTAAAATCCTCCCACAACAACTATAATGTTATTAGTTAACCGATTATCTTTTCAGCTAAAAATGTATCATCTTTTCTATTTTTTATAATTATATTCCTTTTTTTAAAAAAATATCATGGATAACATTAATTTCTCATTTTCTAAAAATATTACCAGCAATTTTATTTAGTAAAATAACAATTAAACTATAATTGCTATAAACTAATCAATTATCATTTTCACCTAAAGTATGTCACCTTTTAATTTTCACGTCACCTTTTTTTATTTTTTCATACTAAAATTTCTCTTTTTCCAATTATATCATGGACGGTTCTATTTAATAAAATTAAATAATAATATTATAATACTAATATTAACAATTATCCTTTTTAGTTAAAACGTATCATCTTTTTCCTATATTATCTAACTAAAATTCCTCTTTAGAATATCACGAGCAAAATTAATTTCTCCTTTTTCTAAAAACATTACGAGCAATTTTATTTTGTAAAATAACATAATTAAATTATAATTACTATAAATTAATCAATTACCCTTTTCACCTAAAATATATTACCTTTTTAATTTTCTCTAACTAAATCCTCTTTTTTTCCAATTATATCACGGGCATTCTATTTAATAAAACAAAATAATAATTTTATAATAGGAATCATGTACCTGAGGTCATCCTCAGGTAGTAGCCTGAGGTTATAAGAAGTTCTCATATAAATACACGAGGGCGAATTTGTAAATTCAAGAATAAGTTTTTGTATTTACCAAATTGCCATTAAAATTGTATAGGAATATATTATGACCTCAGGGGAGTTACCTGAGGTCATCCTCAGGCCCATTTTACTCTTTTATAATTACTAATAAATAACTTATTACCTTTTCAACTAAAACCTATCGTATTTTCTATATTTTTTAACTATAATCATTCCTTTTAAAGAAATATCATGGATAACATTTATATAATTATGATCATCATCTCATTTAAATATTTAAGCCACCAAAATTCATATTTAAAAAAAGTAAATAATTTTTTTTATATAATATTAAAAAAATTTCGTGCATCGCACGGGTTTTAAGCTAGTTCTATTATATTAAAGCCGAAACATTAAAAGTTTGGTTGGTATTGAATTTACTTAATTACACTATTAATATTAATATTATCACTTACAATTTTTAATTTTTATTACTAACTACACAAGCCCTCCTTAACCCATTACATTACCACCACGTTCGGACATCATGAGCATTTTTCAGAACCTCTTTCCTCTTCCATCATACATATTTACCCTTACTTAATTATTGATAAAATAATTAATTTATATCTTTTTAATATAATTTACTTATCTTTTTAGAATTAATAGTAATTTTTACTTAATATTAATATTAATATTGGTATTAATATTTTTAATATAATTTACTTAATTTATCTTTTTAGTATTAATATTAATTGTTATCTTTTTAATTTTGTTGATTTTACTTATTTACCCTTATTTAATTATTGATAAAATCCATCATACTAACTAATCAATTTATATCTTTTATATTTTATCTAACAAATTTTCTCTCTTACTAATAATTTCCTTTATAGATATCTTTTATATTTTATCTAACTAAAATTTCTCCTTTATTAATCAATTTCCCTTTTCAGGTTAAACACATTATTTTTTTTATTTTTCAATAACTAAGTAATTTCCTTTTATTAACTAATCAGTTTATATCTTTTATATTTTATCTAACTAAAATTTTTCCTTTATTAATCAATTTTTCTTTTTCAGGTCAAACAAATTACCTTTTCTATTTTTCAATAACTAAGTAATTTCATTTTCAGGTAAAATATAATATCTTTTATATTTTATCTAATTACAAAGTATATTATAATTACTATTAACTAATCAACTAACTTTTTCAGTCAAAAGACGTTATCTTTTCTTTTTCCTCTAACTAAAATATTCCTTTTCCCAATTATATCACGCATTACCTTTTTCAGCCAAAACACGTTACCTTTTTTGTTTTCTTTAACTAAAACTTCTCTTTTTCCAATTATAACACGGGCGATTCTATTTAGTAAAAATAAAATAATAATATTATAATGCTAATAATTAACATATTACGTTTTCAGCTAAAACGTATCATCTTTTTAATTTTTTTAAAATTAATTTCCTTTTTTCTAGAAATATCACGGGTAAAATTAATTTCTTATTTTCTAAAAACACTACGAATAATTTTATTTAGTAAAATAACAATTAAATTATAATTACTATAAACTAATCAATTACATTTTTCACATGAAGCATGTCACATTTTTAATTTTCAAGTTACCTTTTCTATTTTCTCAAACTAAAATCTCTCTTTTTTCCAATTATATCACGGAAAGTTCTATTTAATAAAATAAAATAATTATATTAAAATACTTATAATTAATCGATTACCTTTCTCAGCTAAAACGTATCATCTTTTCTATATTGTCTAACTAAAATCTCTTTTTTCCTAGAAATATCACGGGCAACATTAATTCTCCTTTTCTAAAAACATTATGAGCAATTTTATTTAGTAAAATAACATAATTAAATTATAATTACTATAGACTAATCAATTACCTTTTTTCAACTAAAACATGTTACCTTTTTAATTTTCTCTAACTAAATCTTCTTTTTTTCCAATTATATCACGGACATTCTATTTAACAAAATAAAATAATAATTTTATAATTACTAACAATTAACCAAATACCTTTTTTCAACTAAAACTTTTCACCTTTTCTATATTTTCTAACTAAAATCTCTCATTTTTTAGAAATATCACGGATAACATTTATATAATTATGATCATCATTTCATTTAAAAATTTAAGTCTCCGAAATTCATATTTTAAAAAAAATAATTCAAATTAATGAAAAAATTCATATAATATTTTAAAAAAACCGTGCATCGCACGGGTTTTAAGCTAGTATTAATAACATATCATTTTTAAAATATAGTCAATCATTATAGCCAATACCCTTGGAACACAATGTCTTACAGATTCGACAAATTTTACATAATCAATATTTTATGTAATTTAGCCAATCACTTTTAGCTAACGCCGTTGGAGATGCTCTAATGCACAATATTAATAATTTTCATGCAAATGCAGTAAACTTTTCAATTTTTTCTGAGGTTTTGTTAGGTGGACACGGCTAGTCTTATTGTAAACTAGTATTTATGCCTGCGGTGCTGGGCTATTTTAAAATTAAAATTATCTTGAATTTTGTTGACATTATATTTTATTTATTGTTAATTATAAAGCATGAACTTTTTAATTATTTTGTGTTAATACAAGAATCCACAGGAAAAAAATGTTATAGTTAAATAATGCAGGAGCAAGTTAACAATTTATCAGTAATAAAAACATTTATTAAACAAAGTTTCTCGGCCCCGCCTCCGGCGGAGTCTCGATCCCGTTATTTATATAAATTAATTTTAATTTTTAAGAACAAATATGCATTATTTATATTTTATTCCCAAATATGTGTGTCAAATAATCGAGACCTATAATTTAAAATTGGAGAAATTTATAATATTAGCTACAAATAAAAAGTAACTTATGCCATTAGCTTAAAGCTCTGTTCCCCCATAGTCCATTAGCTTGAATCTTACCTCAGTTTGTGACTAAAGGTTTCTACTTTTATGCTGATAAACATTTGTTAGAAGTTTAATCTTTTGTTCAAACTTCAAAGCGCACAGCCTTCTTAGTATCATCGTCCATCTTCCTTATATTTTCAAATTTGTTAGAAGTTTAATCTTTTGTTCAAACTTTAAAGCGCACAGCCTTCTTAGTATCATCGTCCATCTTCCTTATATTTTCAAATTCATCCTGCAATGAGTAACCTTGTCCACGTGTCCAGCCACACTTGAAAGACCAAAACCACTGCGATCATAAATTGGTTTAAGGGGACAGGAGCTCCATGGAGTTAAAATCTCTAGTATAGGCTTATGCTTAACTTTGTAATTATATACAGGGAGGTTCATTAGAATGCTTCATGAAGTTGAAGAAAGCACCAACCTGATCTCCTCCAGGGTTACGTCTGATTCCTAATAAGAATGAGTGAAGACTTGGATTTAACAGTTATAATTTTTATCAATTATAATCTACCAGTTCTAATTATAATCTGTCAGAGTTACCCTCACAGACCTGCACAATTATTACTCCACTTAGCACAAACATGTATATATATAATAAAACATGAAAATCTATCTTTCAAAAATAATAATCCATGACTATAATCCATGACATTAGTGAAAACTTACATTTTCTTGTACATTTTTTACCCCGCCTTCCCCAAATCGGGAGCTTATTCTTGGCACCAGCAAGTTTAACAGAAGACTAATCTTATCATCACACTTCCGCTGTGCTATTGTCATCACAAAAAAAAAAGTTGCAAATAAACTATATATAATTATTATTGGCACAATAAAGTATTTGTAAAGTATTTGGGCCGAGTAAAACAAATAGGTTTATCAAAAATGTAAATATTCTGGTAATTGCTTTTTATAAGCAATCACACCTTTCTAATTCTATGGCCTAATCTATAAGAAATTTCTCTCACATAGAATTCTCATTTCCTCAATGATTTAACCAAATGCTGTAAATATTTGATAACTGAGAGTGTTAAGTATAGAGATGCACAAAAAGCCCTTCGGGCCGGGCTTTATCCGGACTTTAAAAAGCCCGGGATTTTTAACAACCGGGTCGGGCCGGGCTTTTTCAAAAATCGGGCCGGGCCGGGCTTTCTCTAAAATATGAGGCCCGTTTTAGGCCCTCGGGCCGGGCCGGTCTTTTTTCGGGCTTTTCTAAAAAAAATTATATATATGTAATTTCTATATTTTTACAAATATTTCTCGACGATCCAACCGTACGGATGTCAAGATATATCTAATTAAATGATATTACCAAATTTTCAAAAAATAAAAAATTAATTTGGTTGGAGATCTTAATAGAACATTACTATATTGTCTAGTCCTCGTAACTAGTGCTTCGTCCCAGACTATTATTTCTATATTTTTAAAAATATTTCTTGACGATTCAACCGTACGGATGTCAATATATATCTAATTAAATGATATTCCCAAATTTTCAAAAAATTAAAAATTAATTTGGTTGGAGATCTTAATAGAACATTACTATATTGTTTAGTACTCGTAACTAGTGCTTCGTCCCAGAATATTGTTTCTATATTTTTAAAAATATTTCTCGACGATCCAACCGTACGGATGTCAAGATATATCTAATTAAATGATATTCCCAAATTTTTAAAAAATAAAAAATCAATTTGGTTGGAGATCTTAATAGAACATTACTATATTGTCTCGTACTCGTAACTAGTGCTTCGTCCCAGACTATTGTTTCTATATTTTTAAAAATATTTCTCGACGATCCAACCGTACGGATGTCAAGATATATCTAATTAAATGATATTCCCAAATTTTAAAAAAATAAAAAATCAATTTGGTTGGAGATCTTAATAGAACATTACTATATTGTCTAGTACTCGTAACTAGTGCTTCGTCCCAGACTATTGTTTCTATATTTTTAAAAATATTTCTCGACGATCCAACCAAACGTATATCAAGATATATCTAATTAAATGATATTCCCAAATTTTAAAAAAATAAAAAATTAATTTGGTTGGAGATCTTAATAGAACATTACTATATTGTCTGGTACTCGTAACTAGTGCTTCGGGTCCCAGACTATTTTTTCTATATTTTTAAAAATATTTCTCGACGATTCAACCGTACGGATGTCAAGATATATCTAATTAAATGATATTCCCAAATTTTAAAAAAATAAAAAATTAATTTGATTGGAGATCTTATTAGAACACTACTATATTGTCTAGTACTCGTAACTATATCTTATTAAAAGCGTCAATAAAATAAAAAACAAACAAACTAAATGTAGATTATAAGTTACATTAATAAAATAAAAAAAATTCATTAAATGTAGATTACAAGTTACATTAATAAAATAAAAAATTTATTAAAATTAAAATTTTATCCGGGCTTCGGGCCGGGCTTTAACCGGGCTTTTAAAAAACCTGGGCTTTAACTGTGCTTTTAAAAGCCTGGGCTTTTAACCGGGCTTTTCGGGCTTCGGGTCGGGCCGGGCTTCGTGAAAAATAGGGGGCCCGTTTTAGGCCCCCAGGCCGGGCTTTTCGGGCTTTTTTTCGGGCCGGATCGAGCCGGGCTTCGGGCTTCAGGCTTTTTGAACATCTCTAGTTAAGTATAGAACAAAAATTAAGACATTCATGTACTATCACAGAAGGCCAGACAGACATGTAACATACATTCATATGCATAAAGATTTAGAAAAAATACACATTTGGGTAACTACAATTGTAATTGGAGCTAACACTACCAAAATTATCATGTTTAAACAATAAAACTACCATGCTTACCAAATTTAAAATATTAATCCTTTTCACACCAAAATATGCCAGGCAGAACCTCTTTAAAAAACATTGGACTATATAATTAAGTCGCTTGATGTTGGAGCTAACACTGGCACCACTTTCATGCACCAGGAGGGACATCTAATAAATTAAACATAGAGAATATTATACTATACTGACAAACTGAATCACCCATCCATCGATTAGAAAAACACGCTTCATTTGAGATCTCACAAATAAAGTGCCGACATACATCTGTCGTAATATTAAATTCTTCATCAGAAACTTGTGAGCAAACAGAGAAGTTGGACAAAGAGGAAAGCTAGCCCCTAATTGGGAATGACCATATCGGGTTAAGAAGACACTAGGATGGGGATCCTATAAGTTGGAGACCTTGGACGGGAATGAGGTGCCCCGTACTTGGCATGTGTTATGCTATAATTACGCAAGCGCACGTGGTCACAAGTAATAAAATTCAAGTTAGTTCCACAGAGATCTGGTTATGATTCTATTTAGTAGATGCACCTATTCAACAATGTATGGCTTTAATTCACTGCTAAGAAAAGTAACAAATTGGGATTTTTGAGTAACTAAATTAACTAAGATGCAAATTAACAAAATAAAGAATTAATTAACTAAGAGAATTAAATCGAATAACTTATATGAGAATAAACATGGGATTCTAACTTCATTAAATACTTTCCTTAGATCTGACGCCTTTAATCACTATGTATGGTTTTAATATCTGATCAGATTACACGAAACAAGTATACGCTACCTGTCAGCATACACATACCAAACTAAACATACATCCACAAAAGAGATAGAAGATGAATAGACACCAATTATACTTAGACCCTATATGTCTATAGAATTTGAAAACATAACGGTTGAAGAGCAGGTTATCCATTAAGATCACACAGGTTATTCATCTCACACCACGAATCATATTGATAAACAATTATGAACCTATGCTAGCATGGCAAGTTCTAAATCTCAAGATCCACTTTCACTTCACAAGAGATTAACAAATTAGATGTTCGCGACGCATCTATCAATTAAGCATAACTATACGAGGATATCAATTATTCATCACACATAAATCTTGAAAGCATACAAACTACTAAGCTACATAGATAAATCCACTAGGATCCCATGACAACGATTAGTTCATATTCGAACCTTTCGTCACCATGGGATTATATGAAAGCATGGTATTAAACAAGATAATGAAGATGAATAAATCAATAATAGAATAAGGTTTAGCGAACAAATCCGTGAAAGTAACAAGCATCCAAAAGAAACGCCTAACAAAGGAATACAAGAAAACTATGTCTAGATCTTCTTGTCGTTACAATCCTCGCCTTGGCTTCTCTCTCTCGTGCTCTGAACGAATTATGGTGTGTAGATTATGATGTTGATGTCCCCCAAGGTGTGTATTTATAGCCCTAAGTGTCCTCTTTTCCAAGCAATTACCGTCTTTGAATTAAAATAGAATTCCAGCAATTTCCATTCTTGAATGGATTAGAATTGCAATTCCCATGTTTAAATTGAATTCCAGAAGTTTCTAGCCATCCAAACAGCTTCCATATCAATTAGGAGAAGAATTGTGGTAGTTTCCCATTAGAAATCAGATTTCAGGAAGTTTCTGACGATGCTCCGCGCGGCCGCGCGCTCCATAGGCAAAAACTCAGCGCGCCCACGCTTGAATTTTCTGATTTCACTCCTACGCGCGCCCGCGCCTGTACAAAAACTCAACAACAATTTCTCTTGCCTTTACTGATTTCCTTGCCGACTTTACTTACATCTTCCGCCACTTGTTTCTTTGACACTAAAAACTCCATATTACCACTGAATGCAATACCTACACCTGGAAATACACCCTGCATAAATCTCACAAAAACACATTAAAACACACAAATACTTGAGATACAAGACACCAATTCAAGCCAAAATGGAACGATCCAAGTGGATATAAATCCACTTATCACACCCCAAACTTAAACTGATGCTTGTCCTCAAGCATAAACAGACAAAAATATATACAACTAACTAGTACCACTTCCGTAGGTGATCACGGTTGCATTTGGCATATGCAACAAGCCCTTTAAACCCCTAGGCAGCCCTAGTGGACGAGTAAGGTCTCGTGAGGGCCTATAGTGAATGTACCCACAAAATTCATTTAACCTAATGCAATGCAATGCATGAATGCAACTAATATGAAAAATGAAAAGAACCCCTTCAAACTCACCAAAACAAGCTAACAAGCAAATATCTCAAAGAATGCAAATAAATCCAAGCAGAGCTCGACTAAGTCCCCGTATACTAACAATACAGCGTGTGTGTAATGCTCATCAGAAATACTCCCAATACTAGGTCAAAAATCATACATTCTTTCCGCCAAGATAATCACAGGTTTATAACTAGAATAGACTGTAGACACTCCATAACCTAGGAACACCTCCACCCTTATCCAAGATAGACAGAAACTCATGCTTTATTACTAAACTACGACACTATACACAATACGCATGCTTATTTAACCGTGCAATGAATGAGACCCCAAAAGGCTTATACAATAATACCCATGTAGCGAGTGTTAGGTCAGCAATCCCAAACCACAAGGGCTTTAGGTTACTAGGACTAAGTCCCCTCAGACTTAATTACTCGAGTATTAAAGAGCTCACTCTGGTTAATTTTGCATAAAAATAAACAAAAATTTGACTCTTTTTTTTCTTTTTTTTTTATTTCTGATTTTTTTTCAAATAATCTGGAATGAGCCTTTCTCATTTCCAACCCTAGACTACTCATATAAATATGAGCCGGCTACTAGCCATTTGACGCCTAGCCAACAACTAGCATGAAATTCCTGTTTTCCCCCAAACTTAGATTTTAATGTTCCTACGCCATCAAGGGAATAACGAAAATTCTAAATATAATCAATTGATTAAATCTCAAAACATCCAACAGGCATGACCCTAACCTAGCCCGAAAGCACCCAATGAGACTGTGTAATTAGTTTTGTTCCCGTAACATGCAAGTCAATTCCTAGGAACTATAAATCAGCCCTCTACTCATCATCACCACACTCAATTAAACACCTAACTATCAATCAGAATCAGCTAGTCCTAAGGGATCATGAAAAATGCATGCCATGAAAATGCAACTAATATGAACTCACATGGTAAATAAACAAAAACAACAGAATGTCCTATATGAAACACACGTAGATAACACGAACATATATGCATGACTTACGACTAATATGCAAATCATGATATCCTACATGAACACAATGAGACACTAATACTATATACAATACTTTTCCCCCAAACCACCCCCAAACTTAAGATATTCAATGACCTCATTGAATGGAAGTAAATACGAGGGAAAGTAGAAACATACCTACAAATACCGAAACACATGGGTTGCCTCCCACGAAGCGCTGTCGTTAACGTCATTTAGCCGGACAAATACGATTCAACTCATGGTGGCTCGAAGATCGCATTCGACTTGTCCTTAGCAAAAGGACCATTCACCCATTGTTTGAATGCAATCTTCTTGCTATCTTCCCACATCTTTTCTAAACCAAAATTTTCTTTGACTCTTCCTCCAATCGATTTTTTCTGTTTCTTCTTCTTTCTCATACCTCTAAGGTGTTTATCCCTTTCAGTTGACTGAACCACACACTCTTCTACCGCATCATCAACTATCCACCTTCTTAACACATTATCGTGACCCTCTTCAAAAATCACTAACTCATCATTAAAAAGGACATACCTCAAATGGGATGGAAGTTTTCCAAGCTTGACATTCGAGAGATATCGAATTGAAGAACTGTCAATGGACTCACTGAAGTGCTGCTTTAGCATATGTGTGTCCGACTTTTCGCTCAACAATTGATCAAACTTCTTTCTCTGACCCGTATCAACCATTTCCACACTGCAACACTCTTCATCCTCTATCGGAAATTTCATGGCCTTGAACACATTAAATGTGACATTCTGATCTGGCACCCTCATTGTAAGCTCTTCTTTTTGTAAATCGATCAAAGTACGACATGTAGCTAGAAAAAGCCTTCCCAAGATTATGGGAATCTTCTTGTCTTCTTCGAAATCCAGAATAACAAAATCAGCTGGGAAGATGAGCTTATCAACCTTCACCAAAACATCCTCTATTATACCCCTCGGATATGTGATCGACCTATCAGCCAACTGCAAAGAGATGTTAGTTGGCTTCGGCTCCGGTAGACCAAGTTGCTTGAAAACAGACAAGGGCATGAGATTAATACTAGCTCCCAAATCACATAAGCATTTGCCCAAAGACAACTTCCCAATGGTGCATGGAATTGTAAAGCTTCCTGGATCCTTAAGTTTAGGAGGCAATTTCTGTTGCAACACCGCACTACACTCCTCTGTTAATGCCACTGTTTCAAATTCTTCCAACCTTTTCTTCCGTGACAAAATATCTTTCATGAACTTTGCATATCTCGACATTTGCTCCAATGCTTCAACAAAATGAATGTTAATGGACAGTTTCTTGAAGACATCCATAAATTTCTAAAACTGTTTCTCTTGACTTTTCTGCAAGCGTCCAGGATACGGCGGAGGCGGATAGATCTGATTATTCTTTGAAGATTGCTCCGGAGTAGACTTTTCAACAGGTTTCTTGCTCTTCTCACCATCAAGCTGATCAGCCATTAAATCAGATTTCTCAATTTGTGGCACTACAGATTTTTCAACCTGCTGATTCTGAGCATCTTCATCTTCTTCAGTTGCTGATTTAGGATCACTCGTGACTTTTCCAGATCTCAAAGTAATTGCATTGACCTGTTATTTGCCATCCCTCCTACCTGGATTAACCTCCATATCGCTAGGAAGAGTTCCCGGTTGCCTACTAAGTAAGGCACTTGCAATCTGTCCCACCTGGCTCTTCAAGATCTTTTGAGAAGCTTGCAGGTTCTTCATCATCATCCTCAAATCATCCATCTCTGATTTTTCATTAGAAGATTGCCTCATGAGCCTGGGGTTGTTGCTGTTGAAATCCTGGAGGTTGATAAGTTTGCCTTGAAGCATAGGGCTGCTGGTAGCCCTGATTGAATGGCTTCATTTGCTGTCCCTGAAACTGCTGCTAATAAGGTTGTTGTGCACTTTGATTATTGCTCCAATTGAAATTGGGATGATTCCTGTTGCTAGGATGATAAGTGGCTGGCACTGGTGCAGCACGTCTCTGGAAATTACTCACGAACTGTGCTGATTCAGGAGAGATATCACACTGATTCGTCTCATGTGCGCCCACACATAGCTCACAAACACTAGCAACCTGCTGGACTCCATAATTTGCAAGAGAATCCACCTTCATAGTCAAAGCCTTCAACTGAGCCGCAATAGCTGAAGCTGTATCCAACTTAAACAAACCTGCTACCTTGCCTTGAGAAAGCCTCTGGGTTGGATTCTGATATTCATTAGCAGCCATCGTCTCAATAAGATCATAAACTTCATCGTAGTTCTTAGCCCATAGAGCTCCACCTGATGCTACATCTAGCATAGGTCTAGATTGTGCTCCCAACCCATTGTAGAAACTGTTGATAACCATCCAGTCAGGCATGCCATGATGTGCACACCTACGAAGCATCTCCTTGTATCGTTCCCAAGCCTCACACAAAGATTCTCTAGATTGCTGCTGAAATTGAGTTAGCTGGTTCCTTATTGCTGCAGTTTTTGCCATAGGGAAGAATTTAGTAAGAAACTTCTGAGCAAGATCCTCCCATGTAGTAATGGAACCAGGTGGTAGAGAGTGTAACCAGCCCTTGGCCTTATCCTTCAAAGAGAATGGGAAAAGTCTCAACTTGATAGCATCATCCGAAACACCATTGAACTTGAAAGTATCACAGATCTCGATAAAGTCCCGAATATGCATGTTAGGATCCTCCGTATGAGCACCCCCAAACTAAACCAAATTCTGTAGCATCTGAATAGTGCCCGGCTTGATCTCGAAGTTATTAGCCATGATGGCCGGCCTAATAATGCTAGACTGGATATCATTGATCTTCGGCTGAGAATACTCCTTCAAAGCCTTAGCTGCTGCTTCATCTGCCATCTTGACTGTAGTTTCAGCTTCCTCGTGCTTATTCTCTAAATTCTCTACACGATCGTCTTCCGCCAGTTCTTCCAAACGAGCTTCTAAGCGTGTTCGCATACAAACTTAAGTACCTGAAACACCACAAAACAAACAAACTAAGTAAGAAATCCGAGTCAGTGAACGCTAACGACCACTATTGACAAGCACATAAACTAAAATAAAACACCGATGATCTCCGGCAGCGGCGCCAAAAACTTGTTATGCTATAATTACGCAAGCGCACGTGGTCACAAGTAATACAATTCAAGTTCGTTCAACATAGATCTGGTTATGGTTCTATTTAGTAGATGCACCTATTCAACAATGTATGGCTTTAATTCATTGCTAAGAAAAGTAACAAATTGGGATTTTTGAGTAACTAAATTAACTAAGATGCAAATTAACAAAATAAAGAATTAATTAACTAAAAGAATTAAATCGAATTACTTATATGAGAATAAATATGGGATTCTAACTTCATTAAATACTTCCCTTAGATCTGACGCCTTTAATCACTATGTGCAATGGTTTTAATATCTGATCAGATAACATGAAACAAGTATACGCTACCTGTCAGCATACGCATACCAAACTAAACATACATCCACAAAAGAGATAGAAGATGAATAGACACCAATTATGCTTAAACCCTATATGTCTATAGAATTTGAAAACATAACGGTTGAAGAGCAGGTTATCCATTAAGATCACACATGGCAGTATAAGTATTTTCATCTCACACCACGAATCATATTGATAAACAATTATGAACCTATGCTAGCATGGCAAGTTCTAAATCTCAAGATCCACTTTCACTTCACAAGAGATTAACAAATTAGATGTTCGCGACGCATCTATCAATTAAGCATAACTATACGAGGATATCAATTATTCATCACACATAAATCTTGAAAGCATACAAACTACTAAGCCACATAGATAAATCCACTAGGATCCCATGACAACGATTAGTTCATAATCGAACCTTTCGTCACCATGGGATTATATGAAAGCATGGTATTAAACAAGATAATGAAGATGAATAAATCAATAATAGAATAAGGTTTAGCGAACAAATCCGTGAAAGTAACAAGCATCCAAAAGAAACGCCTAACAAATGAATACAAGAAAACTATGTCTAGATCTTCTTGTCGTTACAATCCTCGCCTTGGCTTCTCTCTCTCGTGCTCTGAACGAATTATGGTGTGTAGATTATGATTTTGATGTCCCCCAAGGTGTGTATTTATAGCCCCAAGTGTCCTCTTTTCCAAGCAATTACCGTCTTTGAATTAAAATAGAATTCCAGCAATTTCCGTTCTTGAATGGATTAGAATTGCAATTCCCATGTTTAAATTGAATTCGAGAAGTTTCTAGCCATCCAAACAGCTTCCATATCAATTAGGAGAAGAATTGTGGCAGTTTCCCATTAGAAATCAGATTTCAGGAAGTTTCTGACGATGCTCCGCGCAGCCGCCCGCTCCATAGGCAAAAACTCAGAGCGCCCGCGCTTGAATTTTCTGATTTCACTCCTACGCACGCCCGTGGCTCCAGTATAAATGGGGCGCGCCCGCGCCTGTACAAAAACTCAGCAACAATTTCTCTTGCCTTTATTGATTTCCTTGCCGACTTTACTTACATCTTCCGCCACTTGTTTCTTTGACACTAAAAACTCCATATTACCACTGAATGCAATACCTACACCTGGAACTACATCCTGCATAAATCTCACAAAGACACATAAAAACACACAAATACTTGAGATGCAAGACACCAATTCAAGCCAAAATGGAACGATCCAAGTGGATATAAATCCACTTATCATCATGCTTTAAACCTCAAGATTTATTATGTTTAAGCTATCCTTGCAAGGATGTAGCTTTTTATCTATCTAGTAGGAGAAGTAGGAATAAGGTTCGATGAAACCATTTTAGGGCTTAACGCCCCGAGTAGGACAATAATAAATTATGTAAGGGTTGAGCCCATTTCGAATTATTAATGCAAGTTTGTTTTCCATTCAATGACTATGTGATTTTGTTTATGTACCAAGCACCTGTTGAGTGTAAGTCTAGAAAGACCAAGTACCGAAAATAAGTAAACAAATCGGTAAAGAAAACAAGTGCATAAATAAGACACCCCGAAGGACCACGATTCGAGTTAGTTTACAATCATTAATAAAAGCTAAATCCCCAAGGACCTTGATTGAAAGATAAAAAGATAGAGCCACAAGTGGCAAACAAAGTCGTGCTAGGCCATGAAACTACTCCTCTGCGGATTCCTCCACTGCTTCCACCTCTCATTCACCGTCACCGGAGCCGTCCTCACCAGAGTCATCTTCCTCCTCATCATCTTCATCATCATCATCATTCTCCTCTTCAGCCACCACCCTTGGCCGTATTTCCTCGGACTCGGAAGAAGAAGTAGAAGACTCTTTGGCAGTATCTTTGCAAAGCCTTTTCTTTCCCGGGATTTACTGCCGGACCTTTGCCACTTGCCTTTTGGGCATGGGTTGTTTCCCCCGAAAGTTCGGCTGTTTCCCTTAAGAACTCGAGGAAGATGAATCACGCTGAACAGCTTGGGCGCCCCCTCTTGAGCCAGAGCCAGAACGACGATTACTTCCCCTGGAGCCAGAACCCGATGCTTGAGCCACTATGTTGACTCCCTAGCCTGAAGCAACGTGGCCATAAGGGCTTGGGAAATTCCTTGGATCAACTACGGACGGATGCCTCTTGCTCACGGCATTGACGGCTTTATTCCAGCCAACAGACATGATACCCGGGCGTACTTCGTCATCATGCTTGTCTATAAGCTGAAAGAAGTCTTCAGACTCCTGATAAGCTTTCACCACCAACTTGTAGTCAGCCATCTTCTTCCTGTACAAGGAGTCATATTGCCTCTGGAGAGAATGTGCATCAGCTTCAGCACGGATCGCCCTGGACTCTAAGTCCTGGCACTTCTCGTCAAATGTCTCATTTTCTTTCTTTAAGGCCACGTTCTCATCTCGATATGCTCGGCCTTGGCGAGTGCTAGCCTGAAAGTAGGCATTGGCCTGGAACAAAGAATTAGTGAGCTATTTACAATGATAAGGCTTGAGCTCCCAGAGTCTCCGCTTCGTCGATTTTATCCCCGGCAGTCACTGTCAGCATATCAGGAGGAGTGATGCTAAACTTAGACCAATCCAGGGCCGATTCTGGACATCCCAAAATGGATTCTTGTTCACAGATACCCCAACTAGGGATGAAGGGGGATCTAACTTGCCTGTCGGCATTCCGGGATCTTTTCGAAGAACATCCCGACAAGAACTGTGGAATTTTCTGGCCAGGAGGTGTAGCAGTCGCCTGGGCTTTCTTGATCACGTTCTAGTAACCGTCGGCTGGTTTCGGGACGGCTGTCTATCTCCTTAGCAGCTAAAATTGAAACAGAAAAGATATCGGGATAAGAACAAACAGAGTTCATAATATGCGATAAAAAAATACCCTCAATAGAAAGTAAGCTAAGGACAGCCTCCACAAGTCTCATCTCATTCAAGAAGACTTTATAATGAGTTCGACCATCAACCGCAATTAATCTATCTCGATTAAGTAGCTCTTCTGGGTCGAGATCATACACGAAGTGCAGACTGTCATTCACTTCCCCGAACTTCGACACAAAGAAATGGCCCCAGTCGCCACCACGCCATTTCAGAATCACGAACTCCTTTTCCCAAAAATGATGGGAATCTGGGAAGGAGAAGGCATTCACAATATGAAGAACATTGGTCCTGTGCTGGATACTAACCCATCCCTTTTTAGTATCAAGAGAATTCTTGATTGCAAATATGTTTTAGAACATTGTGGTGGTCGGATCGATATTTAGATCCCGGCACCTTAGCATAAAGATGAGAATAGCACGCCATGCATTAGGATATAACTGGCAGGGATGAACCTGGATCTCCGCTAGAAGCCTGATAATGAAAGGATCAACTGGAAATCTCAAACCTGCTTCAAGGGCACCCTTGTAGACACATAGCTTCTCAGGGTGCCAATTACAGGTTCTGTCGGCCAAGCTATGAAGGCGGACCTTGACCGAGTCCGGGAAGCCATATAACTTCCTACTTTTATCAACATCTTGCTCGTCTAACTTACACGGACTATGGTATGAGACTAATTCAGAACTGTTAGGGAATACATCTCTCATAGTATTCAACAAGTCTAATAAAGAATGAAATCGACGATCAACATATGAGGGAGGTTGCAATCTAGTTTTACCTCGAATAGTTCTTGCCATGGTCCTCTTGGACATCGCCTCGGACATAGAGAATGAGGGAGCTGGTGCACGATTGCCATCTGCCATCTTGATCTCGAACTTGGAACTTGAAACTAGAACTTGAAAGCCTTAGAGCTTGAGAGCTTTTAGAGAGAATTTTAGAAGTGAGAAGAAGTGAAGTGAATGAAAATGAAGGCTCCCCCACTCTTTTATAGAAGATAGGTGACTTCCTATACCAGGTTGAAACACAGCTCAGTTCGTATTTACAGGTCATCTATCGTTTATACACAAAAACATAGAATTCATCTGTTATGTTTGGAAAGAACTGTAACAATTCATACGATTCTGGAAAAGAAAAGAAGGATTTAAGCGAAGATATGGCAACGAGCTGTGTCAAAGCACTCATCTGAGCTTAAGGAGCTAATTACGCTTACGGAAGATAAGTTACTATAGATTAGCTTCGCTAACAAATAGATTAATTATGCTTTGAAAGGAGGTACTTAACAGCCAAAAATCAAGGTCATGATTCAAGAACGAGACTCCAGACATTGCGGAAAAGCTTCGAGAGGCACGACAAGGCGCCCGAGGAGAGGCCAGGACCTCCTGGCAACCGACCAGGTGCCATGGAAGGGCTCCAGCCGACCTCCTGGCAGCCTCATCCGACCAGGGGCACCTGGCAGGAGACCAGGACCTCCTGTCAGCCGACTAGGTGCCATGGAAGGGCTCCAGCCAACCTCCTCGCAGCCTCAGCCGACCAGGGGCACCTGGCAGGAGACTAGGACCTCCTGTCAGCCGACCAGCTGCCCGGGAGGAGGTTCGGCCGACCTCCTGACACCCCCCGTCAGTTGGTTGGCCCGGTTGATGGTTCTGGTGAAGGTTTCTTGCTTTCCAGAACGAACATCGTCCTTTGAACACTCATAAAACTTAGCGTCGTTCAGCGTCGTTTAGCACCGTGTAGTTCCGTCTTATGTCATTTAACGTCGTTTAACATAGATTAAAACGTCGTTTAAGCATCGTTTAGTACCGTTGAAGTCAACATGGAGCTCCCGTCAGCCAACCGGCCGACCAGGAGCACCTGGCAGGCAACCAGGACCTCCTGGCAGTCGACCAGGTGCCACTAAAGGGGTCTAGCCGACCAGGACCTCCTGGCAGCCGACCAGGTGCCATTGAGGGGGTCTGGCCGACCAGGTGCACTTGTCAGCCGACCAGGAGCACCTGGCAGCCGACCAGGACCTCCTGTCAGCCTACCAGCTGATCGGAGGAGGCTGCAACTGTCCCGGATCTCCTTTCGATTAGCACCGTTTAATGCCGTTTACCACCGGTTGGTGTCGATTAGCACAGATTAGTGTCGTTTTATGCCCTTTAACATCGTTTACCACTGCTTAAACGTTGTTCAAGGCTGATTATCGTTGTTTAGTGCCGTCTATCACCGATTAGTGTCGCTCAATGTCATCGTAAACGCGTTGATCGCTCCACGCTTTACATTAAGACGGTATTGTTGAAATACTCGCGTACGAGCAATGAACCCTGACCCTAGTCTCGAATAGGGCCGTTATAGCTTCGAGGAAAACCTGATATGTTTTCCTAGAAGTTGGGGGGCAAATGATATGGGCTAAATGTAAGCCCTGAAGACACATTTAATGTGGCATTAATTAGACCTAGAATGGTCCAAACGTGGGGCCCGCAAGATGGGCCCAAACCCTATTTATGATATTAATTTCGTAATTAATATTAAGGATAATAACCAGCTCAGCAATAATAGTCAAACAAGGATATTGCTGTTGCGTGACTTAGCCTCCAAGGCACCTACTCCAACATGGAAACTGGTTCTTGTATGGAAGGAGACTAGAACCTTCTTCTAGGCGGTGACTTGCCCACCAAGTCACCTAACCCTACTACAATTTTAAGGCTTCTCAGCCTATATAAAGGGCCTGACCCCTCATTCTCAGAA
The DNA here is from genome assembly GCA_037693485.1 of Kitagawia praeruptora. Classification (NCBI taxonomy): domain Eukaryota; kingdom Viridiplantae; phylum Streptophyta; class Magnoliopsida; order Apiales; family Apiaceae; genus Kitagawia; species Kitagawia praeruptora. Next base: position 94,112,537 of record CM075354.1, on the reverse strand, counting down.
CTACGTCTTGGCTTAATTCTCAATACGAGATACGTAGGCACTCTGTGAGGACCGATCAGTCTCGAACACGGAAACAGCCATTAAAGCTCGATGCTCACCAACCCTAGCATTAAATACAATTTCGTAACCTAGTTTTTATTCCACAACAAATACAATATTTTTTAATAAAATACTTTTCAGATTAAATTTTTCTTTTTAAAATTAACTTCTAATGCAACCTTTTCTAATTATATCCATTTTAGATTATACTTTTCTTTTTAATATAATGTAATCTTGATCGTCTATTTTTAAAAATATTAAATTCGACGGTTGAGATTATTTTGTCGGTTGAGAGTAATTATGGATTAGATCCCTCTTACGCTTATTATATTTAAGGATATAATTACTAGCTAACATGTATTTTTATATTATAAATTACTTTGTAAAAATTATATATATATATATATATATAACTAATAATAAGTTGTTTTTTTGACTTTTTTGTTACATCTTATTATTACATGATTTTTTTTCAAAATTAATGTAAATTATATGCACATATGAAGTATAGAAGACAAACATATATTTTTGTTTGAACTGGAACTATTTAATAGTTAAAGTTAGGTTTGTTTTGGACTGTTTCCCGAAAGTCAGGGCGTAATAATTTTCAATAGAAGATATGAGGGTTGCTTTGTGCTTAAGTACTCTGCAATTTTTCAATGTTATCTTGTAAACTAAATTTTTGTCGTGTACTAATATCAAATTTAATAGATGATTAATGAGTTTTTAATATTAAATTTAATAGATGATTATTGAGTTTTGAAAAGTAAATTTTATCATATATTTTATTAGTATATTTAAAGTTATAAATATTAAATTTAATTTTATTGTTAGTAAGAGTCGAACCCTTGACTTATGGTAGTAGCTAACATGTTTTTTATATTATAAATTACTTTGTAAAAAAATTGTAAATGTAACTAAAAATAAGTTGTTTTTTTTATTTTTTTTGTTACATCTTATTATTAAACGATTTTTTTTTCAAAATTAACGTAAATTATATGCACTCATGAAGTATAGAAGCCAAACATAAATTTTTGTTTTGAACCGGAACTATTTAGTTGTTAAAATCAGGTTTGTTTTGGATTATTTCCCGAAAGCCAGGGCGTAGTAATTTTCTATAGAAGAGATGAGGGTTTCTTCGTGCTTATGTACTCTGCAATTTTTCAATGCTATCTTGTAAACTAAATTTTTGATGTGTACTAATATCAAATTTATTAAATGATTAATGAGTTTCTAATATTAAATTTAATTAATGATTAATGATTTTAAAAAGTGAATTTTATCATATGTTTTATTAGTATATTTAAAGTTATAAATATTAAATTTAATTATGTTGTTAGTGAGAGTCGAACCCTTGACCTATGGTAGTACTCACTCATTATCGCTCTTACTCTACTTATATAATAGGATATAATATTAATTCTTGAATAATAAAATTAACTTGTACTTGATAATAATCATATCAATGCAAAACTTCTATTATTATAACCTTTTCCTTTTCCTTTTTATCAAACCAATTTTAACCTGAATCATATAGGCATGTATTAAAATTATAACCTTACTTTAATAAATTAGGTTTATTAACTTGATTTCAATTTTTGGATTTCAACATTCATCTTGAAATCGATTTTTTGTCATAAAATTGGAAAAATTAGGCAAGCACATAATTTTATAACACACAAATTCAAGCCTCTGATACACATACAGATATATACAGATATAAATATAGACAAGTGTGTACAATCACAAAATTTTGTTTAACATACAATTACATATGTCTTTGCAAAAGAAAGAAGAAATTAGGGGATTTATATATATATGTATGTATACACATGACATCGATTAATGCGAAGATGTGTAACCAATCAGGGGGTTATCTACCTCTACTAAACAATTGAGACAACTCAGATCGGAACAAACATAACCAAATTGAGAATAATTGGGGATATTCATACTCGCGAGTGACTCACAAGTGACTGGAATTGATAATTGAATTTGATAACTTGAACTAAAGGTTCAATACAAAAATTAAACTAAAGGAAGTACTGGAATAACATAACGTAAAATACTGAAGGTAAAGATACATAAATGAAATGAAATGAAAAAGATATTCTTCTTCGATATCCTCCTCCTTTCCTCCCGAACAAGTTATATAGCCCGGCAGCCAACATATGAGTTTGCAATGGATTGGGCTTGAAGTCCAGATTAGTCAAGCAACCCAACTGTAATACTAATAATAGGCCCATGTAAATGCCGAGTCCGTTACATTCTATTCCCCTTAAAAATATCCTTGTCCGCAAGGATATGTGAATTTCTGGAACATTTTTGTAGGTAGTAACCACAACCTCCGGGATCAAATACTAATTTTACAATACCCCAACACTAAGCATCTTCATTAGTAGCATAATACAACACCTCAACACCAGTTTCAGCATACTGCTTAACATTTTGCTGCTATACGTGTATTGCGTTATGGCTGCTGCTTAAATTGTTGTTCTTACAGAACCCTTGCCAATTGCAGATCAGAATCGAAACTGGAATTGTCCTGTGCTGAATCATTAATACTGGCAAGATACTCTGCAGTACTGGCAGGGCGTTTTGTTCATTCCAGGTGTTGTTCACATGATCCTCTTCTACCCTAAATTCCTTAAAACTCCTAGTCATGAACACAGTATTCCCATTCACCTCATTCAGCAGCTCCCATACCAGATCAGGGTGGTTTATATAACCTTGGTCCGTTGCCAAAAGATATAACTGACCACCAAACTTAAACATGGTGTTGAAGTGATTATTACGAAAAAATACGCAAAGCTCACGTTCTTTTAATTCCTCTTGCAAACAGATCAGACCATAAACAATCAATTGACTAGCATTTGTCTTCAGGAAATCTTTAATCAGTTATCCTTGTTATGGAGTGATCTCATTCTTACAAGCCACGGCACTGGCATTTCTACTGTTTGTATCCACTTGTTCAGCAATAACTACCTCACTTTCATACACAAGTTCTCGATCCTCGTACGAAGTGATGCCAGGCTCTAAAATGCATTCTTCTCCTGCATATATATTCCATCATTTCTTGAACTTTTTATAGTTGACTGGGTTTGTAAACACCTTTAAAGCTTCCACCATCATCCGCTTCATTTCAATAAACAAGTACTGGAACTTTCGTTTGCGTTTTTCAAGAGAAAATTCCATTCGCACAAAGAAGAACACCAGTTTCGCAATCCAAATTTCGTTCCTTGTCTTCCGGTAAGTTGTTGTGTCTGATGAACACATCTTCGACTTAAAGAAATTGCCTTCTTCTAGCAGCAATAGACTTGAGTTGTCACCATCTCCGACTCTTGAAAAATCTGGTCCATAAACCTTAGTTCCCTCATTGAAAGCCACATCATGCACCCCACTTAAATTTGTTGAACTGTTAATGTTTTCCATTTCACGAACTTTGTAACTTTCCTTTGTCAATTGCTTATAAAAAAAATTGATCCAATAAATAATACTCTTTTTTCATCTTCCAATAAAGCTTATTCGAAAACTTCTCATTTTTGTCTGAAGCCCGCCGTTTTTTCTGATTTGTACCCCTACCTTTCTCGTCACTCGCAATGTCATCATTATGAATAGACATCTCTTCAATGTCATCAAGTTCACCTACAACCGGAGCAATGACTTTACAATGCCTTTCATTATTTTCACCCTTCATAATACTTCTTCTCATTTCCTTATTATGCATCTTGATATCAACCTCCATTACTTTGTGGTAGCAATAATATGAATCTTCATGATAATTATAACCTGGTGGAATAACTATAGAAGCAAAATTCCTTAATACTAGAAATTCGAGTTGTAAAAGATGGCCATTACTAGCATCAACATCAGCCTGAATTCTCATAATATGAACTTTTGATATAAACACTAAATTGCCCTCACATTAGTAAAAAGAGATGCATCGATTATACCTCCACCAGGATCAAAGGTCTTACTAGCTTTGCCATACCCCTTACCCGAATCATTTGCAATTGTAACAGCTCCATCTTTATTTAAATCATTTGTAATTGTAGCAGCTCCAGTCTGGTAGATAATATGCATCATATTAACGCTAGAAATAAAACTGACATCCTTTTATATATCATTAATACAATCTGACTTGTCAACAAAAGCCTCCTCTATTACTTCCATGTTGTTAAGAACCATAGAAGATATTCTTTTCGCAGCAATTTGTCTCTCACCTCTGTAACCTCTTTAACTTCCACCAGACAATTCAGCAATGCAATTAGTTGCATCCATTCTCGTTTTAGCTTGTAACAATTCTTTTAGTCCCGTATCAAATTTCATATCTACGGCTTCAACCAACAATCTCTCATTAATCAAGGACTCTTGAAATTTTGCTAGATTAACAGCCTCTTGTAGAGTTTGAGGTGCCCACAATTCCAAAGCCTCTTGGATTTCTTCTTTCAAACTACAAACAAAGCAATAAGCAAGAAGATTATCTGCAAATTTATACTCAAAAATAAACTCATCCCTGGATTTAATGTGCAAAAAATCCTCCATATACTCTGTAACCGAACTAGAATTTTGATGGATTAGAAAGTTATCCATCATAAATGAATCATCAAAATTATTTGCTAATATGTTGCGGCTACTTTCACTACCAATCATAGCTGCTGAACTTGCATTATTACTGACATTAAGAACATTACTCAAATCATCTGCGCTCACAGATTCAACAACTGAATACGATTTTCTCAAAGGACTTTTATCAAACACGTGAGGCTCAACTTCTACTGCATAAACAATCAATTCCTCTTGTACTTCAGCAGCCTCCTTCACCAATTTATTATCATCAGCGTGACCATTTCCTCCCACTATACTAACAACAGCCCTCTCAGATTTTAACACATCCACCTGCAAGTTATCTTCGTCCTCAACAACTATCTCCCCCAATCGTCTTCCATCACCAATAACCACCTCATCTTTTATTGTCTTGTCATCGATAGTCAACCTAACTGCACACCTCCCCTACATCCTATCAAGTATCACCATTATCTTCGTAAGTGTTTCTTCCCATTGATTCCCCTTGACACTAGTAGCTCTTGTAAGTGGGGTATCTATAAGTTTGGGAGAATCAACAATTGTGGTAGTGGTTGTAACAGGGAAAGTTGACTCATGGGTATAATAAGTTTGGCCAGAAAGGGTGGTTTGACAAGGTAGAGTGAACGGTGGAGTGTACATATAAGATGCAAAAAAATTGGTAGTATGTAGATTAGGTGACTGTGGTGGCTCAGCATCATGAAGCATTTGCGAAGGAGAATAATAAGGATTGAATATGACAACAGGAGAATTACCGTGAGATGACAGTGGTGGTGGCTTTGGTGGTTTGTACGCAACTGGATAATACGGAGAAGCATCCATCACACCTGAGGAAGGAATGCTCTGATACTACTTGTAACCAATCAGGGGGTTATCTACCTCTACTAAACCATTGAGATAACTCAGATCGGAACAAACATAACCAAATTGAGGATAATTGGGGATATTCATACACGTGAGTGACTCACAAGTGACTGGAATTGATAACTGAATTTGATAACTTGAACTAAAGGTTCAATACAAAATTAAACTAAAGGAAGTACTGGAATAACATAATGTAAAATAATGAAGGTAAAGATACAGAAATGAATGAAAACGATATTCTTCTTCGATATCCTCCTCCTTTGCTCCCGAACAAGTTATATAGCCCGGCAGCCAACATATGAGTTTGCAGTGGATTGGGCTTGAAGTCCAGATTAGTCAAGCGGCCCAACTGTAATACTAATAATAGGCCCATGTAAATTCCGAGTTCGTTACAAGATGATTACAAGTGTAGCTAAGATCTGAAAGATTGCCAAAAAATTGAAAAGTCAAGGGTGATACACTTCAAGTCTAAAACGATGCAATCAGGCATGTGCATGCAAGTTGGGCAAAGTATAGGTTGTTGAATCTAGGCATAATTTTATGAAAATTAAAGGTATTTTACATTTGATATGGACTGAAAATAAACCTTACCAACACGTATAAAGAAGTATAGAGTAATTAATCCTAACTTGACCCGATTACGGATGTGAATTTCTTTTAATTGAGTCCAAAATGCCGAATGATATTATATATGGCACAATCCATATGAATTACGCTAAGGCCCACTTAAGAGATGTAGAATCCTAATCTATTATCTATTATATATATAATGCCACAACATGTACCATTTTAATCCAACTTAAATTACTATTTTGACCCTCTATGGATTAAATTTTTTTCAAAAAATTGTTGCTCATGAGAATCGAACCTAGGTCTTTAGGTTCATTTGAACATCACCTTACCACTAGGCTAACACATCACACGTGTTATAAGTCATAAAATATGCTATGTATGTTGGGTGATGAATGAAGAATCTTTGGTATTTTGATTTGTAAGATATTTTAATCATTTTTCTTCGTTTTACATTTACATATTTATATTTTATTATGTTATAGTTTAGTATAAATGAGTGATATATGGTATTTAGTGAAACTAGATATTTTGAAATTATTCGATTTAATAAAATAATATTAATGACCCTCTATTATATATATAATGCCACAACATGTACCATTTTAATCCAACTTAAATTACTATTTTGACCCTCTGCATTCATTAATGCACATCAATTAAAATTCGTATTTAATATGTATATTCATTACTATACATCATTTAATACTATCTACTTAATTATAACACTTTTGTTATGTTGCAATTAACTAACCATTAGAAGAAATTTGTGTGTCGTACGAGTAAAAAACCTTACAACTCATTATAAGTGATCTAACATTATTGAAGAAATAATATTGGAACATTAACTTCAGATTGCTAACAACATATATATTTTTGCTATACAATTTACAGAATAAATTAAGAATAAATTAATTTTGTGTACTGTAATTTAGTATTTTTACTTTATAGAAATGTGTCTAATACAATATTTTTTTTATGCTTTCTTGGCTCCGGTGCATTACTTGACAATCTGTAATATCAAATACAACATATACATGATTTAAGCACTTTGGAAAATTAAAAAGCACATCTGAATGTTTTAATCAAAATGGGAGATCTTGAAAAGGGGACAAAATTAATGTTGGTTAAAAAAAAATGCGATAAACTGAAAAGAATTTTAGACATCACAATATCAATTGCTAATATTAATATCAAAACATAACGAGAAAAAAATAACAATTACAGTATAAAATAGAGCAATCTCGTGCCTTGCACGGGAATTGAAGGTAGTTATTGATTAATTTCACAACTAAAATTTTAATTGATTATTAGATTCCATTATTAAGTCCAAAGAGGATATATCCAAATTTTACAAGGTAGCCTCAAGACGCCAAGACCCAGTAGAAATCAACCTTCTCCTCGGAAGGATCGAGAATTGAATTCCAAACTCAAACCAAAACAAACTTTTAGAATCTGATGTCTATATAAATGGCCTGATCCCCATTTTTAAAATTACATTTTTTGGCTTGAAACTTTCAAAACCTAATAATTTATATTTTTACAATCTTATATCTTATGAGGACATGTTTAAGTCACGAAAGACGAGAGTAATCATTAAAATTCGAAACTTTCAAAACCTAATAATCAATATGCATTAAATATATCCTAACTTTTATTGCACAACAAGATTATTTGATGGGAAGTTCTTTTACTCATATAACACTTTTAATAACTCTTATTATACATAGATGCATGGATTTTTCAAAATAACATAATAAAAAATTTGAGATGTCTCGGAGAATCTAAAAATTAATATTAATAGTCTGCAATTACCTCATAAAGTCAGAACGTTTCTCTGGAGATTCTGCAACAATAATGTTCCTGTTAGGAGGCTGCTTCGATTGAAGGGGGTGGAAACCACTATCTTATGCCCTATGTGTGGTGTTGATGTTGAGCATATGAGACATTTATTTTGTGAGTGTAACTATGCAGAGGAATGTTGGCAACAATCAGGCATTGATGTTGATTTTCAGGCGGTGGAATCGGCACCAGATTGGCTGTTGGAGACTATTGGCAGTGGTGATAAGGAGTGGGTGGAAAAGGTTGGTACTGTTTTATGGGGCATATGGTTTTCGAGGAATAAAAAGGTTTGGGAGGATAAAACCATCACTCCTGCTATAGCTATGTCCATAAGTACTAAACTGGTGAGTGAATGGCAAGTAGCTAATGAACGTAAGCGTATGGCAGGTGTCTCAAGTTCAAGAATCTCACCTGAGGTAGGTGTTAAGTGGTCATTGCCTGATGCAGGTTGGTGCAAGGTCAATGTCGACGCTTCTGTGTTTAGTGATGCCGACTCATTTTCTCTTGGGATGGTTATGCGGAATGATCAAGGTCAGTTCATGGAAGGGAAAAACATGAGGCTAAGTGGTAGAATCTCAGTGATGGAAGCCGAGGCTAGAGGGGTTCAAGAAGCGCTGAAATGGATCGAAGAGCAAGGTGTGCAGAATGTGGTGGTTGAGTGTTATGCAGAGCTTGTGGTTCAGGCATTGCAGGGTCAGACATCCTATTTGCTGGAAGTAGGACATATAATCGAGGAATGCAGGAATAGTATGAGGCTAAGAGCAGATATTGTTATTTGTCATGTTAAAAAGCAAGCAAACAGGGCGGCACATGTGTTAACTGATAAGTGGATTTTATATCCACTTGGAATGCCTCCGTTCGGCTTAAATTGATTGTTTTGGACTCAAGTTTGTGTAGTTTTGATGTGTTTTGTGTAGTTGTGCAGGTTTGCAAGAATATCTAAGCTTTTGTCGTTTTTGGAGATTTAATTGATTAAAATTCGGATTTTCCGGGAAGGTTGCGCAGCTTATACTGTTTTGGCCATATATGGAGTTCTAGAAGTCCGTTTTCAGCGATCTTACTGCCCACGCGAAGCTTGAGAGATTTTCTACAACCTGGGATAGATAGAACGTGCAAGAAATATGCTGAATGAAATCGCGAACGTGATCTTGCAAAAGAAGGCCGGGAATTTACTGTTTTGCCCTTTTTCTAATTCTAATTGTATTCTGGGCAGCTTTGGTACCTTCTTTAAATTATAATTGTAATAGAAGGCAATTGGTTGTTGGGCAAGACTAGGAGTATCTATATAAACACATCTAGGGATGGGAAAAACGTGGTTCGTTAGATAGATACAACTTTGTACGCAGCTTTTAGGGATTTTTCTGGTCTTTGAAGATTGAAGATTAAAGGTTTTTCTTATATTCTTATAATTATGAGTTCTTCTATTAATTCATGTGTTTTGTTTTCTTCCTTAATTATGTGTAACTAATTCTCTAATCTGAGAATTGGGTAGTATTCCTTGGTATTCATGTGTGTTTAATTATCTGTGATTTTCTTGCTTTGCTGATCTGTTATTGAGGGCTTAACACAATTAGGGGAGTCATGAACCTTTGATTGGATTTTAGGGATTGTAATAACTTGGAAGAGGAGTTGCAATTTTAGTACATGATTTAACAGACATAACTCGAATATTTGATTGGAAGATTAATAGGAGAGTTGTGAGACTTATAATTCTTGGTGCTTAATAGTTTATGATTGTCTTTGATTGTATCATGGAAGTGACAATTAGGGTGTAGTTGTAGACATTATATTGTATCTTGGAAGAGAACATTATAACCTTAGAAGAATTGTTTTCAGCAGAGTAAGAACGTAGACATCACATAGATATTGAATGTGCATTGAAACAAAGTGAAGAACCCCAGTTCTTGGATTGTTTTCCTCATATATTTTATTCTCGATTGATAATTAGTTTAATTTAGTTCATAAACAAACCAAACATTCTTCTACAAGAAAAGTATATTACTTAGGTTTATTTGTATATTTTCAGCAGAGTATGAACAGAGTAAGAACATTATATCATCCTCAACAATACCAGCAAGATGTTCCAGATATGTCATATTTCTTTGGTAGTGAAGAGTTTCAACATCAGCAACCTACTCCTACTTTTCAGTCAGATGAGGTTCCTACTAGGGAGGAGATTAGGATGCTTCTAAAGAGTACTAAGGAGTCTATCAATTCTATGGTGACACTAGCTGCTCAAGTTTTGAGAGTCTTGGAACAAGAGAATCAGCAATTCATACCAGAAGCAATTCCAGAAAATAAAGATGACTTGGAGCAAGGTACTGCATGCATAATTGAGGAAGACAAATTCCAAGGTGAGGAGAGTGTTCACAAGCCATGTGAGGAATTTGATCATGTTAGGATGGTGGATGATTTGGAAAGGGCACTATTTGGGACAGACACTGATGAGCTGCACAAATTTCAAGAATTGGTATGTGCGTACCAAGAGGTTGATGAACGTGGAAAAGATGTAGGTCTTCTACTTGTCTCAGAGTTTAAAGATGGAGGTAGCGCATTAGAGCCAATGGAGGAAGTTCTGTTTGAGGAACCAAAGGCTTCAGCAACTTACATTTACCCTCCTCCATTATATTCAAGCGAAGCCCGCGAATGTGTGTTGTTCTACAAATTGAAAGATTTTGGGTCAACAGATGAAGGCATTGGAATACAACATGGTTGTTACATGAATAGACCAAGCAAGGAGAAGGAGCAAAAAGTGTGCCGTCGTGATGATGATGAAGTATTACGAAGAGATGACCAGGCAAACTATTATCATCCTTAATGGAGACTTGGAAGTAACGTCAAGCTATTGACGTTAAAGAAGCGCTTCTTGGGAGGCAACCCAAGCATTGTTGTATACTGGTATGTTTTCTACTTTCCCTTGTATTTGCTTCCATTCAATGAGGACATTGAATTTTTCAAGTTTGGGGGTGGTTTGAGGGATAAGTAGTGTATATTTATGTGATTGTTAGTCATTGTGTTCATGTAGGATTTCATGTTTTGCATATTAGTAGTATTAAATTATGCATGTATGTTTGTGTTATTTACGTTTGTTTCATATAGGACATTCTGTTTTTATGTTCGTATATCATGTGAGTTCATAATAGTTTGCATTTGCACCCATGCTTGATAGGACTTTTGTGTTGTTGACGCTTTTGATTGAGAAGTGATATGCTTTGTTCTTGTGCACACACATACACTAGTAAGTTGAAGCTAGTAGACTTATTGAATGTTGTAAGTGATTAGAAGGACATGAATATGTGCAAGATGATTTAGTTTGCATGCTTTGATAGAAGTCGGTGCGTTAGAGAGATATTTGCTTGGGATTGAGTATGTTTTTCCACCAAGTGAGATTTTGAGCCTTATTGCACATTATTTGCAAATTATTCGTTTGCTTGAGTGTCCACGGATTGTTTGCATTGCTAGCAGTTGTTTGATATCTTTCTTGAAACGCATGACATTATTTGACGATTAAAATGATAAAGGCATTTAGGAATAACCACATATTTTCCCACATTACCATACCATGTTTACATGATCAATTAGTTAACCCGTTGAGCTTAATCCTATTTTTTCGGTGACATACCACATTACTTGCCTAGACCTTTTTCTTGTATTGGCCTTACATTAATTTGAACCCACATTGTCAAAGGCTAGTAGAGTGCTTAAGGGAGTAATAAGGTGTGCAATGAGGGGTTTATTGTTGGTCATACTTTTGGGGAAAATATTGAAAATTGGGTTTGTTTACTTGATAGTCGGCATGTGTAATAAAGTTGTGGGATCATTGTTATTGTTTATATTATTGTTTGTGTTATATTTAGCTCTCGAAGAAAAAAAAAAAGAAAGAAAGAAAAAAAGAAAGAAAGAGAAAAAAAGGAGAAAAATATATTATGAGAGCATATTTGTGTTTGTGGTGATCCTACTTTAGTCGACTAGTCGAGTGTTTGTTTGAGTAAAAATTATGTGGGGGGAAAATAGGGTGTTGTGAATGATGTATTATGGTACTTACTAGCTTTTGACACTTCACCTGTTTTGGCTTATTTGGCATACCTTGTCCCTAGCCCCGTTACAATCCAAATAAAGACCTTTTGATTATCGTCATTGATGTATGTTGTGTTAAGAGTTAGGTTGATACCAAATGTCAAGCATGCTTATGATTTTGTTGGAATTGAGTGATACACTTACCCTTGTTCTTGAGTGAATATTCTTTTGTGAGTGGATTGTGAGTGTTTGCTTGTTTTTGCGTATGAGATCCCGAGTTTTGTCTCAAAGATGTACTCTTGTAGGCTTAGCATGTTTACTAACTTATTCTTACATTTGACATGGACTTGTGAGAACTTATGCATGTTCATTGAGTAGACTATGTGAATACTTGCACTTTCGACACCAAGACATTGCGTACTTACTTTGATTCTTAAGTTGATATGGCATGAGAGGAATTGAAGGTATGGTAAGATATTAGTAGTAGTCATTTGCATTTTCATATTAGTTGCATTCATGCATTGCATTGCATTGGATTTTGTGGGTACATTCGCTATAGGCCCTCACGAGACCTTACTCGTCCACTAGGGCTGCCTAGGGGTTTAAAGGGCTTGTTGCATATGCCAAATGCAACCGTGATGATCACCTACGGAAGTGGTACTAGTTAGTTAGTTAGTTGTAATTGTTTATGCTTGAGGACAAGCATCGGTTTAAGTTTGGGGGTGTGATAAGTGGATTTATATCCACTTGGAGCATTCTAAATCGGCTTAAATTGATTGTCTTGGGCTCAAGTTTCTTGTAGTTTTGATGTGTTTTGTTTAGTTGTGCAGATTTACAAGGATGTTGATTATGGTGGATGTTTTTGTCGTTTTTGGAGTTTTAATTTTTTAAAATTCGGATTTATTGGGCTGCACGTGTGAGATTCACTGTTTGGGCCATATCTTGAGTTCTAGAAGTCAGTTTTAGGCGATCTTACTGTCCATGCGAAGATAACGAGATTCTCTATCATTCTAAGGTGGTCCAGAGGCCCAATTGCAGTTGGAACGTTCCAGAAAATCTGAAGAAAAGATAGCTACGAATTTCCCTTTAAATCAGAATCAGTTTAGGAACCGTACTTCTATTATAATTCTGATTTGGTATTTTCTTGTTGGGCAAGATGTCTAGAGCCTATATAAACACATCCAACCCTTGTAAATTGTATCATTAAGATCATCATTAGGAGTAGAACCATTACATAGCAATTACTTAGGTTTATTTGTATATTTTCATACTTTGTTTTTATCATGATTTCATCAGATCCCATGATGACGAGAGGTTCGATTATGAACTAATCGTTGTCATGGGATTCTAATGGATTTATTTATGGAGCTTTAGTATCTTGATGCTTTAAAGATCTGTGTGTGATGTATATCTAATATCCTCGTATGGTTATGTTTAATTGATAGATGCGTAGCTAACATCTAATTTGTTAATCTCTTGTGAAGTGAAAGTGGATCTTGAGATTTAGAACTTGCCATGCTAGCATAGGTTCATGATTGTTTATCAACATGATTCGTAGTATGAGATGAGAATACTTATATTGCCCTATGTGATCATTATGGATAACTTGTTCTTCAACCGTTATGTTTTCAAATTCTATAGATATATAGGGTCTAAGCATAATTGGTGTCTATTCATCTTCTATCTCTTTTGTGGATGTATGATTAGTTTGGTATACGTATACTGAGAGGTAGCGTGTACTTGTTTCGTGTTATCCGATCAGATATCATAACCATTGCATATAGTGATTAAAGGCGTCAGATCTAAGCAAAGTATTTAATGAAGTTAGGATTCCATGGTTTTTCTTGCAGAAGTAATTAGATTTCAATTCTTTCTAGTTAGTTAATTTGTAGTTTTGTTAATTTGATTTTTAGTTAATTTAGATAGTTAAAACCCATATTTGTTATTTGTCTTAGCAGTGCATAATAACCATACATTGTTGCATAGGTACAAAACTGAATTAAAACCATAACCAGATCTCTGTGGGAACGAACTCGACTTATTTATATATTACTTGTGACCACGTACGCTTGCGTGATTTAGTGTAAACAAGTTTTTGGCGCCGCTGCCGGGGATCATCGGTGTTTTATTTTTGGTTTATGTGCTTGTCAATAGTGGTCGTTAGCGTTCACTGACTCGGATTTGTTTTTTTTTTTTACCTATTTTGTTTAGTTTGGTGTGTTCAGGTACTTGAGTGTTTGAAGATGGCATGCGAGGAGTTGCCATGGTGGGCATATTCGAGTACATCCATGCCTTATCAATGTGAGCGGTGTTTGGGCGTTCATGATCCATCACAATATTGTTACTACGAAGGAGTTGATCCATATGTCAGTTATGAGGAACAACCATATTTTCCATACCATCCTCAACAGTACCAGCAAGATGTTCCATATATGTCATATTTCTATTGAAGTAAAGAGTTTCTACATCAGCAACCTACTCCTACTTTTCAGTCAGATGAGGTTCCTACTAGGGAGGAGATTAGGATGCTTTTGAAGAGTAATGAGGAGTCTCTCAAATCTTTGGAGATTCTAGTTGCTCAAGCTGTGAGAGCCTTGGAACAAGAGAAACAACAATTCATACTAGAGGCAATTCCAGGAAATAATGATGACTTGGAGCAAGGTACTACATGCATAATTGAAGAAGACAAATTCCAAGAGGAGGAGAGTGTTCACAAGCCATGTGAGGAATTTGATCAAGCTAGTGAGGTGGATGATTTGGAAAGGACACAATTTGAGACAGACACTGATGAGCTACGCAAATTTCAAGAATTGGTATGTGCGTACCAAGAGGACACTGCTGAGCTACGCAAATTTCAAGAATTGGTATGTGCGTACCAAGAGGTTGATGAACATGGAAAAGATGTAGGTCTTCTACTTGTCTAAAAGTTTAAAGATGGAGGTAGCGCATTAGAGCCAATGGAGGAAGTTCTGTTTGAGGAACCAAAGGCTTCAGCAACTTACATTTACCCTCCTCCATTATATTCAAGCGAAGCCCGCGAATGTGTGTTGTTCTACAAATTGAAAGATTTTGGGTCAACAGGTGAAGGCATTGGAATACAACATGGTTGTTACATGAATAGACCAAGCAAGGAGAAGGAGCAAAAAGTGTGCCGTCGTGATGATGATGAAGTATTACGAAGAGATGACTAGGCAAACTATTATCATCCTTAATGGAGACTTGGAAGTAACGTCAAGCTATTGACGTTAAAGAAGCGCTTCTTGGGAGGCAACCCAAGCATTGTTGTATACTGGTATGTTTTCTACTTTCCCTTGTATTTGCTTCCATTCAATGAGGACATTGAATTTTTCAAGTTTGGGGGTGGTTTGAGGGATAAGTAGTGTATATTTATGTGATTGTTAGTCATTGTGTTCATGTAGGATTTCATGTTTTGCATATTAGTAGTATTAAATTATGCATGTATGTTTGTGTTATTTACGTTTGTTTCATATAGGACATTCTGTTTTTATGTTCGTATATCATGTGAGTTCATAATAGTTTGCATTTGCACCCATGCTTGATAGGAATTTTGTGTTGTTGACGCTTTTGATTGAGAAGTGATATGCTTTGTTCTTGTGCACACACAAACACTAGTAAGTTGAAGCTAATAGACTTATTGAATGTTGTAAGTGATTAGAAGGACATGAATATGTGCAAGATGATTTAGTTTGCATGCTTTGAATACAAGTCGGTGCGTTAGAGAGATTTTTTGCTTGGGATTGAGTATGTTTTTCCACCAAGTGAGTTTTTGAGCCATATTGCATATTTGTTGCAATTTATTCGTTTGCTTGAGTGTCCACTGATTGTTTGCATTGCTAGCAGTTGTTTGAGGTCTTTCTTGAAACGCATGACATTATTTGACGATTAAAATGATAAAGGCATTTGGGAATAACCACATATTTTCCCACATTACCATACCATGTTTACATGATCAATTAGTTAACCCGTTGAGCTTAATCCTATTTTTTTTCGGTGACATACCACATTACTTGCCTAAACCTTTTTCTTGTATTGGCCTTACATTAATTTGAACCCACATTGTCAAAGGCTAGTAGAGTGCTTAAGGGAGTAATAAGGTGTGCAAAGAAGGGTTATTATTGATCATAATTTTAGGGGAAATATTGAATATTGGGTTTGGTTGTTTACTTGATAGTCGACATGTGTAATAAATTCGTGGGATCATTGTTATTGTTTATATTATTGTTTGTATTTTATTTACCTCTCGAAAAAAAAGAAAAAAAAGAGAAAGAAAAAAAAAATATATATATATATTATGAGAGCATGTTTGTATTTGTTGTGATGCACTTTGGAAAATTAAAAAGCACATCTGAATGTTTTAATCAAAATGGGAGATCTTGAAAAGGGGACAAAATTAATGTTGGTTAAAAAAAAATGCGATAAACTGAAAAGAATTTTAGACATCACAATATCAATTGCTAATATTAATATCAAAACATAACGAGAAAAAAATAACAATTACAGTATAAAATAGAGCAATCTCGTGCCTTGCACGGGAATTGAAGGTAGTTATTGATTAATTTCACAACTAAAATTTTAATTGATTATTAGATTCCATTATTAAGTCCAAAGAGGATATATCCAAATTTTACAAGGTAGCCTCAAGACGCCAAGACCCAGTAGAAATCAACCTTCTCCTCGGAAGGATCGAGAATTGAATTCCAAACTCAAACCAAAACAAACTTTTAGAATCTGATGTCTATATAAATGGCCTGATCCCCATTTTTAAAATTACATTTTTTGGCTTGAAACTTTCAAAACCTAATAATTTATATTTTTACAATCTTATATCTTATGAGGACATGTTTAAGTCACGAAAGACGAGAGTAATCATTAAAATTCGAAACTTTCAAAACCTAATAATCAATATGCATTAAATATATCCTAACTTTTATTGCACAACAAGATTATTTGATGGGAAGTTCTTTTACTCATATAACACTTTTAATAACTCTTATTATACATAGATGCATGGATTTTTCAAAATAACATAATAAAAAATTTGAGATGTCTCGGAGAATCTAAAAATTAATATTAATAGTCTGCAATTACCTCATAAAGTCAGAACGTTTCTCTGGAGATTCTGCAACAATAATGTTCCTGTTAGGAGGCTGCTTCGATTGAAGGGGGTGGAAACCACTATCTTATGCCCTATGTGTGGTGTTGATGTTGAGCATATGAGACATTTATTTTGTGAGTGTAACTATGCAGAGGAATGTTGGCAACAATCAGGCATTGATGTTGATTTTCAGGCGGTGGAATCGGCACCAGATTGGCTGTTGGAGACTATTGGCAGTGGTGATAAGGAGTGGGTGGAAAAGGTTGGTACTGTTTTATGGGGCATATGGTTTTCGAGGAATAAAAAGGTTTGGGAGGATAAAACCATCACTCCTGCTATAGCTATGTCCATAAGTACTAAACTGGTGAGTGAATGGCAAGTAGCTAATGAACGTAAGCGTATGGCAGGTGTCTCAAGTTCAAGAATCTCACCTGAGGTAGGTGTTAAGTGGTCATTGCCTGATGCAGGTTGGTGCAAGGTCAATGTCGACGCTTCTGTGTTTAGTGATGCCGACTCATTTTCTCTTGGGATGGTTATGCGGAATGATCAAGGTCAGTTCATGGAAGGGAAAAACATGAGGCTAAGTGGTAGAATCTCAGTGATGGAAGCCGAGGCTAGAGGGGTTCAAGAAGCGCTGAAATGGATCGAAGAGCAAGGTGTGCAGAATGTGGTGGTTGAGTGTTATGCAGAGCTTGTGGTTCAGGCATTGCAGGGTCAGACATCCTATTTGCTGGAAGTAGGACATATAATCGAGGAATGCAGGAATAGTATGAGGCTAAGAGCAGATATTGTTATTTGTCATGTTAAAAAGCAAGCAAACAGGGCGGCACATGTGTTAACTGATAAGTGGATTTTATATCCACTTGGAATGCCTCCGTTCGGCTTAAATTGATTGTTTTGGACTCAAGTTTGTGTAGTTTTGATGTGTTTTGTGTAGTTGTGCAGGTTTGCAAGAATATCTAAGCTTTTGTCGTTTTTGGAGATTTAATTGATTAAAATTCGGATTTTCCGGGAAGGTTGCGCAGCTTATACTGTTTTGGCCATATATGGAGTTCTAGAAGTCCGTTTTCAGCGATCTTACTGCCCACGCGAAGCTTGAGAGATTTTCTACAACCTGGGATAGATAGAACGTGCAAGAAATATGCTGAATGAAATCGCGAACGTGATCTTGCAAAAGAAGGCCGGGAATTTACTGTTTTGCCCTTTTTCTAATTCTAATTGTATTCTGGGCAGCTTTGGTACCTTCTTTAAATTATAATTGTAATAGAAGGCAATTGGTTGTTGGGCAAGACTAGGAGTATCTATATAAACACATCTAGGGATGGGAAAAACGTGGTTCGTTAGATAGATACAACTTTGTACGCAGCTTTTAGGGATTTTTCTGGTCTTTGAAGATTGAAGATTAAAGGTTTTTCTTATATTCTTATAATTATGAGTTCTTCTATTAATTCATGTGTTTTGTTTTCTTCCTTAATTATGTGTAACTAATTCTCTAATCTGAGAATTGGGTAGTATTCCTTGGTATTCATGTGTGTTTAATTATCTGTGATTTTCTTGCTTTGCTGATCTGTTATTGAGGGCTTAACACAATTAGGGGAGTCATGAACCTTTGATTGGATTTTAGGGATTGTAATAACTTGGAAGAGGAGTTGCAATTTTAGTACATGATTTAACAGACATAACTCGAATATTTGATTGGAAGATTAATAGGAGAGTTGTGAGACTTATAATTCTTGGTGCTTAATAGTTTATGATTGTCTTTGATTGTATCATGGAAGTGACAATTAGGGTGTAGTTGTAGACATTATATTGTATCTTGGAAGAGAACATTATAACCTTAGAAGAATTGTTTTCAGCAGAGTAAGAACGTAGACATCACATAGATATTGAATGTGCATTGAAACAAAGTGAAGAACCCCAGTTCTTGGATTGTTTTCCTCATATATTTTATTCTCGATTGATAATTAGTTTAATTTAGTTCATAAACAAACCAAACATTCTTCTACAAGAAAAGTATATTACTTAGGTTTATTTGTATATTTTCAGCAGAGTATGAACAGAGTAAGAACATTATATCATCCTCAACAATACCAGCAAGATGTTCCAGATATGTCATATTTCTTTGGTAGTGAAGAGTTTCAACATCAGCAACCTACTCCTACTTTTCAGTCAGATGAGGTTCCTACTAGGGAGGAGATTAGGATGCTTCTAAAGAGTACTAAGGAGTCTATCAATTCTATGGTGACACTAGCTGCTCAAGTTTTGAGAGTCTTGGAACAAGAGAATCAGCAATTCATACCAGAAGCAATTCCAGAAAATAAAGATGACTTGGAGCAAGGTACTGCATGCATAATTGAGGAAGACAAATTCCAAGGTGAGGAGAGTGTTCACAAGCCATGTGAGGAATTTGATCATGTTAGGATGGTGGATGATTTGGAAAGGGCACTATTTGGGACAGACACTGATGAGCTGCACAAATTTCAAGAATTGGTATGTGCGTACCAAGAGGTTGATGAACGTGGAAAAGATGTAGGTCTTCTACTTGTCTCAGAGTTTAAAGATGGAGGTAGCGCATTAGAGCCAATGGAGGAAGTTCTGTTTGAGGAACCAAAGGCTTCAGCAACTTACATTTACCCTCCTCCATTATATTCAAGCGAAGCCCGCGAATGTGTGTTGTTCTACAAATTGAAAGATTTTGGGTCAACAGATGAAGGCATTGGAATACAACATGGTTGTTACATGAATAGACCAAGCAAGGAGAAGGAGCAAAAAGTGTGCCGTCGTGATGATGATGAAGTATTACGAAGAGATGACCAGGCAAACTATTATCATCCTTAATGGAGACTTGGAAGTAACGTCAAGCTATTGACGTTAAAGAAGCGCTTCTTGGGAGGCAACCCAAGCATTGTTGTATACTGGTATGTTTTCTACTTTCCCTTGTATTTGCTTCCATTCAATGAGGACATTGAATTTTTCAAGTTTGGGGGTGGTTTGAGGGATAAGTAGTGTATATTTATGTGATTGTTAGTCATTGTGTTCATGTAGGATTTCATGTTTTGCATATTAGTAGTATTAAATTATGCATGTATGTTTGTGTTATTTACGTTTGTTTCATATAGGACATTCTGTTTTTATGTTCGTATATCATGTGAGTTCATAATAGTTTGCATTTGCACCCATGCTTGATAGGACTTTTGTGTTGTTGACGCTTTTGATTGAGAAGTGATATGCTTTGTTCTTGTGCACACACATACACTAGTAAGTTGAAGCTAGTAGACTTATTGAATGTTGTAAGTGATTAGAAGGACATGAATATGTGCAAGATGATTTAGTTTGCATGCTTTGATAGAAGTCGGTGCGTTAGAGAGATATTTGCTTGGGATTGAGTATGTTTTTCCACCAAGTGAGATTTTGAGCCTTATTGCACATTATTTGCAAATTATTCGTTTGCTTGAGTGTCCACGGATTGTTTGCATTGCTAGCAGTTGTTTGATATCTTTCTTGAAACGCATGACATTATTTGACGATTAAAATGATAAAGGCATTTAGGAATAACCACATATTTTCCCACATTACCATACCATGTTTACATGATCAATTAGTTAACCCGTTGAGCTTAATCCTATTTTTTCGGTGACATACCACATTACTTGCCTAGACCTTTTTCTTGTATTGGCCTTACATTAATTTGAACCCACATTGTCAAAGGCTAGTAGAGTGCTTAAGGGAGTAATAAGGTGTGCAATGAGGGGTTTATTGTTGGTCATACTTTTGGGGAAAATATTGAAAATTGGGTTTGTTTACTTGATAGTCGGCATGTGTAATAAAGTTGTGGGATCATTGTTATTGTTTATATTATTGTTTGTGTTATATTTAGCTCTCGAAGAAAAAAAAAAAAAAAGAAAGAAAAAAAGAAAGAAAGAGAAAAAAAGGAGAAAAATATATTATGAGAGCATATTTGTGTTTGTGGTGATCCTACTTTAGTCGACTAGTCGAGTGTTTGTTTGAGTAAAAATTATGTGGGGGGAAAATAGGGTGTTGTGAATGATGTATTATGGTACTTACTAGCTTTTGACACTTCACCTGTTTTGGCTTATTTGGCATACCTTGTCCCTAGCCCCGTTACAATCCAAATAAAGACCTTTTGATTATCGTCATTGATGTATGTTGTGTTAAGAGTTAGGTTGATACCAAATGTCAAGCATGCTTATGATTTTGTTGGAATTGAGTGATACACTTACCCTTGTTCTTGAGTGAATATTCTTTTGTGAGTGGATTGTGAGTGTTTGCTTGTTTTTGCGTATGAGATCCCGAGTTTTGTCTCAAAGATGTACTCTTGTAGGCTTAGCATGTTTACTAACTTATTCTTACATTTGACATGGACTTGTGAGAACTTATGCATGTTCATTGAGTAGACTATGTGAATACTTGCACTTTCGACACCACGACATTGCGTACTTACTTTGATTCTTAAGTTGATATGGCATGAGAGGAATTGAAGGTATGGTAAGATATTAGTAGTAGTCATTTGCATTTTCATATTAGTTGCATTCATGCATTGCATTGCATTGGATTTTGTGGGTACATTCGCTATAGGCCCTCACGAGACCTTACTCGTCCACTAGGGCTGCCTAGGGGTTTAAAGGGCTTGTTGCATATGCCAAATGCAACCGTGATGATCACCTACGGAAGTGGTACTAGTTAGTTAGTTAGTTGTAATTGTTTATGCTTGAGGACAAGCATCGGTTTAAGTTTGGGGGTGTGATAAGTGGATTTATATCCACTTGGAGCATTCTAAATCGGCTTAAATTGATTGTCTTGGGCTCAAGTTTCTTGTAGTTTTGATGTGTTTTGTTTAGTTGTGCAGATTTACAAGGATGTTGATTATGGTGGATGTTTTTGTCGTTTTTGGAGTTTTAATTTTTTAAAATTCGGATTTATTGGGCTGCACGTGTGAGATTCACTGTTTGGGCCATATCTTGAGTTCTAGAAGTCAGTTTTAGGCGATCTTACTGTCCACGCGAAGATAACGAGATTCTCTATCATTCTAAGGTGGTCCAGAGGCCCAATTGCAGTTGGAACGTTCCAGAAAATCTGAAGAAAAGATAGCTACGAATTTCCCTTTAAATCAGAATCAGTTTAGGAAACGTACTTCTATTATAATTCTGATTTGGTATTTTCTTGTTGGGCAAGATGTCTAGAGCCTATATAAACACATCCAACCCTTGTAAATTGTATCATTAAGATCATCATTAGGAGTAGAACCATTACATAGCAATTACTTAGGTTTATTTGTATATTTTCATACTTTGTTTTTATCATGATTTCATCAGATCCCATGATGACGAGAGGTTCGATTATGAACTAATCGTTGTCATGGGATTCTAATGGATTTATTTATGGAGCTTTAGTATCTTGATGCTTTAAAGATCTGTGTGTGATGTATATCTAATATCCTCGTATGGTTATGTTTAATTGATAGATGCGTAGCTAACATCTAATTTGTTAATCTCTTGTGAAGTGAAAGTGGATCTTGAGATTTAGAACTTGCCATGCTAGCATAGGTTCATGATTGTTTATCAACATGATTCGTAGTATGAGATGAGAATACTTATATTGCCCTATGTGATCATTATGGATAACTTGTTCTTCAACCGTTATGTTTTCAAATTCTATAGATATATAGGGTCTAAGCATAATTGGTGTCTATTCATCTTCTATCTCTTTTGTGGATGTATGATTAGTTTGGTATACGTATACTGAGAGGTAGCGTGTACTTGTTTCGTGTTATCCGATCAGATATCATAACCATTGCATATAGTGATTAAAGGCGTCAGATCTAAGCAAAGTATTTAATGAAGTTAGGATTCCATGGTTTTTCTTGCAGAAGTAATTAGATTTCAATTCTTTCTAGTTAGTTAATTTGTAGTTTTGTTAATTTGATTTTTAGTTAATTTAGATAGTTAAAACCCATATTTGTTATTTGTCTTAGCAGTGCATAATAACCATACATTGTTGCATAGGTACAAAACTGAATTAAAACCATAACCAGATCTCTGTGGGAACGAACTCGACTTATTTATATATTACTTGTGACCACGTACGCTTGCGTGATTTAGTGTAAACAAGTTTTTGGCGCCGCTGCCGGGGATCATCGGTGTTTTATTTTTGGTTTATGTGCTTGTCAATAGTGGTCGTTAGCGTTCACTGACTCGGATTTGTTTTTTTTTTTTACCTATTTTGTTTAGTTTGGTGTGTTCAGGTACTTGAGTGTTTGAAGATGGCATGCGAGGAGTTGCCATGGTGGGCATATTCGAGTACATCCATGCCTTATCAATGTGAGCGGTGTTTGGGCGTTCATGATCCATCACAATATTGTTACTACGAAGGAGTTGATCCATATGTCAGTTATGAGGAACAACCATATTTTCCATACCATCCTCAACAGTACCAGCAAGATGTTCCATATATGTCATATTTCTATTGAAGTAAAGAGTTTCTACATCAGCAACCTACTCCTACTTTTCAGTCAGATGAGGTTCCTACTAGGGAGGAGATTAGGATGCTTTTGAAGAGTAATGAGGAGTCTCTCAAATCTTTGGAGATTCTAGTTGCTCAAGCTGTGAGAGCCTTGGAACAAGAGAAACAACAATTCATACTAGAGGCAATTCCAGGAAATAATGATGACTTGGAGCAAGGTACTACATGCATAATTGAAGAAGACAAATTCCAAGAGGAGGAGAGTGTTCACAAGCCATGTGAGGAATTTGATCAAGCTAGTGAGGTGGATGATTTGGAAAGGACACAATTTGAGACAGACACTGATGAGCTACGCAAATTTCAAGAATTGGTATGTGCGTACCAAGAGGACACTGCTGAGCTACGCAAATTTCAAGAATTGGTATGTGCGTACCAAGAGGTTGATGAACATGGAAAAGATGTAGGTCTTCTACTTGTCTAAAAGTTTAAAGATGGAGGTAGCGCATTAGAGCCAATGGAGGAAGTTCTGTTTGAGGAACCAAAGGCTTCAGCAACTTACATTTACCCTCCTCCATTATATTCAAGCGAAGCCCGCGAATGTGTGTTGTTCTACAAATTGAAAGATTTTGGGTCAACAGGTGAAGGCATTGGAATACAACATGGTTGTTACATGAATAGACCAAGCAAGGAGAAGGAGCAAAAAGTGTGCCGTCGTGATGATGATGAAGTATTACGAAGAGATGACTAGGCAAACTATTATCATCCTTAATGGAGACTTGGAAGTAACGTCAAGCTATTGACGTTAAAGAAGCGCTTCTTGGGAGGCAACCCAAGCATTGTTGTATACTGGTATGTTTTCTACTTTCCCTTGTATTTGCTTCCATTCAATGAGGACATTGAATTTTTCAAGTTTGGGGGTGGTTTGAGGGATAAGTAGTGTATATTTATGTGATTGTTAGTCATTGTGTTCATGTAGGATTTCATGTTTTGCATATTAGTAGTATTAAATTATGCATGTATGTTTGTGTTATTTACGTTTGTTTCATATAGGACATTCTGTTTTTATGTTCGTATATCATGTGAGTTCATAATAGTTTGCATTTGCACCCATGCTTGATAGGAATTTTGTGTTGTTGACGCTTTTGATTGAGAAGTGATATGCTTTGTTCTTGTGCACACACAAACACTAGTAAGTTGAAGCTAATAGACTTATTGAATGTTGTAAGTGATTAGAAGGACATGAATATGTGCAAGATGATTTAGTTTGCATGCTTTGAATACAAGTCGGTGCGTTAGAGAGATTTTTTGCTTGGGATTGAGTATGTTTTTCCACCAAGTGAGTTTTTGAGCCATATTGCATATTTGTTGCAATTTATTCGTTTGCTTGAGTGTCCACTGATTGTTTGCATTGCTAGCAGTTGTTTGAGGTCTTTCTTGAAACGCATGACATTATTTGACGATTAAAATGATAAAGGCATTTGGGAATAACCACATATTTTCCCACATTACCATACCATGTTTACATGATCAATTAGTTAACCCGTTGAGCTTAATCCTATTTTTTTTCGGTGACATACCACATTACTTGCCTAAACCTTTTTCTTGTATTGGCCTTACATTAATTTGAACCCACATTGTCAAAGGCTAGTAGAGTGCTTAAGGGAGTAATAAGGTGTGCAAAGAAGGGTTATTATTGATCATAATTTTAGGGGAAATATTGAATATTGGGTTTGGTTGTTTACTTGATAGTCGACATGTGTAATAAATTCGTGGGATCATTGTTATTGTTTATATTATTGTTTGTATTTTATTTACCTCTCGAAAAAAAAGAAAAAAAAGAGAAAGAAAAAAAAAATATATATATATATTATGAGAGCATGTTTGTATTTGTTGTGATCCTACTTTAGTCGACTCGTCGATTGTTTTTGTTGGAAGAAAAATAGAAAAATTATGTGGGGGGGAAATAGGGTGTTGTGTATGATTTATTATGGTACTTACTAGCTTTTGACACTTCACCTCTTTTGGCTTATTTGACATACCTTGTCCCTAGCCCCCTTACAACCCAAATAAAGACCTTTTGATTATCGTCATTGATGTATGTTATGTTAAGAGTTAGGTTGATACCAAATGTCAAGCATGCTTATGATTTTGTTGGAATTGAGTGATACACTTACCCTTGTTCTTGAGTGAATATTCTTTTGTGAGTGGATTGTGAGTGTTTGCTTGTTTTTGCGTATGAGATCCCGAGTTTTGTCTCAAAGATGTACTCTTGTAGGCTTAGCATGTTTACTAACTTATTCTTACATTTGACATGGACTTGTGAGAACTTATGCATGTTCATTGAGTAGACTATGTGAATGCTTGCACTTTCGACACCAAGACATTGCGTACTTACTTTGATTCTTAAGTTGATATGGCATGAGAGGATTTGAAGGTATGGTAGGATATTAGTTGCATTTTCATATTAGTTGCATTCATGCATTGCATTGCATTAGGTTAAATGGATTTTGTGGGTACATTCGCTATAGGTCCTCACGAGACCTTACTCGTCCACTAGGGCTGCCTAGGGGTTTAAAGGGCTTGTTGCATATGCCAAATGCAACCGTGATCACCTACGGAAGTGGTACTAGTTAGTTAGTTAGTTGTAATTGTTTATGCTTGAGGACAAGCATCGGTTTAAGTTTGGAGGTGTGATAAGTGGATTTTATATCCACTTGAAACATTCCAAGTCGGCTTAAATTGATTGCTTTGGCCTCAAGTTTGTGGTAGTTTTGATGTGTTTTGTTTAATTGTGCAGGGTTGAAGAAATATCGATTAAAGGTGTAGTTTCCGTCATTTTTGGAGCGTTTTATGGAGTTGATTGATGATATGAAATGAAGAATGGTGGCTAATATCAACTCCTAAGAAGTATACAAGTCATTAAGAATGAAAGACGGAAGCTCATGCAAAAAGAACGGGAAGAAAAGGCGAAAAAAGCAAAGAAAAATCAGTTTTTGCAGAACGGGAGCAAGCCGGGCGCCCCAGCCTTGTTTCCAGTGCTCCAGCCTTGT
This sequence comes from Kitagawia praeruptora, assembly GCA_037693485.1. Taxonomy (NCBI): domain Eukaryota; kingdom Viridiplantae; phylum Streptophyta; class Magnoliopsida; order Apiales; family Apiaceae; genus Kitagawia; species Kitagawia praeruptora. The sequence continues at coordinate 94,085,975 of CM075354.1, read as the reverse complement.
TCCAGCAGATTGGCACGGCGCCTCAGGCACCCAAACGGCGCTCCTGCGCTGCGGGGGTGCGGGAGAAAAATTAGCCAGAATTTCTGATTTTGTTTTGGCCATATCATGAGTTCTAGAAGTCCGTTTGAGGCCCGTAAGCTGTCCACGCGAAGATAACAAGATTCTCTATCATTCTAAGGTGGTCCAGAGGTCCAATTACGTTTGGAACGTTCCAGAATTACTGAAGAAAAGACAGCTGCGAATTTCCCTTTAAAACAGAATCAGTTTAGGAAACGTACTTCTATTATAATTCTGATAAGGTATTTTCTTGCTGGGCAAGATGTCTAGAGCCTATATAAACACAGCCAACCCTTGTGAATTGGAGATTATCATCATTAGGAGTAGAAGTATTACATAGCAATTACTTAGGTTTATTTGTATATTTTCATACTTTGTTTTTATCATGATTTCATCAGATCCCATGATGACGAGAGGTTCAATTACGAACTAATTGTTGTCATGGGATTCTAACGGATTTATTTATTGAGCTTTAGTATCTTGATGCTTTAAAGATCTGTGTGTGATGTATATCTAATATCCTCGTATGGTTATGCTTAATTGATAGATGCGTAGCTAACATCTAATTTGTTAATCTCTTGTGAAGTGAAAGTGGATCTTGAGATTTAGAACTTGCGCGCCATGCTAGCATAGGTTCATGATTGTTTATCAACATGATTCGTAGTATGAGATAAGAATACTTATATTGCCCTATGTGATCATTATGGATAACTTGTTCTTCAACCGTTATGTTTTCAAATTCTATAGATATATAGGGTCTAAGCATAATTGGTGTCTATTCATCTTCTATCTCTTTTGTGGATGTATGATTAGTTTGGTATACGTATACTGAGAGGTAGCGTGTACTTGTTTCGTGTTATCCGATCAGATATCATAACCATTGCATATAGTGATTAAAGGCGTCAGATCTAAGCAAAGTATTTAATGAAATTAGGATTCCATGGTTTTTCTTGCAGAAGTAATTAGATTTCAATTCTTTCTAGTTAGTTAATTTGTAGTTTTGTTAATTTGATTTTTAATTAATTTAGTAGTTAAAACCCATATTTGTTATTTGTCTTAGCAGTGCATAATAACCATACATTGTTGCATAGGTACAAAACTGAATTAAAACCATAACCAGATCTCTGTGGGAACGAACTCGACTTATTTATATATTACTTGTGACAATTTAGTGGTTGTATCTCTCACAATTTAGAAGTGTAGAAGAATGTTTGGTTTGTTTATACACTAAATTAAACTAATTATAAATCGAGAATAAAATATGCGAGGAAAACAATCCAAGAACTGGGGTTCTTCACTTGGTTTCAATGCACATTAAATATCTATGTGATATCTACGTTCTTACTCTACTGAAAACAATTCTTCTAAGGTTATAATGTTCTCTTCCAAGATACAATATAGTGTCTACAACTACACCTTAATTGTCACTTCCGTGATACAATCAAAGTACAATCATAAACTATTACGCACCAAGAATTATAAGTCTCACAAATCTCCTATTAATCTTCCAATCAAATATTCGAGTTATGTCTGTTAAATCATGTACTAAAATTGCAACTCCTCTTCCAAGTTATTACAATCCCTAAAATCCAATCAAAGGTTCATGACTCCCCTAATTGTGTTAAGCCCTCAATAACAGATCAGCAAAGCAAGAAAATCACAGATAATTAAACACACATGAATACCAAGGAATACTACCCAATCCTCAGATTAGAGATTTAGTTACACATAATTAAAGAAGAAAACAAAACACATGAATTAATAGAAGAACTCATAATTATAAGAATATAAGAAAAACCTTTAATCTTCAATCTTCAAAGTCCAGAAAAATCCCTAAAAGCTGTGTACAAATTGTATCTCTCTAACGAACCACGTTTTTCCCATCCCTAGATGTGTTTATATAGATACTCCTAGTCTTGCCCAACAACCAATTGCCTTCTATTACGATTATAATTTAAAGAAGGTACCAAAACTGCCCAGAATACAATTAGAATTAGAAAAAGGGAAAAACAGTAAATTCATGGCCTTCTTTTATAAGAACACGTGCGCGACTTCATTCAGCACGTCCCTTGCACTTGTTTCCTATCCCAGGTTGTAGAAAATCTCTCAAGCTTCGCGTGGGCAGTAAGATCGCTGAAAACGGACTTCTAGAACTCCAGATATGGCCAAAACAGTATAAGCTGGGCAGCCTTCCCGGAAAATCCGAATTTTAATCAATTAAATCTCCAAAAACGATAAAAAGCTTAGATATTCTTGAAAACCTGCACAACTACACAAAACACATCAAAACTACACAAACTTGAGTCCAAAACAATCAATTTAAGCTGATTTAGAATGCTCCAAGTGGATATAAAATCCACTTATCAAACACCCTCAAACTTAAACCGATGCTTGTCCTCAAGCATAAACAATTAAAACTAACTAACTAACTAGTACCACTTTCGTAGGTGATCACGGTTGCATTTGGCATATGCAACAAGCCCTTTAAACCCCTAGGCAGCCCTAGTGGACGAGTAAGGTCTCGTGAGGGTCTATAGCGAATGTACCCACAAAATCCATTTAACCTAATGCAATGCAATGCATGAATGCAACTAATATGAAAAATGCAATTAATCTAGCCTACCATACCATATGAAAAATGCAACTAATATGAATGCAACTAATATGAAAAAGGTCTAGGCAAGTAACGTGGTATGTCACCGAAAAAAAAAATAGGATTAAGCTCAACGGGTTAACTAATTGATCATGTAAACATGGTGTGGTAATATGGGAAAATATGTGGTTATTCCTAATTGCCTTTATCATTTTAATCGTCAAATAATGTCATGCGTTTCAAGAAAGACCTCAAACAACTGCTAGTAATGCAAACAATCCGTGGACACTCAAGCAAATGAATAAATTGCAAATTTGCAATAAGGCTCAAAAACTCACTTGGTGGAAAAACATACTCAATCCCAAGCAAAAATCTCTCTAACGCACCGCCTTGTATTCAAAGCATGCAAACTAAATCATCTTGCACATATTCATGTCCTTCTAATTACTTACAACATTCAATAAGTCTACTAGCTTCAACTTACTAGTGTATGTGTGTGCACAAGAACAAAGCATATCACTTCTCAATCAAAAGCGTCAACCACACAAAATTCCTATCAAGCATGGGTGCAAATGCAAACTACTATGAACTCACATGATTACAAAAAAATAAAAACAGAATGTCCTATATGAAAAAAACGTAGATAACACAAACATAAATTCATAATTTACTACTACTAATATGCAAAGCATGAAATCCTATATTAAAAAAAATAATACAACAACAACTACATATCTCTCAAACCACCCTCAAACTTAAAATATTCAATGTCCGCATTGAATGGAAGTAAATACAAGGGATAGTAGAAAACATACCTAATCGTCCTCCTCCTCGGAGGAATCAGAATCTGGCGGTGGATACTGCGTACGAGCTTCATAGACTGGCCACCTTGCCTGAATACTACAAAATCCAATTGACAAGAACACAAATTCGTAATAAAAATAAGATTAGAGAAAAAGATTTACCCAATACGAATCAAAGAGGTGAACTTGCAATTATTTCCTCTTTAGAATTGAATTTTTAGAAATTTAAATAAGTAGAAGAGGAATTGGATTTGTATGTATAGGTGGGTATATAAAAAATAATAATATTAATAATAATAATAATAAATATAATAATAATAAGAATAATAAATAATAATAATAATAATAAATATAAAAATAATAATAATAATAATAATAAGAATAATAATAATAATAATAATAATAATAATAATAATAATAATAATAATAATAATTAGAATAAAAATAGGTTTAGAATTTTTGGTGGAGAGATGGGAGGTTTGGAATTGAAATAGGAAAAGAACTAGGTAAAATAGGGGTATAAATAGAATGAGAGGTGAACAATTTTTTTTTTTTTTTTATAAAACAGGTGAACAACATAAAAAGCATCGGACAAAAAAAATCTGACATACACTGCATACGCGCAAGCTGCGCGCGTTGGACGCAAACAGCCCCTAGACCAGACACGCCACTGCAACTTACGCGTCTGGGGGGCAAGTTGCTTCCAGTACAGTAACGCATGAGCAAATTGCGTTACAAGAGCGCAATATGCTCTGAAACGCAGGCTCCTCCTGCGTGACACACCAAAAATCCGGTTTTTTTTTTTTTTTAAAACTCAATTTTTTTTTTTTACACTAATGCGTGGGTTTCCTCCCACGAAGCGCTCCTTTAACGTCATTAGCTCGACTTATACATACCTGGAAACTTCAATGAGGAGAAAAAGCAAACAGATGCGCATATCTACGAATTTCTAATATAAGCATATTGTGCAAATAAACCTTAGATTCATTAAAAGGTACAAAAACTTTCAAGAACCTATCATGCTCAAAATTCTTGGAAACATCAAAATAGCTAGAAAAGCCGTCAGAATAATCATTATAAGTACGACTCATATACTCCTCCCAAATCGGATCCTTATACTCCAAAGCAAGATTTTCAACTTCCTCAATCTTAACTTCCTTCTCTTTTATAATTGGACACTCATCAATTTTAATTTCGTCTACCAATGTATTAAGCTCAAAATTTTCTAGATTTGGTAGAATTTCAATTGCATCCAAATTATCATTAATGCGCATAGGACAATTATCAACTACACAAGTAGACTCATCAGACATAAACAAGAATCATGGAATAGAGGAAAATTGACACAAGGGGGAGTTCGATAACAACCTTCATGCCACACTGCTTGAACTTCCCAAATAAAATTATTTAGTTTAGCATTCTCCTCGTGCCAAGCTATTGAATCACATGGAATATCATTGTCACTAGCAATCTCTAAAGTTGGTTCATCAAAAACTCTGAAAGAAAGTAAGGGAGGATTAGACTGAGTTCCTTGAATCATTTTATTGAGCGCAATCTCCCAATCAGCAGGTAAAGAAGGATTAGACTGAGTTAAACTTGTATCAACATCATTACACATATATGGATAAACATCATCATGATATTGATTTTCAAACGAATATGAATAATCATTGCTAGGGGCATATGGAGCATAAAATGAGTTCTCAGAATAGAACGAATTCACCTGATATGCATTACAATCCTCATAGGAATTGAATTGTGGGTAAGGATTGAAGTCATGATATTGTTCCTGACTGTTGTAGAAATTCTGAGCATTGTTCCAACCAAAGTTGTACTCCATCTAGTCTCTCTCCTAAAAACCTGTTTAAGTTGTCTACCTCAAAGAACCTGTAGACACACCAAAGAAAGAAATACAAAAATAAAGAAAAGAAAAATATATACAAAGATAAAATCCAACTACAAGAAACAATTAACTCAAACTCAACATTACTACCTTCCCCGGCGGTGACGCCAATTTGTTAGTAGTATTTATTTATTTATTTATTTATTTTTATTATTATTTATTATTATTATTATTATTATTATTATTTATTATTTTTATATACCTACCTATCCATACAAATCCAATTCCTTTTCTATTTCTTTTAATATCTAAAAAATTCAATTCTAAAGTGGAATTAATTGCAAGTTCACCTCTTTGATTCGTATTGGGTAAAAAAAATTTCTCTAATCTTATTTGTATTACGAATTTGTGTTCTTGTCAATTGGGGGTTTTGTAGTATTCAGGCAAGGTGGCTAGTCTATGGAGCTCGTACGCAGTATCCACCGCAAGATGCACCCGAGGAGAGCGAGGCCTTGTAGGTATGTTTTCTGCTATCCCTTGTATTTACTTCCATTCAATGAGGACAGTGAATATTTTAAGTTTGGGGGTGGTTTGAGGGAGTAGTAATTGTTGTTGTATTATGTGTTCATGTAGGATTTCATGCTTTGCATATTAGTAGTAGTAAATTATGCATTTATGTTTCTGTTTTTATTTTTTTTGTATATCATGTGAGTTCATAATAGTTTGCATTTGCACCCATGCTTGATAGGAATTTTGTGTTGTTGACGCTTTTGATTGAGAAGTGATATGCTTTGTTCTTGTGCACACACATACACTAGTAAGTTGAAGCTAGTAGACTTATTGAATGTTGTAAGTGATTAGAAGGACATGAATATGTGCAAGATGATTTAGTTTGCATGCTTTGAATACAAGTTGGTGCGTTAGAGAGATGTTTGCTTGGGATTGAGTATGTTTTTCCACCAAGTGAGTTTTTGAGCCTTATTGCATATTTGCAATTTATTCGTTTGCTTGAGTGTCCACGGATTGTTTGCATTGCTAGCAGTTGTTTGTGATCTTTCTTGAAACGAATGACATTATTTGACGATTAAAATGATAAAGGCAATTAGGAATAACCACATATTTTCCCGTATTACCACACCATGTTTACATGATCAATTAGTTAACCCGTTGAGCTTAATCCTATTCTTTCGGTGACACACCACATTACTTGCCTATATCTTTTTCTTGTATTGGCCTTACATTAATTTGAACCCACATTGTCAAAGGCTAGTATAGTGCTTAAGGGAGTAATAAGGTGTGCAAGGAGGGGTTTATTGTTGGTCGTACTTCTGGGGAAAATATTGAGATTGGGTTTGGTTGTTTACTTGATAGTAGGCATATGTAATAAATTGGGGGATCATTGTTATTGTTTATTTTATTGTTTTATTTAGCTCTCGAAAAAAAAAGAAAAAAAAAAGAATAAAAAAAAAGAAAAAAAAATATATTATGAGAGCAAGTTTGTGTTTGTTGTGATCCTACTTTAGTCGACTAGTCGAGTGTTCTTAGTAAAATTTATGTGGGGGGGGGGGAAATAGAGTGTTGTGTATGATTTATTATGGTGCTTACTAGCTTTTGACACTTCACCTGTTTTGGCTTATTTGACATACCTTGTCCCTAGCCCCGTTACAACCCAATTAAAGACCTTTTGATTATTGTCATTGATGTATGTTGTGTTAAGAGTTAGATTGATACCAAATGTCAAGCATGTTTATGATTTTGTTGGAATTGAGTGATACACTTACCCTTGTTCTTGAGTGAATATTCTTTTGTGAGTGGTTTGTGAGTGTTTGCTTGTTTTTGCGTATGAGATCCCGAGTTTTATCTCAAAGATGTACTCTTGTAGGCTTAGCATGTTTACTAACTTATTCTTACACTTGACATGGACTTGTGAGAACTTATGCATGTTCATTGAGTAGACTATGTGAATACTTGCACTTTCGACACCAAGACATTGCGTATTTACTTTGATTCTTAAGTTGATATGGCATGAGAGGATTTGAAGGTATGGTAGGCTAGATTAATTGCATTTTTCATATTAGTTGCATTCATGCATTGCATTGCATTAGGTTAAATGGAATGGCTGAATGTAATATCAATATTGTGAGCGATAACTTGAACTTGATACATCTCATATATAATATGAGATGGTTTCCTCTGAATTTTCTTCTTAATGGAAATTTCATTTCAAAAAAAAAAAAAATTTGGAATTTTTCGAATTGAAAAAAACCACTCTTTCTAGATACCAATCATAATTAGTGATTCATCATTTCGAACATTTCAACGTTTTACATATTCCAACCTCTTATTCAATCCTAATTTCTCCATTGATATGAATACCTATTTGACAAAAGTTCTATAAAAAAAAACCAAACCAAACATACCCAGTATATCCCGCATGAAGCAGGGTCTGGGGGGGTAAATTGTACGCAGACCATACCCCTACTTTACAGTAGAGAGGCTGTTTCCGTGAAGACCCCCGGCTTAGTGCACCGCAAAACAAAGTGAATTTTATACAAAGATGATAATGTTGGGTAAAATAGTCGACCATACCTGGGCCCATGGCCTTGATCACATGGGGCTTACCTACTCGGGCAAGGGGCACTCCTCTCCTGGTCCAGGAAGACCTCCGGCCAAGCTCCCTGCGCCTGCAAAAACAGAAAACAGAAGACAATATGAAGATGAAAAGCCAAGCTTCTAAACTAATGCTAACCGGGAGAGCCCAACTCTGAGGCTCTCAACCACAGAACCACTCCCTAGAATGGAATCAACAACTCTAATCTGTCGCCTCCAACAACTCCTATCCGCTGTCGAGTTCTCATCCAAGTTCTCAAAGTTCTATGCAATACTTATTTAATTGGAACATATACATTTCGTATTTAAAATATTTTAAAATTTATTATTTTGTAAACTTTGTTATATGAATATCATAATTTCATTGATAAAGTTGAAAATCATGTATATTTTGCAATATGTTCATCTTGAAAATCTTTTTATATTTTGCAATCAGAATATATATGTTTTGTTTCGCAGAACAATTCGTTTTTTAAATATTTTGCTAGCAAAACAAACAAATTTTCAAAATTTTTAATAAAATGGTGATATTCATGTAATAATCTTTACAAAATAATAAAGTGTGCAAAATTTTGAATCCAAAATATATATGTACTCCAAATACTCCAATTAAATGAGTACTCTATAGAAATTTACTCTAATTATTTAATCAAAATTGAAAAAGAAAAACCAAAAAAGATAGAAAGATGGCCCAAAATATCCGCCCCAACTTGGTGTACCGCATTGGTGGAATACATTATACGAAATGCCTATTTTAATGAATGCGAAATCTTCTGTAAGGGTAATTCCCAAAACATGTTACAAATGTACGAACAACGTGAATATACGATACGTATCAGTATTATACGTCACGAGGTACAGATCAAAAGACGATTACAGATCAACATCGTATAAGTAGATCATTAAATCAGTGGATGTTTGGTGTTGAAAATCGGTAGAAGAGCAACAAAGAAGCAAGTGTCACTCCGTTGTTTACATTTAATTGTTGATTTGCTGGCAAGAGACCACATCCAACTGTTTCTGTCGCAAGGGTATTTGTGGATATGTACATATGCATTTCTGTATCTAATTTTATTTTGATGGGATGCGGAACTCGTTTACTCGTTCTGAAGTATGTCTTCCTTTCATTCACTTGCATGTTCTTCATTTATCCACTATTTAATGGGCTTTGGGCATGAATATACCAAAAACATATATCATATGACAAGAATACTACAAAGCACTGATTATTGATGATGACTATAAATATCTGTTTATGCATTTCATATGAGAGTATGAGAGTGATAGGATTACACATTCGATATTGGGATAACTAGTACTCCCTCCGTCCCAAAAAGATTGACACACTTTCCTTTTTGGGACGTCCCAAAACTAATGAACCTATTTTACTTACTATTTTTGAACACTACTTTTCACTATTACACCCACTACTTCTCCATTTTATACTCTTTTTTACACTATTACACCCACTACTTTCCTCCACTATCTCAAATCTACAATTAAATATTAATAGGTCCCACCACTTTATCCACTTTTCAACTAACTTTACTCTTTTTCTACTACATTTTCTTAATATCCGTGAAAGTCAAACCAGCTCAGTCTTTTTGGGACGGAGGTAGTATAAATTTTTCTTCTATTACGCATTTGGAGAATAGTAATAAAAGTTACCTCATTTTCCAAATACGTAATAGACTTCCCTAGCAGGTCTATTACCCCTCTCCCAAATGCGTAATATATATAAAATCTATTACCACTCTCTCAAATGCTTAATAGAATGGTATTTATGTTATGACCACCAATCGTGATTTGTGTTATTCACTTATTCTCGTCAATTTTATTAAAAAATAGAGTATTTATGTCATTGTTTCTTACTCTCTCTGTCCCATCCATTTCTTTACAATTTCCTTTTTGGGTCATGCCACCATTTCTTTACATTATCCAAAATAGTAAGTTTTAACACAATTACACCCACTACTTCACTTATTTTAACAATACTTTACACTATTTCACCCACTACTTAACTTATTTTAACAATAAAATCATTATTACACCCACTACTTCACTTATTTTAACAATAAAATCACTATTACACCCACTATCTCATTTATTTTAACAATATGACACCCACTTTACACCCACTATCCTTAACCTCCGTGTCCAGCCGCCATATAAAGAACTGGCTGGGACGGAGGGAGTATTTAATTGTTGCAAGGACTTTCTCCCATCTTTATCTGTCATTAGAACTTCCGTACGATCATATTGTTTCGATTCTTTTTTTTTTACGCTACAATTCATTTATTTTACTATTGATCGAAACTTTGTTTTTGACTTTGTTAATGTTGGTTGTTGACTTTGTTCATCATTGCTTATCATGTATAGGAAAAAAAATAGTAGAATCCTATACTCGGCTCCGCCGTGTAAGATATTACTATGTGCTGAATGGCTATTTTAGTAGTACAATTTATATTGCTAAAAACTTTGAACTTGCTCCGTAAGATAATGTTGTTAGTTGCAGGGATACGGAAATTTGATAAAAATTGATCAACAAAAATGGAAGCTGCTGATACAATATAATCAACTACTTGCAGCTGTTTGTTGCCATCAATCTCAGTTCAGATTTTCAACATTTTTGTAAAAATCATTTTCTGTAGATCGACTTCATTTCTTCTTATGTTTACCATCACTTGAGAATTTAAATCTATTGATTTTATTTAATACTAGCCGATAACCCGTGAAACACGGATTATGATAAATTATCTTAAACTAGGTAATAAAGCCGCGCTACGCGCGGCACGAAAATATTTTTAAAAATTATACATATAAAATTCTCGTTTGTTAAATTTTATTATTTGAAAGTTAATATGATAAATTAAAAATTATGTGAAATGTAATTAAATTTGAATGTTTAAAAATTAAAAAGAAAAAGAATTAGGTGAAAAAAACATTTTTCAGTTAAATTCTTGAATATTAATAATAATAACAATTTTGAAGATATTGACGAACTTATTTTGTCGTATAAAAAATGCTTTTGAAATCCAATATTGACAAACATTTGCAAAGTTTGACATTGAATAAGTAAAAATAACATTTGTGAATCTTTTCTATTGTCGATGGCATCATAAAAGACATGATTGCTTAATTTGTTATTAAATTATTTGTTAGTAAAATTGATTGTACGATGAAAAGAATTAGAATGTAAATGTGATGAGAGGTGTGATTGATTTCACTTGTCGATATATTTGGTTTTATGACGAAAAAAACAAAATTCAAATGCATATTGTAAGTCATGCTTCATGTTTTTTTGGAGTGATCCGACACCGTATCTCTACATTTAATTAATTTTTCCGAGCATTTTATAAGAACGGTTTTGTTTGTAACATTAAAATTAAATTCATGGACACATCAAAGTGGTACTCACATATTCTAATATTCTTTTATTAAATTTTATAATAAATTTATACATATAATTGTTTTTAAAGCCGATGCTCGTTTTATAACACCCTTACTTAATGCTCAAAAAGTGAGAATTTGTTTAAAATAGCAAAAAACAACTCCTTAAACACCTTTTACTTTTTTCCATACCAAACTACAATGTCAACATAATTCCTATAATAAAAATTTGTAAATTAACGATTTTAAACACCGTCTCCCATCTCATAACATACATGCATGATTAATTGATTAGTAATAGTATAAAAATGTGTTTAATTAGAATATTAATTTTTCCAACACAAAATAATCAAACAACGAATGAGTAATTTTTTACGATATTACTTTTATTTAAATTCTACGATATTACTTTTATTTAAATTGTGGATGTTAATCGAAAAATATATATACTTACGTATCTTATCATGATTCTCACGATCATTGATTACGAATTTATCGAAAAGTTAAAATCGTCTATTAATTATTGCCAAAAAATTTGCAATGATTTTGAATAAGGATTAGAAATGACGATAAAAATTATTTTATTTCATTGTTTTACCTTAAAATAATGGTATTTTTATATAAATCATTAATATTATATAACAAAATAATAATAATAATAATAATAATAATAATAATAATAATAATAATGTTCTAATAAAATTGTTAAACTTTTATATTAAATATGAATTAAAGTGTATTTAATATATATTTAATAGGTATAATTAATTATTAATTAAATGCAAGACAATTATTTTAATAAAAAATAAAAATGTGAAAATTCAAGAAAAATATTTTGAAGCTTCTGAGTGCAAGTCTCTCCAGTTTCCTGCTATTATAATAAATTTTTATATAAAAGTACTGTAATAGATAAATTAATTTCTATTATTCTTAAAAATTGATTGGTCTCTTATGAATATTCTATTAAAAATTAATTTAAAAATAATTTACATGAATTATTAATTGGAAAAATATTTTCATACATAGAAAAAATGTTAAAAATACCCATTTTTAAGTTAAGAATGACAAAAATAACAATTTCCAAAGTGTATGGTTATTTTTACCCGATGGGATACCCAACTCGTAATTGGGTATCACATATTGTATAAGATACCCAATTCAAAAATGGGTATCCCTATAAGATACCCAACCCGTAAATGGGTATCCCAAAAAATTAAAAGTATAAAAAATTTGTGATACCCAACTTATAAACGGGTATCCTATATAAAATGAGATACTCAACTTATAAATGCGTATCCCAACTGTTATAAATAACCATCCACTTTTAAAATGTGTATTTTCATGATGAAGTTTTAAAAAATGGTTATTTTTAACCATCACCCTTCATTATATATATCTAAAATTTTGATAATCTTAAAAACATCACAAACATATAAAAATAAAAATTACAATATGAACGTAATATTTACAATCAAAAGTTACAAATATTGAATACAACTTAATAACGTTTTTTAAAACCGACACCCCTCTCATAATATACATGTTCAATAATAGTTTAAGAATTAATTTAATTTGAATATTAATTTATTTTGGCCCAATATAATGAAACAATGGGCATATAATTTTTTTTTATCAATTTAATCTTCCGATAAAATGGTTGAGTTTGTTCAATTTAATTAGTTTGGTAATAACTCATGTGTGTATGCGCATGATTTGTTTACAAATTTCAGATATTAAGTAAAGATCCATGTACTTCCATAATTTACTACGATTCCACGATCATTAATAATAAAGATTATTTGAGAAGTTGGTTAATAATGTTTTTTAAAACCGACAACCCTCTCATAATATACATATTCAATAATAGTATAAGAATTTGTTTAATTACAATAAAAAATAATTTCAACACAATATAACGAAACAATGGGTGTATAGTTTTTTTATCAATTTTATCTTCCGATAAATGACTGGATTTGTTAAATTTAATTGATTTGATCATAACTCATGTATTATTTATTCATGTGCAAAATTGAAAATCTATCTGTACTGTTTGTATACAATTTCAGATATTAAATAAATATCTTGTACTTCCATAATTTATTACGATTTTCACAATTATTGATAATAAAAATTGTTTGAGAAGTTAAGGTCGTGTACCCTATAATCATCCGAAAAAAATTATAATGATCTTGAATAGGGAATAAAAAATAACGCAATATACACAATTGTTATTCGTCATTTTAACTAAAAATAAACATAACGATATATAATTAATATTTAATATTGAAAAAATAACTATAATGGTCAACTAAAGTTTGCTAATTTTTAAACAAATTAAATAGAGTAAATTTAATATATGTTTAATAGGTGTAATTAATGACTAATTAAAATGTCATTAATAGCCATTTAATGCAAAAAAAGAATTTTAATAAAAAAATGAAAAAAATGAAAATTCAAGAAAAATACCTTAAACTGTTCTGGTGCATTTTCGATCTCCAGGCATTATAATATATATAGATTCCTAATTTTTAATTTTTTAAAATGAATAAAATCTTGAATGACCAAGTTGTATATAATAATATATTCTCGACTTTTATTTCGAGTGTTAGTTAATATACTCCTAGTATATAATTTCAATAATAAATTAAATTAATGTTTAATTTTAACTTTTTTAAATGAATAAAATCTTGAATCACCAAGTTGTATATAATAATATATTCTCGACTTTTATTTCAATTGTTAGTTAATAGACTCCTAGTATATAATTTCAATAATAAATTAAATTAATATTAATTTTATTATTTTAATTAATTAAATTCATATAACTCCTAGTATAACTTAATATTTAATTTTATTATTATTAATCTATTGTAGATATATTTTAAATATTAATTAATGAAGCCCTAAATCCTATATTCTCGACTTTTATTTCAATTTTTAGTTTAAATTAAATTAATATTTAATATTATGATTTTAATTTAATTTAATTAATTAATATTTGGTGGCATACCGCGGTATACATTAATTAATTGGCATAACGTATTTTAGTTCAGAAAGGACTTGTTTCATTAGTAGTTCTTATTCTTATTGACCTTCTGTACACTTAAAAAACAGTTTTTAAAGTAAGATCAAATAGTAAAATAAGTTATTATTAATTAACTAAATAATTAATTAATTAATTGACATACCGTGCATACCGCAATATACATGGTATACCATTTAAAGGAGATTTCTGCTTTTAATAAAGAGTATACATACATCCTACAATCAAATGAAATGTGTACTTTAACATTATAAACCATTGACTAGCACTCTTTTATTATTTCACAACTTGCATCTCTCACACTTATCAATTTAAAATGTCTCTGACTCTGTATCCGGAAATAAGTTATAAATAGGACTATCTTCCGATCTTATACAAGCACATCATAAACAATGAAGATAGTTGTCCTTTCTTCACTACTCTCAATAGCTTTTTTTCTTGGCTTGATCATAGTATCGAATGTGCCAACTTCATCAGCTGCCGATAACTTCACTCAATGCCTTGTTGAACCTCATTTTGTAGGCATTACTACAGCAGAAATTGTTTACTATCCGACCAACAGTTCATACACTTCTATCTTTCAATCTTCGATTCAAAACCTCCGATTTTTATCACCCTCCACGCCTGGACCTCTTGCCATTGTCACTCCAGTCGATGAGGCACAATTACAAGTAGTCCTCGGCTGTGCCAGAGACTTTGCTGTTCAAGTCAGGATACGTGGAAACGGTCATGACATGGAAGGTCTATCGTATAGATCTCCGGTGCCATTCCTTTTGATTGATCTCACAAATTTCCGTGACATTACTATTGATGTTGCCAATAGGACAGCCTGGGTACAGGCTGGGGTAACAGTGTCAGAATTGTACTACAGAATCGCGGAGAAAAGTAGTGCATTAGGCTTCCCGGGTTGTACTTGGCCTAGTGTTGGAATTGGTGGATTCCTAAGTGGAGGAGGATATGGCACTTTAATGCGTAAATATGGCCTTGGAGCTGACAATGTCATTGACATACGCTTTATGGATAAAAACGGAAACATTTTCACTGATAAGCAGTCAATCGGTGCTGATGTTTTCTGGGCTGTTAGAGGAGGAATTGCTTCCAACTATGGCATTGTTTTAGCTTGGCAAATAAAGCTAGTTCCTGTCCCAGCCACTGTGACTGTTTTCAATGTCAGAAGGACATTAGAACAAAATGCAACGAATCTGGTTCATAAATATCAAACCTTTGCCCCGGATACTGACCGAAATCTGTTTCTCAGAGCTCGGATCACTCCCGAAAATATAAATGCGGATGGCAGCCAGAAAACTGTTGCAGTGTATTTCCAAGTCTTGTACCTTGGACGAGCTAGTGGTGTACTAAAAATCGTGCAAAATAATTTCCCGGAGCTAGGTTTGGTGAAACAAGACTGCTTAGAAATGAGTTGGGCAAAATCTGCACTATGGTTTGCAGGGGATGTTGGCTTTCCAAAAGGTGAATCACTGGAACAATTGTTGAACAGAGATCTGGCGCCTAAGCTATACATTAAAGCAAAATCGGATTATGTTCAAGAACCTATTTCCAAAAGTGGGCTTCAACAAATATGGAAAAGACTATTGGAGATTGAACAAGGAGCAACAAACTTAATAATGACACCATATGGTGGGAAAATGAGTACATTTTCGGAAGGTGCCACACCATTTCCTCATAGAATTGGGAACTTGTATATGCTGTTTCAAGCGGTTTATTGGAATGGAAGCACGCCATTAGAGACCCAAAACAGTAGATTGGCATGGCTTAGAAGTTTATCAAATGATTTGACTCCTTATGTTTCAAGCAATCCGAGGCGTTCGTATGTAAACTATAACGATCTTGATTTGGGAGTAGGAAATAGTACTTATGCAGAAGCCAGCACTTGGGGTACAAGGTATTTCAACAATAATTTCAAAAGGTTGGTGCAGTTAAAGAACAGGATGGATGCTGAGAATTTCTACCTGCATGAGCAGAGCATTCCTCCCTTTGCCTTGACATAAACTATAATCTGTTTTCATCTCCGTGTTCATCACTGCTTTGTCTGATCTTTTGATTGATTACTATTGTTGTAAAACTGTAATGCTACACGAAGATGTCTTTTCTACATTTGTCTATTTTCTTGTTTTTATGCCAGTTGACATAACTGAATTTCATTCAGATCTTATTTTCGCAACAATAAAATAATAGAACAATAATCTACAAGGGGCTTGCTTGATCCTGATCAGTCTTTTCTGCCGCATTATCTAACTTGCAACTAGTTGCTAGCATGTAGATGCTGACTTTGCAGCAGCTGGTTTATATTGAAATTTGGTTCAGATCTGGCAACATTATCGATTGTTTTCTAAAGGGAATCTAAAGCTGACTAGACATTCCTGCATTACTCAAATCAACACCAACTTGGCATAAGAAAGCTGAACTATTTTCCATCGAAAAATAAAATAATTTATCCTTCAACAAAAAACAGGTTATCTGTTTAGAACGATAAAAACATAATACTCTCTGTCCTCATAAAACAAATTCATTTGAATATGCTAGAAGCAGAGTTACCTTAGAACAATTCATTTGAAATCAAGTAAAGTTAGGAGCAAAAAATATATGATCACCTGTGCTCAATGGTTTTATGAATTGGAAGTGATTCGAACTTGGGTCATGAACTACTTTATGCATAAAACTAGTCTACTGGACCATCTGAACTGCAAAATTACACTTAAAAACTAATCAACATACATTTTTTCGAATAATTAGTCTTATAACCTTACAATTGATTATCTATTTTAAGAAAATTCTCAAAATGAGTCGGAGTCGAATCCAAGTTCTGGGACAATAAAGGATAAACCCTTATCACTTGGGCTATCCAATCGTACTCGCTAAACAGCAGCATACATGTATAAAGGAAAATTGGAAAATTTTAGGGTGGTCAAAGACCCCTGGACTCCGGTCCGTCCGTGTTCATAATGGTTGTAAAATTGTAATTCTCCTCAACATTTTCCTTTTTTCCGTTTTCAATTTAATAAAATGGAAATTCACTGAATATAAATGGAAATTCATTTTACATTCAAAAGTTTAATAAATTGTATTTTACATTCTTATAGATTACAATTCCTACTTTTTTACTCTTTTGACAATTTTTTGTTAAATTTTACCATTATTTTTAATCAAATCGAGGGTATTTCAGTCATTAACTATTATATTAAACAAAAGTTTTCTTAAGAAAATAAAGAAACATAAATTTTAAATTGAATTTTTCCTTAAAAAAAGAAAAAAACGAAATCTTAAATTTAGGATATATACTTTATGAAGAATACTTTGAAAATTATAACACTTATAGTTTATATTGGAAATAATATCTTACGAGATTTAGTAATGTAAATGTTTTTAAAAATCTAAATTATAAATTACATGTTGTGTTATGCCCAAATCTTGGCATAAGCCCTAAGCAGGTCTAATGAGCTTAAATAGAGGTCCACAACTTATAATGGGCCTAGAGATGAAGATTGGGTCACTAAAACCCACCACCAGGAGTCGGTCCAATATACTATCAAGCACAATGTGGAAGTTTGCGACCCCAAGCTGCGGGTCGAGTTCGCCAACAAAGTCCCTAGTATGGGATAGCTGTTGGGTTTGTGGAGTCTATCAGGTTTCAGAATTGGAATTGGATTCTGACTTGAGTTAGAAATCATGAATTGGACTCTAATTAGAGTTAGGATTTCAGAATTAGACTCTGATTCTTAGACCCAGTTTCTTCTCTTATAAATACGCATGTAATTGTAACATAACATAACAACACAACACAATTGTGAGAGATCAATACAAAATTAGTGCGGCTTGTGGAGTAGGAATTTCCGAACCACGCTAAATCTTTGTCTTGTGTGATTGTCGTTTATTTTCTTGTTCTTGTTTATTCGCTTTGGGTTTTGCTTTCGTTGTTGTATACTCAACAACTGGTATCAAGAGCCTAGGTTTTCAGGCGAGTGGGAGCGATGTCAGAAGAAGGGAAAATAAAAATCGACAAATTTGATGGCAAAGATTTTGGGTTTTGGAAGATGCAAATTGAAGATTATTTGTATCAGAAAAAACTACATGAACCGCTGGAGGAGAAGAAGCCAGAAAAGATGGATGACAAAGATTGGAATCTATTGGATAGGCAGGCTCTGGGTGTTGTCAGATTGACTTTGGCGAAGAACGTTGCTTACAATATCGTCAAGGAAACGACAACTTATGGATTGATCAAGGCGTTATCAAATATGAATGAGAAGCCGTCTTCTTCGAATAAGGTATATTTGTGTCGCTTGTTGTTTGCCACAAAATTGAATGAAGGTGATTGTGTTGCTGATCATGTGAACGAATTTAACTCTATCCTATCAAGATTGACATCAGTGGATATTAAATTCGATGATGAAGTACAAGCCTTGTTGTTGGTATCCTCGTTACCTGACAGTTGGTCAGGATTTGTCACTGCTATTTGTAATTCATCTAGGAGAAGTAAGATGACTTTTGATGGAGTTCGAGATGCGATTCTTGGAGAAGATATTCGTAGGAAAACTCAGGAGAGTCGTCAGGTTCCTTGTTGAGTACTGAGAGTAGAGGCAGAAAGTCCGATAGGGGGCAGAATCAGGGGCGTAGCAGATCGAAGTCACAGAAGAGAGGACAGTCCAAAGATCGCAAAGAGATTGTTTGTTGGAATTGTCAGAAGAAAGGTCACTTCAGAAATCAGTGTACGGCTCCCGCAGCTCCTAAAGGAAAGAAGAAAGAGGATAATTCAGCTAATGTAGTTGAAGAAGTGGCGGATGACGATGCTTTGATTTGTTGTGTTGAATGTTCCGTTGAATCATGGGTTATGGATTCTAGTGCATCATTCCATGCTACCCCTTGCAAGGATTTGATGTTAAATTTCAGACTTGGAAATTTTGGTAAAGTCTGTCTTGCTGATGATGAGACTTTGGATATTGCGGGCATGGGAGATATTAATCATGGGTTATGGACGTTGAAAGATGTAAGGTACATTCCTGGACTAAAGAAGATGTTGATATCTGTGGGTCAGTTAGATAAGGAAGGGTATCGAGTTACTTTCGGAGACGGACAGTGGAAGGTTATAAAGGGGAATCTAGTTGTTGCTCGTGGAGAGAAAAAAGGGACGTTGTACATAGTTGAACAATCTAGCTATGAAGCAATTGCAGTTGCTAATGAGATTGGGTCTTCAACTTTGTGGCACCAAAGACTTGGTCATATGAGTGAAAAGGGTATGAAGCTGTTAACTTCGAAGGGAAAGATTCCACGTGTTCTTGGAAAACAGAAACGAGTTACTTTTGAAAAATCAGGGAGGACACAAGGCTGAGAGGTTAGAGCTAGTTCATACAGATGTATATGGTCCAACAGCAGTTGCGTCGTTGGGAGGATTTCGCTACTATGTCACTTTCATTGACGATTCCACTAGAAAGGTATGGGTTTATTTCTTGAAGAATAAATCAGATGTGTTTGCTACTTTCAAGAAGTGGAAGACTGAAGTTGAAAATCAGACCGGTTTGAAGATTAAGAGTCTGATGTCAGATAATGGTGGTGAGTACAGTAGTGATGAGTTTAAAAGTTATTGCGCAGAATATGGGATTAGAATGATTAAAACAATTCCAGAGACACCACAACAGAATGGTGTTGCAGAGCGCATGAATAGAACCTTGAATGAGAGGGCCAAGAGTATGAGGTTGCATGCAGGGTTGCCAAAGACTTTTTGGGCAGATGCAGTTAGCACAGCAGCGTATCTCATAAATAGAGGACCTTCAGTTCCTTTGGGGTTCAAGATTCCTGAAGAAGAGTGGCAGAAAAATGAGGTAAATCTTTCACACTTGTGAGTTTTTGGTTGTGTTCTTATGTGCGTGTTAAAGATTCTGACAGGGACAAGTTTGATCCAAAAGCAAAGAAGTGTATCTTCATTGGTTATGGCTCAGATGATATGGGTTACCGTTTCTGGGATGAACTGACGAAGAAGGTCGTTAGAAGTAGAGATGTTACTTTTAATGAGAATGCAGTGTATAAGGATAAGCTTGCAGTCGATTCTGAGTTTGCAAAAGAAAAACCTGAGAAAGAGAAAGCAGTGCTTGAAGATATTACAGAAAAAGATCTTGCAGGAAATAGTGGGAGTTCGGGGAATGGTGATGACACAGTTCCAGTTACTCCATAGGCTGAGGTAAGAAGATCTAGCAGAATTGTGAGGCCACCAAAAAGATTTTCTCCTTCAGCATATTATATGTTATTGACCGAGGATGGAGAGCCTTAGTGTTATTCAGAGGCAGTTCAGGTGGATGATTCAGTTCAGCTGAAATCAGCCATGGAAGAAGAGATGAGTTCTCTTGAGAAGAATGAAACTTGGTCTTTAACAGAATTACCAGCAGGAAAGAAGGCTTTATAGAATAAGTGGGTGTTCCGGATCAAATAAGAACATGATGGCAGCAAGAGATACGAGGCGAGGTTAGTAGTCAAGGGTTATCAACAGAAAAAGGGTATTGACTATACTGATATATTTTCTCCGGTTGTTAAGATGACTACTGATAGAATTATGCTAAGTATTGTGGCTGCAGAGGAGTTACATCTAGAGCAACTAGATGTTAAGACCGCGTTCTTACATGGTGATCTTGAGGAAGACATCTACATGGTACAGCCAGAGGGATTTCAGGTAGCTGGGAAAGAAAACCTCATTTGCAAGCTTATAAAAAGCTTGTATGGTTTGAAGCAAGCACCAAGACAATGGTACTTGAAGTTTGATAGCTTTATGATGAAGAATGGGTACACTAGGAGTGCTATGGATCATTGTTGTTATTTTAAACAATTTGATTCATCTTATATCATATTGTTGTTGTATGTTGATGACATGTTGATAGCAGGATCAAACATGAGGGAAATCAACAGGTTAAAGAGACAGATGTCTGAGGAGTTTGAGATGAAAGATATGGGTGCAGCAAAACAGATACTTGGTATGAGCATTGTTTACACAAAATCACGCAAGCGTACGTGGTCACAAGTAATATATAAGGTTAAGTCCAAATTCGTTCCCACAGGGATCAGGTTATGGTTCTATTTCAGTTTTGTACCTATGCAACAATGTATGGTTATTATGCACTGCTAAGACAAATAACAAATATGGGTTTTAACTATCTCTATTAAACTAAGATGCAAATTAATAAACTAAGAATTAATTATCTAATGAGAATTTAAATCTAATTACTTCTACAAGAGAAACCATGGTATCCTAACTTCATTAAATACTTCCTTTAGAGATCATGCCTTAATCAATATATGTGATGGTTTTGATATCTGATCGAACAACACGAAACAAGTAAAAGTTACCTCTCGGTATACTAGTACCAAACTAAACATACATCCACAAAAGAGATAGAAGATGAATAGACACCAATTATGCTTAGACCCTATATCTCTATAGAATTTGAAAACATAACGGTTGAAGAACAAGTTATCCACATAGATCACATAGGGTAGCATAATATCTCTATTTACGCCACAAATCATGATGTTAAAACATCAACCTATCCTATGCTAGCATGGCAAGTTCTAAATCTCAAGATCCACTCTCGTTTCGCAAGAGATTAACAAATTAGATGTTCATGACGCATCTAAACACATGAAACACAACCATACAAGGATATCAATAATTCATCACACACATATCAAATAAGCAATCAACTACTAAATTCCATAAATAAATCTGTTAGGACCGCATGACAACGATTAGCTCATGATCGAACTTCTCATTGTCACGGGGTCTAATGAAAACATGATGTAAAACAAATACAATGATATAAATTTCTGGTGTGTTGTGTCTTGTCGTGGTCTTCTTTTTGTGTCCCCAAGATGTGTATTTATAGCCCCAAGTGCCTCCTTAACCAAATAATTAACGTCTTTGATTTAGGATAGAATTCCGGTAATTTTCCTTTCTTGAATGAAATAGAATTGCAATTGCCATGTATAAGTCTGATTCTAGAAGCTTCTGGTCATCCAAGGTAATTCCACAATGATTAGAATTAGAAAACAATGCAATTTCCTTCTCAGAATGGGTTTCCAAAAGTTCAGGAATTTTCTGGCAGTGTCAGGTGCTCAAGACCACTTTAGAATGAAAGAGAATTCCGTTATCTTCGCGTGGGCAGTTGAATCGTCCAAAACGGACTTGTAGAACTCAAGATATGGCCAAAACAAAAATCAGAAATTTTGGCTGATTTTCCCGCGCCCGCGCCGCCCGCCGCGCGCTACTGTTCATTCCCGCTCGCCCGCGCCCGAAATCAGCACAAATTAGGCGCGGCCGCGCCCGACCTACTGTTCATTTGCTGATTTTGCTCTATTTTCTTCGTTTTAACTCCGATTTTCATTCCGTTTCTTCCGGCACTCTCGCAATTTGATGTACTTTCATTTTTTAAGCTCAAAACCCACCAATTAAACATGGAAAACATCATCCCACATCCGACTCTTATTCCTGCACAAATTCACTACAAACACATCAAAGACACCACATACTTGAGTCCAAGACACCAATTTAAGCCGAATTGAAGCGATCCAAGTGGATATAACTCCACTTATCACACCCCCAAACTTAAACCGATGCTTGTCCTCAAGCATAAATAGACAAAAATATACAACTAACTAGTACCACTTCCGTAGGTGATCACGGTTGCATTTGGCATATGCAACAAGCCCTTTAAACCCCTAGGCAGCCCTAGTGGACGAGTAAGGTCTCGTGAGGGCCTATAGTGAATGTACCCACAAAATCCAATGCAATGCATGCATCTAATATGAAAATGCAAATGATTTACTAATATCCTACCATACCTTCAATTCCTCTCATGCCATATCAACTTAAGAATCAAAGTAAATACGCAATGTCTTGGTGTCGAAAGTGCAAGTATTCACGTAGTCTACTCAATGAACATGCATAAGTTCTCACAAGCCCATGTCAAATGTAAGAATAAGTTAGTAAACATGCTAAGCCTACAAGAGTATATCTTTGAGACAAAACTCGAGATCTCATACGCAAAAACAAGCAAACACTCACAATCCACTCACAAAAGAATATTCACTCAAGAACAAGGGTAAGTGTATCACTCAATTCCAACAAAATCATAAGCATGCTTGACATTTGGTATCAATCTAACTCTTAACACAACATACATCAATGATGATAATCAAAAGGTCTTCATTTGGGTTGTAACGGGGCTAGGGACAAGGTATGTCAAATAAGCCAAAACAGGTGAAGTGTCAAAAGCTAGTAAGTACCATAATAAATCATACACAACACCCTATTTCCCCCCCACATAATTTTTACTAAAACAACACTCGACTAGTCGACTGAAATAGGATCGTAACAAACACAAACATGCTCTCATAATATATATTTTTTCTTTTTTTTCATATTTTTTTTCTTTTTTTTTTCTTGTTTTTTTTTTCGAGAGCTAAATATAACACAAACAATAATATAAACAATAAACAATGATCCCACAATTTTATTACACAAGCCGACTATCAAGTAAACAATCCCAATTTTCAATATTTCCCCCAAAAGTACGACCAACAATAAACCCCTCCTTGCACACCTTATTACTCCCTTAAGCACTCTACTAGCCTTTGACAATGCGGGTTCAAATTAATGTAAGGCCAATACAAGAAAAAGGTCTAGGCAAGTAATGTGGTATGTCACCGAAAAATAGGATTAAGCTCAACGGGTTAACTAATTGATCATGTAAGGGGGTGTTTGTCTACGGACAAAAATGGACTTATCTGAGGATAAGTCCGTTTCAACTTATTTCGGACCGTTTGTGTGCACAAGTAGAATGAACTTATTTTGCCAAATAAGTTGATAAGTTATAAGTTAGTAATGACGTACTTTTTTCCAACTTATTTCGTATTACTTGATTTTTTAACTTGTTTAATATTTTATATTTTTACATTTATATTTATAAATGTCATATGCATGTACTGGGATTATTATATTAAATAATTAATATTTTTAAATTTAATTTAATAAATATTTTACCAACTTATAAGTTAAACACCCAAACACGAAAATATAAGTTGTAAGTCACTTATTACTTACTTCATATAAGTTACTTACTTCATATAAGTGTTAAGTAACTTATTTTAAGATTTCCCAAACGGCCCCTAAATATGGTATGGTAATATGGGAAAATATACGGTTATTCCTATTGCCTTTATCATTTTAATCATCAATTAATGTCATGTGTTTCAAGAAAGACCTCAAACAACTGCTAGCAATGCAAACAATCTGTGGACACTCAAGTAAACAAATAAATTGCAGCAAATATGCAATAAGGCTCAAAATCTCACTTGGTGGAAAAACATACTCAATCCCAAGCAAAAATCTCTCTAACGCACCTACTTGTATTCAAAGCATGCAAACTAAATCAACTTGCACATATTCATGTCCTTCTAATCACTTACAACATTCAATAAGTCTACTAGCTTCAACTTACTAGTGTATGTGTGTGCACAAGAACAAAGCATATCACTTCTCAATCAAAAGCGTCAACAACACAAAATTCCTATCAAGCATGGGTGCAAATGCAACTATTATGAACTCACATGATATACGAACATAAAAACAGAATGTCCTATATGAAACAAACGTAAATAATACGAACATAAATGCATAATTTACTACTACTAATATGCAAAGCATGAAATCCTACATGAACACATAATACAACAACAAGTACTAATCCCTCAAACCACCCCCAAACTTAAAATATTCAATGTCCGCATTGAATGGAAGTAAATACGAGGGATAACAAACATACCTAATCATCGAAACTTGAAAATTCTGACACCGTATCTCTATATGGCCATTTAATTATCTTTTCCGGAGCTACAACCTTGATGACAAGTTTTAGCCTTCTTTGCTCTTCAAAGGTATTAGCCACAATGTTCACTCCACTACCTGCAAAGTTAGCAATAATAATAATAAGCAAAGCAGATGAATGACCCAAATATGCATACCTCCTGTGATCTGGTAATTTAAGCTCAAGTTTGGAAGCTTCTTCAACATGATGATTTTCAACCAAAGACTGATCAAGAATGGAGATAGATGGACTAGGAATAGAGGTGGGTAGTTCACCAACAGAAGTCTTAACCACAGACTTAGGATCAAAAGAACAATCCTTAAGTTGACTTTCATGCTTAGAACAAATAGAATTCAATTCCTCCAACATCTCATCAGAAGTAAAATTCCTGTACAACTCATGAAGATCCTCATTACCCTCAATCAAAACATCTTCCTCAAGAAAAGACTCAATTGCACTATCCTCAAGATTTGAACATGAAACCACCTCATCAACCAGCACCTTAGAATCCCAGAGATCAGCCAAGCCTAGTGACTCACACTCTTCCTCCTCATCACTATCCACCATATGTTCTGACAAAACAAAATTTTCTTCTTTTTCTATAGGATCCTGATCATGAATTCCTTCTTCATCCTCAATTGCTGAATTCTGATCGTTCCTGACTTTTCCAGATCTGAGTGTTATGACATTAACCTGCTCCATGCCATCTTGTTTTCCTGGATTCACCTCTGTGTCACTTCCAGATCTTGTTTTCCAGATCTGGATTCACCTCCGTTGATAAAGGCACTTGCACTTTGCCCAATCTGATTCTCCAATGTCTTGAGAGATACCGCCTGACTTTTAATCATCAACCTCAATTCATCCAATTCAGATTTTTCATTCGAAGATTGACCATCATCCCCATGAAACTGTTGCTGCTGAAAATCTTGATTGTTGCTCCAGCCGAAATTGGGATGATAGGTGGTTGGAGCTGGTTGCGAAGGTTGCTGGAAGTTGCTCACAAACTGTGCCGATTCAGAAGATATGGCACATTGACTCGTCTCATGTGCGCCCTCACATAGCTCACAGACACTAGCAACTTGAGGCACCCCTTGCTTTGACATAAAATCCAATTTCTTATTAAGTGCCTCTAGCTGAGCTGCTAGAGCTGTGACTGTATTAACTTTCAGAATTCCCGCTAATTTGCCTTGTGATAATCTTTGAGTTGGATTCTGGTATTCATTCGCAGCCATCATCTCAATTAGCTCATAAGCTTCCGCATAGCTCTTAGCCCATAAAGCTCCACCTGATGCTGCATCTAGCATGGGTCTTGACTGTGCACCCAAGCCATTATAAAAGCAGTTAATCACCATCCAATTAGGCATCCCATGATGTGGACACTTCCTTAGCATCTCCTTATATCGCTCCCAAGCCTCGCACAAAGATTCTTCAGATTGCTGTGAAAATTGAGTAATAGCGTTCCTGATTGCTGCGGTCTTTGCCATGGGGAAGAATTTAGTGAGAAATTTCTGAGCAAGATCCTCCCATGTCAAAATAGAACTTGCTGGTAGAGAGTACAACCAGCCCTTAGCTTTATCCCTCAAAGAGAATGGGAAAAGTCTCAATTTGATAGCATCTTCCGACACCCCGTTGATCTTGAAAGTGTCGCAGATCTCAATAAAGTCCCGGATGTGCATGTTAGGATCCTCCGTAGGAGCACCCCCAAACTGAAATGAATTCTGCACCATCTGAATTATGCTAGGCTTGATTTTGAAAGTATTAGCTGCAATAGCTGGCCTGACAATGCTAAATTGGATGTCCTTGATCTTTGGTTGAGAATAATACATTAATGCTTTCGCTGCTGCTACTGGTTCTCCCATTGCTACCTGCAACACATAAAACTAAACAACTATATATAAGAAACAATCCAAGTTAGTGAACTCTAACGACCACTATTGACAAGCACATAAACCAAAAATAAAACACCAATGATCCCCGGCAGCGGCGCCAAAAACTTGTTTACACAAAATCACGCAAGCGTACGTGGTCACAAGTAATATATAAGGTTAAGTCCAAATTCGTTCCCACAGGGATCAGGTTATGGTTCTATTTCAGTTTTGTACCTATGCAACAATGTATGGTTATTATGCACTGCTAAGACAAATAACAAATATGGGTTTTAACTATCTCTATTAAACTAAGATGCAAATTAATAAACTAAGAATTAATTATCTAATGAGAATTTAAATCGAATTACTTCTACAAGAGAAACCATGGTATCCTAACTTCATTAAATACTTCCTTTAGAGATCATGCCTTAATCAATATATGTGATGGTTTTGATATCTGATCGAACAACACGAAACAAGTAAAAGTTACCTCTCGGTATACTAGTACCAAACTAAACATACATCCACAAAAGAGATAGAAGATGAATAGACACCAATTATGCTTAGACCCTATATCTCTATAGAATTTGAAAACATAACGGTTGAAGAACAAGTTATCCACATAGATCACATAGGGTAGCATAATATCTCTATTTACGCCACAAATCATGATGTTAAAACATCAACCTATCCTATGCTAGCATGGCAAGTTCTAAATCTCAAGATCCACTCTCGTTTCGCAAGAGATTAACAAATTAGATGTTCATGACGCATCTAAACACATGAAACACAACCATACAAGGATATCAATAATTCATCACACACATATCAAATAAGCAACTAACTACTAAATTCCATAAATAAATCTGTTAGGACCC
Organism: Kitagawia praeruptora; assembly: GCA_037693485.1. NCBI lineage: Eukaryota > Viridiplantae > Streptophyta > Magnoliopsida > Apiales > Apiaceae > Kitagawia > Kitagawia praeruptora. The sequence goes on along the minus strand of CM075354.1, from coordinate 94,058,028 downwards.
CATGACAACGATTAGCTCATGATCGAACTTCTCATCGTCACGGGGTCTAATGAAAACATGATGTAAAACAAATACAATGATATAAATTTCTGGTGTGTTGTGTCTTGTCGTGGTCTTCTTTTTGTGTCCCCAAGATGTGTATTTATAGCCCCAAGTGCCTCCTTAACCAAGTAATTACCGTCTTTGATTTAGGATAGAATTCCGGTAATTTTCCTTTCTTGAATGAAATAGAATTGCAATTGCCATGTATAAGTCTGATTCTAGAAGCTTCTGGTCATCCAAGGTAATTCCACAATGATTAGAATTAGAAAACAATGCAATTTCCTTCTCAGAATGGGTTTCCAAAAGTTCAGGAATTTTCTGGCAGTGTCAGGTGCTCAAGACCACTTTAGAATGAAAGAGAATTCCGTTATCTTCGCGTGGGCAGTTGAATCGTCCAAAACGGACTTGTAGAACTCAAGATATGGCCAAAACAAAAATCAGAAATTTTGGCTGATTTTCCCGCGCCCGCGCCGCCCGCCGCGCGCTACTGTTCATTCCCGCGCGCCCGCGCCCGAAATCAGCACAAATTAGGCGCGGCCGCGCCCGACCTACTGTTCATTTGCTGATTTTGCTCTATTTTCTTCGTTTTAACTCCGATTTTCATTCCGTTTCTTCCGGCACTCTCGCAATTTGATGTACTTTCATTTTTTAAGCTCAAAACCCACCAATTAAACATGGAAAACATCATCCCACATCCGACTCTTATTCCTGCACAAATTCACTACAAACACATCAAAGACACCACATACTTGAGTCCAAGACACCAATTTAAGCCGAATTGAAGCGATCCAAGTGGATATAACTCCACTTATCAAGCATCATAAGGGATAGATCTGAAGGTACTTTGAAATTATCTCAAGAGAAGTATATTGAGAAATTGTTGCAGAAATTCAGTGTCCAAGATGCAAAGACCAGAAGTACACCGTTGGCGACTCACTTTAATCTCACGAAAAAGCAGTCACCTAAAATGGATGAAGGCAAGAAAGATATGGCTAAAGTTCCGTATGCATCTGCAGTTGGCAGTTTGATGTATGCTATGGTGTGTACAAGGCCAGATATTGCTTATGCAGTGGGAGTTGTTAGCAGGTTCATGTCAAATCCAGGAAGAGAGCATTGGGAAGTAGTCAAGTGGTTGTTGCGCTACTTGAAAGGCACGTCCAAGGTTGCATTATGTTTCAGCAAGAAAGATGTTATCTTGGAAGGGTTCTCTGATGCAGATTTGGGTTGATGTTTGGATACAAGAAAAAGTACTACGGGATATATTTTCACGTTGGGTGGCACAACAGTTAGTTGGATGTCTCGACTTCAAAAGAGTGTTGCTCTTTCAACCACAGAAGCAGAATATATGGCTATCTCTGAAGCTAGCAAGGAGATGATTTGGTTGAAGAATTTTCTTGAGGAGTTGGGCAAGAAACAGGCGGACAGTGCTTTGTATAGCGACAGTCAGAGTGCTATTCATCTTACGAAGAATCCTGTGTTTCATGCTAGGACGAAGCATATTCAGCTAAGATATCACTTTACAAGAGAGTTGATTAGCAATGGTACTTTGTCCTTGAAGAAAATCCTTGGTTCAAAGAATCCTGCAGATATGTTGACTAAGGTGGTTACTAATGAAAAGTTGAGGCTTTGCATAGCTTCAACTGGCCTTTAGAACTGATTGTTGAGAAGGCGCTGCACTAGTTAGAGTTATTGATCGAAGGATTATTTGTTACTAGATTTACAAGAGTGAAGCGAAGATGTGGTCAGACTCCAAGTGGGAGATTGTTGGGTTTGTGGAGTCTCTCAGGTTTCAGAATTGGAATTGGATTCTGACTTGAGTTAGGAATCATGAATTGGACTCTAATTAGAGTTAGGATTTTAGAATTAGACTCTGATTCTTAGACCCAGTTTCTTCTCTTATAAATACTCATGTAATTGTAACATAACATAACAACACAACACAATTGTGAGAGATCAATACAAAATTAGCGCGGCTTGTGGAGTAGGAATTTCCGAACCACGCTAAATCCTTGTCTTGTGTGATTGTCGTTTATTTTCTTGTTCTTGTTTATTCGCTTTGGGTTTTGCTTTCATTGTTGTATACTCAACAATAGCATCTATCATGAATGTCTCTCTACAAGGTCTAGCGAGGCGTAGAGGTCCAGCGAGGCCTAGAGCATATTTATTATGAAGGCTTACGGTCAGGCCCAGCGAGGTCGCGTAAGTATAATTATCTCCGTACAGCGTGGACTACCTCGCATGACTAGCCCAGCGAGGCCGCATGCGAGGCCATGCAGCTTCTCCATTCGCCTCGTCAGCGAGGCCAGTTGATTTAAGTATCATGCTAGCCCGGCCTCAAGGTCGCATCTATAGGGATCACCTCTTGTATAACTCCCGTCAAGGGATCGCTTCGCTACGACTTCCCTCGTTGGGATCGCTTCGTACTATCATCACATCCACATACTACACAAGATCGCTATCTCATTCTCTGCTGGAAGGCTCATAACGCAGCCCTTCGAGGTCGCATGAGTATCAATACACTTGGGTTCGCTTCGCATGACTCAACCCCTCGAGGTTGCATGCTACACCCTTGTTACTTCTCTATTAGCCTCGCCCAAGAGGTCCCGACTCTAGCCATGCGAGATCATTTGCTTCCTTCTTTGGACCATGGATCATGAATAGAATAAATGGGTAAAATATATCAGCCCAAGAAGACGTCTAGTGGATTTGGGCCTAGTCGAGCCCATAGAAACCCTACCCCGTCTAGATAACTTCTTCTCCAAGAGAACTACGTATGGCTGGATCCCTATAAATTGGGTACGTAGGCATCTTGTAAAGGATGATTGACAGTTCACCCCTGAAAACACCATACAAGATCAGCCACAAACGATCTCCAATCCCCTTCCGTGTTCTTCGTGTTCTTAGCAAAATATCCGTATTTTGCTCCGTGATTCCAGCAAACCTCCAAAATATTGTTATACAATATTCTCTCTATAACATTTGGCACTAGAAGGAGGGGCTAGTCATCATATTGGGAGAAAGATGACTAAGTCGAACAAGAAGATGAACGGAGGGTACAACAACGGGGAGACCCCGGGGTCGTGCAAGACACCCAAAGGCGATCCCCCCAGGAGCAAGAAGGAGGACGGGCCCGGGAAGGTGACAGCAGTACAAGAAAGGATAACTAGAGTGAAGAAGCGTTATAGCTCGAGGGGCGTGAAGAGGAATGCCATGAAGAGGCCCAAGTCCTATCAGGAGGAGAGCAGTAAAGGTCCCACCAAGAAACTCTTGAATGAAGCTGATGATGTTGTTACGGATCAAGGAAACCCTTACTCCTATGAAAACCTCAAGCGGGAGGAGGATGTAGAGCCTACTAATACAAATGAATGGTTGCAGAATGAGGCCGCCTCATCCAAGGGGAGGTTAGTTAGTGTCTTTGATCGTCTTGGAAAGAGGTTAGCAGAGCATGATCTCCGCCTGAAGCTCGGAAAACTTACAGCTAACAAGAAGTATAAGCGATCCCAAGCTTGGAGCCAAGGTTTAGAATGACCCTCCTCTCCTCATCGAGAGCGTGAGCGGTCCGAGGAGTACAAACCTGACCCCCTGAATCGCAAGGAGGATCAAGATGAGTCTAGAGCTCCCAAGAAGACCCAATCCCACCATGACAACACGGGAAAGGGAAAGGAAAAAGTTGAATATAAGAAGACCAGGGTTGGAGACTACAAGCTAGAGGAGCTAAAGAAGGCCTTGGATAAGAGAAATGCAGATAAGGGGATCCTTAACCCTATAGGTCCGGCCTCGCCTTTCACTCAAGAGATCAAGACCACTCCGCTTCCCACTATATTCTGGAATATTAACCCAGACATGACTTATAATGGGGACACAGACCCTGCAGAGTTTGTTATTCGATTCAACAATGATATGGATGTGTCTGAGTCTCGCTATTGGCTAGGTGCAAGTTATTTGCAGCCTCGTTGAGGGGTAGTGCCCAGTAGTGGTTCTCTAAGCTAGGGGGCTCACATCACTATAGACTCCTGGGAGCAGTTCGTTGACATTTTTATTAAGCAATTTCAGTCCTCCATGCTCTATGCACCTCTTGTATCCACCCTGGCGAACATAAAGCAGAAGGAGGGTGAGACCCTGCAGGACTACTTCAAGAGGTTTAACGCCAAAGACCCTAGGGTGCGAGGAGCAAATGACGAGGCTATTGAAAATTTTCTTATTGTTGGGCTGGGAGAGGGCACCAAGTTCTGGAAGACGTTGCAGGCACAGACACCTGTCACTCTCTTTGAGTTCTACAAGGAGGCAGAGCCTTACAAATGGATTGAAAAGTCGATGGAGGACCTCAAGAAGAATACTGATGCTAGCAACAGGGGAAGTAAGAGCAAGGGAGTGAAGATGAAGGACTCTTGGAGCCCTAGGCGAAGACGGGATCGCAGTGAGAGCCCAAAGAGGAGGGGTTGCGGTCCACCAAGGAGGTTACCACCGCGAGCTCAAAGTGGATAGAATAAAGGTCAGTCCACACCTTTAGTAGCCCCCATTGATCACATCTATGCAGTTAATGCTTACAAGGGGATGTTTAAGAAGTCCTCACCTATGAATAGCCGAGCAACCAGGGATACTCGTAAATATTGTGTCTTTAACGAACAAACAGGGCATGATACTACAAATTGTAGGTAGCTCAAGGAGCAAATTGAAGAGCTAATTCGCAATGGCCCAGCTAACTGAATGGGTAGTTCGTGAGGTGAAGAAGCATGGCACTAAGCCAGGTCTTGGTTTCAATAATGTCACACCGCTTGGGCAAAAAAAAAAGTCCCACAAAGAAAGAGAGGAGCGAGCTGGGAGTATTCATGTCATTATGGGGGGCCCCATATTGGAGAAGATAGCAAGAAGGCCAAAGAGAGGTATGCTCATGAGGCCAAGAAGCGGCCCCTCACCAATGTACATCACCTTCAGGAGAGACCCCAAAGCTCTTCGAAGGGGAGGGTACAAATATCATGTTCACTGAGGAGGATGCGAAGTGGGTTCATTATCCCTACTCTGAATCTCTGGTTGTTCGGGTTCGCATAGGATCTCAAAATATCTACAGGGTACTCGTGGATAATAGGAGCGCAGTCAATGTCCTTACATATGAAGTCTATAGGAAGATGAGATTTATAGACAAGGTGACACCTAGATTTAGGAGGTCGCAAACCCGTTATCTTGCAATGTGAGGCCTCTTGGCCCCCATTGGCGATAATGGATCAGTCCGTAAATCTACACAACGTGGAGCTATCTCTATGCACGCATTAAAGTCAGTTTATAAGCAAAGGAGAGCATGTGAAGACTCAACGAGACCCCTATATGGTGTGGCTATCGAGATCAATGAGACGCCTCTACATGAGATACTTCTTGGTGAAATACCTCTACGTCGAGGAGAGGGGGGACGCCCCCGATCCTTGGGGAGAGGGGGGACGCCCCCGATCCTTGGGGAGAGGGGGGACGCCCCCGATCCTTGGCGGCAATGAGGAGGTCCTCAACTACCTCAGTACACCAGGAAGATCATCTATCAAACAAGCCCCCTGCTTGGTATGGACTTCACTAATATCAGCGTACATTGCCCCAATTTGAAGGTTAACTCATAGTGGGGTCACATTAAATTCTCTTCATTACAAATGGTGTCAACTCCAAATAATACAAGAAGGTTGCTGAAACATGTTGATTCCTCATCACATCTACAATTATAATAAGGACTCGGGGGGTAGTGGCATTACATAAACACCACTTCTAGCAGGACATTTGACAAATTGCAAGATAAGGCCGGCACCTAGCGTTGCGAGGCCGTACCTAGCGACGTGAGGTTGCAAACTCGACACCTTGCGATGCGAGGCCTCTCGGCCCCATAGGCGCAATCAGGATCATTTGAAGACCCCATCAACTATTCTAAAACACTTGGGAAAAATTTAACAAATATGAAGAGGCGATATGGAGGAATCTATACATGCTAAAATCATGCAACATGAGTCCCTTGTGCAAGCAGATACGAGGCCTATGGTACTTTACAATATTATAAACATCAAATAAAGGAGCATCAATAAAGCAAGCCAATCCAGGTTCAGGAAGTATCCAAATAAACAAAAGAAATTAAGTCTACAAGCACGAGGCAAATAAAGGGAGTGCACGCATCTCCACTGAGTCTAGCAGATAAAGTTTAAAAGCAATAAAAAGGAAGTTATGGGGATCAATTTGCCGCTTCCTCATTCATTTCCATCTTGAGGTTATCAGCAAACTTCCCAGTCTCTTCGCCCAACCGGTACCAGTCAAAGTCATCAACCTTTTCGAGGAACTTTTTCATGAAGTCAACAGATCCTTGGGTCTCAGATTCCTCACTGATAGTAGGGAGAGCATCAGCATCATCTTTAACTTCATCCTCTAGCTCAGCGACGCGGTCTGTAAGCTCCTTGATCTGGGAGTCTGATTTCTCATTCTCAACGGCATGATCCAGCTTAAGCTTCTTTCTAGCTGACTTCTCCTCGTGAAGCTCCGTCTTAAGCTTCTCAGTCGTGCCTTCAAATTCTTCTTCCAACTATTTTTTGCGTCCTCGGCATCAGCCTGAGCCTGTGCAAGTATGGATTTGAGATTCACAATCTCTTCGCTCATCTTACTATTGGAAGAAGCCAAGGCTCGAACCTCCTTGTGGTGACGCAATTGATGGAAGAAAAGCTCAGCTATAGCTTTAGTCTTGGAAGCATTGGACTCCTCCAAAGATTATAGGGACCAAGAATACATATCAATCTCAGAAACATGGGCATGTGCCAATTTGCCATATGTCTGGCGGACCAGTCCAGGAGAAGGATGAAGGGGAGAGAGACTCATGGGCCACATGTGATTTTTTATTTTTTTTCTAAATGGAAACCAAAACATACACACTTAATATTCAAGCTAGTGCGAATTGGTTTGCGAGGAGAATTAAATTTAAAGCAGACAGCTTGCATGGCAGAAAAATAAAGCGTAGCGAGGTGGCCAGTACGAGGAGACATGGTCTCGTATTAAATTAAAAATTTGAAAGTTGTCAAGCGAGGAGGCTTCCCGAAAAATCAAATAAATATTTTGATTATATTTTTGAAGAAATTTTGAAGACCAGAAAAAATAGTTCTCCACTACAGCTGCCTGCACCGAAGAACTGGGGGGTAATTGCTATGCTCGAAAATTGATACGGCCTCGCTACGTATGAGGCTGCGAGGAGGCCTCGTAATGTAAGAGGCTGCGAGGAGGCCTCGTAATGTAAGAGGCTGCGAGGAGGCCTCGCAATATATGAGACTGCGAGGAGGCCTCGCAATGTAAGAGGCTGCGAGGAGGCCTCACAACGTATAAGGCTACAAGGAGGCCTCGCAATATATGAGGCTGCAAGGAGGCCTCGTAACATATGAAGCTGTAAGGAGTCATCTCAACTTATGAGGAGGCCTCTCATTATAATAACAAGGAGAAGAGGAGAACACTCTCATCATACTTTAAGAAGACCTGAAAATATTGGTGAAAGCCCGAGCTCACACATCAGTCAGGCAGAAGATATAATTATAACAATTTATGACTGCAAGGCCCTATGGGGTCGCCTCTCAAAGTCCCTGCAGAACCACATGGTGCTTGGAAGTACCTTCGAGGTCACCATCACTCACTTATACATGGCTTCAAATTAATTGAAAGACACACAACACATGTCATCATCTTAGCGGCTGGGAGCAGGTCTCGAGACACGACAGTTGTTCAAAACCATTCAAATTCATAAAGGTCGCGATGCGATCCCAAGGCACTTGAGATAGCTATGCTTTCATTTACAGCAATCTATAGCGAGCACATGCCTCGCATCAAAGTTTTGACAAGCAGTTTTTGAGTCCACATCGCATCTTCAATGACAATATGGACTCGGGGGGTAGTTGTTACGCCCAAATCTTGGCATAAGCCCTAAGCAGGCCTAATGGGCTTAAATAGAGGTCCACAACTTATAATGGGCCTAGAGATGAAGATTGGGTCACTAAAACCCACCACCAGGAGTCAGTCCAATATACTATCAAGCACAATGTGGAAGTTTACGACCCCAAGCTGTGGGTCGAGTTCGCCAACAAAGTCCCTACTATGGGATAACATCTATCATGCATGTCTCTCTACAAGGTATAGCGAGGCCTAGAGGTCTAGCGAGGCCTAGAGCATATTTATTATGAAGGCTTACGGTCAGGCCCAGCGAGGTCGCGTGAGTATAATTATCTCCGTACAGCGTTGACTACCTCGCATGACTAGCCCAGCGAGGCCGCATGCGAGGCCATGCAGCTTCTCCATTCGCCTCGTCAGCGAGGTCAGTTGATTTAAGCATCATGCTAGCCCGGCCTCAAGGTCGTATCTATATGGATCACCTCTTGTATAACTCCCGTCAAGGGATCGCTTCGCTACGACTTCCCTCATTGGGATCGCTTCGTACTATCATCACATCCACATGCTACACGAGATCGCTATCTCATTCTCTGCTGGAAGGCTCATGACGCAGCCTCTCGAGGTCACATGAGTATCAATACACTTGGGTTCGCTTCGCATGACTCAACCCCTCGAGGTTGCATGCTACACCCTTGTTACTTCTCTATTAGCCTCGCCCAAGAGGTCCCGACTCTAGCCATGCGAGACCATTTGCTTCCTTCTTTGGACCATGGATCATGGATAGAATAAATGGGTAAAATATATCAGCCCAAGAAGACGTCTAGTGGATTTGGGCCTAATCGAGCCCATAGAAACCCTAGCCCGTCTAGATAACTTCTTCTCCAAGAGAACTACGTATGGCTTGATCCCTATAAATAGGGTACGTAGGCATCTTGTAAAGGATGATTGACAGTTCACCCCTGAAAACACCATACAAGATCAGCCACAAACGATCTCCAATCCCCTTCCGTGTTCTTCGTGTTCTTAGCGAAATATCCGTATTTTGCTCCGTGATTCCAGCAAACCTCCAAAATATTGTTATACAATATTCTCCCTATAACATGTTGAAACATCTGTAAATTACAGATAAAATTTTGGTAAATCTGAAAATATAAAACTTATATTAGTAATAGAAATAATTTAATTTTAAGAATTATGATTGATTATAGTGATCGAAACACTCTCATTTTGATTAATGGTAATAATCAAAGTTAACGTAAAATCGTTAAAGGGGTATATATTACAGTGGTTTGAAATTTTAAGGATTTAAAATGTAATTTATTAAAATTTTAAATGTAAAGTGAATTCGACTTAAATACCAGTGATCAAATGCTAATAAGTGTAATAAATTTAAACAAAACAAAAGGCACACAACACAGAAATTATAATAGAATTCAGGTGTCACCCACATCTACTACCTACTACTATACTACTTCCGTCCTATTTTGTTTGAATTGGTTTAATTTTCACGCATATCAACAAAGTTACAGTTGACTTGTTAAAAAATGAGTAAAATTAAATGAAAAGTGAGTTAAGTGATGTGATCTATGAATATTTAATAATAAATTTGAGATACTGGGAGTAAAGTGGGAGTAAAATAGTGGATGTAAAAGTATTTGTTTAATAAAAAAGAAATAAAGTTAATGGGTATAATAGTGAAAAGTAGTGTTAAAAAAAAGTAAATATGATAGGTTCATAAGTTTTGGCAAGTTCTGTGTCATCTTTTTGGGACGGAGTGAGTAATATAGTAATGTAGCAATTCCATCGAGACAGAAACGTGGAAAGAATGTTAAAAATAATAATCTATGTATATGATATGGGCTAAAAATAAGCCCTATGGACACATTTAATGTGGCATTAATTAGACCTAGAATGGCCCAAGCGTGGGGCCCACCATATGGGCCCAAATCCTATTTATGATATTAATTTCGTTATTAATGTTAAGGGTAATAATCAACTCAGCAATAAGAGTCAGATAAGGATATTACTCCTACCAGACTTAGCCTACAAGGCACCAAATTCAATATGGAAGCTGACTCCTATCAAGTAGGATCTAGAACCTTCCTCAAGGCGGTGACTTGCCCACCAAGTCACCTAACCCTACTACGATTTTAGGGCTTCTCAGCCTATATAAGGACCTGCTCCTTCACCCTCAGAACTACGTCTTGGCTTGATTCTCAATACGAGATACGTAGGCACTCTGTGAGGACCGATCAGTCTCGATACACAGAAACAGCCATTAAAGCACGAAGCTCACGAACCCTAGCATTAAATATATACAAACCCTAGCCGCAAATCGTAACCTGGTTTTTATTCCATAACATTTGGCACCGTCTGCGGGAAAAAGACATCAACCATGGTTCAAACACGAAGAACTGCACCAAGCACTACAGAGCCAATCGCTACCGAGGCTCTACCTCTTAGCTCTGCTCCTCCCCTTACTGAACAAGTACTTCCGACATCTGAGCAAGTACTTCCGACATCCGGGACTATCGTTCCGTATCAAGTTTCTCAACCCCTAGGGACGACTACCCATGTTGAGAGTACAGTACCTCCGATCGTCCACACAAATCCAGGGACTAACCAGGTGGGGGTTTCTTCCTTGATTGTAGACCCCAACAACCCTACACGAGGGGTTCAGATCCACACTACGGATCTCCCCATAAGCACCAATCCAATGTACGGGATGCCTAACTACGGAGCTGGACCAAGTGGTCATGCCCTGTATATTCGAGATCGAGATTATCGCGACTTTTCTGGTCCTTATACGGATGAATCATCTTCTGGCGATGATTACGAGCGTGATGAAGCTCCAAGGAGGCGACGTGCAAGTAAAGAACCTATGGGGAGAACTCGAACTACTCATGATGGACTCCCTTCAACAGCTACTGAGAGGATTAAGGCTTATGAAGCCGAGATCTTAAGATTAAAGGAAGATATGGCCAGGGAGCAAGCCAGATCAAATCAGACTTTGCCACCTCCCACGTCAGGACCGATTCCCTTTATAGATCTGGAGAGGCCTCCAAGAAGGCAAAGAAGGGCTACCGCCCCAACTGGAAGAACTACAAGGGTGGAAACCCCTAAGAGCAATCCCAAGGATCTGATGCCACTTGGGGATCCTGATGATCCCACGCCCCCATTCACCGAGGAGGTGATGAATGCCCACATATCAAGGAAGTTCAAGATGCCGACAATTAAGGCTTACGATGGAACGGGTGATCCCGCAAATCATGTTAGGACGTTCTCGAACGCACTATTACTACAGCCTGCAAGTGACGCCTTGAAGTGTAGGGCGTTCCCTCAAACCTTGTCGGGCATGGCTCAAAGATGGTATAGCCGACTTCCTGCAAACTCAATTGGCTCCTTTAAGGAGTTAAGTGATGCTTTCGTTAGTCAATTTATCAGCGGGAGAGTTTATGAGAAAAGTTCTGCATCTCTCATGTATGTGGTACAAGGGAAGAATGAGAATCTGAGAGATTATCTTAAGAGGTTCACCAAGGAGACATTAAATATTACTGATTTAGAGAACAAGGTGGCCATGGTAGCCCTGGAGCACGGCACCACTGATCTTTACTTTAAAAGGTCATTGGCAAAGCACCCACCCGAGAATATGGCTGAGCTCCAACGAAGGGCTGATAAGTATATCAAGGCCGAGGACAGCACCATGAAGGATGTCGTGATAAACAATGGTAAGGGTAATAATGAAACGAAGAAATGAAAGCAAGACCAAGAGTATGATGCTAGGGACAAATATCCCCGTACCAGCAAAGATTCTGAGTCAACATCAAAGAAGAGTATGGGACCAAGATTTTCTGACTATGCAAGGTTGAATGCTCCTAGGAGCCAAATCTTGTTAGAAATCGAGAAGGATAAAGACTTCAGATGGCTGAAGCCACTCACGGGTGACCCCGCAAAGAGAAACAAGGATCAATACTGTAGGTTCCATCGAGACGTGGGACATGACACGGATGATTGCAGACAGTTGAAGGACGAGATTGAATTCTTGATCCGAAAAGGAAAGCTGAATAATTTCACAAAGGGTGAAGATCATGGAACCCAAAGAGGGGATTACAACAGGAGAAACAATGACAGAAGGGATAATGATCGTGACCGTAACACGCAGCCCCGAGGGCCAGTTATCAACATGATCTGGGGAGGCCCGACAGCGGCCGGTACAACTCGCAATTCTCGAAAGGCATACGCAAGGGAAGTGATGCATATTGTGGGAGAGGCCCCGAAGCGTGCTAGAACTGAAATCGTGATTGGTTTTGATGACTCTGATCTGGAAGGGGTGAAATTCCCCCATGATGACCCATTAGTTATAACCCCTGTGATTGGGAACTCGGAGGTGAAGCGAGTCTTGATAGACAATGGAGCTTCTGTTGACATTCTGTTTCATGATGCTTTTGTGAAGATGGGATATACCGATTCTCAGCTGACTCCAACTAACATGCCCATTTATGGATTCAATGGGGTTGAGTCTATGGTCGAGGGTACTAACCAGTTACCCATGACAATCGGGCAGGAACCTAAGGAAGCTACTCAAATGTTGAATTTTCTGGTAATTAAGGCAGCCTCGACTTATAACGCAATCCTGGGAAGGACTGGACTTCATGCGTTCAAGGCTGTTGCCTCAACATATCACATGAAGATTAAGTTTCCAACCCGAAATGGGGTCGGAGAACAAAAAGGCGACTAGAAGATGGCAAGAAGTTGTTATGTATCCGCCCTAAGAGCTGATGGAGTCGGGGGGCAGGTACTCCCGATTGAAGACATGGATGTCCGTAGTGATGATGAACAGCGAGGAAAGCCAGCAGAGGATTTAATACCTGTCCCTCTAGAGCTAGGCGACCCAGAAAAGGTTACATACATAAGAGCATCTCTGAAGGAACCCCTGAAGGGCGAATTGACAGCGTTCTTGCAAGAGAGCAGCGATGTGTTTGCTTGGACAGCAGCGGACATGCCAGGGATTGACCCCCAACTTATAACTCATAGGTTGAACGTCGATCTTGAACGGAAGAAAATAAAGCAGAAAAAGAGGAATTTCGCTCCTGAAAGGCAAGAGGCCATTAAACAAGAAGTTGATAAATTGTTGGAAGCTGGATTTGTTGAAGAAATTCAATTCCCCGAATGGTTAGCTAACCCTGTGATGGTCAAAAAGGCAAATGGAAAGTGGAGGATGTGTATAGACTTCACTGATCTGAATGATGCGTGCCCAAAAGATTGTTTTCCTCTACCTAGAATTGATATGTTGATAGATGCCACCGCTGGGCATGAAATGTTGAGCTTCATGGATGGTTTCAGCGGATACAATCAGATTAAGATGCACAAGGACGACATTCCTAAGGTATCTTTCATAACTGATTTTGGTGTTTTCTGCTATCTTGTTATGGCTTTTGGGTTAAAAAATGCAGGGGCTACTTACCAACGATTGGTGAATAAGATATTTGCCCATTTAATTGGAAAGACCATGGAGGTCTATGTTGATGACATGTTAGTCAAGAGCCTACTTAAGGCAGATCACATAAGGCACCTCAGAGAGGCGTTTGAAGTGCTAAGGCACCATAAAATGATGCTAAATCCAGCCAAGTGTGCTTTTGGTGTTGGTTCGGGAAAATTTTTGGGGCTGATGGTTTCCAAGAGAGGCATAGAGGCCAACCCGGACAAGATTAAGGCTATTCTGGATATGGAGTCACCCCGCTCAGTACGAGATGTACAGAAATTAACTGGCCGAGTGGCGGCCCTAGGGAGATTCATCTCCAAGTCTGGTGACAAATGCTTGCCTTTCTTTCAGGCATTAAAGAAGGTGAAAAATTTTGAGTGGACCACAGAGAGCCAAGAGGCCTTTGAACAGTTAAAGAAATACATGGCTGAAGCCCCGTTGTTGGCCAAACATTGATTCCATATCGATGATCGATATCGGTATGCGAAAGTAAGTAGTTCTAGCCATGAATGGCCAAACAGTGATTCCATATCGATGATCGATGTCGGTATGCGAAAGTAAGTAGTTCTAGCCATGAATGGCCAAACAGTGATTCCATATCGATTGAAAATCACCAATAGTGACAAAGATTGGTTCCAGGTCGATGGTTGATGTCGGTACGTGAAGAAAATCGAGCCAATCACTGTCACAAAGAAAATTTCAGCCGACCGGAACCCGCCGTCGGTACGGGTATGTCCCAGCCGAGCAAGGCACCAGCCGACCGGCCCTCTGGGAGTGCCTCGGCCGACCGGGGTCGACGGTCGGTGCGGGTTTTTTGTTTTTCGTTTCAACCAAAAAAAAAAAAAAAAAGAGGCCGAGCAAGGTGCCAGCCGACCGACCCTCCAGGAGCCCTCCGGCCGACCGGCGTCAACCGTCGCCACGGGCTCGCGCCAGCCGACCGAAGAACCAGCCGACCGGCCCCTCGGGAGTGCCTCGGCCGACCGGGGTCGACGGTCGGTGCGGGTTTTTTCCTGTTCCATCGAAAAAAAAAAAAAAAAAAAATATCCGAAAAACCAGCTGACCGGGTGTCCTGCCGACCGGGTGTCCGGCCGACCGGCCCCTATTGACACGCTTCAGCCGACCCGTAGCGGTGGTCAGTACGGGTTTTCCCCGGCCGACCCGTAGCGGTGGTCGGTACGGGTTCGCAAAATTTCGTTTTTTCTTGTTTTTGTTTTTCTGACTTAGTAAGTTAAGAAAAATGGAAACTTAGCACGGATTAGTGCCGTTTAAGCACTGTTTAGTGCCTATTAGCACCGTTTAGCACTGATTAGTGCCGTTAGTGCCGTTTTGATGCCATTTAACATTGTTTAACACTGTTTAAACATTGTTTAAAGCTGAATAGCGCTGTTAAGTGCCGTTTAACACCGTTTAATGTCGTTCAACATCGTCGTGAATGCGTCGGTCGCTCCACGCTTTACATTAAGATGATATTGTTGAAAATACTCGCGTAAGAGCAATAAACCCTGACCCAAGTCTCGAATAAGGCCGTTAAAACTTCAAGGAAAACCTGATCAGTTTTCCTAGAAGTTGGGGGGCAAATGATATGGGCTAAAAATAAGCCCTATGGACACATTTAATGTGGCATTAATTAGACCTAGAATGGCCCAAGCGTGGGGCCCACCATATGGGCCCAAATCCTATTTATGATATTAATTTCGTAATTAATGTTAAGGGTAATAATCAACTCAGCAATAAGAGTCAGATAAGGATATTACTCCTACCAGACTTAGCCTACAAGGCACCAAATTCAATATGGAAGATGACTCCTATCAAGTAGGATCTAGAACCTTCCTCAAGGCGGTGACTTGCCCACCAAGTCACCTAACCCTACTACGATTTTAGGGCTTCTCAGCCTATATAAGGACCTGCTCCTTCACCCTCAGAACTACGTCTTGGCTTGATTCTCAATACGAGATACGTAGGCACTCTGTGAGGACCGATCAGTCTCGATACACAGAAACAGCCATTAAAGCACGAAGCTCACGAACCCTAGCATTAAATATATACAAACCCTAGCCGCAAATCGTAACCTAGTTTTTATTCCATAACAGTATATTATAATTCCTGAATATTTTTTGCCCTGTACTACCTATTTTAACCTTTTTAAAATTGTTCATTTTCTTCCTAAAATTGTACAATAAGGGACTGAAAAGTAAAATCACTTAGCACTGAAAAATATTCAAAAAAAGCCACGTAGGCACCAATTTTGACATCTTAATTTATGATTCTTACGATCTAAAATTGGAAGTACTTGCATAATTTATGATTCTTGCATTTACTTTTGAATCTTACTTCCTTAATTTAATCATATTTTGAATTTAAATTTTGCCGAGGATAATGTGTATCAGACAAACTCAATTTTTTCAAATCTTTCCTTGATTAAAGTTGGTAATCTCCTCATGTATACACAAATTTCTTCATATCTTTTTTAAAATTCAAAAAAATATTGCTTCATATATATCAACACATAGTTAATACCATTTTCTTAATTGTAGCCATAATTCAAAAAATATCGCACAAAATATGGATCAATCAAGAAACAATATCCATATTAGAGCTCGGATTAATTTGATGAATATTATATAAACAACTTCTCTCACCTCTCTCACAAGCTCTCTCTCAAGAATGGCGGTACACATAAAATATCTTTAATCTCTCTTATCCTCTCTCTCAAGAATGGCGGTAAATAAAATATCATTATTCTCTCTCATCTTTTTTCTCATTCTTAGTCTTTTTTCTTTCTTTCGGTCTTCGTGATCTTTTTTATGTATTCATATATGTGTGTATGTGTATACTATATTTGTTTTTTTTACTAATATTTACCTGTTTGAATTTACAGAATATGAAACGAGAATGATTTTACAATGAATTTTTGGTTGAGACAATTTACAATATACAAATTCAACGGTGAATATGATTTATTGGGTATGTATCTTGATTCTAAAAACATGTATCTCGATTCAATATCATCTTCTCTGATTGTTAGCAAGGTTTTCTTTTCCATTTTTTCTCTTTTTCCATGCATTTTATTGATGTTTTATTCAATATCGTCTTCTCTGATTATTTTCTCTTTGTGTCAATGGCAAACAGTTCTAACAGGTCTGCATAGAAGGTGTTTGATTAAAGTTCTGTATGATTTAAAGTGTATTTTGTTTTAATTTTGATGTTCTTTGACATGCTTTGTTTTGCTTTTTTGCAGCTTTGACGAGAGAAATAGGAGAAATGGCTTCATCCAGTTTTCTGAATTTTGTTTGGGGTTCAATGTGTATATAATTCGTTGTGCTTATCTTTATTTGGTCAAATATCCAATTTTTGTTTATGATATACGTTTATTTATCTTTCAAGTGTTTGTTGCAGGCTTTAAATTTATACACTATTTCCTACAAATGGACGTATTGGGTTAGTATTTATATCGATCATATATCGATTGCTAAAGGTATGCGTCAGACCCGTAAGATATGCGTGAATTGAAGTGCCTACTCTTTCTATTGCACAGGTCTACGGTCTGCTCAAGTTTTTACCCAGATGATGATTTTTAACTTTAAATTTAACATGTTGAATCATGTTGTACACATATCTCCTTCTCTGGCTTAACGCATCCTCTCAATATATACTTGCCGAGAGATATTTCATAAACTATTGTGTGGATCCTTAATTAAGGATCTAATGTCAATATGTCATGAGCATCAATTTTCATCCATGAAAGCAGACTACTCTTTTAGGTTGGTTTAAAATTGATCTATAATGCATAAATGATTGATGGATTACGACCTTGCTGAGTAAAAGTAAGGTAAAAAAAAATTGTTTCGTTCTTCTCACTATATATCAACTATATAAATATATGAAATGCTTAATAAAGTTAAAAGTATCGTTATTGACTTTAATTATGGTGTTCTAGGTATCATTATTGACTGCAGTTCAGGTGTTAAAAGTATCGTTGTACATGGGAATAGCCTAGGCTGTTTAAAATTATAATGTTGTTGGGTATCGTCATTGTAAGCATTCTTATGTTAATCAAGTTGTATATTTCTATTAAACAAACATCATATGGTGTTATATCAATTACTTTAATGCCACTTACAACTGTTCTCGAGCCTCCAATTGCAAATAATTGAGAAAATAGGAGAATGAGAATGAATTGCCAGTTTCACAACTCTCAAGAACAGTATGACTTTAATGTTAAGACATGATATTATTTTCCACAGAAATGATTTTCAGTCACAGTGGTTCAAAATACTGTTCTCATCAACTGAATGGAATATACTGTATCCAGTCAGAGGAAATTGTTAAACTTCCTGGTATTCAAATTCTTACTTGATTTTCTCTTATCACATTATGATCCATTTTCAATTATCTATAATCAAGTCAACACAATCTTTTCATTTAATGCGTAATAAGAATTTGAAATTCAAATTACTTATTTAATACACAATCTTCCCAATTAATTTAAAATCTTGCATGATTTTCTTTTATCATATTATGATCCATTTTCAATTATCAATAATCAAGTCAACACAATCTTTTCATTTAATGCGTAATAAGAACTTAAAATTCAAATTACTTATTTAATACACATTAATCTTCCCAATTAATTGAAAATCTTTCTTGATTTTCTCTTAAAAGTTTCCTCCCATATATTTTGCAAATAATTTTAAATTTATAATTATTCATTTGTGGAAACTATAACTTATTCATATAGTATCAATCAACATTAATTATTCATATATCTATCTTTCATTTTCTTTTTCAAAATTTCTTTTTTGACTGTTTCAAAATCTTAAATTTAAACATGTTTTTAGGATCAAATAGATTTGTTGGCCCAATTTTCTAATTGGTTTTTTAGGATTTTCAAATTTAAGGAATAGAAATAACAAAATTTTGAAATTGCAATTCTAAAAAGACTAATAGAGCTGAATTTAAACTTTTTTATATACATTGTTGCAGTTAGTGAAATATGAGATATAATAATTTTTCATAATTGATTGATATTTTTTAGTTAAAATTTTTAATTTTACAATATTTAAATTGCAAGTCTTCGTTGTTAAGAGACGGGGGGAAAATCTTGAACTAAATTTATAATTTTTTTTATAAACATCTATGCAATTAGTGGAATATGAGATATGATACCTTTTCATAATCAATATTTATATTTTGTTGCAATTTTTAATTTTACAATATCTAAATTGCGAGCCATCGCCGTTAGGCGATGGCGGAAAGCCTTGAACTGAATTTATAAATTTTTATTATAGACATCTATGCATTTAATGGAATATGAGATATGATACCTTCTTATAATCGATTTGAGTTTTTTAGTTACAATATCTAAATTAAGGGCGACGACGAGAAAACTTAAACCAAATCTTTATATAAAATTATTAGATACATTTATGCCGTTATGAAATAATTTAAAATACTTTTTCATAATTGAATTTTTATTTTTTAATTGTAATTTAAAGTTTCAAAATGTTTAAAATGCGAGAAGTCGCCGTTAGGCGACGACGAAAAACTCTGAACGGAATCTTATATAAATGTTTGTATACATTTATGTGATTACTGAAATATCTAATATGCTATCTTTTTATAATTACAATTGGAGTTAAGTACCTCTTTTCTGGAATATCTAATATGATTACAATTTAACATAATTTTTTTCATTTCTTTTAAATTTAAATTAAAATGTTTTGTTAAACTATTTTTCTAATTTTTAATCGAATCCATATCTAAGTTATCATTGATAATAAGACTATAAATTGATAATATTGTGAAAAATTGAATTTATATTTTTTTTATAAACATCAATGCAATTAGTGAAATATGAGATATGATACCTTTTCATAATCGATTTTTTTATTTTGTTGCAATTTTTAATTTTACAATATCTAAATTGCGAGCCATCGCCGTTAGGCGATGACAAAATTAATTATTTACACTTTTAAATATCTTATCTTCCCTTTAAAAGATTTAAAAATTGTTTACGATATATATACGGTACATATGCTTATGCTCATTAATTTTGCAATCATTGGAATATTATAATAAAGTTAATTATATCAAATTTGTGAATAGAATTGCTACAATGAATTACTTGCATAATTTAAGCTCTAAAAATATCTTATCTTCCAATTTAAAGATTTAAAAAATTGTGACAATATATATATAAAATATATATGGTTATGTTCATTAATTTTGCAATCATTGGAAGAATATGATAGATGTTTAATATTGTAATAATACTGAATTGATGATATCATATTTGTGTGAATAAAATCACAAAAATCAGTTACTTGCATAAATTAATGATTATTGTATATATATTATCATCCAATGTTACTTTACATATCAAGATACTAATAGAATATTATGCAATCATATTTTACCCCTCGATTCAAACACAGAACCATTGAATAATCAAGCCAAATTTGGAACTCCAAATAATTTTGTTACTGGCAAGTACTAGAGTTACCAAACATAAGGGTAAATATTTGTTATGCCATAATTGAGATGAAAAAAAAATGTTATTAAATTGTTATTAAGTTATAAATTTAACCAAATTTACACCTCTTTATTTTGCAGATAAATTTCGGATCTCCAATCTCCCATATTCCAGGATTTATATTAACCTTGACTATCCTGATGTTTATTATTTCAAGCAGAGGTATTTTAAAAAAATGAATATTTGATTTACACATATGATAGAAATTAACACTTGGTTGTTTTTTAGGTTGATTAATGAAGGATATCAGTCTCCTCCGCCTACTCCGTTCTTTGAGGAATAAACGGAATGAACTATCGAGTCTGCAAACATTCAAAAACTTCCTACATCTATGTTTACAAAAGTTTTATCTATCTTTGATATCTTAAGACATGTAATAATTAGAAGTTTACTTTCAAGTATTTTGTGGATCTTTATTAGTAATGAATAATTAGTAATGTTTGCAATATTATCTCTTTTTAAGTTTTTATTCAATAACATTATTTCTATCTATCAAATGTTTTGTAATGAACATGTAATTATGATAGTCGACGAGTGTTGATGGTTAATTGTTTAATTAATAAAGTAATTTTTTTATAAAAAAAAGACCCATGTGCGTAACACGGGCCTGAATTAAAAACTTTCGCTTCAACTAAATTACGTTCATATACTGTATAAATTACATAGCCTCTTTCATTAAACAGATATTTTAGAATAAATAATAATTTGTTCTAAAAAAATTATCATCCCGTGCGCGCAAGCGCGGGCAAAAAAGAGAGAAAATGACTAAAATAACACAAAAACACCACCCAGCTGCCCAAAATAACGATTCGCGCGAAAAATGTCCAAAATAACGACGAGACTACGCATTGGCGGTCTGCGTAGCCGTGATACGCATTTTCAGATTGCGCATCTGGGGTAACGCATCTCCCAGATGCGCAATGACGTCAGCTGACGTCATTATTACACTTGCAGTTCCGGAGCTCCGGCAAAGCAAAAATCACCAATGCAATCGCCTCCTTCCGTTCTCCCACATCCAGCAACCTCCAGTCCGTTTGAGAACATCAAAATGATGGTCGGACATTTCTCTCCCATTTCCCCAGATTGTTAGCTGTTGTTTGGCCCCGCAGGGGCGTGTATAAGTAAATCTGAAAAACTAATCGGAAAAAAGTTTCGATTTGGGGCTTATTAATCCGGCAAAACAAATTGAAAACAAATGGTACAGTCTTGTAGAGGGGGAGAAGATGATCAGTTTCGTATGTAGTATGCAAGTGAAAGATGCCGGAAAAGGACCGAACGAATTGGTCAAAAAATGATCGGAAATCGTCACCGGTCGAAGGCTGGGAAAACGATGAACAGTAATTACCACACGCATCTTCAAGATGCGTATCCTCTCCCACGCATGACCAACATGCATAACCCCAGTACTGTTCACTAAATTCAGAAACAAATTTTATACAATCCACGAATGTGTGGAATGCGTATATCCCGACTACGCAATTTGAAGATGCGTAGGTCCTGTACGCATGCCGCCAATGCGTAGTCATTTCATTATTTTGGGCACCTTTTCCGGAATTCGTTATTTTGGGCACTAAACTTTATAATTTGGTTATTTAGGGCTTTCACACCAAAAAAGACTAGTTGTTTAATTAAAGTTAATACAATAATAATTATCGATTAAGTTAGTTGTTTTTAACTATTAGGATACACATTTATAAAATGAGTATTCCATTTGTATCAAATAATAATGTCCAACTCCCAATTACGGGTCATGGCCATTGTTCGAGAAGAACCTTCTTATATAGAATTTATCATAGAATTTTATCAATAAATTATAAATAAAATATTTAAAAACATATAATTTGATCTTAGTTTTTTTAAACTTTTTTGTATTTTCAGTTTGTTTTTATTCGGTTGTTGATTGTATTTTCGGATTGTTTCTCTCCTTTGTGAGAGCTTTGATTTTCGCTCCTTAAGTGTGAGCGCGGGTTTTTGATTTGGTGATGAAAATTTGTATGAGATTGCAGTTCTGGTCGATAGCTCAAACAATAGCTCCTTCGGGGTATGATGAAGTGGGTACCAGTTATCAAACGAGGATGCACGAAGCGGGTACCTGTATTTGTAAATACATTATCTTCAAAATATCGTTTAACTGTCTCATGACAGGCGATTGCAATTTTCTGTTTGTTCGACTCGATCATTATTGTAGATGCCGTATGGCTTTTTATTATTGAATTAACTCCTTTGTTTTTCAAAAAAAAAACATTTTAATATCCAATGCGTAGCGTGAACACTCAAACTCTGATTTGGTAAACAACACAATCACCTTCTTCATCTTTGTGTTTATAAAAAGATGTACGAAATTTACCATAATTGCAGCAAATGTTTTATTTACAAATTATTTAGCAAAAAAAATATATTCATCGACACCTGTGAAAATGAGATTAAAGTCCAATTAAAAAATAAAATAGGTATTATTCACCTTCATCCATCCCCCAGGGCTTTGAGGAAGGAAAATGCTAGAGTTACATAAAGTTTCACAAAAACTTTCACAAAATGGTAGTGTTTCAATATGATTGGTTATAATTCAATGGTCCCCCTAGGGATGGGCATTTCACCCGCCCCGCTCGACCCCGATCCGATCCCCGCCCCGTTCGGGTCGGGGATTCGGGGAATTTTTTGGGTTCGGGGCGGGGAGCGGGGAATATTTTTAAAAAAATTCGGGGATCGGGGCGGGGTCGGGGATTGGGGAATCCCCGCCCCGATCCCCGATCCCCGATTCTAATTTTTAAAATATATATATATATATAGGGTTAGGCTCCAGAGAGAACACCCTTAAAAAGAGAACGAGAGAACACATCATCTAACCATTGAATCTATTAGATCTAATGGTCCCGCTAACAACACCCAATACAAAAAAGTCTTATAATTTTACCCTCTATCCATTCATTAAAAAAAAATATAAAAAAAAATTTAAAAAAAAATAATAATGATGATGATGTCACTGTGACATCATAACAGGTTTTTAAATTTTTTTTAAATTTTTTTTTTATTTTTTTTTTATGAATGGATAGAGACTAGAATTATAAGACTTTTTTGTATTGGGTGCCCCTGGCGGGGCCATTAGATTTAATAGATTCAATGGTTAGATGATGTGTTCTCTCGTTCTCTTTTTAAGGGTGTTCTCTCTAGAACCTTGGCCTATATATATATATATATATATATATATATATATATATATATATATATATATATATATATATATATATATATATATATATTGTGACAGGCCCAAATCCGGGGTCATAATTCCGGGCCATCACGGACCAATTTCCATTCAATATCAATATCTCTTGAGTTTTTTTTTTTACAATTAATATTATGCCATTGACCCCGCAATAATAAACACACACACACCAGTCATATGCTCAGAGAACAACATTCACCATAATAAAAGTTTAGAATTTAAAAGTTATTACAAACCCAGAATCATCCTTAAATACATTGCTGAATAATACTTCGTCATGAAGCATTTCAACAACCAAAAGTTTCTTACATGTTTACACACTTAATTATACATAGAGCTACCAGGACCCGTTTGCCTCTACGCTACCTCAGGAATCGATGCTAGCGTGCTCTAAGAAGGTCGCCTTCCCCCTACCCTCTTGCGGGGCGTTCTGCGAAGTATGGGCATTCCTAGCTGTATATAGATAAGTAGCAAGAATGAGCCAAAATAGCTCAGCAAGATAATTTCTATCTACTAACATCAAAGGAAAATAAACCGTTATATATATATAATAGACAAAAGTAAACTTCAGTTATTATGGAAGAATTTTATTTCCATTCAATATGTATGTACACTTTCCAATTATCCTTGTACGTAAGAAATATATAGTATCATTCCATCAGTCTTGCTTTTAACATCATATAATATCAGTTCCTCTTCTTGAATGCTACAACCATCAATATACTATTTCAGTGTAATCTTTCAAGATAATATAAAAACTTGAGCAAATCTCTTGCTATAATCTTCTCATTTCCTTCTTATGCAACAATCATATAAATTAATATAAAATCAGTTTCTCTTCATTTGTAACAATAATTCCATCATTTCATATCACTTTTCTGTTTTCAGTTATAGAAATCTGAAAACCATTTTCAATTCTTTCTTTCAAGTTTTGGGGATATCTGCTGGCGCCAGATACGTAGGACGATGATCAGTCGCCTGACCGTATCCGCTCTCTGTTTACTACTAGTAGAAGGGATGATCCCTACCTGGTAATCAACCCTGGAGGAAGGCTACCTGCTACATCCTCCCTTGGCATCTTCGTGCCGAAATAAAATATTGGATGCTGGACTGTGCCACTACCACACAGCCTCTTACGCTTACTGTTGCAATCCCCCTTTTTCAAATCATCAAATACCATTTCACATTTTCCATTTCCATTCACATTTCCATTCACATTTCCCTTCACATATATCATTTCCATTCCATTTATCATCACCTTTAAAAATTATATATGTCATAATACTTTGATTATGACTCAGGCATCTCCTCTGTGTTCAATAAAATCAATATGCTTTTATATACGTAGAGTATTCCATTTATCTCAAAAGTATTAAATACCATTCAATAATATTAAATCACAATACTTAGGAAGAATATAATATTATAAATCATATAACCTTAGATAATAACTGATACCATTCCTTTATATATATCTCTAGATAACAACTGATACCATTCCTTTATATATAACTCTAGATAACAACTGATACCATTCCTTCATATTCCCTTAATCATAAGGCATGTTCACTTCATGCACAATCATCTCTATGTATATCCATATCCATCTCATACTCATATCCATATCCACATTCATATTATACTCATATACCTCTCATTAGAATATCAATAATCAAGGAAAACAAATTTTTAACAATATAGTAACAATGGCATCACATATATATATATTCCATGAAATCAAGTTTCTTTGAAGATAATAATTTCCAAGTAGGGATAGAAAAGATCTTGCCTCGGTTTCGGTATCCTGACGGTATGGCTCGTCCCTCTTCCGGAGTTTCTATAAACACAAAAGGACCGTCGTTAGAATACCACATCTCTTACTCACTATACTCTTGTATAACATTACCCTCGACACTTTAATATATGTTTAACGTATCACTATTACCCCAAAGGTTCGAGAACTTAACCATTTATAACCTCAATCGAAGTTTCAGGGGTTTTCACCATTTCCCCTAACGACCACACTTAACTGTAAAAATTCTCAGAAAATATGGATTTCAAATCTTACCACAAGGTCAACTGGTAACAACTCTTTGACTACCTTACTACAATATCCCAAAGTTTCATAATTTTTAAAAATGTCTAAGTAGGGTAATTACAGTCTCACAGTTGGTATAACTACGTTTTCTCGACTTTCGAATGTCTTTCACTAAAACTGACTTATCTCCTAAACCGTTCATCAGATTTTAACGCACCTTATATCAAAACGATCTATGAACCAAGATCTATCTCATCATGGTCACAAGAGGGTCTGGACAGTAAGGTACCATCCGTGTATAAATGATAAAAACAGGGCAGTTTGGAAATCTAACGAAAATCGGACATTATAGCGGCTATATTTTCGTACTTTCCAAAATCGAACTCCTCCAATTCAATCATCCACCTTATACACCATCACCTACACCATGTGGTCATCTTACCAACCATGGTTACAAGCACATACTCCTTCCAAAATCAACTTTAATCATTTACAAACACTTATAACATCATAATCATAACATTTACACCACTTATTCACTAGACCAAACAATATCCATCATAAATAAGAAAGGGCAAGAGCATTTATACCTCTTTGAAGCTTGAATAACACCTAGTAAGCCTTGGGTTATGCTTAAACCACCTTATAATAGCTTGAATCAACTAAAGAAGCCATGAAAACAAAGTTAATTCTAAGATTTCACTATTCATTTACCATTCATCAGCTGGAAGATTCGCAAACCCTAAGGCCTTACCTACGTTTTCTGGAGGAGGCTTCTAAATGAGAGTTGTAGAGCATCTCACCACGTTTCCAAAAAGATAAAGAACACGAAATTCGGCTGAGAAACGAAGGAGTTATGCTCGATTTACCAACCTGCTGTCTTTTTTGGCCGAAAATGATGATAATGAAGAAGATAAGAGATTTTTGTGTTTGCTTGTTCTTATCTCACCCTCTTGATAATTCTAGAGTATTATAGATGTTTATGGAAGAGTTTAGATAAATCCTTAGGTGAAATGACTACTTTGCCCCTTAACCATAATTAGTGGAAGATGATGTAACATTGATGATCTCATAATCTCTTTTGCTTTGCTTTTCTAAGTATAATGCTAAAATCTTGGTAAATGGTAATGTGGTATGTATCCTTGCTATATTACCAATCTTGGTTGTCTTGTTCCCATACTCATCTAATTGTGGTTCGTTTCGGGTACCTCATTATCTCAGTGGTTTTCGAAATCATTTACAAATCCAATTTCCCTTGGTATTCTCTTAACTTAATAATCCTTTGGTTTAACCTAAATTCACTAATCCCTCAATATATAATTCTTATAATATTTCCATACTCCTTAATATCCAATAAAAGCTCATTCGAAATCAAAATCCTCAAAATCCATATTCAGGAATTTCTGGAATCTATCGTCATTTCGAGTCTCTTATTTCCAATGTACAACACTAATATGGTTTCTGTTTATTCATTTTCTGTTTCCCTTATAGAGTACTTATATACCATTTCTCTAAATCCTCGGAATTTACTATTCATGTGATCACTGTAGCATTACTAAAGTTAGGGTTATTACATCCTTCCCCCCTTAAAAGGATTCCGTCTCGGAATCACGCTGAAAATGTCCATAGATACCTTTTTCATCCACACCTTCTAACTTCTATACCACTTTCTCGATCCTTTTTCCCTTCATAATATCTCTATCTTGTTTGCGCAAAAATACCCCAATATAATCTTGCTTGTCATTCATCAACTTGCCATTTAGCTTATCAATAGTAGTGCTTTTCATTATCTTCCCTTACTAATCTATTTCTGTACTTAATCGTTCTATTTTATCTCCTCATTCTCTTCCCCTTTTTACTAGTACCTTGGCCACCACATTGGCCTTTCCTTACATGGTAGTGTATCTCACTATGGTTTATCTGTATTTTGATCTCTATCATGACATAAAATATGAATACTTCAATCTTATTATATCTTGTCTCTGTAAAATCCTCCAGAAATTTGACTAGAATAAGATTCCTTGAAACAATTGTAAGAAAATTCTACCTATAATATATATTTCCTGTTCGTGCCTAAACAAGTTTGTGTTTTTCCCAAAATACTCTTATTCTCTTTTTTATAGAATTTCCTGGCCCCTAACAGATACTGATTTTCCTTATCTAGATTGTCAACCTACCTACACCATTCATTGACCAAGTCGATCCCTAACCAAACATTTATACTTACAAGGGTAAATAATTAAAGAAAATATTTCACCTGCATCTGTATCCGGCTTTTTCAACGCTTCTCCTAAGGTCATATTGTACACTCTGGCAGTAGGTCTATTTGAAGCAGTCATACTTTGTCCCGGCGTAGATGACCCACCGGAACGGCAATCTCTAGCAAAGTGCCCTAGTTTCCCACATTGATAACACTTGATATCAATCTTGTCAGTTGATGTGCACTGGTTATAATAGTGTCCTTTCTGTCCGCACTTAAAGCAAGTTATTTCCGACCTCCTACACACTCCCGTATGCTTTCTACCACACTTGCTACAATCTGGTAAGGGTGATCGTGCTTGATTAGACTGAAAAGTTCCTAAGGATTTGCCACCTTGATTCACAGTCTCACTAACAGCCTTGTTACTCCATGACTTTCCCACAAACTGAGATTTTTGTCCTTTACCAACCTTGCTAAAGTAATTTCCTTCACTTGAACCTCCCTTCTGGCCCTCAAATCTCCTTTTCTTACTTTCTCGATCTATCTGGTTTTGTTCACTCTCAGCTTCTATAATGGATGCCTTTTGAACTATCGCAGCATAATCAGTTAACTCAAACGGTGCCACTCTCATCCGTAGCCATGGTTTCAATCCTTGTTGGAACCTTTTCGCTCGTTGTTCCTCAGTACGCATAAATTCTGGAACAAACCTAGACAATTCAGTAAATTTAGTCTCATACTCGGCCACTGATAGATTATCCTGCTTTAATTCCAGAAATTTCATCTCCATTTGGTTTTCCAGATACCTAGGGGAGTACTTCTCTAAAAACACCCTAGTGAAACGTTCCCAGGTTATCACTCCCGCTCCTTCTAGGTTCTTCTTAGCTTTCCACCAATAATTTGCCTCTCCCTTTAAGAGATAGGCTGCAAAGATTGTTTTCTGATCCTCTTCGATCCTCAATATCTCAAAAGCTTTCTCTATTTCTTTCAGCCATGCTCTGGCTAATACTGGGTCAACAGTTCCCTCAAACTCTGGGGGTTTCAATGACTTAAAGGCACGAAAGGAGTTAGCTGCCTGATTAGGAAGAACAGGTGGGGGTTGAGGGTTCTGTGGATTAGCCAAATTCTGCCTTAATAGTTCCATGAATTGGTTAAAGGGATCACCGCCCTGATTTCCTTGTTGTTCAGTTGATTCATCTTCGTCTTCTTCTTCATGATTTTGTTAATTATGAGCGTTTTCACCCTGCCTATTATGACTTCCTTCCTCTCTCTCATTTTCCTTTGCATTCGCTCTATTATTACGCTTAGGCGGCATGATTCTGTATATAACAATATTCTTCATTAATTACCCAGATTTAGGGTACAATATACATCATTCCCATATACACAATTATATCACTAGTTTAACTCATTTATATACCATAATATTCTCAACTCAACTTTAGCAATTAAGCGTATCACCTTTAGCACAATAACCTTTTCATTCAAGTCAATCACCTCATATACATCAATATCCTTGAATCTCAACATTTAATATCAAAATACGATAGAATTTAGACAGAATACACAAACTTCATTAATTATCTCACTTCCTTTGTTTATCCTTATTCTGACTTTTTCCTCAAAATACACCTTACTCTCAATAGTAAATCTCAATTATACCTTAAAATTCCTAATATTCTTTTATCTCAATAATCCTCAAATATACCCATTTCTTCTCACGAAATTCCTTCCTCTTTTATATCAAAACGCTTCTAGCTCTAATTATCTCTTATTGAAATTTCCCTTGAAATCTCGAGTTTCCTCGTACAGTCACGTATACTCTAAACCTTGCTTCCATTATCCCATCCATTACTGAAATCTTCTATACTCGAAATAATTTATAGAATTTAAGAAACTTTGAATTGAAACGAACCCAGAAACAAGCAAGTGTCCCACAATAATTTATAAGATTAAGAGTTTTAAATAGCTCTTATTTGAAACAAAAGGATATTTGGGAAATCAATAGGATGGAAGAACCCGTACGTAACACAAGTGAGGGCGTCCCCTCCGACTTTCTATCACACAGACAGATTGTCCCCGTGTATACATATAGGGCTATTCCTCTTAGTTGGAGTAAGAAATATAGAGGGAAATTTAAATCACGATGATAAACACCATTTTTCGAAAATACTTTTTAAGAAATATTTTGACTAAGATAGATCGGATAAAATTTTGAAATACATTCGAAAGGCACCAGAAAGTTTTGAAAAGATACCGGCCCCTTTTTGAATAAGACATGATAGATCACCCTGGAATTTCTCACGAGGTTATCTAACGTACACTTCCCGATACATCAAATATTCCCTTTCTCATATCGATCTCGTGTGCTACATAAACTTAACACTTTTGGCATAATAACCTTTATTAGCAATAGTCTATAAAATTATAATCACTATTTAGAATAAACGCTTCGTTCGATAAACCCCCCCTTGAACTCGATGTGAGTTCATATTTTATATCATTACCTATATATCTATATGTGTATATTACTATCACTCTTGTTCCTGAGCAATATGACTCAAAGCTCTGATACCAAACTGTGACAGCCCCAAATCTGGGGTCATAATTCCGGGCCATCACGGACCAATTTCCATTCAATATCAATATCTCTTGAGTTTTTTTTTACAATTAATACTTATGCCATTGACCCCGCAATAATAAACACACACACACCAGTCATATGCTCAGAGAACAACATTCACCATAATAAAAGTTTAGAATTTAAAAGTTATTACAAACCCAGAATCATCCTTAAATACATTGCTGAATAATACTTCGTCATGAAGCATTTCAACAACCAAAAGTTTCTTACATGTTTACACACTTAATTATACATAGAGCTACCAGGACCCGTTTGCCTCTACGCTACCTCAGGAATCGATGCTAGCGTGCTCTAAGAAGGTCGCCTTCCCCCTACCCTCTTGCGGGGCGTTCTGCGAAGTATTGGCATTCCTAGCTTGTTATTCCCAGATTACACACTTGTATAATTGTAGAAGGGGGGGGGTTGAATACAATTCTTGATAGTTATAAAATTTCTGATAAAAGCCACAGAAATCTATAAAGAAATAATTGCTGAATAGAAATAGTTCACAACCACATAAAAATCAGGTGGTTGAATGTACCACCTGAGACTTTTATTAGAAGAAAACCCTGTGATACAAATGTACACAGCTTCTGTGTTTACAACTCTTTGCTTCTAAAGATATTCAAGAAACCCTAAGCAAATATGTATGTTTTCTTACTATCTAAAGAGTTGCTACACTTGGTTATATATTCCAAGTTTACAAGTGCTACAGGAATAAGATAATATTAATCTAATTCAAGTTGACTTGCTACTCCACTCCAAATCCACATGTAGCCGAAAGGTTGTCCTTGTGAACAGATATGTCCCCTGCACCTTTCTTGTATGTACTGTGTAAATGGAATGCTTCTTTCTTCTGTGTTTCCAAAGTATGGCTGCCATATTGCTTTTTATACCTACTATCAACCCATGTGATCTGTCAGTCAAACCTGTCCTTATCAACTGCTAATTCCTAGCATAGGATAAAGTGACAATGATTATCCGTTGATGTTGTGCCTACTTATCCGTTGATGGTAGTTTGAGCTGTATCCGTTGATAGAGTAGATTTGAGTTGTATCCGTTGATAGAGCCCTGTTCTCATCCGTTGATACATTTTCACTTAGACAGAATTACATAGCATAGCTTATTTACAATTGGCTACCCTATTCTGCCTATCCATTGATGGTCAACATGACTCTGAATAAAGACACTATCAACTGATAAATAGAGATATTGCAGTATGCTACAAAACCTCATCCGTTGATGAGCTACCTGTCAACGAATAGAGTTATAAGGTCTTATCCGTTGACAGTTACAAAACTTGACTTATACAATTTTGCTTGAATGTTAAGTTATCATCAACTACAACATATTCCTAACAATCTCCCCCAATTTATACTTGATGGCAATAAAGCATAAATTCAGAACCTTGATGATAACAAAACATTCCTAACGATATATACACACTACAGTATGCAAACATTGTATTAAGCTACAAAAATTAAAAACAGAAAGCTTTAAGAAACTTATCAGAGATGTGCTCCTTTAGATTGAGCAGATTAATGAGGTTTCCTCTCTCTGGTTGGCTGCACCCTTGACTTTCCTTCCTTGGCAGAGTTGGACTCAATTTGCACTTGAAGTTGCCTATAGAAGGTATCTTCTTCAACAACCTTTGGATTTAGCTTTAGTTGTAACCATCTCAGGTAGTCAGAACTAGCCTTTGACAGTTGGTCTTCTAACCTGAAGAATCTCCTAGTGCCCTCATCATCCCTGAACTCCATCATCCAAAAGGGTTGAATGTGGATTTTCTGTCCATTATAAGGGATCTTCATTTTCTTTGGTAGACTTGAGGGTGAGTTCCATTCTCTCCTTATTTCTTCTATTCTGCTAATTATCTCCCTTCTGGCTATCTCAGAGAACCCTGTGTGTCTCTTGAACGCTGAGAACACTCTGGTCAGTGTATGATAATTCTCTCCAAGAACCTTCTTTAGTGGCCATGTCCTCTGACTTCCTCCCTTGTAGACAAACACTAATCTCTCAGGCTGATTCTTGTACTTGTCAATTCCTCTTACTTCTGACAGTTCATCCAAATATAGATTCATGTCAGAGTATTCTTCAATTTCTGCCTGATAGATAAAGTCTTCTTTGTTTTCCAAGATTGGTTGTTTGACAATGGCAGGTACCCTAGCAACTTGAACTGGTCCCTTTGAAAGTTGCTTCTTTGGAGCCCTTTGCTTCTGTTTTGGATTTAGCAAGAATGAAGGAACTTCAATTGAATCAAAATTCACTGGTTCCTCTTTAGGCCTTATGGGGTCACCATGAAAGTTTACAGTTGGGTCGATTACTGTTGCAGACATAGGTACTGGTGAACCAATTGTTTCTTTTTCTGGAGGGGGTTCTGGAGAAAGAACCCTCTTGGTTTTAGCTTTCCTTCTTCTAGGTTTGATTTTGGGAACTTCCTCAGGTTCCTTCATTTCAACCTCTACCTCATCCATTAACTCTTGAGCTAGCCTGGCTTGCTTCTCTTCTGAGTTTTCATGTTGATTTTCTGTACTTGGATGGGCTTCCCTTTGGATTCTGGAGACTTCTTCTCTTTTAGCTTCCACAAATCTAGGATGACTGTTGGATATATTTAATACTTTTCCATTCCTCATGATTACAGCCATCCAATCTCTTACACTCTTATTTGTCTGAACTTTGAACTCCATAATTGTTTTTCCCATTAGCTTTTCTTCATCATTCTTGGGAAATGGGTAGTCCAATTGAAGCTTGTTCTTCCCATTTTCCTTTGGTGGTGAGTAGGCTCTGGTTTTGATAGCTGGTTCAAATTCTTTGATAAATGATGGCTCAGCATCATAGAATGTAGGAGCCACAACCCTTGGAGTAAGCACCTTCATGATTGGGGTTGATATTGTTGGAGCAGAAGATTGAGCATTAAGGAACAGAGATGATGCAATTGATTCATTGATCATCCTCTCTGTCCTTAGAATTCTTTCATTAGCCTCCTTGTTTATCTTTTCCAAAGCTTCTATCCTGGCTTGCCTTTCACCATCTGAGATGTCTTCTAAGTTTTGAATCTCAGGCAAAGCCACTTGTTTCTTCACAGGGGAAGCCTTTATCTCAAACTCTATTGGATTGACCACTACAATTGGCTGTTGCTCCCCCTCAATCTGTGCTATCTCACTACTGGTAGTTTGAAATTGGCCAGTAGATGTTGTAGCCTCTTCTGTGCTTGTTCCCATTTTCTCCCCCTTTTTGTTAGCATCAAGGGTTGGGGTTGAAGCTGCAAGTAGCATTTCCAGTAGTTGAGTTTGTTTTGATTGATTGGCAATGATGGTGTGCAATTGAGATTCCATACTATCCACCCTTGAGGAAAGAAGCTGAACAGACTTAGCCAGGCTATCTTCTTTGAGAAGTTTGCTAGAAAGCACCTTCTGAGTGGTAGTAGGAGCTAGTGCCTCAATCCTGGCATCTAGTGCTATTTTCATCTCTCTAATTGCAGACTGGACCTCCTCTTGCTGTGTTCTTTGAATAACAGATTACATCTTTTGTAATTTCAGGGAGGCCATTACTTGCTCAAGAACAGTCTTTCTCTGTGGTTCTGCAGTTTGGTGCTCAGCCTTAGCAGATTGGTATTGCTTCATGATTTCCACATTGAGATGCCCAAGTTCAGTGGCATTGGAAAACATCCATCCTGGAGTTTCATCTTCATTTATGTCTTCACCATCTGAACTTTGACTGTCATCACTGCCAAACTCTTCACTTCCAGCATTTGGAGACAGGGTTTGTAAAGCTTCTTTTGCTCTTTGAAGAGATTCTGAGGTGTGCACTAGGTGCATTGCCTCCTCTGCCTCCACATTGCCCTGTTGTGCCATGACTTGATAGGCAGAAACAGGATGAGTAAAGGTTTCAGGATCCAAAGAGATGGAGTCAATAACTGACTGATATTCTTGTCTAAATTCCATCTCTTTGGAAGCTTCATTAATCTTCATTAACTCACTTGCAATGGCTGATTCTTCCTGCCTTATTTCTCCTGTAGTCCCTTCTCTCCTCTCATCTCTCTTTTCTTGCATCAGGGGCTCCCCCTGGCTCACACCTCTCACACCCTCACCTTCACCTACTAAGGTGGAACTCTCTAGCTCTCCTTTTGCCTGACCGGAAGAAATGGTCAGCCTCTCATTGATTTTCTCTCCTTTTGCCTGCTCACAAGGCAGCCTCTCACTCCCTTCCCTCATTCCTAAAAGTGTTTCAATTACTACAAACTCCTCCACAGTTGACATAGGAATGTCACATTTTGCAGTGGTAGAGAGAGTTGTCAACGGATAAGGTGTATCCGTTGATGTAGTAGTTATTGCTGTCAACGGATAGTTAGTTGAAGACATATCCGTTGATGGAGAAACACTTGTCAACGGATGAAGGATATCCGTTGATGAAGGTAAACGAGTATCCGTTGAAGTGAAAACCAACACTGAATCTGTGGTGATTGATTTTAAGGAAGAGGCCACAGATAGTGTTGTGAATTCAGGAATGGAAGATTGATGGCCCAACAAATCATCTAAAAGAGGATGACCACCAATTGTTGAGTGGGGCTTCTCCATGAATTTTAAAGATGGAGAATCAGGAATTGATGTAGATATCATATCCACATCCAGAGATGGAGTTGGTGATGGTGGATCAAAATGTGTATCGATTTGAAGGTTAAGATCAAGGGGCTGTGACTCCACATTTATTGAAGTCACATCAAACTGAATTTGAGAAGGTACAGTTTGCTGTACAGTGTGTGCACCCTGTGATTCCCCAATGGTTTTGGATTTTACCCTTCTACCATAGGTTTTTGAGTGAGAGCTATCTGTGTCCCTTGCCCTTTTGTGCTGTGTTCCTGAAATGGAACTTAAATTAGTAGTCACACCCTGTTGAGAGGATGTAACTAGAATTTGGCTTGTAGGTTCATTAACAGTCTTTTGAGAGACTGAAATGTCGGTTGTACTTGCCTTACCTTCCTTATCCTTAGGGCTTCTTTGATGTTCACCCTGTCCCTCACCACTCACTACCACCTTCACACTCCCCTCAAGAGCTTTGGTAGTTTTTGCAACAGATGCCTTTTGAGAGACACCTGAGGTTTGTCTTTTAGATTGTGGTTTAGGAACTTTGGATTTGGTCACTTTGGTAGGAGCCTGTTTGGTCACAGTCACAGACTCCATCGTGACACTAGAAGGCAAAGAAATTTGGGGGTTGGAGATAGGAATTTCAGGGTTGGAAACAGTTACCTGAACAATTGGTAGATATACCAATTGTACTTCTGCATTTAGGTTCATTCGAATCAAATCATTTAAGACTCTCTTCTCCTGAACAAAACAATTGAACTTGCTATCCGGGTTAGCAATGGATAGCTCATTCTCAGATACATGCAGTGCTAGGAGCATTAAAAATCTAGCAAAATAAACATTCTTGCTCCTAGTTTCCTTTTTACCTAATTTAGCTGCTATCTCATACATGACTAGTGTGCCAAAATTATAGAATTTATCAGTTAAAAGCATACATAGCATAACTAGCATGGAGTTGGTAACAGCATCAAAGTTACTAATCTTGCCAGAAAAAGTTTTAATGAAGGCATCACAAAGATAACTCCATTCCTTAACCATACCTTTCCTAACAATTTTCCCTAAGTTCTCAGTACTAATGGTATAATTTATGGAATTAAGCATGGTAACAATTTCAGCATTACTGGGTTCCTTCAGACAGTTATTCTCAGGCAATTTTAAACAAGCAGTTAACACATCAGAATTAACTACATAATTTTTACCCTTTAAAGAAAAAGCAAGTGTACCGTCTGTGCCATTGTACTCAGCAGATGCCCACATCTCTTCGATAACCTCATGGATTAGAGGAGTGGTGGCAGTCATAGCATATGACAGTTTGCATTTCTTCACGAAATTCATCATGGTGTGATATGCTTCTGGAGCGTTCACAGTATCAACAAAGGCCGCGAAATTGTTCTTCTCATAGGTAAACCCGGTGGAAGACATCATCTTAACAATAGGCGCCATTGGAGTGTTTGAGCTTTTGTTGCAGAGAGAGATTTAGTGAAGAAGATGCAGTTAACTAATGAGACTCTTGAAAATGAATAAAGGTGAAATGTGAGGATACAAAACAGCCTTTTATATTTTCCAAGAATTAAAAATGAAATAATTAAGAGTAATTACCCCATTGGTCAAAAGTAACTATCAGACAATAAATGGAAAGAAAAGAAGTACAGCCGTGACTAATTATACACGTTTATCAACGGCTATATAAAAAGAATATGTATATCAACGGATAAAGATTGGACGGTTGAGAAAACAGTTTATCCATCGATGACGTGGACAACCTGTTATCCGTTGACATACGAAAATCTAGTAATGTGTTTACACTACCAACGGATAAAAGGATATCCGTTGATAAGCAAATTTTGCCTTAGACAAAATTTCTGCTAAGAGTTATTCTGAGAGTTTTTAATTCTCAAGTAAATCAAAACACATTTCTAGCTGCAATACAGTATTATTAGATACCACTAGGAATTATGAAAAATTAAGCATACCTAGTTCACCTACCAACCTTGTGAATGAAGATTCATCAAGAGGCTTGGTGAAGATATCTGCAAGCTGCATTTCACTTGGCACAAAGTGCATTTCTACTGTACCATTCATCACATGCTCTCTGATGAAATGGTATTTGATGTCAATATGCTTGGTTCTCGAGTGTTGCACTGGATTTTCTGTGATGGCAATAGCACTAGTGTTGTCACAGAAAATTGGAATCTTCTCAACTTTTAGACCATAGTCAATAAGTTGATTCCTCATCCAAAGAATCTGTGCACAACAACTTCCAGCTGCAATGTACTCAGCTTCGGCTGTAGAAGTGGAGACTGAGTTCTGTTTCTTACTGAACCATGACACAAGCCTATTCCCTAGAAACTGACAGGAGCCTGTAGTACTTTTCCTATCAATTCTGCAACCTGCATAGTCTGCATCTGAATAGCCAATTAGATCAAAGCCAGAATCTCTTGGGTACCAAATGCCAAGGTTTGGTGTTCCCTTGAGATACCTGAAAATTCTCTTAATAGCAATCAAGTGAGACTCTCTAGGGTCAGCTTGAAATCTAGCACAAAGACATGTGGAAAACATTATATCAGGTCTACTAGCTGTTAGATATAGAAGTGAGCCTACCATGCCTCTATAGCTTGAGATGTCCACAGATTTTTCCTTAGTATTCAACTCAAGCTTAGTTGTAGTGGCCATAGGTGTTTTTGCAGAGGCACAGTCCATTAAGTCAAATTTCTTTAAGAGATCATAAATATATTTTGTTTGACTTATGAAAATTCCCTCATTAACTTGCTTTACTTGTAAGCCAAGAAAGTAAGTTAATTCACCCATCATGCTCATTTCATACCTACTTTGCATAAGTTTGGCAAACCTTTTACAAAGCTTCTCATCTGTAGACCCAAAAATAATATCATCTACATAGATTTGAACAAGTATTGAAGAACCATTGCATTTCTATGAAATAAAGTTTTATCTACTGTACCTCTAGTGAAGTGATTCTCCAAAAGAAATTGAGATAAAGTGTCATACCAGGCTCTTGGTGCTTGCTTCAAACCATAAAGTGCTTTCAAGAGAAGATATACATAATCTGGAAATTCTGGATCTTCAAAGCCAGGAGGTTGATGGACATATACCTCTTCTTCCAGTTCCCCATTTAGAAAGGCACTTTTAACATCCATCTGATAGACTTTGAAGTTGGCATGTGCTGCATAGGCTAGGAAAATTCTGATGGCCTCAAGTCTTGCCACTGGTGCAAAAGTTTCATCAAAATCTATTCCTTCTTCTTGAGAATAGCCCTTTGCCACTAATCTAGCTTTATTCCTCACAATTATGCCATTTTCATCAGTCTTATTCTTGAGAACCCATTTGGTACCTATGATACCTCTATCATCAGGTTTGGGCACAAGCTTCCATACTTTATTTCTCTCAAATTGGTTTAGCTCTTCTTGCATTGCTAAGACCCAATCTGGATCTAGAAGAGCATCCTCCACTTTCTTAGGTTCCTCTTGAGACAGGAAACTACTGTATAGGCATTCTTCTTGTGTGGCTCTCCTAGTTTGGACTCTTGAGTTTGAGTCACCAATGATTAACTCAAAAGGATGATCTCTGGTCCATTTTCTTGAAGGTGGAAGGTTTGATCTAGATGAGGTTGCTTCATCTACGTGAGTATGATATTGTTGATTGGATATTGAGTTTTGACTTTGAGAAACTCCCCCTGAGTTTGTTGTCCTTGAGGAATTATGAAGTTGACTGTCAACAGAAGCATCATTTTTTCTATCAACGGATGCTCCATTTTGCCTGTCGACGGATACATGAGAATGTCTGTCAACGGATGCATCTGATGATCTAGTATGACTGTCAACGGATGCTTCATTTCCAGTGTTAGCATCACTTCTAGTTGGACCAACAGCTCTAGGTGAATTTCCAAGGTCATGATCTTCATTTTCCTCATCATCATCAATGTACATTCTTCCTTCTACCTCATTTTCAAATCTCAACTTTTCATGGAAGCCTTCATCATTCAGACCTAGAATCTTCTGATCATCAAACACAACATGTACAGATTCCATGACAATGTTGGTTCTTAAATTGTAGACTCTATAGGCTTTCCCTGCTGCATACCCAACAAAGATAGCTTCATCTGCCTTTGCTTCAAATTTGCCCAAGTTATCTCCATGATTCCTTAGCACAAAACACTTACATCCAAAGACATGGAGAAAAGCTAACGTTGGTTTCTTGTTGGTGAATAAGTGGTAAGGAGTCATTCCTCTAGCTTGATTGATCAAGGAAATATTTTGAGTGAAGCAGGCAGTGCTGACAGCTTCAGCCCAGAAATATGTTGGCAATCTTGATTCACTTAACATTGTTCTAGCTGCTTCAATGAGAGTTCTGTTTTTCCTTTCAACAACCCCATTTTGTTGAGGTGTTCTAGCAGCAGAAAACTCATGGACAATTCCATTCTCTTCACAGAAAATATTCATTGTGGAATTTTTGAATTCAGTGCCATTGTCACTCCTGATTCTTTGTACTTTTACTTCAGAACCATTGTTTACTTGTCTGAGATGATTGATGATGATTTCACTTGCACAATCTTTGGAGTGCAGGAAGAAAGTCCATGTAAACTTAGAGAAATCATCCACAATCACCAGACAGTATTTCTTCTTTGAGATGGACATGACATTTACTGGACCAAATAAGTCCATATGCAGCAATTGAAGGGGCTTAACAATAGATGACTCTGTCTTGCTCTTGAAGGATGATTTCTTTTGCTTCCCTAATTGGCAGGCATCACACAGTCCATCTTTGATGAACTCCAATTGAGGGATTCCTCTAGCAAGATCCTTTCTTACCAAATCATTCATTACTTTAAAATTCAAATGAGACAGCTTTTTATGCCATAGCCAACTCTCATCCTTGCTTGCTTTGCTGAAGAGACAAGTAATGGATTCTGAGCATACTGAGTTGAAGTCAGCTATGTAAACATTTCCTTTTCTAAAGCCTGTCAGAACCACATTGTTGTTTTTCTTGGTAGAAACAACAAAGGCTTCTTTAGTGAACTTTACTTCATAGTCTTTGTCACAAATCTGACTGACACTCAGCAAATTGTGCTTCAAACCTTCAACTAAAGCCACTTCTTCAATGATGACATTGTCCTTTGTAATCAAGCCATATCCCTTAGTATATCCTTTGCTGTCATCTCCAAAGGTAATCCTAGGGCCAGCTTCCTCCTTGAACTCTGTGAGCAGGGTTGAATCTCCTGTCATATGCCTAGAACATCCACTGTCTAGGTACCATAGATTCCTCTTATTTCCCTGCACACAATCCAAAATACAAATCAAGTTGATTTTGGTACCCAAGTTTCCTTGGGT
The DNA here is from genome assembly GCA_037693485.1 of Kitagawia praeruptora. NCBI lineage: Eukaryota > Viridiplantae > Streptophyta > Magnoliopsida > Apiales > Apiaceae > Kitagawia > Kitagawia praeruptora. Next base: position 94,018,076 of record CM075354.1, on the reverse strand, counting down.
CCTTTCTTGTTAGCCTTTGGTTTTACACTCTTGGCAATCTTCACTTTGGGTGTAGATGCTTGAGTGATAGGTTTAGACAGATGCTCATTTGCATAAATATTTGATGCATGCATTTGTGAAAAATTGGCATACATATTATCCATGCTGGGGATGCTCCATGACATTTGTGGCATATTCACAGATTGAAAATAAGGATTAGGCACATATGGCATGTTCACATATGGATTTGAAAAACTAGCATTCTGATATAAACCAGGCATTGCAGGCATACTTGGCATAGATTGAGGTACATGAACAGGAGTCCTTTTAACAGACTTGCAATTAGAAGATAGATGATTGACACTATTGCAATTACCACAAGTTTTCCTAGGAGCAAACTTGTCAGGAGAATAATTGTTTTTCTTGTTAATGCCTATCTTACCATTTCTGTTCTTTTTCTTTTTACCCTCAGTCTCTACCTTTTCATTAACTGACTTACCAACAGCCTTTTTGTTGGGTAAATCACCTGCCTTAGCCTTCTCACTTGATTTGGCTTGGCTACTTTCACCAGAAACAAAGTTCTTGGCTACTGGACCATACTGATTGTTCAGTCTCTTGAGTTCCTTCTTACTAACAGACTTTTTGTTTGTCGACGGATACCTCTCATCCGTTGATGGTTCATCTGTCAACGGATGATCACTATCCGTTGATTCACAAATAGTCTCTAGATCCTCAAGGCAAGGTTCTAGCTCCTTTTTCTTCTGAGTCCAGGTATCCCTTACAAATGATTCTATTCCCTGGACTTCTATTATGTTTTGAGAAATATTCCTACAATTTTGAAATTTAGCAATTATTCCTTGTTCTTTTTCAAGCTGGTTTCTTAAGATCAATTCTCTTTTTAACACAGCTTCAAGTTCATTTTTAGCATCATTGCAATCAACTCTCATTTTCTCAAATTCTAGAAATTGAACTTCTAGAACTGCATTTCTATCACTTAAGAACTGATTAGTTTCTTTAATCCTATTGTTCTCTTTAGTAAGTGATTTAAGAGTAACACTCAAGTGATATAGTTCAGTAGACATTTCATCTATAACACTATTACATTCCTCTTTGGTGAGCTCAGAGAGATTAGTAGAATATACCTGATTGCTAGCTGAACTTGCTTCCTGCTCAGAATCAGCCATTAATGCAAGGTTGACAAACTCAGCATCATCATCAGAATGATTTCCATCAGCAGCCCAGTCATACTCTTGGGTCATGAATGCCTTTCCTTTCTGTCTGAGAAGATCAAAATATTTCTTCTTGTAGTCAATAGTTTCAGTTGACTTTCCCTTGTTCTCAGATCTAGGCTTCCTGCATTCACTTATCATGTGACCAGCAATACCACAATTGTAGCATTTAATTTTGGATTTATCCACATAATTGCTTGTAGAAAAATCCTTGTTAAATGGCTTGGCCACCCCAGAGTTTCTTCTGAATTTTAGCTTAGAGAATCTCCTAGATAGAAAGGCTAAATGCTCATCTATCTCATCCAATTCATCCTGCTGTAGGACATTCATTTCTTCAGACACTTTTTCCTTGCTTTTGCTCGATTCTGTTCTACCTTCACAAACCTCCCTGTTTGGTGTAGATTTAGCAGCTTCAGTCCTCTTTTCCTCCTTCTGCTCCAAGTTTGCAACAAGTGCAACTGACCCACTTTTCTTTTCGACCTTCTCAATTTCTTCATCCTGCTCCATTTCTAGTTCATATGTCTTTAAAGTTCCATAGAGTCTTTCAAGAGTAAATGACTTGTACTCTTGAGTGTTTCTTAGAGAAACAGTCATAGGCTTCCACTCTTTGGGCAGTGATCTCAGAAATTTGAGATTAGAATCTTTCACTTGGTAAATTCTTCCATACAGTTTCAAGCCATTCAGTAGCTTTTGAAATCTACTAAATGTATCATTCAATGTCTCTCCATTCTTGAAATGGAAGTGCTCATACTGTTGGATCAGTAGTTGCATCTTGTTTTCCCTTACCTGTTCTGTACCTTCACAAAGGGTTTGAACAATGTCCCATACTTCCTTGGCGGTAGTACAGTTGATAACATTGTCAACCATGTCTGTTTCTAAGCCATTAAACAGAATATTCATGGTCTTTTTGTCCTTGTGAACTTCTGCAATATCCTCAGCGCTCCATTCAGAAACAGGTTTTGGGATGTACGTGTCTGGTGCATCTGCAGCAAGACCAACTCTTGAAGCAGCCTTCATTGGAACATGAGGACCCTTCTCATTGCAATCTACAAAACCTACATCAATAGACATGAGATGTATACGCATTTTTACTTTCCAGTGAAAGTAATTTTCCCTATCAAGAACCGGTATCTTCACTCCATAATCCTTCTTAGACATGTTGAAAGTGTGTTGATCTTTAAACTTCAAATATATTAGAAGCTTGCTCTGATACCAATTGTTATTCCCAGATTACACACTTGTATAATTGTAGAAGGGGGGGTTGAATACAATTCTTGATAGTTATAAAATTTCTGATAAAAGCCACAGAAATCTATACAGAAATAATTGCTGAATAGAAATAGTTCACAACCACATAAAAATCAGGTGGTTGAATGTACCACCTGAGACTTTTATTAGAAGAAAACCCTGTGATACAAATGTACACAGCTTCTGTGTTTACAACTCTTTGCTTCTAAAGATATTCAAGAAACCCTAAGCAAATATGTATGTTTTCTTACTATCTAAAGAGTTGCTACACTTGGTTATATATTCCAAGTTTACAAGTGCTACAGGAATAAGATAATATTAATCTAATTCAAGTTGACTTGCTACTCCACTCCAAATCCACATGTAGCCGAAAGGTTGTCCTTGTGAACAGATATGTCCCCTGCACCTTTCTTGTATGTACTGTGTAAATGGAATGCTTCTTTCTTCTGTGTTTCTAAAGTATGGCTGCCATATTGCTTTTTATACCTACTATCAACCCATGTGATCTGTCAGTCAAACCTGTCCTTATCAACTGCTAATTCCTAGCATAGGATAAAGTGACAATGATTATCCGTTGATGTTGTGCCTACTTATCCGTTGATGGTAGTTTGAGCTGTATC